>CM054058.1:190035094-191333396 GCA_028641055.1 Alopecurus myosuroides
GTCGACCCATGTTTTTCATGATTTTGACGGTCGCCGAGCTACACAACGTCGGCTCAATCCTCGTTGGCGCTGAACTAAGAGCCAGATTTAAAAATAGTTTCACAATGAGGCCAGATTCAACATTAATTTTATTATCAAATGGCCATTTTTGGCAAAAACAAATACCCCAACGGTTGCAATCTATCATGCTAGAAATCGTGTCGCCGTGCCAAAATGCGTTATTCAAGGTACTCCTGATATAGCTTTGCATACGCGCAGGCGGCCATGCCATGATGAGAACACCGAAGATGAGGAACACCGAAGATGAAGAAGACCATGACCCTCTTCCTCAAGATAGATTTCGCCAAAGCCTCTTGTTAGACAGATATGTCAAGGTAGGTACCTTGTATAGATTTTAGGATCCTGCCTACCGTAGCTTTCCAATATTATTACCTTATAGATTGATACGAGGTGGATCAGGCCCTTGATTCTCAAGGCTCCATGTATATAAATTCCTATGAATTAACGGCCAAATATTGTGGTCAATCTTCTTACATGGTATTAGGCAAAAAAAATTATAAACCGCTTCCGCTCTTCCAAACCCTAGCCGTCGCAGCCGACCGCCTCCAAACCTAGCCGGCCTATATACACATGAATAGTCGCCCCAATATTATGGTCAATCTTCTCACACCTTTGATTACTTGTCGTCCATGTTCCTTCTCCACCTCCTCGCCCCGCGGGTTTGGACACGTGCGGACGAGCTGTCTTGCTGGCCTATTATGCATTGCACGACACACGTTCGAGCCAACGGATCCCACCCTGCACCGTTAGGGGTTGCGGCAGGGCATCCCCCTGCCACCACTCTTGTTCGTCTCGATGGCTCTACGCCTCCATATTACGGTTCATCTCCTAAACCGCCCCCAATATTGCCATCAAAATCATTTTTTTCGCTTTGGGGTTTAGGGTTTGATCATCCATCATGCCTAGTTCCACCAGTGTTAGTCTTTTATGTATGATTTTGGCCGTTGAAGGGTTTCCGGTAGGGGGTTTATGGCCGTGGTTTGGGTAGGGGTTTAGGTAGGGTTTTTCAAGGGTGGATATATATGCTTGACTGTAAGAAAATGAGTGGGTTTTGATATGATTTCTTGTATGTGCTGATTGCAGGTGCCCGTGGTAGTTTTTCTCAATAGAAAATAAATCATTGGGGATTTTTTTATGGAACTGATCAAACTGGACATATATGGATGGGTTAGTGATTTGGTTCTATCATGTTGAAAAGTGACTTGCTCACCTATTATGCTCGAAAGCATTATGGAGAAAATTGGGTATGAAATGCAGGGCCGGGTTAAGGTACAATATTATATTCCTACTAGATCATGTAGGCGCGTGTTGCCGCGCCCGTCTATTAGGAGAATACATTGGTAGGAATTGATGGAAATATATAGGTAGTTTACAAATGTTTGTATACTATGCAATAGACTTAATAGGCAGTAGAAGATTTACTTAAAAGTAATAAAGCGTAACTAAAGCCGAGTAGGTAAAATATGAGGATAAAAGTTTAAATAAATTCTCATAGCTTCATTATTATGTCGTTTATTTTCGTTTCCTCAGATTTCAGTCAAGCCTCAAGGCAAACTATATATGAATGTCACAACCGAGAAATTTGTACGGCCTAGTCCTCTCCTTGGGGCGTATCTACATGCTGTGCATTCCTCCACTTGTTCCTTTTTATACTTGACATTTTAAATCTACATATAGCTTCGTGTTTGCTACGTTCTTGCTTCTACTTATTTGTTTGCTACGTTCTTGCTTCTACTTATTTGCCTGAAAGTGAGGGTAGATGCAGACTGGTCAAAAAAAAAACATATACGTCACCACTTAGTAAAAATAATGAAGCGCATCCATTCTATAGACGAAATTCAAGAGGCTTTATCTGTACCCGTTTTCACCTTGATGAGAATGAAGAACCGATCGTTGGATAAAACTTATAATCGATGTAAACTGATTAACAAATTTTTCCTTGATGCATTAACTGAGTAGTATAATAGAACTGTTAAAGTATCATATGAACTTAATCATATCACACAAGAGGTGACAGTCTTTAAGTTTAGTCACAAAACATAACTTTAATAAGGCGTAGATGCTTAGCCGAAAAATTGTAGCAAAAGAAAAAAATAAATTAGGATGAGTCTAGACAAAATACGAATCTTCAGAAACGTTTTGGTCAGATGGATCACACACCGAGTTATTAGCATAAAACCGCCACTTTTGTGGCAGATTTTCCCAAAAACCACCACCGGTCCTCTCAATCGCAGAAAACCACCAGATTTTGGATTTTTCGTAGCAATGTGCACTCATACCTCTTCGCGCACGAATTGACACAGATTAAGGAACTTGGGCTCCACCCGCCAGGCTGACGTGGCTATGTCGGAACGGAGACGACTAACGGCCATCAATGACCACGCGTATAACCTAGATCCCGACCGGGCCACTCCTTCACTCCTCCCCTCTGTTCTTCCCTCACTCTCCCCGCGGCGATGGCGGCGGCGAATCCTTGCGGCGGCGGTGACCCAGTAGTAGTAGGTGGTGGTAGAGAATCCAGGGACGGCCCCGAGGGCGATGACATTGACGGTGAGATGTGCGGCAGCTCCATCCTCGCGTCTGCCATTGGCTCCCCGCAGCACCGTGCGGCCTCAGCTCTGGCGAAGGCGGTGGTTGCCTCTCCGGCGCACCTCAGCCACCAGTGGACCTCACCATTTGGCGGCGTCGAGTAAGTAATCTCTGTCCTTTTCCTCTGTCTTCTTCAGTAGAGTACTCTGTTACTAGGGTTCAAATAGGACAGTTCGGGTTCGTGAACTTAGTGAAAATTCAGTGTATTTGGCGACAGTTAGGGTTCGAGTACCGTTAGTAACAATAATTTATCTTCGCTTTCTCTGTAGTTTGGATGATGAAGTGTGGGAAATTAGGTTCAACTTCGGGGGTGAAGATAATTTGGAGAGGACATTGTGTAGATCAGATATCACAATTCTGAATTTGTTTGCTCTGCTCGACACACAAGGATATGTCATAATTGACAAGATGTACCGTTTGACAGAAAAGGACATTGGACTGCAAGGAGTGGAGGTACTTGACACAATGGATAAGGTGGATATTGTGCTTAAATGCTTAGAGAGGAAGAAGATTCTTAGTTTGACTGTTATTAGGGCCAAAACAGAATTACCAGCCGACTTTAACCTTGAGACATGTGAATCTCAGTTGCAGCTATTAGAGCCAGTGCCAATGTTTGTTGACCTAGATGGTGTCATACACATACCTGATGAGGACATCCCTGCTGAGTTGTTTCCAGTGGCCATGGATTACTCTGAGGTTCTATTTCTGGGCACACAACAGAGCAGTAGTCACATGCCTGGAAAGAAACTGTTTCCTGTACAAGATTCAGATACATATTCAGATGAAGATTCAGAGGGAGAGGGAGAGTCAGAGGGTGATTTCTATGACATGGGTGAATACAGAGCTGGAGATCATGACAAAGGGGTAGCATAGGAGCTGGAATTAATTAATGAACCTAAAAAGAAAAGAAAAAACTGTTGATCCTGAGAGAGAGGCCATACTAAATGAAATGGAGAAGGAGAAGAAATCAAGAGAAGATCCATTTCTACATTATGAAGGAGACACTGATTTTTAAGAATTGTATGAGGAGGAGACTGGGTGAGAGTGTGAAGATGTTGTTGAGTCTGATTACTGTAAAGGGAAACAAATAATTGTTAATCCTGGGCCAACCAGTAAGGCACATCATGAGCCAGCATGTAAGAAGTATATGGATTTTAGGCCATCATTAGATGAGTACAGCAACCCTGCTGATTTGGGTGACAGTGATGATGATGGCTTTGTGCCAAAGCACTTATTTACATCTAGTAGGAAGAGTAGGAGCAAGAAGCCAAAAGAAAGGGTGTGGTATGATGAGAAAAGAGATTATCCTGATGGCCAACTGTGCAAGAAGATGTGTTTTACTGATGTGTACCAATTTAGGAGAGCTCTTAGGCATTTGCATGTATCTCAGCTCAGGAACTTTAGATACCACAGGAACAACAAAGATAGAGTTATTGCAGTATGTGTTGATGATAATTGTCCCTTTTTCATGGTAGGTTCAGAAGTAAAGCATGAGAAAACCTTTGTTCTTAGAAAATTGAATCTGCACCATGCATGTGGGGAAAATGGTGAGCATACTAAAGTCACAATTGACTGGCTGGTAGAAACTTCTGTGGGTGCTATGAGAACAGATTTCGACACTTCTGTGGACACATTGATTGAACAAGCCAAACAGAAATATGGAGTTGTTGTTCCGAGGAGCAAGGCTTATAGAGCTAGAACAAAGGTTCTTAATATTGTGCTAGGTGATCATGAAACACAATACAAGAGGATTAGGGGCTATCTGCAAACTGTTCTTGATACTAACCCTGGAAGCAGGTGCATTGTAACAACTAAAGAGGTGTTGAACAATCCTAGCCAAAATCCCAGGTTCCATGGCTTGTTTTTTTTTGTCTAAATGCCTCAAAAGAAGGATTTCTTAATGGATGTAGACCTTTCATAGGTATTAACATATTTAGTTACATTATTTGATTATTAGTGACCATATAACTTGTATGAAATATTTCTCACACTATTTGATTATTGATATGTATGTTGGCAGGGTTAGATGGTTGCTTCATAAAGCTCACCACTGGTCAACAGATACTTGCTGCCGCAAGAAGAGATGGGAACAATAATATTTTCCCTATTGCCTTTGGAATTTTTGACAAAGAGGATACAACTAGCTGGTGTTGCTTCTTGACACAACTAAGATATTGCATTGGTGAGGCAGGGAAATTTGGCAATTACACCATCATATCAGACAGACATAAGGTTAGTATGGCAGCACTTACATCATTACTTTTGTTGTAAAATCCATCATGTATATCTACAGTTTAGTTACATACACCAATTGTTACACAGGGTCTTCTAAAAGCAGTATCTAAAGTGTTCCCCAACTCTCCACAAAGGTTTTTTCTTAGGCATATTTATGCAAATTTTCAACAAGCTGGCTTTAGGGGTCAAGAACATAAGAAACACATTGATGCAACAAGCTATAGTTGTACCAAAATTGGCTTTGACCAGGCAATGGAAGCCTTGAAAGCAGACTGTGAACATGCATACAATTGGCTGGCTGAAATACCTGTTGAAACTTGGGCTAGGTTTGCATTTGATTATAACTGCAAAATAGACCTTATTGTGAACAATCTTAGTGAAGTTTTCAACAAAATGATCTTGGATGTAAGGAGCAAACCAATCTGGACAATGGTTGATGGGATAAGGACTAAGCTTATGGTGAAGTACTGTGGGATAAGGGCCAAACAAGATAGTACAAGGTGGGAGATAACACCTTTCTACTGTGAAAAATTGGAGACCAAGAAATACTCTAGGTACTGCAATGCAGCGGCTGCTGACAAAGCACTTGGTCTATGGCAAGTAACCAGTAGTGACAGAATTCACCCAATCAACTTGATTGCAAAGACTTGTGGCTGCAAGAAGTGGGATTTGACAGGTATTCCCTGTAATCATGCCATTTCTGCTATAATGAAAGACAAGTCACATCCAGAAGACTATGTGCTCGATTTCTTCAAGAAACCATTGTACTTTGAGGCATACAAGCATGTGGTTTACCCTGTCCCTGGGCCTGATGCATGGACAAAGACTGATACTTAGGACATAGATCCACCTCCAAGTAGACCAAGGCCTGGAAGAAAGCAGACAAAGAGAAGGAAATGTCTTTTTGAGGTGCCAGCACCTAAGGATACATCTAGGGTTGGCACTATCACTTGCAAAAATTGCAAAAAGACAGGCCATAGGTTCTCTAACTGTGATATCCCTCTCAGGCCTAAGCTACAGATAAGGAAGGCACAACATCAGGTACAAATAGGCACTATGTCTTTCCAATATTTTCCATAATATGCAAATGCTGACATTTCTTCTCTCCTAGGCTAATAGGCACATTTTTGCTGAGGATACACCTGGATGTTCTTCAGCACCTGAAGCACCAGCTGCAAGGCCACCAAGGACAGCACCTGCAGCACCAGCACCAAGGGCATCAACACAGAGGGCACCAGCAGTAGAGCCATCCACACAGAGGGCACCAGCAGCAGAGCCGTCAACTATTACAAGCTCCTCAACACCAGCAACACCAAGGACATCATCTGGTTCAAGCTCCTCAGCTCCAGCAGCAACAAGGGCACCAAGGGCAGCTACAACTTCTTCTTCGGGTCCAACAAGATCAAGCAAAAGGAAGAGGACTCTCACTGGGAGAATGAAGGGGTACCTCACAACATCTGGAAATTATTGATGTTGTTTGGAACTATGTGTGTTTGAAACAATGGTTTGTTTAATTCGCACCAAACTATATGGGTGATGTTGTTTAATATCTACAACTTTGTCAGTTTGCATGGAATGTCAGACTTTGTGTAAGACTATGTGTAAAATCTATCTTAAGTGACTTGGTGAATTATCCTTGCTATTTTCAGTTAATCTGACTGTTATTTAACCCTAAATTCCCATGTTTGATCTTACCTATATGAAATTGGGTTGTCGAGAAGCGTCTGGGTTCTCGACAACCATCAATGCTCATCTTACCTATATGCAAAAGGGTTGTCGAGAAGCGTCTGGGTTCACTATAACCCTCAATGCTCATCTTACCTATATGAAATAGGGTTGTCGACAACCGTCTGGGTTCTCGACAACTCTCAATACTCATCTTACCTCCATGAAATAGGGTTGTCGACAACCGTCTGGGTTCTCGACAACCCTCACTGCTCATCTTACCTCTATGAAATAGGGTTGTCGACAACCGTCTAGGTTCTCGACAACCCCTAATCAAACCAGATTGAGTACTCAACCAGATTTGAACTCATCATTCAGGTTACCATTTTAAAAATCAAATAGCTAGAATTCGACAACACTTCATCACATAAGTAGGTTCACACATTTACTGTCAAATAAAATGGTTCAACATAGCTAGGTTCACACATTTACTGCCAAATACTACTTAAGTTCAACACTACATTAGTTGCAACATAAAATAGGCAAATATTACATATAAATCTGTCCTGATCACTCATTCATCACTCATTTAGTCCTCACATAAGCCCTTGATTGTCTTGGGCTTGTCCTTGGCTTTCTCCTTTGCCTTTAGCAGATCAAACAACATGTACTCCACCTTCCTCTTCTCATCCTTTAGATTCTCTTCACCATCCCACTCTTTCTGCTTCAGATTGAGCAATTCAATCTCCTGAAGAAGATGATGCCTTTTCTTCTTCACCTCCTCCAATGCCCTCTCTTCTTTCTGCATCATCTTGATACGCTCCTTATCATAGTTGTGAAGATTTTTCACCAATTCAAGATCAGCCAGTAGCTTCTCATTCTGCAGCTTCACCTCCCTCGGCTCTTCCTCTACCAGCATCCTAGCATGCTCAGAAATTTCGAACTTCTGTTTATCATTACCTTGCATTTTCTTCTTCATATTTTCAGTCCTGATCCTTCTGTCTGTGGTCTCCAACATCTTGTTCATGTCACATATCATAGTAGAGTACTTCTCTTCTAGCATTTCCTTCTCTTTAACCAGATTCTTCACCACTAAAGAGTTCTCATAGTTGGCTGAAATAAAACTTGCTTCACTATCCTCATACATTGCCCATAGTTTAGCAAGACAGTTTTGCAAAGTGTCAGGCCACTCCCCATCAATCCAGTCTACAAAGCCACAATTCTCAACTTGCTGACATACATAAATACAGAAATAGCACTAGTTAAAATCAAGACGTTTCAGAGTACTTGTTGAAATCATGTGAGTCAGAGAGGGAATTCAGTACTACGCAATACATAAACTAGGCAGAGTGCATTATCACTCACATTCTGAATGGGACAGACTAGGAAACGTCTTCCGGTGTTGCTGCCTTCAAATGCAACTTGTCTGTCAGGCTTGCATTTGTGCACGCGACAGACAACAGATCTACCGACGTCGATGCCGAAGAAAGACAGATCACAGATCGAATCAGGTGTGTAATCCATATCGGTGCTCTACAATCGAGTATCAATAGATCAAAAAACAAGCAAAATCGAAGAACAATCGAAAATCCCCAAATCGTAACCCTAAAACCGAAGGAAAAGAACTCACATCGCTGAGATAGGTCCCATCGGAAGTCTCGTCGCCGTCGTTCCAGCTCGGCATTTCGCCGGAGCAGCGGTGGAAACAGTGAGCGGCGCAGCGGCGACGCTTTCCTACTGCGGCGGCGACGATGGAGCTCAAGCTCAGTGAGGGGAGAGAGTGAGCAGAGAGGAGTGAAGGAGTGGCCCAGTCGGGATCTAGGTTATACGTGCGGTCGTCGACGGCCGTTAATCGTCTCCGTTCCAACATAGCCACGTCAGCCTGACGGGTGGGGCCCAAGTTCCTTAATCTGTGTCAATTCGTGCGAGAAGAGGTATCAGTGCACATTGCTACGAAAAATTCAAAATCTGGTGGTTTTGTGCGATTGCGAGGTCCGGTGGTGATTTTTGGGGAAATCGGCCACAAAAGTGGCGGTTTTACGCTAATAACTCATCACACACCACTACAACTTTCTTCATTTGATAGAATGTCAAGCTGTGGGACAAAATGCAAGGATTTCATATCCACATGGAACTTTCAAATCAGATAACTCAAAAAGGTTATCTGCTGGAGAAATGAGCCTGTGTCCCAGTTGGTGCTCCCAGTAGTAGTATACTTCTTAAGCATATTTGCCGAGGCACAACAATCATCCATCAAATTGATATGCTACTTCACCGTGAAATACTGCATTATGTAGAACCAGCATATCTAAAATGGATATCATCACCGGATAATTATACTTTAGTATGTTCATTTTGTTAAAATCTACTCCGGATGTCAAGAGACCAATCTCTTATCATTAGAATGTGTATCAACGGTAAAAGAAAAGTTATGACATTTCCCACCAAAATGACCAGACTGATAAAATTAACAGGAAGAGCACCAGGCCAGACTTTAGAACAACAACCATTCATCAGAAGTAAGTTTGGAGCACACCCAAATTCTCTTCCCTTGGCCTCCGGACAAAAGGATTAACGAGACCCTCCTCACTTTACAGCCTCCTCAACCTGGAAATACAAAAGGCTCGCGTCAACAAACCCCTCTTTGCAAAATAGAGCACACAGGCAGCGGTGATGCAATGTCCTGCAAAATCCACCGCACGTGTGTGCTGTTTGGTTTAGTTCGGAGTGATTTTCTGATAGATGAGTGTTGATATCTCTGCAGGCACAACAAACGGATGACTTGATGCACTCTATATTATAATCTCATGTCTCTTTCCAATTTGTTTAGTGACTATGGCAGAGAAGACGAATTCAGCTGGCCCTCCCCAACGTCAGACCAACGACCCCTCGCCGCTTTGAGAGTCGCTCTCGCAGCCTCGCTTGTTCCGCCGGCCCTCTCTTCGTTTTCCACCGGCGACGAGGTCGTCTGGTGTGGATTCGAAGATGGCGCTCGGCTTGTAGATAGTAGTTCTAGTCTCCTAGTTACCTGTGTGTTTGCTTTCACCCTAGTGGTGCTCCGCTCGTCTCCGGCGACCAGCAGCGACGCGGGAGGCAGCCCTTTCTTCTCCATCGACAAGAGGCCATGGAGGCTTCCTTGGTGGGCGGAGGAAGTGCAAGATCGGTTCAATAACATCGCTTGCTTTATCGTCCTCTTCCGAGCAGCGACGAGGTGGGATAACGGCGATCCTCTGGCCGGCCGTGGTGGCGGGGAGAGGTTTTGCTGCTGCTCCTTCATCGACTTTCCTCCGAAGAGGATTCAGGGATTAGATGATGCTGTCCTAGGGAGATTCATCTCGGTGGCCATGGTGCGGCCACCGAATCTGCATGCCGGCGGCCGGCAACTCCCAGCGCCGAAGATTCGGCGCGTTTCGAGCAACCTCCACGATGGGAGGCCCTTCATCGACTGCGTACTGGCGTTCCACATCTTCCACGCTCCAAGTGGCTTGCTCCCCGGCGGCGAGGAGGATGGCCGGCGTCGCAGTCTACACAGAGGAGGAGACCGAGGACCGGATCGCGTTTTCGCGTTTTCCTTCAGGGTCCTTTGTGCTTATTTACAGGACTGCGCTGTAATTTTCTTTTCTTTCTTGGTCCTGGTTGTAATGGCGTCTGTACCTGCCTCTTAATGCAGCATCCAGGTCCTTCGGGACCTATCCCATGTTCAAAAAAAAAAAGACGAATTCAGCTGCCGCTGACACATCGACATCCACAACTTGAGCTTTGACCTGAGAATGAAAATTGGACAACCTTGGCAATTTAATCATGAAACTCTGCAGGCTTATACTCCCTCCGTCTTAAAATAATTGTCTTAAACTTGGACAAAAGTGGATGTATCTAGACATGTTTTAGTGTTAGATACACCCACTTTTGTCTAACTTTGAGACAATTATTTTGAGACGGAGGGAGTACATATTTCCGATGAGTTGACAGAGAAATTTTAGTAAGGCAAAGAATTCCTTCAGTGAGCTTTTCCTGAACTTTTCTACAAGACCTGAGAGAATTTCACCATACATTCAGAACCTTGTTGGCCTGAATTTTTAAATATCTAAAGTCAGTTCAAGTATGAACATGAACATGAGTACATGTTAGGAACAGGAGGCGGAACTTTGTTAACAATCAGGAATATAATAAGTATAAATACAGTAAATTAAGGAAAAATTATCAGGGAAAGTATGCTTGATTATGTAAATAACCAGAAGGCGATGTGGAAGCTTCAGCCCGCTCTACAACAGTCCGATAACGTTTCCACATATGATTAACTGTTATAAGCGACCTTCTTTATACAAGAACAACCGTAACAGACAGTAGCATGGCATCCTGATCAAAAACATCATTTAATCTTCTCGTGCTCACTAAAAAATTCATGTAATTTTGAGCAATTTGAAAGAATTCTAAATATCATGGTTCTAGGTATAGCAAAGGTACGGTAAGTACACACATATGAACAAAAAGGGAAGGCACGTAGATTTTTTTTTTTTTGCAAGGCACACAGAAAATAATTTACCTCGGTGCCAGCCGACCACAATCCAATAAACCAGAAAGGATTCCAATATTTGACGGAACAAATTGAGCTGAACCGGGATGAAGAAGCTTCAAATATTTTGTTTCGAAAAAAATATATTTTGTTTCGATATTTGGGCATAACAGACGTTGAAGGATACCTTTTGCTTGGTAGAAAATGAGTTGTTTGCAGGATAGATGAGGAAAGAAAAGCAACGTAGCTGAAAATCATTGCTTCAGGAGGCGTTGTTACCGGACGGGAAAGCTGAATCGAAGGTCGTGAGGTGACTGGAGAATATAGGGAATGAGGAAGAGTAACTGCACGCTCATCACTCCCCGCCGGCAAGCTGCGCACGATAGCTGCCATCATTGTCTTTGAATAACTGAAAATTTACTGTCTCCTTAATCATCCTCAATCTTCGATTGAAACCGCCAGCCCGATATAGCGATTGCATCCGCGTTCGAGGAACCCTGCAGGCTGCAGCCGCATCAGAGATGATGAGATGCGACACGGTCATACGTGCATTGCCCATCGCGTGGATCGCTCCCGACCTGCTGCATCCTGGGTCGCGGGAAATAAATCTTATACGACCCAGGTCGTCCGACCCAAAGCCGTGGACCAACTCCTGAGATGGACATCTGGCAAAACTAATCAGTTAGGAAGCCAAGCAGCGATAGAAAAAAAAATCGAAAAGGAATCCTTGAATTCGTTTTCCCACGTGTCACACGTCGGGTGTGGTCTACCAGGGGTCCTACCACGCTGGGTCTTATAGGATTATTCCCGAACTGTGTTGGTCGCACCGTGGCTCGCGGGTCACACGGCCGCAAGGGGTCGGACAACCGGCGCATCGCTTGGTGCTGTCATTGATTCCTTCCGCTCGCGTCTGTGCCTCTGTGGTCAACATGGTTCCTTTTTTCCAAACCAGCATAGAGTCGATCGCCTCTTCCATCGCCTGTAGCTGGGTTTAGTCTCGCCCAATGAACCACAGGGTCCCAATTTGATACCCGGATTAGCATCCTAGGGGACGTATATGGGCATGTGCGGGATTGGTTGTTCATCCAATGGCTACAAATGTAAATATAGGGAGATCCGACGACTGAAAATGCCCAGATCGGGAGGGTGTCGTGAGAGAGCTCGGTTTTGGTTCAGTTTTAATACCCCTAATAATTATGTCAGTTGCCGAAACAGGATTTCGCCCCGCTATATTAATATAGCAACCAACCGATACAACTGTGAAGCACTGCTGGGGCGAACAACACACAACCCGCCCAAAGACATAAAAAGAAGAAAGAAAGAGAAAACAATGCCGACATCGGCGGTTCGACGAAACGGTGATGACCCTCGGCCGCTGCGCCCTCCGAAGTAATCCACCACACTTCTGCAATCATGATCACCGCGAACCAAAATAGCCCCTCAAGAGGGAATGCGACGACGACGACGCTGCTGCCTAGGGTTTCCCCCGGTTCGTATCGGGGGATGGAGAGGAAGTATACCCGACGTCCTTCAGGAAGGAGGGCGACACCCGCAGGCGTCATCACGCCGGTGCCGAGACGGCAGGGAATTCTCCCAACCTCCAAAACACCATTCCCCGGGCACATCAGGGTGCTCCACCACACTTGCCACCCACCAACGCACGCCACCACGGCCAAGCACTCACCACCGCCGTCTCACCGAGATCCACGACATGAGGTCCGAAAAACCGAGGAGCGTCACTTCCGGCGACGGACAACGGTACAACAACACACGGGAGGGACCTGCCTCCACTGCCACCTGCGGTAGCCGACCGGATGTAGTAGCGGGACAAACCAGGCCCTCATTGGCCCGGCCGAGCCCAAACAGGGTGAAGTCCCGCCACCGCACTGCAGCAGGTGTACCGCCGTCACCGTCGTCCCAAGCCGGAGAAGATGCTCGTCGTCCACGGAAGGAGGCACCGCCACGAAGCTGTGGCCCGCCCAGGACCCAGATGGGCCCCCAGGGTCCAGATCTGGGTCGGCCGGATTCAGCCCCGAGCCAGCAGGAGCCCCTCCCCGCAGCCAACGGCTGCGCCTGCAGTGCCGTCTACCTCCCGGCCGCGACCTCCCGCCGCCGACCGGACCGCCTCCACACCTAGGAGCACCGTCGCCATCGGGACCCCCGATCCCCTCCGAGCGCGCGAGGATGGCCTGCCGCCGTCAGCCACGCGCCGGAGAAGCCCGGCGAGCTTTGCCAGCAGCGGTGGCCGGGGAGGAAGGGGAACGGAGGGCGGAGACGGGTCGGGGAAGTTGCCCGTCCCCCTCAGGGGGAGGAGCGGGGCGAGCGGACGAGGGAACCCCGTCGAGGAAGATGAGCCACCGGGGGTGGCGAGCACGGCGGCAGCGGCGCCACCGCACCGCCCACAAGCCACCCGCGGCCCAGACCGGGCCCGCTCCAGCCCAGATCTAGGCCCAAACCTAGGCCCGACACCCTCCCACGCTCGATCCGCCGCCGGCCACGCTGCCCACATCCGGTCCCCGTCGTGGAGCAGCCCTCCCGCCGCCTGCCAGGTCCTCGCCGCAGTCGCCCGAGTCCAACCTTGGAGCACCGCCACCTGAAGAGACCTCCCCACGAGGCCCTCCACGCGCCGTGTAGAAGACGACCCGCCGCCGCCAGCACCGCGCGCGGGCTTTGCCCCGGCGGCGGCGAGGGAGGGAGGAGAGGAGGTGGGGAGGGGCGCGGCAGGAAGGGGCGCCGTCTCGGTCGCCCGCGGGGGACAACGCGAGACGGGAGCGTTCCCCCCCCCCCCCCCATAATCATGTCAGTTAGCGGGAACGGTTTGAGGCCTTTGATATATGAAGAAGACGCACAATAGATGTGCAACTTTGTGGAGCTTGGGCACCATTTCCTCAACCTATACTTAGACCATGATGAATGATTTGCAGCAATTGATATTGATGATGTGGTAAGGTTTCATGTGGCTATACGTCCCCCTGTGTTGAGCCCTGCAAAGGCTAGAACAATGGAAATAGAGGATGCAGGTCAAGGGGATGCATGCCTTGTGCTTGTGCCTATCCAAGTGGTATATCCAGAAAATCATGTACATATCCAAGTTTCAGAAGTAAAGATATGGAGGCTTCTAAAATTCATGTAGGCCAAGTTTTTAATTCATTTGACATGCTATAAGGAAAGTAATCAGAGAGTTGAGTTGTCAAAATAGATGGGATATTAAGATGCTATTCAATGTCAAGACAAGGTTATATGCCATATGTGTTGATGTATGAAGTTGTTACCTTTGGCCAACTGTTGACAACAGGAAAAAGTGTTGGATGATCAAGAAATATGTGCATGATCACACTTGGAACAAGAAATGGAATGTCAAATCTTTCACTGAGAACCTTTTTGTAGACAAGTACTTGGAGAGTTTCAGAGCAGAATAGACATGAACCTAAGGAGTTTCTCTAGGCTTGCCGCACATGTTTGCTCGCTGCCCGCGTCTCGCCGAGTTGTGCGCGCGCGTTTTCGCCGGGATTGCCTACCCGGATGCTGACCTGGCCATGTTGCTTGACGTGCTCTCATTTCAACTCCTTCGAATAGATCCCTCGGATCTCAACACCGCCTTGCTGGCACTCCCGTGCTTTGTCTGGAAAGCTCGAAACAACATGGTGTTTGACAGTGAGCGCCTCTCTACAACCCGGATTCTCACGATGGTCGCTGATCACCTGTACCTGTGGATGGTTTGGTGCCCCCTGCCGTGTAGGCCTAGAACCTCTAAACTTGAACCCTTTTTTAGGTTATAGTCACATTCCATATAAATATTCACATTTTTCTAGAAGTTTAAACCATCTAAGAAAAAATAAGAGCATGGGCTCATGGTTGTTAAAACTCTAGATTGGATCGATGGATTGTGTTAAGCGTGCCTTGGAGATCGGCCGCGTTCCGTGTTAAATAGGAGACCCAAGGGCCTGACAGATTTACAGGGTTTGTTACATGGTTGCGATCCAACTTGGGACGCAAGGAAATCCGTGTGGTTTATCTACACCACACGGTTTGAACAATAAGATTACAAGAATCACAACGACTACAACTTATCGTTTAACATCTTCCCTCAACCGAAACGACTCAAGATTGAGGTTGCGTCTGAAAGCTCGCAGCTGACTGACTTGCAGTGGTTTAGTGAACCCATCTGCCACTTGATCTCCTGTTAGAATAAATCTGATATCCAATAATCTCTGTGCAACTCGTTCTCTCACAAAATGAAATGCTGAAATTCGAATGGGCTAGCAGGCCCATTAGGAAATTTCCATTTAATCCCTAAGGCCCATGCTGCCATAGCAAATGGTGGGAGTTTAGTCCCACATTGCTAGTTGGGAGAGTTTTGCACCAGTTTATAAGGTGAGCTCTCTCCCCACTAGTGTGAGTTGGTATGAAGAGAGAGGAGTAGTGGAGGTGTTCCACACGCGCGCTCCTCCTCCGCCGCCCGCCTCGCCACGCCTCGTCTCGTCACGACGCGCCGCGGGTTGCGGGAATGAGCCGAGCCGATGCCTTTATTTTGGCAGTTGGAAACGGAGTCAACAGACACGCCAATAATATGAGACGTCATATTGATTGCTGTCTATTGCGTCACATTTATTTTGGTAACAGCCGCGCGCAGTAAAACGCCGCATTGATCACGTGTTAACCGCGCGCAGTAAAACGCCGCATTGATTACGTGGTAACGGCTGTAGTAAACGCCAAATTGATTTGTGAGCTGACCGTTCTCCTACCGTGCCTATATATTAAGGTCGCAGGGGCGGACACACACACACAACTCATACGCTCTGTACCCACTGTCGTTCCTCTCTCTGTTGCTGCCTCCGGTGATCCCATCCCGTCTACCGCGTACACGGCCGACGGGAGAGCAGGCCTCCGAAACCCCGGCTCTCCAGATCCTGTACGGGAGAGGGGCGATTAGGTTTTTGGGGAGCGTCTCCTACGCGACTGCTCGCTGCCGTACGTCTACTTCGACTACTACCTCATCATCAACATGGCCTCCGAAGCCGAACGAGCTGCTGCTGCCGCCGCTGCTGCCGCCTAGGCCGCTGCTGCTGCTGAGGCCGCCAACGCTGCTGCTGCCGCCGCGGCCGCCGCCTCTGCTACGACTACTGCCAATTGGCCAACTGCAGGGTATAACACGTTTATCCCTGCCCTTGTTATTTCCATGTGTGCGATACTAGTAGTTTGCGTAGATGTGTCTACTGTCAACCTAGTATGCATGAATATGGTTAATTATCAGTATGCTTACGTCATGATCGTGATTTATACTTGGATTAATTTAATCTGTAAATTGCCTAAATTCCTAACATGAAAATCTATTTCTATATGCTTAGTCCTAGCATGAAAGACAGGATTAGCTGAGAGATACGTTGCACCCAAGTTATCACACAAAAAACATGCTAGGACTAATTTCTGCGTTAGCCAGAGACTTATATTCTGCCTCTGTGCTGGATCTCGAAACTGTGGCTTGCTTTCTAGCACTCCATGATACTAGATTTGAACCAAAAAAACACAGCAAATCCACCTGTAGACCTCCTATCATCTGGACAACCTGCCCAATCAGCATCTGAGAAAGCACTCACCAATGATGATGATGACTTGCTAATTTTTAATCCAGTGTCCACACTTCCCTTTAGATACCTTAGTTTCCTTTTTACTGCAGTCCAATGTACAGAATTAGGTGAATGTAAAAACTGACATACTTTGTTAACAGCAAAAGAAATATCAGGTCTTGTTAGTGTCAAATATTGTAAGGCACCAACAATACTTCTGTACCGAGTTGACTCCTCTCGACTCAACAAGTCTCCTTCATGCAAAGACAATTTTTCAGAAGTGGACAATGGTGTGCTTGACGGCTTGCAATCCTTCATGCCTACACGCCCAAGCACATCTGAAGCATATTTTTCTTGGGTTAATAAAATGCCATTACCAGATTTCTGCACTTCTATGCCCGAGAAATAATGGAGGTCTCCGAGATCCTTAAGAGAAAAATCACTTCCTAAATCACCAAGTAATGTTGTGGTAGCTTCATCAGAAGAGCTAGCAACAATTATGTCATCAACATAAATAAGCATGAATATAGTAACTTTCCCACACTTATAAAAGAACAATGATGTATCTCCCTTAGAAGGTTTGAAACCAAGTTCTTGCAATTTTGTGCTTAACCTCGAGTACTATGCACGGGGTGCTTGCTTTAATCCATATAAAGTCTTATCCAACCTGCAAATATAATGCGGCTTGCTCTCATCCTCATATCCTGGTGGCTGCCGCACGTACACTTCTTCCTCTAGAACGCCATGAAGAAACGCATTCTGAACGTCCAATTGGCGCAAGCTCCACCCCCTCGAAACAGCAATAGACAGCACTAGCCTAATAGAAGCAGCCTTAACTACAAGACTAAACGTATCCTCATAATATATGCCATATCGTTGTTTAAACCCTTTAGCCACTAGTCAAGCTTTGTATCTATCTATGCTACCATCTGATTTTCTTTTAATTTTATACATCCACTTACTATCAATTAAATTCCTCCCTTGATCAGATGGTACTAGGTGCCAAGTCCTATTTTTCATAAGAGCATCAAACTCTACACCCATAGCATTTTTTCCAATTTTTATCACCTAAAGCTTCTCTCAAATTTTCTGGCTCACCAGTAGCAGCAAAATTACCAAAATTCTTAGTATATCTAATTGTACCATCCTTGGGAATAAGAGGTTTAAATATACCACTTTTTGATCTTGTATGCCGCATCTGAGGTGCAGACTGCTGCACAGTCGTGCTTGGCGCAGAGGATCCAACGCCACTGTCCCTGACGCAGAGATCCTCCTGCGAATCTGCGCCTCCGATCAGCCCGTCCTGTGGCGCCACGTCGTCTGTGGGCCTGGACGCTGAAAGCGACGAATCCCGCGCCTCGCGCGGGGATTGGAAGTTGGCGTGTGCCAGGTGGGGCCCACCACGATCGGTGCGCGGCAATGCAGACGCGCTGTCGGGGCACGTGGCGCGTAGCCCTTGGCGCGGAACGCACCCACCCGTGTGTGGCTCGGATCCCGTGGGGGATCGCGCTGGTGAGGGACCTGACGGAGATTCTGTCCCGAATCTCTCGGGATTAACGCGATCGCCTGCATCAACCTCGTGCTCCACCCCAGGTGGAATTTGCTGCTGCTGCATAAAATCATGTGGAGACTCCAAAACTGCACTGTTAGGATCAGAAAATATAGGAGCATCTACCGTATGATCATTATTGCTAATTCCCCCTTGATCAAAAGGTAGAAGAATTTTGGATCGAATCTGAGCACCGGCATTAGGATTTAATGCATGAAACGGGAAAACGTTTTCATAAAAAACAACGTCTCGTGAAATATAGATTCGCCCACTAGAAATATCAAGACATCGAAACCCCTTATGCAAAGGGCTATAACCAAGGAAGGCACATTGTTTAGATCGAAATTGAAGTTTGTGAGCATTATATGGACGAAGATTCGGCCAACACGCACACCCAAAAATGCGTAGAGCATTATAGTCAGGTTTTTCTTTAAACAAACGCTCTAAAGGAGTATCAAAGTCAAGAACTTTTGATGGGGTACGATTTATAAGATAGGTAGCAGAATAGAAAGCTTCATCCCAATACTTAAGAGGCATAGATGCTTGAGCAAGGAGAGATAATCCAACTTCTACAATGTGCCTATGTTTCCTTTCCGCAGAACCATTTTGTTGGTGAGCATGTGGGCATGAGACATGGTGAGAAATACCAACTTTAGTAAAAAAGGAGTTGAGTTTTTTGTACTCTCCACCCCAGTCGGTTTGCATAGCAAGAATTTTCCTGTCAAATTGACGTTCAACAAGATTCTGAAATTCATGAAATTTTTGGAAGACTTCAGACTTGTATTTGAGAAAATAGATCCATGTGAACTTGCTAAAATCATCGATGAAACTAACATAGTACCTCTTTCGTCCAACAGACTCTTGGGCATGGCCCCACACATCAGAAAAAATTAGCTCTAAAGGAGCTCTAGACTCACTGGAAGACCTAGGATAGGGAAGTTGGTGACTCTTGCATTTTTGACAGGCATCACAAACGGAGTCATCAACAGACACACTTGCACATGGCAATTTATTTTTGCTAATAACTTTATTGACGATGACGGATGATGGATGACCTAAGCGAGCGTGCCACCTCTCCTGGCTTGGTTTGGTGACACCAAAATCATGCTTGCTTGGACTTGACGTTGTGGACGAAAGAGGATAAAGCCCCCTTCTACATCTGCCGCTGAGAAGGGTTTTCTTCGACACCTGATCCTTGATGAAAAAGGAATTTGGGTGAATTTCTAAGAAGGCATGATTATCTTTAGCAAGGCGATGTGCGGAAAGAAGACTCTTTTTTGGCTTGTGGAACATGTAAGGTATTTCTAATATGAAGATTTCGATCAGGGGTACTAAGCAAAGAGTGACCAACGTGGTGGATGTCCATACCTGACCCACTGGCCGTGTGAACCTGCTCGTTTCCGTAATATTTATCACGGATGGTGAGTTTGTGCAGGTCGCCGGTGATGTCGTCTGTCGCCCCCGTGTCGACATGCCACGGGTTGCTGTCGGCGCCGTATGCTGATGAAGTGGTCGCCGAACCCGCACTCTTCTCCATTACCTCGGTGAAATCGGGGTTGAAGCGCTGCCAGCACTTCTGCACGACGTGCCCATTCTTGCCACATAATTGGCAGCGGGGCTTGTTGCCGTTGTTGACGTACCCGCCGCCGTTTCCTCCTTGACGGCCGCCTCCGCCGCCAGGATTGAATCCGCCACGGCCACCGTTGCCGTTGCGGTCTTGCTGCTGACCACCCCCACCTGCAGGCGGGCGGCCACCTCCTCCACCTCCTTGGTGGTTCCCTCCACCACGGTTGAAGCTCCCGTGGTTGCCACCGCCGCGGCCACCGCGAAACGCGGCATTCGCTGAGAAGCCGCCGGCGCCATGGAGGAGTTCAAATCGTGTTTCGTCGCTGAGGAGCTGACTGTACAGCTCCGCCACACTCACCGGCTCGATGCGCGCGCACAATGCCGAGACGATCGAGTTGTAGTCGCCGTCCAACCCGGCGAGGATGTAGGAGACGATCTCTTCATCGTCAAGTTTCTTGCCTGCTGCCGCCATCTCATCTGCCAGCCCCTTGATCTTAGCCACGTACTCAGCAATGGTGGAGTTGCCTTTCGGAGTGGTGGCGAGGGCGATGCGGATGTTGACTGTCTGGGCGCGGGTGCGGGAGGCATACAACACCTCCACGGCGCTCCAGAGTTCGGCAGATGTGGCAGCAGCATGAACCTGCGACAGTACTTCACGCGACAGTGTTGTCAGTAAAAAATGCAGAACCTGCTGATCTTGAGCTTGCCATTGCTCAAACAGAGGATTGGGTTCGCGGGTGGTTTTCCCGTCTTTGGTGACGTCGATCAGCGCGGCGGGGACGGCGGCCTTGGAGTCGATGAAGCGGCCGAGTTGAGCACCCCGGATCGCGGACATCACCTGTGCCTTCCAGAGGATATGGTTCCCCTTGGAGAGCTTCTCGGTGGCCGGCTGGGCGAAGGAGCCGGCGATAGCACCGGAGGATGAGCTTGAGGCCATCACAGACGTGGAGAGGCTCAGCTCTGATACCATGTTAAAACTCTAGATTGGATCGATGGATTGTGTTAAGCGTGCCTTGGAGATCGACCGCGTTCCGTGTTAAATAGGAGACCCGAGGGCCCGACAGATTTACAGGGTTTGTTACATGGTTGCGATCCAATTTGGGACGCAAGGAAATCCGTCTGGTTTATCTACACCACACGGTTTGAACAACAAGATTACAAGAATCACAACGACTACAACTTATCGTTTAAGAATGGCCTAGTGCCAGGCGGTCGATACGGATCGAAAGCCGACTAGATGCGTTCTGCATCCCGATCTCTCTCCATCAGATACGAATCGAGCGTGCGTGTATTGTCCGATGGAGTGATGGGACGCGGCTTGGAGGTTCCGTCGCTTCTCAATCCGTCGTTGATGTGTACTTGGATGGGCTGGCTAGCTGACGATTCGTCCTCTCGCCCGCCTCGCGTTCGAGTGGACGGGTCAAACGCCCCGCGCCGCGCCAAGGTACAGCGGCGTCGGAGCTAGGAGCTGTCACCGCGCGTGCTGGCGACGTCCGCACGGCCGGGTACGCCCGAGGAGACCAGGCGTCGCCGCAGATGCGATCGGCCGGCAGATGTAGTAGGTACGTACGTCCAGAGGAGCGATTGAGCGTGAAAGAACGGCGGGGTGAATGGAGGAGGCCAACAGGGGATGTGGCATAGCGTCGGCATGGTGGAAGGAAACCAAAGGAATATCCACGGGTAATGCAGCACGATTCTTAGTCTGTGCAAAAGGTGGTGCACGATCACGACGTCCTACGAGAGATGGATTCACGCACACGGGCACGATACAGAGAACTCGCAGTTCTCGAGCGGTTTGCAAATTAACCGCGGGTGCGAGGTGAGCTGCTAAAGCTAGCTTGGCATACTCGCCTGCATATCTGTTGGGTACCACGTAGTGCCTGTTGCACAATTTGCTTTTAATTGAAGAGGGAGCTGTAAAACCTGAGATAAAGATGGTAAGAATGGAGTGATGACAGACGAACAGACAAAATGTCTTGGGATGTCTGTACCTGAATGCAGAGTCCATTAACCAATGCGTGCGTCGTTTCTTTCCGCCCCTCATACAGGAATGACTTCACCCGCTGGTGAGTTTGTATTTTGTAATCAATTCTTTTGCTCGTCGAGGCGCCATGGAACATGGTATCTTTTTGTAGGGCTGTTCAATTGCCCCGGACAGTCCGAATTTTAGCAGTCCGGGCCAAAACCAAGCCTCTACGGGGCTGTCCAACCCTCGTCTCTGTCCGTTTTTGGTCCGTGGCTGCTCAAACCCAGACCAAATTTGGTCCAGAAATGAGCAGCCCGCGGACAGAAAACGAACTCGCACCGCGGCCCGTCACCGCTCGGTCAAAGCGCGTGGCCCACCGGTCAGTGACCGTGGGGACGGCTGGCCTTTACCACCGTCCTATTTAATGGAACCGCCGCCACACGTTCGTCCCCACACTCACCAGTCCCCTGTCAAATCCCTGACTCGACAAGTCCCTTAGGTGACCCTATCGGGTTTCGATTAGGAGAAGTCATGGGCGCTGGTGAGATCGTCGGCTAGACAGAAGGCAAGATTTACCCAGGTTCGGGGCCCTCGTAGAGGTAAAACCCTTACTCCTGCCTCGTGTCGATCTGTATTGGATGATTAGATCGGTTACAGGTTGCTCGAATCGAGAGTAGATCTCGAGTTCCGAGGCTTTTTGGTCGTGCGGTATTGCTTGGTCCTCTCCTCGAGGGCTCTCCTGGCCTTATATAGATGGCCAGGTCTCGAGTCCTACCCGGAGAGGATTCAAACCCTAGCTAGGTCGGTTACAAAACTTCCTAACTTAACCCACAAGTTTATTGCGGGTGGGCTTCTGGTGGGCCTTCTGGAGTCTTCCAAGGGCGCCTCTTCTTGGGCCTTGACATTGGGCCTGAGAGGGGGTGTCCTTACCCGCAGGGTCCAAGATCTATGTCTTCGTCAGTAGCCCCCGAGCGTGTGCTCGACTGGGATTTATTTCCAGTCGGGTAGACGGTCAGAACTTTTTTGATCTCCTCCTGGAAGTTCAGCTCGACAGTTGTTGTCTACGAAGGGTGTGTTCCCTGTTTTGTGAGTTAAAACACTCGAGTATCGAGCAGCATAGGTGCCAGTTTTTGCGGCTTTATTTGCAGAAGGATGTGACACAGTAGCTTGGCTCTCCCGAGAGATCAGGGCCAATTAATTGCGACTAGGGCAAAAACATTCCTGGCCTACACAGATTCGAGACCTCCGACTCGAACCCGATGAGGTGATTGTTGCGACTGGGCCGTTGTGGACTTATCGAGTCGAACTTAACCTATGAGGGTACCTGGCGCGTCCGCTAGGATTTTTCTTCGTGTTGTTGACACGGAACTATGCCGGAGGACGCAGCTTTCGAGTGCGATTCCAGGCCCAAAAGAGAGATCTTTCTGGGTCTTACCTTCGTATTCGAAGAATACGGCATCCAGATGTGCCTAGTCGGCTGAACAATCCAGGTTTTTATGATGTATAATTATCACGTGTAGGAGAGGTAGGTTTTTTCCACCCGATGAATTTGTTTGAGCTCCATACGAAAAAAGTTTCGTGTTGGAAAAAACCAAGTCCGTATGAAAGAGTTTTCATGTTCGGGATGCTGTGCCCATACGAAAGAATTTTCGTGCATAGGGTATTTTCCTCTCTGCTCAAAGAGGTCTTGCTTTATGAACTGTTCATGGAAAAGTTGCTTTTATCCGAAGGAATTGATATTCGTACGAAGATAATTTCGCGTTTGAACTTCCAGTCGAAAAGATCTCAATTTTGAATGACGCCCGCCATGACGTCATGGCGCACTCCTCTTCTCCCGATGGGACGTGACGGAGTGGTAGCAGATGGTGGCCCACCTTGTCAGCTTTTTGACCGGGGAACGAGACGTCGTTCCCGTTTTTTACGCGAAACGCGCAGTAAATGCGCACGATCTTCTGTTAAGATCGTGGCACGAAACAGCGCAGGCCGCCGCTTCGTTTCATCCTTACGTGTGGCAGCCGTGATAGGTGCCACGTAGCGCATCGTACGGCTGAGATTGCCTTGCCCCGTGTATAAATAGGGGTGTTAGTGCCGCAGTAAAATTTTCCCCGCTCTCTGTCTTCATCTTCTTCCTCGCGCCCATCTTCATCTTCTCCGTGCTCGAGCTCTTGCTGCAAACAATGGCTGGCGGAAAGAAGCGCGGCGCTGCCGTTTCTGCGTCCGGCGAACCTTCCGCGCAACCCGCGCCCCGCGCCGGCGACTGGCGTTCTCCCAACACCACCGCAAAATGCATCAAGGAGATGCAGCGGGAGGGGTTGCTGCCGGCGGAGGCGGAGAAGCGCGTCCGCCTCGGGAAAAAGGAAGAGGTACCTAATCCCCAGTCGAACGAGCGCGTGGTCTTTGTGGACCACGTGACTCGGGGCCTCTCTTTTCCCCTTCATCCCTTCTTCCTCGGGTTGCTGTGTGCCTATGGCATACAGCTTCACGATCTCCCCCCGAACGCGGTGCAGCACATCACGTGCTTCATCGTGTTCTGCGAGTGCTATCTTGGCATTCGCCCGCACTGGGCGCTGTGGAAGGCGCTTTTCAAGGTCCGGATCTTCCGCGAGAAGTCGCGGGTGGAGTCCGAGCTTGGCGAACCGCTTCGCACCGGCGGCTTCGGGATCCAAGCTCGACAAGAAAGCAGCTACTTCAACATGCACTTCGTCGACTCCGCCCAAAGCTGGCGGAAAAGGTGGTTTTACGTCGTCGACAACAGCTCGGGTGGGATTGTAGAGTTCCACCCGTTCGCTGTTTTGACCAGGCGAAAGTCTTGGGGGCACAAGATGTCAACCGAAGAGACGCAGACTGTTGCGCCTTTACTCGCGAGAGTAGCCGCTCTTCGGGACCAGACCGCGGGAGTTGTGCTCAACGGGATGCATCTGGCGAGCATCTTCTTGAAGCGCAGGATCCAGCCGCTCCAACAGAGGCCCTCTGCCATGTGGGAGTATCAGGGCTCAGAAGATCCCAGTCGAGTAAGCCGCGAGGAACTTTCGAATGTAGAATTCGAGAAGAAAATCGCGGGTATCACCCGACTGAAGGTTGGAGAGAAATTCCCCGATTGCTCTGTTCAAGCCTTCGCCGCCTCAAATCCTCCCCCAGCCGAGGTTAGTTTCTTTCTCTTCTTTCGTTTTTGAGTTGTTCCTCTTTTCTCCGTTCAGAGTCTTAGTCGATAATATTTTCTTCACCTTCTTGTATTTGCAGAGCCTAGCCATGGCGGACTGCTACCCGCCAACCACGGGGGAAGCCGCTTCAGAGCAAGTGTCGAGCCATCAAGACGGCCCGATTGACACCAGCGTCGCCAATGCCTCTTCGAGTTCAGAGCACGATTCTTCGGATGACGTTGCGGACTCGAATGGCGCTCCGACGAAACGTCGTCGGGTAGATGAGGACGAAGCTACCTCCAAAGACAAATCTTTGGAAGCATCGCCCGGTCAGGCTCCTATCCATGCGACTCCACTGCGCTCCCTTGCTCCTTCCCCTTCGATCCCAGTGATGACGCCCGCTTGGAATGCGGACTTGCTGGATGACGACGAGGATGACGAGTAAGTGTTTTTTCCCTTAATCTTGGTCGAACATTTTCTGCGCTTCGATATCGACTGTTTCTATCTTTCGATGCAGTCTGCAGGCGATCAGTCCTTGCAGGTACGCGGCTGCTGTTCCTCCCGAAAAGAGGAATAAGGGCAAGGATGCGGGTGAAACTCCCACCACGGGCACCGTCCAAAACTCCCCTAGAGCAGCCCCCGAAGTCGTGACAATGGTGCGTGAAGCTCCAAGCTTTGCCGCCAGGGCTTCTGCTTCTAAGGAAGTGACGGATAGCTCTGCGGATCCGCTGTCTCGCGCCTCTGGCCAGGTAAGCTTCGTCTTTCGTCTTGAAACCATAGTTTATTTTTATCGGGTGCACGACAGTGCTCCCGATGGGAGTAGCCCCCGAGGCTGTAGTCGATCGCATGCGATCGGCCACAGGCTCAAAGTCTAGTTTAATTCATCTTCATGCTTTTAATTCTTATCGGGTGCACGGCAGTGCTCCCGATGGGAGTAGCCCCCGAGGCTGTAGTCGATTGTAAATAATCGGGTACAGGCTCAAATTTGATCCTTTTAACTCTTCCGTCTTCGCGCTTTTGCAGTCACTCGTTGATTCTCTTGCGGCGATTGGTCGCCGCGTCGTTCTCGCTGAATCGGATTGCAAGTCTCTTCGAGCGGACCGCAACCGACTCCGGACTGAAAACGATCTTCTCAAGGGTGAGCTCTATCGTTTCCCTGTCTTCCACACTCCATTCATTCTAGAGTTTTTGACAAGCGTCTCTTTGCAGCTCGACTTGAATTTGCAGAATCCGAAAAGGTCAAATTCTCTGAACAGGTAACTGCTCGAGAGGCTGACCTGACGGCCATTCGACAAGAGCTAGAGGCTTCCCGTATGCAGTCGGAAGACTTCAGTCGACAGCTTGCGGACGCGCGGAAGTCCTTGAAGGAGTTAGAGAAAACCGGCAGTAAGGCCGACAGCGAGCTTGTCGGGTTCCTCCGTCCCCTTGCTGAGCGCTTCGCGGGTAAGCTTGTTGGAATTTCGCGATTCTGATTCTTCACTTGGCTGTAGTTTGCTAAGTATTATTTTCTCCCTTCGCAGGTATTCTGGATGTTCCTCTAGAAATCCCTGGACTCCAGCGGGTGGATGTGGTAACCGATACACTTGCCCAGCTTAAAAGGCACGCTGATGGAGTTTCCTCCATGGTCAGTGATGCCACCCAAGTGCTGGGGCAACTGTACGGTCGCCTCCTCGCCAACGCCACTCCTGCACCTGCGCTCGATGATATGTTGAAGGTCTTCTCAGAAGGAAAACTTCTGGATGCCTTTGCAGTCGCTCAATCGGAGGCTGGCGCGAAGACTGCGATCCAATTTGCTCTGGCGCACGGAGTCGAAGGGTTGGAGGAGGCTTACTCGTCCATTCCAGTCGATCCTTCCACGGGCAAAAAGGTACGGCTCTCTCGTTTTGGCGAGCAAGCCGCCATTCTTGCTCGGAAGCTTTCTGAGATTTTTGCTCGGAAGAAGGGAGGATCGACTGCTGCTAGTGGGAGCACCAATGTAGCCTCGTAGTTTTTTTTTATTTCCTTCTTTGAATGTAATGAACCTTGGGATGTATTCCCGTACTTTTGTTGTCCTTGATCGAAGCATTTATCCTTTGGAGTTTTTATTCTTCCTGTTTGTACCTTTGTCTCCCGATGGGAGTAGCCCCCAAGCGTGTTTAGTCAGATGTGCGACTAGAAACCACTCGAGTAGGGCATCTCACTTCTTTCCTTGTGCTTCTTCCAGGCTACTGTGTTTGCCGCGGAAACTTCTGGTGGACGTGGTAATCCAGTAAATCCACTTGTGGCCGCCGTGGGCACTTTTGCTGGCCTTCGTGATAAGGTTCAGGAGGGTGAGCGTAGGCTGAAAGCTTTGCGCGGGGTGGCTGATGTGGCGATATCCAAACAGAAATTGGCGGCTGAGCGCGAACAATTTCTGATGGACGAGCTATCTTCAGTTGCGAGGGAGTTGCTATGTAAGTGGTGCAGCCCCCGTGCATTTTTTCTCCTTTTGTATTCTTCAGCTGACTAAGTGCATCTGCCCTTCAGTTGTTAGACCGAATGACAGGGAGGAAAAGCAGTAGGTGGAAAACCACATTCACCAAGAGGCTAACAGCCCAAAACCTCATGCGAATAACTTCTGGTCTGATCGCAGTCGAGGGTTTGTGATGGCCACCTTGAAATTCCGAGTGTTGCAGGCGAGAATTCTCGTGGGTTCTTTTCACGAGGTCTTGATCGCGATGAATGCGGCCTTTTATCCACTCGAAAGGGGTCCCGAAGACTGGAGCTATCTACTCAGGCTGTTTAGTCGGGAAGGGGAGATTCGCACGTGCGTACGCAAACAGATGACGTGCGGCGCGGTTGTGGCTCTCTCCTTTGTCCGAATATGGCATCCTGAGATAGATTTGAACTCCGCAGCTCGGCGCCCAGATTATGCAATCGAGGACATCACACCTTTTTATGATGCTGTACGCCCTGCAGCCGAGAAGATTATCCGAATGACCTCTGAAGAGGTAGATAGGGTCTTAGCGACTGAGAATGCTCGGCGTTTTGACTGATCTGTCGGATGTGAATATCCTGTAAACTGTTTATAGTTTGTAAAAATCGTTGTAAGGTGTGTAACCTTGTATTTGATGATATTTCTTTGGGATGCTAAGTTCTTAGGTGTAGCCCCCGTGTGTGTACCTGTGACTTTTAGCATGCAGTAAACAAGAAGCTTCGGGTAAATATGATGAGGAAATCATGTATTTTTATTGCAATGACTGAGAAGTCATATATTCGAGCTACAAAATTGGCTAGTATAGCCTTATTGTTGTAGAAACAAGTAAACCTAAGGGTAGAACTTGCGGAGTTGTGCAATATTCCACGGATTGGAATAG
Organism: Alopecurus myosuroides; assembly: GCA_028641055.1. Lineage (NCBI taxonomy): Eukaryota > Viridiplantae > Streptophyta > Magnoliopsida > Poales > Poaceae > Alopecurus > Alopecurus myosuroides. The sequence continues at coordinate 190,063,280 of CM054058.1, forward strand.
ATTCCTCCGGTCGCTGGATTCTTGAGCCTGTAGGCTCCTCCTGGGATAACTTCGTGTACAATGAAGGGTCCTTCCCAAGGTGGTTCAAGTTTGTGTCCTTCCTTCTGCTTGAGCCGCAATACTAAGTCACCTACCACGAATGACCTGTGGCGTATGCGGCGACTGTGATAGTTGCGTAGCGATTGTTGATAAACTGCGGATCTTGCGAGTGCGATGTCCCGCATTTCGTCGAGTGCATCCATATCGTCTGCAAGTGCTTTGTTGGAGGTTTCTTCGCTGTAGGCCACAACCCGTGGGGCGCTGAATCGAACTTCCTCGGGAAGGACTGCTTCCGCCCCGTATACCATAAAAAATGGTGTGTATTTTGTAGACCTGTTTGGGGTCGTCCGTAGGCTCCAGAGTACAGAGGGTAGCTCCTCTGCCCAATGCCCTGCTGCGGGGTGCAGACGGTCGAGTAGTCGTTTCTTGATCCCAGCCGAAACTAAGCCGTTGGATCTTTCGACTTGTCCGTTCGTTTGCGGGTGGGCGACCGAAGCAAACTTGAAATTGATGCCTTTCTCTTCACAGAACTGCTGTGTTTCCTTTGCCGTAAAGTTTGTGCCGTTATCTGTAATGATGTCGTGTGGCACACCAAATCTGCATATGATGGAATCGAGAAACTCCACGGCGCATTGGGCACTGGGCGAAGTTACTGGTCTTGCCTCTATACATTTTGTATATTTGTCGACTGCGGCCAGCAGATGTGTATATCCACCGGGTATGGATCTGCGTAATGGTCCAACCATGTCTAGCCCCCACTGTGCAAAGGGCCAGGCGATGGGTATCATGTGCAACTCCGTAGCGGGTGCGTGCGGCTTTGGTGCGAATCGCTGGCAGGCGTCGCATCTATCGACCAGGTTTTTTGCATCGGTGGCTGCTGTGAGCCAGTAGAATCCTGCTCGAAAGGCTTTCCCCAATATCGCTTTCCAGCTAGCATGATGTCCGCAATCACCCTGATGTATGTCTCGAAGTAATTCCTTGCCGTCTTCGGGTGCGATGCAACGCTGAAGTATTCCCGAGATGCTTTGTTTGTATAATTCTCCGTTAACCACCCGAAAGGATTTGCTACGCCTGATTAGCTGTCGAGCCTCACGTGGATCGGCCGGGAGCTGTTTGTTTAGCAGGTAGTCGAGATATTTCTGCGTCCAGACTGGTTCGGCCAGGAAAACCTGCCGTGATATGTTATGAGTAAGCTCGAGAAGCGCGATTTGCGGGCTGACCTCTGTTTCCATTGCTGCGGGTGTTTCTGCGGGTTTCTTCAGTTTGATCGATCTCTTAATCATCCGCTCGAAATATATCCCTGGCGGTATGGGTGTGTTCGTGGAACCCATGTTGGCCAGTCTGTCTGCTTCTTCGTTGCTAGATCTTGCAATGTGGTTTAGCTCGCACCCTTTAAAACTTCCTTCGAGTAGGTTATACATGTCGCGATATGCAACCATGTTTTCGGCAATGGCGTCGCATTCTTTCATTGTTTGCTGCACTATGAGGTTGGAATCGCCGTAGATCATTAATCGGGTAGCTCCACAGGCGATTGCCATCTTCATCCCGTGCAATAGTGCTTCATATTCTGCGTCATTGTTCGATGCTGGGTCATCGGGTGGAAAATCCAGTCGCAAGACGTACTGCAGTTTGTCTCCGCTAGGTGAGAGGAGGACGATTCCTGCTCCTGCTCCTTCGTTTCTCTTGGATCCATCGAAGTACATTATCCAATTGCTCGTATACTCGGGTGGCCCGGGTGTTTGCAGCTCTGTCCATTCGCTGATGAATTCCACGAGAACTTGTGATTTGACTGCGTTGCGTCCAGCATAGGTGATGTCCCAGGCGCCCAGCTCGATGCTCCACTTTGCTATTCTTCCGGATGCCATAGGGTTGTTCATGATTGTCCCGAGTGACGCATCATTAACCACTGTGATGGCGTGTTCCTGGAAATAATGTTTGAGCTTTCGAGCTGTGAGAACAACCCCGTATGCGAGCTTCTGATAGTGAGGGTAGCGTTGTTTGCATGGCGAAAGTACTTCGCTGATGTAATATATTGGTCTTTGAACTCCGTATGCTTTGCCGTCTTCAGGTCTTTCGACTACGATCGCTGTGCTGATGACCTGGTTTGTGGCGGCTAAATATAGGAAAAGTGGCTCCCTTTCTTGCGGTGTCGCAAGGATGTGCCTGCTTTGCAAGGACCGCTTCAGATCTGCAAACGTTTTTTTAGCTTCGGGCGTCCATTCGAATTTGTCCGTCTTCTTCAGTAATTTGTAGAAGGGTAGTGCCTGCTCTCCCAATCGTGCGATGAATCTGCTCAGGGCTGCTAGTCGTCCTGCGAGCTGCTGTACTCCGCGTAGATTGGTTGGATCCTTCATAGTCAATATGGCTTGTATTTTCTCCGGGTTGGCTTCGATGCCTCTGGCGGATACCAGGTACCCGAGAAGTTTGCCTGCGGGGACACCGAAAACGCATTTGGTCGGGTTGAGCTTGATCCGATACGCGTTAAGGGCGTCGAATGTTTCTTTAATATCCTCGAGGAGTGTGTCCTCCACTCGGTTTTGATGACAATGTCGTCGACGTACACTTGTACGTTTTTGCCAATGAGATTGGCGAGGCATCTTTGCATGCAGCGCTGATATGTTGCGCCTGCGTTCTTCAGCCCGAAGGGCATTGTCGTGTAGCAGTATACACCGTGTGGTGTGATGAAAGCCGTCTTCTCCTCGTCTTCCTTTTTCATGCGGATTTGATTATATCCTGAATAGGCGTCTAGAAAGGAGAGACGCTGGCAACCTGCCGTAGAGTCCACAATCTGGTCGATTCGTGGTAGAGGAAAGTTGTCCTTGGGGCAGTGTTTATTTAGCAACGTGTAGTCGATGCACACCCGAAGGATATCCGTGTTTTTCTTGGGGACCAACACCGGGTTTGCTAACCAGGTGGATATTTTGATCTCCCTGATGAAGTTTGCGGCTAGCAATCTGTTTACTTCTTCTCCAAGCGCTTTCTGCTTAGGTTCTGAAAATCGTCGAGTCGTCTGTTTGATAGGTTTGGCGTCAGGAAAGACTTCAAGTGAGTGCTCGGCAAACTCCCTGGGTATTCCTGGCATATCTGAGGGCTGCCAGGCGAAAATCTCCCAGTACTCACGGAGGAGTTTGACGAGCGCGCCTTCCTATGCTGGCGAGAGGGTTGTGGAAACCATCGCCATCTTCGCGGAGTCTGTCGGGTGCACTTGGTGCTTGCGAGTATCGCTGTTGGCGCTGAATTCCAGTTCGGGTGCGTTTTTCTTCGTGAGGGGCATAACGGAGTGGTCCGTTGTTTTTGCTAACTCTTGAAGTTCTTCTTGCATCCCGAAAGATTTTGCGATCTCATTAAATTCTATGTCGCACTTGTCCGATTTCTGGAAATCTCCGTCGATGGTGATCACACCGTATTCGCCAGGTAGCTTGAGCTTCAAGTATGCGTAATGTGGCACGGCCATGAATCTGGCGAACGCTGTTCGACCAAGAATGGCGTGGTACTGTGATGGCCAGTCGACGACTTCGAAGTCCAGGAATTCCCTTCTGTAGTTGCGTGGGGAGCCCAGTACAACTTCTAGGTTGATTGTTCCAAGTGGACGGATTGCTTTGCCCGGAACTATCCCGTGGAAGGATGTTTCTGATTCCCTTAGGCCGTCCAGATTTTTGTTCATTCGACGGAGTGTATCCGCGTAGATGATGTTGATGCCACTGCCACCGTCCATGAACACGCGGGCCAGGTCATAATTGCCAATTTGAGCTTGAATGACGAGGGCGGCGTGTCCCGGCCGATAGACTCGTGGCGGGTGGTCTTCTTTCGAGAACGTGATTGGCTGATCGGCCATCTTCAGGTACTCGGGCTTTGTTGGTGGCGTCTGCACTGCCATGCATATTTGTCTCGAGTTAGTCTTTTGAGCTCTGCGAGAGGGGCATACCTTCTGTATCATCCCGAGGAGTTGTCCATGCGGAGTCGGGTATGTATTTGCTCCCGCGTTTTGTTGTGGTGGCGCTGGCAATGCGGCGAGCGCCATGTTTGGGTTGGTCGGTGGAGGTGGAGGCGGTGGTAGCTGGAATTGTTGTCCCCCTCCTGGCAGTGGTGGATAGTTTTGGGTGGAGGCAAATCTTTTGTTGGCGAGCGCGTCCGAGATTTCGATGAACTTTCGGCAATCCTTGAGAAGGTGTGTTGCCTTAGTCTTGCCCGTGCGCTTGTCTGTGAACAGATGTAGCGAGCAGTACGCATCGAGGTCTTCCTCGGGTGATTTTTCTTCTGCCTTTGGTTTCCACTCGCGACTTCCACGACGACCGGAGTCGCGACTTCGCGTGAATTCTGCTGCCACTAGTTCTTCTCTATCATCGTGGTCGTAATATTTTCTTCTCTTCCTTCGTCCGTGGCGGTCGTCCTCGTGTGCAGGTGATGATCCTCTTTCGTTGCGTACTGCATCTTCTCCATTGGCCCATTTTTCGGCTATGACCATGAGCTCCCCGATGGTTTTGGGCGCGGCTCTGCCGAGCTCTTCCCGAAACGCAGTTCTTCTTGCTCCTTTGGCGAAGGCCTCAATCGCCACTTCTTCAGAGATTGTCCCTGCGGTGTTCCTGAGCGTGTTCCATCGCTGGATGTATTCTCGGGTGGATTCACCGCTTTTCTGTTTGCAGGCTCGTAGTTCTTCGATTGTAGCCGGCCTCTTATAGGTCGACTGGAAGTTCTTGCAGAAATCACGGTGCAAGTCATCCCACGATGCGTAGCAAGATCGCGGTCTCCTCTCCAGCCAGCTGCGAGCTGCTCCGGCTAGGTGCAAATTGAGGTATTGCATGGCCGTGTTCTTGTTACCACGTTGGCATTTCACTGCCGTGAGGTAGTCGCTCAACCATTGAGAGGGCTCGAGTGAGCCGTCGTACTTCGTCACTTCCGTGCTGAGCTTGAATCGCTTGGGTAGGGGCGCCTCGCGGATACTACGGGCGAAACATAGTGCGCCGCAGGTTTCGTCATCCGAAGAGCCGGACGATGATCGATCGCGATATCTTGACGCCCTTGCTCTATCCACTTTGTTTTGCGCGATGTCTGATCGCGCGTCCCGTCCGGGTTGATCACGATCGGAGTTCTTCCGTGGTTCCTTGCTTCGTTTGCGTGAACGGCTGCCGCGGTGTCGCGGGCTTTTTTCTCTCGGGCTGTCGTCGCCACTGCTTCGACTGTCATCACGGCGGCGGGCTTCTTTCCCTCGGCCACGACGTGGTGACTTGTCTTTTCTCGGGGAAGAGCTTCTGTGCCTGCGGGGCGTTCCCTTGTCCTTATCCTTCTCCAGTCGCTCCTTCTCCAATTGTTCCTTGCGATCGTGAGAGGCGAGCCTCGCGGCCGCCAGCCCTAGACCTTTGCGAATGTGCTTGTATTGTTCCACCCGGGGATCGCTATCCGTTGGCTGATTCATCTACATGTAGGTTGCTGCGGCTAGGATCGCAGCAGCTGGGGTTTGAGGGTAGACGTTGCCATCGTCGTCGACCCTCATGAAAGAAGACGTGGTAGACCTGTTGGTTCCAGCCATAGATTCGTGGTCCCTCGTCGACGCTGCAGGTCCTTTCCCCCTAGGTCGGGTGCCGACTGAAGGTGCGTGGGATAGCTCGGCTCGACGTTGGCTTGATTCATCCGCCGCTCTCCTGCGACGGGCTAGGTCTGCTCGGGCATCTTTGATGTTTGAGGCCGCCCTCACTAGGTGATAGTGGTAGGCGGTTAGGTCTTCCTGTGTGGCTCCCGCCGCAGGCGGCTGGCTCTTTCGCATGGATTCCTTGGCTCTTTTCCAGGCTTCCCGCCAAACGCCGATTATATCGCGCTCGGTCGCGCTATATTCAGTTTCCGAGGGCTGTTCTGACCCTGCCATGCAGACTTGGGCCAGTTGTGGCCCGTGTGTCTTAGGCGTAGATCGAAAAGCTCTCTGCACCCGAGAGGGTTCCTCTGTCGAGAGGGTGTGGTAGTCGACTGCGTTGTAGCGGATGGACTCGCCGCTTTTTCCTGTAGGAAAGCGCGAGTTGGCGGTTCCAGATTCGGTTTCAGATTCATCTGAGAAGTGGAGGATCCCGTCTCTGTTTGCCATGAAGTTGAAGCTCCCGAACGTCAGGGTGACGCTCTTCTCCAGTTCCTCGAACGCCGGGCGAGATTCCGGCGAGTGAGGCGTGACCACGACAGATCCGATCCGTATAGGATTGTTCGGAGCCGTAGTCGTTGGTTTCCAACGGGAGTTGGATGTCGATGAAGCCGAAGATGCCGGTGATCCAGCGCCCGCGTTTCCCACAGACGGCGCCAATTGTCGAATCCCTGACTCGACAAGTCCCTTAGGTGACCCTATCGGGTTTCGATTAGGAGAAGTCATGGGCGCTGGTGAGATCGTCGGCTAGACAGAAGGCAAGATTTACCCAGGTTCGGGGCCCTCGTAGAGGTAAAACCCTTACTCCTGCCTCGTGTCGATCTGTATTGGATGATTAGATCGGTTACAGGTTGCTCGAACCGAGAGTAGATCTCGAGTTCCGAGGCTTTTTGGTCGTGCGGTATTGCTTGGTCCTCTCCTCGAGGGCTCTCCTGGCCTTATATAGATGGCCAGGTCTCGAGTCCTACCCGGAGAGGATTCAAACCCTAGCTAGGTCGGTTACAAAACTTCCTAACTTAACCCACAAGTTTATTGCGGGTGGGCTTCTGGTGGGCCTTCTGGAGTCTTCCAAGGGCGCCTCTTCTTGGGCCTTGACATTGGGCCTGAGAGGGGGTGTCCTTACCCGCAGGGTCCAAGATCTATGTCTTCGTCATCCCCACTCCCCCTCCCCCACTCTCTCACCTCGTCGGCGACTAGCAAACACTAACCATGGGTCGCGGGTGGCTCCCCCTTGGCAAGGCCAAGCACGACCACGAGGCCGGCAGCTCCCGCCGCGCCGCTCCCGCACCACCCCCACCACCACCACCGCAGACGCGGGCCGCCCGCGCGCCGACGGAGCTCCCGCCGCCCCCTCCCGCACCCGCTCGCGCCGCCCCTTCTGCATCGCGCCGCCGCGCGTCCGCGACCGGCCTTACCTCAACAAGAGGAAGTGTCAATGGTACTGGGACAACGCGATCCCAGTACCATGGTCGGACGTGCACCTGCCGGACGGGTGGCCTCTCAATCGCGACCGCATCCAGGTGCCGCCGGTCCCCAAGGGCGGCCTAGATCGGGAGGTCGAGATCCACCGGCGGCGCGACGAGCTACCGCCGGACCTGCGTGGCCATCCCGCGTTCACCGTGAACAGTCCCCACTGGGACACGTGGTTCATGGACAAACACGATATGCGCGGCCGCTCCTTCTTCGGGGCACGCCAGGCGCGGCGCGGCCCAGTACCTGCCGCCATCTCCCCCACGCCCGGCGCGGCGTGGACGCCCGAGACCTCCCCTTCGCATTGGCGACCCCGCGCCAGTCAAGGTCGAGGAGGAGCCACTGGAGGAGCCCCCCAGTGGTACGTGGAGGACGACGACGACGAGGAGGGGGCCATGCCCCAGCCCAGCGAGGAGCTGGAGCTGGCCATGGCCATCGAGGCCTCTGCCCGGGAGGCCGAGGAAGCGGCCGCGGCGGAGGCGCGGGCCGTGGCGGAGGCAGTGGCGGCTGTGGCTGCCCAGGAGGCGGCCGAGGAGGCGGAGGCCCAGGCGGCGGAGGCCAGGTACGTGGCGGAGGCCGTGGCGGCCATGCGCGCACCGCCCGCGGCGGAAGCCTACGAGGAGGAGGCCGACGAGGAGGAGCGCGGCGAGAACCGGTCATGCGAGCCGTGGTTCTTGCCCCTCGTCGGCATGAAGTGGCAGTGGACAGGGCCACCGCCGGAGCTGCCCGTGGTCGCGGGTGCGGCGCCACTCCCCGTCACGCAGCCACCCACCCCTCCGCGAGCCTCCGCGAGCCTCCACGCTGCCCGCCCACCTCGTCGACAACCCGGAGTACATCATCCTCGAGTAGGATGCTCCGGGGATCCTCCGGCCGCCGCGCGGCCAGTGGCCAGTGGCCAGTTTAGTTTAGTTTAGTTTTTTTTGTTTTAATATTGTAACAACTATGGGCCCTTCTGGGCCCCTACCGTATCTATGCAATGTCCGCTTTTGGAATGAACAGGCCCGTAGAGAGCAGTTGCTCCGGTCCCTGTCCGCGCAGCGCGGACCACTGCTCAAAAAGACAAAATCCGAACAAATTGGGTCCTTAGCCACTAATAATTTCAATCAAATCTAGCCTCCTTCTAAAAACGTCACACTAAAAGGCGTTGTAGGAGGCTTTGAAAATCTCAGAAAATGCCATTCAGCATGGCTTGTCCGAAACCGCGAAATGCAAGAAACAACTAAGTGATTTGAAATAAACCATTCGATATGACGTTTTAAAAACCTTAGAGGCACTAAGATTTCCCCATCGGGTATGAGAATCTTAGAAAACGCCACTCGTGTTGACTAAATTGGACTTGGACATGAGTAAAGCCTACGACAGTTTTGAATGATCCTTTCTGGAGGAAATCATGCATTAGTTGGGGTTCTCCTCAGCTTGGATGAAACTGATTAATGAGTTGTCTTACAACTATAAACTATAGGGTTAAGGTCAATAATGAGCCGACAGAGGTTATTGTACCTAAGAGAGGCTTGAGAGAGGGCTGCCCTCTATCACCTTACCTCTTTATTATGTGTGTTGAAGGTATGTCTGCTTTATTCAAACAAGCTGAGGTGGAGGGTTCTCTTCAAGGTGTACAAGTCTATCGGGGTGCACCAGGGATAAACCACATTTATTTTGCTAACAATTCCCTTATCTTCATGAAGGCCAATGAGACAAGTGCTTCAAAGCTGTGAGTCATCATGTCTTTGTACGAGGATGTGTTCGCACAAGCAATCAACAATGACGAATCTACAATAATGTTCATCAACAGAACCATTAGAGTAGTGAAAATGAATTTAAAAACCTCTCTTGGGATCCTCGACGAAGCTTTTAATGAGAGATATCTCGGGCCGTCAATCTATTTGGGAAGATCGAAGAGAAAATCTTTTGGGTATCTTAAGAAGAGGATTTGGAAGAAGATCCAAGGATGGAAGGGAAAGTTCCTCTCAAGGGCGGAGAAGGAAATCTTAGTTAAGCGAGTGGCTCAGGCTATCCCCCTCATTGCCATGTCTTGTTTCGACCTAACAAAGTCTTTTTGTGATGACAAGATAAAGAGCGACACCACTGGCTGGGATGGCCTTGGCTTACCAAACCAAAGAATGAAGGGTGTCTGGGGTCCAGGGACCTCCACATTTTTAACACGGGCGTGCTTGCGAGGAAGGGAAGGAGATTAGTGCAGAAGCCGGAGTCCTCATGCGGCCAAGTGTTAAGGGCAAAGCACTTTCCATATGGCAACCTTCTTGAAGCTAAAGCCATGCCAGGCATTTCCTATTCGTGGCAAAACATTTCAAAGGGGATTTCTTTAATAAAAGAGGGTGGTTGTGGGAGGGTTCGTGATGGTGAGAATATTGAAATTTGGGAGGGGGACACCTGGCTTCCGGATGGGAGACACACAAAGACATAGAACTCTTACAGGACGATCTATGGTGCCTAAGGTGGCTGAGTTGATCAATCCCATCACAGGGGCACGGGACGAGGAGCTTCTTCGGAGTTTATTCCAACATGCGGATGTCACGTCTATTATATCCATTAGTATTTGCGAAGTATGTATGATAATTTGGCTTGTCATTTTGATACTACGGGAACATTTTCACTCAAGCCCGCTTACAAGGTGGGGATTATGTTAAGGGACATAGCGCAAGGGCGTGAAACAACCTTTTAGAAAGAGCAGGTGGAAAAAACATGGTAAATTTCGATTGGAATCACATTTGGAAGATGGGAACTCCAGGTAAGATTAAGTTGTTTGTTTGGAGGTTGGCTCATAACATCTTGGCCAACAGGGTGAAAATAGACGAGTTGGGAGTGGAGCTGGATACTTCATGTTTGTCACAGGCTTAATGAAGATGGTAGACACATTTTTATAAAATGCAAAAAAATAAAGGAGTGATGGAACATGCTGGGATTGGAAGATGTCTATCAAAAGTTTTGATACGTACCAAACGTATTTATAATTTTTGATGCCTTATGCTTGTTTTCTACGAATTGCACCATGTTTTCCCTATGTTTTCTAGCATTTATTGGACTAACCTATTAATCCAGTTCCTAGTGACAATTTATGTTTATTTTGTCTCTGTATTGCGGAAAAGGTCCAAAAATAAAAATGCTCAGAAAAATCCCAAAAAACTACAGAAATTGGAACTTCCTAGAAGGCTCTCGGAGCTAGGAGGACTCCCAGAAGGGGGCCCATAGGCACGAGGCAACCACCAGGCGCGACTTGGGCCCACCTGCACCATGAGGTCGCTTGGTGGTCCTGGCCTTCTCCCGACATCGCCTCTTTGCCGATAAGTTGTTTTATGACCTAAAATGAAAGAAAACCCAGAGGATTTTTTCTAGAAAAGCGTATGAGCTCCACTGCCATTCAAAGCCCTTACTCGGGGGGGGGGGTGCAGAAGTCTCCGTTCTTGCACTCTGCCAGGACAGGGAAGTGCCCTTGTGTAAGGTCCCCCAGAACCACTGTTCAAGGACACCTCCGATATGCATACATTCACAATCCCAGATCACACCAGTCGTGAACAACATATCAAGTTGGTACACAGATACAATATCCATTACACGAGTACACAAAACACTTACAAAGGTGACATGGTCACATGAACAGGTCCACACAACTGCCACGCAGGGCAAACACACAACACACACAGCGGAAGACTAAACACACACAAACGTAGTAGAGCCCAAGTCACGCTTAACCTACAGGCTACTGACCGGGAGACGATCCTAGTTTGCAAGGCCATCAGCTCCGTACTCCTCTTCGTAGACCTCCTTCTGAGACTCCTTCTCGATGTCTGGCAAGTAAATACCAGGGACGAAACCAATATGAGTACATTTGAATGTACTCAGCAAGACACCCATCATGTAGCTTACCAAAATGCAAGTATGCTTATATAGTGGAATAGGTAGGCTATACATAGGGTTCACTATCAATGATATATGTAAGACATATCATAGTTGATTTTGAAAATCTCGGTACGTTGAAAAAGATACTTCAAAGGAAAATAATATAGTTTTCTTTCTCTTGTAGATATCATATGTACAAGAGGTTTTGTAAAACTTTGTTAAAAGAAAGTTTTCTCTTTGCAAAACTTCTTGGAATCAACTTCCAGTTTTTGTTTAGAAAAGAAAGATTTTCTTTGCAAAACTTCTTGTAAAAACAACTTCTGGCTTTTCATCAACGGTACCTCCACGGTACAAGATTTTCCTCCTTTCGGTGCTTCATAAGTCCAACTCCTTTTTTAAAACTCCTTTTTGAAAACATTGACACAATGCTAGCTACATGGCTATTCAACTGTCCATATCCGAGGACGCGGCTATTCCGAAATAGTTGTACTCTGCAGAGGTGTACACATCCACCAGATCCAGTACATCCGCCGTGAACAACCACGGACTGTAACAACAGTATGTAAACATCAGATAACTGATCCTAACCATCCACTATGTCCAAGCTAGTGCATGTCTATCTCTTCAGTTGGGTATAATCTCCCCGGCACCAGGTCCCACCCCGCCACGGCAGGAGACCCAACTGTCGCACCTGGAGGAGAACTTAATCCCTCACTATGTATGCCTAATTGAATTCATGACTGGTGGCATTTCGGTTCGAGGGAAGTCACGCCCTTATAGCAAATTGAGATAGAACACACACTAACCAGAACAAACTTCAAGTTAAGCCCCGTGCCCATGTTGGGGTAAAGTGGCAGTACGGTAAAGGTTGTCCGGCAAAGACTAGGTTATGTGTCATTTTTGGAAAAACACCTTTTTCCCAAAAATGACCACTTCAACAATCCTCCGGTGAATAATGCTCAGCCTTTTCTCTGGGGTTTCCATGTAAGTCTTTGTTTTGCAAAAACATAATTTTGGGATGTCCACTTAGGGACTAATAACTTTAGTGGTAATAAATACCATATGGTGGCTATGGTCTTGGTAACACCAAGTATCAACTACTGGCATATTATATAGTATATACAATAATAGTAGTCACTCAAAAATAGTTTTTGGAAATCAAAGTTTTTGTTAAACTTTCAGAAGTAAAACATGCATGATAGATAATGATAAGTGTAGTAACAGCAAGCATCAGGGTGGCTTGCCTTAAGTTTCTTAGTGTCCCTGGCCTTGAAGTAGCTTGAACTTGACGCACAACTCCACAACTGCTTCTTCTTCTCCTTCGTTTTCTAACGTCGTAAAAGAATAAAAGACACACATTCAGAACTAAAGACCAACAACTAAACTAAACAACACATACAACAAGCAAACTTATACTGGCGCAAGCCCTCAAAAGGTATCCAGGAAGCTATCTCACAAACTCTCAGGATACAAAACTATCGTCAAACAAACATATGGTTGAGAAACCATATCCCACGTCTTAGATACCATATATGGAGTGGGTGTACCACTCTCATAATAAGATATTTAAGAAGCTAAAAATATAGGTTGTGGGCACAAAAGGCGAGGCTACTAAAATAATAACAATCAATCAAAGCAATACACATGGCAGTGGGTAAAAACAACACACAAGCAATCATCACCAAGAAAGTTCACTACTAGACTAATGCATGGATAACAAGATACTACTAAGAATAACAAATACACTTAACACAACAATAGCATAAGTATAATACTCATGCAAGGCAAACACTCAGACATTTTCCAAACAACAAGCAAACACACCACAAATGAATAGGCTAGTCACAGGCTATGCTTATGTCTACTTAAAGTTATGGAATCCATCAATCATGAAAATAAACAAAACAAACCAGTAGCTAAATCAATGGTAACAAGTAATAAATCCTAACCTAAAACACAATCATCACAAAAGATAAAGCTCCTAACAAACAGCACGAAAACAGGAGTGCACTAATAGTATACTAGTATGGAATGCTACACAAGCATGCCATAAGAAGTAATTGTATTCTACAACTAATATCAACAAGCAACTCCACAAGTCATGTTAAAATAACAGAAGTAATAACATCCTAAACATGCTAGAGTAATCATACACCTATAAAATAAAATAGACAATAATACTAGAGCAACTCATAAAAACTAGTGGTGACACTAGTTCATCACTAGAGAAGCAAACAATGTTACAAGGATGCATTTTTATAAACCAGCAATTCATGGATGTAAATACCTACTAACAACACATACACCTTACACATTCTAGTACGCATAAACACTAAAATAATTCTATGAAAACATCTACTAAGCAAGCATCAATCCATTCTAGTAATACATGCTTTTCTAATTAATTAAATAGCAAGCAATCAAAGTGTAAACTACACAACAAGTAGCTATGCACTCAACACAAGCTCAACTAAACACTTTCAAAAATCCAAACACTCAATTAAAATCATTCACAAATAATCTACCAATCACTAGGAAAACATTCTATTTGCAAACAGTATTCAATTTAAACCACACAATAGTGAAACACTTCTTAACATGATACTCCTAAGGAATATTATGCTAACAAATGAATCACCACTAAACATACTAGTATTCAAAAATAAATACTAAACTCTTCACTTACATAAGTGAAGCAAACAATCTATTTTCCTTGGTGGAAAATAACAATCAATCATATAGTACTATATGCTATTTTCACACAAGTGCATGGTAGGGGATTTTCATCCTTAACCAAGATGCAATGGGACCAGTGGGTTATGGGCCCACTAATACCAAGGCAAAAGAGGTAACAGGGCCTCTGGTCACACATGAAAAAAATAATTTAACAAAGCAATCCACACAAGGCTACTCATACTAGTGAAAACAAAACTAGTGAAAACAAATACAAATCTTACACATGCTTTGCTATGAAATAAGTTGCAAGCTAACAGAGATAATAACATCAAAATAAAAGTACCAAAATGGTACTGGACTCCACTCAAAACATATCACAAACCTAGGCAAAACAAATCTACCAAGATTTGGTCCACACAATAATCAAATAATAAAACTAGAAAATAACAAATGCTAGTTCTATTTCTATTTGACTTTACAAACATGGACACACTTTCTAAGGTAGATGTACTGCAAGAAAACAATCTAATAACAAGGTTCAACACATCTATACATGCTAGGAAACAAGATCCACTCAATCAAACATTTTAATACAAACAAATACACACATAAATAAGAAAAAAGAAAAGTTGTTGTATCTAAAAAGGCTCACCAAAAATAATATAGGGCTCTAGAAATTAATCCAAGCTAGGATTAGGTAGATCTAGTCATAAGAAAACCCATCCAATTGGATTTACCTCAAAAATCAATTTTAAACTCACTCTAAAAATCCTAGAAAAGCCTACTGGCCTTTTACCAAAATGGATGGGATTTCCATTTGGTAACTCACCTTGATGTGAGGAAAAGTCCTAGTGATAGATCTAGTCCTAAGACATCCAAAACAATTTAGTTTGACCAAAAAGGTCACATATCCAAAAAATTATGCTAAGAATACCTTCACAGACACTCTGTGGCAAAACAGATCTTGTGACCAAACTATGAACCCAAACTTAGATCTACCAAGTTCAGGTGGTTAGGAAAACATATTACTAGTGTAAAGATTTTTGGTTAATTTTACTATGAATTTTAGGTATTGTTCACAGGGCCAAAGCAAACTAGTACAATCTGCAAACGATTTAAAAGAAAAAGAAAACGCTCAACGGGCCGGCTTTGCTAGCGCGCGGCCCAACTAAACGGCGAACGCAGCCCAGCGCGCTGCGCGCGCGGGGCCAGCGTGGGGAAACGGCCGTTCAAGCGTGTCCGTTGATCTCAGATCGAACGATTCCGCTGCGTTCTTCCTCCTCTCTCTCTTTTCTCTCTCACAGACGCGACGGAGAAACAAGGGCGACGTCGATAGCTCACCGTGGGGGCTCGCGGGTTGCTGGCGCGGCTCGGGGGTGGTCCAGGGGTCGAGGGGCATCGAGAGCACGGTGATCAGGCGCGGGCGTGGCTTCTGGCGGTGGCTCGGGCACAGAGCGGCCGCGGCGGCGAGATCGTCGGCAGCGGCGGCCCTGCAAACGAGGGAACGCAAGAGGGTGTCAGAGGGGGTCTATGGGATACGTGGAGCTCGCCGGAGGCGAAAACGAGGGGTGAGGGCGTCGGGTTCGAACTGTGCCACCTTGAGGGGCACTCGGTGGCCGGCGACGGAGTTTGGCTCGTGGAGCTCGCAGGAGCTCCCGGGATCGCTTCCTTTTGCTCGAGGTGAGAGTGGGGAGGTATGAGAGCCTAGTGGCGAGAGGGACACGAGTGAGGAGGCATATAGCCACGGGAATGAGATGGATGGCATGGGGGCACTCTCGGGTTCATGCCATTTGATGGCATAGGGGCGTCCAGGGGCTGTTTTGGTCATTGCCACACATGGAATTGATGCCAAGGGCCAAGACCAACTAGGGGGCAGTCAACACTTGGCCTTTGGGAGCTAAGGGAGTCAAGGTCAAGAGAGAAAAGGGGCAAGGTATGGAGGCCCATACCCATGCCGCATCATCATGCTCTCTCACTTTCTCTCCCTTGTTTCCTTCTCGCCCAAGTCTTCTAGAAGTTAGGCCAAGCATCCAAGATGGAGTCCAAGCAGTGGTCAACACAAGGGACAAGGTGGTATTTCGAGTTTTGAACCAAAAAGAAGTGAAAACATCTGTCCAAAAGTGTAACAGCAATTGTTCCTAAAAAGTTCAGAAAATTCAGTTAAGGACTTGGAGAATTTTTCCAAGTGTTGAAATCTGTTACAAAAATCATAAAGTTCACACTGTTTTCAAGGGTCAAATAAATTCCAATTTTTGTTTTCAAAGTGGGAACTTGTTAACCATGCTATAAAATTTCAGAAAATCTTTTGGAAACAAAAATGAAATAGTTTAAAGCCATGAAAACAAGGTGGGAAAAGGTGTACTTCCTGTTTTTCTCTATTTTCCAAAAATGCCTTTTTCTGCCTTATTTTTATACCACAAAGCCAACAAGCAAAAGATCATTTTTATCAATCCAAAAATAAAACCAAGCTTATGGATTTTTAGTGCATGTATCAAGGAACATATAAAAGTCAAGAAAACATAAAATAACATTTTATAGCCTAGTGAAAACAAAGGTGGAAAACAGATACTTGGCTATATTTTCAAGGAATGGTTTCAATGGAAAGCTTAAAAGAAAACTTCCATAAATCATTTTGAAATTTTGTCTTCTTGGATCCAACAAAGCTAAAAGTTTATTTTAATATTCAAACAAGAATGATCCAAGTCTTGGAATGAAATTCACTCATGTAATCAACAGAGAAAACAACAGGGAAAATAATATAAAAGTGTTTTTGAGAAAAACTTGATAAGGGTTTTATCAAGAAACAAAACTTGTATTGCAAACATGATTAATATCATAAACACATGTTAGTTCAAACAATCATAATGTTAGAGAAAAAAAATTTGTTGGCCCTAATTTTTGTCTTCTTGAACACAGTACAAGATTCCAAAAACTAGGGTGTGACAGACCTCCCCCATTATAAGAATCTCGTCCCGAGATTCGCAGGCAAGCAAAAAGAGGGTATGATCAAGACAACAACGTTAGATATTTTGTTTACAAAAACATGTGCTGGTGGTTGGTAACATTAAGCGTGAGTGCTTCCCTCCTTTGATTAATCTTACCAAAATCCACCGGCAGGTTAGTTTTCTTTTCAAAGGTCTAGGTGCCATGTTCTAAACCTCGTACTTATTGTTCCTCAAAACCATGATATCAAACCATAGGTTTTCCTTTAGACATAGGTATACTTGTTTCCATTCCAATAAGATTATCATACCACTATTTCTCTTTTGGGCATGTACTCTCTCTCTTCACTAAATAGATCAATCAATCGGATATCCACCAATCTTTATTAAGCATGAGCTTTCCATCGCTCATCTACTAAAATCCAGGAAATCCACTATATTCCTCTTAATCTAATATCCTCCTAGAAATCAAGTCTCAAATCATTTGTCTCCCTCAAAAGTTTATTTTCTCCACGATCATATTGCTAAAGCTAAACCATCAATTATCAACAAGCATATCCAACTCTGTACTACTTATATAAATCTTTTCAAATTCTATCTCATGATCAATCGCTAAATCATTTTCCCCAAACAACCTCAATTGAGAGTGACAAGCTCCGAGAATATATCATCAAGAATAATCATCTACTAAATCCAAGTCATATTGATTATTCCTAGAAATCCAAAATCATCCTTTTATATCCACCAATTTCTTCCTATATTAAATCCAGTATGATCTTTTTAGAGAGAATTCCTTATTTGGCCCTTATTTAAAATCGTGTTCCCTATTTGGCCCTAATTTTTTTTTCTTCCCTATTTGTCATCTTAACTTAATTTTCTTCCTAACATGGCCCTATAGTGCATTCTAAACACAAATGTGGATGTAAAAAGACTCGTTTGCCCCCGATGAGCTATGTGATAAAAAAAATTACTCCCTAATGTCTTCGGGAGAAACACCTATGTTACCAACTTCAATAATCGCAAAGGACAAGGTACGTACTCCCTCCGTCACAGTTTACACGGCGTGCTTCGGATTTCATACATTTCTACGAGCGGAGGTTAATTATGGGCGCGTTTGGATTAATGACATAATTAATTAGGATGTGGTAACTGTCATAGCTGGTCAGCAGGGACTCCACACGCACGGTCGCCGCGTTGTGTGCCATTCCAATTCGCGTCCTCTGAGCTGGCCGGGCACACTCATGCATTGCAGCCGATGCACGCACGACCGTATGCAACAGCCTAGCTAGCACGCAGAAGTTGCACCAGCTATTTTAGCGTCTGATATCGGTAGGCTCGCTCTGCTGCTAAACGTTGAAGTGCGCATTAGGCCATGCATGTGGAGCCGTGGAGGTGCTATAGCTAACCAAGTTACGGCTAGGCCGGGCAAATAAAAGTAATTTTTTCTGTGGACAAGAAGTTAATTACATAGCTACTTAATTAATTTGCCCATAAGTTAGTATACTAACTGATGCATGCGCTTTTTTCAAGTGCATACATATACCTTCCGTATATCCATATCTATCAATATAAAATATATCTTAATAAAGTAGAGTTGCTAGTAAGATAATAAAATACATCTTTTTCATAACTAAATGCCAATGTCTATTATCTTAATGAAGTAGAGTAATTTTTTACCACACAGTCATCAGGGGCAAAAGAGTCTTTTTACATCCCCATTTGTGTTTAGAATGTACTATAGGGCCATGTTAGGAAGAAAAGGAAGTTAAGATGTCAAATAGGGAAGAAATTTCTTTTTAGGGCCAAATAGGGAACAATATTTTAACTAAGGGCCAAATAAGGAATTCTCTCATCTTTTTACTCCAATCAATCTTTCTGCTAAAATCCAGTATAAGAATCACCTATGCAAGACCTTATCATCATCATTCCCATATCACAACTTATCCCCAACATACCACTTCTAATCAATCCAATATTCTTATACATCAAGTGCTTCCTAAAATCCAATAGTTTCCACCAATCTTTCTAAACCTCAAATCATTTCTTCCAGCTACAAATTTTAGTTACTGATAACCTCCAAATTTTTGGGGTCCACAACTGGTTAGCCCCAGATAATATATACCATAATTCATCTCAACTAAAAACATGTGATCCTCAATCATTCGCTCCTAAGCTAAACCTCAAATGAGTCTCCACAATCTCATTTCTTAAAATTTGTTTCCTCCAACATAGATACACGAGAGATCTTATTGTCCAGTATCAATCATAGTTTACCAATCCAATATTTTTTTCCAACCTTTCATCTTTCTTTCAAACAGCTATAGAACATCCTAAGGCACCTTTCTCTTTGGTTTTGAAAAAGTTGGTTAGAAAATTTTAAAACTGGTGTTAGGTGTTAAGCTAAAGTTAGATGAAGTTACATTAGTATTATTAATTTTAAAAGATATATTTTTCTAGTCCGACGTGACACTACTAGTGTTCCATTTACATCGGGTTTCTTATGGTACGGAGTCAAAACACAACTATGGTTTCACAGGTTTGGTTCGAGAACGTACCATTAGCTATGGCATGAGTCGTAGGGGCTTCTGCAACATCATCGGGGTCTCGAGGTCCACTCATCAGATTCTTGCGTTTCTTCCGGGTTGGAAGCTGGGTCTCGTGGGTTTCATCAGGACAAGCTAGATCATAATTCCTCTGGGAACAATAATGAGCGAATTGTCCGTCCTTTCCACAGATAGCAACCTGTGGTTTTTGGGCCTGACATTCACACGCTTCCTTGGAGGTTGAGGCATCACGAGAAAAATACTGCAAGTCACATATGAACTAGTTTCTCCTGGCGTCATGACCTTCGTTTTGTGACTCTCAACTAGCAAACAGGTGCAGATGCTCTCTCACAAGGACATCATTATTCTCAACCTTGACAATGCCAAGTTGAGTCAAAACTGTAGGGCAACAAGGGTGGTATAAGGCGAGAGCAGACCAAAAAGTTAGTTTTTGTTTTGAAAAGCTTGTGAAACAAACCGACTCATAACAGAGATGAGAACGGTAGGTATCACCACAAAAAACAAGCATCTAAGAAACAACCACAAACACAAACAAAGACTAACAATACCCAAGAAACAGAGTCTTAACAAGCATAACCAAACTTAAGGTTCACAAGGCAAACGCATAAGGCTTACAACACATCTAGCACACACAAAGCTCTTTAGCAGAGTTCACACAACACAAACACAAACAAGCGTCTGGGTGGAAGTAACACAACTTCTAATATCTTGCGGCAATCCTAAGTGCTTGAGGAAGCGCGTAGTTGTTCCTCCAACTCTTCAACTCTGGTCTTGCTGGCTGCAAGCTGGAGCTGAAGGGCTCTCACTTGTGCACGGTGCTGGGAGTCAGTGTACTTCATGGTTTTCTTCAGTACTTTGAGACGACGCTCTGTAGCAGAAGAAACATGCAGGCCTTTCTCCAGCTGGTCTATCTCTCTGCCTCAGAGGTCGTAATCTCCTCTAAGCTTGTCGAGGGAGAGTTGGGTGTTGTACAGTTTTCCCTCCATGTGCTGAAAGTGACGAGAAAACACGAAGTCTCCAGTGACCTCTAACGGCTTTTCATCCTCGTCGCGTCTTCCATAGTATCTGTAGGGGGTGCCTTCAAACTTGCGGTGAAAGAAGTTCACGAGCTTGGCAATGGTCAGCTGCATCACCCGAAGGATACCATCTTCCCAACTGTTCTCCTTCACTACATAAGTGATCTCAGGGGTTGACAGTGCTAGCAACAGTGCACGGATGGTACAGACCACCAACCAGGACAATTCTCGTCCATCATGGTGAATCTGGGATCCCTTCAACTCAGGTAGTGGACGACCGATAAGGCGAGTCATCTTGATCAAATCCTCCTCAAAGCGGCGGTAGCAAGGAGCATGCATACCCAGCTGGAAGGACTCGGTGAAGACAACTGCCATCTACACAAAATTTTAAGGTAGCTTAGGTTAGGTAACAGTGTGCAAAATTTTAAGATGCTCCATTGTAACTTAGTGTAAGTAGACTTTTCAAAACACAGAGGGGATGGAGTATATAGAATATTTTGGTAAATAGTCATCTTAGTGACATGGTTTTATTAACTTTTATTGTGAGAGTACTAGCTAACGTCCATGCTAACTAAGGTCTCCTAAGGTCAGGATAGCTCTGATACCAACTCTCTAAGGTCCCCCAGAACCACTGTTCAAGGACACCTCTGATATGCATACATTCACGATCCCAGATCACACCAGTCGTGAACAACATATCAAGTTGGTACACAGATTCAATATCCATTACACGATTACACAAAACACTTACAAAAGAGACATGGTCACATGACCAGGTCCACACAACTTCCACGCAGGGCAAACACACAACACACACAGCGGAAGACTAAACACACACAAACGTAGTAGAGCCCAAGTCACGCCTTAACCTACAGGCTGCTGACCGGGAGACGATCCTAGTTTGCAAGGCCATCAGCTCTGTACTTCTCTTCGTAGATCTCCTTCTGAGACTCCTTCTCGATGTCTGGCAAGTAAATACCAGGGACGAAACCAATATGAGTACATTTGAATGTACTCAGCAAGACACCCATCATGTAGCTTACCAAAATGCAAGTATGCTTATATAGTGGAATAGGTAGGCTATACATAGGGTTCACTATCAATGATATATGTAAGACATATCATAGTTGATTTTGAAAATCTCGGTACGTTGAAAAAGATACTTCAAAGGAAAATAATATAGTTTTCTTTCTCTTGTAGATATCATATGTACAAGAGGTTTTGTAAAACTTTGTTAAAAGAAAGTTTTCTCTATGCAAAACTTCTTGGAATCAACTTCCAGTTTTTGTTTAGAAAAGAAAGGTTTTCTTTGCAAAACTTCTTGTAAAAACAACTTCTGACTTTTCATCAACGGTACCTCCATGGTACAAGATTTTCCTCCTTTCGGTGCTTCATAAGTCCAACTCCTTTTTGAAAACTCCTTTTTGAAAACATTGACACAATGCTAGCTACATGACCATTCAACTGTACATATCCGAGGACGCGGCTATTCCGAAATAGTTGTACTCTACAGAGGTGTACACATCCAGCAGATCCAATACATCCGCCGTGAACAACCACGGACTGTAACAACAGTATGTAAACATCAGATAACTGATCCTAACCATCCACTATGTCCAAGCTAGTGCATGTCTATATCTTCAGTTGGGTATAATCTCCCCGGCACCAGGTCGTGAATTATGTCCAAGCTAGTGCATGTCTATGTCCAAGCTAGTGAATTATGGAATCATGGGGTTTCTTGATGATTGTGTTGAGTATAATATTCATGGTGCCAAGGTGACAGTCGTGTAATAGGAAGCTTATAGTCGTGTAATGATCAAATAAGTTGATTGGTGTTGGAGAGAGTAAAATATTTCATGCTTATAGTCATGTAATAGGAAGCTTGTTTTAGCCGTGGCTTAGGCTTTGGCATGTCATGTAAGAAAATATTTTAATTGTGTGCTTAGTTATTTATGATGTATCATGACTAGTCTCAAATAGCTAAGAGTGTTGAATGTGCCATTGAAATTAAATCATGTGTTGCTTCCTCATATAAAAGCATGGTTTTGTGGTATTCTCCTTTGAATGATTTATCTGGATTGACTTGGTGCATGCTCACGCCATGTTATGACTCTAAACAAAGTCACCTCTATCCTTGATGATCATTTAGTTTTTGACTTGTAATATTGCTTGATGCTTTGATTAATAATGTTTTGTCACCATGCATGATTATGGCCGTTATTGCTCTTTTAGTTGGTCGCTCCCAGTCTCTTGCTAGCCTTCACCATGTACCGAGTATGAGATCTAATCGTGCATCCACCTCCCAAAAACCAAAGTTTTCCGATGTGTCCACCATACCTACCTATATGTAGTATTTCGCCGCCACTCAAAGTAAATTTCTCGTGTGCTACCTATAAACCTTCAAAATTACTAAACATGTTTTGTGTTCCTGTTTTAGCTCATGAGGAAGTATTAAATGCTTTATTATTTTTCCATATTTGGTGGCTTCACACTTAACTAGCATTAGTAATCTGTAGTCCCTAATATTGCAAATGAGCAGGCATCTGGGTGCCCAGTCCACAAAAGATAAGCTACAACAATAACGTTAAAATATCCTCATACTATGAACTTAGTTTGTGCAAACAAAGGAGGCGGGGGAATACTATGATTCTCCTATGGGAGCCGCTCTTGAAGCCATTAAACAAGAAAAGATGACAAGTCATTTAATAGCATTCGTTGACATAAACATACACCTCTGTCAATTGTTT
The DNA here is from genome assembly GCA_028641055.1 of Alopecurus myosuroides. Lineage (NCBI taxonomy): Eukaryota > Viridiplantae > Streptophyta > Magnoliopsida > Poales > Poaceae > Alopecurus > Alopecurus myosuroides. The sequence continues at coordinate 190,086,215 of CM054058.1, forward strand.
TTTCAATACCTCTGTTTTATTAAACTTGCCCGTGTGTTGCAACGGGGTCATAAATATTATAATGATTCTACAATAGTTGTGTTAAACGTGTAATTTTAGTACTATAAGCTACCTAGTCGAATATGCATGTGTTGACACAGAATCAGACAGTGACGCTATTGGAGCCTAGATAACAAAGCTTTGCCACACTTCTATTCAATCCACAAATCGGGGTGAAATATGTTCTTTGTCTTGATCTGCACAATCTTAAACCCTGGAACCCAAGATGCATGGTAAAGGTGACACAATTGGAAATTAAGCTTACAAAAGTTTCGCAAATCAAGAAAAATGTTCCACTCATATAGGCCCCGGGTCCTTGTTAAATTTCCATGGCATACGATATTCTTTAGAAATGATGCAGGGAATGATAGCCTATAGGCTACGGTTACCAATATGTGCCTTTGGATGAGCAAACAAGGAAAAGTGAGCATTAGTGAGTAGAAACAAATATGACGGTTCTATATTACAGACCATAAATTCCACAAGTACACTCAACTAACAAGACTTGAATTCTACCCTCAGAATACACGACAACTCAAAATTATCTGTATTTGGTATGTAAAAAAAAATGTGATGCTGCTAGTGCTAGCAGCACATACTCTGCACCCAATAGTGAAGCTGTGATCGGAAAACACCAGTCACTCGGTAATCGACGAGGAAAGGTGAAGGCCATGCCCAATTCGGAAAATGATGAAAACCCTAGAGAGATTGATGGGGAAGAGAGAGAGGTAGATGAAGTGCAAACTCTGGATCAGGTCCAGTATGTGTGTTACAATTCCGCGGGGGCGTACGGTACATATCGTCGCTCCGCTTCGGGTCATAGTGCACTAAGTTCGGCCGCAGCGTGTAGTTCGTCTTCCGGTCACACGCCCCCGCGTGGCCATCAGTGAGAGACAGCGGGCTAGGTGCGAGTCGACCTTAGGTTGCACCGACGTGACATCCCCGATGTCGCCGCTGACGCCGCCGTACCCCTACCCAAAACCTAAACCTTCTTTCGATGTGGAGAGGCAGACCTTGCAGGCTCGTCACCTTCTCGTTAGTCTCCATGGCCCTAGGTGCCATAGCTACTTGTGATTTCTTCTTGGGAAACCTGCGTGTAACAATTGGATCGATCAAGGAAGCCAGGAAAAATTAGGGAGAGCAGCACATCAGTTTAGAATTTAAAAACTTGAGGAACAATTCGTACGGGAAAATCCATGGCAACGAGGTGGCACTTCGAATCCGCGGCGCTGGTGGCGTGAACTGATCAGGAAAGGGAGGGGAATTATGGTAAGGGGCGGATGGGCCATTGGCCACATCTTCTACTTGACCTCGTCCTCATTCCTCAGCAGTGATTGGGGCTGATTGATTTCCGCTCATTGCCCGTGTAATTTTAGCATGTAATAAGCATTGATTGGGACCTATAAATTTCCGCTGATTATGAGAGAGTAATTACCCCCTGTCCGGGTTTACAGGTCCCGTAGTGTTTTGCATCGCGACCAAGGCAACATACTATTGGCTTCATCCATCGAGGCCTAATCTGCCATGAGGGCCAATCAAGTGACAGTTTTGGATTTTGTGCCATGCATACTAGTAGCATTCACACCACATGCAGCTAGCAAAACCATTTTCACACAGAGAGAACTAAGGAAAGATAAATAGATGGAGAGAGAGGAAGGTGCGGCTGGATGCGATTTTCCATAATTGTGGAACGGTTTTTTAGCCTAATTAATTTTTACGGGACTTGTGGGAAGCTAATTCCTGGACAAATAGTTTTAACTAGGGGACATGTACTCCCGGACGGAGGGAGTTCTGTAGATTGGTCTTTCCTGTGGAAGAAAATTCTTTGGAGAAAAAACATGTCGAATGATGCAGTTCGACAAAGAGGCGACGTATTGCACATACCGAATCGGCAGATTTATAGGAGCAATTTATGCATGCACGTACCGAATTGCATGCATATGCCAAATTGGAAGGTTTATAGGAGCCATTTATGCTGATTATGGCGGATCCATTATAGCCCCATCAATTTGGCTAATTTATGCGGACAGAGAGTTACCAAAACTCGGATGCTAGCCTGATGGCTGAATGCTTTACCATGCATGACGAATGACAGGCAGAGTGAGTGGGAGGGGCTAAGAAGGAACCAAGTTTGTTTTTTAGATAGGAGAGATAAAAATTTGTAGCACACGAGTAATCCTTTCTCCCCTCTATGAAGGGAATTTCTTTTACTTTTATGTTGAGTCTTCATCTTCTTACTTTATGCACCGGCTGAGAGAGCAAAGTTTTCATTCTGGGTATAATGTTCATAGTCGCAAAATTTATTATTAATTGATTCATGATTATGGTATTGCTTGCTTGCAAATTATTTGTATCTAGTCACCATTTGACCTTTTGAAGGTGTCTAGACATTTATGTTTTGCTACCACATGAAGAACAAGCTGGATACCACTTTATATGTTTTTCTTTATGATTGAAACAAACGTATCACTCTCAATGTATTATTATTCATTGTCATTTATTTGTGTTACTTTTCATGTGAAACATAGTTGATAAGTATACATTGGTTCAAATAATATTTATCATGCCTTTGTTAAACTACTTTGATCTGAGCTAATGCTTTACATAAAGTTGATCAAGATTTGTGTTGGCTTCGTGTCACCTATAAAATTATTTTATTATCACTTACCTACTCGAGGACGAGCAGGAGTTAAGCTTGGGGATGCTGATACGTTGCAAACGTATCTATAATTTTTGATGCTCCTTGCTTATTTCCTACACAATACCTTTTGTTTTACACATGTTTTCTCTTGTTTTCCTACGTTTTCTAGATGTTTTCATAGACCTACCTATTAACGAGATGTCCCATGCCAGTTGTTATTTTATGTTGTTTTCTATATAAGAAAATTTCTTAAAGAAATATTCTCGGAAAGGGTTGGAAATCCACGGAGATCATTTTTTACCCGGAAGGAAGACGGAGACCAAAGAAGAGCCAGAGGGAAAAGGGGGCCCCCAGGGGGATGCCAGGCATGGCCCCATCCTAGGCCACGCCTGGTGGGCCCCTGGCTGCCCTGGCTACCGCCTCCTATCGCCTCTTCGCCTATAAATTACCTTTAACCCTAAAACGTTCGGGGACAAAGTTATTTTCCACGAAACATACAGAGAGGCATCGTCACCTCGAAAGTCCAATCTAGGGCTTCTGCAGCCCTGTTCTAGCATCCTGCTAGAGGGGGGAATCGTCATCGGAGGCCTCTACATTGCCATGATCGCCTCCAGACAGATGCGTGAGTACTTCATCTTGGGTCTACGGGTCCATAGCAGTAGCTAGATGGTTGTTCTCTCCCTTATGCCTTCATGTTTAGAGTCTCGTGAGCTACCTCACATGATCGAGACCATCGTTATGTAATTGTGCATGTTGTGTTTGCTGGGATCCGCTGAACCATGAGATTATGATTATTTGGTTCATGTAAATCTGAGATGCTTCACTTATATTTGTAGATAGTTTTAATATTGTCTTGCAGCGCTCTCCGATGTTTATGATTACCCTGGCCACGTAGGTTTTTTACCTCCAAGAGAGGGTTTATATGCTAGATAGTGGGTTCATGCCTCCCTTACATCTGTGTTGGAGTGATAGAAACATGACTTGTGAGGGATGTGTTGTTGCTACTAGGGAGAAAACAGCGGTGCTCTTGGCTACGGACGAGAACTACTTCTTACATTATGTATTGTTCTTAATGCATTTGTCTGTTGCACGCTGGATAGCCAGTCCATATGCCTACAATGTTAGAATCTGTGAACTATATCTCGTCATAATAGTATTGCTATACGTTCATGATTTGCCAATTTCCTAGCTGTAATTTGTTCACCCGACATTTTTGTTTTCTTTGGAGAGATACCACTAGTGAAACTATGTCCATCGGTCCTAATTTCTTCATTATAGCAACCTTCTTTCAAGCACTTTCTTCATTGTTTTCTTGCTGTACTTTTTTTACTTTTATTACTTTTTAATACTCTATACATTTAATTCTCTAGTTTTCAGAAAGACGGGAAGACTGACAACCTTCTTGAACATTGAAGACAAGAGAGAGTTTGTGTGTTGTGTGAAGGTTCCACGCTTCTTGACGCGCCAGAAAACAAGCAACCTTCTCCAAGACTTCAAAGTCCTACTAGTCGATAAACCCTGGTTCCTTAATTGGGGGAATTTCTGGTAAACTACATAATACCTTCCACTTGGGGTTACCCAACGAGCGTGTGATCACGCCAGACACTTTTTTATCTAACAAAGAAGTTAGCATATCAATCTTATCACTCAAAGAAGAGACCTCCTCAACAAAATTTACATATTTACTCGTTGGAGCCCTTTCTGTGTGCCATTGGGAATAGTTTCTGGTTAAATCATCCAACAAAATGTTTGCTGCACCTTAAGTGACGTTCATAAAGGTTCCCCCCGTAGCTGAATCCAATAAATTCCTTGAAGAAAAAATTAATCCTGCATAAAAAATTTGGGCAACCATCCACGTAGTTAGTCCGTGTGTGGGACAATTCTTGACCATAGTTTTCATTCATTCCCAAGCTTGAACAACATGTTCATTATCATTTTGTCTAAGTTTCATAATGTTACTCCTCAGTTGTATAATTTTTGCAGGTGGATAATACTTTCCAATAAAAGCATATTTGCATTTAGTCCAAGAATCAATGCTATTTTAAGGCAAAGACAACAACCATTCTTTAGCTCTTACCCTTAATGAGAAAGGGAACAATCTTAATTTCACAATATCACCATATACCTATTTATAGTTTTGCATGTCACGTAACTCAACAAAGTTATTTAAATGAGAGGCAGCATCTTCTCCAATACCATAAAAATGATCTTTCATGACAAGATTCAACAATGCAGATTTAATTTCATAGGAATCTGTTGTAGCAGCAGGTGGAAAAATTGGTGTGCATATGAAATCATTATTATTGGTACTAGTAAAGTCACAAAGTTTGGTATTATGGTTGGTAGCCATGCTTGCAAGATAACACAAAATAAACTAACAACACAAATAAAAGACTTGAAACTAGAGAACTAATTTTTTGGGGGGTTTTGATAAAGAGAAAACAAGACTAAACAAATGTAAACTAAGCAAGAACAAAAAAAAAGAGAGTGGAATTGTGAGACTACCCTTGCAGCAAGTTAGAAGTCCCGGGCAATGGCGCCAGAAAAAAGTACTTGATGCTGACATGATCACACGCTCGTTGGGAGACCCCAAGCGGAAGGTATGATGTAGTCTAGCGGAAATTTTTCCCCAATTAAGGAACCGGGGATTATCGAACCAGTAGGAATTCATAGTCTTGGAGAAGGTTTCTTGTTGTCTGGCGCCTTAACAAGTGTGGAACCTGCACACAAACACAAATTGTCTCTTGCCCCAACTTTTCGGAAGGTTGTCAATCTTCTGGTCTTGATGAAAACTAGAGAACTAAACATATAGAGTCTTGACAAGTAATAAAAGAAAAATGGAACAACAAGGAAACAATTATGAAAGTGCTTAAAAGAAGGTTACAAATATGAGGAAAATAGGACCAGGGGAAATAGGTTCACTAGTGGTGTCTCTCCAAGGGAAACAAACATGTTGGGTGAACAAATTGCAGCTGAGCAATTGGCAAATCATGAACGTATAACAATACTATTATGACTAGATATAGTTCATGGGTTCTAACATTGTAGGAATTACGTCAAGGCATATGAACCGTTATCCATCATGCATCCATATCTAAAAGTCCACCTCAAGAAAGATATCCAGCAAATCTATCTGGTATTAAGTTGCAACAATGAAGTGGTTGCTTTGTGTGCAACAGACAAATGCATTAGACAAGATCACTGCTGTTTTCTCCCTAGTAGCAACAACACAATACCATCCGCCGCGTTTCTGTCACTCGAGCACAGATGTAAGGGATGAATGAACCTACCATATAGCATATAAACCCTCTCTTGGAGGTGAAAACAACTACGTGGCTAAGGTAATCATATACACCGAAGAGCATAGCAAGACATGATTAAAACTCTCTACAATTATAAGTGAAGCATCTCAGATTGATATGAAAAAAATCGTAATCTCATGGTTCATCAGATCCCAACAAACACAACATCCATAATTACATAATAGTGATCTCGATCATGTGAGGCATCTCACGAGACTCTAAACATGGAGGCATAGGGAGAGAACATCCATGTAGCTACTTCTATAGACCCATAATCCCGAGATGAACTACTCACACATCTGTCCGGAGGCGATCATGGCGATGTAGAGGCCTCCGATGACGATTCCTCCCTCTGGCATGGTGCCGGAACAGGGCTGCAGAAGCCCTAGAATGTACTTTTGAGGTGACGGTGCCTCTCTGTATGTTTCGTGCAAAATAACTCCATCCCCGACATTTTTAGGGTTAAAGGCAATTTATAGGCGAAGAGGCGACGAGAGGCACTGGCTAGGGCGCTCAGGGGCCCACCAGGCGTGGCCTAGGGTAGGGCTGCACCTAGCACCCCCCCTGGGGGGCCCCTGGCTCCCCTCCGTCTCTTCTTTGGACTCCATCTTCGTTTCGGGTAAAAAAACGGTCTCCGTAGATTTTCAGCCCTTTCCGAGAATATTTCTTTAAGAACTTTTCTAAAATAGAAAAAACAACGGAAAATAACAACTGGCCTAGGACATCTCGTTAATAGGTTAGTCAATGAAAACATACGGAAAATGATAGAAAACATGTTAAAAACAAAAGGTATTGGGTAGAAAAAAAGAATGGAGCATCTAAAATTATAGATATGTTTGAAAAGTATCAATAGGAAGTTATGTTATTTTCCTATTTAGGACAGTGAGTCCTATTAGAAGTCGTAGACAGACATTGTAAGCCCCATGATCCATCATGTATACTAGGGGACTTGAGATGCATCGCAAGGGCTAACCGATATCTCTTGATTCTCAAATTGTCGAGGCACGACTTTGTAATCGAGAATCGTCAATAGTATCAAGGAAGGAAGTAGGTCTTTACCTCATCAAGAGGGGTAGAACATGGGTACATGATACGTCCCAAATGTATCCATAATTTTTATGCTCCATGCTTGTTTTCTACCAATTACCCTATGTTTTCCACATGTTTTCCTTCATTTTTCGGGCATTTTCATGGACTAATCTATTAACCCGGTGCCCAGAGCCAGTTCTTGTTTTCTCCTGTTTTTTATTTCACAAAAGCTCTCAATATTCGCCAAATGTCCTAAAAATCTGCGGAGATCATTTTTTACACGGAACAATGTCGGAGTTTAAAGGTGAGTTGTGGGTGAGCCCCATGGCCACCAGACGGTCATGAGGTGCGGCCTAAGGGCCACCCGTGCCATGAGGTCGCCTGGTAGCCCTTGCCAGCCCCCGACACCGCCACTTTGCCTATAAGTTTCCTTTTAACCTAAAAACATTGGGGACGGAGAAATCTTCCATAAAACAGATATAGAGACGTTGTCACCTCGAAAGTCCAATCTAGGGCTTCTGGAGTCGTGTTCCAACACCCTGCCGGAGGGGGGGTCGTCATTAGAGGCTTCTACATCGCCATCCATGCCTCCCCGATGATGCTTGAGTAGTTCATCCCTACACTACGGGTCCATAGACGTAGCTAGATGGTGCCCTCTCCACTTAGTGCCACCATGTTCATATCTTGTGAACTGCCTAACATGATCAAGATCAAGATTATGTAATTGCTACATGTTGTTTTTGTTTTGATCTGACGAACCATGAGATTATGAGTATTTTTTCATGTCTATATGAGAGATTCACTTATATCTTTAGAGTGTTTTAATCTTGTCTTGCAATATTCTCCGGTGTGTATGATTTCTTTGGCTAAGTTGTTGTATGCATATCTAAGAGGGGGTTCATATGCTAGATAGTGGGTTTGTGCCTCCTTGTTTCCTGCGCTTGAGTGATAGAAACATGCATGGGGGAGGATGTGTTGTTGTCACTAGGGAGAAAACTTCGGTGTTCCTGTTTACGAATGAGAATTATTGTTTACATTTTGTATTTTTCTTAATGAAATTGTCTGTTGCATGAAGCAATCACTTTGTTGCTGCAACTTAATACCAAGGGATTGGCTGGATAGCTTTCTTGAGGTGGACTATTAGTTATAGATGCTGTCAGATGGAGGTATATATATGGTTGACGTAATGCCTACATGATTAGAACCCATGAACTATATCTCTTCATAATAGCATTGTTATGCAGTCATGATTTGTCAATTGCCCAATTGTAATTTTTTTTACCTAGGATGTTTGTTGTTTTATGGAGAGGCGCCACTAGTGAAATTATGCCCCCAGCCCACTTTTCCTCATTGAATACAACTTATTTACTTGCTTTTCATCATCACTTGCTCGCTGGTCCGTTTACTTTTAATAATCTTCAATACATTCGATAAGTTTAATTCTCTAGTTCATAGCAAAATGGAAAGATTGTCAACCTTCTCAGAAAGTTGGGAGCAAGAGAGAGTTTGTATTTTGTGTGCAAGTCCATGCTTGTTGAAGCGCCAGACAACAAGCAATCTACTGAGAGACTTCGAGGTCCTACTGGATTGATCACCCTGGTTTTTTAACTAGGGGTTGTTTCTCGATTACATCATACCTTAATGTTGGGGTCCCCCAATGGGTGTGTGATTTCACGCCATTAGTACATCGATTTTCTTGCATTGATATCGATCGTGTAATCTTCTAAGTCATCTAAGCCCTACGGTCTCACAAATCATCACACTATGACTATTGACGTGAAAATCCCACGACAGTTGGCGCCCACCGTGGGGCATGCAACCAAGGCAGTTACGATTCGAGCGAGAGCGCTGCCACGAGGCAACGATTTCATCACCGGGAAGTCGTCAAGCATAACGGTGGACCCTCGTAGACAACTCTGATTGTGGCACAGACAGCGACTCGCTGGAGTATGGCAATGTCATCCGCTTTGGAGAGATCAAGTTCTTCATCGGCTTCATCAGAACCTTCGATAGAATCAACAACTAGGCCCCTCGTGCATCGCGGCGATCACAGGAGGATGGAGTCGCCCAATCACATCACAACTCGACAAAGGGTTATGAAGGCGACTACAAGGATGACGGCACGGAATCCATACTACCTTTGTTCAACGAGAAGCTGGGTAACAAGTTAGAGGAAGAATATAACATCTATAGTGGGTCGTCGTAGGATGTAGGGGTCTTCATGGAAGGGACACACAAGCATAGGGATCCCCTACCCCATCTACCTCAACACCCACCACAGCAGCAAATAGTGTGTTACCTGCATCTACTCTGCTACCGTGACAACCACGCCAACCACAACAGTCACGCCATCGGCATCTACTGCGCCACTCGCGTCACCAGCACCACCTCTAACAATGCAGTCTTAACCATTACCCCGGACGTGTTATTTTATGGTGATCCAAATTCATATGAAGATAAAGGAAAGTTCGGCCTCCGCTACGCGAGGCCCGTCGCCGGAGGCTTAGGGCCTCTTATGGAGATGATACTTGCATTAACCTATTTTGTGACAGTCGGAGTGCTATTTACCTTACTAAGGATCAGATGTTCCATGAGATAACAAAGCACATTGATTTCAAGTACCATTATGTGCGTGATGTTGTTGCACAAGGTAAGCTGAAGGTATGCAAGATTAGTACTCATGATAATCCTGCTGATATGATGACAAAGTCAGTTCCTGTTGCTAAGTTTAAGCTTTGCTCAAGCTTAGTTGGTATCAATGTTTATCCCAAGAGGCTATTTGGCACCGAAGGTGTTTTCTTTGTTTATTTCATGGTGAAGGTTTTCGTTTATGCTACATGAAGGAATTTGTCTCAAGGTGGAGTGCTATTTTATGGTGATCCAAATTCATTTGAAGATAAAGGAAAGTTCAGCCTCCGCTACGGTACGAGTTGTTACCGAGTTGGAGTTGGATTCACCGTTACCGACCTAGTTAGGTCAGGACCGCCTTTATATACCTCGTGTAAGCCGCCGCTCGGGATAAGCCACACATTGTAAATCCCGGCACGTTTGTAACCTCACCCGAAATAGCGAAGTATTGCTGGCTGGCGCCCGTGGTTTTTTCTCTTCCTTGTTGGAAGGGTTTTCCACGTTAAAATCTTGTGTCCCGTTGGTTTGATCTTGCTTAATTTCATTGTTGTTTTGCTATTGCGTGTAACAGGATGGAACATAATCATCTACCAGGGCTGCAGCAAGAGGAGAAGGAGCGTTCACGATAGGTCCACTCACCCTCAACCCACTGCCCAGGGAGCCTTTGGTGGCCAACAACCCGTTCGCTTTCCAAATACATTTAAATGTGGCTGCCAGCGTCCGGGAGTGAGAGAAACTCCGACATTTCCTTCTTCTACAGTTCCAAGATTTCACTAATGATTGACAATGCTAGTTCAGGAGAGACAGAGACTCGCCATGGAAGAACACTGCCTCCAGGCAGAAGCCCTTCACGTTTCTAGTCGACAGGATGAACTCACAACCTTAGCGGCTCGAAGGCACCCACTGGGAAATTGAGTGGACCCAGTAGTAATGTTTCAAACACCGCAGTGGAACAAGATTGCCACGGTAGTGACCCCCGGAACGACATTGGGGCCAGGAGCAATGATACATGAACAAAACTCGAATTTCCTATTCGATTCCTAGGCCTTTCCTGTCTACGACGAGACTGTGTTGGACTGATTTCAAACATCTTGAAGACAAGATCTTAGGCAAATTAATATGGCCTCGGGCTAGAACCTCCTGCTCAAGGTCATGCTCACCGCTATCGCTATATACCATCTTACACCGCTTGGGATCCCGATAGAAGTTTTTACAGCAAAATGATAAGTGGAGGTGTGCTCACATTAGGTGGATAGTAAAAAAATCATCTAGGATTGGTGGGCAAGCTTACTTGGCCCGAATGTAGAGAAAAAGACAATGCCAACTATACGAACACACAAAACCAACATTGGGTGGTGAAAGGGATCCTCAACGATACGCTGAAGCAGCGATGTGGTGCTCGAGAGCGGCACCATCGTCGACATCAACCAAAGTCAGTGCAGGGGTTTCACCCTGGAGCTCACTGATGCATGTAAAATGCATAGATGAATTTTGCATATTTTCACATGGTTTTCTATTACATATTGCATCATATAAGGGTATAATTCAATGTTTATAGTATTTTGGGGTTAAATTACAAAGTCCCCCAACTTTTATGGAATTAACCCTGCCTGTCAGAAACCCCGTTTTCTATATTTTTGACGTTTCAGGGGGCAAACTTCCGCGAAATCACCTGAAAATCAGCGGGGGTCATTTTCTTGGAAGGAGAAGACTTGCGGGCGAAGGATCCACGAGAATTGGGCAAGGAGGCCCAAAAGAGGACCCTCCACGCGGCCAGATTCCTTGGCCGCGTGAGAGGCCCCCTTTTGGCCCCTGTGGCCCCAATTCCTTCCATCTTCGACTTACCGACTCCGTCTTGACCTAAAAACGACTATAAAAAGGTTCCCCCGTACCCTTACGGAGGGGAGCGCCGCCGAAACACCGAAACAGAGACCAGAAGTTCCATATTGGAGGGGAAAACTCCGGCGGGGCGCCGTCGGTGTGATCACCTACCCCTCCAACGTCATCTCCATCGACATCTCCATGAAGAGGGAGTAGTCCACCCCAGGGCTATGGGTTTGTGGAAGTAGCACTTGTATCTCTCTCTATTTGCTTCACTAATTAGATCCGTATGAGCTGCCTCACATGATTACGGGCACCGTTGTAATTCCTATGTGGTGGATCTTTTCTATGAGTTATTGAATCTGAGATTGCAATTGTTTCTCTTGAGTTATTTGAGTAGATGTATCTTATGTACCCCGTTCTTATTTGCTAGCTTTGATCAATCTAGTTCTTGAGAGCGTGTGTGGGGTGATGAGTGCATTAGTTGGAGTAACGGGGGGTGGCTAGTGATGTGAAAGTGACAGAAGTTCAGCGATCCACTTAGGTTTTGTTAAACCTTTCTTAGTTACCTCACTAGGGATAAAAAGGAGTACCTTGTTACCGGGGATTTGAAGTAACACTAATCAATCTCCATGACTAGATCTAGCAAGTTCTTACTTCAACTTCATGTCACATTGCTTAAAGCTATACTCTGGTTTTTCCTTAATTATCGAGGTGTTATGATTTATTACGCATCTTGGTGGAGTATAAGAGGGATCAATATGACCGTAGAGATCTCTATGCTAGGACGTGATGCCCATATGAAAGTACTCAATGTTAAACATGTTATTGTAATCTCACATGTAATTCTTTATGTCCACCGTCTACCACTTTATTTGAGAGAATGCAAGTGTGAAACCATGAACCCCGGTCCTATTTTAAATATAAGAAAACACTCTAGTTACTTTGCTGCAATTTGCTTTACTTGCACTTTACTTTACTTGCATCTCCAATTCGAATTTACATTATCTCCATCACCACTTGCATCACAAAAATACAAAAACAATCCATTGCATATTTATTTTCTCATTTGCATTTAGTAGTAGATTTAATTATTGAACATTTACTTTCAGTTTTGCATTGCAATTTAGAAGTCTCACACCTTGTGCTTGACAACCACTTGGTGAGGTTGAGGGAACAAAATTCTCTACTTGTTTGCAGGATCCTGGAGGAAGCTTGGAAGACAACTGCTGAAATACTGGCTCCCCAAGAGTTCGATATAAACCCTCGAGTCACCCTCGTGGGGAAGAAGGCGTTCAACTAGCTACACACTCTTCACTTGGAGTCTCAACCTAGCCATCACTCACCGATATCGAAGTCACGTTCGCATGTCCAACATAGCCACGTTAGCAAGCAACTTGTCGTCACCAACCACCAACCCCCTCCACGATTCCCTCTGGCCAATCGAACATCCAAGACGAGGCCCCAAGAGGCCAGCAATACAACAACGCCACCCTCGCTCTGTCCAACGAGAGAGATAGGGTTTCCCACGGAAGTTTTTGAGTGGAGAAGCGAGAGAACCACCTCGATGATGCCTTCAAGAAGGACGTGGCACATAAGGGAATCATAATCGTTTGTCCCAGACAGCGACTAGGGCAAGGCCTTCGCCCGGCGATGACTTGCTAATCCCACGTCCGCCATACAAGGACCGGCCAGACCACCGCCGCATCCCCGCACACAGGCCACCAAACACACATGCCCGACGGTCTATGGCCACCAATGAAGCTGCACGCAGGGGCCAGGCCCGTCTCGCGCTGAGCCACCTCCTAGCTCATTGCGATAGAAGAAACCAACATTCGGACCGTCATCCCGGCTTCTGGACGCCACATCAAGCTTAACCCGACGAGCACCCACCATGGATCGTCCAACGACCACTGATGGTGCAGATCTTGCACTCGTTGGGATACCCCAAGAGGAGGGTGTGATGAGCACAACGGTAGGAAGTTTTCCCCTTAGTTAAGAACCAGGGTTATCAATCCAGTAGGAGAAGGAGGACCTTCAGAAGGTTGATGCCACCGACGGTGGTGCTGGCGCTTCACCGGTGTCAGCAACAACGTGGAACCTGCACACAACACAACCAAAATACTTTGACCCAACGGTACAGTGAGGTTGTCAATCTCACTGGTCTTGCTGAAAACAAAGATTAGATGTATAGTGTAGAAAAACAGTGTATGCTTGCAGTAAGTAAAGAAAGCAGGAAATTGTTGTGGTTTGTTTAACGGTGTGGAAAATGGACCGGGGTTCATAGTTTCACTAGTGGTGTCTCTCCATAAAAGATAGCATGCTGGGTGAACAAATTGTAGCTGGGCAATTGACAAATAAAGCTTGCAGCGTAGTGCACAATATAACATGAAGATTACTATGATATTTAGTGCGGGCATTACAACAAGATACATAGACCGACATACATCTGCATCTATGACTAATAATCCACCCTCAGGTTATCATCCGAACCCCCTTAGGTATTAAGTTGCAAGCAACAGATAATTGCATTAAACAAAGTGTGTAATGTAAGCAATGATTATGCACGCGGGCACTCTCACCGCTGTTTTCTCCCTAATGGCAACATCACATCCTCCCCCTTCACGTTTATGTCACTCGAGCAAGGCAACAAGGAGGCATGAACCCACTATCGAGCATAAATACTCCCTCTTGGAGTCACTGGCAACTACTTGGCCAGAATAACCACTAGCAACAGAGAGCATGCAAGATCAAAAATAACATATGCAATAAAGACTATAATCAGGGTCAATATTCATCGGTTCTCACCAAACACAACATATAGAATTACATAAGATCAATCTCGATCATGATAGGCAGCTCACGAGATCCAAACATGGAGGCATATGAGTAGAAGACAACCATCTAGCTACAGCTACGAACCCGTAGTCCAAGGATGAACTACTCACGCATCACTCCGGAGGCAGGCATGGTGATGTAGAAGCCTCCGGTGATGATTTCCTCTCCGGCAGAGTGCCGGAAAACAGCTTCAGAATCCCCCATATCTAGGGTTGAAGGTGACGACGGCTGCGGAACTTTTTCGGGGATTTTGATCACGCGCCTAGGGTTTTCCATCTGGGGGTCTTAAATAGGCGAAAGGGAAAAGGAGGTGGAGCTCCAGGGGCCCCACACCTATAGGTGACGCGGCCAGGGGGGCGCGCCACCCTATGTTGTGGCCCCCCTGCTGCCCCTCTTCAACTCGTCTTGGGTCTTCTGGATGCTTCCGGGGAAAATAGGACTTCCGGGCTTCGAATTTTCCAATTCCGAGAATATTCCCAGAACAACTTTTCTGAAACTAAAAAACAGCAGAAAATAGGGAATTGGCTCTATGGATCTTGTTAATAAGTTAGTCCAGAAAATCGATAAAAATGACATAAAGAAGGGAGAAAACATGTAGCAATTAGCATAATATCATCATGGAGCATCAGAAATTAGGGATACGTTTATGACGTATCAAGCATCCCCAAGATTAGTTCCTACTCGTCCTCGAGTAGGTAAACGATAAAACAATAATTTCTGAGGTGACATGCTACTAACATAAACTTGATCAATTTAATGTTAAGGCATATGCACGCTGAGATCATAAAACTTTAAACACAGGAATGATAAATAAAACTTTAATGATAAAGCATAGAAATTACTTTGCATCATGAAGAGTACCTCAAATAAAGGATCATGAATAATAATGCAAAGAAAGGTAAACGTTTGTTTCAGGTATAAAGAAATAATGGCAAAGTGATATTTCGATAGTCCTTAAGAGTGGGGCAAAACATAAATGTCAGGACACCTTCAAAGTTCAAGAGGAAGACTAGAACAAATAATTTAAGAACAAATGATATCACATCATGAAGTAATTATTGATGCTTATGGGACAAATGCACATATAACTCAGAATGGCAAAAATGCTCTCTCAACTGTGCATAAAGTTAGAAGATGGAGACTCAACATAAAAGTAAAAGAAAGGCCCTTCGCAGAGGGAAGCAGGGATCACTCATGTGCTAGAGCTTTTATTTTATGAAACAAAGGTATTAAAAGTTTGACACTCCTCCCATCCATTTTTCACAAACCATGGCTAACCGAATGTAACATCCCAAGTATGAAAAACAACCATTAGAATGTTTGCTTCTTGTTAATTTATGATTTGCATCATGTCATCATAAGCATTGCATTTGTTTTCATTTGTTTTCCATTTGAATTTCAAACAAATTTCAAATCCTTGTTTCATACTTGTTCTGTTACAATTTTCAAATAAAACTTTCAAATCAAACCAATCATTTGTTTCCATTAAACTTGAAAGTTCAAACTATTAACTTGCTTAAGTTTCAATTATTCAATTAATACCAAATTCACTCAAATTCATTTGAATTTTCAAACAGCAACAAAATTTAACTTTTTGAAAAAACAAAAAGTTGCACAGCTGGGCTTTTGAAATAATCAACCTATAAAAATTATCACCAAATTTTAAAACCCCCAAAAACCCTTCTTTTCTCTCCTTTTCTTCCCTTTTCTTTTTCTGCAAAAAAAAAATAGAGTCAGAAAACAGAAAAACAAAAAAAAAAGAGAGAAGGGGGCAGGCCAGCCAAGTGGGCTGAGCCCACCAGCCCACGGCCTGCGTACCCCTTCGTCCTCCTCTGTACGGAGACAGAGAGAGGAGGGGGCTCCCCCACCGAGCAGGAGCTCACCTGCTCCCTCCTCCCCTATATCTAGCCTCCGAGGCCGTGCCCTAGGGATTCCTCTCTCCCTCCTCCATCTCCCTCGCGCCGCCGTCGCCTTTTTCCCCTCCTCCACTCCTCTGCTTTTTTTTCTGAACTTCTGAACCGGAGAGGAGCCGCCATGGCCGTGAGTGAGCAGTGACGCCGCGGTTGCTGTGGGCGACGTCGAGGGCTTTTCTACGTGGGAATCGGTTCCCCGTACTTCCGCCTCCCTCCTCGACAGCGCAGCGGTGACTGGGAGCCCCCGGATCGCCGCCGCCGTCCCTGTCCACGTCGCCGGCCACCTCCACCGCACCGGGCTCCTCCTCTCCTTCCTACTCCCCGGTGAGCACCACGTTCCCCTCTTCCCTTCCCTCTCTGCTCCCTCGCATCACCTGCACGCACACGTACACGGTGCCCCTGCACCTGACCACGAGCAGCAGCAGCAGCCGCCGCCGGCGACTGTCTCCTCGTCGGGCTTCAGTTAACTGAAGCGAAATTCAGTTTCGTCAGACTTAAGTCTGAATCTGAACCTCATACCCCCCCAAGTCCATATCCTGTCACGATACAGCAGCCACCCCAGTGGCTTACGCACCGCGCGCACGCACACGAGGTCGCGGGATCGAGTCCCCGTCCGCGCGGAATAAAAACCACATTTTGCAACGCGCGCTGACAGGTGGGGCCTCCCTGTCAGCGGCCCTGCAGCCACGCGCGCGCACACGCACGCCACATAAGTGCCACCGTGGCCCAGGGCCCACTGTCAGTGGCTCAGGCTGGGCCACTGCGAGGTGAATTTCGTTCTGGACCTTTTCTTTTACCACCAAGTCCCTGTTTAATTACAGTTTAGTCCCTGTTTTTCAAACTAACATAAATCCCACATTTCAAATCCAAATTCAGTAAATAAAATATGTTTTCCATACCAAATTTAATTCTCTACATGTTTAAATCATTTGTTTACTGTTTTGAACATTTCAAATGATTTCAAAAATTCAAATTCAAACTACTATTTCAAATTTGGTCAAATTCATAACTAATTCAAATTTAATTCAAATGGCCCATATAAAGTATGTTTTCCATGCAAATTTGAACAAGCTTTCCAAATATAAACTTTATTTCCTGTTTTGAATAATTAAAATTGGTTAAATAATTTAAACCTTGTTTAAATCATTTAAAATTGCTAAATTCATAACTTGGTCAAATTAAATTCTTTTTGAACATATAAAATATGTTTTCAAACCAGAAAAATATATTCTTTTCAAATATGAATTTTATTTAATGTTTTGAACAAATAAAAATTCAAATAAATTCATACTTGAATTAAATTCATTTAAATCTTGTCCAAACTTGTTTAATTCATAATTAATTCATTTTAATTCCTTTTTCAACAAATGAAATATGTTTTCCACCTAAAATTTTGTGTTCTTTCCAAATATGAACTTTGTTATCTATTTTGAGCAATTAAAATTGGTGAAAACAACAAATGCTTGTGTAACTCATTTAAGAAGCCAAATTTCATAACTTAATAACTAAATTTCCAAACTTGGTAAACAACATATCAAATTGAATCTATTGTTGTTTTCTTATTGTTTTCCTCATCCATGCATCATTCTAATCAACTTTCACATGATGGTTACTTGTAGATCATTTAATTCAACCTTAATTCATGGGCTCTTCCATATGCAATCCAAATTGCCTATGGGCCCATTTAATTATGTTACCATATCAACTAGCTTATCTTTGATGCATCAATTAAATTGTCATGCATCATCCCATGATTGTGCATTATGCCATGTTATTGATTGTTTGTCTCTCTGCGTTGTTTGTTTGCTTCTTCTCGAATAGACGACGACGTTGAGACAGACGAGGTTTACGACACTACTTCTGAGGAGTTAGCCCAGTACCAGGCTACTGAGTTTGCAGGCAAGTATTCACTCACATGAACCATTGTGTCCTTTCCACACTGGATATCGATACTTTCCGTTGTCTATCCTGCTAGCCTTAAGATTCGTTGCTTTTGTTCCGATCCTATCACATGTTATCCTGTAACCCTGATATAGCCTATCCTCCACACCTATAACCCTGTTGCTTGTTGCCGTGTCTTACTAGCATGCTTAGGGTTGTTTATGCTCGAGTCTGATGTCCGTTATTTCTGTTACCATATTTATTATGTTCTGGGGGCTCGATGTTAAACAACAACTTGTTAATGTTTGAGGTAATGCTAATTTGATGATAAGGCACCGGCAGGAGGCCGGGTATGGTTTTGAGGCCTGCTAGTGTCGAACTCAGTAAAAGTTCTTGTCCTCTAGATCCATGATGAGCGCGCTAACCGCATGTGGGAAGCGTGTATGGGCGCCCCCCTCAATTTTGATTCGATTCGCATCTCGTCCAAATCGCCTCATTTAGTTCGGGTTTTCCATTTGCCGCATGGATATGCAGGTGCGAACCCGAGGCCAGGGTGGTAACTTTTGTAGTCGGAATTTAGGGAGACACGTTCTTAGAGTGCTATGAGGGTCCCCTTTTCTTCGTGGGGCTTGATTAGCCGTGCGCTCAACTGCACGGGGTTCTTTGGGCTTGATGCGAAGAAGAATTGGGTTGTGTTGAGTGTCTCACTTGGTGGGTTTGATCCCCGTCTGGCGGGATATTCTTACGTGTACGGCCAAATTAGTGCATCCCTGCAGGGTTAAATCTTCTCGAGAAGCCGTGTTGTCCGCGGTTATGGATGACTTGGTGATAGGGCTGGCTAACAAGGATTAGACAACTTACACCTAATTTAATACTAATGTTGACTAGTAATAGACCTTATTGACACAATAACTTGAACCTTCACTAATCCAACTGTATGAGTTATCCTCGGATTGCTTCTTTGGATAAGGGGCGAGATTCAGGATGGGTTTGGTTGAGGTTGTTGGTAGTTGGTTCCGATACGCTATCTTATCCCTTTCTCTTAGCCGGATGTTGTAGCGTGTCTCTGTAGTTGGTTAGGCAGCCCGCTGCCGCACTTTTGTATCACCTATCTTCCGTTGAACCCAAAGCATCTGTACTTGGTGTTGCCGGGTACACTTCGGTATCTTGTGCGTCTTGCTTGCTAGTACTCGTCTGTACTGACCCCTTTGGGGATGCGTGTTCTGCAGACTACGTTTCCGAGGATCCCCATGGTGGCTACTACGTGGAGTATGACGAGGCTGCTGACGAGTAGATAGCGGACCCGGGCAGGATCCGAGACATCGTGGATGGGCTCCGTCTTTTTGTTTCCGGCCTCTTAGGCCTATTTGGATCTTGTCTGTACTCAGACACTTTGGATGCTTCCACTGTGATGTAATGATGACTTGTTGGGACATGTGTCCTCTGGATGATTGTATTTGCTATCTCTGCTCTAGTGAGAGATATTTGCAACTTATTTCTATTTCTTTGTGTCTTAGAGATTTGTTGTGATATCACTTGTTCAAATGCCGTTGACGTACCATGTGTGTATGTTATGAAGTACGTCAATGGAAGTAGTCGGATTTCTATAGGATGGTTTACGCAGACGATGAATAGTAGAGGTTGGTTGTCACACGTTTACGTGTTGGCCTACTCATATTGAGATGCGGGTGCAAGTAAGCCCCGTAAGCCAATTACCTATTGTTTAGCGGGCTGTGAGTATCCTCTAGAAGTCCGGGTGCTGTCGTGGGATAATCACGGCAGACGCTACCGGGGGTAACTTATCTTGGGGCAAGACGACACAAGTGTTTGGGAGAGGGTTTAACTCAGAGGAAAACATGGTGATATACAATCCGGCAGCCGGCAAGCAAGTCGCCGAGTCTCCGATCTCGATATATTAATCTCAACTCTCGTGTTACACTGGATACTCGATACCTAGCAATGTTGCTCGAACTCTCTCTTGGTTCCCTAAACCTAACCTAGGGGTCGGCTTATAAAGCATCCGGATCCCTGGCTTGCTCTCCAAGGCGTACTCTGAGTCCTACCCGAACACTGCTTACAAAACCCTAAACTTTCTTACCGGAACCCACAATCCGGGTTACCAGGCCTACGATCTTGGGCCTTCTAGAAGCTCCTTTATCCTTAGCCGGGTCTTTGTGCAGCGTCCTTTCGGCCGAGTTACTCCTTGGCATTGGGCTACCGGGTTATCATCCCTCCATCAGTAATCCCCAGAATAGCTTGGGCTTCACGGGATCTTCCTTGAAGCGCTCGCTATTCCCTGCAAAAATATCAAACGTACAAGTCCATAGAGGTCGGGTTAAGGTTCTTTGATAAACAGCTAGGCCTAACTCCAAGGTGGCCATATAGTAACCCGGCTTTCTCTAGGTCCTTCTTTTACTTTTTCAGGATCAACGCCCTGATAAAAATGTCAAAGACCCGGCTCACTTTACTCGATAATTGACCCTGATGTTGCGGAGAAGATCTACTTCTTATCTCTATCCAGATATCTCGTCCAGCACTTAAAGCGTATCTCACAAAACCCGGATAGATAGCCGTTATCCCGAAATTCCCGGTTCTTGCCCGTTGGACTAGGTTTATCCGCCCGCACCCTTATAAATAGGTACTTAGGGGGTAAACCTAACCCCAACGGCTCATTTCCCCCTTTTCCTCTTCTCTTCACTTCCGCGCTCGAGCTCGCAGAGCACCATCACGGAGACCTCACACGCGTCGCCGGAGCCAATCCGCCGCCGGCTACGCTCTGCCACGATTCGCCCCACGCCACCACCAAGATCCGCCGCCGCGCCCTCAACCTGCCCGCCGGGAATCGCAAGGGGGCACCAAGACTGCGCCATTTGCCGTCGCCGCGTGCTGCTCCAATCTCCTCCAGTAAGTTCCTTGTATCCATTAATCCAACCCCGCAATTTTTCGATTTACTCTAGATTAGATCTAGGTCAACCCGCGGGCCACTTCTCTTGTCACGCCGGATTAGGTTGCCTAAATGCTTGCTAATTCCTCCAATAGCTTGATTGATGGTCACACACCACTCTCCTATCATCACTAATCATCAATTTCTCCGTAGAATCGTCCGCAACTTTTTCAATCTAGATCTATTTCGCCAAAATTTTCCGCGCCTGTCATTGACACCCGGAAAATCCTCTTCTTCCGGCTCTCTTGCTTGTAGTAGATACATGGGAAATCACCCGTCTTCCTCAAACACTTTTCAATACGTAAGTACCCAATAGTTTCTATGCTGATACTTGATACCCGGATAACTTGTAATCTTTTGCACCGTCCAGCGATACCCGGATACTTCTTATTTTTCATGTCATCAATACTGCTTGCACATACTCGGGTAATTCATGATTCCCGAATCTCATTTCCTGTACCTCTTTGTCTTGTGCTTCACAGGTTGATCCCATGGCTCCCAAGAAACAAGGGAAGCAGCCAACCAAGGCCAAGACCACCCAGTCCATATCCGCCAACTAGGCACGATCCATGGTGACAAAGGCCAAGCTAGAAGAGCTGGCCGAGTTGGGGGTTCTCCCCCCTCAGAAGGATATCCACTGGAGGGTGCCGGGTGACGAGACCCGGCCTACTCCCGCTGACAATGAGGTAATCTGCTTTGTAGAGCACGTGACTCGGGGATTCCGTCCTCCGGGTCACCCTTTCTTTAGAGAAGTTCTGAGCCATTATGGCCTCCGGGTATTCGACATAGGGCTCTCTTTATTGAGCTTTTCCAGTGCAAGCCGTGTCGCGAAAGCGGTGACGGAGCACTTCTTGCTTGCGGCGGAGTCTCCATCCAACGTCGCAAAAATTCTCCCATGCCACCTCTCACACTCAATTCCCACGTCAAACACTGGCAACTCTCATACTTTTACTGCCGAGACACCTCCCCACCCGGCGAAAAGAAGCTGCCGGGTTACTCGGAGGGCCTCCTCGATATCTCCGAGACCTTCAACGCTTTTGCCCCTGACTCAGACAGGGAGGCAATCCAACCTTTGTTGGATAGAATTGCTATTCTTTCGGCCCAAGGTCTCATTGGGCTTAACCTGGTGAAAACTTGGGTTGATTTCCGGATCCAACCCAATTCCATCCGCAAAAAATTAATGTGCGAGTACTCGGGGCACACCACGGACGCGCTCCGATACTCTACCCACAGCTTTGCAGCTGGTGACACCAACAAGACTATCAAGGGCTTCTTGACAGAGAAGTTGGATGTAATCCGGAATATAGCCGGGTTACAGCCCTTTACGCGCAAGAACCCGGCCCCTGAGGTAAAGATCCGGCTTCCATATTTTTACCTTCACACTTTCCACTTGATACAGCTGTTAACCCTCATTCTTATATTTTCATTTCAGGCCGATGATGTCTTTTGGAAGATTGAAACTCCCCCCAACTCTGAAAGCCCAGAGGAGAAAGAAGACGCCCTTAACTCGGATGAAGGTACATTCCGAGTTTCACTTAGTTTCTTTGAGCTCGTTGTTGCTCTTTCTTCATTTTCCGACTGTAAACCTTGGTAATTTTCAGAACAAGAGGACAAGGACGAAGAAGAAGGAACTGAAGGCAAGCTAGAATCTGCAAGCGACGAAGATGAAGCTGAGCCGACGATCAAGGCCGGAACGAAGAGAAAACCCCGAGGGGTCGTCTTCAAGGTTCCATACCGTTTCCTCACCTCTAAACCATATTCATTTGATAACATGCGCGAGCTAAACCTGGAGTTATCCCGCTGGTCGTACCTGGAGGAATCGCCCATGACCAAGCGCAGAAAGACTCGGAATTTTCCGGGTGATGCCGCTCTTAATCCGGGTATTTCGTCGTCTCCGGCTCGACGCGCTGGTACTCACCTAATCCTTTCTCGAATATCAAAGTTTTTCCAGTTTACCCCTTAGTAGAGTAGCTCCACATCTTACTTGCTTTGGCATTTTCAGCTTCGTCTGGGTCTAGCAGTGAGCTCCCCTCGAATTACGTGGTGAATCCCGGGTAAGTTTCTTCTCCTGATGCTCTATCGCCTTTCCACAATCTTTCCCCAGTCGTATACTAACTGCTTATCTATACTGCTCATAGAGCTACAGTCACCACCAGCGAACAAGAAAACATGGAAACTGATGACCCGGGTAAGGAGAACCCGTTTGATGATATGACTACCGCAGCTGGCGGAGAATAAGTGCCACTAATAAACCCGGGCGATCAAGAAGCCGAGTATCCAATAGCCTCGCACGCACCCAAGGAGGATGAAGCTGCAGCCTTGGGCACGGGAGGAGGAGCACCAGACTCCGATACTCGGACGACCCGGATACCTTCTCCCACCAAGACGATATCTCCTTCTCCGAGTCTCCAAGATCCCGGATCTTCCAAATTGGGCAACGATACTTTCGATCAGATGATGAGACCTCTCCTTGCTATGAAGGCCTCAGAGAGCAGTATGCTGGAGCGTCTGGCAGTGGAGCACTAGGTAATCGTTACTTGATATCTAATAACATCCATCTAGTCCCCAAGTTCCGAGTCTAATTTGTCAAAGTTACACTCGGTACTTCTTTCAATACTCGGCTGACTGCAATATCCGATTAGTTTTTAACTTTCCATATCTTTAGGCGCACGCATCTCGGTCCGGGGAGATCTTGGCCAAGACCAATCAACTCCTGGACACTGAGGTTAAGCTAAGAGAGGCGCTTGAAGCTGAGGTGGCAACCTTGAAAAAGGATGTCGCAAAATACAAAGAGAGATACACCACCGTCCAAGCTACGCTGAAGGAGCTATCAGCTCAAATTTCTGACACTTATCGTGTCCTTGTTGGTGAGATTTTGCTTCTTAGCAGTTCGTGTCTTGGTTTTTTGTTTCTTGATACGTGACACCCGGAATACTTTGAAGTAATCTTTGTGTTGTGTCCTGCAGATTCCAATCTTGCTCCCTCGGAAGAAAATGATATCCAGAAGATAATGAACTTGAGGAATGTCCTCCGGAGGTTCTGTGCCGGCACTAAGTGGATCCTGGATGCCATTCAGTGGCCGACTGAATCGTATCCGGGTATGGAGACCCTAATCCATGGATGCTCCACCGTTCCTGCATGGATTGAGCTCTGGAAGCGTTCATCATGCCGGATTGGCATGACCCGGGCCTTTATGCTGGCTAAAGCTTACTTTCCCAAATTTGAGCCGGCAAAAGTGATAGCCGGGTTTCCGGAGTTCAAAGCGGATGGCACAAAGTTTGGGGCTAAGGACTTCAAGGCCGTGCAAGCTGAGGTACGACATTCGGCGACTACTCTTGCCGACAGTATGGATTTGAATAAGTTTATGTCCCCATACGATGCTAAGGTCAAGGATGTGATGGAAAACACACCCGTGCCATTCGATATCCTGGAAAAATGGAACGCTGGCTCGGCCAGGCGAAGGGAGAAAGCTGCGAAGAAGGGGGCCGATTTGGAATCAGCGCCAACTACTTCTACGCCAACCGTTCGTCCACCTGTTCGTCCTGATGCTAAGATTCCGGATGATGATGCCGCGAATGCTTTTAATGAGCAGACTCATGATCAAGACCCGGAGGACAAGGTTGGAGGTGTGGACCTCACCCGGGAGGCCGAGTAGATTATTATCTGATGTCATCTTGATACTTTGTTTGCCGGATGCCTTTGTGAAAGCAGATATTCTTTTGATAGTGCGTATGTGCCATTTTGATATTACCATCGCATTATGTAAACGCATTGCGAAACTTGTAACGGCTTCAAAGCCCTTTGTGGCCTTTGGATGGACTTGATGCACGTCTGCCTTTAAGCTCGTTTATTCCCGACTTACTTTATGGTTCCGTATGTGAGACTCGGTTTCCGGGTCTCGTGGGTTTGACAGGTGGACTTTTCTCTAAGTCCCCAAGACCCGGATGTTTGGGTTTTTTGGGCCTAGTGACTAAGCAACTTTGTTTCTTTTTTGCGAAATCCCGAGTCCCCAAAGCCCGAGATTCCGGGTCTGGGATACGCGGTCATCCAGAGAGAACAAGTTGTCTTGCGCTAAGCCCGAACCTAGAGCCGTTTCACATAGGTATTGAAGTTATGCTTAATAAACGTTGAGTTTCCGGCTATTAGCCCTGTACTCTGCATAACTTGTGGTTTAGATGACCCGTTTGACTATCTTGTACTGTAAGCCGGCTTTCGCG
Organism: Alopecurus myosuroides; assembly: GCA_028641055.1. Classification (NCBI taxonomy): domain Eukaryota; kingdom Viridiplantae; phylum Streptophyta; class Magnoliopsida; order Poales; family Poaceae; genus Alopecurus; species Alopecurus myosuroides. Next base: position 190,111,468 of record CM054058.1, read on the forward strand.
TGGATATGTTGTTACATCTATACGAAAACAGGGTCAGGCAAGTCCCATTGGGCTTCATGGCTGATTGTAATCGTAAGCGAGCAAATCATGCCACTTTAGTGCGAGTCACATCGAGCTTAAGTAAGAAAAGTCAAGAAAGTTTGGCTCCTTTGTCCGGTTATAAGATTGCAGCCGTACTCGTTTGCGAGTAATCGGCCCTTATAACTCATAGGCATCAAGGCCGGGTCTTTGAGTTTGTAACTGTGCTATTCAAGCAATCAGCCCTCAAGACCTAGATATATGCAACATTCTTAAGGAAACTGATGTACTGATAACAATAGACGGTACTCACCTGTAAGCGAAGCAAAGATCATAAAGGAATAAGACTTGATAACGCATGTGAAGAAGATATATTGCTTAACCATCTCTTTATTGATATGAGAAAGCTTGGGTCAGCGGGCCGCCTCATTAAAAACCCTCCAGACCCCTTAGGTGCCCTGGATAGGAAAAGAGTGCGTCTGAAACCTGCTGCCCGTTACATTGTTTAGTTCTTCTTGGGGATCTGTCCGGAACCAACGTAATCGATACACATTCTCCACTTGTTGGTCTTTTTTATTATGAGTGCCGGGTTCGCTAACCAATCCGGGTGAGGCGTTTCCGTGACGCGGGTGGTCGTAAGCGGTCGTGTGATTTCTTCTCCTATGGCAGATTGTTTGGAGGGATCATGCTCGATGAAAGCCACCATCTTGGTGTCTTGTGCTGCCTTGAACTTTGCCCTTTCATCTTCCGTACTCGGTCTTTTTGATGCTGTTCTGTCATCCGGGTCCGCTTGAGACCGGTAATGCTTGAGTTCCTCTTTTCTGCAAGCTTGCTCAGCCATTGCCGCGTCTCCTTCATCGCACTCAGCCGCTATAACCCGGCTTCCATGTATGGTGATGGTCTGCTTAGGACCCGGGATTTTTAGCTGTAGATACACATAACACGGCCTAGCCATGAATTTAGCATAAGCCGGTCTTCCGAACAGCGCGTGATAAGGACTGCGCAACTTGACCACCTCGAAAGTGAGCCACTCAACTCGATAGTTATCCTTTGATTCCCCGAAAGCTACTTCCAATGCGATTTTTCCCTCAGGGCACGCTGAATGACCCGGCACTATCCCATGAAAAATTGTTGAACTTTTCTGTAGTTGAGACTCCTTGAGACCCATGCGCAGAAAGGTCTCCCAGTACAGGATGTTGATGCTACTTCCACCATCCATCAGGAACTTTTTCAGCTCATACCCATTGACCTATGGTGCAACTACTAATGCTAAGACTCCCGGGTGTTCTATTCTTTCCGGGTGATCTCTTCTGCTCCATGTTACATCCTGCTCTGACCACCTCAGGTATCTCGGAACAGCCGAGGAAACCGAGTTTACCGCTTGCTTCAGTATCTTTTTGTCCTTGTTAGAATTTCCTGTAGTATGCACGTGATATTGACCCAACTGCTTGGGGTTAGCCTGGAAACCTCCGGCTCCCCCTTGGTTGTTACCCTGATTTCCTGCCGCCGGGTTACCGGCTGGGGGTGGGCTGTTGCCCGGGTTTCCACCTGGACCCGGTCCTCCTCCCCGACCTGCACCTCGCATGGCTCTATTCACTTCCTCGTTCTTCCATCTCTGTAGGTCGGCACACTGCTCCAAGGAGTGGTTAGGCGGCCTACCGTTCCTGCTGTGTTTCGGGCACGCCATTCTGAAGATGTCCCGATTGTCACTCGGCCTTGGCGGCCCTTGATAGTTTCCTCCATTGTGATTTCCAGTATTGAAATTTCCTTCTGCCCTGGGTCTTGAAGACCCGGCTTCCGTGCTGGCGACAAACTCAGAGCCTCCCTTGAACGGGCGCTTGTTCTCGCTGTTTCCGTTATTACCCGGCGCTGATCCATTGCCGGCTCTTCCATTATTACTTGTGTTCGCTTTTGCTTTTTTGTCATCGACTTCCTCTTCTGTGGTGTTCGTTGCGGCGTGCTTGTTGCATGCATCCATTATTCTCCCATCATAACCTCTGAAGCATTCCGACTAGATTTCATGCGAGTTAACTTTTGCACTAAAGGTGTGTACTTGCACGTTTTTGCCATGGCTTGTAACGCATCCTTGGGCTGAATATCTGTGGATGAATGAAGTATTTCCATAACCCGGCGCACCCAGCTGCGCGCCGACTCTCCCTTCTTCTGGACGCATCGTTCTAGGTCATCAATAGTGAATAACTTTCTGCACGTCCCATGAAAGTGCTTGATAAACGCAGTTTTCAACTCCTCCCATGACTTGATAGATCCCTACGGTAGATTGGTGAACCATAACTTTGTTGCTCCTTCTGACATCATCAAGTACATGAACTTGGCTTGAAGATTCTCGGACGCATTGCGAATTGACATAGCCATCTCATAACTGCTCAACCATGTTTCCGGATCCATAGTCGGCTCATAGTTCACTACTTTACCCGGTTCTTTGAATTTTTCCGGGTAAGGTTCAGCCCTGATGCTATCCGACAGACACTTAGGCCCAGCAAGATTAGTCGGGGCCGGCCTTACTCGAGAAACGTGTGATCCTGCAGGGGGTGCGGCCGTACGCGGGACTGCTGGTGGCCCATGTACTGCAGACCCGGCTGCGGCTCTCCTGGCTCTGGAACTGTCCACGATAACTTGTGCTGCCGATGCTGCTGGTACTGCCTGAACGCGGGGAGGAGGCGGCATTTGCTGCTGCTCTTCCCTCCGCCGCGCTGAACTTGTCTGGATATTGCCAGTGTTGCCTCGTTGCTGACTGATATATGGCGTCCCATGCATTCCACTTCTGTGATCCGGGTAATTAACCTGCTGTGCCACCGCGGTACGTAATAGATCTATCGCCCGCCGGATCTCCTCTGCGTGGGGTGACTCTCTCACGGGGATTTGGTTTAACGCGAGTGTTGCTGCATACACGTTATCCATGGGGTTGTTGTAGTGACCCGCTGGTGTGCGAAATCGTGATGGTGGTGGTGGTGGTGGTGGTACAGTATTGCCGGTAGTAACTCCAGTCTGTGGTGCGGGTAACCCGGCCTGCGTGTCTACTGGTTGTACTCCTCCGGTTGTTGGCTGAGGGGCGGTTCCTTGGTTTGCCGCTGGGATTGGCTGATCTTGAGGCGTGACGAATAGCGCAGCCGGGTTTATGACTCCTCCCAATGATGGTAATCTGGTTTGGTGCCTTTGATGTATTCTAGTCGTTTCCTCTCGGAGCCGGGTTTCCAGTGCATCCAGCTCGCGTTGTCGTGTGGCCATCCCTTGTCTTTCTGCTTCTACTTGTCTTCTCTGTTGCTCCAACGCACGACGGGCTACATCCAGGTCCCTAACACGTTCCGCCGCGTTTTCTGGAGTGATAACGGTGGCAAGAACTGTGGGATCTAGGATCAGATTGTTGTCGAACAGGGCCGGGTGCTGTGGATTGGAAGGGCCTGCTCCTGGTGTCCGGTTTGCTAGGAATCCAAACGTGTTCGCGTGTAGCTCGTTTTCCGCCGATTGACTGGTAACCGATGCCGACTCTCCGTCAACCCGGGCCAAGACCGGGTTCCCGTTAGCCGGACCTTGCTGCTGGGCCAATGCTTGTGCTGCTCCGACCGCGGCCGCGGTCACGTTCTCCTGGTTGAGATTGGTCGCGGGAGCCGTGTAAACCGCAACCCGGCGCATGATGCTTGGCGCGAATTCATACTGTTCCTCTTCACTGCTATTTTCCTCATACCGATTCTCTAGCAGATGCATGATAGACTCGGTATCATCTTTTTTCTCGACCCAGCCACGCGGAGTCCATGCCGGCTCCTCCGGCTGTTCCCTCTTCGTGTTGGGTTCTTCTGCTGGATCTGTCGTCCCAACTGATTCTTCTCCATCTGATTGAATGTAGGTGGCCTCTCCTGACACAGAATCAAATCCAAAGTCGTCAGGGATCGAACCGGAAGTACGTACCATACCGATGAAGACGTTGATCCGGCCGATTGTCACGATAGATCCGTATTCGAGGTGATCCGACTCTGGCCCCCAGCCGGAATCGTCCACCATCTTCTCTCCTTCGCGGTCGGTGTAGATCTCGCCGATGACAAGATTCTCCATGTTCTTCCGAGCTTCTCCCGTGATGTAAACACCTTTGGACGCAGGCCCCATGGTGGGCGCCAACTGTCGTGGGATAATCACGGCAGACGTTACCGGGGGTAACTTATCTTGGGGCAAGACGACACAAGTGTTTGGGAGAGGGTTTAGCTCAGAGGAAAACATGGTGATATACAATCCGGCAGCCGGCAAGCAAGTCGCCGAGTCTCCGATCTCGATATATTAATCTCAACTCTCGTGTTACACTGGATACTCGATACCTAGCGATGTTACTCGAACTCTCTCTTGGTTCCCTAAACCTAACCTAGGGGCCGACTTATAAAGCATCCGGATCCCTGGCTTGCTCTCCAAGGCGTACTCTGAGTCCTACCCGAACACTGCTTACAAAACCCTAAACTTCCTTACCGGAACCCACAATCCGGGTTACCAGGCCTACGATCTTGGGCCTTCTAGAAGCTCCTTTATCCTTAGCCGGGTCTTTGTGCAGCGTCCTTTGGGCCGAGTTACTCCTTGGCGTTGGGCTACCGGGTTATCATCCCTCCATCAGGTGCGACAAATGGTATCAGAGCCTGTCTGCCTGTAGGATCCCTTTTACTGGTCGCAGTTGAGTCTAGAAACTATTTTGTAGCTATATAGGAAAAAAAATGAAACGTGAGAGTAGGAATTCTGTTCTTTTATTTCCTTCCCCACCCACCCTCCCTTTTTCTGGTAAGGAAGTGCAACGTTGTTTTCTCTTCTCATCTAAATTTTCAAGTTAGGATTTCACGTATCCTGGTTTCTCTAGGATGGTTATATCTACTAGACCATAGGAATGGAGGTGGTTGTGACATGATTTATCATGTTGCCTACTCACGATTGAGAACGGAGGCGTGTAAGCCCCGGAAGCAGATCCTCTATTCCTTAAGCAGTAGATATTGATCCTTTAGAAGCCCGGATGGGTTTTCCGTAGTACCTCAGGAGTGTTTGGTCTCGTGTTTCCCGAATGTTACTTCGATATCCTGTTCTTCTCAAGATCCTTTTCGTCCGTTGAAACCTTGTTGTTGCTTGCCACTTCAGTTCTTCTATCGGCGTCTAATCAAAACTTCCACATCATCTGCAGATGGATCTCAGGTTCTACCCGCAGGTGGTTCGTATGACTCGTTGCGAGAGCACTGCCGGTTATCCGGAGATGCTGAGAGACATGGTCACTTTTCTGGGGTTCCGTTGGGCACCAGAGTACCAGGTCTACGAGCAGCAGCGAGAGTTTGAGCAGACCTACTACCAGGCTATCGTCTACATTCTGTCAGATGATGGCATGAGCATAGTCCACCGCTACGAGGCAGTAGGTTCCACAGTGGATATGGCTGTGCAGCAGGCAGCTTATGTGAGTCTCACCGTCCTTCGTGCTGACTACTGGGGATTTGACGATTCTATCTATCGCCACATCCCCCGTGGTTACATCACTTCGGAGGGAGCTCACTTCACTCTCTACGACAGCTTGGATGTTTACGAGCATGATAACTCCAGGCTGCACACCACCGCTCAGTTTGTCAGACACAGTGACGCAGTTGCCCGCACACTATCTCAGGAGTTGGCTTCAGTCAGAGAGCAGCTTTACCTTGCTTTGACTCGTCTGGCGACTTACACCACAGACTTTGCTGGAGACGAGCGCTTTGCACGTTTCGATCAGCCAGTTGGGCGTCGTCTGCCAGATGCTGGAGGTTACGAGCCGATCAGAGGTCCACTCCTTAACCTTGGTGCTGGTTACACTGGGAGTCCACGCTTTGGAGCACAGGGAGTCGACGCTATGTACTTCACCACGCCTAGAGTCGGTCTCAGACCACGTCAGATCTACGTGGATCGTCGTTCCACCTACTTTCGTGGGCGTGCTCCTCACCGTACCTCTCGCCGTACTCCTAGTCGCCGTCCTGCGTGATGAGCATGGGAGTACCGGTGTATCCATTCTTAGCTGTTGGTTATCTATTCATGCGTCGGAATAATCTCTCTTTCGGTTTCCAAGTCTATCCTTTTCTGTTGTTGTGCTAAAATGCATTTCCATTCAGGATGCCGCCAACAAGGAACAACGCGCCTGAGCCACCGCCAATCGCGGAGCTGTTGACTCAGATGACCCAAGTCATGACGCAGATGGCCCAGTTTCAGACTAATCAGCACAACAACCAGACAGCTCCACGAGTCAGCATCAAGGAGTTTCTCAGTCTGGGCCCAAGAGCTTTCGTGGCCACACGCGAGCCTCTGGACGCTGATGACTGGATCCGTGAGATAGCTAAGGCTCTGGAGATTGCTCACGTAGCTGAAGAAGACAAGGTCAAGTATGCCTCCTATCTGCTGAAGGGTCAGGCAGCTACTTGGTGGGAGAACTTCCAGGCCATGAGAACTGGGATACCAGTCACGTGGGGTTGTTTCAAGGAAGCCTTCCTGAAGCACCACATTCCAGATGGTCTCATGGAAAGGATGCGTGAAGAATTTTGCTCACTCAAGCAGGGCAAGTTGGACGTCATCGGGTATCAGAGTGAGTTCAATCGCCTCGCTCGGTACGCTGGAGATGAGGTGTCCACTGAAGCTAAGAAGATGGCAAGGTTCCGCAGAGGTTTTAACCCGGAGCTCAAGTATGCCCTCACCAATATCAAGGCCAACAGCTTCGAGGATCTCGTTAACACCACGCTCAATGAAGAAAATGGGCGCAAGGCGTTCGAGGAGTCTTGCAAGCACTACCGTGAGGGTGGTTCCTCCTCCAACATGACCACCCCTCCGCAGAAGCGCCGCATCTGGGTACCAAATGGTGCTGTCACTCGGGCTCCATATGCCCAAGCTTCTCCAGGCTTCGCTCCCCGCCCACCCAACCCTGCTCAGATGCATGATCAAAGGGCTTCGATGGGGCAGCCAAGGCCAGGGCCTCCTTGTGTCGTCACTTGCTACAAGTGCAAGCAGACGGGGCACTACGCCGACAAGTGCACGCAGAGGCAGCTACCTCCACCACCACCTCATCCTAACACAAACCAGGCAATGGTGCGCGCTCCCCCGCCTAAGGCCTTCAACTCCAACAACATGCCTGTCGGGAGGACCGCAAGGGTGAATCATGTCAAGATCGACAAAGCTGAGGAAGCTCCTGACGTCGTTCTCGGTATATTACCCGTAAACTCTTTTCCAGCTAAAGTGTTGCTTGATACCGGAGCATCACATTCTTTTGTGTCAAAGACCTTTGCCACAACAAACAACCTAATTGTGGTTCCACTAAGCAATCAAATCACTGTTCACTCCCGGGGATCTCAAATGTTGACTTCCAAGATAAGTAAGGACAATCAAATCCTAATTGGAGGCCACATATTCCTTGCTTCTCTCATGTTGCTAGGAAGTTCTGACATTGGTGTCATTCTTGGTATGGATTGGCTGAAGACCAATAAAGCAAGGATTGACTGTGCTCAAAAGTCAATAACTCTGTTCCACCCTTCTGGCCAGATAATCTATTCTCCAAATGAATCAAGTTCCATTCAGCTATGCACCCTCGATGCAAAACCTCTACCTTCACTTGAAAATGTTCCGGTGGTTTGCGACTTCCCTGACGTCTTTCCAGAAGAGTTGCCAGGAATGCCTCCGGACAGAGCTGTTGAGTTCGTGATCGAACTTGAACCAGGTACTGCTCCAATCTCTAAGCATCCCTACAACATAGGAACTCCCGAGCTGAAGTTGTTAAAGGAACAAATTGATATGTACATGGAAAAAGGTTACATTCAACCTAGTTCCTCGGCTTGGGGTTGCCCAACTCTTTTCGTTGCGAAGAAGGATCACACAAAGAGACTCGTTGTTGACTATCGTCCTCTTAACGAGAAAACCATCAAAAACAAGTATCCAATTCCTCGTATCGATGACCTTTTTGATCAACTTGCTGGAGCCTCAATATTCTCCAAGTTGGACTTGAGAATGGGTTACCATCAAATAAAGATCAGAAAAGAGGATATTCCAAAGACAGCCTTCACCACTCGCTACGGTCTATATGAATTCACCGTCATGTCCTTTGGTCTCACCAACGCACCGGCGACCTTCTCTCGACTCATGAATTCTGTCTTCCATGAATACCTCGACAAGTTCGTTGTGGTATATCTTGATGACATTCTTGTCTACTCAAAATCCGAGGAAGAGCATGAAGAACATCTTCGTCTAACTCTCATGAAGCTTCGCGAGCATCGTCTTTATGCCAAGTTCTCCAAATGTGAGTTCTGGATTTCAGAAGTTGCTTACCTTGGTCATGTCATCTCTGCCAAGGGCATAGCCATTGATCCAGAAAAGGTTAAAGCAATTGTTGATTGGAAACCTCCAAAGACGGTGAAGCAAGTAAGAAGTTTTCTTGGCTTGGCTAGCTATTGCCGTCGTTTCGTCCAAAACTTCTCCAAGATTGCCAAACCTCTCACTGACCTCACAAAGAAGGATAAGAAGTTCGTCTGGTCTCCACAATGTGATGAAAGTTTCAATCTCCTGAAGACTAAACTCACTTCCACACCAGTTCTGGTTGGCCCAGATCCTTCCAAACCTTTCCAAATATTCTGTGACGCTTCTCTCCAAGGTCTAGGTGCAGTTCTTATGCAAGAACGTCAAGTTGTGGCATTTGCTTCACGTCAGTTGAACACACATGAGCTCAATTCTCCGACTCATGACCTTGAACTTGCAGCAGTTGTGTTTGCCCTCAAGAAATGGAGACAATACTTGTTGGGTAATCGCACTGAAATCTTTTCCGATCATAAGAGCCTGAAGTACATCTTCACTCAACCAGATCTAAACCTCAGACAAAGGAGATGGATTGAAAAGATTAAAGACTTTGATCTTACCATTTCTTACACTCCAGGCAAGGCTAATGTTATGGCCGATGCTCTCAGTAGCAAGTCGTATTGCAATAATCTCATGATCAAGGAAAGCCAACCTCCTCTTCATGAAGAATTCCAAAAACTGAATCTTGGTCTTGTTCCTCAAGGCTATCTTGCAAACTTGACAGCCAGTCCAACTCTCGAGGACAAGATTCGTTCTGAACAACTTCGTGATGCTGAAATCAAGAAGATTGTAGAACACATCAAAGGAGGCAATGAGAAATTTGAGTGTTTCTCAATTGATGACAAGGGAACTGTGTTCTTCGAAGGACGCATTGCAGTTCCTCAAATTCAAAGCCTCAAAGATGTCATTCTCAAGGAGGCTCATGAAACTCCTCTCTCCATACACCCTGGAAGTACAAAGATGTACCAGGATCTCAAGACACTGTATTGGTGGCCTGGCATGAAACGTGAAATTGCTCAATACGTTTCTGAATGCGACGTTTGTCAACGTGTTAAAGCAGTTCATCAGAAAACAGCCGGTCTTCTCCAACCTCTGAAAATCCCTGAATGGAAGTGGGACATGATTGAAATGGACTTCGTCACTGGTTTTCCAAAGTCCAAGAGGGGCAACGATGCAATCTTCGTTGTCATTGACCGACTCACTAAAGTCGCTCACTTCTTTCCTGTCAAAGAGACAATCTCAGCTAGTCAGCTAGCAGAGCTCTACACAGCAAAGATTGTTCCTCTTCATGGTGTTCCATTGGAAATAAGCTCAGACCGTGGAAGCATCTTCACTTCTCATTTCTGGAAAAGCTTTCAAGAAGCATTGGGCACCAAGCTGCTGTTCAGCACAGCCTACCATCCTCAGTCTCAAGGGCAAGTCGAAAGAGTCAATCAGATTCTCGAGGATATGCTCAGAGCATGTGGTCTCTCTTTTGGCATGAAATGGGAGGAATGTCTTCCATATGCTGAATTCTCCTACAACAACAGCTTCCAGGCAAGCCTAGGCATGGCACCATTTGAGGCTCTCTATGGCCGCAGATGCAGGAGTCCAATCAATTGGTCTGGAGCTGGTGAGCGTTCACTCTTAGGCCCTGACATTGTTAAGGAGGCCGAAGAGAAAGTTCGCATCATTCGTGACAATCTGAGGATTGCTCAATCTCGTCAGAAAAGCTACTATGACAGCAAGCACAAGGAGATGGTCTATGCAGCTGGTGACAAAGCATATCTCCGTGTAACTCCCCTTAGAGGCACTCATCGTTTTGGTGTCAAAGGGAAGCTTGCACCAAGATATATTGGTCCTTTCAACATTCTCTCAAGGCGTGCAGAAAATGCCTATCGTCTTGAACTTCCAGAAAAGCTATCCAAGGTGCACGATGTGTTTCATATGTCACAGCTCAAGAGGTGCTTCAAAGATCCAGGTCGTGAAGTTGATCATGATTCCATTGATCTACAAGGAGACCTCTCTTATGAAGAGCATCCTATTTGAATTCTCGATGAGACCGAGCGTAAGACTCGCAACAAGAGCACTAAGTTCTTCAAAGTGCAGTGGTCCCATCATTCCGATAAAGAGGCAACGTGGGAGACCGAAGAGGATCTTCGCAAGAAGTATCCGGACCTTTTCCCTTCTCAGTAGGAATCTCGGGGCGCGATTCCTTCAAGGGGGGCGTTTTGTAACATCCCAAGTATGAAAAACAACCTTTAGAATGTTTGCTTCTTGTTAATTTATGATTTGCATCATGTCATCATAAGCATTGCATTTGTTTTCATTTGTTTTCCATTTGAATTTCAAACAAATTTCAAATCCTTGTTTCATACTTGTTCTGTTACAATTTTCAAATAAAACTTTCAAATCAAACCAATCATTTGTTTCCATTAAACTTGAAAGTTCAAACTATTAACTTGCTTAAGTTTCAATTATTCAATTAATACCAAATTCACTCAAATTCATTTGAATTTTCAAACAGCAACAAAATTTAACTTTTTGAAAAACAAAAAGTTGCACAGCTGGGCTTTTGAAATAATCAACCTATAAAAATTATCACCAAATTTTAAAACCCCCAAAAACCCTTCTTTTCTCTCCTTTTCTTCCCTTTTCTTTTTCTGCAAAAAAAAACAGAGTCAGAAAACAGAAAAAAAAGAGAGAAGGGGGCAGGCCAGCCAAGTGGGCTGAGCCCACCAGCCCACGGCCTGCGTACCCCTTCGTCCTCCTCTGTACGGAGACAGAGAGAGGAGGGGGCTCCCCCACCGAGCAGGATCTCACCTGCTCCCTCCTCCCCTATATCTAGCCTCCGAGGCCGTGCCCTAGGGCTTCCTCTCTCCCTCCTCCATCTCCCTCGCGCCGCCGTCGCCTTTTTCCCCTCCTCCACTCCTCTGCTTTTTTTTCTGAACTTCTGAACCGGAGAGGAGCCGCCATGGCCGTGAGTGAGCAGTGACGCCGCGGTTGCTGTGGGCGACGTCGAGGGCTTTTCTACGCGGGAATCGGTTCCCCATACTTCTGCCTCCCTCCTCGACAGCGCAGCGGTGACTGGGAGCCCCCGGATCGCCGCCGCCGTCCCTGTCCACGTCGCCGGCCACCTCCACCGCACCGGGCTCCTCCTCTCCTTCCTACTCCCCGGTGAGCACCATGTTCCCCTCTTCCCTTCCCTCTCTGCTCCCTCGCATCACCTGCACGCACACGTACACGGTGCCCCTGCACCTGACCACGAGCAGCAGCAGCAGCCGCCACCGGCGACTGTCTCCTCGTCGGGCTTCAGTTAACTGAAGCGAAATTCAGTTTCGTCAGACTTAAGTCTGAATCTGAACCTCATACCCCCCCAAGTCCATATCCTGTGACGATACAGCAGCCACCCCAGTGGCTTACGCACCGCGCGCACGCACACGAGGTCGCGGGATCGAGTCCCCGTCCGCGCGGAATAAAAACCACATTTTGCAACGCGCGCTGACAGGTGGGGCCTCCCTGTCAGCGGCCCTGCAGCCACACGCGCGCACACACACGCCACATAAGCGCCACCGTGGCCCAGGGCCCTCTGTCTGTGGCTCAGGCTGGGCCACTGCGAGGTGAATTTCGTTCTGGACCTTTTCTTTTACCACCAAGTCCCTGTTTAATTACAGTTTAGTCCCTGTTTTTCAAACTAACATAAATCCCACATTTCAAATCCAAATTCAGTAAATAAAATATGTTTTCCATACCAAATTTAATTCTCTACATGTTTAAATCATTTGTTTACTGTTTTGAACATTTCAAATGATTTCAAAAATTCAAATTCAAACTACTATTTCAAATTTGGTCAAATTCATAACTAATTCAAATTTAATTCAAATGGCCCATATAAAGTATGTTTTCCATGCAAATTTGAACAAGCTTTCCAAATATAAACTTTATTTCCTGTTTTGAATAATTAAAATTGGTTAAATAATTTAAACCTTGTTTAAATCATTTAAAATTGCTAAATTCATAACTTGGTCAAATTAAATTCTTTTTTAACATATAAAATATGTTTTCAAACCAGAAAAATATATTCTTTTCAAATATGAATTTTATTTAATGTTTTGAACAAATAAAAATTCAAATAAATTCATACTTGAATTAAATTCATTTAAATCTTGTCCAAACTTGTTTAATTCATAATTAATTCATTTTAATTCCTTTTTCAACAAATGAAATATGTTTTCCACCTAAAATTTTGTGTTCTTTCCAAATATGAACTTTGTTATATATTTTGAGCAATTAAAATTGGTGAAAACAACAAATGCTTGTGTAACTCATTTAAGAAGCCAAATTTCACAACTTAATAACTAAATTTCCAAACTTGGTAAACAACATATCAAATTGAATCTATTGTTGTTTTCTTATTGTTTTCCTCATCCATGCATCATTCTAATCAACTTATACATGATGGTTACTTGTAGATCATTTAATTCAACCTTAATTCATGGGCTCTTCCATATGCAATCCAAATTGCCTATGGGCCCATTTAATTATGTTACCATATCAACTAGCTTATCTTTGATGCATCAATTAAATTGTCATGCATCATCCCATGATTGTGCATTATGCCATGTTATTGATTGTTTGTCTCTCTGCGTTGTTTGTTTGCTTCTTCTCGAATAGACGACGACGTTGAGACAGACGAGGTTTACGACACTACTTCTGAGGAGTTAGCCCAGTACCAGGCTACTGAGTTTGCAGGCAAGTATTCACTCACATGAACCATTGTGTCCTTTCCACACTGGATATCGATACTTTCCGTTGTCTATCCAGCTAGCCTTAAGATTCGTTGCTTGTGTTCCGATCCTATCACATGTTATCCTGTAACCCTGATATAGCCTATCCTCCACACCTATAACCCTGTTGCTTGTTGCCGTGTCTTACTAGCATGCTTAGGGTTGTTTATGCTCGAGTCTGATGTCCGTTATTTCTGTTACCATATTTATTATGTTCTGGGGGCTCGATGTTAAACAACAACCTGTTAATGTTTGAGGTAATGCTAATTTGATGATAAGGCACCGGCAGGAGGCCGGGTATGGTTTTGAGGCCTGCTAGTGTCGAACTCAGGAAAAGTTCTTGTCCTCTAGATCCATGATGAGCGCGCTAACCGCATGTGGGAAGCGTGTATGGGCGCCCCCCTCAACTTTGGTTCGATTCGCATCTCGTCCAAATCGCCTCATTTAGTTCGGGTTTTCCATTTGCCACATGCATATGCAGGTGCGAACCAGAGGCCAGGGTGGTAACTTTTGTAGTCGGCATTTAGGGAGACACGTTCTTAGAGTACTATGAGGGTCCCCTTTTATTCGTGGGGCTTGATTAGCCGTGCGCTCAACTGCACGGGGTTCTTTGGGCTTGATGCGAAGAAGAGTTGGGTTGTGTTGAGTGTCTCGCTTGGTGGGTTTGATCCCCGTCTGGCGGGATATTCTTACGTGTACGGCCAAATTAGTGCATCCCTGCAGGGTTAAATCTTCTCGAGAAGCCGTGTTGTCCGCGGTTATGGATGACTTGGTGATAGGGCTGGCTAACAAGGATTAGACAACTTACACCTAATTTAATACTAATGTTGACTAGTAATAGACCTTATTGACACAATAACTTGAACCTTCACTAATCCAACTGTGTGAGTTATCCTCGGATTGCTTCTTTGGATAAGGGGCGAGATTCAGGATGGGTTTGGTTGAGGTTGTTGGTAGTTGGTTCCGATACGCTATCTTATCCCTTTCTCTTAGCCGGATGTTGTAGCGTGTCTCTGTAGTTGGTTAGGCAGCCCGCTGCCGCACTTTTGTATCACCTATCTTCCGTTGAACCCAAAGCATCTGTACTTGGTGTTGCCGGGTACACTTTGGTATCTTGTGCGTCTTGCTTGCCAGTACTCGTCTGTACTGACCCCTTTGGGGCTGCGTGTTCTGCCGACTACGTTTCCGAGGATCCCCATGGTGGCTACTACGTGGAGTATGACGAGGCTACTGACGGGTAGATAGCGGACCCGGGCAGGATCCGAGACATCGTGGATGGGCTCCGTATTTTCGTTTCCGGCCTCTTAGGCCTATTTGGATCTTGTCTGTAATCAGACACTTTGGATGCTTCCGCTGTGATGTAATGATGACTTGTTGGGACATGTGTCCTCTGGATGATTGTATTTGCTATCTCTGCTCTAGTGAGAGCTATTTGCAACTTATTTCTATTTCTTTGTGTCTTAGAGATTTGTTGTGATATCACTTGTTCAAATGCCGTTGACGTACCATGTGTGTATGTTATGAAGTACTTCAATGGAAGTAGTCGGATTTCTATAGGATGGTTTACGGAGACGATGAATAGTAGAGGTTGGTTGTCACACGTTTACGTGTTGGCCTACTCATATTGAGATGCGGGTGCCGGTAAGCCCCGTAAGCCAATTACCTACTGTTTAGCGGGCTGTGAGTATCCTCTAGAAGTCCGGGTGCGACAACGAATCCTTGGGTGCCTGCCAACAATCACATACCGTGGAGGAGTGTCTATATTTTGGGAGATGTATGCTAATGTCAACGAATGGTAAACAGGAAATACAGTATGTCACAAGTCAACTGGATTCACAAGAGTGGCTCCCATGGTGAAGGACGCAACTGGTGTAGAAGGTCATCCCTGTTTCTCTTTTTTTTACACAATTATGCTTTGACCGATAAATCAGGGGCAAAAATAGTGAAGAGAATTTGGTTGTATTAATTTGGGGCTAGGCACCCCGCTGCCAGCTCTTCTATCATTTGGATAAGCGGATGAAACCACTAGTCCAGGGTGTGAAATCCAATCAACAAGTGAGATAAAGATTCTCTATGTACGTCCTCATGAGCAAAAACAGGAACATAAAGCAGGAGTAATTTTGAAGGTTTTAAAGGTAACACATGATCAATTTACTTTGGAATGGTAGTTAAATACCACATGTAGGTAGGTATGGTGGACACAATGGGAAAAACTTTGGTTTAAGGGAGTTTGGATGCACGAGTAGAGCTCATACTCAGTACAGGTGGAGGCTAGCAAAAGACTGGGAGCGACAAATCAAGAAAGCATAAGAGCCATAATCATGCATAGCGACATAAGCATCATTAATTAAAACATAAGCAGTATCACAATTTCAAAAAGTAAGTGGTCATGGAGGCTATTAGTGACTGGTTTGTAGTCATAAACATGGTGTGAGAATGCGCCAAGTCATCCAAATAAAACATTCGAAAGAGAATACCATATATTGATGCTTTACTATGACAAGAACAACTCATGAATCTTTCAATACATATTAAACACTCTCAGCTATTTGAGGATAATCATGCTAATCAATAACCACAAGGCTTTAAAACTAAAATAACATTTATCATGGCATGAAAAATTTCTAGCCACAGTCTATACAAGCTTCTACTAGTACTGTTATAGATTCTACTGTAAGCAGCAGTTTTCTTTCTCCCAACAAGCACCATACAAAATATGCTTTAACAAAAATACTAATTATGATACAGCAAGCAAACATGAGATTACTCACATAATACTACTAAAACTAACAGCTCTAATAAGAGATGCATGCAAAACAGGAGCTGAATAAATGCAGCAGCTAGACAGAGATTAAGAATACAATGTATTCTCATGAAAAAACGGAGCGTGTCACTCTCCAATAAAAGAATGCTGGGGTCCAACCAAGATTATATAAAAAGTGAAAAAAAATGAAAGCAAAAAACAAAAGCAAACTGAAAACAAAAATAAAAGACGCTCCCAGCAAAGCACATAAGATGCGACCGAATAAAAATATAGTTTCACTAGAAGTGACCTGATAATTTGTTGATGAAGAAGGGGATGCCTTGGGAATCCCCAAGCTTAGACGCTTGAGTATTATTGTAATTTGCTTGGATGTACCACCGTGTCATCCCCAAGCTTAGGCTTTTCACTCTTCTTGATCACATCATATCATCCTCTTCTCTTGACCCTTGAAAACTTCCTTCACATCAAAATTCTCACAATCTTCATTAGCAACGTTAGTGCAATTGAAATAAGAAATTCACATGGTTCAGTTTAAACACAAGTCTAACACTCAAAAACACATTAGCTACTGTCACAACTTTTTTCAAAACTCTTTTTCTCAAAAGAACACCAAAAGAAAGAGATTAAGATGCAAATGCGATAAATGGCAGAAATCTGTCAAAACAGAACAACAGGTAAAGATCAATTTTTTTTTAAAATCTTCTGTTGCTCAAATCAAAAAGTGGTATTTTAAGAAAAGTTGCGTATATAACTCAGCATTAAGCACAAAAATGCTCAGATCATTTTGAATTTTCTGTGATTTTTAACGGAATTAACAGTGGACAGTAGAAATCTGTTTTCTGCACAGAAATCCGAAATATAGTGTCAGATTTCCACTAGTGGCTTTACTTGGCTCAATAAAGACACAAAATAAAAAGTACAGAGGGGTTTCTAAGGAAATAGACAGCACCCAGGTGCATGCACACCAAATAAAACAAAGGAAAACTGAATGAAAACAGAGAAATAAAATGGGTTGTCTCCCAGTAGCGCTTTTCTTTAACGCCTTTCAGCTAGGCTTAAAATATCAACTCAAGTATTTTAAAGTGAAGAAGTATCAACATAATATTTTGCTCTAATAATAGAGTCAAAGGGTAGCTTCATCTTCTTTCTAGGAAAGTGTTCCAAACCTTTCTTGAGGGGAAGTTGATATTTAATACTCCCCTCTTTCATGTCAATAATATCACCAACAGTTCTAAGAAAAGGTCTTCCCAAAACAATAGGACAAGAATCTTTTCATTCAATGTTCATAACAACAAATTAAACAGGGGAAAGGTTATTATTAACCATAATAAGAACATCATCAATTCTACCAAGAGGTTTCTTCTTAGCATTATCAGCAAGATGAACATCCAAATAACAGTGTTCCAACGGTGGTAAATCAAGAATATCATAGAGCTTTTGAGGCATAACAGAGATACTAGAACCAAGATCACACAAATAATTGCAATCAAAATCATTTACTTTTATCTTAATGATAGGCTCCCTACCATCATCTAATTTCCTAGGGATAGATGCCTCAAGTTTCAACTTTTCTTCCCTAACTTTCATGAGAGCATTGGTAATATGTTTAGTAAAGGCCATATTCATGGCACTAGCATTGGGACTTCTAGCAAGATTTTGTAGAAACATAATAACTTCAGAGATTTTGCAATCATCAAAATCAAAATTATTATCATCAAAACTAATGGAACCATTATCTCCTACTTCTCTAAAAATTTCAGCACTTTTATTAGAAGTAGTTTCAGCAGTTTGAGCCAATTTAGCACGTTTCACCAAAGGAGTAGGGACTTTATTAACACCAACTACTTTAACATTGATAGTAGGAGGTTTACTAGCACTTGGGACTTCAGTTTTACTAGTGGTTGTGATAGTGCAAACTCTAGCAATATTATTATTTCTAGCTAATTCATCTTCTCTTTCCCACCTAGCATGTAATTCAGCCATCAACCTAACATTATTATCTATTTGAACTTGGATGGCATTCAAAGTTTTATTTTGTTTAAAATCTTGTGGCAAAACCTTCAGTTTTAGAAAATCAACATCAATAGCAAGGCTATCTACTTTAGAGGCAAGAACATCTATTTTACCAAGCTTTTCCTCAACAGATTTATTGAAAGAAGTTTATGTGCTAATAAATTCTCTAAGCATGTTTTCAAGATCAGAGGTAGAGATTTTATTATTATTGTAGGAATTTCCATAAGAATTAACATAACCATTATTAGGAGGATATGGCTTATAATTGTTTCCACCAAAATTATTTCTATAAGCATTGTTGTTAAAATTATTATTTCTAGTAAAGTTTATAACAACATGCTCTTCTTGAGCAACCAAAGAGGCTAAAGGAACATTATTAGGATCAACTTGAGCTTTACCATTAACAAGAATAGACATAATAGCATCAAGCCTTTCACTTAAAGAGGAGGTTTCCTCAACAGAATTTACCTTCTTACCTTGTGGAGCTCTCTCAGTGTGCCACTCTGAATAATTTATCATCATATCATCAAGAAGCTTTGTTGCATTGCCCAAAGTGATGGACATAAAGGTACCTCCAGCAGCTAAATCCAATAGGTTCCTAGAGGAAAAATTCAGCCCTGCATAAAAAGTTTGTATAATCATCCAAGTAGCCAGTCCATGAGTGGAACAATTCTTCACCATAGTTTTCATTCTTTCCCAAGCTTTAGCAACATGTTCATTGTCAAATTGTTTAATATTCATTATGTCATTTCTTAGGGATATAATCTTAGCAGGAGGATAATATTTTCCAATGAAAGCATCTTTACACTTAGTCCATGAATCAATACTATTTCTAGGCAAAGATAGCAACCATTCTTTAGCTCTTCCTCTCAAAGAGGAAGAAAATAATTTTAGTTTAATAATATCTCCGTCCACATCTTTATATTTTTGCATCTCACATAGTTCAACAAAATTATTAAGGTGGGCAGCAGCATCATCAGTACCAATACCATAAAATTGTTCTTTCATCACAAGATTTAATGAAGTAGGTTTAATCTCATAGAAAGCAGTAGTAGGAGCAGGTGGAGCAATAGGTGTGCAAATAAAATCATTGTTGTTTGTGCTAGTGAAGTCACACAACTTAGTATTCTCAGAGGAACTCATTTTAGCAGAATAAAAGCAAGCAAATAAATAACTGCCATGAAGTAAACTAATTATTTTTGTATGTTTGCAATATAGAGAAGCAAAACAAGAAAAAAATAAAAACAAGACAATAAACAAAATAGAGAGGTTGAGAGTGAGAGACTCCCCTTGCCAGGAGACTTTCTTCTCCCCGGCAACGGCGCCAGAAAAAGTCCTTGATGGTGCAGATCTTACACTCGTTGGGATACCCCAAGAGGAGGGTGTGATGAGCACAACGGTAGGAAGTTTTCCCCTTAGTTAAGAACCAGGGTTATCAATCCAGTAGGAGAAGGAGGACCTTCGGAAGGTTGATGCCACCGACGGTGATGCTGGGGCTTCACCGGTGTCAGCAACAATGTGGAACCTGCACACAATACAACCAAAATACTTTGCCCCAACGGTACAGTGAGGTGGTCAATCTCACCGGTCTTCGTGAAAACAAAGAATAGACGCATATTGTGGAAAAACAGTGTATGCTTGCAGTAAGTAAAGTAAGCAGGAAATTGTTGTGGTTTGTTTAACAGTGTGGAAAATGGACCGGGGTTCATAGTTTCACTAGTGGTGTCTCTCCATAAAAGATAGCATGATGGGTGAACAAATTACAGCTGGGCAATTGACAAATAAAGGTGCACCGTAGTGCACAATATAACATGAATATTACTATGATATTTAGTGCAGGCATTACAACAAGATACATAGACCGACATCCATCTGCATCTATGACTAATGATCCACCCTCAGGTTATCATCCAAACCCCCTTAGGTATTAAGTTGCAAGCAACAGATAATTGCATTAAACAAAGTGTGTAATGTAAGCAATGATTATGCACACGGGCACTCTCACCGCTGTTTTCTCCCTAATGGCAACATCACATCCTCCCCCTTCACGTTTATGTCAGTCGAGCAAGGCAACAAAGAGGCATGAACCCACTATCGAGCATAAATACTCCCTCTTGGATTCACTAGCAACTACTTGGCCAGAATGACCACTAACAGCGGAGAGCATGCAAGATCACAAATAACATATGCAATTAAGACTATAATCAACTTGGCATAAGGTCAAGATCCATCGAATCCCAGCAAACACAGCATATAGAATTACATAAGATCAATCTCGATCATGATAGGCAGCTCACGAGATCCAAACATGGAGGCATATGAGGAGAAGACAACCATCTAGCTACAACTACGAACCCGTAGTCCAAGGATGAACTACTCACGCATCACTCCGAAGGCAGGCATGGTGATGTAGAAGCCTCTAGTGATGATTTCCTCTCCAGTAGAGTGCCGGAAAACAGCTTCAGAACCCCCCCTGATCTGGGGTTGACGGTGACGGCGGCTGCGGAACTTTTTCGGGGATTTTGATCAGATGCCTAGGTTTTTCATCCGGGGGGCTTAAATAGGCGAAAGGGCAAAGGCGGTGGAGATCCAGGGCCCCCACAACTATAGGTGGCGCGGCCAGGGGCGCGCCACCCTATGGTGTGGCCCCCTGCTGCCCCTCTTCGACTCCTCTTCGGTCTTCTGGATGCTTCCGGGGAAAATAGGACTTCTGGGCTTCGAATTTTCCAATTCCGAGAATATTTCTAGAACAAATTTTTGGAAACTAAAAAACAGCAGAAAACACGCAACTGGCTCTGTGGCATCTTGTTAATAGGTTAGTTCGGAAAATCGATAAAAATGACATAAAGAAGGGAGAAAACATGTAGCAATTGGCATAATATCATCATGGAGCAACGGAAATTAGGGATACGTTTATGACGTATCAACCACCATGAAGAGATCACGATGGGCGTGTGGCTTATAAATTACGATGGTCGTTATTTGTTTTTTTTTATAAAGGTCGTCGTCATTTGGCTCTTTGGACCCAGAGGGATGCAAGGGTATTCTGTCACGCTGGCCCTTCCACAGCAAGATCGTCAACATGATTAAGCAAGAGACGATGGCTTGGCGGAAAGCGGGTGCAAACATTTCAGCAATTTGATGTTGGAACTGTAGACTTTTGGTTTTGTTTTTGCAAGGGCTTTGTTGTTCCTCGGCCGTTTATGTCTCTGGTGGCCATCCATCGGCCTTTCCGTTAAAAAACACTAAATGTTTTTTTCAAACGAAAAGATGTTGATGTTGCCGTGTTTTTCTTTCTTGCTAAGAGTTGTCATGATTCACCACTTTCCCGAGTTTAGAGCATCTCCACCGGCACCCCCCAAACGGCCCCCAAAGGCCCAATGGGGGTCCGGACTAAAAAAACCCGACACACCGGCACCCCCAAAGGTGTCCACCCGCCAATTTTCCGTCCGGCCCCCCCAGCCCACCCGCCAAACTTGGGGGCCTGCCTGGGGCGCCGGACATTGTCCGGTCACCCCACCCGACAGGCGCCCCCCGCCCGTCAATGACACAAACCGCCCCAAAGGCAGTTGAAAGGCGCCATGCAGGAGGCCGGTGAGGCCGTGTTAATGGCGACGGCGGGATGCGACTGACTGCCAGGCGACATGTCGCCACCGTTTAATTCGATAGGACGCGACTGCCCGCCAGGCGACGTGTCGCCCGCCATTTACTCCGACGCGACTGCCCGCCATACGACCTGTCGCCGCCGTGTACTCCGAAGGGACGCGTGCTCCGGCGTGTGCACCAACGCGTCCTTGCCCTCCCACCGCTTCCCGCCCTCCCGCCGCT
This sequence comes from Alopecurus myosuroides, assembly GCA_028641055.1. Taxonomy (NCBI): domain Eukaryota; kingdom Viridiplantae; phylum Streptophyta; class Magnoliopsida; order Poales; family Poaceae; genus Alopecurus; species Alopecurus myosuroides. Next base: position 190,133,182 of record CM054058.1, read on the forward strand.
TCATGTGCCATCGTTTCCTGCCCAGAGAGACGGCTATAAAAGGCACCGAGCCTTCGCCGCACTTGACACTCACGCCATCGCCGCCGCACTCGCCATCGCCAAGCCACTAGCTTCTCTACAGCCAATCTCCACCCGAGACCATGCCGCGTCGGATCCATACCAGCTGGATGGCGTTCACCCAACAGGCGGCGCGTCGTGGCCTGAACCCGCCGCCACTGAACGACGGCAGTGACGGCGACAGTAACGAGGAGCTGGAGCTTCCGCCGCAGGAGGAGGAGGCAGCGAAGGAGGAGGAGCCGGAGCTGCCGCTGCAGGAGGAGAAGGCCGAGCCGGTGGAGGAGGCCGAGCCCGAGAAGCCAGAGGAGGCGGAGCCCGAGCAACATCGCCCTCCGCTCTGGCCCGACCAGGTCGTGGCGTACAACTCGTCCGCCACATGGCACAACGAGGAGGCATTCCGTCGGGTCCGGGCTGTCTTGGAGGAGGCGGCGGCAGCGGCCGAGGCTGCCGCTTTTCGGGCGTCCCTCGAGACCGCCCGGGGGGAGGAGCATGTCCGCGCCCTCATGGATGCCAAGCGCGCGGTGTACGAGCATCTCAACGACAACGCAGCGTCCGATGAGCAGCATGCCTCGTCGCGCAGTTGGAGGGCGAGTCTGCCTCGTTCCTGGCCGCCTAGTGTGCGGCCCACGAGGAGTTAAACACCGCGCGGGCAAGCCGAGAGGCGATGCAGGCTGCCCGGAGCGTCATGGACAATGCGCACCGCGCCCGCGTCGACGACGCCTTCCGTCGGTACCGCGAAGCTAAGGCGCTGGACGACGAGACGCGACAGCGGAACGAGAGGCGCGTGCGCTAGCGCTCGGAGCACGCGCAGTTGCACCGGATGCGGCTGCAGGGCAGGGCGGAGCGGCGTTGGACGACGAGGCGCGGCGGCGGAATGAGAGGCGCGTGCGCCAGCGCTGGAGCAGACGCAGTTGCACCGGATGCGGCTGCATGGCAGAGCGGAGCGGCACTGGCTCGCTCATGTGGCGAACCCATCGCCAAGATCTCTGTCGTTCTACGCCGAGGACGACGACGAGGCTGGCCCCTCCAACAGGGCGGTCGATTACGACGAGGAGGAGGAGGAGGACGACGACGAGGAGGAGGACGTCTAGGATAGTTTTAGGCTAGTTTTAAATTTCCCGCCGTAATTTAAATTCAAATGTAATCGTATGAATGGTTGAAATGAAAGTCTCTACTCTGCCCACAAGGTGTTTGTGTCTACGCCCACTAGATAGATGGTCCGAATTGGAGGACGTCGCTGCAGAACAGGCCATCAAATAATCGAACACAGTCCCGACACCCCTATAAAAGGGGTCCAATTGAGGTTGGCACACACGAAAATAGTGTGTGCCCGTGGAGATGCTCTTATTTTGCTTAGTAAATAGTACGAGACGGCAAGGCCTCTCATGTGATAATTCTACTGCAAATAGTAGACTGAGCTGAAGATAAACCAGTCGTTTTTTCCTACCCAGATAAGCTGTGGCCACAATACGTACAACGCTATGCAGTCAAGTTACATGCAGGTGACCTGTTTGGGAGAAAGAAATCCATTGATCGACCCAGCAGATGTCATCAATCTCTCGTCATGTCTCCAACAATGTTTTGTCGAATCAACATGCTTCTACCTCACAAACTTGACCCCAAGAAAGATCGCCTCCCAGTCTCCTAGGTAGAGTCACACTAGTCACAGGCTGTCCCATGCCGGCACTTGAATTTCGCCCCTCTCTAGGACCGCTGGCTCACTTTTGGTGCGTAAAAACTTCTGGCAACACCACAGGCTTTTGGAGGGAGCACACGGCACATGCCAGCAGCTGCTGCGCTCGTCCTCCATTTCCCCATAGGCAGGTGAGAATACCCGGCAGTATTTGGCGAGACCGACCGACGCTGCTCTCTAGCAGTAGCAGGCACTGAGCAATCACACAGAATTAGGAGTACTGAAGTGACGAGAGAGGCGAGGAGGACGCGCGCAGATGCAAGTCTGTAGTAGTAGTAGACGGGTACGTGCGTACGTCGGCACTGTTCCTGCCTGCCTGCGTGTTCTTTTATGCGTCTGCGCGCTGCTCTCTCTCGCCCGGCGTATTTAATCCGATCCATCTCGTTGTAGAGTCTTGTCCACGGAGATTCCGATCGAGAGGAGATCTGACGCGGCTACAGTGGCGAGCGAGTGAGGGGAGGAGGCCGGGCTACAAGAGACAGTGGCGGCGAGCGAGGGGCTCGTCGCTCCCGTCTCTGCTTCCGCTTCCCAAATTTGGCCGCTCGGTCAGCTGCGGCCATACTTTTGCTGCCGCTTCCGGGGCTTAAAAAGGAGCGGTTCTGCATGGAAGAAGCGCCCATGGAGACCTCCCGGCGGAGGTGGACGTGGGGCGGCAGATGCGGCAGATCCGTGCCAATGGTGACGGTGGCCTTGTGCTTCGTCGCGGCCGTCTTGCTGTGCTGCGTCAGCTTGTGGGCTTGCGGTGGCAGTGCCTGCAGGGGGAGTACTGTGGTGCTCCGTTCAGGTAACGAACTGAGCTCTGGGTTATACTCCTCCGTGCAATTGTCTCCTCCATTTTGGTCTGTTCTGAGATAAGCTCTGCTTTGTACTCTGGTTCTTTTGAAATGTTTGGTTTGTATTAGTTGTTGTGCCATTTCTCATCTCTGTGGGTGTTTCTCGTGGAGGCTTATTTTATGGATCGTGTAAGCTCTGTTGCGTGCTGATGATATGTAGATATTTCTACCTGCAATGTGTTCAATGTGTAGGTACCATGCCGATTGGAGTGATGCAAACTTACAATCTCTGTCTAATAACCTCTCATGTTTTTTTGTTTTCTACAGAGTTTTGGAGACGGACAACAGCATCTTGGGCTAATCCGGTGAGTTCGCATCTGCCTTTCCTTCCGACTGCTAAGTTTCCCCCACCCGCACAACATCTGAGAAAACGCAAGTCTACATATCACAAGTTTACAGCTGCACATCACCGGATTGCACACCGTACGTCCCCTGTGGTTCACGTACATCATGGCTGCTTGCCCTCGGCTTAAAACCACAAATATGAAATGGTCGAGCAACCTATTTTTTTTTGTATTTTTTCAAAGAAACGGCCCGGCCGGTTTGTTGTTCTTGATGTGCTATGCTTGTTGTACTCATCTTGAATTGGTGATGCGCCATAAACAAGCCAAGGTCCAACCCTAGCTAGCTTAGCTAGCACAGGCCACGCCAAAGCAAGTGAACGCAGGCAGCAATCTCCACTAGCCATGCGCGCACAGGCAGAGTGATGAGTGCCAGCTCACACGGGCCTCTATCTCCGACAGCCATTCAACGGCGATCGACGGGGCCCGTCTGCTTTTAACCATACGTCGCTGTCCTCTATCCAAACAACGATTTTCGAACGCAATCGCTTTAATCCATACTACATGTCGTCATCTCACAGCTGGTTGCTCCGATGTTGGCAGGTGCGCTCGAGGGCCAGCGGGCAATGGCAGCTTCGGCGGCGGCTGCTGACGGAAGGGCCGGGGTCGTACCCGCCGCGGTGCACGTCCAAGTGCGGCAGCTGCAACCCGTGCTACCCGGTGCACGTGGCCGTGCCGCCGGGCGTGCCGGTCACCACCGAGTACTACCCGGAGGCGTGGCGGTGCAGGTGCGGCAACCGCCTCTACATGCCATGACACCACAGCACAGCAGCACAGCGACGCCTACACCTGCTGTCCGCTGAACCGCCTTGACCGTGACACCGCGCGCGCTCCATCGGCGCGAGCTGACGGAGCACGCCCGTCGCTCCTTCAATCGGCTGGCCCAGCTGCATTATTGCTCCGGCCGGGCCGGCTCGACCGTAGCGGTGCAGTGTGATGCCTGTCGCGGCGTGCCTGCATCTGCATGGGTCATGGGTGGGGAGCTGCAGGGCGCGCGTGGTGGTGCCCTACTGGGCCGCTCGGCTCTCTTCTTGTTTCTGTGGCCTTGTCTTCTCTGTGCCACTGGAATTTGCACGGCCCTACCACGAGGTGCCGAGGCGCATGGGTGATGGGTCTGTACGGAGCCCTGCTAGCAGAAAATGAGATGGCAGAGCAGCTGCTCCCCGCTCCTGCACGTGTCCACATCATCTGCTCATACGTCTATTTTTTTTGTTGTCTCACATTCTCAATTGTTTAGAATTTGAAATTTCATCTGTGGTAACAGTCTTATTAACCACACGAATCACGATATGTGATGGTGCGTGTTGAAGCACCGACCCCGAAGTTCTGAACATTTCGTATTACTCCCTCCGATTCAGAATTAATTGACACATGTTTTTCTAAATATGGGTATATCTAGACATCTTTTTACTCTGTAGATATATCATATTTAGATAAACACAAGTTAACTACTCCCTTCGTCTACATCCATTTTTGTCAAACTTTGTGACACTTAATTCCGGACGGAGATAGTAATTCTGAACGGTGAAATTAGGTGCCAAATGTGATGTGTCAACCCCGCAAAAAAAAGTGATGTGTCAACGCAATAATGTATCACGCATATTCCTAAAAAAAACCGCAGCATCCATGTGATATGTGTTAGTTCGACGCCGCGTTTCGATATCGTTTTGTTGTTCCAGGGGATGAAGTCGATTTTGATTTCTAGCAAAATCCAACTTCTTTTTTTTGTTAAACCTTTTTAAGGGTTTCTATCTTTTAAAAGTAAAGTTCAATGTCTTCTAGTTGTACATGTTGGAGAACCTAAATTTTTTCAGCCCAGCCAGCCTCCCTGAAAGTCTTTTTTTTTTGCATGGTAATTGGGAGCTTTATTCAAACGAAAGCATTCCTAGGGCAATCAGCCAGAAGGCTAGCGACCAGGAACGAAGGATCAGAATCTACCCAACTTTCAGTAACGGAAAGCGATCAGCTCGCTTGGCATTGAGGTGGGCAGGAATATTGGATGATCTGAATACATGTTGAATACAAAAAGATCTAAACGTGGAAGCTAACTCCCCAATATCTAACAGAATAGGAGCCACAATAGAACGAGTATTGCGGCGAAGATTCCAGAGGTTAACCACCTCCAGGCAATCCGTTTCGAAAATCACATCCGAGAAGCCCCTTAACTTTGCAAAGATAACTTCATCACGCAGGGCTTCTGCTTCAGCGATCAAAGGATTCGTGACGCCCTCGTGGGGTTGCACCAGGCCCCCAGCAGAGCTGTCGCAGAACGTGCAACCCCACCCGAACCCGATCTTCCAACCTCCGAGTTGATGTCTACATTAGTATTTCTCTTCACCACCCATGGTCCGAGCGTCGCCACCCATGACCCGGGAGGATGGTCGCACTCGATTGTGGAATTTCCAGAAGAGCCAAGTCTTCTTTTATGCGTAGCACTGCTGATCGAGGATCCAACGACTCCTCGTCACGCACTTTCCGATTTCTTGAATGCCAAATCGACCATATCACCGTTATGATTTTTACCCCGTCATCCATGGAGAACTGAGGGTCACACAAAATGTCCTTGGCCCAAGTGAGTGGATGTAGTGCTGGTAATTTGAAATCAAATCTGGCTTCAGCCTCATCCCAAAACCTTCTCGCGTGGGAGCACTGAACCAGAGCATGCATCAGGTTCTCCTCCTTTGCAAGACACACCCGACATATACTGATTGGTTTAATATGCTAGTGTTTAAGGGTAACTTCATCAGGAAAAATGCCCCGTAGGACACGCCACCAAAAAACTCTAACCTTGGGAAGCACTTTGAGCTTCCACAGAGAATTCCACATGTGTTTTTCAGAAGTTGAGGTACTTGTAGCCGTCCCTTCTCCAGGAGTTGAGAGCTCCTTCATGTTCATTAGAGAACGGTATGCAGATTTCATAGAGTAATTCCCTGAAGGTTCATGTGCCCAAGCAAAGGAGTCGTCACCACCATCAAGTCATAGAGGGATATTGAAAATAGCATCAGCATCCTGATACGTCATAAACGTATCCTTAATTTCCGATGTTCCAAGTTGTTTTCATGTTGTTTCCCACATGTTTTCCTTACACTTTATGTCATTTTTATCGATTTCTCGGGACTAACCTATTGACAAGATGCCACAGAGCCAGTTCCATGTTTTCTGCGGTTTTTTTGTTTCATAAAAGTTGTTCTGAAAATATTCTTGGAATTGGAAAGTTCGAAGCCCATAAGTCCTATTTTCCTCGGAAGCATCCAGAAGACCGAAGAGGAGACGAAGAGGGGCTTCAGGGGGCCCACACCATGGGGTGGCGAGGCCCCCCTCCCCCTTGGCCGCGCCAGGGGGTGATGTGGGCCCCCTAGAGCTCCACCGCCTCTGCCCTTTCGCCTATTTTATCCCCCCGGATGGAAAACCCTAAACACCTGATCAAATATCCCCAAAAAGTTCCGCAGACGCCATCACCGTCAACCCTAGATCAGGGGGGTTCTGAAGCTGTCTCCGGAGTGATGCGTCAGTGGTTCATCCTTGGACTACGAGTCCATAGCAGTAGCTAGATGGTTTTCTCCTCCTCTTATGCCTCCATGTTTAGATCTCGTGAGCTGCCTAACATGATCGAGATTGATCTTATGTAATTCTATGTGCTGTGTTTGCTGGGATCCGATGAATATTGAACTTATGCCAAGTTGATTATAGTCTTTATTGCATATGTTATTTGTGATCTTCCATGATTTCCGTTGCTAGTGGTTGCTCTGGCCAAGTAGTTGCTAGTGACTCCAAGAGGGAGTATTTATGCTCGATAGTGGGTTCATGCCTCCTCACCACCTTGCTCGAGTGACAAAAACCTGAAGGGGGAGGATGTGTTGTTGCCATTAGGGAGAAAACAGCGGTGAGAGTGCCCGCGTGTATAATCATTGCATACATTACACACTTTGTTTAATGCAGTTATCTGTTGCTTGCAACTTAATACCTAAGGGGGTTCGGATGATAACCTGAGGGTGGATTATTAGTCATAGATGCAGTTGGATTACGGTCTATGTATATTGTTGTAATGCCCGCACTAAATATCATAGTAGTCATCATGTTATGAATGTGCACTACGGTGCAACCTCTATTTGTCAATTGCCCACCTGTAATTTGTTCACCCAACATGCTATCTTTTATGGAGAGACACCACTAGTGAACCTATGAACCCCGGTCCATTTTCATATACTGTTAAACCAACCACCACAATTTCCTGCTTTCTTTACTTACTGTAAGCATACATTATTTTCCACACTATACGTCTAATCTTTGTTTTCAGCAAGACCGGGGAGATTGACAATCTCACTGTACCGTTGGGACAAAGTATTTTGGTTGTGTTGTGTGCAGGTTCCACGTTGTTGCTGACACCGGTGAGCCATCACCACCGTCAGTGGCATCAACCTTCCGAAGGTCCTCTTTATCCTACTGGATTGATAACCTTGGTTCTTAACTAATGGGAATTTCCTATCTCTATGCTCATCACACCCTCCTCTTGGGGTATCCCAATAAACAACATCAAGGAAATTCCAGGCGCCGTTGTCGGGGACGAAGAAGTCTTATGGCAAGGGGAGTCTCTCACTCTTAACCTCTTTGTTTTGTTTATTGTATTGTTTTTATTTTGTTGTCTTGTTTGCTTCTCTTTATCAAAAACACAAAAAAATTAGTTCTTATTCTAGTTGTTATTTTTTGCTTTATCATGCTTGCTATGAATGTTTGATGTCTTTGAAACTAGATCTTTTAAGCAAGGTGGGTTCACGGATGAACACCAAAAACATTGTAAGGAACACCGTTTGTCACAAAAAGGGATAAACTTATGGGAGCAAATTAATAAATTGCATGACTATGCTTAAAACTTGTGCTCTACTTATAATGTTACTTATTGCTTTGATAAATCTTGTTACTGTAGGAGGTATAAACGCCTCCCTTTTCAATGTGAGTATAATGATAATGTTACCACATTATAAGGAACACCGTTTGTCACAAAAAGGGATACACTTATGGGAGCAAATTAATAAATTGCATGACTATGCTTAAAACTTGTGCTCTACTTATAATGTTACTTATTGCTTTGATAAATCTTGTTACTGTAGGATGTATAAACGCCTCCCTTTTCAATGTGAGTATAATGATAATGTTACCATATCTTCTTATGTTAAGGGAAATTATGAATTATATGATGTGGAACAAATTAAAGAATTTATTGCTTGGAAGGGTGCATTCGAAATTGCCTACTTGCTTGAAAGTATTGATGATGCACCTTATAAATATGAGATTTATGATATACTTGAATATTACTTTGATAATTACAAGGATTGTAATTACTACATAATGGAATATCTTGATAAATGCTCTCAACCTAAGGAAGTAACTAATGCCTTGCAGGAACCTGTGAAAGAAGAAACTGCTGAATCTGGAAGCTCATTGGATGAAAAAGAGAAGGAGAGTGATGATCAAGAGGAGGAAGAATGGAGCTACCCATGTCTACCTCCCAATGATAGTAATTCTTTAACTCATACATTATTTGATAAAATTGATACTTGATATACTTGTGACCTTGATACTACTATGAATGAAACTTGTGAGAATGATATTGCTACTGTTATTTATGATAATCCATGCTACTTGGATAAATCCTATGATAATGCTCTTGATGATGGTCCTATGTTACTTGATGTTATGAATTATAATTCTACTGAAAATAGGATTGCTATAATGTGTCCTATATTTTTTATGAGTGATCAATCATCTTGCTTTGCTATTGCTAAAAGTGGGAAAAAAGAGGAGCTGATTTTAAATATTGATCCCACTGTTTTTGAGCTTGATATGAATTGTGCGCTTTTAGGCCTTGACAAACATGCTTTATGTGATAATTATGTTGTTGAGTTTGTTCATGATGCTAATGAAAATTATTATGAGAGAGGGAAATTTGGTTGTAGAAATTTTCATGTTACTAAAACACCTCTCTTTTTGTTGAAAGTTTTGAAGTTGCTCTTGTTATACCTTCCCATGATTTCTAGTTTGAGCTTCTTTAATTTATTTCTTAACAAGATTCCTATGCATAGGAAGTGGGCTAGACTTAAATTTGTTTTATTATTGCTTCTTGATGCTCTCTTTTTCTTCAATTCATACTTCTTATGTGAGCATCTACTTGATTCCACTTTTCTATGCCTAGCTGAAAAGCGTTAAAGAAAAGCGCTACCGGGAGACAGCTCGTTTTATTTCTCTCTTTTCAACCCATTTTCCTTCGTTTTCTTTTGTGTGCTTTGCACCTGGGTGTTTTCTATTTCCTTAGAAACCACACTGTATCTTTTCTTTTGTGTTCTTTTTGAGCCAAGTAAAGCCTCTAGTGGAAAGTTGAGGCTATATTTCAGATTTCTGCGCAGGAAACAGATTTCTGCTGTCCACTGAAATCACAGGAAATTCAAATGAACTGAGTTTTTTTGTGCGTAATCCTGAGATGTATACGCAACTTTTCTTAGTTTACCGCCTTTTGATTTGAGCAATAGAAGATTTTCGAAAAAAAATCATCTTTACCTGCTGTCCTGTTTTGATAGATTTCTCCCAATAATTGCATTTGCTTCTTAATCGCTTTCTTTTGGTGTTCTTTTGAGAAAAAGAGTTTTAAAAGAAGTTGTAACAGTAGCTAATGTGTTTTGAGTGTTAGGCTTGTGTTGAAACTGAACCATGTGAATTTATTATTTCAATTGCACTAACGTTGCTAATGAAGATTGTGAGAAGTTTGGTGTGAAGATAGTTTTCAAGGGTCAAGAGAAGAGGATGATATGATGTGATCAAGAAGAGTGAAAAGCCTAAGCTTGGGGATGCCCCGGTGGTACATCCCAGCAAATTTCAAGAATACTCAAGCGTCTAAGCTTGGGGATGCCCAAGGCATCCCCTTCTTCATCAATAAATTATCAGGTCACTTCTAGTGAAACTATATTTTTATTCGGTCACATCTTATGTGCTTTACTTGGAGCGTATTTTTTTTAGTTTGTTTTTGTTTTTGCTTTCAGTTTGTTTTTTACTTTTTCAATAAAATTGGTTGGACCCCAGCATTCTTTTATTGGAGAGTGACACGCTCCGCTTTTTCATGAGAATACTTTGTATTCTTAATCTCTGTCTGGCTGCTGCATTTATTTAGCTCCTATTTTGCATACATATCTTATTAGAGCTGTTAGTTTTAGTAGTATTATGTGATTACTATCATGTTTGCTTGCTGTAGCATTTAGAGATTTTTTGTTAAAACATGTTGTGTATGGTGCTTGTTGGGAGAAAGAAACTGTTGTTTAAAGTAGAATTTATACTGGTACAAGTAGAAGCTTGAATAGACTGTTGCTAGAACTTTTTCATGCCATGCTAAACGTTATTTTAGTTCTAAAGACTTGTGATGTTGAGTAGCATGAATATCCTCAAATAGCTGAGAGTGTTTAATATTTTATTGAAAGACTCTTGAGTTGTTCTTGTCATAAGGAAGCATAAATTTTTGGTATTCTCTTTCGAATGTTTTATTTGGTTCACTTGGTGCATGCTCATACCATGTTTATGACTACAAACCAGTCACGAAGAGCCTCCATGACCACTTAGTTTTTGAACTATGATACTGCTGATGCTTTAACTAATGATGCTTATGTCGCTATGCATGATTATGGCTCTTATGCTCTCTTAATTTGTCGCTCCTAGTCTTTTGCTAGCCTCCACCTGTACTGAGTATGAGCTCTACTCGTGCATCCAACTCCTTTAAACCAAAAAAATTCCCATTGTGTCCACCATACCTACCTACACGTGGTATTTAACTGCCACTCCAAGTAAATTGCTCATGTGTTACCTTTAAAACCTTCAAAATTACTCCTGCTTTATGTTCCTGTTTTTGCTCATGAGGACGTCAATAGAGAATCTTTATCTCACTTGTTGATTGGATTTCACACCTTGGACTAGTGGCTTCATCCGCTTATCCAAATGATAGAAGAGCTGGCAGCGGGGTGCCTAGCCCCAAATTAATACACACAAAATCTCTTCACTATTTTTCCCCCTGATTTATCAGTCAAAGCATAATTGTGTAAACAGAAGAGAAAGAGGGATGACCTTCTACCCAGATGCGTCCTTAACATGGGAGCCGCTCTTGTGAATCCAGTTGGCTTGTGACGTACTGTATTTTCTATTTACCATTCGTTGACTTTAACAGACATCTCCCAAAATATAGACACTCCTCCACGGTATGTGATTGTTAGCAGGAACCCGAGGATTCGGTTAGCCATGGTTTATGAAAGATGGATGGGAGGAGTGTCAAACTTTTAATACCTCTGTTTAATAAAATAAAAGCTCTAGCACATGAATGATCCCTGCTTCCCTCCGCGAAGGGCCTTTCTTTTACTTTTATGGTGAGTCTCCATCTTCTAACTTTATGCACAGTGGAGAGAGCATTTTTGCCATTCTTAGTTCTACATGCATTGTCCCATGAACATCAATAATTACTTCATGATGTGATATCATTTGTTCTTAAATTATTTTCTCTAGTCTTCCTCATGAACTTCGAAAGTGTCCTGGCATTTATGTTTTGCCCCACTCTTAAGGACTAGCGAAATATCACTTTGCCATGCTTTCTCTATACCTGAATAAGACGTTTATCTTTCTTTGCTTTGTTTCTGATGATCCTTTATTTGATATACTCTTCATGATGAAAGGTTATTTCTTTGCTTTATTATTAAAGTTCTATTTATCATGTTTGTGTTTGAAGTTCTATAATCTCAGCTTGTATATGCCTTTACATTTTTATGATCAAGATTATGTTAATAGCATGTCACCTCAGAAATTATTGTTTTATCGTTTACCTACTCGAGGACAGGTTGGAACTAGGCTTGGGGATGCTTGATACGTCATAAACGTATCCTTAATTTCTGATGTTCCATGTTGTTTTGATGTTGTTTCCCACATGTTTTCCTTACACTTTATGTCATTTTTATCGATTTCCCGGGACTAACTTGTTGACAAGATGCCACAGAGCCAGTTCCCTGTTTTCTGCTGTTTTTTAGTTTCAGAAAAGTTATTCTAGAAATATTCTCGGAATTGGAAACTTCGAAGCCTGGAAGTCCTATTTTCCCCGGAAGCATCCAGAAGACCGAAGAGGAGACGAAGAAGGGCTTCAGGGGGCCCAAACCATGGGGTGGTGCGGCCCCCCTTGGCCGCGCCAGGGGGTGGTGTGGGGCCCCCAGAGCTCCACCGCCTCTGCCATTTCGCCTATTTAATCCTCCCGGATGGAAAACCCTAAACACCTAATCAAATATCCCCGAAAAGTTCCGCAGACGCCGTCACCGTCAACCCTAGATCAGGGGGCTCTGAAGCTGTCTCTAGCATCCTGCCGGAGAGGAAATCATCACCGGAGGCCTCTCCATCATCATGCCTGCCTCCGTAGTGATGCGTGAGTAGTTCATCCTTGGACTACGGGTCCATAGCAGTAGCTAGAGGTTGTCTCCTCCTCTTATGCCTCCATGTTTAGATCTTGTGAGCTGCCTAACATGATCGAGATTGATCTTATGTAATTCTAAGTGCTGTGTTTGCTGGGATCCTATGAATATTGAACTTATTCCAAGTTGATTATAGTCTTTATTGCATATGTTATTTGTGATATTCCATGCTTTCCGTTGCTAGTGGTTACTCTGGCCAAGTAGTTGCTAGTGACTCCAAGAGGGAGTATTTATGCTCGGTAGTGGGTTCATGCCTCCTCACCACCTTGCTCGAGTGGCAAAAACGTGAAGGGGGAGGATGTGTTGTTGCCATTAGGGAGAAAACAGCGGTGAGAGTGCCCGCGTGTATAATCATTGCTTACATTACACACTTTGTTTAATGCAGTTATCTGTTGCTTGCAACTTAATACCTAAGGGGGTTCGGATGCTAACTTGAGGGTGGATTATTAGTCATAGATGCAGTTGGATTACGGTCTATGTATATTGTTGTAATGCCCGCACTAAATATCATAGTAGTCATCATGTCATGAATGTGCACTACGGTGCAACCTCTATTTGTCAATTGCCCACCTGTAATTTGTTCACCCAACATGCTATCTTTTATGGAGAGACACCACTAGTGAACCTATGAACCCCGGTCCATATTCATATACTGTTAAACCAATCACCACAATTTCCTGCTTTTTTTTACTTACTACAAGCATACATTATTTTCCACATTATACGTCTAATCTTTGTTTTCAGCAAGACTGGTGAGATTGACAACTTCACTGTACCGTTGGGACAAAGCATTTTGGTTGTGTTGTGTGCAGGTTCCATGTTGTTGCTGACACCGGTGTGCCATCACCACCGTCAGTGGCATCAACCTTCCGAAAGTCCTATTTCTCCTACTGGATTGATAACCTTGGTTCTTCACTAAGGGGAATTTCCTACCGCTGTGCTCATCACACCCTCCTCTTGGGGTATCCCAACACACAACATCACATCCGGTCTTGAGAAAGTGGCACGAACCAATTCAGCTTTCCAAACCCCAATGTCACCATCAATCAGATCACTAACTGTGTTAATAGGAGGACTGTCTGGAGCCAAATTTGGAATAAACATTGGAGGCATAGTACTAGTAGTAGGTATCCATTTGTCATTCCATACCGAGATACTACTCCCATTGCCAATAGTCTTGTACAAACCTGTTCTAAGGGCATCCCGGCCCGCGATCACCGCACGCCATATAGCAGACGCAGATGAGGGAGCCTCTGCCTGCATGAAAACATAGCCCAGAAAATATTGAGTCTTAAGAACTCGGGAGCAGAGCGAGTCGCGTTTCTCCATTAACCTCCATCCATGTTTGCCTAGAAGAGCAATATTGAATAACTCTAAATCTCGAAAACCCATACCTCCTCGACATTTAGGTTGTGAGAGATTTTTCCAAGAGATCCAATGCAATGATCTCTTATCTATAGAACTACTCCACCAGAATTTTGCCATATTGGAACAAATATCTTTGCAAACTTTCTTGGTAAGCTTGAAGCAACTCATGTTGTACATGGGAATGGCTTGAATTACTGATTTAAGCAAGATCTCTCTTCCTGCAAACAGAAGGTTCTTCTCAGTCCACCCCTGCATCTTCCCTCGAGCTCGATCACCAATGTGGATAAATGTGTCACTACTGATTCTTCTCACCGCTGTGGGCAGCCCAAGGTATCTATCACTGAAAGTCGCTAAGAGGCCTTCACATGCGCAACCACTATATATCGCCAATGTACGAGGTATAAACGGGTCGGGCCATTATGCGCATCCACTATATATCGCGCGTGGCGAGTTGTAGCACGGAAAAAAAGCAAAAAAAAATGTGCAGTAGAAGAGGATCGAACGTGTTCGTGTTAAACTTTTTTTTTAAAACTTTTTATTGTCTCAGTTTTTCTATTTTTATTTTTTCCCATTTTCTTTTCTGTTTTATTTTTTCATTTTATTCTTTCTTTTCCGTTTATTTTTTCTGTTTTATTATTTATTTCTAGTTTTATTTTCTTTTTTTGAAAATATTCGTTTATTACTTTTAAAAAGCTGAATCATTTTTTCGGTTGTGTTTTACTGACCTTTTTTCTAATGTGGAACCATTTTCAGTTTGGAACCATTTTTGGTTCACCTTTTTTTTTTGGTTTATGGGCATATTTGGTGTATCCAAAATTTCGGTTCACTATTATTTTCGGTTCACTATTAGTTTTGGTTCACTATTATTTTGGTTAAGCAGTTGTGGCATTTTTGGTTCACATGCATTTTTTATTCACTATTATTTTCGGTTTACCGATATTTTCTATTTACCGGCCATTTTGGGTTTACTATTATTTTTGGATTCACATACATTTTTTGTTCACTATTATTTTTTGTCCACCGATACTTTCTGTTCATCGACATTTTCAGTTCATCACTATTTGCGGTTCACTATATATTTTTTGGTTCACATGCATTTTTAGTTCACTATTACTTTTGGACCGCATGTGTTTTCTGTTCACTGTCGGTTTTTGTTCACCAGCATTTTTGGTTTACCGTTATTTTTGGTTCACTGCTATTACACTTCACCCGATTAGTTCGGTTGTATTTTTTCTTTTCGAATTTTTGTTCATATGTTATTTAGTTTATCATAATTTTTTCGGCTCATTATTTTTACAGGATACACTATTTTTTTCATTATTTATTGCCTCAATTTTATTTTGCCTCTGCTAACCCCTCAGCCTTATCTTATCACTACCAAGACTTCTCGATATTTGATCTACGCGTATGAAGGGTTCTCAGATTTGTTCTACAATGAAAACTTCCAAATTAGACGGTGATACAAATCTTTTTGGTTTACACTTTAATTTGGTTTCATGTTTTAAAGCAAAAATATGTAACTAAAAAAAGAAGGACAAAAGAAAAGGGGTGCGATTAGGGAAAGGCTTCCCTCTCGGAAGCAAACGGAAGGAAAAATAAGCCCACGCGAGGGCGACACGTGGCAGACTAGTACACGAGGAACCAACAGAGGAAATGCGCACTCATTTTTGTGTAGATTCGTTTTTTTTAAAACGAAATATCTTCAGAATCGTAATTCGGAATTATGAATCGTTTTCATATTTGAGCTCCTAGCGTCGAGATCGTCAAAACTAGATCACATGTTGATAGGTTTCGAGAATTTTTTTTCAGACTTTGTACACCTTGTTGTTTATACTTTATACTTTCGGTAGCACGCGCGTGTGTACATCAAGTACACCATGTAGCGGCGATGCTCGGCTTCGCCTCGATATTTTTTTTACAGCTTGGCTTCACCTCGATAACCATTTATAAAAATCTTGAAGGGGTACATAGATCGTTATGCGCATTGGTCGAAGCGTGCATTGGTCGTAGTGCGTGATACGACTCAGTGATGTTTCGTACTACCGCTCGGCTTCGCCTCGAACAAAACGCCTACGACTCTTCATCCAAAAAGTAAACACGTGTAGTATCTGAAAAATATAAAAAAGTTGTTACTGAAAGTATACAAACATTTTTTCAGAAAGCATACATGTTGTATGTGAAAGTATAAAAAAAATTCTACTGAAAGTATACAAAAACTGTTCTGGAAAGTATACGCACGGTGTACCTGGGTGTATATCCGCCTGAGCGTAGGCCGACCCTTCACTGGATGTACAACCGTCTGGGTGTACGTCGTACCTTCACTGGGTGTACATCCGCATGGGTGTACATCCGCCTGCAGCTGGATGCACAACCGTGTGGGCGTACACCTGTGGTGCACGTGGATGTACGTCAGCACGTGCACTTGGGACGTACTTCGTTCACTGCACATGGGTGTACATCTGTGTGTAACTGGGCGTATATCCGTGTTGATTTTGACCGTGTAAAAAAAAAATTCTCGACACCTATCAACATGAGATCTAGTTTTGAAGATCTCGACGCGAGGATCTCAAATATGAAAACGGTTCGTAATTTTGAAATACGGTTTACGAGATATTTTATTTAAAAAAAAAGAATCACGAAATAAATGTGTTCACACTCCACCAGCCGTCCGTGCGTGACAAAGGGAAAATCACACCAAAACTCTGAGGTGGTGATACTTGTCACGCATGCGGGCACCCTGTGGAGGCTAGTAGGAAGGAGAGCGCGACACTTGTTGCGCCCACAGCGCGTGCGGGACACCCTTTCAAGAGGGAAGCCTTTTTTTAGTGATTACCAAAGAAAATCTAGCGAACTCAGTAGGGGTGTTCGTCTCGCGCTGGGCCAGTTGACAAGCCCCATGTAGAGCGAGGGGAGCTCTCGTGCGGGCGAGTCGACCGTATGACTCTTCACATGTCCTGGCTCATCGTATTGACTGGATTAGTCCAATTGCGTGGTCTTCACCTCTAGCCGCACGCATGTAACATTTTCAACCCTTTTCAGCGGGAGCCCCTACCTACAGCTTAAAGCGAGTCGGAGGCAGGACTCGCCCACTTTCGTGCAAGATGAGCCTGGCCCGAGGAACGATGGAAGCTGTTTTCTATTTTTTTAAATCTGAACAATATAAGAAATAAACAATTTTCAAAAAATAATCATTTTTTGAAAACAAACAATTTTCAAGTAGAATGAATTTGACTACCAACATTTTTTTAAAGGAACAAATTTTGAGAACGAACAATATTTGGAAATGAACAGTTATTGAAAAGGAACACATTTTGAAAACATTTTTTTTGAAAATAAACAATTTTAAAAATTGGTTCATATTTTAAAATGTTCAAACTTGAAAAAAAAACCCGGAGAAAAGAGAAACAGAAAAATTAGAACAGAAGGGTAACGAAAAAAATGAAAAAAATACCCAAATGGGCCGACCCAAGACATACATGGTACCCGCGAGTGTGCGAACGAGTCCGTGCACCACGTCGCTATAGGCGAGATAAAGCTGCCACATCTCTCAAAGGAAAAACTGCAATATTGGAGAGGGCAGCCCACTCCACCAGGCCGGCCGGCTTCAACCTGTTCCCTCGACTTTCTCGAAGCAAATTTTTTGTTTTTTAAGAACGAGCATATGGTTGCCCATCTTTTTTTCTTCTTCGACAAAGTAGCATGTTTCCCTATCACATGGAAAAAGACAGAACACGTTATGAAGCCGAATAAGGTATCGGGTTAGTGGCTAGAGAGCAGACGACAAAAAGGTTGCAAGTATCTAGCCAGAAGATGTCGGCATCGTGGTCGTGGCTGATGCACCCTCAGACAAAAACTAACCAGCGAAAGGCGAGGTGCCGTTTTACCACACAGAAACATGACAGACGTCAAGGCGGCCCTCCTCTCATGTGCTACACCAATCAAGGCTCCGCCTGAGCGTGGCGCTCGCGATCACGCGAGGGGATCGCGGGGCGCAGCTGGCGTCCGGTGGTTGGTCGAGCACGTCGTCGTCGTGACCCACCCTGCCCGCGCAATGATACGGCTCGCAGCTCACAAGAAAGTTTGGACCAACCGTCGACGTGAGGTGGCGTGGGAAGGCACTACTACCAGGACAGGACAGGACAGCTCAGCCCTCATCGATCATTCCTCCTGCCGTCATGGGAGGTCTGCTGTTAATTTGCTTTCCGTTTCCTTCCGCGGCTCCGAGACGCACGGGGAACGCTCGACGTTGATTTGGTCGAGCTTTGTCTTTCTGTTTTGAACTGTGTGTAACGTACTTGGTGTCTTCCACAGCAAATTTGCCTGTTTTATGTTCCGCTTGCTACGGAATGTGGATCTGGGGAACTAACGTTTTTGGTGCTGGTTCGCCACGAACACAGCGGGTGCACGATTTGATCATTCTGCTTTTCCATTTTTTTGTGTTCAACGTTTCAGACGCATTATTCTTTTTTCGATCAGTCATTCTCCTGACTGAGCACCCTCGAGTTGGAAGTGGACAGGGATAATGGCGTCTCGTCTCTTTGGAGCAATATATTCTTCTGAGAGGAACAAGTATTATTTATTTTTCAATTCTTTTTTAAAACGTTTTTTGGTGGTATATGTGTATGACATTTAGATGCCTCCCATGAGGAAAAGACAAATCAGGGCGGGAGGCAAGAGTGTTACGACAACGACGCCTTCAAAAAGGTAAAGACGCCCTTTTGGCAATTTAGCCCACCTGCGCGAGGAAAATGTTAGAGTGAACTGAAATTATTGGGAAACGTGTTACACGCAAAACAAACAAAATTCTACACGCCATCGCATAATCAAGATCACCATCGAGGTGCAGAAAACAGATACGTACTCTCGATGACCATCGATGAAGCGAAATACGACTATAGTCGATGCCGATTCATGTAGCTAAGTTGTACCTCCGAGCCCCAATAATATGTCCAAGATACTACGCGATGTTGACCATGTCGATGTAGCGCGGAAGTAGTTGATGTGGTCCACGCCGAGAATCCCTACTCATGAAAGCTCCCACGATCAAACGCGGAAGCTCCCAACAGGGGACGATGCCTCCGAGGTATCCACGCACGCTCGTCCGTCGTGTGGACCCAATACATGACGACACACGGAACCAACTTGACAAAGATGTTGAAGCTCCAGAGTCGTCCTCTAGGTTAGAAAGGAGGTAGACGATCCGGCAACCCTCCATGAGAGAGAGAGAACCTGCCACTTATGACAGGACGTCGGTCGCGGGGACGAAGGGTGGCATGAGGATAGAAGCAGGGGCTGCAACTTGCGGGCCTTGTAGTGCTTCTGGTCGTGGCCTTAGGCCCCTATATAAAGGCCTAGGACACCACCTCTACTTGTTGGAGTCGAACTCGCAAAACTGGAGGCACTTTCCTCGTAGGAATCCTAATCCAACTAGGAGGTCGGTTGTGGCCTTGCCCTCCATTTTCTGGATCATTCAGAACCTTCCGCGAACATCCAGAACCTTCCGGGACTTTTCGAGACAGACTCGGACACTTCGGGGACCATCTGGGACATCTTGGAACCATCCCAAGATCAACCAAGACACTCTCAGAATCTTTATATCTCATTATTCATGAATTAGTTGCGTTCCTAAATGCCACTAAACAAATAAGAGTGTAACTATTTAGGTTCCAGACTATGTAGACATGTCCGGAGCAATTTCCGGTCAGTAACCAATAGCGATACCTGGATGTCCATAATGGCTCCCACATAATCTAAGAAGATCTTATCGTATGAAACCTTTTAGTATTCCATTTATACTTCCCTTTACTTTGTGATACTTTACACAACTTGAGGTGAGAATTTGTCGGTAACCTGTAATTAACACTTTTGATTACTATACCTACACTATTAGCAAAATGGATATTGGTGGAGGGATAGCCGTAGCGCACCACACTGCATGTGCGCCACGCCTAAGGACATTGCCGTGGCGCACCATGGACGACGTGCGCCACGCCTATAGGTGGGGCAAGGGGGCTAGGTGCCCAGCATAGCCGTGGGGCATAGGAGCGTGGTACGCCACGCCTATAGGTGGACGGGGGGCTTGGGTCTGCCCCGATTTTTTCAGTCCACCACCCTCCCCCCATGGATCGCCTTTTCAGTATTATAAAAAATAGAAGAAAATGGTAAAATCTTAAACAAAACATATACAAAATCCTTTCAGATCTACGTGGGGTTTAAGGTCTAGTTGTTAGCAAAAATTAGCCATGAGCCATAACTTTTACGTAAGATGTCGAAATTTAAAATTTGATATACCCAAAAAAACTAGAGGAAAAAAGAAACTCGATTTCATCGGGGTTTACCCGGTGAACTTTTCTTAGATTCCCAAAATTCTAAAAGGAAAAAAGTTATGCCAAAAAGATGATTTTTTTTCTACAAAATCAAAAAAAATGAGAAATGGGGTGTGCGCCACGACTAATTAAGTGAGCGGGAGATTCAAATTTCGAATCTGCTCAGCCCCTCACGCCTACATATACTCCTCCTCCTCCTTTCCCCTCTCCACTCTCCATTCTCCTACCTTCCTCCCGCCTTCTCTCCGACGACCTCCTCCCCAAGAGCTCCTACAAGGCAACGGCGGCCACCACCTCCACAGACTCCTCCTCCTCCTCTGGCCACCTCCTCCCACTCTCCGGCCACCTCCTCCTCCTCCGGCCACCTCCTCCTCCGACCACCACCTCCTCTTCCTCCTCTCCGGCCACGACCACCTCCTCTCCGACCAAAAAGCTCCTCCTCCGGGCACAGACACCACCTCCTCCTCCTCTCCGGCCACCTCCAAGGCAACCTCCGGCAACCTCCTCTCTAGCCAGATTCGTCCAGTTTTTCAAAATTGAAAATTTTGGGTAGCCAGATCAGTCCCCCTTTTTTGAAATTTGAAATCGATAGACGTGGCGCATCTAAAACCCATACCCGTGGCGCACTTGGGTGCCCACGCCTATTTTCCAGTTTTTTTTTTGAAAATTGAAAAGCAACAAGCGTGGCGCACCATGGTGCGCCACGACTATGCATTTTTGGTGCGCCACGCATTACCTTTTCCCTAGTAGTGCTAGTTGACCTTCATTTCGGGCGTGTACTCCTTTACTTGTATTCCATATTGTGATAGGCCCTAGAAACAATTATATTCAGTAATTATTCTATCTCCAAGTTCATAATTAAGTTTATGTCATCATGCTACAACCTCCGTAGCACTTAAAAAGTGAGTTTTCAAACGGAAATCTTTATGCATGTGTAAAGACATAAACAAATAAGAGTTGCTAATCTTGTCTCCTTAGATTATGGTTTGTGAGATGATGAAATTTTCATGATCATGGACTTTGATAAAGTCTAGAAAACATAAGATTTATTGTTAGGGTAACAATAATACTGAACCAACCAAAGTATATGATCATGCTAAAACAGACTAAAAAATTGTAATGTATTTAGCAAAGTACATATGGAGTTGTCATTGACTATAATTCCTATAGTAAGAGATTATCTAGTGACTTTACAATCGACGGTTATACTTTGGATGTCTTCAACCGTCCACTGTAATAGGGGATCATAACGGTGCCATCTGGGTATAATCTTAAGCATGTAATTAAACCGAGATCGTTCAAGATTAGTACTTAACTCCTCTAGACGAAGGAGATATGCCTTCTCTAGGACCTCTTAGTATCACCAATGTCAATCAATCGTCTGGCCATACACAGTGTGATTTATCACAAGGACATCGGGGATATGGATGATAAAACAAGACGATATCGGTACGAGTTTTATATGTGTTATGATCAAAGAGTTTGATCGAACTAGAGCAAATAGTCTCACCTCGTGGAATCATTGGTATCATGAAGTTTAGGAAACAAGTTCAATGAGTAAATTGTAAGGTTCCCTCATTCTTTGTGAACACATAGGATCCATCATGGGTGTCCACGGTCCCGTTGTTGGTTATTGTTCGGTATGTTCCCGAATATGTATGTGTGCTATCGAGCATTTACAGTTCCCACGCTTAAGCCATGTCAACATTTAATTGAGATAACAAATTTATTGCTAATTGTTATGAATGTTAGATATCGATACAATGTCACAGAAATAAGTCAGGTGTCAAACGGAGGGGTTTCGGGGAAGTTACTACAAGAGAGAAATAATGCCGGTAGTAGGCAGAATTTTATATGATAGAAAACAGAAGACATGAGATGTCCCGGGATGTTAGAAATATGTTTCCAACAGAAGTAGATAAGTTCGATGATTTTATCTATTGAGTTCATAGGGTCCCGGAAGAGTTTTAGACAAAAACCGGAAAGAGTGGAGTGCCAGAGGGGGGAGGGGAAAATTTGCCCCCATGGCGCACCCAATTTGGGGGCTGCCAGGTGGGCCCTAGGGCACCACACAAGGCGCATCCATCCTCTATGTGTCCTTTATTATTTTAGTTAATATATAAAAGAAAAAGACCAAAGGAAAGAGGAGAAAAGAGAAAAAGGAAGGATTAGGGGGATTGGACGCCCAAAGGGGGTCCAATCCGATTTGGGCAAGGAGAGGGTGCGGCCACCTCCTTGTGGATTGGGAGTTGGACTCTCTTTCCCCCAAGGCAAGTATCCCCCTTCCTCCACCTATAAAAGGACCCCAAGACCTTGAGGCAAAACATATCAATTGGCTCTCAAGCCTCTCTCTATCTCTAGTAGAATTAGAACCCATCTAGTTGGATTAGAGCTTCTTCTAATTGGGTTATTGAGGTGTACTCTCCCGATTAGACCTAGCTGTAATTGCTATTCTCCCTCGTGTGTTGAAAAACTTCTAGAATGATTCAACTCTAATCAAAGTTTTTTAGGGCTACAAATTAGCAACACCGAAAGGCCCCCTCTCTTCGTCGGTACCGAGTCTGGATGGCAGAGCTATGGCGGGTTGACAGCGTACTGATACCTTTGATCCGGATTACTTAATGTAGTTTTTTTCCCTTGATACCCAAGGTTTTATCGAACCGGAAAGTGAATGCTTGATGAGACCAATCGTTGAATCCACATAAAGCTTGCTAATTCCCGTTTAACCGGACCAATTATTGTATGCACAAGAGGGTTGTTATCAATGATCAAATGGGCATGGGCTTAAGGTTTCCCCTGCAACAGTGAATTAGTAGTATGGGATAAACAAAATAAAGTTAAATCAGTTTAGTATAATTAATACATATGCTATTTAGATGTATGTAGGCAATGCATATGTAGTCCACTTCCTCTGAGCACAGGTTAACATAGAGTAATTCGTCCAACCTTGTCCTTGTATTGTTTCCATCTCGCGGGGTTGCCTCGATTTTTAGTTCCAAAAAGAAAGATGAAAGCATTAAGCAAGGTGATGTCATTGTTGTTCCCAAGAGATCCACTTCCAACAGTCTTACTGATCCTCCTGTCACTATACCTTTACCTTGATCACTCTTCGAGGTCTTGGGTACCTGACAAGTCCTAAGAGCGAGGAAGAGATAGTAGAACATGCACAAATAATATAAATGAACTCATTAAAGTAATCATCCCATTGGTTAGATCAA
The DNA here is from genome assembly GCA_028641055.1 of Alopecurus myosuroides. Lineage (NCBI taxonomy): Eukaryota > Viridiplantae > Streptophyta > Magnoliopsida > Poales > Poaceae > Alopecurus > Alopecurus myosuroides. Next base: position 190,156,497 of record CM054058.1, read on the forward strand.
ACATATAGCTGCAAGGTTAGGCCTCAACCCATAGCCCGAGAGAGACTACTCACACATCGCGATCATACTAGCAATAAAAACATTAAGATGAAAATAGTACTTGGATTGAATAGACTGATTTCTTACAATGTTTCCAACAAACAAAGAAGAAAATGCACGCACGATTGAGTTAAGCATCTAACTAACTAGATTCCTTACCCCCAGCGATGACATATAATAGAATATGAAAAGCAATGTTTCCCTTAATCCCTCCCATATGGATAGATAAATCAAGGTCATCGCGATGAGATCTTGATTACAAGATAGAAGTATGTCTATGACTATGGTGGTGTTGGAGATGATGTGGTGGAGATGCGGCACCACTTCGTGGTCTTGCGTGGAGATGACAGTCGTGACGACGTTAATCAAATTAGTAAATTACAGTAGCACCCACCTCTATATGTAATCTCATTGTTCAACATTATCGAATTGTACATCATCCAAATTATTGTCATGTGTTAATTTGCATCTGCTGTAGGTCCTAGGAGTCTTATCCAGAACTGGTTCATTTACTTCACGAAAAAGGGATCACTTTTGCTAGCCTGGACATCAGGCAGGACAGAATAATGCTTTAGCATGCCAATATCATCATTCCAAGGAGTTTCATATCGACAGACAAGATCTGTTCAATTCCTAAGAAAAATTTCTGATTGATCCACCGTACGACAGGGATGGAATGGGAGATCTAGCAATCTGGACCATTGATAGGTCTCGCGGTAATTTCAAGTATGATTTCTTGTCGGGCGGCCATCACTACTGGGAGCAGAAGCCTCTTACCCCGTTGCACATCGAGTATGCAGCAAGAGACAGGTTTTACAGCTTGGAGTTGTACCGTAGGATCCGTACCATTATGGACGGGCTATCTCGGGGGACTCGCAAGGCTGAAATTGTGGTTGAAGCAGCAAAGAAGGAAGCTGCGGAGGAGAAACCTGTGGCGGATGAACCTATGGAGGCTGGAGCAGCGGCGGATGAAGCATCCGCGGATACTATGGCGGTTGAAGCTATAGATCTACCGGCTGCGTCAAAGAAACATCTTTCACAGGGGTGGTCGCAGGACAATGACAAAGTCGACGAGTACATTGTCGCCAGCGGGTGGGAGTAACCATGATGTGCCGGATGGCTTCTGGTTTAAATAATCTAAGAGCGTCGTTTTGATATTTAGATAATTTTATGGTTTGTAATGAACTAAATATGTGTTTCTTTTCTGTATGTCACTCTTATACGTACTCGTGCTTTTCATCAGAGTAATATTGCAATTTACATTTCGTATTTCCAGGAGAAGAGTATTTAGGCCGGTTAGAATTCCGAAATAATGCGTTGCATTCTCGTTCCCACTACGAATTCACTGATGGAAGTTCTGATATCATGGTTAAATTTCCAGTTACTGTTGCTTCCAGGAACCTACAAGTCCAAGGTTCTCTGAACCGTCCAACTACCCCGGGAAAGGTCTAAAATATAATGCATGAGAATCCGCGTTCAAACCCGTATCAGACCTCTACGTTTGTAAGACAAGAACCGTCTCTAAAAATGTGTTGCCACGAGCCGGGTGTTTTTGTAGGCTGACGCACAACATTTCTGAGGTCGTCTGTCGTACAGATCGGCTCTAATGATGCATCCTGTCGAGGCGACTATATTTCATAGCAGTCTCAAGAATTTTTGGAGGCGGGATTTCCTTTGGCCCGCTACGGATGAGGTTTTATTAGAGACGGCCTTTTCTTTAGAGGCGGTTTATCTACTCAAACCGGCTGAGAGGACGCGTTTTCGAGCCTGTTCTTTTTTTCACGGGTAAAACCGTCTCTAGTAATAGCCTCTAATACTCAGTTTTCTATTAGTGTAAATGTGATTCTGAAAGAAATTCAAATTCAATAATCATGAGACAAAGAAATTTGTTTCAAACATAAGCATGGTTTGATATTATGCAATAAATAAGACCTTCGTAGTCATTGGTGAGCAAAATATAAAATGTTGAATTCAGGTCACAAAATTTGTGATTTGACCAATCTCGTTGTCATGAATAGACACATAAGAACCGGTTAGTTTTCGATGTGCTAATTTGTTTAGCCAACCGGTATCAAGGAGAAAAACTTAAGTGATAGTTTTCTCATATAGGAAGTTCATTATACGTAATTAAAATTTAATATTCCGGTGAGATGTTTCTCACATAATTATTTATGATGGTATTACAAATTGTAAAACAACTCAGTAGATTTTGTAAAGCTTCAAATAATATTATGGGATGTTTGTTCACATATGTGTTTGTGGTAGAATTACGAAATAATATTTTTATTGATTTTAATTCAGATTATGATTCTTCAATTCATAATACAACATGTTGTATAATTATCAATATCATTGTATTATGAGTGGGCCTTTAATATTTCTAAGAATAGTTGCAACACAATGTGCGACGTTTTGGATTGCAAGTTATTGGATAAAAGTCATTCGACTTAGTGAGGGTATAAAAGACGGTATGATAATTCATTCGTAGACGTTTGAATTATTAATACTACTAAGGAACCAGATTCACATAATTCCAATTCCTAATAAATCTCATGCAACTTTATCACAAGTTGATTGAATGAAAAGGTGAAAGACAATGATCTAAGACACCACATGCAAAGTTTGTGAGTAACACCGGACTCCCATAAGTGTTATGGCATCATACTTTTGGAGATATGCCATTGAGAAAATGATATTCAGTTATTATTCTATCTCCAAGTTCATTATTAAGTTTATATCATTATGCTATAACCTCGCTATAATACTTTAAAATGAGTTTTAAAAGGAAAAAACCTTTGTGTGGGTGTCAAGATATAAACAAACAAGAGTTTCTAATCATGTCTCTAATATTAGCTTATGGTTCGTGAGATGATCATGTTTTTCTGATCAAGGACTTTCATAAGTCTAGCAAATATAAGAGTTTATTGTTAGGGTAACAATAGTACTGAACCTACCCAAGTATATGATCTTGCTAAGAGACTGAGAATTGTAATGTATTATCAAAGTGAATATGGAGTTGTCATTGACTAGAATTCATATATTATGAGAATATCTAGTGACCGCACAATCGATAGTTATCTTTGGATGTTTTCAACGTCTATCATAACAGGAGATTATAACGTCGACAACTAGGTATAACCTAGAGCGATACAACTGAGATCGTTCAAGAATAATACTTAAATCCTCCAGACGATGGAGAGATACATCCTCTTGGCCCTCTCAGTATCACCGATGTCAACCAATCGTCTAGCCAGACACAATGTGATTTATCGCAAGGACGTCGGGGATATGAATGAGAAAAAGAGAACGTTATCGGTACGAGTTTTATATATGTTATGATCAAAAGTTTGATCAGACTACAACACATTGTCTCACCTCTTGATATCGTTGGTATTCGTGAAATTAAGGGAATAAGTGCAATGGGTAACTTTATGTTTCCCTCGTTCTTCGTGTACTTGCAGGAGCCATCATGGGCGTCCATGGTTCCGTTGTTGGTTATTGTTCGGTAAGTTACCGGACACGTCTGTATGTTACCGGACCTTTACGGGTCACATGATTAAGCCGTGCCAACCTTTAATTGATAGAATAAAGATGTTGTTATTGGTTTTATGAATGTTCGATATTGTAACGATGTCATAGAAACAAATCTGGTGTCAATCAGAGGTGTTTCAGAGAAGTCCATATGAGAGATAACTAATGTCGGGAGAGGGCAGAATTATATAAGAGAGAATACAGAGGACATGAGATGTCTCGAGATGTTAGAAATATGTTTCTGACATCATTAGATAAGGTCGATCATTTTATCTATAGGGATTATATGGTTTCGGAAGAGTTTCGGGCAAAAACCGAAAAGGGGGGGGGGCAGGAGTGCTGGAGGGGGCACATCTGCCCCCATGGTCACACCCATTATTGGGTGAATGGAAGGTGGGACCAAGGGCCACAAGCATGGTGCATTACTTATCCCTCTTCCTTCCTTGTTTGGTTGAAAGAGAGAAAAAGGAAAAACCTAAGGAAAAGGAAAATAAAAGGTGGAAGGGGAGTTGGACTCCCAAAGGGAGTCCAATCCGAGTTGGGCTAGGAGGGAGGTGTGGCCAGCCCTATGGCTTCCAAAAACGATCTCCCCCACTTGGCAGGTCTCCCCTGGAGCCACATATGCAATCCCAGACCCCATTGAGGGACACAACAATTGGCCTCGTGCCTTTGTTCTCTCTCTATCTCTCTAGTAGAATTAGATCTTCTTCTAATTGGGGTTTTGAGGTATCCTCACCCAATTAGAGCTAGCTCTAATCTATAATCTCTCTCATGTGTTGAGAACTTCTAGATTCGTAGAGCTCTAATCAAGGTTGATTAGATCTACCAATTAGCAATGTCAAAAGGTTGTCTCTCTTCATCGGTGCCGAGTCTTGGACGGCGGAGCGTTGGAGGGTTGACACGAGCGTACACGTGCACAACATAAGAGGGATTACACATGTGATCCATGACAAGGGATGCTTAGCGACATCCTTTCAACAAGTCCTAGTTGTGATGATCTATGATTGTCCAGAATCTACTATGACTACATTGTTCTTCCGCTGCCGGTGAGTCATGGTACTAGATCTGTATGAATATGCGTTGTTATCTCCAGATTCATCTTGGCGGCTACGTCGGACGCAAAATTTTACATTATGCAACGTACACCAGTACTAATTTCTGAAACAACTCTCCATAAGGGCACACATGACTGGAGAAGCCTACCTATAAAGTATAAACAAAAACACGCCTTCCAGAAATCACGTGACTCACTATCCATGGCCCGACAGCTCTCATGGTGGATCCTTTATACAATCTCCACGCAGACTACATCGAAAAACAATCAACCCATAAACATCTGCGACAACTAGAAGAATCCATAGCAAACCACCAAGCGAACCAGCAAATATGAATGGCACGCAAACACAGTAAATAAGAAAAAAAAAGGTAAAATAGACGTAAAAATAGCTCATAAAACGAAAGCATCCTTGAGAAAAAAATCGAAGCAACACCATGAAGCAGAACGGCCACGAAGACAACACACTTCTTCCAAAGAACAGTACCTACGAGTAAATGAAGTATGACTCCGGCATAGGCGAATAACTGTCCTGATATAACAAAGATACAACCTTCCGTGGAATCCGCTCGAAGACCAACAATAGATAAACGACTCCGATGACTCAAAGAAGCCACATGAATCCACTGAACAACCCGATGAATCTGAAAGGCACACAAACACGACAGATAAGAAAGATATACACAAAACACCAGCACAAATAAAGAAGCACTCAAGGGAGCAAAAAAACTATGTAGAACAGGAAGCAAAGCTGCCACGGAAGGCGTCACAACACCCTAAAAATCAGCACCGAGATTCCTGGAGAACACGCTACACCATGGAACGACATAAAAAAGAACACAAAACAGACTCACACAAAGAAGAAGAAGAAAAATAAGAGTCGGGAGAGATCTAGAAAAAGGAGAGATCATCATGAGGGACGGGTCGATGGGAGGATATATATCGGAGGAAAACTGGAGAGAAAGCAATCATTTTGGACCGTGGAGCACGTGTCAGACGGACCGGGTGAGATACACATACATAGATGTCTCATAGGGTTCGGAAGTCTTCTAGCATACACAACATGGTCGGTCGCCCGCACATGTCACACACGTCGCACCCCACCATAGAAACCACGACACCGCGCGATAACACCAACATACGACATGTGAGCATCCAACGCACAACAACAAACCGAATGGAGGCTCAACGACTCAAAACCTAGAGCCGGCCTCCCTCGGGCCCGACCTGCAAGCATGCATGAGGCTGCGAAGCCACGAGTCACATCCGAAAAATAAAAAAATCGAGAAAACAAAAAACCAGGGCCGCACGTTGGGACATGTGTGATGTCTACGCACGCTTCTATTTTTGACGACAATGTTGGGTCTCCAAGTGCAGAGGTTTGTAGAACAGCAACAAGTTCCCTTAAGTGGATCACCCAAGGTTTATCGAACTCAGGGAGGTAGAGGTCAGAGGTATCCCTCTCAAGCAACCCGCAATTACGATACAAGAAGTCTCTTGTGTCCCCAACACACCTAATAAAATTGTCACTTGTATAGGTGCACTAGTTCGGCAAAGAGATAGTGAAATACAACTAATATGGATGATTATAAGTGATAATAGCAATCTGAAATAAAAAAATGCTAGCAAGCAAACTTGTAGCAGAACTGATTGTAAACGGTGTTTCAATGCTTAGGAACAAGGCCTAGGGATCATACTTTCACTAGTGGACACTGAAAGTAGAAGGATGCCGCCTAGGGGGGGGTGAATAGGCGCTTTAAAATAATTATGGTTTAGGCTTGAGTAAATGTGGAATAAAACTAGCGTTTAATTTATCAAGTACAAAACCTAAGCAATCTAGGTTCACCAATGTGCACCAACAACTTATGCTAGGCATGATATACAACTATGAGATAGCAAGATAGATGACTTCAAGCACGATTGCTATCACAAAGGTAAATGCATAAGTAACGAGCTAGAGTATAGAAGTAACCGAAGCACAAGGAGACACCGGTGTGATTACCGAAGTTCCTTCCCAAGGGAAGTACGTCTTCGTTGGAGAGGTGGGGAGCCACCTAGGCGCTCCTCAATATCACGGATGTGCACACCTTATTCTCCTTGAGCTTCTCCGGTGAGGGAGATGCTCGTTTCCACTATGAGGTCCACTTGAAGGCGTTGACCAAACCTTACACGAGGTTGAGGCTATCTCCACAACTCAATTGGAGGCTCTCAACGAAGCTTCTTGCAACAAGGTGGAAGACCCAAGCACTAACCGTCTAGGGTGCTCAATACACCCAATAGGAACAATCTCTCCGGTGTCCAAGCACCCAAGAGTAACAAGCTCACGAACTTCTCTTTCACTAATCTCGTGGGGAACTCAAACCGATGCACCTAATGCAATGGCAAGAACACACAAAGTGGTCAAGAACTTCTCTCCCAAATCCCACCAAAGAAACTAATGCAATGGAGGGAGGAAGGAGGAAGAACAGGGAAAACAACAAATGAATCCCTAGATCTAGATCCAATAGGTTCCCCTCACAAAGAGGAGGGATTGATTGGTGAAGTGGTAGATCTAGATCTCCTCTCTCTTTTCCCTCAAGTGGAAGCAAGAATCATTGGAGGGATTGAGAGATAGCAAGCTTTTGGAGGTCAACAATGGAGGTCAAACTTGCTCAAAAGGTTAGGGAACCATTGGGGAAGAAGGCCCCTTAAATAGGTCACCCAAATATCCAACCATTGGAAGAAAAATCGCGCAGGGGCGGAACCTCCGGTGAACCCACCGGAACCTCCGCCCCCCGGATGAGTTAGAACACCAAAAGGGTCGGAAAACTGCCCCAACCACCGGAACCTTCGGTGGTTTCACCGGAGGTTCCGCCAACATCATCCCGACAAGGTTTCCGGCGGAGCCACCACCGGAACCTCCGGTGGTGGAAAAAACTGCAGAACACCCTATATGAAAACAGTCGTAACTTTTGCATCCGGACTCTATTTTCGATGTTCTTGGGCTCGTTGAAATCGCAACGACGAGCACTACAAGAATATGAAGATATACATCATAGTAAAAAATGGGAATATAAAACCAAATGATGAAAGGTTTGTCCTATCAATAAAGGACAACCGGTAGAAACCTCCAACAACAAAAATGCGATAAGTTTTTCATACAAAATCCATTTTTGATGAACTTGAGCTTGACATGAAGAACATGACAAGCTCTAAAACCTTACATGGAGAAAACCCAAATAAGAACCAAGAAGGATGATTCCATGTATGCAAAGGTTTGATCTCTCTACGATAGATACGATCAAGATATGCATTCAAGAGCCCCTCTTGATAGTACGGTTATCTATCCTATAATCCGGTCTCCCAACTAGCATAATGAGACTGGTAAAATAGAAACCCTATCTAAGTCATACCTTTGCCTTGCGCAATCCAATTGAGCTAGATGATGACGATCTTGACTCTCTCAAGTTGGATCTTCTTTCTTGATCGTGCTTGCTAGCACATGCTCTGCTTGATGAAGACTTGCAAGTTGCTCCCCCATACACCACTATGGGAGAGGATGCTCCCCCATACACCATTATGGGAGAGACCCTTAATGGCAAATCTTCACGAGGCCACAAACTCCAAAAGGGTGGCAAGCATCAAACATATGATTTCTTCTAGATGCTTCACTTGAGCTTCCACGTCAAGCTAGGTGACGAACACCGCTTGACGATGACATAGACCATGGGAAATATGAAATCTTCCTTTTTGTTCATGCCCATGGAAATATACCATACCATGAGATACACAATCCCACTTGGTACATCTTGTAGCTTTGTGTGTTGATCACTAGCTTGATCAACCTTGTATCTTTTCTTCTCACTTCAAATGATGATGTCTTGAAGATAACCATGAAGGATAACCTAATAATTTTCTTCAAGACACACTAGCAATAAGCTCAACTCAAACCATGACCATTCTTCATATAAATCCTTGAATATAACAATGGCCATCAAGGAAGCTAATAGAGTTCAACACATGAACTCCATTATTTCCTATGGACAAGATCTACAAGGATAACTCAATGCAAACATTAGTATAAGGATTGTCATTAATTACCAAAACCACATATGGGGGCACCATGCACTTTCAGACACTCTCAACAATAATAACGTAATTGAATGCATAAATATCATCTCTTCACTATGCTACTCCGAACCACTCTCCGATCGGATAACAAAAACCAATCATTGTGTAGGGCTATAAAAGCACTCCTTAGAGTTCGCATTTCCCCATCTAGGTAACCCCCACGCTATCACCATGAGACCTAGATGGTTCCAAACAAACACCACAATTTCATAGGGTCATCCAACAGAAAATATAAATATCATGGTAAACCACATGGTGCACACACTGTCACCTTTACACCGTGATCAAAGTGTCTACGAAGATCTCATAACAAAACCACTTGAGTAGCGTAATAGATGAAGAGTAACATCTACTTGTTCAACTATATTACAAACCTCATGATCACATAAAGGTCACGCCATGGGAGAGAGATGAGACACATAGCTACCGGTAGAGCCCTCAGCCCCAAGGGAGAACTGCTCCCTCGTCATCATGGGAGACAGCAACAGCGATGAAGATGGCGGTGAAGTCGATGGAGATGGCTCCGGGGGCACTTCCCCGTACAGACAGGGCTCTGGAACAGAGATTTCTATCCCCCGAAACTTGTCGGTGGCGGCGGCGGAGCTACAGAACTTGTCATGGAAGGAGGCTGGTTATATTAGGGTTTATGCCTCGGGGGTAATAAATAGGCGAAAGGACGATGTCGGTGGGCGCCCGAGGGTGATGCATGTAAAATGCATAGATGAACTTTGCATATTTTCACATGGTTTTCTATTACATATTGCATCATATAAGGGTATAATTCAATGTTTTATAGTATTTTGGGGTTAAATTACAAAGTCCCCCAACTTTTATGGAATTAACCCTGCCTGTCAGAAACCCCGTTTTCTATATTTTTGACGTTTCAGGGGGCAAACTTCCGCGAAATCACCTGAAAATCTGCGGGGGTCATTTTCTTGGAAGGAGAAGACTTGCGGGCGAAGGATCCACGAGAATTGGGCAAGGAGGACCAAAAGAGGACCCTCAACGCGGCCAGATTCCTTGGCCGCGTGAGAGGCCCCCTTTTGGCCCCTGTGGTCCCAATTCCTTCCATCTTCGACTTACCGACTCTGTCTTGACCTAAAACCGACTATAAAAAGGGTCCCCCGTACCCTTACGGAGGAGAGCGCCGCCGAAACACCGAAACAGAGACCTGGAGTTCCAGATTGGAGGGGGAAAACTCCGGCGGGGCGCCGCCGGTGTGATCTCCTAACCCTCCAACGTCATCTCCATCGACATCTCCATGAAGAGGGAGTAGTCCACCCCAGGGCTATGGGTTTGTGGAAGTAGCACTTGTATCTCTCTCTCTATGTGCTTCACTAATTAGATCCGTATGAGCTGCCTCACATGATTACGGGCACCGTTGTAATTCCTATGTGGTGGATCTTTTCTATGAGTTATTGAATCTGAGATTGAAATTGTTTCTCTTGAGTTATTTGAGTAGATGTATCTTATGTACCCCATTCTTATTTGCTAGCTTTGATCAATCTAGTTCTTGAGAGCGTGTGCGTGGTGATGGGTGCATTAGTTGGAGTAACGGGGGGGTGGCTAGTGCTGTGAAAGTGACAGAAGTTCAGCGATCCACTTAGGTTTTGTTAAACCTTTCTTAGTTACCTCACTAGGGATAAAAAGGAGTACCTTGTTACCGGGGATTTGAAGTGACACTAATCAATCTCCATGACTAGATCTAGCAAGTTCTTACTTCAACTTCATGTCACATTGCTTAAAGCTATACTCTGGGTTTTCCATAATTATCGAGGTGTTATGATTTATTTCGCATCTTGGTGGAGTATAAGAGGGATCAATATGACCGTAGAGATCTCTATGCTAGGACGTGATGCCCATATGAAAGTACTCAATGTTAAACATGTTATTGTAATCTCACATGTAATTCTTTATGTCCACCGTCTACTTTATTTGAGAGAATGCAAGTGTGAAACCATGAACCCCGGTCCTATTTTAAATATAATAAAACACTCTAGTTACTTTGCTGCAATTTACTTTACTTGCACTTTACTTTACTTGCATCTCCAATTCGAATTTACATTATCTCCATCACCACTTGCATCACAAAAATACAAAAACAATCCATTGCATATTTATTTTCTCATTTGCATTTAGTAGTAGATTTTTATTGCACATTTACTTTCAGTTTTGCATTGCAATTTAGAAGTCTCACACCTTGTGCTTGACAACCACTTGGTGAGGTCGAGGGCACAAAACTCTCTATTTGTTTGCAGGATCCTGGAGGAAGCTTGGAAGATAACTGCTGAAATACTGGCTCCCCAAGAGTTCGATATAAACCCTCGAGTCACCCTCGTGGGTAAGAAGGCTTGCCACTAGCTACACACTCTGCACTTGGAGTCTCAACCTAGCCATCAAGCGTTTTTCTGGCGCCGTTGCCGGGGAGCCATAGGTGAAGGAGTTGTCCAAGGGAGCTCACAAGAAGTCTTCATCACCAACAAGGTGTGCAAACACCTAAGCTTGGGGAGGTTGCACCTACGTGAGTATCGTCCTTTCTATCTCCACCTTCTTTCAAGTAGATTGTTTTGTTTCTTGTCTTGTTTTTGTTTTTGTTTTGTTTTTGTTCTTGTTTTTGTTTTGTCTTGCATATTTTATTTTAGTTTGAATTTTAGTTTTGCATTTAGTTATCTAGTTTATTTTAGTATTTCGAATTTGCTTAGTTACTTTACTTTTGTTTTGCATAAAAAATTAAAAACTACATAAAAACTGTTAAAATGGGTGATAGAACTAAATTAAGTGACTACACAAATACACCCAATGACCAATTCATTGCTAGGCCAATTACTACACCTGAAATACAAACTGAAAGCTATGAAGTAAGTCCTAGTTTATTGAATTTAATTACTATAGAGCAATTTGGTGGTAGTGCTATGGAGGATGCCTCTATGCATCTTCATGATTTCATGGAAATATGTGATATGCAAAAATTTAAAATTGTGGAAAGTAGTGTTTTAAAACTGAAATTATTTCCTTTTTCACTTAGAGGAAAGGCTAAAGAATGGTTACTTTCACTACCTACAGCTAGTATAAAGTCTTGGGATGATTTAAAAGAAGCTTTCATTAAGAAATATTATCCTCCCGTTAAAATTTTGCAAAATAGGAATAATATCCTCTCATTTAAGCAAAATGATAATGAACATGTAGCCATGGCATGGGATATAATTAAATTGATTCTTAGAACATGCCCATCACATGGAGTAAATGAATAGACCATACTACACTCTTTTTATAATGGTCTAAACTACATGTCTAGAGATATACTTGATTCTGTTGCTGGAGGTGCCTTTATGAGTAAAACTGTAGGTGAGGCTAAGAGCATATTAGAAAGCATATTGCAAAATTATAGTCAATGTAATACTGAAAGAGCACCCAATCCCACTAAGAAAATAAACTCAATTGAAGAAACCAATGATTTGTCTTCTAAAATGGACACTGTTCTTGCTTTTATTAATAAACAAAATATGGAGAATGTGCCTTTGCATGAGCTAGTTGGTAGTAATTCTGAAAGTGTGGATGTTAATTTTGTTAGGAATTATGGTAGCAATGGTTTTGGTAATGCTTACAATTCATATAGTAAACCTCCTTATGTGCCAAACAAACATTTTGTTCCATATCCTAATGCTAATGAAAATAAGTGGAAGCCTTCTAGTGAAATTTCTGAATCTAATAAATTGCTTATGGAACAAGTTGCTAGTCACAATGCTATGATACATGAGTTAAATAAGTCTATTGCATCCATTAGTAGTGATATTAAAGGATTGCGACTTCAATCTTCGAATTTAGATAAAGCATTGTCAAAATTAGCTGATAATCAAGCAACTCTATTAAGCATGTCAGCAGGAAAGCCACAAGCACAACCTAGTTTAGGAATGAATTCTATTAATATTGCTGCTCCTATTATTGAAAATATTGATCATATTGCTGAGAATACAAGTGATCATGTCCCTACTAGCTTAGAAGAAACTTTGAATGAAATAGTGAAGTACCCTGAATATTTACTTCCATATATGTCTTATCTTGCTAGCAAAGATGAAATTAGTTCTCATGAATCAAGCATGCTAGCTAAATTAGAGAGTAAAGTAGAGGAAATTATGATGCTTAATGAAATTAAGGATCCATTGCTTGATTTAGAAAAAAGTAGCTTGCAAGAACTTATTGCTACTCTACAAAAATTTGCTAGTGATCCCACTATAAATGTTAATCAACCCGGCTTTGGATCTTATAATGCTAATCATGTCTTGCAAGAAAAAATTGCTAGGTAAAAGAATGAGGCCATGATACCTCCTAAGCTTGGGGATGCATGGATCCCCAAGGTGCTAGTTTCAGTTGGAAAAGAAATTCACCATGCTATGTTAGATCTAGGTTCTAGTGTATCGGTACTCTTTAAAGAATTATATGAATTGCTAGAACTAGAAAATTTAGAGAAGTGCTCAAGTGAATTTGTCCTTGCTGATAACTCTACTAAACATGCTGTAGGACAACTAAAAGATGTTATGATTGAATTGCACATGACTTTCGTACCCGTTGATTTCATTATTATGGATATGGGGGATAAATCCCCTAGTCCTATTATTTTGGGTAGACCTTTTCTTCATACTATAGGTGCAATCATAGACTCCAAGGAAGGGAATGTCAAGTTTCAGTATCCTCACAAGAAAAGAATGGATCACTTCCCAAGGAAGAGGGGCACGCTGAAGAACAAGCTCCCTCATGAGCTTTATCCCTCTTGATTATCAAGTAAGTAAAGCCTAACTATATGGCTATAAAGAAAGCGCTTTACGGGAGGCAACCCGGTTGTTTTTGTTTGTATTTTCCTAGTGTCCTCTTTCTGTCTCAAGAGATTAGTTTTTTTGTTTTAATTCTGGAGTTTTCAATAAAGAGTCAAGTCAAACCCATTTGGACTTATAAGTTGCTATCCTAGTGCATGAAATTTCCGTTTCAGCACGAGTCTGCTCACCGTACGATTTTATGTTTTTTATTGGTATGTCGGATTGAGCTAATGTTTTAGTATGTTCTGCAACTTTTCGTCCTCTGTAAGCACAAAAATTTGCTTAATTTTTTGACGAGTCTAGCTTAGGTAAAAACGTTAGTTTTGCTGCTGCTGCTTTTCTGGACAGATTCTGCCTTCTTTTGTCTTATGCACTCTTTGGGCTTGGGAATCGAATTTTCATGATTCTTTCAAGCAAGAGAGTGAACATACAACATAATGAACCTTATTGTATATCTACTGGAGCATTTGATTTGGAATTTTGCACATCAAGCATGTGATTTGTTTGTCCTTGCTAATCTCACCCCACAGAAAAAGAATGGGAGAAACATGTTTTGTGAAGTTTTTTCACAGGGAATAGAGAAGCTGCGCCTCAAGACATCCAAGAATGGTGAAAGCCATAAGCTTGGGGATGTGATGAACACCCCACTGGAGCTACACTCTTTTGGTTAGCACACGTCTACTTTCTGTTTTTCTAAGCAAAGCATTTATCATAGAGACTTGAAGCGTCTAGTTTTTGTTCTTATTTTTGTTTTGATAAGACCACCACCATCATTTTATATGAGATTGAGCTACTGGAGTTTGGGGTTAGAATGTATTGGATGCTAGTATTATGACTTGGAATAGGGATGCCATGGTTGATTTGAAGAGCTACATATGTTTGCATGATTTATAGGCTTTTTATGTGTAGAAATTTGCAATAATGTTGTCTTGAGCTATCTCTTATTCATGTCCTTGATGTTAATTGCTGGTTTATTTAGTTTGTCATGAAATGAGTAGTTCTATGGACATATGCATGCATAGTAGCTGGTCAACTATCTCCCTCTTGCTAGCCCAAAAATTTAAAAATTCCAACAAGTAAAAACTTGTTTCCAACACTCCTTAGCCAAGTATTTCCAGTGAGTCCATCATATCTTCCCATTAGCTTCATTGCTATTCCGAGTATGTTCACCATGTTATTGTGTTATTTATGTTCTAAATTAAGATATTCACTTTATTAATTGTCATGGGTTGAACTTGGGATAGGACTCTCACGAACTTTTGAAGGCACACTTTACTTTTTATGCATCTAATAAACATGACCCAATAATGGGAGCCACAAGTTTTGCGTTTGACAAGTGTGTGGTTGGGAGCTAGCTATAAACGTGTATCACCGGAAAGCTTTCAACATTGCACAGAAAAATTTACATTTGGTTGATATCATGTACTTTTGTTTTTTGGACTCCTGCCATGCCGAAATAAAATAGAGGAATAGTAAGTTTTGATGAGTAAGTATCTATATGACTAGAGAAACGCATTGGGCCGCTACCCAAGCCATGCTTTATCATGGTGGAAATTTACTTACAGCTTGAGTTACTCTACAACACATCCTATAATAAAATAAGAAGCTATGCATAATAGTGAATCAAAATAAAAAGGATGATGAGTCTACTCCGTTTGTTCATCTTGTCATTGTAACATGGGCTTGTTTCCATGTCATGGGGCAAGAGGTACCTCTTTGCGGTTCTCTATGATGTCATTAATACTTATTATGATTGTACAAAGCTTATTAGGAATCTTAAGTTGAGTAATCATGGAGTAGGTTTTCACACTCACGGGGCATGAGGCTTTCAACCACCTTGTCATTCTCATTACTTCAATACTCACAATTTTAAGATGCTAGTGATAAAGGGGCAATGAGAGTCCTAGATCAATGGATACCACATTTCAATTAGTAATTTTAGTTGAATAATTTAGAGGCTAAATAAGACTTGATCATGTTTTACCTCTACTCAATTTTCTCCAAAGTGTCCACCATATTTTCTATTCTCCATTATGCTATTCTTTGACCAATATAGGATTTTATTTTTCATTTTGTGTATGCATTTGGTCCATAGTGCTTTTATTTCATTATACACTTTGTGAACTTTCATGAAGCATCTTTGCTTACATATTTGATATTTCTTACAACATGAATTGTATATTGCTACTCATTTCTAGTATTAATCATTTGATTATATGTAGCGTGAATAATCCTCCTTGATATTCCATGATTGTTTCAATATGCAAAACCCATCTTAGTTTTATCACCTTCATACTCGAGGACGAGCATGGGTTAAGCTTGGGGATGTTGATGCATGTAAAATGCATAGATGAATTTTGCATATTTTCACATGGGTTTCTATTACATATCGCATCATATAAGGGTATAATTCAATGTTTTATAGTATTTTGGGGTTAAATTACAAAGTCCCCCAACTTTTATGGAATTAACCCTGCCTGTCAGAAACCCCGTTTTCTATATTTTTGACGTTTCAGGGGGCAAACTTCCGCGAAATCACCTGAAAATCTGCGGGGGTCATTTTCTTGGAAGGAGAAGACTTGCGGGCGAAGGATCCACGAGAATTGGGCAAGGAGGCCCAAAAGAGGACCCTCCACGCGGCCAGATTCCTTGGCCGCGTGAGAGGCCCCCTTTTGGCCCCTGTGGCCCCAATTCCTTCCATCTTCGACTTACCGACTCCGTCTTGACCTAAAACCGACTATAAAAAGGGTCCCCCGTACCCTTACGGAGGAGAGCGCCGCCGAAACACCGAAACAGAGACATGGAGTTCCAGATTGGAGGGGGAAAACTCCGGCGGGGCGCCGCTGGTGTGATCTCCTACCCCTCCAACGTCATCTCCATCGACATCTCCATGAAGAGGGAGTAGTCCACCCCAAGGCTATGGGTTTGTGAAAGTAGCACTTGTATCTCTCTCTCTCTCTATGTGCTTCACTAATTAGATCCATATGAGCTGCCTCACATGATTACGGGCACCGTTGTAATTCCTATGTGGTGGATCTTTTCTATGAGTTATTGAATCTGAGATTGCAATTGTTTCTCTTGAGTTATTTGAGTATATGTATCTTATGTACCCCGTTCTTATTTGCTAGCTTTGATCAATCTAGTTCTTGAGAGCGTGTGTGGGGTGATGGGTGCATTAGTTGGAGTAACGGGGGGTGGCTAGTGCTGTGAAAGTGACAGAAGTTCAGCGATCCACTTAGGTTTTGTTAAACCTTTCTTAGTTACCTCACTAGGGATAAAAAGGAGTACCTTGTTACCGGGGATTTGAAGTGACACTAATCAATCTCCATGACTAGATCTAGCAAGTTCTTACTTCAATTTCATGTCACATTGCTTAAAGCTATACTCTGGTTTTTCCTTAATTATCGAGGTGTTATGATTTATTTCGCATCTTGTGGAGTATAAGAGGGATCAATATGACCGTAGAGATCTCTATGCTAGGACGTGATGCCCATATGAAAGTACTCAATGTTAAACATGTTATTGTAATCTCACATGTAATTCTTTATGTCCACCGTCTACTTTATTTGAGAGAATGCAAGTGTGAAACCATGAACCCCGGTCCTATTTTAAATATAAGAAAACACTCTAGTTACTTTGCTGCAATTTACTTTACTTGCACTTTACTTTACTTGCATCTGCAATTCGAATTTACATTATCTCCATCACCACTTGCATCACAAAAATACAAAAACAATCCATTGCATATTTATTTTCTCATTTGCATTTAGTAGTAGATTTAATTATTGCACATTTACTTTCAATTTTGCATTGCAATTTAGAAGTCTCACACCTTGTGCTTGACAACCACTTAGTGAGGTTGATGGCACAAAACTCTCTATTTGTTTGCAGGATCCTGGAGGAAGCTTGGAAGACAACTGCTGAAATACTGGCTCCCCAAGAGTTCGATATAAACCCTCGAGTCACCCTCGTGGGGAAGAAGGCTTGCCACTAGCTACACACTCTGCACTTGGAGTCTCAACCTAGCCATCAGGGGGGCACACCACCTGTAGGCGTGGCCGAGGGGACCCGCGCCCAGCTATGGTGTGGCCACCCTATGGCCCCCCTCCGGGTCTCCTTTGGACTCCGTTAACGTGCCAGGAATTCTAGGACTCTGGGATTTTGTTTCGTCCAATTCCGAGAATATTTCCAGAACAATTTTTCTAAAACCCAAAACAGCAGAAAACAAGAACTGACTCTCTGGCATCTTGCCAATAGGTTAGTCCCAGAAAGTCCATAAAAATGACATAAAGTGTATAGGAAACATGTAGCATATGGCATAAAAACAACATGGAACATAGGAAATTATATATACGTTTGAGACGTATCAAGCATCCCCAAGATTAGTTCCTACTCGTCCTCGAGTAGGTAAAACGATAAAAACAAATAATTTCCGAGGTGACATGCTACCAACATAAACTTGATCATCTAAATTGTAAAATCATATGCAAGCTGAGATCATAGTACTTTAAACACATACATGGTGGATATAATTCTAACAATGAAACTTAGCAATCACTTTGCATCATGAAAAGTAACACAAATAAAAGATCATGAACAATAATGCACTTGAAAATTATACGTTTGTTTCGAGCATAAAGAAAACACAGCAAAGTGATATTTCGATTGTCCTTAAGAGTGGGGCAAAACATAAATGCCAGGACACCTTCAAAGTTCAAGTGGATGACTACAACAGATAATTTGAGAGAAAGTAATAACACATCATGAATCAATCAATAATAATCTTTGGGACTGATGCACATTAAACTCAGAATAGCAACTACGCTCTCTTAATTGTGCATAAAGTTAGAAGATGGAGACTCAACATAAAAGTAAAAGAAAGGCCCTTTGCAGAGGGAAGCAGGGACTCATGTGCTAGAGCTTTTTATTTTATTAAACAGATGTATTGAAAACAGTTTTTTAGAGAGGTGTATGCTTATGTTAATGAATGGTAATAGAGTTCTTGTCATCTTCCATACTAAGCAAGTTGAGAGCGGTTCCGAATTATTTATACTGGGAACTTATAGCATGCACTTTATATAGTATGACACTCCTCCCCACCTTGCTTTCGCAAACCATGGCTAACCGAATCCTCGGGTGCCTGCCAACAATCTCATACCATGTAGGAGTGCCTATTTATTTGTTTAGCTTTTTGATGTTATAATGGTCTAACCAGTTGTTTGCAAAATTAATGAAGAGCATATGAAGCATGCAAGTCGGGGTACTTAAATAGTATGGAAGACAATAAACCGAACTACTACTTCCTCATGAGCTAAAACAAGAACACAAAACATGAATAATTTTGAAGGTTTTAAAGGTAGCACATGAGAAATTTACTTGGAGTGGCGGTTAAATACCACATGTAGGATGGTATGGTGGACACATTTGGCAAAAATTTGGTTTTTGGAGTGGGATGCACGAGTAGATCTCATACTTAGTATAGGTGGTGGCTAGCAAGAGGCTGGGAGCGACAAATTAAGAGAGCAATAATGGCCATAATCATGCATAGCGACAAAAACATTATTAAACAAAGCATAAATGGTATTACAAGTAAAAAATAAATGATCATAGAGGCTATAAGTGACTGCTTTCTAGTCATAAACATGGTGTAAGCATGCACCAAGTCAACCAATTAAAGCATTCGAAGGAGAACACCACAAATTTACGCTTCAATGTGATAAAAACAACTCATGATTCTTTCAATGGCACATTAAACACTCTCATATATTTGAGACAAGTCATTCTACAATGATAACTACTAAGCATAGAATTAAAATAACATCCAACATGACATGAAAAATCTAGCCACAGTCTATACGAGCTTCTTTTTGCACCGTTATAAGCACGAAAATTGTACTACTGCTTTCCAACACCAATCATTTTATACTAAACAAAAACTTTCCAAGAGATATAGAAACGAAACAAGAGAGTACTAATACTACTCTACTAGAACTAACAACTCTGAATAAGAGATGCATGAAAAACAGGAGCTAAAAGAATTTGCAGCAGCTTGAAGAAAAACTAAGAATACGAGCATGATAGAAAATAAGTATTCATATAAAAAAGCGGAGCATGTCTCTCTCCCACACAATAATGTTGGGTTCCAATTATTTTTATTGCATTAAGGAAAACAAAATAAAAACAAACAGACGCTCCAAGTAAAGTGCATATGGTGTGACCGAATAAAAATATAGTTTCACTAGAAGTGACCTGATAAGTTGCTGATGAAGAAGGGGATGCCTTGGGAATCCCCAAGCTTATACGCTTGATTCTTCTTAGAATTTTCTAGGATGAACCACGAGGGCAGCCCCAAGCTTTGGCTTTTCACTCTTCTTGATCACATTATATCACCCTCTTCTCTTGACACTTGAAAACTTCCTTCACACCAAACTCAAAGTAATTCTTATTAGAGGGTTAGTGCACAATAAAAAATTCACATGTTCTCCTTGGACACAGCAATATTAATACTTTTTAAACATTATCTACAGACATTGATGTTTTGTGGAGCAAAGAAATCCACTCGACATAGTAAAAGAGAGAATGCAAGTAAAAAGACAGAATCTGTCAAAACCAGAATAGTCTGCAAAGACGATTTTTTTGGGGCACTTACGTTGCTCAAATCGAAAAACGCAAAGCTAGAAAATGTTTCAGAAATAGCTAAGGATTAAGCACAAAAAATTTCAGGTCATTTTTATCTTTCTGTGAATTTACACGAATTTAATGGTGGACAACAAAATCTGTTTCCTGCGTAGAAATCCAAATCTAACTTTAACTTTCACTAGAAACTTTACTTGGCACAACAAATAAGAGAAAATAAAGATACAAAAGAGTTTCTTTAGAAGTAAACAACACCTTGACTCAAAGAAAACAGAAGAAAACATTGCAAAAATAAAAACATGGGTTATCTCCCAACAAGTGCTTTTCTTTAACGCCTTTTAGCTAGGCCTGATAATTTTGATGATGCTCACATAAGGATAAGAGTTGAAAAAATAAAATAGAACATCAAGAAGCATATATAAAACATGTTTATACCTAACACTCTTCCTATGCATAGGAGTTTTGTAAGAAAACAAATCAATGGAGCACCAAGCTAGCATAGGAAGGCAAAACAAATGCAACTTCAAAACTTTTAACAAAAAGAGAGGATACTTAATATTATTCAGATATATGAACCGTGTCTTCCTCTTTCATAATGACCATTGGGTCTTAAAGAAACCAGCATATAGAAACAACACAAGAGAAAGCTCAAAACTTTCATCATAAAGAGAGGAAACGATAACCATATTTTCCTGTCTCAAAATAATTCTCAGTAGCATCATGAATAGACTCAACAATATATCTATCACATACAGAAATTTTATCATGATCAAGCATAAAATTATTATCATTACTCTCCACATAAGTAAAATCCTTTTCATTAATAGTAGTGGGAGCAAATTCAACAAAATAGCTAACTGTTATTTTCATCGCCATAATCATCAAATATAGGAGGCATATTGTAATCATAATAAATTTTCTCCTCGATAGTAGGTGGACCAAAAATATCATGTTCATCATTGTAAACATCATATATAGAAGGCATATCATGATCAAAATAAAATTTATCATCAATAGTAGGTGGAACTAGAATACCACAATCATTATAATCATCATATATTGGAGGCAAAGTATCATGAAAGTAAATTTGTTCCTCCGTGCTTGGGGGACTAAAAAGATCATATTCATCAAAACCAGCTCCCCCAAGTTAGAGCTTTTCATGGCATTAGCAATAATGGCATTGAAAGAATTTATACTAATAACATTGCTACTAGCATGCAAATAAACTTCCATAGGTTTCTTAAATTTCTCTTCAAACACTTCATGTCCTAACTCAATATAAAGATTATAAAGTTCTCTCATATTTTTGTTGTCTTCCATTAAGCCTAACTAGTAAAATAGAAACAAGGAAAAAGTAAAAATAAGCCTAACTAGTGAAAATAAAAACAAGAAACAAAAAGATATAATTGCAGAATCTAAAGGAATAACTTCGAGCACTCACAGAGGATGTGAGTACCTTTTACCTTACCTCCCTGGCAACAGCGCCAGAAAAGAGCTTGATGTCTAACCATGCTTCTATTCTTGTAGAAAATGTTGGGACTCCAAGTGCAGAGATTTGTAGAACAACAACAAGTTTCCTTAAGTGGATCACCCAAGGTTTATCGAACTCAGGGAGGTAGAGGTCAAAGGTATCCCTCTCAAGCAACCCTGCAATTACGATACAATAAGTCTCTTGTGTCCCCAACACACCTAATACAATTTTCAGTTGTATAGGTGCACTAGTTCGGCGAAGAGTTATTGAAATACAATTAATATGGATGATTACAAGTGATAATAGCAATCTAAAATAAAAATGGCACCAAGCAAACATGTAGCAGAACTGATTGTAAATGATGTTTCAATGCTTAGAAACAAGGCCTAGGGATCATACTTTCACTAGTGGACACTCTCAACAATAATAACATAATTGAATGCATAAATATCATCTCTTCACTATTCTACTCCGAACCATTCTCCGGTCGGATAACAAACACCAATCATTGAGTAGGGCTATAAAAGCACTCCTTAGAGTTCTCATTCCCCATCTAGGTAACCCCCACGGTATCACCATGAGACCTAGATGGTTCCAAATAAACACCACAATTTCATAGGGTCATCCAACACAAAATATAAATATCATGCTAAACCACACGTTGCACACACTGTCACCTTTACACCATGATCAAAGTGTCTACGGAGATCTCATAAGAAAACCACGTGAGTAGCATAATAGATGAAGAGTAACATCTACTTATTCAACTAGATTACAAAGCTCATGATCACATAAAGATCACACCATGGGAGAGAGAGATGAGACACATATCTACCGTTAGATCCCTCAGCTTCGAGGGAGAACTACTCCCCCCTCATCATGGGAGACAACAACGACGATGAAGATGGCGGTGGAGTCAATGGAGATGGCTCCGGGGGCACTTCCCCGTCCCGGCAGGGCGCTGGAACAGAGATTTCTGTCCCCCGAAACTTATTTGTGGCGGCGGCGGAGTTATGGAACTTTTTGTGCAAGGAGGCTGGTTATATTAGGGTTTATGCCTCGGGGGCGGGGGGGGGGGGGGGGGATTAATAGGCGAAAGGGCGATGTCGGTGGGCGCCCGGGGGGGCCCACACCAACAACTGTAGGCGCGGCCTGGGGACCCGGGCCCAGCTGTGGTGTGGCCACCTTGTGCCCCCCTCCGGGTCTCCTTTGGACTCCGTTGATGTCCCGAGAATTCAAAGACCGTGGGATTTTGTTTCGTCCAATTCCGAGAATATATCCAGAACAACTTTTCTAAAACCAAAAACAGCAGAAAACATGAACTGGCTCTGTGGCATCTTGTCAATAGGTTAGTCCTAGAAAATCCATAAAAATGACATAAAGTGTATATCAAACATGTAGCATATGGCATGAAAATAACATGGAACATAAGAAATTATAGATACGTTTGAGACGTATCAACGTGTCATGAGCAGAAAAAATTTAGCGGAGACTAAAAAGTAGGATAAACGTGAAAATCCACGCATCGTAGTTTATAGGGTTATAAGTGAAGTACAAGATCTAAAAGTAAGCAGAGCAAAAGCTGAATACTCAACAAGTATAAGTGAAGCACACAAATATTCTATGAAAAAGCGGAGAATCTTTCTCTCCCAAACAAGAATGCGGAGAATCTATGAAAAGCGGAGGATCTATGAAAAAGCGGAGGATCTAACACTGTAATCACTAGCAAACAAAAAAAAAACAATCTGAAATCAAAATAAAAATGCGGTCCATGAACAACACATAATATGTAAAGCAGTAAAAATATAGTTTGAATGGAGACGTCTTGATAGGCATCCCCAAGTTAAGACACTTGAGACTTCTTAAATAATTTAGAGGGGTGTCTTGAGCATACCCAAGATGGAGCTTTTATCCCTTCTTGATCTTATATCACCATCCTCTCTCGTGATTCGTGACACTTAAAACCTTTATTCACACAAAACTTCCCATAAACTTATTTGAGGGGTTAGTACTCTTTAAATAAAATCCACTTTAGTGTTGTAGAAAAAATTGCAAATACTTAGTTTAACATTATATTCTGTTAAAAAGGCTTATTTATGGGTCTCCACCCATAAAGGACCGCAAACAACACACGTAAAAGAGAAAACCCAAATAAAGACATAAATATGTAAAAAATAGAATGAAATGAAAATATCCAATTTAATGAGGTACTTGTGTGGCTCGAATAAGAAAACTTAAAAACTAATGAAATAAAGATAATAAGGAGGAATTTTCTCTAAAACAAATTCAGATCAAGATCACGATATGGTGATTTTTAACATTTTCTATAGTGAAGCACGGAAAATATTTTTCTTGACAGCAAAACAAAACTTAACACTTTCAAAACACTCGAGAATACTCTTGGCACAAAAAATAAAATAAAAGGATAGAAAGGGGTTTTACGGAGGAAAAAACATCCAAGACTCAAGAGAAAGCAAAAATTAAAAAAGAGTAAAAATTATATGGGTTGCCTCCGATAAGAAATTTTCTATGATGCCTTTTAGCTATGTACAATGCAAAATAAAGTATTTTCACCATCTCCAACATCAAGATCATAGCTAGCACTTATCAGGGACTCAAAAGGTATCTTCATTATCCTTCTACGGAAGTGTTCCATCCCCTTTCTAAGTGGGAACTGAAACCTTATGTTCCCTCTTTCATATCAATAATAGACCCAACAATTTTATGAAAAGATCTTCCCAAAATAATAGGACATGAAGCATTACATTCAATATCCATAACAATAAAATCAGCAGAAACATAAAAATTGTTAACACCAATAAGAACATCATCATCCTTCCCAAAGGTTTCTTCATAGTAGAATCAACAAGATGCACACTTAATTAACAATTCTCCATAGGTTTCAATTCAAGCATATCACATAAAATTTTGGGCATAACAGAAACACTAGCACCAATATCACACAAATAATTGCAATGAAATACATTTTTTTCATCTTAATAGTGGGTTCCTATACATCTTCTAATTTCCTAGGAATATAGGTTTCAACTCAAAGCTTTTTATTCTCTAGCTTTAATAAGAGCATGAGTGATATCTTTAGTAAAAGAATGTTTATCCTACTCACATTAGGAGTTTCAGAAATATGTTGTAAGAATTTTATGAATTCAGTAAGGTTGCAATTATCAAAATAAATATCATCATCCTAAAAATTTTTGGGAAAATTATCATTTAAAGTTTCATTATCCTCAAGCCACTTTCATCATTTTTTTTATCAATAATAGATTTAACACCCTTCAAACCTCCGGGGCCTCTTCTAGCTAAATTTGGGACCTCTCAAATCCCAATTAGTTTACTGTTAGCATATATGGGACCTGTAGGCGACTCATAACAGCTCAAGGTTTTTAAGATCTTCATGTGTTTGAATGGTGGCAACATTTGTATGTAAAGTTTTAAGGGTTCCGTGAGTGTCATTTTCAAGTGAAGAGATGAGTTCAGGTTTAGCGGCCATTATGTTTATTAAAGTGGCTTGGGTATCCGACATATTGGAGATATAAGTTTCAGTATTGGCAAGCCTAGTTTAAAGATAAGAAATTTCTCTACTCAATCCCTCAAGTTGTCTACTTATTTTTTTCAATATAGAAGAATCCTCGTTCATTTGTTTTGAGAAAACTTTCTTCAGTGGCCTTCGCAATCTCTATTATTCTATCAACACTAAGAATTACTCGATTATTATAAGTATTACCGTAATATTTTCCACAAGAGTTGCCATCAGTAGCAGGATAAGGCGTAAAGTTGTTTCCACCAAAGTTATTTCTATAAAAATTATTATTGAAATTATTTCTAGCAATGAAATTAACATCAACTTGATCCTTTTCCTGAGAAATAAAAGAGTCTAAAGGAACATTATTAGGATAAATAGGAAATTGTTTGCTAGCAAGAATAGACATAATCATGTCCACTTTATCATTCAAACAAGAAATCTCCTCAACAAAATTTACCTTGTTACCAGCTGGAGCTCTTTAAGTGTGTCATTGATAACAATTTGCTATCATATCATCTAGAAGTTTAGTTTCCGCACCTAATGTGGTGGACATAAAGTTACCTCATGCACCCGAATCCAATCAATTCATCGAAAACAAATTCAGAGCTGCATAAAAAGTTTGGACAACCATCCATGTAGTTAGTCCGCGCGTAGGACAATTTTTAACCATAGACTTCATTCTTTCCCAAGATTGAGCAACATGTTCATTATAAAATTGTTTAAAGTTCATCATGTTACCCCTTAATTGTATAGCTATAGCAGATGGATAGTACTTTCCAACAAAGACATCTTTACATATAGTCCAAGAATACATGCCATTTCCGGGGAAAGACAATAACCGTTCTTTAGCTCTTACTCTTAAGAAAAAGGTAAAAGCTTAAGTTTTATAATACCACCTTCTACCTATTTCTATTTTATCATACCACATAACTCCACAAAGTTATTTAAATTAGAGGCAACAACACTACTAGGGAAATTCTTATACCACCGACGTGTATGTCGCAGGCGAACAACAATTCGCCTGCCGTAAGAATATTGTATTCGCCTACGGTAAGGTTTTCCCTAGTAGTGCAACATCGCCAATAGTACCAGCAAATTGTTATTTCATCAAAAGATTGAACAAGGCAGGTTTTGTTTCATAAGATTCCGCCTTAGTGACATGAGGATAAATTGGTGTGCATATGAAATCATTATTATTGGTACTAGTAAAATCACAAAGCTCAGTGTCCTTAGCTGAACTCATATTAGCAACATAAAAACAAGGTAAACTAACAAAACAGGGAAAAAATAAAAGCTGAAATTCTAATTTTCATGCGTGCTTTTGATTGTTAGAGAAATCAAACAAGCAAAACAAAGCAAAAAAAAAGACTAACAAAGAATAAAACAAAGTAAAGAGAATGGAAGTGTGTAACTTCCCATGCTGTAGCTATGAAGTACCTAGTAACGACACCACAAAATCTCCTTGATGCGGTGAGCAGTCACCACCCGCTTGGACCCCAAGTGGAACGTGATGTAGAGTAGCAGGAAGTTTTCCCTCAGTTTTGAGACCAAGGTTATCAAACCAGTAGAACTTAGAGGTCTCCATCAAGGTGTCAAAACTCTTTCATGGAATGGACCTACGCATAACACAACAAACTTACATTGCCCCAACGTTTCAGGAAGGTTGTCAATATTCACGTCTTGCTGAATACAAAGGGTTAATGCATAGTGTGGAAAATAGTGACGAAAGGAATAAAAGTAAGAATGGACCAACGAGAAAGTAATGGTTGAAAGCGAGGCTATAGAGGCAAATAATTTAGCGGCAACATGCTCAAACATCTATAACGGGGATATAACGGGCTATTTAAAACTATGAAAATAACTCCAAAATTTCTGAAAAAACCCAGAGACAAACATGTACAAGTATTTTACATACATGAAGAAATGAAATTTCTTGTGCTCCGTGCAAAAAAGACAAAATCAGTGCTACAACATAGCATTAAAAAAAGGTCTTTTTGAGGTCTCATTTTGTTTTTTCTTCATAGAGCACACAAATATACGTATGTAAAACACTTATACGTGTTTGTATATGATTTTTTCCAGATGTTTTGAGTTATTTTACTATAATTTTTCAATATTTTAATATATCAGGAGCATATGAGTCGGGGGGCCAAAACTCCTTTCTCGGAACATAAACAATATGATCATAATTTCACAATCCATCGGATCCCAGCAAACACAACATGTAGCAATTACATGATATATATTAATCATGTTAGGAAGCTTAGACCATGACATGGTAGCACAAAGAGAAGAGACAACCATCTAGCTACTACTATGAACTCATAGTACAGGGATGACCTACTCACGGATCACTCTAGAGGCAAACATGGTGATGAAGAGGCCTTTGGTGCCGATTTCACCTCCGGCAGGGTACCGGAACAGGACTCCAGGAACCTCGAACTAGGAGTTCGAGATGACGACGACTCTAGATGTGTTTTCTGGGAAATAATGCATATCCTCAAGTTTTTAGTTCAAGGAACAATTTATAGACGAAAATGCGACACGAGGGGAGCAAGGAGGTGGCAACGCGGGCAGGGGCGCGCCCCATTCGATCCGCGCCTGGGACCTATTTGGGCACCCAGGTGCCCCTACAACTCTCTTTTGTACTTCGTCCTTGTCTTCGGTAAAAACCGACTTCGTGATTTTTCACTATTTTTTTTTTTGATATTTTCAGATTTTTTTTCTGAAACTTAGAAATAAAAAAAATAAACCGACACTGTGCATCTTGTTAACAAGTTAGTCCGAAAAAATGCTCTAAATTGATATAAAAATGTAGTAAAAACATGTAGTAGTGATATCAAACAAGAAAAGAGCGATTAAAAATTATAGATATGTTTGACATGTATGATAACGGTCGTGCTTCACATCCTCCTCACGCACGATGCACGCTAGGATCATGAAGTCACCTTGTCCATGGACGCCTCGTCGACGAAGTCATCCAAACCGATGGAGGCGACGAATGCCGCGAGCGGGAGGTGAACCTCCTCCCTCTCCAGCGGAGGCAACGCTACACGTATCCCCGCGCCAGAGGACCACCCCGCCTCGTAGCAGTGCACGTGGCAGCGGTCGTACTCCTCGACCTCGCGGCGGAGGAGCGCGGGCGGCGGCAAGCCGGCAATACCCCGTAGTTGGTGTACTGGCGCGCTTCCGAGCGGCGTCGAAGGCGTCACAATGCTTCCACTCATTGTCGGAGGCCCCATGAAGCCGCATAGTGGTGTGAAGATGGCGGATGTGCAGGCGGTGGTGGGCGAATTCTTAGCCGGAAGCGAGCGAGAGTGGGGGGTCTGGTGGGTGGCGGCAGCGGAATGGCTCAGGGCATGGTCTCTATCGAACCCTACCAAGGGTAAAAATAGAGTTTGGGAGCGGAGATTTGCTAGGCACGATAAAAGTCTTACGGGTTGGGCCGGCTTTTTTTACGGTGTGCGCTAGGGGTGCTCTTATACACACTAATAGGTTTACTTTGTCCGAACAGCTTGAGGTCCTTGACGCCGTGAAATCCCAAAAGATCAGGGCACCGTTCCGTCAGCACGACACGAAATGGCTAGCAAAGCTGCAACTGTAAACCTGCGCTCTCTCGGTAGCAGGGAGCGCGCCGCCATCGCCGTATAGTGCTGCGCTAAGAGCGGAATTATAGAAGATTCCTAGGGATCTAGCCACAAAGTTCCAGCGCCATCACAGATTCACGGAGGAAGAATATGAGAGCGGGGCATCTAGCCATCTAGAGTCCAGCAATACCGGAATCTGCAAAGAGCAAACTTGCAAGGCCGCCGGACGCGTCCCGAATCGTTCCCCGTTTCCTTCACGGGATTGAGTCTGGTCGATTTCTATGGCATCCCGTGGGATTTGCTCCTCTTCTTATTCCCGTTCTTGATCAGGTACTGTTCTTCCTACCCGAAAGAGATCTGTTTGCTCGTACTGTTCGATGTCACCGCGTCTGAGTGGTAATTTGTGCGATCTTGGACGACTCTTGTAAGAATTGTCTGCTCGTGACCTGTCAGGACTTTGCTCTGTATAGGCACGAGTTAGATTTTCGAGAGTATGGTTTCCAGAACTCAAAAGAGATCATGTTGAATCCACCCAATTATCTATGACTGTGGCTCTGATTGCTGCGATGTGTTAGTTCATGTTTGTGTTATACCTTTTTGGTTTGATGGATAGCATTTGGGGTGTCAACCAAGATTTACCTAATGTTTTCAAACACTACTGAATTTGTGTTTTCCATTTGGGCTCACAATCCCATACTGCATTACATGTATATATGCTATAATTTAGTTTGTTCTTCTGCCCGACAGTTTGATCGGAACTCAAAAGAGAGCTTGTTGTCTCCACCCAATTATCTACTGATTTCTGCGATGTTTAAGTTAATGTTTGTGTTAAACCATATCTAGTTTGATGGATAGCATCCGGGTGTCAACCAAGATTTACCTAATGTTTTCAAAGACTACTGAATCTGTGTTCTTCATTTGAGTCCATAATCCCATACTGCATTACATGTATATGCTATAATTTTGTTTGTTCTTTTGGCTGACAGTTGTTGATCGGAAGAAGATTTAGGAATGCAGAAAGATGTACTTGCACAACAACAAACACTTATTTCGTGCAAACAAGATACGAGCTTCGTTCAAGCTCATATTGTGGATCTCTCGTGAGATTGTGCTGCATATTGATACCTTCCCTCCTCTCCAAGGTGCGAAGCATAGTAGATCGAGGGTGTCTATATTTGTTGGTAATCACCTTTGCGAAGACAGTTAATATCTGCTTGTCCATGCAGTATACACTCTAGATACTGGTATAAAACCGGCGTGTCACGTTCGTTTGTTTTATTCCATTCAGATAGCTTAATAGGATGGATGAGAGGAGAACTATCTTGATGGGCCGTTATGAAATCGGGAAGCAATTGGGACAAGGAACTTTTGCGAAGGTGTATTATGCCCGAAATCTTGCAACTGGCCAAGCTGTTGCGATAAAGATGATCAATAAGAACAAGGTTACAAAGGTTGGACTTGTGGAGCAAATAAAGAGGGAGATTTCAGTAATGAGATTGGTGAAGCACCCAAATGTCCTGCAGCTTTTTGAGGTTATGGCTACCAAGACTAGGATTTACTTTGCTTTGGAGTATGCTAAAGGTGGTGAGCTTTTCAACAAAATAGTAAAGGCAGGAAAGCTTAGTGAGGATGTTGCTAGGAGGTATTTCCACCAATTGATCAGTGCTGTTGACTACTGCCACAGCCGGGGTGTTTATCACCGTGACTTGAAGCCTGAAAACCTACTCCTGGATGAGAATGAAAACTTGAAAGTTTCAGATTTTGGTTTGAGTGCCCTGGCTGATTGCACGAGGCAAGATGGTCTCCTCCACACCACCTGTGGTACTCCAGCTTATGTTGCCCCAGAAGTTCTTAGCAGGAAAGGCTACGATGGTGCAAAATCAGATATATGGTCCAGTGGAATAATTCTGTTTGTGCTTGTGGCTGGTTACCTTCCTTTCCATGAGGTAAATCTGATAGAGATGTATAGGAAGATTTCCAAAGCTGAATTTAAATGCCCTCGATATTTTTCTGCTGAGCTGAAGGATCTTTTACAGAAAATCCTTGATCCAGATCCCAGTACTAGGATTACAATCTCAAGGATAAAGAGAAGTGGTTGGTACAGAAAACCATTTGAGGTAAACGCAAAGAAAAATGAGCCAGGAGCAACACACAACACCTCTTCAGCTGAAGCTGCAACGTCGGGCTCGACAGAACGCAGCATTTCTGAGCAAAATCAAGGGCCGTTAAGCCTCCCAAACCTGAATGCATTTGACATCATCTCTCTCTCAACAGGGTTCAACCTGTCTGGTTTTTTTGAGGATGAGTATGGCCGCAGAGAAGAACGATTCACCACTAGGCAGCCTGTAACAGCAGTACTTACAAAGTTGAAGGAAATGGCCAGACGCTTGAAGCTAAAAATTAAGAAGAAAGAAAATGGAATCTTGAAGTTTGCAGCTCCAAAGGAAGGAAAGAAGGGTTTTCTTGAGATTGATGCGGAGATTTTCGAGGTAGCCCCGTCTTTTCTCTTAGTTGAGTTGAAAAAATCTAATGGAGACACTATGGAGTATCAAAAGCTGGTGAAAGAGGAAGTAAGGCCAGCACTGAAAGATATTGTATGGGTATGGCAAGGCGATCAGCACCAGGATTCAGAGCCTATTTTGCAAGGGGATCAGCAGCAGCCACCGGTGGCACCACACGAGCAGTTGCAACCACCATCGCAACAGCAGGAAATACAGGATCAGTCGCGTCCACCTTTACCACCCCGCGAGCAGCAGGATCTGCAGGAATCGCCATTGCCACGACAGAATGGCCTGAAGCAGCCAGAATCACATGCTACTAGTGCTGGATAAGCGTACCTCATTTCTACCCTTCACCGTCAATTCCATATATACTTTTGTCAACCATATTTATAGATATTTCTCCCCTCCTTTCTTCACCTGTATCTAATTCCTCCAAAATTGTAAAGCCTGCGTTGCGTGTATTACAGTGAATATGTAGTTCAGTTTTGCAAACTATAGGGGAAAGGGAACCCTTGACTCTGTTCCAAATTTTGGAAATAAAATGACCATTGACCAGCAGCACTGTCAGAATTCTTCGAGTTTCTACTGGCTGTAAAAACTTTGAAATGTAGGAACCCTTGACTCTGTTCCAAAGGGAACCCTTCTCGCTTCTCGCAATAAAAGTTACAGCCAGTAGAAACTCGAAGAATTCTGACAGTGCTGAATGCTACCATTTGAAATGTGTAAGATATTTATATAGCCTGCTTAATAAACTGTGAGATATATATCATGAAGTATGTTCAGTATTATATATACTACTCTGATTTATATTTGTTTGAGGATTCTAATGCTTGATCCAGTCGACCATTTACTATTATCTCCTGTTCTAATTGTTACAACTGTTTGCGAGTCAGATTATAGGTACTCCCTCCGTTCACAAATAGAAATAGATGACTTCCATTTGTCTAAAAGTGGATGTATGTAGACACTAAAACATGTCTACATACGTCTACTTTTGGACAAATAGAAGTCATCTATTTATGACGGAGGGAGTAGTAGTTTATCATCACTACTACTATTAAAAGAGCGAGAGGCCCAGATCCAAATAATAAGGACCCTCAGATTGTCTAAACGAGCGCTCTAGATTAGCCCTAAAACACTGGTCGGACGCACCCTCCACTGTTAATCAAATCTCGGTAGAAAAAACGGTTTCGTTCCCATCACGCGCATGCTACGACGGAAGGGCCGATCTGCGCCCCATGCCGCCCGCCCCGACATCCGCCCCGAGTTGCAACTGCACGTCGCCGGACACCGTGCCCTGACCTGCCAAACGCGCTGCCCGCCTGCGTTGAACGTCCTACGCGGACAGTAATCACGTCCCCTGCATCCGGAAGCCATCTGTCTCAACCTCGACTATAGCGTCTCCTTCGTCATCCTGCAACGCTGCAAAATCAAGGTATTACAGCCGTCACGTCCGCTGCGTCGGGCAGCAGGCTAGCTTCTAGCCCCGCCTGCCATCATGTCCCCTCGACGAGAGCCTGTCCGCGGACCTGAACGAGCACGCCGTGACTTTCTTTAGGTTCCACGTATTCCTCCACCGAAGTTCAGGTCATGCTCTTCAAATTAGCCTACGATCGTGTAACTATCTTCTAATTATCCTATCTTCAGTTCATGGTCTTCAAACTTCAGGTTCGGCCATTTAATTTGACGAACAGAGCCTGCACGGTCTTCATATGAGCTTGCATGGTCTGAAGACGTCTTGAACTCAATCACTTAAACTGTACCGATGCACTTAGTTAGACAGGAGCAGACTTTTGAAATCAGGAGCAAACTTTTTTGCACTTCTTTGTATGTATTTGGTTAGACAGGGGAAGACTTTTGCATGACAACGGGCATTGAGGTATCATGGCCCTTGCTTTGGCTGAAGCAGACTTTAGCATGCAGTTTTAAGAAGAAAACAATTGTAGTTATATTTCCATGATACAATATTTTTCTGTTCAGCGAATTGTTTGAAGGAGTGGGCTCGCCTTTCATTATGGTTTTGCTTTTTGTATTTAGTAACTTGACATATACTGTGATTGCATGAATTGTTTGAAGGAGTCCACTATATATGAGAACCTCCATGAATGTGCTTTAGTATCATATACAGAGTATATCCGAGAATCGTTGTTCCTTAGCTCAATTTTGAGCTTTCCAATGAATATAAGCATGTGCACAGTTGTCATGTGAATTCATTGATACTGCTACTATTTGCAAACTTGGCAAAGTAGTCATGGGAATTGGGCGGCTAATGTCTGGTTGCAGCTATATCAGGAACAATCTTTCTTGGTGTATTCCAGGTTTGTGTATAGATCCGATCATGCAAGAAGTGTGGTTCCATGTTGCAATTGTTATATATCTGTTTGAACAAAAAAAAATATTGTCATCAAATATGAGTGATATGGCCGATGGTTAGATTTAGTGACATATACTCATTAATGCCATCTCACATGTAGTCTGTAGTAGAAGAAACATTTTTTTTCACCTCAAATTTGTTGATGTTGTTGCCGCCAAGTTGCCAATATCTTACCATTCTGAACTATTCAAGTATACTCATGTAATAAAGTTGCCAATATTTGGTTAGCTTCTAGATCTCGATTACATAGATAAATTGAATTAAAAAATGTGTTTTCCTATTATGTTTTCCAGTGCTGTGAAACACATTCTTTCCTATCGTGGATTATAAGTACACACTTTTGTAAAGATCTGCTGCGTCCTGTGTACTTTCAATGGAGATTTATTATATAGCGCAAAGTTGTTAGGCTGGTGCCAATGCATCACAGCTTCTCACGGGCTATAGCCCCGCCACGTCACCTTTTTTCCTCACTCTCACGCCACTCTCACGCCACTCTCACAGCACGGTGCCAGTGCACGGGATATAGCCCACACTATCACACTCCTCTCCCCACTATCGCCTCCATTGGCACCGCGTCGCCCCGCTATCGCCCGCCCTCTCGCCCCGCACCCCTCCTATCGCCCCGCCAACGCGGACGGTAGCGCGCCCTCTCGCCCGCTCTCGCCGGGCGAGCCTGCTACCGCCCGGCCCGCTCCTCTCGCCCGCTCTCGCCCCGCGCGGGGCGATAAGGCACGCTATCGCCCGCGCTATCTCCTGCGTTGGCACTGGCCTTACCGTCGATGTTAGAGAATGTTATGTGAAGTTTGTTGTTCTCCGGAAAGTTCACGTTACAGTAGCCTCTTTAGCTACATGATAATGGCCACCAATCGTACCAATTGATTTTGACCTTTTTATGTTTGATCAAGATTCAGAGTTCAAGAATGTTAAACTCTCTTTATTGTGTTATCTAGATGTGTCAACGTGTGTGCTTACCATCAGCTGCTGCTCCTAAGATAGCTCAACACGGTTCGGCTTATGTCTGATAGTCTGATGTGTATGATAATTGTTTTTTCAATGGGGTCTATCTAGGTTTGATGTAATTCATCTAATTATATTTTCACTTCTTTTTTTATGAACGTGCATGTGCACGTGCTTGATTACTAGTGCATCAGAAACAGAAGAGACCAGGAAGCAAGGTGCACGTTGCTTGCCCAGCTTGTTTTGCCTGTCGCATCTGCGATCTCCTACAACCAGGAAGAGCTCCCATCATGCAGCGATGTCCGTGCACGTCGTGGTGGCCGGGTTGCTGCTTCGACGTTCCTGTGACAGCACGTGCTCCCCATGAGTTCGAGTTTAATATATCGGTGGTCGGTCCATGATCAGAGTACCACTGCCTGGTTGGGTGGTGCGGACTGCGGAGGCCGTGCAGGCCGCGGTGGCCACGGAACACCGCGAGCCTGCAGTTTGATGGGTTGGAGCCGGCTCGCTAGATGGATTGATTGGTTGGCTGCAGGCCTGCAGTTTTGCAGGGGGAGTCATCATGTACTGGGCTGCCTCTAGCCCTTTGTGTAGTCTCGAAGGATGTCATTCTTCTATGTCCAATGGTGGAAGCGCGTCTTGCTGTGTGGGGCTTCTGTGCCTGTCATGGTGCACATCCGCATTGTCTGGCCCGTCAGCATTTATTTTCTTCTCTTTTTTGACAATCATATTTTTTTTTCTCTTCTCTTGTGCCTGTTCTCGTTCCTTTTTTCTCTCAACCTCTTTGGACACTTTGACAAAATGTTAGCAAGAATAAGTTTATAAGAAAACAAGAACAAGCCAACTTCAGCTGCCCACATAGCTCACAGGCTAGAGCACGCATTTGTAGCATCCATCACCTTGCTTTACAGACTCTTCCCCCTTTTTTTTCCTTCAGCATCGATCCTGTGTTTCATCTCCGCCATCGTCGCCGGACGTAGCTCTCCACTGCAGCCTTCGCCGCCGCCAACGGATCTCCCATCTCTAGCCATCTTTGGTCAAACCAAGCGCACATCCGGAAAGCAACCTGTGTCCTCTCTCCATCCATCCCTCAAAAGATTGACTCCCGGATCGCCCCGCAATAGGGCGGCTCCAAAGGACCCCGATCCAATCTAGAACACCGACGCCCGATCATCCCCCACCGGCCACTGCCGTCGTCGATGCCGGCGGTGGCGCCCACGCCATGGCTCTCAAAGACGACGGGCGGGGCTGGCGTAGCCTGCCGGATTCCCTTCATGCGGGGGTTCGGCTCCTTGGCGACACCGGTGGAGGTATGGCAGCGTGACGACGGCGCTCCACCATGCGCGTCGTCACACTGTAGGGAGGCGTGGATAGAGCTGAGAGGGGCGAGCGTGCGGTGATGGCCGGAGGCGACGACGCGGAACCTACAGCGATGGCGCTACTGCACATGTCTAGGGTGCGCTGCAGCCTTCCTCCTGTCTCTGTCACGTGTGCCTGATCCGCTCGATCTGTTTGCCGGAAGCTGTCCAACAACATGGGGGCCTGCTGGCGTGCTCGAATAAAGGCGACGGTCCTAGGGTTCCTCTTGCGCCAAGACGAAGACCGCCTCACACATGTTCTTTTTTATCTGATTAGAGGTTCGGGTTCCAGAAGGCTCTGTCGGCGATCTGCTACGGGCGTTAATGCCTAGAGATTGCTTGATCAGGTGGGATTCAGTCGCAACGCAAGGAGCGGCGCGAAGCTCTGCTTCTGTTGCCACCATGGGAAAATCCATGGCGAAGTTAGAGGCGGAGAATGTCATGGAAGCTGAGATTGGAGGACTAGCAATGGTGATTGGAGTCTTTCCGTCGATGAGGAACTGGTTTGGAGTTTCAGGAATTATGGCATCAGCATGGAAGTGGGGATGACAATATAGGTGGAGTTAAAAGTCTTACCTTTCAGGGTGAAAATCCAAGGCATGGCCTTAATTGGTTGTGTGTGGCAATAGTCTTGCTGAAGGTATGGTTTTGAGAGTGGGACTATCTTCAGGGTGAAAACTCAAGATCTTCGATCCGGCAACAACGACGCTTGTGCACTGTTTCCTTCTTGTAAGCGTTGCTTTTGGAGAAATTGGACATCAGATGTTGTCTTGGTGGTGGTTGTACTGCTCCTCCAAGTACTGGAGCTCTGTAGCAGGAATTTTCTTTTTTTAGCTTTTTTTCTGGTTGTGTGCATCCGTAATGCCATTAGGGTATTGAGTTGGTGCAGAGGTCAAGTGTAATTGGTATCTCTGCGATATTAATATATGCTCCTTTTCAACAAAAAACAAAAAAAAAATCTCTGCCATCGTCGTGTTCCTCTGCTCGCGGATTACGTTCCCAACCGTACTGTTCCAATACACTATCTGCCTCTGTCGTCGTCCGTTGTTATCTCGCTATACCTAAGAGCATCTCCACCCGGCCCCAAGAGGCCCCAAGACTACGTTTTTAGCTCCGACGAAGCAAAATTGCCAAAAAAAAAGGTCTAGCCACGCCCCTTGTATGATAGCGCCGATAAAGCCAACCCAAACTGACGCGCTGGAGAGCTCATGGGGGCACTACCTGAAGAACATCCAATCGTGTCACCCCTACGTGTCATTTTCCTGCCCCATGTGAGATGTGTGAGATTACTTTTGTTTGGCATGAGGGTGTGGCTTGGAAGATGTCGTCCCAGCACAGAAGACGCTATTTTGGCCCGACAATGGTCTTGGGGCTCCAATGGGTGGAGATGCTCTATGGATCACGTCTATGTTGCCACTCCTTCTTGAATCCACCGCACACTAGGCGTCACCGATCAAGACGGTCGTAGTTTGGTCCAGGGGCCACACGTGCTACGGCCTATGTTAGGGCATCCCAGGCGAAACTCAGCCACAAGTGAGACAAGTCTCGCGTACATAGTACACGTAAAGTTTGTCTAGGGCAGCTTCATCCAACTATGCCACTAAGATAATAAAATACTCAATGAGGCAATAACATGGTCATCAACGCCCACATACACATATGTGTTCTACCCGTGCAAAACATCTACGCATAAACCTGACTCTGATACCGCTGTAGGGGTCGTTGCATAGAAAACAAAAAAAAATCTACGCGAGAGACACCCGAAAGGCCAAAATCTAATCTAGGAGATGAAAGCAACGGACAAAGAGAGTGTCTTAAGAAGAACATACCCTCGAAGACACAAAGCGTTACGAGATCAAATCTCGTTGTTGGCGTAGTCGTACTCACACCGATCGCGGGAGCGGGGAGGTTCAGTCGGCAAATTTTTTTTTTGGCATGGGGGCAAACGTTTCCAGCCATACCCCCAGGTTTCAGCAATAAATGCGGAAAAAAGCCATAAATTCAAACAGTTCCTTCCCGTTTCAAAAAGGCCTAGGTTTGGCGATCAACAAGGCAGAGTATGACGATCAACATGCCATAGTTCGGCGATCAGAGTGCCACAGATCGGCAAAAGCACGGCATAGCACGTCGACAATGTCCGGCGACGAATCGACATGGAAAAGGATCAAATGGCTGGATTCTCGGGCGAAGCAGCGGACCAGTCAGTCGGTGTAGAGCCCGGCGAAGGAGAAGTTGGTGTGGCCTCCGGCGCGGTGGTGCTCGGCATCGGGGGTGTCCTCGGGCGCAGTGGTGGTGCTCGACGTAGGGATGTCCTCAGGCGCGGCGGTGTCCGTTGCTGCTATCATATGGTTCAGGATGGCCGAGCGCTCCGCCATGTACCACGCCCACCAGTGGGTCCATCGTCGCCGGGTCAGCGCCCACCAGAAAGGAAAAGTTGGTGTTTCGCTTCTTCGCCACAACGTTGGTCTTGAGGAGCTCGAGCTTGACCGTATGCTTCTCCATCAGCTTGGCCCACCTCGACTTTGCCTAGGACTCTTTAGGGCGGCGTGACTTTTGGCGTCGGAGATGCACAGGTCGATCGACGCCTGGAGGCGCTTAGCCGCAGACGGCGAGTCCCTCGCCGTCTTGGCCTTCTTGTTGCCCACGGACGTGCTTCGACGGCCTCTGGCGGCGCGTGTGGGTTGTAGGCGACAGTCGGACCTCTCTCCACTTCTCGGACGCCGTCGTTGTTGTCCTAGCGGTACAGGTCGAACATCCAGATCATCTGCACAAAGAACGACACCGATCGGCGAAAAGACATGGCGAGCAATCTTACCTGGAGAGGTTTGGGCATACCTGGCGGTCGATGTTGGGGCCGCTCTCTGGACGAGCGGCCACCTCCTCCTAGATACCATGCCATTTGTTGCAGGCTTGCTGGATGGTCGCCCAATGGTTCGCCATCGCCTTCTCGCCGCCTTCTATGTGTATGCCAACAAACAGGGGGGTCGACCAGCTTGCGCTCGTCGAATGTCGTCTTGACCCATCGCCAGTAGTTGTCGGTGTTCTGGTTCACGCTGGTGATCGGATCGATGTTGACGGTCTTCCATGCTTCGGCGAGGCACTCGTCTTCCTTCGTCACCCACTTGATCCGTGGCTCGGTCGGCTTGGTGTTTTTCTGACGCTTCCATTTCCCCTTGGCGGCCACCTACGACATCTTGGCTGGCTCCACCTCTTCCACCTTATCACCAACATCGTCGATGTCGAGGCCGTCCCCTTCGCCGCCTGCTTCCTGCGAGTCGACCCGCGTGAAGAACCCGGGGCAGGAGGCGGCGGCCGCTGAGCCGGTCGCTATGATGTCCTCCATCTCGGTCTCCGTGCTATTGAACTGCGGCGCCGAACTTGAGCTGGGAGCAAAGGGGAGAACACCACGACGCAGATTCGGCATAGGTGAGTGGGCGTAGGAGGACGGGGAGTAGCCATAGGAGACGTTGAGGTCGGCGGCGAACAGGGGCGCGGATGGAGGGCCGCGTGGCACGGGACCGTGCTGGAAGGCGGTGTTGGGGTTGAAACCGCCGAGAGCATCACCGTCGACGTATTCCGGCGATGGGGAGTACCTCCACACCTGCATCGAGAAGCTTGCCGCCGGCGAGACGATGCTCTGCTGGTTTCCCCACACCCCGTGAAGATACGGGATTGACGCCGACGGGCGGGTTGCTGGGGATGAGGCTGCGGGGGTAGGCTGGCGCGCGACCATGTTCCTCGTCATGATGGCGGGGGACTCCTCCTCCTCCGTCGTCGCCGCGTCCCTGCTCTTCTTGGCGGCTGCCCTTCTTTGCCGGTCGTCGGTGACGGTCGTCTTGCGCTCAATGTTGACTTTCCACTTGGCGTTCGTCATCCCCGTCGGCCTTTGCATCGGCTTCCTCGTCCTCCTCACCTTCGGCTGCTCGTCGTCTCCGGCGGGGCGCGGCGGCTTGTACTTTTTGGGCGGCATGACGGGCACCGGAGGTCTGTGGCGGAAAGAAAGGGCGGTAGCTGGGCGGGGAAGGGTGTAGTCGAGCACAATGGAGGTAAAAAGGGGGAAAATTGCGCCAAAACAGTCCATACTCGCCGACAGGACGGACACACGCGCGTTTATGCTTTCGTCGGAGCCCCCGGTACGCTGGGTTCGGACTGGGTTCGCCGGGCGATAATTTGGTCCAAAATGGCGCTTTTGCACATTCTAGGGCGCGACTGGGCGAAAAATGGTTGTAGATGCTCTTAGCTTGCGGACATAGGTCCCCAAGGTTTGTTGGAGGAGGGATTGATAAACACACAACTTGTAAGGAAATGCAGTTAGAAATTAGAATGGTCCTTTCTTCACCTCAAACGAAATGGAAAAATCTCAAGTTTGATGAGCGGTGCAGAGGAACGAAAGGGACGGACACTGTGCATTAACTTCTGATGATCCGGTGTTCCTGTTTCCATCTTGCGCACAGTGTTAAGTGTGCCATCCACATCGAGAAGTTGCCAAGCAATGATGAAAATCGGATTAGTCGTTTTCGAACGAGCAGGTCCATGGCGCAACATATAGGAAATAAAAATGATAGCAGCAAAGATCCAAACCCATGGACAGCTGGCAAGTGGCAACTGTATATTTTTCTCGAATCCTAATGTACGCTTTCAAACACTCTCTTACTCAACGGAAGTTCTAAATCTGACCATTACAATGCAATTTGAAACACTTGTAAAATAAATAATCATATCCCGACCTGTTTTTCAATCAATTGCAGGTTTTTATGGGACGAGCAGGCCAACCTGACATGACCGCTCTTCAACGTAATTGGCCAGAAGTAATATATCGTCAAAAAGTTCACAAGTCGCTGAACCTGCTTTAAAAGAACATTGTTGCTGGACCTATTGCATAGTTCGGTTCGGCTGTCGGTTTCATGGATTTATAGGATACTACTCCCTCCGTTCAACAATAGATGACTTCCACATATCTATATATGGATGTATCTAGACACGTGTAGTGTCTAGATACATCCATATATAGATATGTGGAAGTCATCTATTGTTGAACGGAGGGAGTACTATGCTGGTTCAATTTAGACGTGCAGCTCGTTGCGTGTGCAAGTCGCTATGGAAATGCAAATACGTGTACTTCAGGTAATGGAGAAATATAGTGTACAGCATCAAAATTTCTGAAATAATATTTGCACATGTAACGAACGACACAAAAATGTATCTTTATATCAGTGGACTGTAAAACGAATTTTGAGTTATGGAATTTTCTTATATACTACTCCCTTCGTTCCTAAATGTAAGATGTTTTAGCCCCTTTCCACATTCACACATATCTACATGTATCTAGACAACTTTTAGTTATATGTTCACTCATATTAGTATGTATCTAGACAACATGAACAATATCTATAATATCTTATATTTAGGAACGGAGGGAGTAGTTCATTTTCTCCACGCTCGTTAATACACAAATTGCTTTCTTTTTTTGGAATTGAAATGATGTAGAGGGGAGAGAAACCCCTCTTTTACCTAATACTGTATCAACTATGGGTGAAAACGGTGCGGATTATTTCCAGCCGACTATAGGTTCACGGAAGAAAAACACGGATTCGATCAGATAGTTGTCGAATATATCATTTATACAGATAGTAATTCAGCTGTAGACGAAAGGACGTGGTTTTACTAATACCCATCTGTATCCGAAGATAAACCGTATTTCATAGTAATATCTGACAATTATCGGGTCCAATATCCGTCAACTAGTCATAAGTTACAACATGCATTATTTAGAAGTTCAAATTATGAGTTCTATCATACTCAAGTCTAACCTTTTGATGGATTATTACAAACACAACTCGTACCTAGATTGGTTTTTATTGTTTGGGGGGGGGGGGGGGGGGGTCGTGAGCTGCTAACTGATTCGTCTCGTATATACCTTTCCACTGTTATTCAGACTGTATAGAAGGGTGGAGTAGAGAGAGAGAGAGAGAGAGAGAGAGAGAGAGAGAGAGAGAGAGAAAGAGAGAGAGAGAGAGAAACAGAGGATTCGTTTGTGACCAACAATAGTGGCTAAGATAGCCAGAGCTAGCCGAAGGATCACGGTGGAGGTGGAGGTAACCATGGTCGCGAGATCAAGAGAGAAATCGGGGAGAGGGAGAGAGAGAGAGAGGATTCGTTTGTGACCAACAACAACAGTGGCGGAGATAGCCAAAGCTAGCCAAAGGATCACGGTGGAGGTGGAGGTAACGATGGTCGCGAGAGCAAGAGAGAACTCGGGGGGGGGGGGGGGCAGACGATTGAAGTGAGAATGGGGGTGGACCAGGTCAGCGTTGAGTTTGACCCAAACTTAACATAACTATCCAAGTTGGTTCTAGCCCAAACCTATTGGCTTTTCTTTAAAAAAGAAAGGAATTAAAGAAATTCATAAATTAATCAATATCAAAATATTTTCTTAGGTGAAATAAATCCATAAAAATAGGTTTCTATTCCAAATAAATCAAAGAGTCTAAAACGTATTTTAGAAGATTTTTAAGAACTTTACCTTCAAATAAAAAAAATCAACAATTGAATTTATAAATTTAAAATAATATTTTCCAAAATGGACAACACAAGATTTTATTGAAGAAAAATAATTTTAGGATTAAATATTCCTAAAAACCCATAATTTTATCAAATTATTTCCTTATTGGAAGTAATATGGAATTGAAATTTTTCAAAATCATTAAATGATTAAAATATGAGAGAAATTCTTAATAGGATTTAAACTAAAAACTTGGGAAATTAAATAAAAATCAAAAGCATATCATTTATGAATAATAGCATGAAAGTTGGATATTTAAACATTGTCTTACCGGACAATGATGCTAATTTCAGAACCCAAAGTTCACGAGTCACTCGAAGCTTTACACTGGACTATCTCGCACTCTCAATAAAAGTTCAAACTTAATCATGTCCATTTGAAGTATTTTTATCAAATTACTTGCAACCTATTTATACAGCTTATCACACTCACTGAAATAAATTATTACTTTTGAATGACATGAATTACTATTATATATGTTGGTGGGTAATGGAACCGCAGATTGATTGATGTGGTGGAGGTTCCATTGTATTAGGAAAGTATATACCTAGGAATAAGAACCAGTGTCCATTAGTTATTCCAGTGTCGTATCACAACATCAGCCAAGAAGTCTAGTGTGGGCTAGGAAGTCAGAAGTATCTTCTTCCTTTCGCATATCCTCGGAAGACTCAGCCTGGTTGAGTCGTTGATGACGAACAATGCACCGTGGAAGTACTATGTTGCGTGTACGAGAATTTAAATTTTTTCTCCCTGCATGCTAAGCAAGCGCCAACAAGATCTATCTATGAAGATACATGTGAATAAATAATCCCAGATCTAGTTCGAGACCGTGTACCAGATATCGTAGAAGCAGAAGAGATGTTAGTGACGATGTCGATGAATCAGGTAGAAGGTCCTCACGCACAAACTCATTGGTGAGGATGTTGCCGACTCCCTGTATCCATCACCTTGATCCAGCAGAGTGAAAGTCTCACGTGTTACCCCTCTGAGAGTTCACACACATACGTCGGGACCAGTTCTGCAGCGCTTCACTGTACATGACTAGATGTCACAAGTGTGTAAGAAGGTGTATTTCTCAACACATGAGAGAGAGATCAATTAGAATCTAGATCTAATTGGGAGAGCACACCTCCAAACCTCCAATTAGAAGAAGGTTTAATTCAATTACAGGGGCTCTCACTAGACCCTCTAATTCTACTAGAGAG
The DNA here is from genome assembly GCA_028641055.1 of Alopecurus myosuroides. Taxonomy (NCBI): domain Eukaryota; kingdom Viridiplantae; phylum Streptophyta; class Magnoliopsida; order Poales; family Poaceae; genus Alopecurus; species Alopecurus myosuroides. The sequence goes on from CM054058.1 coordinate 190,200,234, forward strand.
ACAGAGACAGAGTCTTGAGAGCCAATTGATATATTTTGCTTTGAGCCTTGGGGTCCTTTGTATAGGCGGATGAGGGGGGAGACCTTCCTTGGGAGGGAGGATCCCTCCCTCAATCCACCAAGGAGGTCTACACACCACAAGGGTGGTCGCACCCCTCCTAGGGGGATTCGGATTGGACTCCATAAGGAGTCTAACTCCTCCTTTTTTCCCTTTTTCCTTTTGTATTTTCCTTTTCTCTCTCAAATAAAGCATGAGAAAATCAGGGAGGGCAATGCACCATGGTGTGGTGCCCTGGCCCCCACCTGGTAGCCCCCCATATGATGGGTCGTCCATGGGGGCAATCCCGCCCCCTCCGGCACCCCCTTCTCGGTTTTTGCCCGAAACTCTTACGAAACCCTATGAAGCATATAGATAAAATCATTGACCTTATCTAACATTGTTAGAAATATATTTTTGACATCACGGGACATCTCATTCCCCCTGCAGTTGTTACGGAAAGTGCGCAACTCTATTTTCTATCTCTCAAAAAAACACCAAAATAAATTTCGGCACCAATAAAATTGTTTCATTACTCCGGCACATCCAATGCCCTCAATATAAATTACCTCCAATATATTTAATATACCTATCATGCAGAAACACCCTTATGATGATACTCCTTTTTGATTCGGACCTACCAATATACACATAAATCAGACCTTACTTAAGTGTCTTACCCCTTGATACGTCAAAAACGTATCTCCTTTTCCGAACACTTTTCTTATTGTTTTCCTCTAAACTTGTGTGTTTTAGATACAACTAACACGGACTAACGCTGTTTTTAGCAGAATTACCTTGGTGTCTTGTTTTTGTGCAGAAAAATCAACTTTCAGGAAAATGCCCAGAAAAGAGCCCATTGATGTTTTCACACCGGAAGACCCAGGAGCCAGAAGGGGGCCAGGAGAGGAGACACAGGGTGGCCACACCCCCTGGCGCGGGTCCCCCAGGCCACGCCCCCTAGGGGTGTGGGCCCCCCAGAGCCGCCTCGGACTCCCCTTTCGACTACAAGTAGCCTCCAACCCTAAAACCCGAGGGGGTTTGTCATATTCCACAGAAACAGAACAGAGCGCCGCCGCCATCCCGAACCTCGATTCGGGGATCAGAAGTTCCTGTTCTGGCACCCTGCCGGGACGGGGAAGTAGAGGAGATCATCGCCATCGTCATCACCAACGCATCTCTATCGACCATCCATGTGTTCCCCCATCCATGTGTGAGTAATTCCCCTCTGTAGGCTGAAGGGGATGGTAGGGATTGGATGAGATCGTTCATGTAATAATGTCGTGATTGTTAGGGCATATTGCCTAGTATCCTCTATTAGTACTATTGACATTGTTGCAACTTGTTATGATTAATGCTTGCCACTTAGGGCCCGAGTACCATGATCTCAGATCTGAACATGTTATTGAATCACGATGATAATTATTGTTTCTTGATCATACGTGCAAGTTGTTTACACATATTGTTTCCCGGAACCCGAGGCCCCGAAGTGACAGTAATTGGGACAACCGGAGGGGATGGCTGCGATGTGAGGATCACATGTGTTCACGGAGTGTTAATGCTTTGCTCCGTTGTTCTATTAAAAGGAATTCCTTAATTACCAGTAGTTCCCTTGAGGCCCCGCTGCCACGGACTGGTAGGACAAAATATGTTGTGCAAGTTCTCATTGCGAGCACATACGACTATTTATGGAACATATGCCTATGGTTACTTAGTGCTTGGATGCTTTATCTTATTTATCTGCAATGCCCGTGACATGATCATTATTAGAACTTTCTTATCCATTCAACACCCGTTCATCCATCCCTATGCCTACAGTATTTAATCCGTTGTTTACTTCAAACACTACTGATGCTGCTGTTTTCATTTCACTGCTGCTATTATTTCACTACTGCTGTTACTATAAAACTGTTACTGCTGATAAACCACTGCGAACTAGTCAACTTTCAGGTGCAAGTGAATTGACAACTCACTTGTTAAGGCTCACAAATATTATTTGGCTCCCCTTGTGTCGAATCAATAAATTTGGGTCTTACTTCCCTCGAAGACTGTTGCGACCCCCTATACTTGTGGGTCATCAAGACTATTTTCTGGCGCCATTGTCGGGGAGCATAGATTTATTTGTTGAGCTCACCGGAGAGTATTATTATCTACTGCCAATCATTCATCATGGGTAAGTCTCGTGATGGAAGGGTTCCTATGTTACCATCCACTACAAGAAGAGGTACAACTCTGAACACCTCTGTTGCTCTTGATTCACCGTCTGTTATGAGTAAGCTGCTTACATCAGCACATACACATGCTACACATGCTACTTATGCTGAATCTGAAAATTCTTCTGATACTTTTGATGATGCTTCTACTGTGCTTCATGAGAGTGGTTCTCTCGGTCCTTTCTTAGATGCTACTGTTGCTAAAGCTAAAAAATATTGCAAACACTGAAACTCTTGATAAAAACCATGTTACTCCTGCTTTTTCACTTGAGTTTAGAGAAAACCCTAGTGATGATTTTGATGATACCTATATTGAACCGAGTGATGATCTTATTGATGAAATAGATGCTATGAAGGATAAAGATGCTGCTATACGTCTTATGGAAAGTAATGCTGTTAAATATAAATTATCTCTTGATGCTAAGTTTGCCACTTCTCCTGTTAATATTAGGGATAAGGATTATGATTTCTCTCTCGATTTATCTTATATATCTATTGTTGAGAAAGAACCTTTTTGTGGAATTGAAAATGAAAGTGCTATGAAACATATGAATGAGCTCTCCTCTTTGAGTAGTTTATTCTCTGACGATCTTAAGAAACGTAGCTACTTTGTTGCTAAAATATTCCCTTTCTCATTAAAGGATGAAGCTAAAACTTGGTTTAACAATTTGTCTCCTGGATCTATTGATAGTCCTATTGGTTTGGTTAATGCTTTCTTTTAGAAATATTTTCCTGCTAGTTCTCAACATGCTGCTTTACAAAATATATTTAATTACAAGAAATTGGAAGAAGAGAAATTGCCTGTATCTTGGGAAAGGATCCTGTTCTTTAGTAAGGGCCACACCTGGGCATAAGATAGAAGATAATAAACTTCATGATATATTCTATAATGGACTAACTGTTGAATCTAGGACATACCTGGATAGTTGTGCTGGCTGTGTTTTCAAGCAAAGAAATCCAGAAGAAGCTGAGGAATTAATGGCTAAAATAAGCCAAAATCATGATGATTGGACTATGGTTGAGCATGAGCCGACCCCTACTCCAGTACCTGCACCAACACCAACACCCAAGAAGAGGGGAATGATTGAATTAAATGATGAAGTGATAAGAGAAGCCAAGAAATCTCTTAAAGAGAGGTCATCCATTGAGGTACACTCTCTCCAATATTTTGATAGTAGAGATATTCCCTATAATAAACCTCCTGATCAATGCTTAGTTGAATTTGATAATTATGTTATTAAGCAAGATAATTTTAATATGAGAGTGCAAAATCACCTTATGGAAAACTCTAAAGCTATTAATGATTTGCATGGTATTATAGAAAGAACATCTAATGATGTTAAAATGCTTGTTAATTTTTTTCAAATGGTTCAAACTGAAATAGATCAACTTGCTAAAGTGCAAAAAGATTTGCTAGTTAATGCTTCTAAAGAAAAACATGCTTATGAAATAAGAACTAGAAGTGGTATTGCTACACAAGACCCTTTGTATCCCGAGGGACATCCTAAAGGAATTGAACAAGATTCCCAGCAAACTAAAAATGATGTTATTCATACTAAGAAGAAAAATAAGAAGAAACATAAAACTGTTGTAGAATCCTCTGAACTTGCTAAAGATCCTAATAGTATATCTATCTCTGATGTTGAAACTGAAAGTGGTAATGAAAAGAATGATGCTTCTGATAAAGAAGAACCTGTAGCTGAACCTGAAAAGCAAGCTAAAAGTGCAAAATACACTAAGGAAGATTTTATTGCTAATAAACATGGTAATGAAAGAGAACATTGGGTAAAAAAACCAATGCCTTTTCCTAATAAGAAACACAAATCAAAAGAAGAAGAACACTATAACAAGTTTTGTGAATGGATGAAACCTTTGTTCTTGCAAATTCCTTTAACTGATGCTATTAAATTGCCTCCTTATGCAAAATATATGGAAGATATTGTATCTAACAAAAGGAAAATTCCTGATGAGGAAATTTCCACTATGCTTGCTAATTACTCTTTTAATGGCAAGGTTCCTGAGAAGCTTGGAGATTGTCGCACCCGGACTTCTAGGGGATACTCACAGTCCGTTAAACAGCAGATAAATGGCTTACGGGGCATACCGGCACCCGCATCTCAATATGAGCAGGCCAACACGTAAACGTGTGACAACCATTATCTTACTATTCCTCGTCTGCGCAAACCATCCCATAGAAATCCAGATACTTCCATTGACGTACTTGAAAACATACACACATGGTACGTCAACGGCATTGGAACAAGTGATATCACAACAGATCTCTACGACACAAAAGATGGAAATAAGTTGCAAATAGCCCTCATTAGAGCAGAGATAGCAAATATAATCATCCAGAGGGCACATGCCCCAACAATTCATCATTACATCACAGCGGAAGCATTCAACATGTCTGAGTACAGACAAGAACCAAATAGGCCTAAGAGGCCGGAAACGAAAAGACGGAGCCCATCCACGAAGTCTCGGATCCTGCCCGGGTCCGCTATCTACTCGTCAGCAGTCTCGTCATACTCCACGTAGTAGCCACCATGGGGATCCTCGGAAACGTAGTCTGCGGAAACCACAGCCCCAAAGGGGTCAGTACATAAACGTACTGGCAAGCAAGACTCACAATTCACCAAAGTGTAACCCGTCAACACCAAGCACAGATGCTTTGGGTTCAACGGAATAAAGGGGATATAAAGGATGCTGCAACTGGCTGCTCTAACCAACTACAGAGTTTCTACCACTTCCGGCTGAACAGAAAGAAGATAAGATAGCGTATCGTAACCAACTACCAACTAACTCCAAACAAACCCATCCTGGATCTCGCCCCTTATCCAAAGAAGCAATCCGAGGATAACTCACACAGTTGGATTAGTGATGGTTCAAGTTGTTGTGTCAATAAGCCTATTACTAGTCAAGTTATCATTAGTTAGGTGTAAGTTGTTCTGAGTACTTGTTAGCCAGTACTTTCACCAAATAATCCATAACCGCGGAAAACACGGCTTCTCGAGAAGATTTATCCCTGCAGGGTTGCACCAATTTGGCCGTACACGCAAGAATAACCCGCCAGATGGGATGCCTCCCACCAAGCGGGGCACTCTACACAACTCAACTCTTCTTCACATCAAGCCCAAAGCACCACGTGCTGTGCGTGCGCGGCTAATCGAGCCCCACGAAGAAAAGGGGACCCTCATAGCACTGGAAGTCCACGCCGCCCTAAATGCCGACTACAAAAGTTCCACCCTGGCGCCAAGGGTTCGCACCTGCACATGCATGCATCAAATGGAAAGCCCGAACTAAGTGTGGCGATTTGGACGAGATGCGAATCGAATCAAATTGAGGGGGGCGCCCATACTCGCTTCCCACATGTGGTTAGTGCGCTCATCATGGATCAGTAGACAAGACCCTTTTCCTAATTAGGGTCGACACTAGCAGGCCTCAAAACCACGCCGGGCCTCCTGCCGGTGCCTTATCATCAAATTATTATTACCTCAAAATTAACAGGTTGTTGTTTAACATCGAGCCCCCAGAACATAATGAAATATGGTAACAGAAAGTAACGGGTAACAGACTCGAGCAAAACAACCCTAAGCATGCTAGTAAGACACGGGCACAAGCAAAGGGGTTATAGGAGTGGAGGGGAGGCAATATCAGGGTTCAGGATATCATGTGATAGGTTCGTAACAGAAGCAACGATTCATAGGGCTAGCAGAATAGACAACGGAAAGTATCGGTATCCAATGTTTAAAGGAACACAATGGTTCATGTGAGTGAATACTTGCCTGCAAACCCAGTAGCCTGGTACTGAGCTAACTCCTTAGAAGGGGTGTCGTAAGGATCGTCGGTCTCAACGTCGTCGTGTATCCGAGAAGAAGCAAACAAACAATGCAGAATGATAAACAATCAATATCATGGCATAGTGCACAATCATGGGATGATGCACGACCATTTAATTGATGCATCAAAATAAACTAGTTGACATGGTAACATAACATAATTAAATGGACCCACATGCAATTGGATTGCATATGGAAAGCCCATGAATTATGGTTGAAGTAATTGTTTTACAACTGACCAATAGGTGAAAGTGGATTAGCATGATGCATGTATGAGGAAAACAGAAAAATAACAACAATAGAAGCAATTGGAAATAAGGTTTACCAAGTTTGGAAATTCATTTATTAAGTTATGGAATTTTGGTTACTTAAAGGTGTCACACAAGCATTTGTTGTTTTTACCACTTTTAATTGTTCAAAAATAGATAACAAAGTTCATATTTGGAAAGAACACACAATTTTAGGTGGAATACATGTTTCACTTGTTGAAAAAGGATTTTGGATGAATTACTTATGAATTAAACAAGTTTAAACAAGAATTAAATGAATTTAATTCAAACATGAACTTATTTGAATTTTTATTTGTGCAAAACATTGAGTGAAGTTCATATTTGAAAAGGTTATACTTTTGTGGTTTGAAAACATATTTTATATGTCCCAAAAGAAATTAATTTGACCAAGTTATGAATTTAACAATATTAAATGATTTAAACAAGGTTTAAATCATTTAACCAATTTTAATTATTCAAAACATGAAACAAATTTTATATTTGGAAAGAGGGTTTAATTTTGCATGGAAAACATATTTCATTTGTGGAAATTGGATTTAAAATGAGCAAGTTATTATTTTGGCAATTTTAAATGCAATAATTAAGAAACAGTTGTTTTCAGCAATTTAAATTATTCAAAACAGCAAACAAAATTTATATTTGGAAAGTACATGAAAAATTGATTGGAAAACATATTTAGTTTGTGGAATTTGGAATTTTTATGAACAAGTTATGAATTTTGCAAGTTTAAGTGAATTTAGCAAGTTTTTAAATATTTCACCAATTTAAAATATTCAAAACAGTAAACAAAATTTATATTTGGATAGAACATTCAATTTGGGACAGAAAACATATTTAAAAAGTTAAAATTGGAGTTAAGATGAATTAATTATGCATTTTACAAGTTAAGGTGCAAATCTGCCATTTTTAATTCATTAGGGACTTGGAAAATATTTTACAGGGGCTAGAATTAATCAACAGGGCCTATTGGTGATTACCAGTTTGTTGGGCTGTGAAGGAATAAAAGAAAAAAAATGGGATGTAATCCCGTGGGGGGTGGGATTCGAACCCACCCCCTCTGCTCGCAGCGCAAGGAACTGAACCGGTGGGGTGCTGCTCTGTGTGTTGATAGGAGAGGGGAACGGAGGTGGATAAGGTTCAGTTTGCGGGTTATCTGAACTTCCTTTTAACTGAACCTGCACGTACGCTCGCTGAACCACGACGGAAAGAATCGATCGGCCGGCGGCAGCTGTGGCGATCGAGTGGCCGTGGTGCGGTGTGGACAGGTGCGTGTGGTGCTGTGAGGTGCGGGTGAGGTGCAGCGAAGGGGGAGGGAGAGAAGAGGGGTCGAGGTGCTCACCTCGAGCGTACAGAGGAGGAGCAGGGCGGACAGAGGTGGTTGCCGGCGGGAAGGAGTGGACGGCGGCGGCATATCGGTGCGGTTCGGGCCACGCCGTGGACGCGAGGAGGACGAGGAAGGCTAGGGCGTTCCATTCCCGCGGCGGGCTGCCCTTGACGGTGACCACAAACCATACCCAAACCTCGACGAACTCCAGCCATGGCAGCAGGTACAGAGATGCTCGAGGAAGGGAGATGAGATGGGACGGCGGCGATGGGAGAAGGAGGGAGGATGTGCGGCTAGGCTAGGGCAGAGGGGGGGAGGCCATGTTTTATGGAGAGGTGGAGCTCGGTACGGCAGGGCATCGAGGAGGGGTGGGAAGGATCTCACGGTGGGGAATTGGTCGTACACGAGGATGACGTCGAGGTGGAAGAAAGGTGCCCTCCTCGAAGGGGTACTGGGCCAGAAGGGGAAGTGGCACTACTAGGGAAAAGGCTACCGCAGGCGCACCAAATTAGGCTACCGCAGGCGAATTGCAGTTTGCCTGGGACCACGTCGCCAGCGGTAATGGCTTACCCCAGGCGAATAACACAATGCGCCTGTGGTAAGTTCGCATACCCCAGGCGAATACACCTTGTGCGCCTGGGGTAAAACTCTTACCTGTGGCGAACAAGCGCTGTGCGCCTGGGGTACAGATGCGTCTGGGGTACTGTATACTGTTCGCCTGGGGTATGGTTTTGCTGTATCAAAAAATAAAATAAAAACCAAAATAACAGAATTACAGGAAAATGACAGAATAAGTATCAAGCTGACAGAATAACAGCAAAATGACACAATTAAGTTTTATAACATAAATATTTTCGCTCATCAACACATAGTCTCGATCATCAACACATAGTTTAACAAAATTACATAGTCTCGAAAAGAACCATGCTACTAATAAATCCAGGAGTTAGCTAGTGAGATGGAAATAATTATTTGTTCTAATTTAATTAAACTCGTCATCTACAGCTCTAGCGGGCTGATGTAGTGGATGACCATCATCATGTCCAAGTTGGGGACGTCACTATTCCTCATGGTGATCAGAATAGCTCGTCCAACCGCCATACCAACTCTTGCGGAATGGAACTGCCTCCATGCTTGAGAGTTGAGGATGACCCGACCATCAGCATTATCCCTGGTGATCGGAACTGTGGTGACATGTCCGGATTCTCCACGGCGTACTCCAATGGTACCGGGCTCCATGCCAGCACTGTCCGCTACCGCCATGGGTATTTTCTAGAACACAATTCCAAGATAGAATAAAAGCACAAAGTCACATACCGGCCACATTATAACATAAGCAACTACAGGAATAAGAAAGTGTTAAGAAACATACCATGACATGTCCATTGGAGATGTTAGTATTGGTGATGCGATGCACGAAAGGAAAACCGATGTAGCTATCTATCTCGGCAAGTTTCTGAAGGACACGGTCCTTCTCAATCTCGCTAAGATTCGCTCTTTGAGCAACCACCACATGTTTCCATGGGTCCTCCTCATCCATATCATCCTCAGTGTCCATATCATCCTCAGTGTTCCCAATATCCTCCTCACTCCCGGCATTCTCGCTCGCAATCCCGCCCATATACACAATTTTGATACGAGGTTGTGGTCCTTCCATTGAGAAGTGAATGTAATCACTTCCGCTTAAATTGTACGTGGCGATGATAGCCTGCAACTGTTCCCCGTAGAAGTATGTCTTCGTTCTTTCTTTTTTCACTCGAAGAATGTAGGTGGTCCCGTGAACATTGAAGTCCACATTATTGCCAACTAACTGGTTGAACTCTTGGCGAATATTGCATGGAAGAATCTAAAAAAGAAATATAAAGAATAAACACAAGTCTCAAGCTAGATAGTAAAACGAAAGAACAAGTTAACATAAAAAGAATTGTTAATTACCAACGAATCAACGTCACCGTCGTGGAGCTGAAGCATAAAAGAAGTCCCACTGAATCGTCCTTCGGCACATCGGGACCGACATACGCCGCAAGCCATGTTCTATTAAATTAAGAAAGTACACATAGAGGTTAGAGGAGCATAGCTATCACAAAACAAAGACAAATGGCAGCACCTACCTCTAGTAGTATAATAAGGCAATTGACAACAGTACAAACGAAATGGAACCTGTCGGAGAGTTTAGGTGATACTTCCAACAGTACACTTTCTTATTTAATCTCACAATTCACAATACTCTAGTAGTATAATAAGGCAATTGACAGCAGTACACACGAAATGTTGTTATTGTGCGTGTTTTTACTCCTATTTAATCTCACAATTCACATTCCTTTTTACTAGTGAAACCTGTCAATTCACATTCACAATTCTTAGCCTTTCGGCTTGCCCACCTGTGTGTGGTGCTGTGTTTTGTTCTACGACTTTTGCCGTTTGTAAGGAACCTGCTAAAACTTTGCTGTTCGTGATTTCAATGAAATCGGGGGGCAGCCCCTTTTAGTCTAAAAAAAATGCACTACAAATATCCGCTAAGAGCACTGAATCCTGGAGATATAATGCACATTCCTCTGGATCGATCCACGACGACGGGAGCACCGCGGCCACCAGAAGCAGGCGCACATCCTCCACAACGACGACGGGAGGGCCGGAGTGGGCTGGGATGGAGGGGGGATGGGAGGGAGAGGGGCTGACCTGGATCAACGACGACGACGACGACGGAGTGGGCGACGACGGAGTGGGCGACGACCTGCTCTGCTCCTCTCGACACTGGCGACGGCGGCGGCGTGTGGGTTCGTGTGGGTGCGGGTGCGGGTGAGATCTGGTCACTTAGAATACTAAAGCATTGAGCTAAGCACATTGGCACCGGTTTCTAATACAAACCGGTTCGAAAAGGATCTGTCCACTGGGCCCCACACCCTGCCGCAAATGGCCTCATGGCCTTTAGGACCGGTTTGTGGTACCAACCGGTTCGAAAAGGATCTGTCCACTGGGCCCCACACCCTGCCGCAAATGGCCTCATGGCCTTTAGGACCGGTTTGTCGTACCAACCGGTTCTAAAGGATCTGTCCCCTGGGCCCCCTACCTACCCGCAACAAATGGCCGCAGGCCTTTAGGACCGGTTTGTGATACAAACCGGTCCTAAAGGCCTGCGGCACCGCAGGCGCGTTTCCTAGATAATGCGCCTGCGCTAAATTTCGTAGGATTTTGGTTTGCGCGGTCCCACATGGCATTACCCCAGGCGCATGTCCTGTCAAAAGCGCCTGTGATAAATATTACCCCAGGCGCATTTTCTCGATGATGCGCCCGTGCTAAGATTTTCTAAATTACACTGCCCCGCGGCCTGGGACACATCGAGCAATACGAATGCTATAATATGTGGCTCCCCCACGTTGGTTTTCACTTAAAAAATACATACATATGAAAGTTAACATGTGCAAAAATAAATTAATGTCGCATCGAGCGTAAATAGATTGGTTTAGCGAGATACCGCAAGTGTTTCTCTCTAAAAACACATTGTACATATAGCTATTAGCATGTTATATCGCGAGTATTTCCCTCTCTCAACCTTTCGTCACAATATTAGTCTTGCCTTTCTTGGTCGATGTTGAATACGTGACCGCCATATTGTGACTTCTTCTTGTGAATGGAAGACCTGCCCTAGGTAGTGTGGTCCTGCTTCTTCTTGTGGTGTATGGTGCATCGTCTTCACCGGGTTCTTCCATCATCGGGTCTCCGACTAAGCCGTCGAAGTCCTTCTCATCGGCGACTCCATCCATTCCGACGAGGGCCCTTTTTCCTCTCCTTACGACAACACGACTAGGATTTGCCGGGTCGGTTATGAAGAAGCATTGCTCCACGTGCTTAGCCAATACCCAGGGCTCATTTTGCGCGGTGGGGTTCTTGGACTTGGGTTTGTTGGCTTCAGACATCGACATAGTGGTGAAATATTCGTCTTCTTTCGTGACGTTTGTAGCCCATCTGACATGGAACATCGGCAGTCAGAAACGTCCACTCACATCTTCTTTGAGTGTGCCTTGGCTAAGTTAGGTTGGAGCGTCATTAGACAGCTGCTAGGGTGCAGCTGGTCTCCTGCCTCGTTCCCTCAGTTTTTCGCTATTCAGAACGCGTTGTTGGGCCAACAACGGCGGGCCAGCTGGGTGCTGTTCGCTGCGCTATGTTGGGCCCTGTGGCTCATCCGTAATAAACTTGCTATCGAAGCTGTTGTGCCTCGTCTCCCCACTGACCTCATCTTTAAAATGTATATGTTTATGCAGGATTGGGCAAGGCTCGCTTGTCACATCCCAATTTTGGAATACCTGTTAACACAGTTGTTTTGCTAATTGCTTTACTAATAAACCTTGGTTGTGTTTGTTTGTGGTTGTTTAAGTGCAACCAAACAAACTAATTATATAAACTTGCAAACTTAAAAGGATAGCAAAGCAGTGAACTAAAAATATTCAACATATTGTTCCAATGACTTTGACAATATTTTCTTAAGTAAATATTGATCAAAGAGTTTTCCAAAAACATCTCATGAATCTCATACTTGTTGAATATTATTCCAAGACCTAAATTAAGAAAGAGGAAACACTTAATAAAATTTCCCTAAAAGATTATCAGAAAAAGAGGCATTCTTAGATGCTTCACCAAAATATCATCAAATGTTTTTCCAACCTTGCAAGCTTAAAAACAAAGGTATTGGAGAGCATTGACTTGCTATCTCTAGTCACATAACTATTTTGGCAAAGCATTGCTAAAGAAAAGCCAAGTGCCTTATTAAATAGAAATTCCAATATTTCCAGAAACAGAAAACTAAAACAAGTTACTATTGGAAACTTTCTTGAAATGGTCTGAAATTAATACCATTGCTTCCTTATATCAAATAAGGAACACACACAAGAGGAGACCAAAAATTGAATCCATTAAAGTCCTGAAAACATGGTTTTTCTCCACAGCAACAATTGGGATTTTGAACAAGTTTGTTCTACAAACTTTTTCCAAATGCCATGAAATAAATACCACATGCTCTATATCATAAATAAGGATGAAAAACCAAAAGGGCACAAGTTTTGAAATAATTTAAGTTGCCAAAAACCCCTGTTTTCTTGACAGCACTTTTTTGAAATTTGAACAAGTTTGTTCTATGAAGTAACTCACAATGACTTGAATTTTCTACCACATAATGAACACATCAAATAAGGAACGTGTGCCAAAAATTATCATTTTTGGAAGCTCCTAAGTAGGTTAATAAATTCAATGTCCATTTATGTAAGAATTCAAATTTGAACAACTTTGAATTATCAAGTTTATCTAATTGAGCCAATTTTCACATATGTTGTGTATCTTAACTAATTAGAATTTTGGGCAAAAGGATTTAAAATTTAAACCTTGTTTGCTTAGTGAAAACATCCTTTTTCAGAGAAGAGAAGGACCTAGTTGTAAATACCCAGGGACTAAAATGAAATCCGAGTCACACCTTCTTCAACCTCTAGCTCCCTGTAGAGAACAGCACCCCTACCCATGGCTTCGAAGGGAAGGAACCCTTGGGGATAAAGAGGGCCCCCATGTGCTCTTGTCTGCCCTCAAGCTCTCTCTCCCCCCCCCCCCATCGAGCTCTCCTCTCTCTCTCAAGAAAATCCCCAAATCGGAACCCTAGCCGAAACCCCCACCGTCGATTCGGCCCGTGGCGAGCTCGCCGCAGGTCGCCGTGGTGCCCATCTCCTCCGTATCGTCGAGTTAGTCCTCCCTGCGAAGGGAATCGTGGAGTTTCGAGCCGTAGAACCCGCGCCATCCGTTTCCCTTTTCGGCACCGGCGGAGCTCCGGCGAGCTATTGCCGCTCCCTCGAGCCCTCTCCGACCTCAACGAGTCGTCCCTCGAGTTCACGGTGAGCACACGGTCCTCCCCGACCATTTTCCCCTCTCCCTCTCCCCCTAGTTCGTGGTCTCGCCGCGGTAGCGTCCGGCCGCCGCCGCGCGCCGTCGCCGCCACTCTCCGAAGGCCTCCCAGGAAACGAGACCGGGCTCAGATGGTTCCCCTCGGCGTAAGAAACTTGTAGATGTTTTTATTTTGCAGATTGGCGGTCGAATCCGCTCGGATTCGAGCTCACCGGAGCAATCCCGCCGGCGATGACGTCGCGGTGATGTCATGGCGACGTCAGCGCCCTTTGACCCGCGCTGGTAGAGAGTCAAACTGGCCCGTAGGGCCAAGGATCTGCCGCGTGGCTGCCACCGTGTCGTCTGGCCCACGGGTCAGCGGCAGTGGCTAGCTTTGCCCGCGGTACGGATAGATCTGGCCGGCCCAGATCCGGATCTGGCCCAACAAGTTTCTTTTTCCATTTATTTTTCACAGATTGATGCATGTTTTCTTTTGGCTCTAAATTGCTATCTAAAAGATGGATTTGACCAAACTAAAATTCACAGGTGTGAATCAACAAATTCTAAACCACCTCCACTTTGTAGATCTACATTTGGATGAATGGTTGTGAAATTAAAAATGATTTGGCAACAGGTACCAGAAACACCAAAATGAGCACCATTTTTATTTTACAACTCAGAATGAAGTGAGGCCAATTGCATTGGAAAGCCCTTGAAATTTACTAACAGGAGCATTTAACCTCGTTTCCAAATTCATTATATTTTTGAAATGGCATGCAATTTGGTAAAACACCAGAGAGCACTTTGGTGATTTTTATAAAATTATTAAAAATGAATTTTGATGCAAACTCAACTGGATGGTCTTGTATATGTTTAGGACTATCCAAACCTAGAAGGGTTTAATTTTTTTAGCATCATATAAATTTTGGTGGACAGATCTTTGTTTTGCATGTTTCTGCCATTTTGGCATTTTAGTTAATTAATTTATGTGATGATATTTTTGTGTTGCATTATTGTTTTCTAGCATGTATAAGTTGTGTGAACTTGCTTTCTAAGTATTACTTAGCTATTTTATCATGTTAGAATGTGTGGACTTGAGTTAAGAAGAAATAGGATTTTATATTAATATCATATGTTTATCTCTAGTTTATTACTTGCATATAATTTTTGAATGATTAATTTGTGTGCAAGTGATTGAATTGTTGTGTTGAGATATTAGATTCAGTACCATGTTGGTACTTATATTTTGTTAGTATCACCTCTTCTAGCTTGCATTTGAGTTGGTAGAGAAGCATGAGTAGTTTAATCACTACTATGAAAATGTTTTGGAAAAATTCCCTCATGTGTGGAATTTTTGACATAAGCTTTTGTGGTTTTGTGGCCACATATTTTTGTGTTATGTTCATAGGACCAGTAGCATATTGGTTATGTTTTTATGAGTACTTGAACCCTATATTTTTCACTTGTGTGAAAATAATAGCATGAGTAGCATTGCCTTGCTTATTTAAGCACCCTATTATTTTCTGCTAGTATTGTTATTGCACTAGGTGCTAGTTTAGGTTTTTGCTAATTTTTGTCAAGTATGACCAGAGGCTTTGTGACCTCTTAATGCCTTGTTATTCTAGTGGAACACCCACTGGTTTCATTGCATTTTTGGTGGAAACATTATTTCCCCAAACTAGATGCATTTCTCTTATGTAGTTTCATAACTAATGAGTGCCTAGTATTTTTGCTTTGGGAATTTTTGTGCTAAACAAAAATGGGTATGCTTCTGTTTGTAAGTGGTTATAATCATGTGTGGCTTGCTAGGAAAAATACATTCTTGGAGTGTTGTTTGATTCCTCTAGTAATGCCCTTTTTATTACTACTAGTATGTAGGAGTTGCCCTGCAAATTGATGCATTGTTTTATTAAATGGGATATTTTTGTTATAGCAAGTATAGATAATTTTTCACTACTGCTTTTATGACATGGACCCTCTGGTTGTATTTCAATTACTTGATTGAAATGCATCCATTGATTCTTCATGTGTGAGTAGTACTAGTTTCCTTAGCAGTTTTTGTATTGAATTATTTTTCTGCCAACTTGTGTTTGGTAGATATTTGTGTATCCTTGCATGAGGACATGTTTTCATTCCCATTATGATAACATGGTTCCTTGTTTGCATTTTATTACTTTACTTATTATGCATGCTTGCATAGCAAACTTTTAGTAGAAACATGTCTATAGGATTCCTCCTTTTTAGCCATTGTTTCTATTGTTCTCACTATGAGAAATTGTGTGTTTTGTGGTGAGTCTGTTACCTTGTTACACTTGGGTAGGCTCACTGATTTGTAAAAGTAACTTTTGCAAATCATGTGTTTTATTTATTCTTGATGTGAATTTAGGCTTAGTAGATTAGCTATCTTATTCTTTTTGTGGTGTGGTTGATAGACCCATTGCCATGATTATTTTTGTGCATGTTTTATATACTTTTAGTAGTCTCACCCTTGTGAAACTAAGTATATTTTGGGTTTATAAATATCTTGGTATGAGAGTGGCACACCCACTGAATCCATGATATTAAGGTTGTGAGATATGTCCCTCCAACCTTAAGTTGTCTTATTAAATGGCATTTCTGCCAAGTAGGATTGTTTGATTGTTTGCCTCAATTAATAATTGAGTGATTTTGTTATTATTAGATTTCCTTGCTGTATGTATTGTTATGTATGGTTGCTTGCCTTGATTGGTTCTGAATGTGTGTCCTTTATTCCTTTTACGGCGTTAGAAAACGAAGAGGAAGGAAGTGTCGGGAAGCTCTGTTTCAAGTTCCAGTCACTCCAAAACCAGGGACACAAGGAGATACCAGGCAAGCCATCCTGATGCTTGCTGATACAATACTTATCATTATCTATCATGCATGTTTTACCTCTGAAGTTTTTCCAAAACTTGATTATCAAAACTATTTTTGAGGTGGAAATTACTACTATACTATTATATAGGTTACTATCATGCCAATAGTTAAACTTGGTAATACCAAGCCCATAAGCCACCATATGGTATTTATTACCATCAAATATACTAGTCCCTAAGTGGACATCCTAAAATTGTGATTCTACAAAACAAAGGCTTTACGGAAAAACCCGGAGAAAAGGCGGATCCTTGTTCTCCGGAGGAATGTGGAAGTGGTCATTTTTGAGAAAGTGGTGTTTTCAAAAATGACACATAACCTAGTCTTCGCCGGACAACCTTTACCGTACTGCCACCCTACCCCAACATGGGCAAGGGGCTTAACTTGAAGTTTGTTCTTATTAGTGTGTGCTATCTCAATGTGCTATAGGGGATGCGATCCTCTGAACCGAATGTCGTGGAGACATATAAAGTGTGGGATTAATTTTCCCTCCGGATGCATCAGTTGAGGCATCCTGGCTTGGCGGGGATTAGCTCGGTGCCGGGGATGTGGTAAAACTCAACTGAGAGATAGGCATATTCTAGCTTGAACATAGTGGATGGTTATGATCAGATACCTGATGTTTACATACTGTTGTTACAGTCCGTGATTGTTCACGGGAGGTGTACTGGATCTGGTGGATGTGTACACCTCTGCAGAGTATAACTTTTTCGAAGAAGCCGCGTCCTCGGATATGGACAGTTGAATGGCCATGTAGCTAGCATTGTGTCAATGTTTTCAAAAAGGAAGTTTTTGAAAAGGGAAACTTTGGAAAGGAAGTGTGAACTTGTGAAGTTCGGAAAGGAATGGAAACTGATACCGTGGGGGTATCGTCGATGAGGAAAAGCCAGATGCTGATATATACAAAACAAAATGTTTTGCAAAAGAAAACCTTTTCTACTCTAAGCAAGAATTCTGGAAACTGATTCCAAGAAGTTTTGCAAAGAGAAAATATTCTTTAACAGAACTTTACCAAAACCTCTTGTACATGTGAGATCTACAAGAGAAATAAAACTATATATTATTTTTCTTCTGAAGTATCTTCTTCAACGAAGATACAGATAAACCTGACTGCAACTGTGGTGTCATCATATATGAACACCATTGATAGTGAACCATATTTATAGCCTACCTATTCCACCATATAAGCATACTTGCATGTTGGTAAGTGATATGATGGATGTCTTGCTGAGTACATTCAAATGTACTCATTATGATTTCGCCCCTGGTATCTACTTATCAGATTTGGAGAAGGAGTCTCCGAAGGAGATCTATGAAGAGAAGTACGGAGTTGACGGCTTTGCGAACTAGGATCGTCTCCGGGTCAGCAGCCTGTAGGTTAAGGCGTGACTTGGGCTCAACTACGTTGTGTTTTATTTGTCTTCCGCTGTGTTTGTTAAGTTGCCTGCCCCATGTGGCAGTTGCGCTAAACTTGATCATGTGATATTTGTGTAATACCTTTATGTATTCGTGTAATGGATGATGTATTTCTGTGTGCCAACTGTGTATGTTGTTCACGACTGATCTTTCTGGGATCGTGAATGTATGCATACGTAGGGTTTCAGACTGCCGGTCTGGGGTCCTTACATCGCTAAGGAGCACGACAAGGCGGCGCTGCTCTCTCTCGCAGCAGGGGTGAAAGAGATTTTCGCCTCTTTTACGACGCCGTAGTTGCTTGTCTTTTGCACCGGCCTGTTAGGGGGTGGCCGGCCCCATGCTTTTATCTTTATTTTTGCAAGGCTGTAGGCCTCAGCATGTCCGTGTGGATGGTTGTAATCCCAAACTCTTTGCTTTATTAATTTAAAGTAGGGCACTTAGTGCCTTTTATCTAAAAAACATCGGCAGCTTTACCCCAACGTAGTCAAGCTCCCAGATTTCCTCGATCTTTCCGTAGTATCTTCTAACCTCTTCGCCCGTGTAAGATTCCATCGTTATAGACGAGTTTTGATAGTCGCTACTTTTGTCTCTTTCCTACGTGTAGAATGTGTACCCATTGATGTCGTATGCTTGATAAGTCATCAGATTGGGCGCGGGGCCATATGACAAGGCCAATACAATTTTATCTTTCTCACATGTCATTGGCGGGGGATCGGCATCAATCTGCTTCTTGAACCATGTCGCGAAAGAGGAGTTGTGTGCTCTAAATATCTCATCTTCTGTCATCGGCCTGCGAGCACTGTTTTTTATCGCGGTTTTGTGCTCTTCTATCCAAGGGTCGACATCGTCGATGTGTTGTAACACTACTAGGTGGGCCCTTTCAAAGTCGGCTCTCCGACCACAGGAGTCCGCGTCCATTACCCTTTTGCCAGTGTTGTGGCCTACCCCCATGAACCTGTCAAGGTGCTTGTTCGCGGGCAAACCAACAGCTGGCTTCTCATCGCCTAGGAAATTCTTGCAGAAAGAGATGCATTCTTCGGTGAGAAATCCCTGGACAATGCTTCCATCCAGGTGTGCCCTATTACGAACGAATGATTTGATGATCCCGTTCATTCTTTCTAACGCCATCATGTTGTGCAAGAATGCCGGCCCAAGATTGGTGATATCGTCCACGATATGGACCAAGAGATGTACCATAATATCAAAGAAGGCAGGTGGGAAATACATCTCAAGCTCGCATAGGATGGTGACGATCTCTTCCTGCAGCCTTCCGAGTTTCTTCACGCTTATCGACTTCCGAGTGATGACATCGAAAAAGTTACAAAGGCCAGTGAGCGTTTGACGGACGTGCGGTTCCATTATCCCTCTGATTGCAACCGGAAGTATCTGCGTCATCATCACGTGACAGTCATGAGACTTCATCCCGCTGAAGATTTTTTTCTCCGCGTCTAGGTATCTGCTTATCAGCCCCGCGTAACCTAAGGGAAATTTCACTCCGAGGAGGCATGTGAATATTTGCGCGAGCTCGTCGGGGCTTAGAGTGAAGCAAGAGGGTTTCAGGCGGTGAGTTTGGTGTTTCTTAGCCATTTTCCGCTTGCGATCGTCCATCTCCTCCACCCCATCCTCGTCCTCCCCCGTCTGTTCACGCGTAGAAGGCGGTAAGTGAAGCTCGCTCCTGATATTCAGGGCCATCAGGTCGTATCTTGATTTTGGCCCGTCTTTGGTCCTATCTGGCATGTTGAACAGGGTGCCAAGCAAGCTCTCACACACATTCTTCGTGATATGCATGACATCAAGGCAGTGAGGCACTCCGAGGATTGGCCAGTACCGCAAGTCCCAAAACACGGACCTCCTTTTCCATACCCCCAAGAGCGGTCCTTCTGGCGGAGGACACTTTTTCTCTCCTCGCTTCCGCTTTTGTACCTTTCCCGACGGAGGACACGTTTTCCAATTCTTCAATAGAGTATCGATCTCTTCTCCTCTTCTCTTGCGTGGAGGTAGATCGAGCTCATCTTTACCGTTGAACAGGTCTCCGCGCTTTCTCCACGGGTCGTTCAGTGGTAGCCACATTCGATGCCTCATGTATACGGTTTTAGAAGATCCGGGATCCTTGTGTAGCTGTAGAAACGGGGTAAATTCCATGCACCTGACACAAGCCTTGTGTCCATGGCACACCTGACACGCAATATATCCGTATCCGAGATAGTCCTGCACCGTCGTGATCAGTGCGGCTCTCATACGAAAAGTTTCTTCTTTGAAGGCGTCCCATGTTTCCACCCCTTCCTCCCACATCGTGTCTAGCTCCTCCTTCAATAACTCGAGATACAGGTTGATATCGCTCCCTGGCTGGGTCGGCCCTTGAATCAGCATACTCATGTGTATGTACTTCCTCTTCAGACACAACCACGGGGGGAGGTTGTACATCCATACAAACACGGGCCAGGTGCTATGTTTGCTGCTCTGATTGCCAAACGGATTGAGACCGTCGGTGCTCGCACCAAGCCTGATGTTCCTTGGGTCGTTCCCGAATTCCTCATCGAATGCGTCTAACGCTTTCCACTGACGTGCATCCGAAGGGTGTGTTAGCACTGGTTTTTCAACACGTTCTGGATCGCTCAGCACCGCCTTCTTTCTGTCCTCGTGCCAGCGCATGAGCTTTGCTTCCTTGGGGTCCACGAAGTACCGCTGCAGACGGGGAATGAGTGGAAAGTACCACACAACTTTCCTAGGAGCTTTCTTCGTCCCCCTCTTGTAACGATCAACACCGCACACCGGACATTTGATCTGGTCCGCGTGCTCGTTACGGTAAATTATGCAGTCACAGACGCAAGCGTGGTATTTTGTGTGCGGTAAATCGAGGGGGCACACGATTTTCTTGGCCTCCTGTAGACTACTAGCACATGTGTTCCCTTCAGGTAAGTGCGTCTTCAGGTATCGCAGAAGATCGTCCATGCTTGTGTCGGTCCATCCGTGTTTTGCCTTCATCTCAAGAAGATCCAGAGCTACTCTCAAGCGTGACTCCTCCGCCCCGCGACTTGCGTCATACAACGGAGTTGCAGAGTCTATCTCTAGTTGCGTGATCTTAGATTTACGTCTGGCGTCGGTCGACGTGTTCTTGAGAAGAAGATCTTGAACATGAGGGTCCCGCACGACTGAAGTTAGCGGAGTGTTCATGTCCTCGTCTGCATGTTGCTGATCACCATGACTCCCTTCTTCTTCATTATAGTCGTCTCCGTGGACAGCCGCCTCTTCGTCCTCTCCATTGCCATGTTCAGACTCCTCCTGATCATCTTCACATGTCGCCGCCCAATTGGTCTCGACGTTATCATCGTCTTCATCGTCATCCATCCACTTAGTGTGGCCCTCCATGAAACTATACCTGAGCAGGTGCTTCTCCACATTACCAGAATCTGGTTTGAACAAAGACCCAGCTTGCATTTCCGACACGGACACTCTATCTCGGTGCGGTTGTTTCGATGCATCTCGGCCGTCGCGCGTCGCACGTACCTATGCACCACGCTTGTCCTCATCGCAATGACCATTGCTACAAAATGCAAGAGAGAGAGGTTTCATTAACTAGATCCGGTTTTCACGGAAAAATTCGGCATGACCTTCCTACAAAAGGTGTAACGTGGAGCGCCAGAAATTTGCCGAAAAGGAAATGAATCAACATTTCGGCAAAACATTGGCAACTCATCCTCATGGCAACACAATAAAATGAAAAAGAGAACGAATTCTCATCCACCGACCAATCCCACGCACCTATTAAGATGACACACAATGCAAAATATATAGACGCGATGACGACGTCGAAGATCACCGAAGAGACGACCGATAAGAGATTGATAGATCTAGAAGTAGCTAGCGGTGCATTTGTGGTGAGATCTAGTGTCCGGTTAGTAGATCTAGTGGAGAGATTTGGAAGAGGGAAAGTGGGGTAGCATACTAGCTAAAATATAACAAACATGATTGGTTAAATTAGCTAAAAATGGTGGAGGGGTATGGGGGATTGAGCTAGGAGCACTAATGGCTCGAGTTTGGACTAGTGAGTGAGTGAGTGGGGTGGATAGGGGTGGTGGTGGGTGGCTGGCCGCACTTATATTGGGGACAAATATTACCCCAGGCGAATATGCTATGGGAAGCGCCTGCGCTAAGTGGTGCTACCCCAGGCTATTCTTTGTCCCAGGCGAACAACGAACCTGTGCGCCTGCGCTAAAGGGAGCTACCCCAGTCCACTTTTTACCCCAGGCGCTTCGTTGCTTACTCGCCTGTGGTATCTGTTATACCGCAGGCGAACTGGGAATCTATTCGCCTGCGGTAAAGGAAGCGTGCCAGGGTCGGCCGTGGTTGGCCCTGCCACACTTTACCCCAGGCGCTTCCGGTTTCTGTTCGCCTGGGGTAACAGTCCTACCCCAGGCGCACCTGCTGGCGCTTCGCCTGCGCTAATTAACCCAGGCGCACAGGCTTTCTTGTTCGCCTGTGGTAGGATATACTGCTATAAGCAAATCTCTAGTAGTGTGGGCTGGGCTGGGGGGAGTAAGAAGAAAGGGCTGGGCTAGCATGTCTCCCTCCTTTTGCTTTTCTTATTATTATTTTTTTTCCTTATCTTTTTTTTTGTAAAGGATGAAAGAGAGATAGGAATAGAATTTGGGGTTAGCAAAAATATTAGAAAAAGTTGGGTTAGCTCCTTAATGGATTGGTAACCAAATGCAAGTTTGGCATTTCAAATTAATTGAATTATGGTGTTGTTTTGAATTGGAATGAATTTGATTGAAATTTGTGGTTAAGTGGTTATTGAAAATACTATTTTAATTATGGTGATCAGATGATTTTAATTGGAAACAAATGAGCACAAATGTTTTGGTTATTTCATAATTTCAAAAGTGGGTACTGTTTGCAATTGAATTTTGAGATAACATTGGAAGTAAGTTTGGATTAATTAAATTATTAAAAGCCATAATTTTAATGGTTGAACCTTATGGAAACAAATGATTGATTTGTTTTGCAATTTTCATAACTTTCAACATGGTTGTTGTTTGGAAGAAAATCATAATTGAATTTGAAAAGGGTTTGATATTAAATGAATTTTGGATAGAAACAAAACAACAGTTTGGAATCACAACTTTAATGGAAACAATTGATGGTTTTGATTTGAAATATCATTTTGCAAATTGTAACATCACAAGGATGAAACAAAAGGTTTGAATTTTGGTTTGAAATTCAAATAGAAAACAAAGGAAAACAAATGAAAACAGTTGGAAAACAAATGGAAAACAAGCAAAACAATTGCAATCAACATGATGCCATGATGCAAAACATAAAATAACAGAGAGCAAACATTCTAATGGCTATTTTTCATACTTGGGATGTTACAGAGATCCTGGTATACCTACTATTCCCTGTTCTATTAAAAATAATTATGTTAGAACTGCTGTGTGTTATTTGGGAGCTGGAGTTAGTGTCATGCCTTTTACTCTCTATAAAAGACTCCTCCTAGAAAAATTGATACCAATTGATATATCTTTGCAAATGGCTGATATGTCTACTGCTATTCCCGTGGGCATATGTGAGAATGTTCCTGTTCAAGTTGCTAATAATTGTCTGATATTAACTGACTTTGTTGTTTTGGAAATGCCTGAAGATGGTAATATGTCTATTATTCTTGGAACACCTTTTTGTTAATACTGCAGGGGGTGTTATTGATTGCAATCAAGGAAAATTTACTTTTAATGTTAATGATAAAGAGCACACTGTTTATTTTCCCATGAAAATTGATAGAAAATATGGTCTAAATTCCATTGAAAATATTGAGACCATCAAGATTGGAGAATTTTATCGTCCTATTCCAAAGACACCAAAAGAATATGAAATTATTATGGTTGGGACTATGCCTATGAAGGTTGATGTACCATGAGTATTTAGTGAGAAACAAAGTTTTGTTTCATATAAAATTATTTTGGTAGCAAGACTTGATCACCCTTGTTAAAAAAATGATTTTAAACGAAATGGGCAATGTTTTCACTATGTTTTCACCTTCCCCATTATATTTTCACCATGTTTACTTTTTTTATCACATTATTACTTGAGTACAATCATGTTTTCCACCATCCTTATGCACGTTTTCCTGAAGTTTTCACCCTGTTTACTGAAGTTATGCATGTTTTCACCACCCATACTTTTGTTTTCACCACTACCACCTTTGTTTTCTTTGGATATTCTTTCATTAAAGTGTCATAGAACCTTTGTAGTTCTGGTTTTGGTTTTGTTTTCCACCTTTTCACTTTTGTTTTTCCGGTTTTTATTAATTATTAAAATTCTAGAAATACCTCAAAAATAAAGTTTCTCGAAAAATTCCAGAAAATTATAATAAATTTTTACGTCAAAAATGAGGCAGAAAGCCACCTGGGAGACCCCAGGGGGACCCACCAGGCAGGCACACCCAAGGGTGGTGCGGCCAGCCCCCTGGTGGCGCCAGCACATGGTGTGGCCCCCTGGCCCTCCACTTACTCTTTCCACTGCCCAAGTCCTCTCTCTCACCTACCAAACTGAAAACATTTCCTGGATCCCGTTTTCTTGGTGTTCTTCCTCTGGATTTTCGATCTCCTTCTTCATCCCATCATTTGTGATGATTTTTGGTGTGTTTGATCTCTGGTATGTGACTCCTCCAATGATCCAAGTAGAATTTTGTTTAGTGAAGTATTTCTTGAGTATTTTGCCACATTAGGTGACATCTTATGTGAGTTTGCATGCTTGATTTGAGTAGAAATAATATAGTTTTGATGTATGTTTAGCTCTCATATAAGTCCCTATAGTAGTCTCCACCTTATAGTTGCTTGAAATTAATTTTTATGATGATTGTTGAAAAAATTCAGAGATGGATAGTTACAACTTCGGTGAGATATTTAGGACTGATGCTCCTAGAAGTACAAGGCCATCACGCTCGTCTACTTCAGCAAGGCCATCATATAATGAAGACGTTAGTGCGTCAACTATTGATGATGCAGAACATGCCGGTATCATTCACCCATCTAGCTTTCCTTGTCGTACATTTTTAAGTAGTGCAGGTCTTTTAGATGATTTTCTTATGCTTATTGAGAGAGTTGGTCTCACCAACTTTATGGAGGATGAAAGCCCTCAGTATGCCACGCTCACAAAAGCTTTTCTTAAGAGCTTTAAATTTCAGAACACTCAATATGGTCCAACTGTTGCATTCAAGTTATATAGTAGTCCTATGTATTTTTCCTTGGTGGAATTTTTTGCTATTATAGGTATCAACGCCACCGGGACGACAAGCAGGATTCAAGATAGACCAGCAGACCTCCAGGGGATCTACCAAGAGATCACCAACGATGACGGTCGCTCATCCCAGCGTGGGAAGATAAGGAACATTCAACTTCCTGCTCTTAGATACTTTACTTACTATATTGGTACTAGTATTCTTGGTAGGGAGAACACTTGCAATATTTCTAGTTATCACCTTGCTTTCATTGATGCTGCACTAAACCGTAGCACGAAGTATAACCTTGGTGCACTTGTTGCACGCCGCCTTGCTGCTGCTGGGCCTATTTTTGGTGGCATTATTGCTACACGTATCGCAGCTGCTTTGCATGTTTCCATTGATCCTAATGATAAAATAATTGCTCCACATAGGCTTAACTTTGCTGCTATGAAATCCCATCAGTTTGTCACTTCTAACTCTACTACTGAACGTTTAATATATAGAGTTTTATATATGGACGGAGAAGAGCGGAAAGTTACTTTGCTGCAGCCTGTTTTGTTTAAGATTGACAGGTCACCATGGTCGCTCTCCAAGGAGTAAGTAGACGAGCATATGAGTACCATGGATTTTTACCGGCAGCAGGAGAGGCGAGACGCGCCTCTCGAGGACCACAACACGCAGTACTGTCGGGGGGTTACCCCCGAGTAGGGTAAAGGCAAGTGCTAAAGGCAAGATCAGAAGGGATGTTTGGCCGAGTAGCCGGCTACTTGGTACTCGCTACCCGGTCGACTGCTACCCGGTCTTACACCTAGACGGCCAGGAGGATGAATCAAGAGAGTTATGCTCCTCCGAATAGAAGAGCTGGTCCGAGTAGAAATGGCGGGAACCTACTCGGGCCAGAAGTCAAAGGAGTCGTTCTGACACCGAATCCCGCGTATCCCGGGTCCGTACTTGGCACTGTTCACAGCACTGTTCATCTGGGGACGGCGTGCCTGACAGCGACAGTGTGTCAGCAGGGCGTCGCAGGATAGGGGGGACCTACTCTGTGTTCGCCACAGTGATAACAGACTGAACACTTGGTTTTTCCCAACGACTTTCCGCACCGGGACAAATCTAGAAGCCAAAGCTGTCAGCGGGAACTCGGAAGAAGGACGGTGTGCACACAATGTCGACATCTGTTTGTATTTGGCTGTATCCGGCAGGGCATCGAGTATATAAGGTGCCCTGCCCCCTCCTGCGCGGGGGATGCTGACCTAGGTCCTGGACTGGTTCACGTTCTTGACCTAGTTCATCTGGTAGAGAGAAGAGTGGCTACTCGGTAGCAAGAACCATTGTACTGTGGTTACTCGGTGAGACATCCAAATACAAAGAGAAAGGCAGGAGTAGGGGTTTTACCTCCTCACGAGGGCCCTGAACCTGGGTAGATCGTGTTGTTTGCAGTGTTTGTTTCATCCTTCACGCGTCTACTCGTCGCGTGATCCCTCCCCGAGCGCCTCCAGCGTCCTTCGTCCCCACATCTTTAGCCATCCTATGGCATCTGCCGTGACACCACCACGACAAGTACACTGGCGCATCCTTGAGAACATATCAGGAGGGGGCTTCCTCCTCGACGTATTATGGGAGCGGCACCTCTTGGGCACCTTGGTGATTGATCTCCACTTAGGCCAAAAGCCTAAGCTTGGGGGGAGGTATACCGACATCACACTCATTTAAATATCATGTTCAGTCGGTTCTTTATATATCCATCTTTTTGTTTCTTTCACTTCTTTTTGTTTCTTTCATCTGTTTTCGTTTCTTTCATTTCTTTGTTTTCATTGTTTTCTTTTCGCTTTCCAAAATACAAAAAGACCAAAAATATTTCTGTTGTTTCTCTCTATTTGTTTCTTTAGTTGGTTTGTTTTATTCTTTAGTTGTGTTTTAATATTCAAAAACACAAAAATATTTTCTTTTGTTTGTTGTTTGCTTTCGTTTGTTCTTGTTTCATTTCGATAACCCAAAAAGATTTTCGCTTTGTTTGCTTGCTCTCTTTTTGTTCGTGCCATAATTGAAAAAACCAAAAAATATTTGTTGTTCTTCTTTGGTTTTGTAAAGTTTGTTGCAGAGTTCAACATTCGTTTGTGATTCCATTGGAGCTTGGTTTTCATTATATACTATTCGAGCCACAAGTGAAAAGAAATAATGACGATATACGACAATGCAAGTTGTGGTGAGAGGCTGGTATGAACTCTATTTGCTTTCATTTTTGTACATATATCCATCTATGTGAGCATGCTTAGTTTGTTCGTATAAGATATATGTGACTTAATGGTTGCTTAATAGTTCATGCTCTCTCATGTTTTGTTCCAATTTATTAATAGTAAATTGCATGTCACATAAATATTTGTTCGCATTGTTCTATTCATGAGAAGAGTATGACATTGTGGTAGCCTCCTCTGACTGTTTCATTTGAATCGACTTGGCACATGCTCATGCATGCTAAGACTGAAAACAAAAAGTCAATAAGCCTCGATGATTTATTTTGCCTCAGAGTTCTAGCATCAATTTTATGCATCAGTTAATTTTACTTTGTCGCAAACATGATTATGATAGTTGTTGCTCTCTTGATTGTCGCTCCCTGTCTATTGCTAGCCTTCACCTGTACTGAGTATGAGCTCTACTCGTGCATCCAAATACCTGAAAATTAAAGTCTGCCAAATGTGTCCACCATACCTACCTATATGTGGTATTTAACCGTCACTCCAAGTAAATTGCTCATGTGCTACCTTTAAAACATGCTAAAAATTATTCCTGTTTTGTGCCCCTGTTTTAGCTCATGAGGACGTAAATAGAGAATCTTTATCTCACTTGTTGATTGGATTTCACACCCTGGACTAGTGGCTTCATCCGCTTATCCAAATGATAGAAGAGCTGGCAGCGGGGTGCCCAGCCCCAAATTAATACACACAAATTCTCTTCACTCTTTTCGCCCCTGATTTATCAGTCAAAGCATAATTGTGTAAACAAAAGAGAAAGAGGGATGACCTTCTACCCAGATGCGTCCTTCACATGGGAGCCACTCTTGTGAATCCAGTTGTCTTGTGACGTACTGTATTGTCTGTTTACCATTCGTTGACATAAGCATACACCTCTCTCAAAATGTTTTCAATACCTCTGTTTAATAAAATAAAAGCTCTAGCACATGAGTGATCCATGCTTCCCTCTGCGAAGGGCCTTTCTTTTACTTTTATGTTGAGTCTCTGCCATATTCTTTGAGCACTTTCTTGAGAGCATAATGGTCATTCTTAGTGTGATGTGTTTGTCCCAAAGTACGGTTGATTGTGATATAACTTTGATACTTGTATCTTTGATATCTTTACTTCTAGTCTTTTCTTGAACTTCAGAGGTGCCCTGGCATTTATGTTTTGCCCCACACTTAAGGGCAAGAGAGATACCACTTTATTAGATCCTATTATGAATATTTCAATCTTGCAAATAGTTATGCTTCATGTTATTTATTATTAATATGTTGTTATCTCTTCATGGTTTGCATAGCTATTAAGTGACAGTATCTTGCATGTATCTTATCATGAGCATAATTAATTATTTAATCTCATAGTGAGTATATTTACATCATATGAAAGAAATGTGTTCGTAAAAGTCTTTTATCGCACTCAGTTGTCACTGCATTGCTTGAGGACAAGCAATAAGCTAAGATTGGGGGGAGTTGATACGTCGAAAATGTATCTCCTTTTCCGAACACTTTTTTTATTTTTTTCCTCTAAACTTGTGTGTTTTGGATACAACTAACACGGACTAACGCTGTTTTCACCAGAATTACCTTGGTGTCTTGTTTTTGTGCAGAAAAATCAACTTTCGGGAAAATGCCCAGAAAAGAGCCCATTGATGTTTTGACCCCAGAAGACCCGGGAGACAGAAAGGGGCCAGGAGAGGAGCCACAGGGTGGCCACACCCCCCTGGCGCGGGTCCCCCCTAGGCCGCGCCACCTAGGGGTCTGGGCCCCCTAGAGCCCCCCTCGGATTCCTCTTTCGACTACAAGTAGCCTCCAAACCTAAAACCCGAGGGGGTTTGTCATATTCCACAGAAACAGAACAGAGCGCCGCCGCTATCCCGAACCTCGATTCGGGGATCAAAAGTTCCTGTTCTGGCACCCTGCCGGGACGAATAAGTGGAGGAGATCATCGCCATCGTCATCACCAACGCCTCTCCATCGACCATCCATGTTTCTCCCATCCATGTGTGAGTAATTCCCCGCTGTAGGCTGAAGGGGATGATAGGGATTGGATGAGATCGTTCATGTAATAATGTCGTGATTGTTAGGGCATAGTGCCTAGTATCCTCTATTAGTGCTATTGACATTGTTGCAACTTGTTATACTTAATGCTTGCCACTTAGGGACAGAGTGCCATGATCTCAGATCTGAACATGTTATTGAATCACGATGATAATTATTGTTTCTTGATCATACCTGCAAATTGTTTACACATATTGTTGTCCGGAACCTGAGGCCCCGAAGTGACAGAAATTGGGACAACCGGAGGGGATGGCTGCGATGTGAGGATCACATGTGTTCACAGAGTGTTAATGCTTTGCTCCGGTGTTCTATTAAAAGGAACACCTTAATTACCCGTAGTTCCCTTGAGGCCCCGCTGCCACGGGTTGGTAGGACAAAAGATGTTGTGCAAGTTCTCATTGCGAGCACGTACGACTATTTATGGAATACATGCCTATGGTTACTTAGTGCTTGGATGTTTAATCTTATTTATCTGTAATGCCCGTGACATGATCATTATTAGAACTTTCTTATCCATGCAATGCCCGTTCATCCATCCCTATGCCTATAGTATTTAATCCGCCGTTTACTTCAAACACTACTGCTGCTGCTGTTTTCATTTCACTACTGCTATTATTTCACTACTGTTGTTACTATAAAACTATTACTGCTGATAAACCACTGCGAACTAGTCAACTTTCAGGTGCAAGTGAATTGACAACTCACTTGTTAAGGATCACAAATATTCTTTGGCTCCCGTTGTGTCGAATCAATAAATTTGGGTCTTACTTCCCTCGAAGACTGTTGCGATCCCCTATACTTGTGGGTCATCACCCCTACAATTCCGATAGTGTGTGGAAATGAAACTGTAAACTGTTTCCTTTTCAATAATTAATAGTGGAGCCATGGAAGCCGATATTTACTCCCACACACTATACGAAATAAACTCTGTTGAATCTGTTGGACTTGCGATACCGAACTTACTCGAGACTATGGATTCCAGTATTGCCGTGAAACAATTTTTGGTTCACTATAACTTCTTCTATCTCATTAACTGGTAAACTTCCTTTTACTCGTTACCGTATTATGATATCCCACATTATGTGTCATCATCACACATTGTCTGTGGAACATATGGATATCAACAATACCGAGTGGGCCCTGACTTGTATCTCTCTTTTTAAGGAGGAGCAATTCCTATCTCAGAACATCAAGGTAATATACTCCTTTATAATTTCCCAGTGGCTACCGTTTTGTTCACACAATTTATGGTGTTATGCTTGATGGTACGAAAGTAAAACCTTCAGAATATACAACCCCGATAACCTTATGGTCAAAGGATATGTTGTAATATAACCGTGCCATGATATGTCACTAAGGAGAAAAGATATCACAATGGAATATCTTAGGATATCAACTATTAGGGTATACCCAGCCATATTATTTCCTTCCAACAATATGATATTTATTGATGCTGACATAAACAATGTCCATGACCATGAAAACACATCCATCAAGCATAAAATAAATTACTCGTAAAAGGAAATACTAGGGTTTGAAACTTTGTTTGAGCGTGTGTTTTTCTCTGAATCTCATATTCAGGAGCCATGTCAGTTATAGCATAATAACATGAATCATAATTATGAGACATATGTACAAATATTATTGCCTTTTGGGAATACATCCAACAGGAAGCACATGTAATGTTCCCACTGAAGGAGGTGAAGGTATTGAGTATCTCCGGTGTGGTAACAGTTAGAACCAGGGCCTAAGGAGGTCAGGGATCCGAGTACAGTTACTATACGACTAGATATGTGGGGTTGTTGAGAAAAACTTGGCATTAATTTGAGGACCTTAGACCAGGCCAGAATACACCAAGGTGTGTGAAAATAGCAACAAGGCGAATGTTAATTTTGGGAAAAGTGACACACCTCTGTAGAGTCTAAATTTTGGTAGCCACATCCTTGTTCCAGGAAGGAGCTGCGATCGCGGTGAGAAATGAATCTGAAGTTAATCTCGAATCCGCGAAGACTAGAGGACATAATTTTCTGATTAAAAAAGATATTTTGAAGAAATTTTTCGAAAACTTGCATATTAGGTAGCGACCTATGGTCATGGTAGTGGTTAGAGCATTCAAACACCTTAAATATCCATTACATGAAGTTGTTGAGTACGCATGTACTCATTCTTTCCTCGTTGAACCCCCTGCTTTTGAGGGAGGCAAAATCAAGGAGATGGACCACGACAATGAAGTCAACGAGGTCTAGTATGAAGAACCAGATCTGTCAGGCAGAGTGGAAGGAGCAGACTACACTATCTCCTATGGAGCAGACACCAATGAAAGAGACAACACAGAGGAAGTAGTCTATCTATAGAGTCTAATATAGGGAACCAAGCCGAGCGGCTCTAGACTATAATAGTTGGCCTATATGGTTCTTAGTTTGCTATTTCAAGTATTCCATATACTCATACAAGTCGAACACGTTTCGTTTGACCTTCCTCAGCTGGGCGAGGAAGAAGTTGAATTCTATATTCAGCTTTGACTTGTAATTAATAGTGGTGTGTAATTAATATATGTATCAACGATGTTTATGTTGTACTACTACGAGGATGGTGCTTCTGTGGGTGTTATATCAACAAATTGTGCACTACAATATGCGGTGTTGTACTGGGTCACCGCAATATATCGGTCATATTTTCGAAGCCTTTCCTTCTCTAAACTATTCTTCACTTGTTGTGTGTGCAATTCCCTACATACTTGAGCTACAGCCTTTTCAAACCCAAAACCTTTTTCACTTGAAAGAAATGCATATTCCAAGCAAAGTTATAGATCTAACAGTAAACCAGAAATACAAATCAAGAAGGTTCTCGACATCCAATAAAATGTTTATCGGCAACCGAATCGTATTCACCCCGTCCGTCGTCATAACCAGAAGGCTCAAATTTTGTGTTTTTCATCACACTATCCGCTCTAAATACGAATCCTAAAATAATATGGTTATGTACGTGGTTTCACACTCCATTCATCCCTAGGGTCAACCAACAGTTACAAGCCGCTCTAAATACAAATCCTAAAATAATTTTGGTCGTCGAACACGTTTCGTTTGACCTTCCTCAGCTGGACGAGCAATGCCTCATTAGCCCTTGTTTACAATCCAGGCTAGCTATGCCTCAGCTTTTGAACATACATATTTGAAGTAGAACTAACACATGCCTAACATACAAGTATCACATGGTACAACCATATACCTTTGTTAATTTGATAAATCGGAAATATGGAACTTCACATTCCATTTCGTAGGGTCATACTTCATCGATACATGAATGAAACATGCTCGAGCAGGTCTAAATGCCTTTGGGTTTGCACTTAGGCTAAGCTCGATATTGGTTCGAGAGATATTGAACACACATAACGTAATGTTTGCTTGTATAAAAAGAAATATTCTTACAAAAGCTTAGAGTCGTAGAACAATAAACGTATACTCGTATGGAAGTGGCAACATAGTTCAGTTATCAAGGAAGAATCAAATTTAAGTGATGATCTTGGAATTGAGGAAGAATAGGCCTTGGTGGACCATATGGGTATCATATCCATACGTTCTAAGGTAGTATGTAAGCAAACGAATAAAAATGGCAATGACCTATGCGTTAAACAAAGAAGTGCTAGAATTGAAAATTTATGTAAGTTATCAATGAAGGGTATGATATGGAACAATGATGGGTTGAATGATACAACTAAGAATCATATGCATCATGAAAAGTGGAACAAAGATTGGATTGTGTGTCCTTGTGAAACTGTTTTTAAAGGAACTTGCTAGGAGGTTGGATTACATTTTGTATTGCTTACCTCCACATGGACGCACTGGTAGCATTCATGTTAGCTTTAATAATGTGACTTTATTAGTACAAAATGTTATGACTGGTGATTTCTGTATTAAATTTCAATTTGAATATAAATCTTCCCTTTTTTTATGGACTCTGGTAGTTGTATATGGATCTGACCAAGATTCTCATAAAGCAGATTTTCTTGCAAAACTTATCCGCATTTGCAAAAATGAAGCGCTACCTCTATTGGTGGGGTGGGAGGGGGCTGGCGTTAACATTATTCAGAAGCGTGAAGAAAAATAGCTCAAATTTTAACGCGAGATGGTCTTTCATATTTAATGCTATTATTTAAGGTCTTTACCTTAGAGATATTGAAATCTGAGGTCGTCAATATGATTGGGCTAGTAGAAGTAATATTTGAGAGACTATTTTCTCGATAGCGTTGAGTGGGAGCAAAACATTTCTGCTGGTTATGGTGCATGCGATGAACCGTATGGGGTCGAATCATACACATCTAATTATTTACTTAAGTGATAAGGCTCACCTTGGTAATAGGTCTAGGTTCTCATTTGAGATATCTTTGTTGCATCCATATGGATTCTATGGGATGATATGTTACGAAAGGACGTCCAAAGTTGGTAGTTCTTCTCCTATAGGGAGATGGCAGGTTAAGGTTAAACATATTTGTCGGTTCCTTATGTGATGGGTAATGAACATTAGTGGATAATATATATAAAAACACATCTTCTATTAATTGTTGAGTTGGATATTAAATTGAAAACAACTCCTCTAACTATGGTTGAAAGGGATGCTAACAAACCTATAAATGGATCAATGTTCGAGTCCAAAATTAAACTCCCCACCTGTTCTCCAAGTATACTAGATTGAGTCAACATCTTGTCAAACTAACAATGAATAATATCCAAATCTACACATAATAAGTCCAACGATATCCAAATCCAAACAGGCTACATTGTGAGTTTATGCTCGTAAATTTACTAACAATGAGAGCGTGAGCTTGCTTCGGTGAGGGTGGAGGTCCAGGACCATTCTCTCGGAGCTCAAGCTCATGGAAGATACATTCATGCGGAGTACGATAGAGCCGACTGAGCGCATAACCAAGATCCAATGCGAGAGGGAGAGGCAACATAACATACCCTCATAGATCGAACTAGAGGATTTTTTTTGTCAATGACGAGGTCATCGTGGAAGTAGACGTAGTTGATCCCCGCAATTAGAGTCGTCTAACAAAAAAAAATATTATCACACGAACAAGTACCGCAATCGTAGCACCTCCATGGTATCCACACATACGAGATCAGCAGCACCAAGTCGTAGCATGATAAAGCACAATGATGAAGCAGGGATGTTGTCGATGAAGATTCATGGATCTCCCATGATCACCAGCGAGAACTAGGTTAAGCTGGGGTAGTAATCCGGCAGAGCTCCCGCAACGTGGATGGAGTATACAGAGCACCAGTGTAGCGGGGCACCATCGAGAGGAGAGGGATGGTGGTGTGGCTACGGAGGGAGCAGCGTCTATGCCTTGTGCTTCGGATTTTCTGGTCGCACCCTTGCCCCTCCTTATAAAGGGCTCTAGACACCCGGGAGAGGAGTCCTCTATCCGTACCTATGCCTATGCATAAACCGCTCTGATACCACTGTTGGGGAGCCCACTATGGCAAAGAAATTTTTTCTAGCACATAACCAAGATCAATTGCGAGAGGGAGAGGCAACAGAATTTACCCCTGTGGATCGAACTAGCAGAAGTGTTTTGTCCATGACCAATACGAGAGGGAGAGGAGAGCAAAGTGCAACACCTCCAGGGTATCCACAAGTACGCTGTCGATGAAGATCCTGGTATCTTCACGATCATCAGCGAGAACTAGGTCAAATCGGTTAGTAATCTCAGAGAGCCCTCGTGGCATGGATGAAGTAGGCGGAGCACTAGGGCAGCGGGGCACTTTCGGGAGGAGAGGGGTGGTGGTGCGTCTATGGAGGGGGTAGGTGTTGCGCCTTGTACTTGGGGTTTTCTGGCAGCACCCCTGCCCTTCCTTATAATGGGGGCCATTCTCCTCGTGGGAGGAGTCCTCCTAGGAATCCAAATCTCCAAAGGGGAGGTATCCTAGTGGGACTCCCTCCATTTTCCTTTGCTGCAACATGGGGGAGGTGGAGTACATCTAGGACCCCCTTCCCTATGGGAGTTGGGGAGGAGATGGAGTCCATGTAGGGCTCCCTCCCCCAATCCAATTTAGGATAGGGGGATCTCAGACCAACTAGGTCTCACCCCCTCCCCAATTCGCACCGGGGGAAAATCGCTGGCCAACTCGGCGACATCACCGGATCCACTAGCTTCCTGCACACCTTGGCGACCATCTGTGCCGGTGCTAAGAAGTCGCTCCTGCCGCCTCCCGTTGTCGAACCTGCATCTCAACAAGTCCCTCGGGTGAACCCATAGGGTTTCGAATAGGAGAACCTGTGGGCGCTGGTGCCGATCGTCGGCTAGACATGAGACACGATTTACCCAGGTTCGGGGCCCTCGTAGAGGTAAAACCCTTACTCCTGCCTCTGTCGATCTGTATTATCGAATAGATCGGTTACAATGGGGGATTGCTCAAGTCGAGAGTTCGATCTCGAGCTCAAGGCTTGATGGTGCGGTATTGCTTGGTCCTCCCCCGGTGGCTCTCCTGGCCTTATATAGATGGCCAGGTCCCAAACCGTACCCGGGGAGGACTCGAATTCTCAACCTAAGTCGGTTACAAGTTTTCTATCTTATCCCGCAAGGCATTGCGGGTGGGCTTCAACTGGGCCTTCTAGAGTAGTCCACAGCCTCTCGTATTGGGCCTCAGTCTTGGGCCTAGGACCAGGTATGCTTATTCGCCGGGTCCAAGGTTCATCCCTTCGTCAGTAGCCCCTGAGCGTTTGCTCGATTGGGACTTTTCTAGTCGGGTAGACGCTCAGATCTTACTTCCTTCGGATGACTATTATAGTCGTTTTTCCATTCGGAGGGTGTATACCCTATATGATAAGTTTTATACTCGAGTACTGAGTAGTGAAAGTGCCCGCGTTTGAGGCTATTATTGCAGAAGGATATGGCGCAGCAGCTTGGCTCTCCCGAAAGATCAAGGCCAATTAATTGCAACTAGGGCAAAAACAGTTCTGGCCTACACATATTTGAGACCTCCGACTCGAACCCGATGAGGTGATCATTGCGACTGGGCCGTAGAGGTCTTACCGAGTCGAAATTAACCTATAGGGGTACCCGGCGCGTCCGCTAGGATTTTTCTTCGTGTTGTTGACACGGATTTTTACCGGAGGACGCAGCTTGAGTGCGATTCCAGGCCCTCAAGAAAGATCTTTTGGGTCTTACCTTCATATTCAAGAAAATATAGCATCCGGATGTGCCTAGTCGGCTGAACAATCCAGCTTTGTGATGTGTAGACACCGTGTGATGGAGTGGTTGGTTCTGTGCACCCGCGATGTTTTTAAGTCTGTGATTTCTCGAGTGAGAAAACCAAGCTATTTTGTCCGTACGAAAGGATTTTCGTGTCTGGAATCTTCACGCCCATACGAAAGAGTTTTCGTGTCTAGGGTTTTGTTTTTTGTGAGTGGATTTTCACACCATAATTTATTCATACGAAGTGATTTCGCGTTTGGAGCTTTCGCGAATGAGCCTCCGCGTCTTGATCTGCCCATACGAAGTTTATTTCGCGTGTTGGGTCTTTTATTCGAATGATACTCCAGTTTGATGATGCGCGCCATGACGTCACGGCGCACTTTATCCTCCCGATGGGACGTGACGGGGCGACAGCAGAGGAGTTGGCCCACCTTGTCAGCTTTTTGACCGGAAACAAGACGTCGTTCCCGGGTTTTACGCGAACCGTGTGCAGTAAATGTGCACGATCCACTGTTAGGATCGTGGCACGAAACAGCATCCGACGCCCTTTCGTTTCGCCTTCGCACGTGGCGGTTGCGATGGATGCCACGTGGATCAACAAACGGTCAGGATCGGGCGGCGATGTGTATAAATATGGGACTTAGGTGAAATGGTGAAAATTTCCCCAGCCTTCATCTTCCTCAGTCTTCGTCTTCCTCGTTCTCTGCCCTTCTTCTCCACGAGCTCGCACCAGCACCAATTGCAGGAGGCAAGAAGCGCGGCGCCGCCATCTCCTCGTCGAGGGCGGCGGAGGAAGCTCCCGTGCCGCCTGCTCCGCGCTCGGGCGACTGGAGCTCGCCCAACACCACGGTCAAGAGCATCAAGGTGATGCAGTGAGAAGGATTGCTGCCTTCCGAAGCTGAGAAGCGGGTGCGCCTCGGCAAGAAAGAGGAGGTACCCAATCCCCACGCGAACGAACGCGTGATCTTCGCGGATAACATTTCGCGCGGGCTCTCCTTCCCCCTCCATCCTTTTCTCGTGGCTCTGCTGTATGTCTATGGCATACAGCTCCACGATTTGCCTCCAAATGCAGTGCAACACATCTCGTGCTTCATTGTCCTTTGCGAGTGCTTTCTGGGCATTCGCCCCCATTGGGGCCTTTGGAAGGCCCTCTTCAAGGTGCGCGTCTTCCGCGAGAGATCACGGGTGGAGACTGAGCTCGGGGAGCCGTTGCGCACCGGCGGCTTCGGGATCCAGGCGAAGTCCACGAATTCCACCCGCGACAACAGCGCGGGTGGAGTCCACGAATTCCACCCGTTCGCTGTTTTGAAGAGGCGGAAATCTTGGGCGCACAAACTTTCGGCTGAAGAAGTCCGGGTTGTCACCCCTCTACTCGCTAAAGTGGCCACTCTTCGCGATCAAGCCGCGGGAGTTGCGCTGAATGGCCTGCACTTGGCGAGCGTGTTCCTCAAACGCATGATTCAGCCCCTTCAGAAGAGGCCATCCGCGATGTGGGAGTACCAGGGCGCCGAAGATCCTAGCCGCGTGAGCCGAGAGGAACTCTCGAATGCCGAATTCGAGAAGAAGATTGCGGCTATCACCAGCTTGAAGGAGGGCGATACCTTCCCCGACTGCCCAGTAGCAGCTTTTGAGGCATCAAGGCCTCCACCACCTGAAGTAAGATCGAGTTTTTCTTTGTATTCTGTCTCTTTCCAGCTCGAAAGTTTTTTGTTGGCTGAAATTCTTCTTTCCTTTCTTCTTCTGTCTTCCCTTTTTTGTAGAGTTTAGCGGTGGCCAATTGCTACCCGCCAATCTCCGGAGAGGAGGTCTCAGACTTGTTGGCAAGCAATCTGGACGCACCAGCCGACACCAGTGTTGCTGAAGCCGATTCGAGCTCCGAGCATGATTCCTCGGATGACGCGGAAGAATCGGGTAGCGACCTCCGCATACGCAAACGCCGCCGATCGGAGAATGATGAAGCCACCTCCAAGGATAACTCCTTGGGTAAGGAGTCGTCTGGAAAGGAGCCCCTCATCGTGACTCCGTTAAGTGCGCGCGCCCCTTCTTCTTCCTTGCCGAAGATCCATACCGCCTGGAACGCGGATATGCTGGATGACGACGACGACGAGTAAGTTTCTGCTTTTCTTCTTTGTTCTAGTCGAATGTTTCCTTTTGCTTCTTCTGACAAATTGTTGTTCTTTATGACAGTCTTCAATCCATCAGCCCCCGGCGGTTCGTCTCTTCTCTCCCTCACGAAAAGAGGCAGAGAACTGCTGCTGCGGGTGAGACCGCGACTACAGGCACTGTGTAGAATTCACCGGGTGCAGCTCCCGCAACGGTAGCTACGGAATATAGGATTCCTACCTTTGCTGTTGGAGCTTCGATTCCGAAAGAAGTGTCGGGTATCTCGGCGGACCCTCTGTCCATAGCTCAGGGCCAGGTAAATATTGTTGTTTTCCTTTTCTTGTTGCACGTTGTCTGTTTGGATTTTTCATCGGGTGCACGGCAGTGCTCCCGATGGGAGTAGCCCCCGAAGCTGTAGTTAATCATGTATGATTGGCTACAGACTCAAAGACCTGCTCTCTCTTTTCTTCGTTTTATCGGGTGCACGACAGTGCTCCCGATGGGAGTAGCCCCCGAGGCCATACTCGAATGTTTGCAATCGCGTATAGGCTCAATCTTCTCCTTTTTGACTTTTCCATCTTTATACTCTTGTAGTCTCTTCTTGCCTCCCTTGTGGCCGTTGGCCGTCGCGTTATCTCGGCTGAGACAGAATGCGTGAACCTTCTGGTGGATCGCGATCGACTTGTCTTGGACAACGATCTTCTCCGAGGTAAAATCGTCAACTCTTTTTATCTCATCTTTCCAATCACATAAATTCCTATGGATTTCAAAACCTGTTGTTTGTGCAGCTCAAATCGACGCGTTGATGGCTGAAAAGGTGGCCGCTGTCACTCGAGTAAGCGCCCTGGAGGCTCAGTTGGAGACTGTTCGAGAGGAGCTTGAATCTTCTCGTAAACAGTCGACTGATTTTGTGGGAAAGCTTTCGGATGCGCAGGATGCCCTGAAGAAGCTGGAGGAGGCTGGTACCAAGGCGGAATCCGACCTTGTTGACTTCCTTCGCCCTTTGGTCGAGAGTTTTGCGGGTAAGTTGCATTTGGTCTCTTGTTGTCCTTCGATTATCTGGTAGGTCCTTGGATTTTAATATTTTTTCCTGCAGGTCTTCTGGGCGTCTCGCTGGAGCTGCCTGGGGTCCAACGGGTGGATGCTTTGACCGATTCGTGCGCCCAGCTCAGGAAGCATGCTGAGGGGATTTGCGCCCTGATCGGCGATGTCGTTCGAGTGTTGACGCAGCTTCACAGTCGTCTTCTGGTCGACGATGTGTCTCCGCCTGCGCTAGGTGATCTTTTGAAGATATTCTTGGAGGGCAATCTCCTCGACGCCTACGCGGTTTCTCAGTCAGAGTCTGGAGCGAAGACTGCCATCCATTTTGCGCTGGCGCACGGAGTCACGGGCTTGGAGGAGGCATACTCGGAACTTCCCGTCGATCCTTCTACGGGAAAAAAGGTAGCACTTCGTCGTTTTGGCGATTCAGTTGGAGTCCTTGACCGGAAGTTATCTGAGCTGATTGCCCACGCTAGTCGTAGGGGGGGCACTGCCGCGAGTGGTAGCACAACTGTAGCTCCTTAGTATATATTCTTCGTAGCTCGTTCTTTCGATTGTAATGAACCTTGGGATGTATTCCCGTATTTTCTTCGTTTAATCAAAATGTTCTTCTGAAATGCTTCATGTGATTGATGCGTTTTCTCCCAATGGGAGTAGCCCCCGAGCACCTGTCGAATAGGTGGTTGTTATATCTCGAATGGGTCATCTTATTCCTCCAATTTTTTTGTATTCTTCCAGGTAACCGGAGTTGCCGCGGAGTCTTCAGGTGGACTTGCTGCCCAAGCGAATCCTCTTGTTGCCGCTGTTGGTACCTTTGCGGGCCTTCGTGACCGTGTTGCGGATGGTGAGCGCAAGCTAAAAGCTCTGCGTGGGGTAGCGGATGTTGCTAAGTCCAAACAAAAACTTGCGATTGAACGTGAGCAGTTTGTGATGGATGAGTTGGCGGTTGTTGCTAGGGATTTGCTCTGTAAGTATCTCAGCCCCCGGGCTTTCTGTATTTGCTATCACCCTCTGATCCTGTGTGTTTCTTTGCAGTTGTTCAGCCAGATGACAGGAGCGAGAAACAGTGGGTGGAGAACCATATTCTTCACGAAGCTGGTAGTTCAAAACCCCATGCAAATAATTTTTTGTCCGATCGTAGTCGAGGCTTTGTGCTCGCTACCTTGAAGTATCGAGTAAATCAGGCCAAGATACTCGTGAGTTTGTTTCACGAGATTTTGATTGCTGTGAACTCCGCTTTTTACCCATTGGAAAGGGGTCCAGAAGATTGGAGCTATCTCCTTAGAACTTTCGGGCGAGAAGGAGAAGTCCACGAGTGTGTCCGTAATCAGATGATCTGTGGTGCAGTAGTGGCGCTCTCCTTCGTTCGATTGTGGCATCCAGAGGTAAATTTCAGCTCCGTGGCTAGGCTTCCTGATGGTCAGGTCAATATGTCACCTCATTACAGTGTTGTTCGGCCCGCCGCAGAGGAGATAATTCGATTGACCTCGTCAGAGGTGGATCGGGTGCTAGCCGAGGAAAACACTCGTCACCATATGTAATCATAGGATGTATGTATCCTGTATAGTTTCTCAAATACTTTGTAAGGCACCTACCTTGTGTGTAATCACTGTATATATGATATTACTCCTGTTGTGTTATTGTTAGGCGTAGCCCCCGTGCATATTTTTGGGGGTGTGTACCTGTTCTTGAGCACTTAAGGATGGAGATTGCGAGTAGCTATGGTTGAGGAACCATGTATTTTTTATTGAAATGACTGAGGAGCCATGTGTTTCGGGCTACAAGATGGCTAGTATAGCCTTATTTGTATGAGTAAAGGTAAATCTAGGGGTAGAATTTGCGGAGGTGTGCAACATTCCATGGGTTGGAGTAGACGCCTCCAGTCATCGGGTTCTTCAGTCGATAGGCGCCACCTGGGATAACTTCGTGTATTATGAAGGGTGATGGAGGGATGATAACCCGGTAGGCTAACGTCAATGTGTACTTCGGCCCAAAGGGAGCTGCGCAAGACCTGGCTTAAGGAGTTTCTAGAAGGCCCAATAGTGTAGGCCTCGTGACCTGGATTGTGGGTTTCGATAAGGAAACTTAGGGTTTGTAAGCGGTGCCCAGGTAGGACTCCGAGTATGCCTTGGATAGGAGGCCATGGGGGCCGGATATTATATAAGCCGGCCCCTAGGGTTAGATTAGACACGAGTTTTACCAGCTATTCGAGTATCCTTTGTAATACCAGAGTTGAGATAATAAACCTAGATCCGAGACTCGGCGACTTGATTGCCGGCTACCAGATCGTTTATCGCCATGATTTCCCCTGAGAAAAACCCTCTCCCAAACGCCAGAGTCGAATTTCCCCAAGATAAGTTACCCCCGGTAACGTCTGCCGTGATTATCCCACGACAGTTGGCGCCCACCATGGGGCCTGCGTCCAAAGGTGTTTACATCACGGGAGAAGCTCGGGAGAACATGAAGAACCTCATCATCGGCGAGATCTACACCAACCCAGAAGGAAAGAAGATGTTGGATGATTTTGGCTGGGGGCCAGAGTCGGATCTGCTCGAATCCGGATCTGTCGTCATAATCGGCCGGGTCAACATCTTCATCGGCATGGTACGTACGTCCGGTTCAATCCCTGATGATTTTGGATCTGATTCTGTGTCAGGAGAAGCAACCTGCGTTCAGTCGGATGGAGAAGAATCGGTCGGAACGGTGGATCCGATAAAAGATCCCACCACGAAGAGGGAACAGCCGGAGGAGCCGGCATGGACCCCGCGTGGCCGGGTCATGAGAGAAGATGATACCGAGTCTATCCTGTATTTGCTAGAGGACCGGTACGAGGAGGATAGCTGTGATGAGGAGGAATATGAGTCTTCACCAGGCATCGCGCGCCAGGTCGCGGTCTACACGACCCCTGCAACCAATCTCAATCAGGGAGACGTGACTACGGCCGCGGTTGAAGCGGCGCGAGCGCTGGCCCAACAGCAAAATCCGGTTGACGGAAACCCGGTTCTGACCCGGGTCGACGGAGAATCGGCTTCGGTCACTAGCCGAGCGGCGGATAGCAAGCTGCAGGCGAATATGTTTGGGTTCATGGCGAACAGGACACCACGGGCGGGTCCTTCAAACCCACAACACCTGGCTCTGTTCAGTAACAATCTAATCTTGGATCCCACTGTGCTAGCTACTGTGATAACCCCGGAAAACGCCGCGGCACGCGCCAGGGATCTGGATGTAGCACACCGTGCATTGGAGCAGCAGAGGAGAGATGTGGAAGCAGAGAAGCAAGGAGTAGCCACGCGCCAACGTGAGCTAGAAGCATTGGAGAACCAGCTCCGAGTTGAGACGACTAGGATGCATCAGAGATACCAAACTAGACTACCGGCAACGGGTGGAGTTCTAAACCCGGCCACACTATTCGTCACACCCCAAGATCAACCAATTCCGGCTATGAATCAGGAGACTGTACATCAGCCCGCGACTGGTGGGGGACAGCCGGCAAATGTACAAGTCGGGTTACCCACGTTGCAGACAGGGGTTGCCGCTGGCAATACAGCGCCGCCACCACCACCATCACGATTTCGTACGCCACCAGGTCACTTCAACAACCCCATGGACAATGTATATGCAGCAACGTTGGCATTGGATCGAATCCCCGTAAGAGAGTCACCCCATGCGGAAAAGACCCAGCGGGCGATAGATT
The DNA here is from genome assembly GCA_028641055.1 of Alopecurus myosuroides. Taxonomy (NCBI): domain Eukaryota; kingdom Viridiplantae; phylum Streptophyta; class Magnoliopsida; order Poales; family Poaceae; genus Alopecurus; species Alopecurus myosuroides. The sequence continues at coordinate 190,243,652 of CM054058.1, forward strand.
TATTGCGCACGGCAGTGGCTCAGAAAGTCAATTACCTGGATAATAGGAGCGGAATGCATGGAACGCCGTATATAAGCCGGCATAATGGAAACACCGGTAATATCCAGACAAGCTCAGCACGGCGGAGGGCAGAGCAGCCGCAAATGCCGCCTGCTCCCCGTAGACCAGCAACACCTGCAGTATCAGCCGCGCAAGCTATCGTGGGCAGTTCTAGAGCCAGGCGCGCAGCAGCCGGGTCTGCGGTACGAGGGACGGTAGCGGTTGTACCCCCCGCCGCACCCATCGCCGGGTCGCATGTTTCCCGGGTAAGGCCAGTACCGGCGGTTTTAGCCGGACCCAAGTGTTTATCGGACGCCATCACAGCCGAGCCCTACCCGGATAAGTTCAAGGAACCGGGTAAAGTGGTAAACTATGAGCCGACTATGGATCCAGAAACCTGGTTGAGCAGTTATGAGATGGCCATGTCGATTCGCAACGTGTCCGAAAATCTTCAAGCCAAGTTCATGTACTTAATGATGTTAGAGGGAGCAGCAAAGTTACGGTTCAACAATTTACCGGAAAAATCTATTAGTTTGTGGGGTGAGCTGAAAGTTGCGTTTGTCAAGCACTTCCATGGGACGTGCAGGAAGTTATTCACAATCGATGATCTAGAACGATGCGTCCAGAAGAAGGGAGAGTTGGCGCGCAGTTGGGTGCGCCGGGTTATGGAGATACTTCGACTCATCCACGGATATTCAGCCAAAGGATGCGTTACAAGCTATGGCAAAGACATGCAAGTATATACCCTTAGTGCAAAAGCTAACACGCATGAAATCTAGTCGGAATGCTTCAGAGGTTACAATGGGAGAATTGATGGACGCGTGCAACAAGCACGCTGCTACGGACACGACAGAGGAGGACGTTGATGACAAGAAAACCAAAGCCAACGCAAACAACAGTGGAAGACCCGGCAATGGATCTGCGCCGGGTAACAATGGAGGAAATAATGGAAACAACCAGAATAAGCGCCCGTACGAGGGAAATTCTGAGTTTGTCGCCAACACAGAAGTCGGGTTTGCAAGACTCAGGGCAGAAGGAAATTTCAATGGAGGAAACTTTAATGGTGGAAATTACCAAGGACCGCCAAGGCCGGCTAACCATATAGAGGCCTTCAGGATGCCCTGTCCGCGCCACAGCAGGAACGACAGGCCGGCAAATCATTCACTGGAACAATGCGTAGATTTACAAAGATGGAAGAACGAGGAATACAGAAAGCAATGCGAGGCGCAGGCCGGGGAGCAGGACCGGGTCCGGGTGGTAACCCGGGCAACGGCCCACCCCCAGCAGGCAACCCAGGAGGCGGTAATCCGTGTAACAATCAGGGAGGAGCTGGAGGTTTCCAGGCCAACCCCAAGCAATTGGGCCAGTACCATGTTCACACCACGGGAACTTCCAACAAGGATAGAAAGATACTGAAAAAGGCAGTAAACTCGGTTTCCTCGGCTGTTCCGAGATACCTGAGGTGGTCGGATCAAGAGGTGACATGGAGCAGAAGGAATCACCCGGAAAGAATAGAACACCCGGGAGTCTTAGCATTGGTGGTCGCGCCACAGGTTAATGGTTATGAGCTGAAAAAGGTCTTAATGGATGGAGGAAGCAGCATAAACATCTTATATTGGGAAACTTTCTTACGCATGGGTCTCAAGGAGTCTCAGCTACAGAAAAGTTCAACAGTTTTTCACGGGATTGTGCCGGGTCACTCGGCGTGCCCTGAGGGAAAGATTACCTTGGAGGTTGCTTTTGGAGAATCAAAGGATAATTTCCGGGTGGAGTGGCTCAGATTTGAAGTGGTAAAGTTGCGCAACCCTTATCACTCGCTATTTGGAAGGCCGACTTACGCCAAGTTCATGGCCAGGCCGTGTTACGTATACCTATAGCTAAAAATCCCGGGTCCCAAGCAGACCATCACCATCCATGGGAGCCGGGTTATAGCGGCTGAGTGTGACGAAGGAGACACGGCAATGGCGGAACAAGCTTGTAGAAAGGAAGAGCTCAAGTATTATCGGTCTCAAGTAGACCCGGATGACAGAACATCGTTAAAAAGGCCGAATACGGAGGATGAGAGAGCAAAGTTCAAAGCAGCACAAGATACCAAGATGGTGGCTTTTGTCGAGGGTGATCCCTCAAAGAAATTTGCCATAGGATCTAACTTGGACAATCAGCAGGAAGAAGCACTCGTGGAGTTTATTCGTTCAAATCAAGATGTTTTTGCTTGGACGCCTAGCGATATGCCGGGTATCCCTACCGAGTTAGCAGAGCACAGCTTGCATGTTGATCCCAAGTCTAGGCCCGTGAAGCAAGGCCTGGGGAAAATGAATGAGGAAAGAAGAAAAGCTATAGGAGAAGAAATTGCCCGGCTATTGGCAGCTGGCTTCATCATGGAAGTATTTCACCCGGATTGGCTGGCAAACCCGGTTCTAGTACTGAAAAAGAGTAACGAGTGGAGGATATGCATAGATTACACGAGTCTCAACAAGCACTGCCCAAAGGACCCGTTTGCCCTTCCAAGGATTGATCAGATCATAGATGCAGTGGCTGGAAGTGACCTATTATGTTTCTTGGATGCATATTCCGGGTATCATCAGATCAAGCTCAAGAAGGAAGATTGGGAAAAAACATCATTCATAACCCCCTTTGGGGCCTTCTGTTACAAAACCATGACTTTTGGGCTAAAAAATGTTGGCGCAACTTATCAGAGATGCATACAGAAGTGCTTTGAGGACCAGATTGGGCGCAACGTTCATGCCTATGTGGATGATGTGGTGATCAAGACCAGGAAAGCGGAAACGTTCATTGATGATCTGAAGGAAACATTCAAGAATTTGAGAAGGTACGAGATGAAACTTAACCCTACAAAGTGCGTGTTTGGAGTTCCAGCTGGAAAGTTACTCGGGTTCATTGTTTCCGAGAGAGGAATCGAGGCAAACCCGGACAAAATCAAAGCTATCCAGAGTCTGAAAAAGCCGGAAAACCTAAAGCATGTTCAGAAGCTTACAGGGTGCGTAGCAGCGCTGAGCCGGTTTATATCCAGACTCGGAGAGAAGGCAATACCACTGTACCGGCTCTTGAGGAAATCTGATAAGTTTGTTTGGGACCAAGAGGCGGATGAGGCGTTCGAGGCATTAAAGAAGCAGTTATCTGAGGCACCAGTTTTAGCAGCCCCGGGTCCCAAAGAGCCCATGCTACTATACATTGCGGCCGGGCCCCGGGCGGTTAGTGCAGTGGTTGTCGTTGAGCGCAAAGAGGATGGGAAGGATCACCCCGTTCAAAGGCCGGTTTATTACGTCAGCGAGGTGTTGTCAGAGGCAAAGCAGCGCTACCCACATTGGCATAAGTTGGTTTTCGGGGTCTTCATGGCCAGCCGGAAATTGAAACCCTATTTTCAGGAACACCCCATAACAGTGGTTAGCTCTATACCAATGTCGGATATCATCAGAAACTCGGATGCAACAGGTAGAATAGCCAAGTGGGCCATCGAGATGGGAGATTATCACATCAACTACGAGCCCAGGTCAGCAATCAAGTCTCAAGCTTTAGTTGATTTCATTAATGATTGGACTCACACTAGCATGCCCACAATGACACCAAGTTCTGAGTCTTGGGTAATGCACTTTGATGGTTCCAAGCAGTACGAGGGATCAGGAGCTGGAGTGGTACTTACATCACCTAAAGGAGATAAAATGAGCTACGTGCTGCAAATCCACTTCGATTGCTCCAACAACGTGGCCGAGTATGAGGCATTATTACACGGATTGAGGATAGCCAAGGAGATGAACATCAGGCGGATACGATGCTATGGAGATTCAGATCTTGTGGTGCAGCAGGTCTAAGGAACCTGGGATAGGAACGATGCAACTATGGCAGCATACCGCAGGGAGGTGGACAGGGTTGCCGGGTGTTTTTCTGGGTATGAGGTGGAGCATATTGATAGGCGAAAGAACGAGGCGGCAGATGCACTCGCAAGACTCGGCTCGCGCAGAGAGCCGGTTCCACCCAATGTTTTCCTGGACGAGCTATGGCGGCCATCAGTCAAAACCGAGTCCGAGGAACAGGTGGCTAACCAAGACCCGGATTTGGAGCTCGTGGCCACAATACATGCCGTCCCCGAGTGGACAGATCCGTTTCTGGCTTACCTATCACGGGGCGAGTTACCACAACAGGAAGTTTTAGCAAGGCAAATTCTGAGACGAGCAAAGGGCTATTCTATCATCAATGGCGAGTTATATAAAAGGAGTGCAGCAGGAGTATTTTTGCGCTATGTAGCACCAGAGGAAGGCCGGCAGATCCTGAAAGAGATCCATGAAGGCGACTGTGGACATCACGCATCCACAAGATCCCTTGTGGCCAAAGCATATCGGCACGGTTTCTTCTGGCTCACAGCCTTAGCAGACGCGGAACGCTTGGTGGCAAGGTGCGATGGATGTCAAAGGTACGCTCGCCAAATCCATGTGCCGGCTATGGAGTTGCAAACAATTCCTTTAACCTGGCCGTTCGCTGTTTGGGGCATGGACATGGTGGGCCCCTTCCACATGTCACCTTGCAAAAAGACCCATCTCTTGGTGGCCATTGATAAATTTACCAAGTGGGTGGAAGTTATGCCAGTCACCAATTGTGAAGCAATCACGGCAGTCAAGTTCTTAAAAAGAATCATCTACAGGTTCGGGTATCCTCACAGCATAATAACAGATAATGGAACTAACATGTCCCTTGGTGAGATGGAGAAATTCTGTGGGAACAATGGAATCCGGCTTGACATAGCTTCAGTAGCCCATCCACAAGCTAATGGACAAGTGGAAAGGGCAAATCAGGAGTTACTTCATGGATTAAAACCACGGCTGCGAGTCCCGTGCATCAGAGCTGCTGGCGCATGGGTTGAGGAGTTACCATCAGTGGTTTGGGGGATTAACACCACACCTAACAGATCTACTCAGATGACACCATTCTTTATGATTTATGGTGCAGAAGCAGTATTGCCGAGTGATATCATTCATGATTCGCCTCGAGTGTCGGCTTACGTCGAGGTGGAGAACGAGAAGACCCGGCAGGACGCCGTGGATATGCTAGAAGAACACAGGGAACAAGCTTTGGAGAGATCAGCCATATATCAGCAGGATCTGAGGAGATATCATAGCCGGCGGTTTAAAACCCGGGTCTTCCAGGAAGGGGACCTGGTTCTGCGCCTGGTACAGTCAAAGGAAGGAAAACACAAGTTATCCCCACCATGGGAAGGACCGTTTATCATAAGCCGGAATCTGCACAATGGATCGTATTACTTGGTAGATGCAAGGGAAGAGTCGGCTACTGTCAATGACACCGCTCATACAACTTCATCTATGCAAGAAAGAGAAAGACCATGGAACGTGGCTCAGCTGCGTCCCTACTACACCTAAAATAGACTAGATTCACAATTGGAATTACACGACGTAACAGGCTGCAGGTTTCAGACGCACTCTTTTCCTATCCAGGGTACCTAAGGGGAGTGGAGGGTTTTTAATGAGGCGGCTTGCTGACCTAACTTTTCTCATATCAGTAAAGAGATGGTTAAGCAAAATATTCTTTTCTGTGTGTTTTGTCAAAGTTTTTATATTCCTGTTGTTTTCTATTTCTTGTTCAGGTAAGTATTATTTGTTGTTCTTAATATGTTAGTTTTTCTAGTAAATTGCATATATCTAGGTCTTGGGGGCTGATTGCTTGAATAGCACAGTTGCAAACTCAAAGACCCGTCCACGATGCCATTAGGTTATAAGGGCCGATTACTTGTAATAGGTACGGCTGCAAGCTTATAACCGGACAATAGAGCCAAATTTTCTTGACTTTTCTTGCTTAAAGCTCGATGTGACTCGCACAAAAGTGGCATGCTTTGCTAGCGTGTAATTACAATCAGTCATGATGCCCAATGGGACTTGCTTGACCCTGTCTTTATACATTTATAGCAGCATTGATCATCCACGCGAAAGCCGGATTATAGTAAAAGAAGGTCAAAAGGGTCATCTAAACCACAAGTTATGCAGAGTACAAGGTTAATAGCCGGAAACTCAAGATATATTAAGCACAACTTCAAACCTACTGAGCAGCTCTAGGTTTCGGGCCTTAGCAGAAACAATTTGTTCTTTTGAAAAAATCCAACACCCTAGACTCGGAAATTCGGGCCTTGGGGACTTGACAATTTGAAAAAAGAAAACAAATTATCTAGCTATTCAGCTCAAAAAACCCAAAAATCCAAGTCTTGGGGACTTAGGAAAAAGTCCACTTGTCAAAATCCCCGAGACCCGGAAACCGAGTCTCACAGTAGGAAAAAGTAACGAAAAGTCGGAAAACCAGCAATGAAAAGCTCAAAGATGGGAAATATTAAGATTATGCAAAAGGCCAGAAGGGCCACGAAAGCGATTAAGGTTTTAACGTATTACAAACCGAGGTGATAGTATCAAAAAGTGCACAGGCGCACTATCAAAAGAATAATTGTTTTAAAGGCCCCTTGGCCGAATAAAATGTTTGAGGCAGTAGATGAAACTTTACTCGGCCTGTTGGGTCGAGTCTTGGGTGTTGTCCTGGGCAGCCGGGTCTTTGACCTGCTCTTCGACGGTCTTCGCGGCAGCAGCGTCCGGGTCAGCAGCAGTACCGGCGCGCGCGAGAGGAGGAACAACCGGCGTAGAGGTTGTAGGCGCAGTATCGGCCTCGGCCTTCTTCTTCGCGGCCTCTTCCCTCATTTGAGCAGCTTCCACCTTCCACCGTGCTAGCATGTCATAAGGCTTAGGAAGATCCGACTGAATTGGCTTATCTTCAGCGTCGTATGGTGGAACAATCAGACTGACATCCAGACTATCGGCAATCAGACTAGCCGAGTGACAACCTCTTTTTGGATGGCTTTGTAGTTCTGGGCTGAAAACTTGGAGCCATCATTGTTGAATTCTGGAAACCCGCCAACGAGCTTTGCCGGCTCAAGCTTGGGAAAGTACGCTTTAGCCAGAGCAAGCCCCCGGGTTACTCCAACCCGGCACGACGAGCGTTTCCAGTGCTCGGTCCACTCGGGGATGGTGGAGCACGCATCAAGCAGTGTGCTCAAACCACCACGTCTAGTACCCGGCCACTTCAAAGCTTGCAGAACCCATTTGGTACCGGCACAGAGTTGCCGGATTGTGCTCTTTATGGTCTTCAGCTTCACTATGTCATCTTCATCCGGAATCTCATCATTCGGCCCTACAGAAAAACAGAAAGGTGCAAATAAGGAATTCCGAGTGTTTATCAGAATGAAAATCCGGGTTACGATTAGTGAGTCGGGAATCATTACCAATCAAAGCACGGTGAGTATCGGCAATCTGGGCAGATAGCTTGGTCAGTTCATCCTCCGCAGTATGGGATCTCTTTCTATACTTTCTCGCAAGTTCCCCAGTTTCTTGGCATCAGCTTCAACTGATTCGCGCAGCTTCGTCTCCACTTCGAGGAGTTTGGTGGTTTTAGCCAACACTTCCTCAGAGTGGGTTACGTATGCCTGCGTGGAAACACAAGGAAGTGTTAGTAGGACAAAAAAGAACTATCAGTCGGATATGCTATGAAAGTTCCAAGTAAATTATGCATAAGTTCACTCGGAACTTGGGGACTAGACAAATATACGGGCAGTATTAGTTGAATTTACCTCGTGCTTGGCTATCAAGGCTTCTAGAATGCCTTCTTCGTCAGCTCTCAGGGTATGCAGAGCGTTAAGCATCTCGGCAAAGCTCATATCACCAGGTTTTGTACCGGAAGAGCCGGCGGCCGGGTTACTTGGAGGTGGAGTCCTTTCCTGCCTCGGGGGGGATACCCGGGTTGCCTGGGTGTCAGGATTGGGATCACCCATCCTCGCACCCACAACCTTGACATTGTCATCCCCGGGTCCATCCGATGGATTGGGAGACTCGGCCTCCTGCCTGGCCGGGTCTATCAGCGGGTCTCTTCCTTGGTCTTCTTCTTCAGCGCCGCCAGTCGCGGCATTCACATTATCAACCGGATCCTCAGTTTCCCGGTTATCCAGATCCATGTTGTCCGGGTCACTGGTCGTGACCTGGACGCTAAGGAAAGTAAAATAAATGGTCAGTAGTAATGAGTGAAGGTTATCGAAAGAGCCAGTATATCGGATAGCCAGAAATACAACTTACCCAGTATTCACCACGAAGTCCGCTGGAAGCTCGTTGCTAGATCCGGACGAGGCTGATAAAGATTGAGAAAGTGAGACTCAGAGTTGTCCAGCTAGGGGGTGATTGGGAGAAGGATGTATTCGAGGTGAATTGGAAGGATGAGATTGGGAAGTACCGGCGCGGCGGGCTGGGGACGAAGGGATACCCGGATTGAGGGGATCCTCACCCGGGGAGTTCCGGGTTACCCGGCGTTTGACCTTAGGGGGCTCCTTCAATGGTGAGTCGGACAATTGTTGATTAAGCTCGCGCATGTTAGCAAATGAATATGGGTTGGAGGACATGGAGGAATATGGAACCTTGAATACGACCCCTCGGGGTTTCCTCTTGGCCCCAACTTCAGCTTCCGGCTCTGCCTCGCTTTCGTCGCTCTCGGTCTCCTCCGGGTCTTCCTTATCTTCTCTGTCCTCCTTATCCTCCAGGCCTGAGAAGCATAGTACACAGTCGGAAAAAGAAAAAGTATGGAAAGGCAAGTTAACAGAAATTAAGATGGGTGAAACCCGGATGGTACCTTCTTCCGAGTCAGCCGGCTCCTCATCCTCTTCCGGGTTTTCGGAGGTAGGGGGAGTCTCGATGTTCCAGAAGGCGCTGCCCTCCCGAGATAAAGGCATACAGATGAAAATTAGTAGTTGCATCAGGCAAAAGTACAAGAACAAAAGAACCAAGGCCGGATCTTACCGCTGGAGCCGGGTGGTCGCGGGTATATGGCTCTAAGCTGGCTATAGTCCGGATCACTTCTGCTTTCTCAGTCAAGAAACTTTTGATTATCTTGTTTGTATTAGCAGCCGGATAGTTCCTCAAGGAATAGCGGAGCGAATCCGTGACGTGCCCAGAATACTCGGACATTAGCTTGGGCCGGATGGTGTTGGGTTGGATTCAGAAATTCACCCAAGTTTTAACTAAATTAAGCCCAAGGAGACCTTGGGCGGAAAGGACAGCAAGTTTGGCTAAGAGGGGTTGGATGGACACCCTATCCGACTCAGAAGCAAAAGCATTGAAAGTGTCGGATAGATCGAGGAGGCACTCGGAGAAACCCGACAACTTCTTTTCGCCGGGTGGGGAAATGTCCCGGCAGTAGAAGAAGGTTTTTTGCCAATGCTTGACATGGGAGTTGAGACTCAGAGTCGGCATCAATGATTTTTTCCGCCTCTGAATCGATACTCCGCCACAAGCCAAGAGGGCCCCGTCGCTGCTTTCGCGGCACGACTTGCATTGGAATAACTCGAGAAACAAAGCAAGATTTGGGGGGACACAAAGATATTATTCACAGAGAACGATAAAATGAGTGATATTTAACATGGAGTTGGGTCCTATGTCAAAGACTCGGAGGCCATAGTGACTGAGTAGCTCACGGAAAAAGGAGTGACCCGGGGGACGAAATCCCCGGATCACGTGTTCAACAAAACAGATTACCTCATTAGGACCGGGGGTGGGCCGAGTCTCATCACCCGGGACTCGCCAGTGAATCTCCTCTCGGGAGGGGAGGACGCCCGACTCAGCGAGCTCATCTAGTTTAGCCTTGGTCACGGTGGACCTTGCCCAGTTGGCAGAGATGGACTGGGTCGGCCTTGCTTTCGCCGGCTGTTTTCCCTTAGTCTTACTAGCCTTGGGTGCCATGTACGTAGTCTACAAAATAGGAGATAAAAAGCGCAGAGTATAAGTAATTAAGACCCGGAAAATGGTTGATTGTCCGGTTAACCAAAGAGCAACCAAAAGATCCGGAAATTATGGATTATCCGACTATCAAAGAGTAGTTGCGGAGAATTTTAACAGATTAGATCTAAGCCTAGAAATTTACAGAGAGATTGGAGACCACAAGTAACGGAGACATGCTATTAATCTAGTCTACACATTGGTTGAGAGGGAATGGAACGGGGACTACCCAATCATTGCGGAACAAGAAAATCATCTAAAGAGCGGATTGGATCTAACCTAGTTCAAGCAAGCTTGGAGGTAAAATCCATGGAGGAAGAGGACTTACCGGCGGGGTCTGGAGGAGGGCGCGGCGGCGGCAGATGGCGCAGTTGCGGTGACCTTCCGGATCCTTCGGTGCGCAGCTCGGCGGCGCGGTGGCGGTGGTTGACGGCGGCGTGGCGCGGGCGGAAGCAGAGCGCAGGCGGCGGCGGCGGCTCGCTTCCGGCTGCTCCCCCGTGGGCTCCGTGGCGGCGCAGCGTCAAGCTCGAGCAAGGGAGCACCGATGGAGGTTGAAGATGAAGGAGACAAGTGAGATGAGGGAAATGGGGCTCTTGGTTTAGGGTTACCCCTAGGCGCTTATTTACAGGTGCGGGTGGGAAAACCTAGCCTGAGGAGCGGGAGCCAAAAATTTCGGGAGGGATATCCGCCCGGATTTTTTGGGATAAGTGATTAAGTGCGTGGGCGTAATATCCGGAAAGGATCAGAGTGAATCGTTTCCGTGATATCCGGACTAATTAGCGAACAAAGTGAGCCGGGTCTTCTGTGTTTTCCTCGGAGCGTTGACCCGGGAAAATGAAGATGGATTCGGAGAAAGCCGGGTTGTTATATGGACCACCAGTGGAGTTAGGCCTAGCTGTTGATCAAAGCAACCTAACTCGGCCTTTTTATGAACTTGTATGTTTGTTATTTTTGCAGTTAATAGCATGCGCTTCAAGGAGGATCCCGTGAAGCCCAAGCTATTCTGGGGACTTCTGATGGAGGGATGATAACCCGGTAGGCTAACGTCAAGGTGTAATTCGGCCCAAAGGGAGCTGCGCAAGACCCGGCTTAAGGAGTTTCTAGAAGGCCCAATAGTGTAGGCCTCGTGACCCGGATTGTGGGTTTCGATAAGGAAACTTAGGGTTTGTAAGCGGTGCCCAGGTAGGACTCCGAGTATGCCTTGGATAGGAGGCCATGGGGGCCGGATATTATACAAGCCGGCCCCTAGGGTTAGATTAGACACGAGTTTTACCAGCTATTCGAGTATCCTTTGTAATACCAGAGTTGAGATAATAAACCTAGATCGGAGACTCGGCGACTTGATTGCCGGCTACCAGATCGTTTATCGCCATGATTTTCCCTGAGCAAAACCCTCTCCCAAACGCCAGAGTCGAATTTCCCCAAGATAAGTTACCCCCGGTAACGTCTGCCGTGATTATCCCACGACAAAGGGTCCTTCCCAGGGTGGTTCGAGCTTGTGTCCTTCTTTTTACTTGAGCCGTAGAACCAAATCTCCTACTGCGAAGGCTCTGTGGCGTATTCGGCGATTGTGATAGTTTCGCAGCGACTGCTGGTATACTACTGATCTTGCGAGAGAAACGTCGCGTATTTCGTCGAGTGCGTCCATATCGTCTGCGAGTGCCCTGTTAGACGTTTCTTCGCTGTAAGCAACGACCCGTGGGGCGCTAAATCGGACGTCCTCGGGAAGGACGGCTTCAACGCCGTATACCATGAAGAATGGTGTGTAATTTGTGGATCGATTTGGAGTTGTGCGGAGGCTCCATAGCACGGAAGATAGCTCTTCTTCCCAGTGTCCTGCTGCTGGATGTAGGCGATCGAGTAGTCGTTTCTTGATGCCAGCCGAAACTAATCCGTTGGATCGTTCCACTTGGCCGTTTGTTTGCGGATGAGCCACCGAAGCGAACTTGAGGATGATTCCTTTTTCACGCAAAACTGAAGTGTTTCCTTTGCCGTGAAGTTGCTGCCATTGTCGGTGATGATGTCGTGTGGTACTCCGAATCTACAGACGATGGAATCGAGGAATTTGACAGCGCATTGGGCGCTAGCTGAGGTCACTGGCATTGCTTCAATCCACTTCGTAAATTTGTCGACTACCACTAGCAAGTGTGTGTATCCACCGGGTGTGGACTTGCGTAATGGCCCTACCATGTCCAGCCCCCATTGTGCAAAGGGCCACGCGATAGGTATCATATGCAATTCTGCAGCGGGAACGTGAGGTTTGGGTGCGAATCGTTGGCAAGCATTGCACCTGTCGACCAATTCTTTTGCGTCTCGGGCTGCTGTAAGCCAGTAAAATCCAGCTCGAAAAGCTTTTCCCACGATTGCTTTCCAACTGCCGTGATGTCCGCAATCTCCTTGGTGTATGTCTCGTAGTAATTCCTTGCCATCTTCGGGTGCTATGCATCTTTGCAGTATGCCTGAGATGCTCTGCTTGTATAACTCGCCGTTGAGTATCCGAAAAGATTTGCTGCGTCTCACTATTTGCCGAGCCTCGTGAGGGTCTGCTGGGAGTTGTTTGGTGGACAAGTAGTCGAGATATTTCTGCGTCCAGACTGGCTCGACCAGAAAAATTTGTCGTGAGATGCCATGGCTGAGCTCGATGATAGCAACTTGCGGGCTGACCTCTGTCTCTGATATTGTGGGTGCGTCAGCAGTTTTCTTGACCTTGACTGAACGCTTGGTCATTGTGGGGACCCCAGACTAGCAGTCCGAGACCTCCAGTATGCATACATTCACGATCCCATGATCAGTTAGTCGTGAACAACATACTCGAGTTGACATTGCAGATTACAACATCCACTACACGAATACACGGCTTACACAACTGGTCACATGACTCAGTTGAAAACAACTGCCACGCAGGGCAGGAACACACACTCTGAAAACATCGGAAGACTACAAAACACACTCGTGGTAAACCCAAGTCACGCCTTGACTACCTACAGGCTACCGACTCGGAGACGTTCCTAGTTCGCATAGCCGTCAGCGACTCCATCTTCTTCAGGTTCGCCGGTTTTCTGCTCAAAGTCTGGCTAAGACAATAGCCAGGGACGAAACCATACATGAGTACGTTTGAATGTACTCCTGCAAGTCACCCTAAATGAAAGCTAAACATGCAAGTATGCAGATATAAAGGTGGTAGGAAGGCTTTAATTAGGGCTCAACTAGCCATGATGAATTTAAGACTCATCATAGTTGCACAAGTTTTATTCTCCTTTGTTGAAGAAGATACTTCATAAGATATTTCATTTCCCTTGTAGATAAAACATGTCCACAAGGTTTTGATAAAACATTCTAGATAAAGAAAACATTTCTCTTTGCAAAGCTTCTTGGAAAAACACATCTTTAATATCATCATTTATCCGGTACCTCAAAGGTACAATCATTCCCTTTCAACGTACCTCCCAGGTACAAGTTCCAAAACATTTTCCAGCCTTTCTGAAAATATTGACACAATGCTAGCTACATGGCCATTCAACTGTCCATATCCGAGGACGCGGCTATTCTGAATAGTTTTACTCTCCAGAGGTGTACACAATCCACAAGATCCAGTACATCCGCCGTGAACAACCACGGACTGTCCGAGACAGTATGCAAACATCGGATAACTGGTCCTAACCATCCACTATGTCAGTGCTAGTAAATGACTACCTCTTCAATTGGGTTTGTTCTCCCCGGCACCGAGTGAGTCAGCCGTATCGATCCGGTTTCCCCTGACAACACACTGCCATGGCAGGAGACCCAATTGCTGCAACCGGTAGTGAACTTAATCCAACACTGTGAATGTCCCATTCTCCCTCATGGCGACAATTCGGTTCGGGGGACTCTAACCCCTATAGCACTTTGAGGTAGACACGGACTAACACCGACAAGCAATTAGCTAGACCCCGTTCCCATATTGGGGTAATGTGGCAGCACGGCTTGGTTGTCCGGTGAAGACTAGGTTATGTGTCATTTTTGGAAAACAAGTCGAAAACATTTCCTTCTTCACAAACCTCCCTCGGACAAGGTCCCACCTTTCCTCGGGATTTTTCCAAGCTTTTGCTTTCCAAAAACATCAAGTTAAAATGTCCACTAGGGGACTTAAGTGGATTAAGTGATGATACAAAATGTCTAAAGGTCTTGGTAACACCAAGATTATAGAGTGGATATAGCATATTAGATACATAAAATAGATAGTGATATAGTCCACTTAAAAGAATAGTTTTTGAATCAAACTTTTGTAAAACTTCAGAAGTAAAACATGCATGATAGATAATGATAAGTAAAACAACAGCAAGAATTTATAATGGCTTGCCTTGGCTCTGGTCTTGGTCTTGCTCTTGAAATAAACAAGAGTTGCAATAAAAACCTCTCCGGGAAATAATACCGTCTTCGTTATCTAACGTCGTAAACATAAAAAGGAAAACACCCAATCAGAACCAAACAAAGGCAAGCACTTGCTAAAATGTAAACATACAGCAAGCATTTCATCCAATAAGTACACTCACAAACAAAATTACTAGGGTGCACACCAACAAGCAAATCATGCCCAGACAACACACATGAATAGCACTAGAATTGGTCTTATGGATCCTCAACCAAAATGGCATGAGTTCAGTGGGTGTGCCACTCTCATATCATGCTCAAATAAGGTTAAATGACTCTCTGGTCATTCATGAGGATGAGCAAAATAACAAGAAAATAACCTAGGAACACATATACATGCATAGGAATAATAACAAGCAATACTACAAGCCCAAAGTAACACATGCTTTTCTAATCATGGAGAATTAATATAACCAGTACCTAAGCAACCTAATAACAGAGACAAAACCATACCAAAAAATACCATGGCATCACTCAATGCATGAAAATAATCATGGAGCAAAACAACTATTAAAACTAGACATGCAAAAAGGCTATTTAGACAAGCAGACATGCATATCCATAAGAGATCATTAAACATGATTTATTCTAACATGATGGATCTGTAAGATGACATCCACATAACAGAGAATACAACACCTAGACATGCTAGTAATATCAAAATAACAATCTAAACAATTTATCAAAAACTAAGCATGCAAATAACTACTATGGCAGAAATCACCTAAAACTAGCATGGCATGCCAACATGATCTAGAACTTAATCAATCAAGCAAGAAAGTATAACATGCAAAAAATAACAGTAGCCATGCTATGGAAAACAATACTAAAGCATTTATTCAATTCATCATGCCATCATGAAGAATAACACAATTTTAACCTATTTTCACTAGGGAAAACACCCTAAGAGAAATAAAACTATAACAACCATGGTTTTCACACACAAACCATATCATGCTAGTGAAACACTCAAAACACATACCAATAATGTATTAATACCTTACAAATGCTAGGAATCACTTTTATAACAAAAACCATAAAACACACAATTTAATAAAGGCATAGCAATAGTATGCAGAAAATGGCTAAACACTAAATATTGCACCAATCTTATTCTGTAACTCCTAACATCATGAAAATCTAGTGTAAGGTGCTCCTAGTCACTAGCAAACCAACCCAATTGGATTCACTTCAAAAATCATCACCAATAAAATTAAACAATTCACAGAAGTGCTCTCTGGCCTAAAAACTAACATGCATGTCATCTTCACATAACAACTCAAGTTAACACAAGGCCAACTGCAACAGATAGATATTAACAAGAGATACTCAGGAAATTTGAGTTTGCAAGTTTTGGATACATAAAACTCAAGTTATGGATTAAATAGTGAAACAGAGTACCTCTGCCATTTATTTTATTTCTCCTAAACTATTGCTCAAATTACAGATCTACAAGTTGGAGGTGGTTAAGATTTTGTAGATCTAGTACTATGATTTTTAGTTTGGCAAGATTCACTTGTTATCATTTTTGTTTTGAATTAAAGCAAACAGCCAGAAACAGATGCACAGGGAAAAAGGAAACAACCTGCAGAAAAAAATAAAAAGGCTGGATCTGCAGCGAAATGGGCCTCGCAGAGGCAGGCCGGCCCGCTGGCGTGCGCACGCTGCCGAAGAGGTACGCGGCCGTCAGATCTCGGATCAACGACGGAGATTAGAGGAGCTTCAGGTTCAAACACACCCGCTGGATACCGATCCGACGGACGAGATTTGACCACGGCGTTACGCGCCGGCGGCGACCAAGAGACGCGGCGGTGTCCGCCTGCGCCGCCACGGACGGCCGGAAAACTCGACGCCGGTGGTTCCAGGGAGCTTCAGCAAGCGAGAAAACCACCAGGAGGTTTGTCTCGACGTCGCCCGTCGATTGACCCGTAGCATGCTCGAAGGGGAAGGCCGGAGGAAGATTCCCGACGGGAACCGGCGGCCACCGTGCGGGTCGAAGATGGCGCCGTTCCTGCAAGGGGTCAAACCCAAAATTAGGAGAGGCAAGAGTCCATTAGGGTAGCCAGGAGCTCAAGGGAAGCAACGAGAGTGAAGGGGACAGCCTGTGGTGACGGCTCGACGGAGAGCTTGGCCGCGGTGGCTCCGGGTCGATTCCGGTGATACAGAGAGAATGGGAGGGGGCTTTTCGCTCCTGGGCTCGATTCGGAGGGAGAGGAGGTGGGTGTACAAGGTGGGAATCAAAGGGGGTGGCTCGGGGATGCCTAGCCGCAGAGTTCGATGCTCGGCGACCATGGCGGCCATGGTGGCTCTTCTTCAGGCGAGAACCAGAGGGAATCTCGTGAGCAAGGGGAGGGCAACGTCGAGTAACGCATGCAGAGCAAGAGATTGGAGGAATTGGGAGCTCTACTGCGTGGGTTTTGGGTGTTCTCCCGACGCACCCGCAGGTGTTCGACGGAGGAATGAGGACGAAGGAGGGCGAGGGGAGGGAAATGGAGCTCACGGGTGTGATACTGGAGAGCTTGCGGAGCTAAGTGATGAGGCCACGAGCTCGGGCATGAGTTCCAAGTGGCGGAACGCGATGGACGTGGCGAGCGCGTCCAGAGCGCCATGGACACCTCATGGAAATGGAGGAAAGGGACAAGCAGAGGGGGTGGGTTTCTTCCAGAGGGATCACGGGGGTGAGAGGGGTGTGCTGGCGCAAGGGATGCTTCAGGGATGCACTGTGGAGGTGGAGTAGAAAGAATGGGGTGGTGATCACCATCCTTGTCTTCATGTGGATGGATGAGCTAGAGGGAGAGAGAGAGAGATGGGTGGGTAGACCATGTCCAGGAGGTGAAGCAAGATGTTTACTACTGCCCAGGACAAGAGAGAGGTGGATAGGGTTCAATAATTGATCAAAACATGTGTGAAAACAACCATGTCCAAAATAACCAGAAGTGGTTTTTGATTGTTTTCACCAATAAATTGAATAGAACATGTGTGCAAAATCATGCCCATTGGATAGAGAATAAAAAATGGAGTCTAGGGGTTGTGGTCTCAAGAGTTTTTGAAAATATTTCTTTCACAAAATTTTGGAATTTCAAAAATGGCAGAAACTGTGTTTAAATGTTTTCTCCAAAATTTTCAAAACAACTTGAAAATGTTTTTCTATAAATAAGTCCCACATGACCTTAGGCATGTTGAGTAATTTTTCCAAGATTTTAGGAAATACTTTTCTTCACAAAATATTTTAAATTCCATTTCTGGCCTTTTGGAAAATGGAAAATAATAAATAGTAAAATGCTTTTAAAACAAATATTTTTGAGTTGGGATGATAGAGTACATAATACAGGTCTCAAAAGTGATTTTTAATAAACAACTCTTTTGAAAATATTTGAGACACAAAGTGGAAAAAGGGTGAAAACAGGGGTTTATTTAATAGGTTAAAAACCATGAGAGATAAATAATTAAATGGCCTTTGCAAAATAAATGGACCACAATGATATGATGTATAGGTCATGGAGATTACAAGGGTAGGTTGATTGGGCCTGAAAACAATAAGGGGTGATTTGGAGTAACATGGACAAAGTGCTTCATGATAAAGGTGATATGGTCATTATTTTGGGAATGCCTTCAATAGGACTTTGATAGATGATACAAAAGGGTTTCAATATCCAACATAACATATTTTATGGATAGAATAGATATATACAAAGAGAGGTGCTATGATGTATTGATGAATAGCTCAAGATTTGGCATAAAAGTATGTCTCCAAAGTTGGAGATTTTTTAAGAAAACAAAGGATGATATGGACATGAGATGGAACATGATATAGATGCTTGATCTTGTTATTAATAGGTTTTATTTACTTAGAGCAACACACATTCATCCACAAACAGAAATAAATACTTCAAGCAAACACAAGATAAGATCACACAACAAGCAGATAAAAATAACAAGACACACAAGATCACTCAAACAACTGAGTTCTTCAAATTAATTTCTAGGTGTTTCTCTCAAGTGTTAAATAGAGGTAGTGATCAAGGAATACCATGACAAGAGGATTTTATAAAGAGGTTCAGCTCAAAAGTTGTTATTTCCAAAATAATATAATTGAGGTAGAACACAAGGGTAACATAGTCCCCTCTTATAGTTTTTGCAAAAGGAGGAAGTGAGAAGGTGTTTTTGAAATACTTGCAAAAACATCTTGGTTGAAAACATGTTGGAGATGATTAGCTCCAAAATACTTTTCATATAGTTTTGGAAATTATCTTTTGTTTTCCTCAAAACTTGGTCTTTGGGTTTCTTTTAAAATCAAAACACTTTCAAAAAGATTTTTGCCAAAACAGTGTGATGGATAAAGATGATAAGCTTTCTTGTCATGACTTGATCACCAGGGTTGTGTTTTAAGAAAGTTCTGATCATTGTTTTTAATGTTAGTTGTTAACAAACTCAAACACAAACACATACAACAACCAAGTAGAAATGAAAACACAAGCATAAGTCAAACATATTAAAAAGTTTTTGTTGGCCCTGATTTTTGGGTTATTGAAAACAAGTTTTCCCTGTCTTCCAAAAAATTGGGCTGTTACAGTCATCCTCTCAAAATAGATACCAGGCGGTATGGGTGTGTTTGTGGACCCCATGTTTGCCAACCTGTCTGCATCTTCGTTACTGGATCTCGCAATGTGCTTCAGCTCGCATCCTTTGAAACTTCCTTCGAGTAGATTATACATGTCCCGGTAGGCGACCATGTTTTCTGCGATAGCGTCGCACTCCTTCATTGTTTGTTGCACGATGAGATTATAATCACCGTAGATCATCAACCGGGTGGCTCCACATGCGATTGCCATCTTCATCCCATGTAATAAGGCCTCATATTCTGCGTCATTGTTTGATGCTGGATCGTCGGGGGGGAAGTCCAATCGCAGGACGTACTGTAACTTATCTCCTCTCGGTGATATTAGGACGATCCCAGCTCCAGATCCTTCATTTCTTTTTGACCTGTCGAAGTACATGATCCAGTTACTCGTATATTCCGGTGGTTCGGGTGTTTGTAGTTCTGTCCATTGGCTCAAAAATTCCACGAGTACCTGCGACTTCACGGAATTGCGTCCTGCATAGATGATTTCCCAGGCGCCTAACTCGATGCTCCACTTCGCTATTCTTCCTGATGCCATTGGGTTGTTCATTATCGTACCGAGTGATGCATCATTTAGCATCGTTACGGTATGCTCCTGGAAGTAGTGTTTAAGCTTTCGAGCTGTAAGCACAACTCCGTATGCAAGCTTTTGGTAGTGAGGATATCGTTGTTTGCACGGCGAAAGGACCTCACTGATGTAGTAAATTGGCCTTTGCACTCCATATGCCTTTCCTTCTTCTGGTCTTCTACTACTATGGCTGTGCTGATCACCTGGTTTGTTGCGGCTAGGTATAGATATAGCGGTTCCCTTTCGTGTGGAGTAGCCAGGATACGCCTGCTCTGTAGTGTTTGCTTCAAATCTGCAAACGCTTGCTTTGCTTCAGGTTTCCATTCGAATTTATCTGTCTTCTTCAACAATTTATACAAGGGTAACGCCTGTTCGCCCAATCGTGCGATGAATCTGCTCAATGCGGCTAGTCGCCCGGCGAGCTGTTGGACTCCGCGTAGATTGGTGGGCTCCTTCATTGTCAAGATTGCTTGTATCTTCTCCGGGTTGGCTTAAATTCCTCGAGCGGATACCAGGTACCCGAGAAGTTGTCCTGCGGGGACACCAAAGACACACTTGGTCGGGTTGAGTTTTATTCGGTATGCGTTCAACGCATCGAATGTTTCTCTGATATCGTCGAGGAGCGTATCCTCCACTCGAGTCTTGATGACGATGTCGTCAACGTACACTTGTACGTTCTTTCCAATGAGCTTGGCGAGACATTTTTGCATGCAGCGCTGATATGTTGCGCCTGCATTCTTGAGCCTGAAGGGCATTGTCGTGTAGCAGTATACACCGTGAGGTGTGATGAATGCTGTCTTTTCCTCATCTTCCTGTTTCATCCGGATTTGATTGTATCCCGAGTAGGCGTCCAGGAAGGAGAGGCGTTGGCAGCCTGCAGTGGAGTCCACGATTTGGTCGATTCGCGGGAGGGGAAAGTTATCCTTGGGGCAGTGTTTATTCAGCGACGTGTAGTCGATGCATACTCGAAGGATGTTGGTGTTCTTCTTTGGGACCAGCACTGGGTTTGCTAACCAAGTGGATATCTTTATTTCTCTGATGAATTTTGCTGCGAGCAATCTTTTTATCTCTTCTCCGAGCGCTTTCTGCTTAGGTTCTGAAAACCGTCGGGTGGTCTGCTTGATGGGCTTTGCGTCCTTGTAGACTTCGAGTGAGTGCTCGGCGAACTCCCTGGGTATTCCTGGCATATCTGAGGGCTGCCAGGCGAAGATTTCCCAGTACTCACGGAGGAGTTCGACGAGCGCGCTTTCCTATGCTGGTGAAAGGGTGGTGGACACCATCGCCATCTTCGCAGAATCCGTCGGGTGTATTTGATGCTTGCGGGGTACCGCCATTTGTGTTGAACTCGAGCTCTGGAGCACTCTTCCTGGTGAGGGGCATCACGGTGTGATCCGTGGTCTTTGCTATTTCTTCTAGTTCTTCCTGCATCCCGAAAGATTGCGCGATCTCGTTGTCGATGTCGCACTTGTTGGACTTCTGAAAATCGCCGTCGATGGTGATTGTGCCATATTCTCCTGGTAGCTTGAGCTTCAAATATGCGTAATGGGGTACTGCCATGAATCTAGCGAACGCCGTTCGACCAAGAATGGAGTGGTACCGTGAGGGCCAGTCGACGACTTCGAAGTCGAGGAACTCTCGTCTGTAATTGCTCCGGTTGCCTAGCACCACTTCTAGGTTGATTGTTCCGAGTGGATGGATTGACTTTCCTGGAACTATCCCGTGGAAGGATGTCTCTGATTCTGCGAGTCCGTCCAAATTCTTGTTCATGCGCCGGAGCGTGTCTGCGTAGATGATGTTGATGCCGCTGCCTCCGTCCATGAACACGCGAGCCAGCTCGTAATTGCCAATTTGTGCTTGTATGACAAGTGCGGCGTGTCCTGGTCGATATACTCGAGGAGGGTGATCTTTTTTGGAGAAAGTTATCGGGTGCTACGCCATCTTCAGATACTCAGTTTTTGTAGCTGGAGTTTGCACAACCATGCACAGCTGTCGCGTGTTTGTCTTCTGAGCTCTGCGGGATGGACAAACCTTTTGTATCATTCCTAAGAGGCCTGCTGGGTTCGGTTACCCATTGGATCCTTGATTAGGGGAGGGTGGCGCCGGCAGCGCGGCTAGCATCGCGTTTTGGTTTCCCGCTGGGGGCAGGGCTTGCGGCTGTTGAAATCCTTGAGATCCCCCTCCGGGAAACTACGGGTAACCCTGGCTAGTGGCTGCTCTGTTTTTCTTGAGGAGGGCCTCGTGGATTTCGATGAACTTTCGGCAATCCTTGAGAAGGTGTGTAGCCTTAGTTTTGCCTGTGCGCTTATCTGTGAACAGATGTAGCGTGCAGTAACCATCGAGGTCCTCCTCGGGGGTCTTTTCTTCTTGCTTAGGTTTCCACTCGCGCTTTCCACGATATCCGCTGTCGCGGTTTTTGGTGAACTCTGCTGCCACAAACTCTTCTCGATCATCATGGTCGTAGTTCTTTCTTCTTTTCTTTCGGCCATGGCGGTCGTCATCACGTGCTGGGGATGAATCTTTCTCGTTTCGCACTGCGTCTTCGCCGTTTGCCCATCTATCGGCTATGGCCATTAATTCTCCCATGGTTTTGGGTGCTAGTCGCCCCAGTTCTTCCCTGAAAGAGGTTCGCCGTGCTCCTTTGGCGAATGCTTCAACCGCGACTTCTTCTGATATATTTCCCGCCGTATTCCTCAGCGTGGTCCATCGCTGAATATATTTGCGAGTAGACTCGCCACTTTTCTGTTTGCAGGCTCGTAGCTCTTCGATGGTCGCAGGCCGTTTGTATGCTGCTTGGAAATTTTTGCAGAAATCCATGTTTAGGTCATCCCAGGACCCGTAGCATGCTTTCGGCCTTCCTTCGAGCCAGCTGCGAACCTCTTTCATGGTCGAGCTCTTAGAAGGTCTATATGAATATGACTACTACAACTAAACCCTACCACGCACCAACGAGATCGAGTTCATCAAAATGTCGTCGTTCAGCTCCTCGCCACGTTCATGATGTGTAGCGAGTAGCTGCAGCGTGTCAAGGGATTGATATGTGTCAAATGTATCTATAATTTTATTGTTCCATGCTTTTTTTATATCATTGCTACATCTTTCTAATACCTTTTTGTTATCATTTTATGGCATTTTTTGGACTAACCTATTAACAAGATGCCTAATGCCAGTTTATGTTATTTGGAGTTTTTTAGTTTCAGAAAAGTTGTTCCAAAAATATCCACGGAAAATTCCACAAATGTTCAGAAGGAAATTTTTACCCGGAGAGAAATGCCAAAGGAGAGCCGAAGTGGGATACCTGGGTGTCGAGGCGGGCCCCAAGCACGGGTCAACGGGGCGTGCCCCCTATGTGCCTGGCCTCCCTGCTGCTCCCCTCGCACTGCCTCTTCTCCTATTTATCTCTCCTTGACCTAAAAATCGAGGGGCGGGCATTATTTTCTAGAAAAAAATGTTAGAACTGCCGCCATATTGAAACTCTAACTCTTGGTTCCTGGAGTCCTGTTTCGGCACCCTGTTGGAGGGGGAAATCGTCACTAGAGACCTCTTCATCGCCGTGATTGCCTCCGAAGTGATGCGTGAGTAGTTCATACTTGTACTACGGGTCGATAGCCGTAGCTATATGGTTGTATCTTCTCCTTGTGATACCACGTCATGGTCTTGTGAGCTGTATAACATTATCAAGATCTATATTATGTAATTGCTACGTGTTGTGTTTGCTGGGATCCGATGAATTCTGAAGTTGATGAGATTGTTCATGTTTCCTATATAATCTTGTTACGATTATCATATCCATGTTTTATTTAGGTTCTCGGATGCTCTCCGATGTGTGTTATTACTTTAGCCAATTGATTGCATATATCTCCAAGAAAAGGTTTGTGCAAGATAGTGGTTTCATGCCTACTCCATGCTTGGGCACGAGTGACAGAAACATCTATGGACGAGGATGTGTTGTTGCTACTAAGGATAAAACAGAAATATTAATGTCTTTTATGATTATGAATATTTCTTATATTATGTACTATGCTTGATGAAATTATCTGTTGCTTTGCAACTTAATACTAGCGAGAGGCAATCATAGAAGCGATCTAAAGGTGGATTATTAGTTATAGATGCAGTTGAATAACGGTCTATATATGTTGATGTATCATAATGAAATTTATCTTGTCATAATTATTGTTGTTCCAATTCTACCAATTGCCTAGCCGTAATTTTTTCATCCAACATGTTTGATTTATTATCTTTGGAGAGACACCACTAGTGAAACTATGGCCCCTACTCCATTCTTTTACATTGATTATAACCTTGTTTACTTGCTTTCAATCATTACTTGCTCGCTGGTTCGTTTCAATTTTAGTGCTTTCATCACTACTTTCCACACTATACGTTTTAACCCATTTGTTTTCAGCAAGACGGAAGCTTGACAACCTTCCTGAAACGTTTGGGCAAAGTGAGTTTGTGTGTATGTCCATGCCAATAAACGGTGTCTAGAACTTTGATGGATATTTCTAAGTCCTACTGGTTTGATAACCTTGGTCTCAAAACCGAGGGAAAACCTCCTGCTATGCTACATCACCTTCCTCTTAGGGTCCCCAACGTGTGGTGACTGGTCACCGCATTATGGCTTTGTTTCCACCAATTCCATGGGTCGTGGCACCCATTTTAGTTATGGACAACGACTTAAGTGTTTGCCGATAATCGTCAAATGGATCTTTGATCGATCCTATCCTCTGAGCCCAACAATATTCAATGTTTACTGGACTTAGTTAAGAAGATTTCCAAGTTCAGTACAGTCCATTGGATGGTGGAGGTCCATTCCAAGATTTAGCTACTAAGAAGGAAGCAGATGAATGCATTGCTAAATTACGACGGGATGAAGATTCGAAGTGGGATCAATGTGTGAAAGTTAAGCACATTCAAGAAGGGGATGAAAATACTAGATACTTTCATCTCATTGATAATAGGAAGCATAGAAAGAAACATTTTTTTTCTAACTTTAACAATACGAGGTACACTAGCAGGGGAGAATAATTTGAAGGTCTATATTTCTGAATATTATAAGAGATTATTTGGTGCACAAGCTTAATTTTTTTCTCAAAGGTGGAGTGGTATAATGAAGATTCACCACATATTTCATCACGTGAGAACACTATTTTAACATCTCAATTTAATGTGAAGGAGGTGTTAGATGATATTTCTCAAATGGAACATAATAAACTCTAGGGCCAGATCGGTTTCCGACGGAGTTTTATATAAAAAAAAAGGATGTTACCAAGGTTGAGTTGATCGCAATGTTCTCAAAACCGCAAATGGTGATCTTCTACTTTTTAAGCAAAACTTTGGGGGTGATCGCCTTGCTTCCCAAAAATTATAATGCGAGTAGGATTGAACAATATATGCATATTTTCCTCCTGAATGTAAGGTTTAAATCTTTACGAAAGTGTGTACTAATCGTGTTTCGTAGATTTCTCACAAAGTTATTCGCCCAACACAGTCTGATGTCATATCTAGTAGGAATATCCTTGAAGGAGTGTTGTGCTACACAAAACTATTCATGAATTTCATCATAAGAAAATGGATGGGATTCTTTTTAAGATTGAATTTGAGAAGGCTTATGATAAAGCCAAATGGTCCTTCTTATAGAAATCCCTACACATGAAGGGTTTTGACCCAAAGTGGTGTGAATGGGTTGACAGTTTTTTTAGGGTGGGAGCATTGGGATTCGTGTAATTAGTGATACTGGTTATTATTTTCATAATTCAAAAGGATTATGTCAGGGTGATCCACTATCCCTGATACTTTTTAATATCGTTGACAAGATGTTGTCTGTTCTTATTGCAAGAGCAAAGGAGGACAATCATGTAGTTGTTCTTATACCCCATCTAGTTGACCGATGGTTATCAATTCTACAATATGCCAATGGTACTATTTGGTGTCTTGAACACGATACCGAGAAGGCCTTCAACATGAAATTTATTCTATCTTTCTTTGAACAACTATCTGGACTTGAGATAAACTTTCATAAGAGTGAAATATATTGCTTTGCCATAGTGAAAGATATACATGATGAGTACCACCACCTTTTTGGGTGGTTTATTTGTTCTTCATAATGGGCTTGGTTCTCATTTTTGGGAGGATACCTGGCTTGGGGATAAGCCATTATCTATTCCATTACCTTCCCTTTTTAATATTGTGCGGCACAGAATTATTTTGATTACAGATGTTATGTCAAACACACAGTTGAACATTGAGTTTAGGTGGCCTTTAACAGGTGGCAAATAGTCCTCTTGGATAATTTGGTAGAGAGACTGGTGAGGTCCGGTCTCCCTATCGTGAAATGTTGATTCTTTGAAATGCAAACTAGTGCTACCTGGGTCATTTTCAGTTAAGTCTGTGTATTCCGATTTTACGAACGAGCATACACCTTTTTTTGTGAAAATACTTATAGAAACTAAAGGTCCCATTAATAATAAATATTTTCATGCAGTCTCTTCATCGAAATGTCCTGCGTACACAGGATGACCTTATTAAGAGACATTGGAATGGGTGTAAACAATGTGTTTTGTCCTTCTGCATGCCATATTTGGAGACTTATTCATCCCACCTCTATTTTTTGTCCACCCATCTTGCATTGGCATTTGTGTTTTTATCTGGGCAATTTAGAATCATCGAAATGATGTTGTGTTTAACAAAGTTGGAGCTATTTTTTTTTTGTAGAGCTACATATTGGGTTCATATTGCTTATGTATTCTGGGTGCATACGGTTGATGACGGTCCTATATTCAACCAGGGTGATTGATAACATGGTAGAAAAAATACAAATTATTTAGACTATGCGTCTTTTTCTTTTTTACTGGTTGATTCTTGTATCCACTTTGGTTGATACTCGAGTCATATAACCTTTCACTCTGAAACTTTGTAACAAGATGGAGCTTTGTGCATCATACTCGTGTGGAGGCCGAGACTATATATACCCCCCTTTGCAAAAATAAATAAATCAGTATGGAAGTAAGGAAATTACTTGAGCTCGGAATATGGGATCAACCGAGACTTATTGTGATAGGGCAACCTAGAGTTTGGGCTCAGGAAACTACAATCTGCAACTAGATGCAAATATATCCTATTGTCGGATGACCCACTTCCCAGTTTTCAAAAAATGCAAACTAAATCACATGGATAGATTATATTGTATCTTGTTCATCTACAAATTTTCATCTAAAAATATGAAAATAATGTGACCTCCACAAAAAAGAAAGAAAAACAAATAACGTGTGAGCAACGCATGATACTATTCATTTCTGTCTCTTTTTCGCACAGGTCAAATACTGTCATATTTTGGAACGAAAATTTATATGCACACAAGACACAACATAATCTATATCGATGATTTATTTCGCATTTTCTGAGAACGTGCAAGTGGGAATGGGGTGGTGGACAAAACTAGTTGTGGAATATTCGCTCTCGTTGGGCTCGAGTTACTTTGTGCTCGTGCTAAGCTCGAGCATTTTTTTTTCCTTTGCAAAGCTGCATTATGTCTTATGAAGTGTTCTAATAGTAGTAAATTATTTTTGCCACAAACGACGTAAGAAGACGCGGGTAGCCGGGTACTAATCGTTATAAGCGAACCGGGGTCCGTCCTGCAAAAGTGCAAAGTACGATTGGTCCATGGTTCATTTCCCTCGACAAGTGGCGGTCGATTTAAATAGCAAGCGTACGTGCGTAAGTACGAAAAGTGACCGGCAACCAAACCACCAAGCAAGAGATCCGTTATATAAGGCGACGCTGCGTCGTTTCTGGCTACATGTATCCCCCAAGCTCATATAGTCCGCAGAACTACACAGGTGCGTTACACTACGACCGTTGCACTGCACAGCAGGCCTGTCCTGGCCGGTAGATCGGCAGCATAGTCAGTCCTCTCTACGCAGAGATACATTGCAGGGAGATGCCTCCAAACGCCGGAGAGGTGGCGCGGCCGCCGAGCCCTCTCCGTGGCATGATGCCGCAGAGCCCGCTCCGGATCAAGCAGGGCGGCAAGTTCTACGAGCGGCTCCTCACCAAGGAGAGCTCCGCGGCGAACCCGTCCTTCCGGTACTACTGGGCGGAGCCGGGCTCGGTGCCGTTCGTCTGGGAGTCGCAGCCCGGCACGCCCAGGGACGCCTCCCGGATGGTCGGCGGCGCGCTCCCGGCCATCACTCCGCCGCCGTCCTACCTTCTCCGGCACGGTGCTGGTGATATTTGTGGCTCTAGGTGGAAGAAGACCGGCAAGAGCACATACACGGGGACACAAGAACACACAGAGACTTTCGGCAACGCACTTGCCTTTTCTCTTGCTCTTTTTCCTTAACAAATGAAACAGATTACATGGGTTTAAATAGCTGGGTAAACGCAGCCAGCACGCACACCACTAAGCACTTCCTTAGCATGCAACACACGGTCAAGCCTCCACTAACAGCTTGATCCACTAATTTCTCCACTAACTGCACAACACACACGCTTGAGTCACATGCAAGTTACTGGAGATCAGCTCACATGCACGGCCGCAACTAACTTTGCATTTTCGTCTCCAGTTCCGACTCGCCCGCCTAGACTCCACGCAGCTTTGTACATGCAGCTAAACTAAACACAACATACTTTGCATTGTGCACGTGAACGCGACTGTACGCACACACTGCCGCAGCTTCGACTACACGCACGAACTGAAATAAACATGATGAAATAACTAATCAACAAGGTTAAAACCCAACAATCACCCCCTTAACCTTGTTGCCTTTTATTTGGAACTCCATGGCGACCTTCAATACAGCCCCGGCTGGTCGTCGGCGGTCGCATCAGCGAGAAGCGCCCGCTCCTTCTTCGGCTCGGTGCAGTCCCTTGAGAAATGGCCATAGACTTGGCAGTTGTAGCAGCGAACCTTTCGAATATCGAAGTTGCTCCTCCTCTTTCCGGCGCCGCTGCGGTTGCCATCGTCGTCGTGGTCGAAGCCATCGCCTCCCTGACGTCGTCGTGCCGCCCACTGCGCCGCAGTGAGCAGGAGCTGGTCGCCACCACCTCCGCCGCTGTCCTGGCTGCGCCGCCGCGTTCGCTCCTCGAACGCCTTCAGCCGCCCAAGCGCCTCCTCGAACGCCATTGTGTTCACGTCACAAAACTGCTCGATGCCCGCCACCACAGCGTACAAGCGGTCCGGCACTGTGTCCAGTAACTTCTTGACCATGGCGGCGTCGTCCAACGTCGCCCCGAGCCCCGCGTAGCGCGCCGCCATGCCTCCGATCCTGCCGGCGTAGGCGTCCAGCGTCTCGCCGTCCGCCATGTGCAGCCGGTCGAACTCGCCGCGGAGCGTGGACAGCCGAGCTGCCCTGACTCGATCCGCGCCAACGAATCGCGCCTTGAGGCTTGCCCATACCTCCGCCGCCGTCTTCTTTGACGACACCTGCAGCAGGATGTCCTCGGCGAGTGCTCCGAGCAGGTAAGCCCGCGCCGTCTTGTTCTTCTTCGGGTCGACCGCCGCGGCCGCGTCCGCCGGAGCCACCGCCTCCCACAGCCCCTGCGCGTCGAGGTTCGCCTCCACCTTGATCGCCCACACGGTGTAGTTCTCACCGGTGAGCATCGGGCACGTTAGGGACAGAGAGCTCCCCGTGCCGCCAGCGTATGGGACAATCGACATCGCCGGCGATCACCCCCACAACCGTGGCTCTGATACCAAATGATATTTGTGGCTCTAGGTGGAAGAAGACCGGCAAGAGCACATACACGGGGACACAAGAACACACAGAGACTTTCGGCAACGCACTTGCCTTTTCTCTTGCTCTTTTTCCTTAACAAATGAAACAGATTACATGGGTTTAAATAGCTGGGTAAACGCAGCCAGCACGCACACCACTAAGCACTTCCTTAGCATGCAACACACGGTCAAGCCTCCACTAACAGCTTGATCCACTAATTTCTCCACTAACTGCACAACACACACGCTTGAGTCACATGCAAGTTACTGGAGATCAGCTCACATGCACGGCCGCAACTAACTTTGCATTTTCGTCTCCAGTTCCGACTCGCCCGCCTAGACTCCACGCAGCTTTGTACATGC
Source organism: Alopecurus myosuroides (assembly GCA_028641055.1). Taxonomy (NCBI): domain Eukaryota; kingdom Viridiplantae; phylum Streptophyta; class Magnoliopsida; order Poales; family Poaceae; genus Alopecurus; species Alopecurus myosuroides. The sequence continues at coordinate 190,273,186 of CM054058.1, forward strand.
AGCTAAACTAAACACAACATACTTTGCATTGTGCACGTGAACGCGACTGTACGCACACACTGCCGCAGCTTCGACTACACGCACGAACTGAAATAAACATGATGAAATAACTAATCAACAAGGTTAAAACCCAACAGCTGGCAAGGTGCAGGTCACGGCAGCTCATCGTCTTAAGCGCAGGTTAACGTGCAGGAAGCGGTACAGGCTCAAGCGGATCAAGATCGGCTTCATCGCCGACATGTTCCGGAGGCTCATCGACGGGAAGCCGTGGTGGCGGCGGGAGCCGTCCTCGGCCCAGGTCTCGTCGTCCAGTCGGTGGCTCGTGGCGACCGAGAAGGCCGAGCAGAAGAAGCAGCAGCAGCAGCAGCCGCACGGACACCACGATCACGATCTCGCGGCAAAGAAGGGTGGCGTCGTGTGCTCCGAGGCGGGTCAGCTGAGCCCGTGCTGGATGCTGCGATTTCGCGGCGCGGGGAACCAGAACTACCGCGACTGCGATTAGCTGTAAGATCGCGCGGTTCCAGCCTTTCCGGTGCGGTGGAGCCATCAAGGGGGATTAAACACACGCTATAATAGTGGTTTGTTACTGCTACTTTACTGTTATGATTGCAAAGGACGATGTCAACAATTGTCTGCTGACTTGTTTATGGTTCTGGCGTCACCAGGCCGACAGTTTCTTGTTGCCCACTCTTACCAAACTTTTTATTGCCGTGTTTGATTCTGTTTGCAGATATGAGTTCAAGTGCTTTGCATTCGTATGGGTTCACTCGTCACTACGTTCGTGCTGTTTTCAAATTAGGAGAAGATCCAATTCGATTTAATTAGGTTTGTTTCCGAAAAAGGGAAAACAGGCCCAACCTGTGTATCAACGGAAAATCATTTTAGCAAGTACTCCCTCTGTATCAAAATATAAGATGGTTTAGCTTTTTTCTGGACAACATATATTTAGACATGTTTTAGTGTTTAGATTCATGTACATCTTGCAGTAAAACATGTCTAGGTTTGCGTTGTCTAGTAAACGGTAAAACATGTTACATTTCGATACGGAGGGAGTACTAAAAACGTGCAATCACGTCCCACTGTGCAAAGCACATGATATATTAGACACATTCATTAAGACAGATTTATTTATTTTAATTTGTTTTTGGTAGCATTTTCACGCCTGTGTGGCAATTTTTATTCTACAACTATATGATGTTCGAACATTTAGTGAAACTAACAACGACTTTTACTTGAGAAGATTTGTGAAGATCTATATAACATAACGTGTTTTTTGAGTCACAGGAGGAACAAAATTCTTTTGTGGGTCGACTGAGTAACCGGTACGACTTTATAGCTCGCTGACCTCGCTACCCTTTATTTTGTGGGTAGGATGGATGACAGTTGGTGATTGTGTATAGATTACAAATGCGATTAGTTCTAGTGCTAAGTCTTTGTGGTGGTGCTACGTGCTATCGTATACAGTAGCATGCTAAAATGTTAGAAAAATAAATATCTTTAGCATTGATCTAATCTGTTAATCATGTATCAGAATTTCAAGTAGAGAGAGAGAACTCTCCGTCAGGCGTGAACATTAAAATGAGAAAAAAATAAAAATAAAATTATGAAGAAAAGACATATGCGGTGCTCTGGAAAAAAATAGGTACCAAAATTGTCCTTGGCATGTATGCAAAATCTCATAAAGAAAAGACATATGCGGTGCTCTGGAAAAAAATATTTTGTTGTAAAAAGCAATTTCTAGAGCACCAAAATTGTCCTTTTACACAACGCACATAAACCTTTTACGTAAAAAAAAGCAAGTTCACATACAACATGGACAGATGCATGTACGATTTTCTTCCGGATCTTTTTGACATTTAAAATAACTTTTTTTAGCCGGGAGCAGATGCACCCGAGCTCATATAGGAAATTTCAGAAGTACACTACATGAATGGCTCAATGTGCCGACGGCCAAAAACTGTGCCGACGGCCAAATGTCGGGCACCGTCGGCACAGGGGGTCAGAGCCCCAGCCTGCGCCAGAGGCCGTCGGCACGAATTTGGCCGTCGGCACAACACCAAGGAGGCCGACGGTGGCCCTCGGCACCACGATAGCCGTCGGCACAGCCTAGAAGATGCCGACGGTGGCCTTCGGCATGACAAACGCCGTCGGGACACGTTACTGCGCCGTACTGCGCCGTCTGGCTGGCGCCTACCAGGTTCTATGCCGACGGCTTTGCCGTCGGCACAGGTAATTATTTTTCTTTTTCTTATTTTCTGTATGCATGTGTACTTATTAGTTACTATCAATTGATAAAATTAATATGTTAATATTTTATGTTTAAAATATAGAAATTCACAACCGTTACCATGTATCGAGAGATCTAAGTCAATTTCATTTATTCATACTACACCGACACCACTATCGAGTGGGTTTCACCGGAGGGGGGGGGGGGCTCCGGAGCGTCTGGACCCCAACACAAGCAAGGTTGTGCCATAGCATGTTATTATAGGTGTGTTGTGTGCTTTTGATGGCAAAGATTTCACTCCGGGGTGTGGGCCGCTTCACCGGCATCCACTTCTCTCTCGTGAGTTTACACGCGCTTATAGGCTGAAACTCCCGTATCGGACGAAACGTCGTGAATCTTCCGAAGAGGTGGGTTCTACCTTGTTGTTTTATGTTTGTATGGACTACCCTAACACAACCAAGCACCTAGTTCCACATTGCTACCCCCTTTCGACGCCGTTACCGCGTGTTTCCGTATAAGTCCGGTATTTCTCCAGCGGGTCTAGGGTTTCACCGGAGGGGGGGGGATCCGGAGCGTCTGGACCCCAACACAAGCAAGGTTGTGTCATAGCATGTTATTATAGGTGTGTTGTGTGCTTTTGATGGCAAAGATTTCACTCCGGGGTGTGGGCCGCTTCACCGGCATCCACTTCTCTCTCGTGAGTTTACACGCGCTTATAGGCTGAAACTCCCGTATCGGACGAAACGTCGTGAATCTTCCGAAGAGGTGGGTTCTACCTTGTTGTTTTATGTTTGTATGGACTACCCTAACACAACCAAGCACCTAGTTCCACATTGCTACCCTCTTTCGACGCCGTTACCGCGTGTTTCCGTATAAGTCCGGTATTTCTCCAGCGGGTCTAGGGTTTCACCGGAGGGGGGATCCGGAGCGTCTGGACCCCAACACAAGCAAGGTTGTGCCATAGCATGTTATTATAGGTGTGTTGTGTGCTTTTGATGGCAAAGATTTCACTCCGGGGTGTGGGCCGCTTCACCGGCATCCACTTCTCTCTCGTGAGTTTACACGCGCTTATAGGCTGAAACTCCAGTATCGGACGAAACGTCGTGAATCTTCCGAAGAGGTGGGTTCTACCTTGTTGTTTTATGTTTTTATGGCCTACCCTAACACAACCAAGCACCTAGTTCCACATTTCTACCCCCATTCGACGCCATTACCGCGTGTTTCCGTATAAGTCCGGTATTTCTCCAGCGGGTCTAGGGTTTCACCGGAGGGGGGGCTCCGGAGCGTCTGGACCCCAACACAAGCAAGGTTGTGCCATAGCATGTTATTATAGGTGTGTTGTGTGCTTTTGATGGCAAAGATTTCACTCCGGGGTGTGGGCCGCTTCACCGGCATCCACTTCTCTCTCGTGAGTTTACACGCGCTTATAGGGTGAAACCCCCGTATCGGACGAGTCGTCGTGAATCTTCCGAAGAGGTGGGTTCTACCTTGTTGTTTTATGTTCCTATGGCCTACCCTAACACAACCAAGCACCTAGTTCCACAATGCTACCCCTTTTGACGCCGTTACCGCGTGTTTCCGTATAAGTCCGGTATTTTCTCCAACGGGTCTAGGGTTTCACCGGAGGGGGGCTCCGGGTCTTCTGGACCCCAATACAAGAAAGTTTGTGCCATAGCATGTTATTATAGGTGTGTTGTGTGCTTTTGATGGCAAAGATTTCACTCCGGGGTGTGGGCCGCTTCACCGGCATCCACTTCTCTCTCGTGAGTTTACACGCGCTTATAGGCTGAAACTCCCGTATCGGACGAAACGTCGTGAATCTTCCGAAGAGGTGGGTTCTACCTTGTTGTTTTATGTTTGTATGGACTACCCTAACACAACCAAGCACCTAGTTCCACATTTCTACCCCCTTTCGACGCCGTTACCGCGTGTTTCCGTATAAGTCCGGTATTTCTCCAGCGGGTCTAGGGTTTCACCGGAGGGGGGATCCGGAGCGTCTGGACCCCAACACAAGCAAGGTTGTGCCATAGCATGTTATTATAGGTGTGTTGTGTGCTTTTGATGGCAAAGATTTCACTCCGGGGTGTGGGCCGCTTCACCGGCATCCACTTCTCTCTCGTGAGTTTACACGCGCTTATAGGCTGAAACTCCCGTATCGGACGAAACGTCGTGAATCTTCCGAAGAGGTGGGTTCTACCTTGTTGTTTTACACGGCTTTTGGCCGGGCTTCTCCTAGTGGCTCCCCGGGTTCGCGCCAGACGACGCCGATTCACGGCCGTGCTTCGGCCACTCCTGGTACCTCGCCTGGTGGCTCCGGAGCTGGTTCGACGGACGCGACACATGATCGTCCCGTTTTCACGAGGGGAGACTTGGGCTTCACCCCTTCTCCTCCGGACCGTCTGTAGCTAGCTAGCTAGGGATACTCTGGATCGATGTATGGATGTATCTGGATCGATGGATGCATGTGGATCGATGTATGACATTAAACGATGTTTGTATGGATGTTTTGATGGTCAATAATGATAGTACTGTGCTTCTAGATGTTTCTGTTTCATTGAATTATTATTTGTGCAATTTCTGTGGATTTTGGAACCAAAACAGCACAAAAAAAAATCTGGGGCAGAGGCTATGCCGACGGCAATGCCGTCGGCACAGTTGCCGTCGGCATAGCCTCTGGCCCAGATGCCACCAGCGAGCTCCACGTGTCCCCGGTTGTGCCGACGGTGGCCGTCGGCACAGCGGTCACCACCAGACCAACGCGCTGACAACGTGGGGCCCGCTGTCAGACCAAGGTGGGGCCCACCACATACCTGTGCCGACGGCGTTTGCTTGTGCCGACGGCCCACGTACCTGCGCCGACGAGCCGTGTGCCGACGGCAAGGTGCCGACGGCCACCGTCGGCACAGCCTGTGCCGACGGGATTCTAACCTGTGCGCCGTCGGCCTATGGACAGATTCCTGTAGTGAGTAGTCCAACCCAATTCATGTGTTGTGTTTTTTAGTTGAATTTTAGTACTCCGTGCTAGTCTATATCGCATACCATATACACAAAAAATTCTAATCTTTTTTTAACTTAATGGTAGATATATTATGTGTTCGTAGTGCGATAGCACTACAAGGCAGCTGGCTTAGTAGCACTGGGACCTCTCCCCCAGCTGGTTGATTCATGTGGCAACACTAAGAAGATAAGAAAACGTGGCCATTATCTGTTTAAATGCAGATGCAGCATACATATATAGTAGAGTAGATAATTCTGTTAAGTTCTTCGTAAACGGGGAGCAGGTTCCTTTATCATCTGTTGCATGCACCCACACGTCGGTTTTGCGATGCAGAATCGCTTCAGAACGGTTCGTGCACACGAATCCCATCACATCACGCCGCGCAGTGTTGGTCCAACTCGGTAGCTCTCTTCATTGAGTACAAAGTGGCCCGTAGTCTGTAGACACTGCTCCTGCATGTTAGATCATTAAGCGACAATCCGGCGTACAAGCCTGTAGTGGGAGACTACTTCACATCAATCTCTGACTAGTGATAGCACCGGTACGAGCTAGGGCTGCCCATACCGTGTCCCCCAACGCAACCAGTCTTGATAGTGCCCTGGCAGAAAACTTGTCTCTGAATATTACTTATTTCACGAACAGAAGTATATATGTATGTAACTTGCGTCTGAATTTTACTTATTTAGGGCAGTTAACGACAGGAGTTCACATGGCACTTAGTTAGAGGACCTCGTTCCCTCTGATGCCATGTTTCTAAGACTCTGAACACGGTAAGCGATAGTAAATATCGTCTCTGACCTACTTGGAATCTGCAGACACGCCCTGAACGTATGTAGCCAGGTGCGACGTGGAGGCAGTATACGCACCAGTTCAGACTAGGCCAATCAGCCAGCACCGCATCGTTCTCCGGTTTCCTGTTCTCATCTTGGTCCCAGACTGCCAGTGAAGATTTGGCCGAACTGGAATCTGAAGACATAAATGGAAAACCAACGACCAAATCATTTAGGTGTTTGCCGCGACGTCGCCATGGCAATTTCAAGGTGTGTCGATTGCCGTTGAAAACTCTATGCTCGCTTTCGATGAGCAGAACACCGCGTACCTGCTACCTACGGTTATGCCATCAGTGTCACAAACCGCAATAGCTAGTGAAGTCGTAATAGCTAGTATGTGATTTCTCAACGAAAGGAGTACTAGGGAAGATTCTCAAGTTAGACATCTAGCATGCATGCATATACTGTATATCTGTCTCCCGCCCGGACAAATTTGGTAGCTACAGCCTAGTATAATTTTCATGAATCATGACAGTGCAATTTGCTTGTCACCCAAGGGTCAACCATCTCTTAGCTTCGTGAATTAGCTAGCCTTGGGTTGGGTAATTAAGTTGACCAGTGACAAGAGAACGTTAATATTCATAGGCGATCTACCTACTGGTCACTGATCACCTTGGCCTGTTGGTAAGTTGGCTAGTAGCTATATAGGGCAAGTGTGGGTGATGGTTTGTCGCATTTGGTTCTTGAACTTAAGTTGTACGTAACGTCGCACACTGTGTAGAGGACTACGCAACAGTGGTGGAAGTTAAGTCCTTCTGCCCGGAACGTGACTTGTGTGTGCATGAATTAATGCATGGAGGGCATAGTATTGCCTATGCAGACGCGCACATCTGTTTCGGAGGATTGGGACACCTTCAGATTCACGTTTTCCGTTGCATGGATATATGGCCCCCATCCTACGCTAGTTACAAGATGTTAGGCGCACATGAGAATTTGTCCTCTGTGTATGTATAGCGAATTTGCGACTAGCAGTGCAATAATACGTCCTATACTTTTCGATAAAGCGACTAGTAACTCCATCGTTCACATCAACACGATACAACCAAAAAAGTTACTTCCGGTCTCTGAATAAAAGAGATGCACCCCATTTTAAATAAAACATTTTAAAAAGTTTTAATATAGTGTATTACCCAGAAGTCTTTACTGAATGGGCATCCAAAGAAAAGGTGGTGGAGGTCTTCACTGTGACCATCCCAGAAGTCTTTACTGAATCAGCATGCGTAGACATCAGAGGCACACAACCACGGATGACTTACTCGAGGAAGAAGAAGAACTGAAGAAGGAAGGAAGTAGGAGAAAAGATTCAGAGTTTCCTCTTCTCAGCAGTCATACCCCACACGAATACCACGAGGGCCTAAATACCCCATACACACACGGCTAGGCACGCAGGCCGCACACACACTGACAACCTGGTCCCACATGACGTACACTCAAAGTCTCCACGACGTCATCCTCTGCGTCCGGTGACGCAGGCTCATGCCTAAGGCATCGCATCCTGCGTGACATTGCCTCCCCGAGAAAAGCTTGTTTGTCTCCAAGCAAGAACAGCCGAAAAACGCACCTTCAACACATCCTAGTCTTCCCATGTCGCTGTGTCTTCAGGTAAGCCGGTCCACTTCACGCGTACCTGAGTAATAGCTGCATTGCCCCTCTTCACCATGCGACCCTCCAGGATTCCTTCTAGACTTGTGTTCATCCCATCCAATGCGGGTAGAGCAGTCAAGTCAGAGAAGACTGGTGTGAAATCCTGTCTGAACTCCTTGAGCCGAGATATGTGAAACGCCAGATGTACCAGGCTACCCACTGGCAATTGTATCTTGTATGCAACCTTCCCAATGCACTCAAGGATTTCATAGGGACCGAAGTACTTATATGCCAATTTTGGATAGGGCCGACTCACCACTGATTGTTGAACATAGAGTTGGAGTTTTAAGAGCACCTTGTCCCCAACTTGAAATTCTTTCTCATTGCGGTTTTTATCTGCCTTCAATTCCATGCGATTTTGAGCGACCTCCAGTTGTTTCTTCAACATTTCTATCTGAGCCGATCGTTCTGCCAATATATTAGTAACTGGGGATGCCTCTTCTGATGCAATATCTGGCATTGCCCCATAGTTTGGTTCATGTCCATACAATACTTTAAAAGGAGTACAGTTCAAAGAAGTGTGGAATGAGGAGTTATACCAGAACTCGGCGAGTGGTAACCAGCGTTTCCAGTGTTTGGGGTTGTGTTGGATGCTACATCGCAAGAACATTTCCAAACTTTGATTGACCCGTTCGCTTTGACCGCCTGTCTGGGGTGGTATGCAGTGGTGAACTTGAACTTGGTACCCAACTTTTCAAACAGAAGTTTACAGAAGTTCCTTGTAAAAATCTTGTCACGGTCTAAGACTATTGATTTTGGCATACCATGAAGCTTGACGACGTTGTCAACAAACACTTGCCCAATGTGAAGTGCAGTATAGGGGTGACGGAGAGGAATGAAATGCGCATACTTGGTAAAGCGATCCACGACCACCAAAATGGTGTTTACTCCATCTGACATTGGTAAGCCTTCAATAAAGTCCATGGTGATGTCCTGCCATGCTCCAGCTGGGATTGGCAGGGGTCGAAACAAACCTTGTGGATGCTGGTTCAAGTGTTTGTCATGCCGGCAAACTTCACAATGTTGGACGAATTCCATTACTGTTGTTTTTAGACCTGTCCAAGCAAACAAACTTTCAAGTCATTGGTATGTTGCCTGTATGCCTGAATGACCCTGATACGTCATAAACGTATCCTTTATTTCTGATGCTCCATGTTGTTTTCTTATTGTTTCCCACATGTTTTCTATACATTTTATGTCATTTTTATCGATTTTCCGGACTAGCCTATTGACAAGAGCCACAGAGCCAGTTCCCTGTTTTCTGCTGTTTTTAGTTTCAGAAAAGTTGTTCTGGAAATATTCTCGGAATTGGAAAATTCGAAGCCCGGAAGTCTTAGAATTCCCGAAGATTCCACAGAGTCCCGAAGAGACCCGGAGAGGGGCCACAGGGGGCCCACACCATAGGGCGGCACGCCCCTGGCCACGCCATGGGGTGGTGTAGGCCCCCCGGCCTCTTTATACCATGTAAACCCTAAATGCCCCCGAGACGTAAGCCCTAAACCCCTTTCGCCTATTTATACCCCCGAGACGTAAACCCTAAATATATACAACTTCGTCCTGAAAAACACCCGAGGCCGCCGTCATCGTCATCCCGATATTGGGAGGGTTCTGGAGCTCTCCCCGGCACCCTGTTGGGAGGGGAATTCATCACCGGAGGGGTCTACACCACCATGCCCTCCTCCTAAGTGATGCGTGAGTAGTTCATCCCTGGACTACGGGTCCATAGCCGTAGATAGATGGTTGTTCTCTCCACTTTGTACCTTATGTTTAGATCTTGTGAGCTGCCTAACATGATCAAGATCAACTTTATGTAATGCTACATGTTGTGTTTGCTGGGATCTGATGAATGTTGAATGCTATGTCTTCTGATTATCAATCTATCATGTTATCTTCATGCATATGTTATTTATGATCTTGGATGCTCTACGTTATTAGTAGATTCTCTGGCCAAGTAGAAGCTAGTAACTCCAAGAGGGAGTATTTATGCTCAATAGTGGGTTCATGCCTCCTTAGCATCTGTGATCAAGTGACATAAACATGAAGGATGGAGGATGTGTTGTTACCATGAGGGAGAAAACAACGACGTTTACCTAGTTTACATTGTTTACATTACACACTTTGCTTACTGCGATAAATACCCAACGTTTGTTCGGATGATATTCGGAGGGTGGATTATTAGACATAGATGCAATTGGATGACGGCCTATGTATCTTGTTCTAATGCCCGCATGAATCACATAGTAATCTTTATGTCTTGCATATGCAATATGGTGCAGCCTTCATTTCTGTCAATTGTCCAGCTGTAATTTTTTCACCACACATGTTATTTATCTTTCACGGAGAGACACCACTAGTGAACTGTGGACCCCGGTCCATTTTCCTCATACTGATAAAACACCTACTTCTTTCATACTATTCCTACTGTTTTCCTACTATTTTCCACACCATACGTTTAACCTCTTTGTGTTCAGCAAAACCGGTGAGATTGACAACCTCACTGCTTCGTTGGGGCAAAGTGATTTGATTGCGTTGTGTAGGTTCCACGTTGCTGTTGAACCGGTAGTGCTCCCTGCCATCTCAGCTGCATCAACCTTTAGAAGTGCTTCTTCCTCCTACTGGTCGATTCAACCTTGGTTTCTTTTCTGAGGTAAAACTTGTTGCTGCACTCTTCACACCTTGCGCTTCGGGTCTCCCAACGAGCGTGTTTCTACACTCCATCAAGGTTTTCTGCCGCCATTGCCGGGGAGGAAGAGAATTTCTGCAAGGGGAGTCTCTCACTTCCAATCTCTTTACTTTGTTTTTGTTTTTCTTAGTTTATTTTATTTTTTCTTGTTTGCTTCTCTTTATAAAAAACACAAAAAATTAGTTCTTATTCTAGTTGTCACTTTTGTTACTTAGTTGTTATTTTTCATCATATTGTTCCCTAAGTTTACCATGAAAGATCTACCGGTAGGAAGTGGTTCTATACTTGGAAAGGATACCATTAAAGAATTCTTTGATCATGTTAGTAAGCACGATAATTTTGGGGAAAAACCGATAGTAGAACTTGCCCCAAATTATGAGACTGCTGCAACCTATTTAGTTCACATGTTAGAAGCTAGGTTTGTTACCCTCCATCCCATATTACAACATATGTTCCTCAACTTGAATAACATTGAACATGTTGATAAAAGGAACTTCATCTTAGAAACCATGCTTAAAGAATTTGGAGATGTTGCCATAGAAGCTAGAAAAGTCTTTGATCATTTCGATATGCTTGGCTCATGTGTAGATATTGTTGGTGCTCTAGAAAAAACCGAATCTAATAATGAAAAGGAGGATAAAATACCAATCCCCTTTAAATTGGTAGCACTGCATAAAGCACAAGATAAGAATTTTGATTGGATTGTTCCCAAGAATTTATTTGATGAGAATAGTAAGCCTAAAAGTTCTAAGAGAGGAGCCTCTGAAAATCACTTAGATAAAATACAATGTATTATTAAGGAATTTCCAAATCTTGATTTGAATGCCCCTCCACTTGAAAATACTTGAATCCACTTTTCTGAGCCTAGCTAAAAGGCGTTAAAGAAAAGCACTTCTTGGAAGATAACCCATGGTTTTATTTTTGCTTTGTTTTTCTCTGTTTTCTTTGAGTCCAGGGGTTGTATACTTCTGTAGAAACTCCTTTGTAACTTTCATTTCATGTTTTAGTAGTGCCAAGTAAGGTTTTTGACGAGAGTTGGAGTTGGTTTTCGGATTTCTGCGTAGGAAACAGATTTCTGCTGTCCACCGTAAAAAATCGTATAAATCATAGAAAATCAGAATGACCTGAAATTTCTTGTGATTATTCCTCGGCTAATTCCACAAATTTTTCGTTCTTTAAGTTTTTCGATCTGAGCAACATAAGTGCCTCAAAAAAATTCGTCTTTACAGACTGTTCTGGTTTTGACAGATTCTGCCATTTTTCTTGCATTTGCTCTTTTGCGATGTCAAGTGGATTTCTTTGCTTCACGAAACATCAGTGGTTGTAGATAATGTTTAAAAGTATCAATATAACTTGTGTCATACAGAAACCATGGATTTTTAATAGTTGCACTAACCCTCTAATGCATATTACTGTTTGAGTGTGGTGTGAAGGAAGTTTTCAAGGGTCAAGAGAAGAGGGTGATATATGTGATCAAGAAGAGCGCATGGTCAAAGCTTGGGGATGCCCCCGTGGTTCATCCAAGAATATTTTTAAGACTCAAGCATATAAGCTTGGGGATGCCCAAGGCATCCCCTTCTTCATCAACAATCTATCAGGTCACTTTTAGTGAAACTATACGTTTATTCGGTCACATCATATGAAGTTTACTTGGAGCGTCTGTTTGTTTTTCTTTTGTTTTATTTTGTTTTCCTTTGTTTTCTTTTGTTTTTATTTCTCCAATAATATAGTTGGACCCTAGCATTCTTTGTTTGGGAGAGAGACACACTCTGCTTTTTTGTTTGAATACTTGCTATGCTAGTATTCTTAGTTTTTCTTCTAGTTGCTGCAAATATTCCTGTTTAGCTCTTGTTTTCATTGCATTTCTTGTTTAGAGCTGTTAGTTTTAGTAGTGTTATGTGAGTACTCTCATGTTTTCTTGATGTAGCATTTAGAGAGTTTTTGTTAAAGCATTTTTGTATGGTGCTTGTTGGGAAAAGAAACTGCTGCTTGAGGTAGAATTTTTAACGGTGCAAGTAGAAGCTTGTATAGACTATGGCTAGACTTTTCCATATCATGCTAGATTTTATTTTATTTCTAAATCCTTGTGGTTATTTAGTAGCATGATTAGCCTAAAATATCTGATAGTGTTTAATGTGTCATTGAAAGAATCATGAGTTGTTCTTGTCATATTGAAGCATAAATTTGTGGTGTTCTCATTTGAATGTTTTATTTGGTTGACTTGGTGCATGCTCACACCATGTTTATGACTATGAACCAGTCACTTATAGCCTCCATGATCATTTAGTTTTTGAACTTGTGGTACCACTTATGCTTTGATTAATGATGTTTATGTCGCTATGCATGATTATGGCTCTTATGCTCTCTTGATTTGTCGCTCCTAGTCTTTTGCTAGCCTCCACCTGTACTGAGTATGAGGTCTACTCGTGCATCCAACTCGAAAAAACCAAAGTTTTCCCATTGTGTCCACCATAACTACCTACATGTGGTATTTAACCGCCACTCCAAAGTAAATTGCTCATGTGTTACTTTTAAAACTTTCAAAATTGCTCCTGTTTAGCTCATGAGGACGTAAATAGAGAATCTTTATCTCACTTGTTGATTTTACTTTCACAACCTGGACTAGTGGCTTCATCTGCTTATCCAATGATAGAAGAGCTGGCAGCGGGGTGCACAGCCCCAAATTAATAAAACAAATTCTCTTCACTATTTTGCCTCTGATTTATCAGTCAAAGCATAATTGTGTAAACAAAAGAGAAAGAGGGATGACCTTCTACCCAGCTGTGTCCTTCTATGGGACCCGCTCTTGTGAAGTCTAGTTGGCTTGTGACATACTGAATTTTCTGTTTACCATTCGTTGACATAAGCATACACCTCTCTTAAAATATAGACACTCCTCCACGGTATGTGATTGTTGGCAAGCACCCGAGGATTCGGTTAGCCATGGTTTGTGTAAGATGGATGGGAGGAGTGTCAAGATTTTTATACCTCTGTTTCATAAAATAAAAGCTCTAGCACATGAGTGATCCATGCTTGCCTCTGCGAAGGGCCTTTATTTTACTTTTATGTTGAGTCTCCATCTTCTAATTTTATGCACGGTTGATAGAGCATAGTTTCCATTCTGAGTTTTATGTGCATTTGTCCCAGAAACATTATTAATTGATTCATGATGTGTTATTGCTTGTTCTCTAATTATTTGTTCTAGCCTTCCTCATGAAGTTTGAAGGTGTCCTCGCATTTATGTTTTGTCCCACTCTTAAGGACTAGCGAAATATCACTTTGACATGTTTTATCTATACTTGAAACAAACGTATATCTTTCGTTGCATTGTTATTCATGATCTTTTATTTGTGTTACTTCCCATGATGCGAGGTGATTGCTATGCTTTATTATTAAAATATTATTTATCATGCTTGTGTTGAAGTGCTATGATCTCAGCTTACTTATTCTTTTACATTATTGATGATCAAGTTTATGTTGGTAGCATGTCACCTCAAAAATTATTTGTTTTTTATCGTTTACCTACTCGAGAACGAGTAGGAACTAAGCTTGCGGATGTTGATACGTCATAAACGTATCCTTAATTTCTGATGTTCCATGTTGTTTTATTATTGTTTCCTACATGTTTTCTATACACTTTATGTCATTTTTATCGATTTTCCGGACTAACCTATTGACCAGATTGGCATAATATTTTCATGGGGTGGTGTGGCCCCCCCACGCCTCCACCGCCTTTGCCCTTTCGCCTATTTATACCCCCAAGACGTAAACCCTAAATATATACCACTTCGTCCCGAAAAACACCCGAGGTCGCCGTCATCGTCATCCTGAGATCGGGAGGGTTCTGGAGCTCTCTCCGGTGATACGTCTCCAACGTATCTATAATTTCTGATGCTCCATGATAATATTATGCCAATTGCTACATGTTTTCTCCATTCTTTATGTCATTGTATTACGGTGAAAAGGAGGCATGCCTCCGTATACGACCGGGGGTATGCCTCCGTATGGTGTGGGTCCTCTGTGGCCCCCCTTCGGGTCTCTACGGGACTCTATGGAACCTTTGGGAATTCTAAGACTTCCGGGCTTCGAATTTTCCAATTCCGAGAATATTTCCAGAACAACTTTTCTGAAACTAAAAACAGCAGAAAACAGGGAATTGGCACCGTTGCATCTTGTCAATAGGTTAGTCCGGAAAATCGATAAAAATGACATAAAGTGTATAGAAAACATGTAGGAAACAATAAGAAAACAACATGGAACATCAGAAATTAAGGATACGTTTATGACGTATCAACATCCCCAAGCTTAGTTCCTACTCGTCCTCGAGTAGGTAAACTATAAAAACAAATAATTTCTGAGGTGACATGCTACCAACATAAACTTGATCATCAATAATGTAAAAGCATAAGTAAGCTGAGATCATAGAACTTCAACACAAGCATGATAAATAAAACTTTAATAATAAATCATATCAATCAGTTTGCATCCTGAGAAGTAACTGAAATAAAAGATCATGAATAAAAATGCAAAGAAAGATATATGTTTGTTTGAAGTATAGAGAAAGCATGTGGAAGTGATATTTCGCTAGTCTTAAGAGTGGGGCAAAACATAAATGCCAGGACACCTTCAAAGTTCATGAGGAAGACTAGAACAAATAATTAGAGAACAAGCAATAACACATCATGAATCAATTAATAATGTTTCTGGGACAAATGCACATAAAACTCAGAATTGGAACTATGCTCTCTCAACTGTGCATAAAGTTAGAAGGTGGAGAATCAACATAAAAGTAAAAGAAAGGCCCTTCGCAGAGGGAAGTAGGGATCAACTCATGTAATAGAGCCTTTATTTTACTAAATAGAGGTATAAAAAACATTTTTAAGAGAGGTGTATGCTTATGTCAATGAATAGTAAACAGAAAATACAGTATGTCACAAGCCAACTAGACTTCACAAGAGCGGCTCCAATAGAAGGACGCATCTGGGTAGAAGGTCATCCCTATTTCTTTTTTGTTTACACCTTTATGATTTGACTCATAAATTAGGGTAAAAAATAGTGAAGAGAATTTGTTGTTATTAATTTGGGGCTGGGCACCCCGCTGCCAGCTCTTCTATCTTTGGATAAGCGGATGAAGCCACTAGTCCAGGGTGTGAAAGTACAATCAACAAGTGAGATAAACATTCTCTATTTATGTCCTCATGAGCTAAAACAGGGGCACAAAACAAGAGTAATTTTGAAAGTTTTAAAGGTAACACATGAGCAATTTACTTTGGAGTGGCGGTTAATTACCACATGTAGGTAGGTATGGTGGACACAATGGGAAAACTTTGGTTTTAGGGAGTTGGATGCACGAGTAGAGCTCATACTCAGTACAGGTGGAGGCTTGCAAAAGACTGGGAGCGACAAATCATGAGAGCATAAGAGCCATAATCATGTATAGCGACATAAACATCATTAATCAAAGCATAAGTGGTACCACAAGTTCAAAAAATAAATGACCACGGAGGCTATTCGTGACTGTTTCATAGTCATAAACATGGTGTCAGCATGCGCCAAGTCAACCAAATAAAACATTCAAAGGAGAACACCACAAATTTATGCTTCAATATGACAAGAACAACACACGATTATTTCAATGTCACATTAAACACTCTCGTCTATTTGAGGCTAATCATGCTACTCAATAACCACAAGGCTTTAAAACTAAAATAACATCTAGCATGATATGAAAAAGTTCTAGCCACACTCTATAGAAGCTTCTACTTGCACCGTTAATAATTCTACCTCAAGTAGCAGTTTCTTTTCCCAACAAGCACCATACAAATCATGCTTTAACAAAAACTCTCTAAATTCTATAGCAAGCAAATGAGAGGACTCACATAACACTACTTAAACTAACAGCTCTAAATAAGAGATGCTATGAAAACAAGAGCTAAATAGGAATTTTTGCAACAACTAGAATAAAAACTAAGAATACTAGCATAACAAGTATTCGAATGAAAAAGAGGAGCATGTCTCTCTCCCAAACAAGGATTCTAGGTCCAATGATATAAATTCAGCAAGGAACAAAAGAGACAAAAGAAAAACAACCAGACGCTCCAAGTAAACTTCATATGATGTGACCGAATAAAAATATAGTTTCACGAGAAGTGACCTGATAGATAGTTGATGAAGAAGGGGATGCCTTGGGCATCCCCAAGATTAGATGCTTGAGTCTTCTAAAAAATATGCTTGGATGAACCACGGGGCATCCCCAAGCTTTGACCTTGCACTCTTCTTGATCACATATATCACCTCTTCTCTTGACAATTGAAAACTTCCTTCACACCACACTCAAACAGTAATTCAAATTAGAGGGCTAGTGCAACAAATAAAAATCCATTGGTTCTGTATGCAACAAGTTCTATTGATACTTTTAGACATTATCTACAGCCATTGATGTTTCTGTGAAGCAAAGAAGTCCACTTGACATCGCAAAAGAGCAAATGCAAGAAAAATGGCAGAATCTGTCAAAACCAGAACTGTCTGTAATTAAGACGAATTTTTTTGAGGCACTTACGTTGATCAGATCGAAAAACTTAAAGAACGAAAAGGTTGTGGAATTAGCTGAGGAATAGGCAAAAACAATTTCAGATCATTCTGATCTTCCAGGGTTTTATACGATTTTTTACGGTGGACAGCAGAAATCTGTTTCCTGCGCAGAAATCCGAAAACCAACACCAACTCTCGTCAAAAACCTTACTTGGCACTACTAAAACATGAAAAGAAAGATACAAAGGAGTTTCTACAGAATTATACAACCCCTTTACTCAAAGAAAACATAGAAAAACAAAGCAAAAATAAAACCATGGGTTATCTCCCAAGAAGTGCTTTTCTTTAACGCCTTTTAGCCAGGCCCAGAAAAGTGGAATCAAGTATTTTCAAGTGAAGAAGCATCCAATTTGTAACTTTTCGAATAATGGAATAAAAGGAAACTTCATTATCTTTATAGGAAAGTGTTCCATACCTTTCTTGAGTGGGAACTGAAATTTAATATTCCCTTCTTTCATATCAATAACAGAACCAACAGTTCTAAGAGAAGGTCTTCCCAAAACAATTGGACAAGAAGCATTGCATTTAATATTTAAGACAACAAAATCAGCGGGTAAAAGAGTATTATTAACCATGATAAGAACATCACCAACTCTCCCCAAAGGTTTCTTCCTAACATTATCAATAAGACGAATATCCAAATAACAAGGTTCTAATGGTGGTAAATCAAGAATATCATAGAGTTTCTTGGGCATAACACAGATACTAGCACCAATATCACATAGAGCATTGCAATAAAAATAATTCACTTTCATTTTAATAATAGGCTTCCAACCATCATCTAGATTCCTAGGGATAGAGGCTTCACATCTTAATTCATCCTCTCTAATTTGCATGAGAGCATTTGTAATGTGTTTTGTGAAAACCATATTCATAGCACTAGCATTTGGACAACTAGCAAGCTTTTGTAAGAACTTAATCACTTCAGTTATGTTGGAATCATCAAAGTCAAGATCATTTTTATCAAAGATAATGGGACCATTGTCTCCCATGTTTCTAAAAATTTCAGCACTTTTATCAGGAGCATTTTTAGCAGTTTCAGGCAGTTTTGCATTTTTACTAGCATAAGTGGGAGTGTTTCCAACACCAATTACTTTAACATTGAAAGTAGAAGGTTTTCTAGCATGAGAAGCTTCAGTTTTACTAGTGGTGGTAATGGTGCAAACATTAGCTATATTATTCTTTCTAGCTATTTCATCTTCTCTTTCCCATCTAGCATGCAATTCAGCTAACATTCTAACATTATAATCAATTCGAATTTGGATGGAATTCAAAGTTTTAATTTTCTTAACATCATGAGGCATAAACTTTAGTTTCAGAAAATTAACATCAAGAGCAAAACTATCAACTTTAGAAGCAAGAACATCAATTTTGCCAAAAATTTCCTCAACAGATTTTATGGAAGCAGTTTGTGTACTAATAAAATTCTTAAGCATGTTCTCAAGATCAGAGGGTACACTTTTATTGTTTTTGTAGGAATTACATTAAGAATTACCATAAGCATTGCTATTGTTGGGAGTATATGGCCTATAATTGTTGCTACCAAAATTATTCCTATAAGCATTGGTGTTGAAATTATTATTTTTAATGAAGTTCACATAAACATGCTCTTCTTGAGCAACCAAAGAGGCTAAAGGAACATTATTTGGATGAATAGGAGCATGGACATTCACAAGCATAGACATAATAGCATCAACTCTCTCATTCAAAGAGGAGGTTTCTTCAACAGAATTTACCTTCTTACCAGTTGTTGCTTTCTCAGTGTGCCACTCAGAATAATTTACCATCATATCATCAAGAAGCTTTGTTGCTAACCCCAAGGTCATGGAAATAAAGGTTTCTCCAGCAGCTGAATCCAAAAGGTTTCTTGAAGAAAAATTCAGACCTGTATAAATGGTTTGGATGATCATCCAAGTAGTCTGTCCATGAGTGGGACAATTCTTTACTAAAGATTTCATTCTTTCCCAAGATTTAGCAACATGATCCTTATCAAGTTGCTTAAAATTCATAATGCTACTTCTTAAAGATATAATCTTAGCGGGAGGATAATATTTTCTAATGAAAGCATCTTTACACTTAGTCCAAGAATCAATACTATTTCTAGGCAAAGATAGCAACCATTCTTTAGCTCTTCCTCTCAAAGAGAAAGGAAACAATTTCAGTTTAGTAATATCTGCATCAACATCTTTATATGTTTGCATCTAACATAGTTCAACAAAATTATTAAGATGGGCAGCAGCAGCATCAGTACTAACACCAGAAAATTGCTCTCTCATAACAAAGTTTAACAGGGCAGGTTTTATCTCATAAAAATCAGCAGTAGGAGCAGGTGGAGCAATAGGTGTTCTAATGAAATCATTGTTGTTGGTGCTAGTAAAGTCACACAACTTAGTGTTCCCAGGAGTAGTCATTTTGACAAGACTAAAAACAGGAATAAAACTACAACTGGAATAAGAACTATTTTTTGTGTGTTTTTGATAAAGAGAAGCAAACAAGACAAAATAAAATAAACTAAGCAAAACAAAAACAAAGTAAAGAGATTGTAAGTGAGATACCCCCCTTGTAGAAATTATCTTCCTCCCCAGCAACAGTGCCAGAAAACTTTGTTGATGCCGTGTAGTTGACGGGAGACTTCTTGTTGATGATGACTTCGAATTCCCCGGCAACGGCGCCAGAAAACTGTGTTGATGACTAACGTTTGTAGACCCCAAGTGCACGGTCTGAAGAGTGGAGCAGCAAGTTTTCCCTCAGAAAAGAAACCAAGGTTGAATCGACCAGTAGGAGGACAAGCAATCTTTGAAGGTTGATGCACCTGAGGTGGCAGGGCGCACTACCGGTTCAGCAGCAACGTGGAACCTACACAACACAATCAAATCACTCTGTCCCAACGAAGCAGTGAGGTTGTCAATCTCACCGGTTTTGCTGAACACAAAGAGGTTAAACGTATGGTGTGGAAAACATTAGGAAAATAGTAGGAACTGTTTGAGAGCAGTATGAAAACAATATGAAAGCACTAGGTGTTTTATCAGTATGAGGAAAAAGGACCGGGGTCCATAGTTCACTAGTGGTGTCTCTCCGTGGAAGATAAATAACATATGTGGTGAACAAATTACAGCTGGGCAATTGACAAAAATGAAGGATGCACCGTAGTGCATATGCAAGACATAAAGATTACTATGTGATTTATGCGAGCATTAGAACAAGATACATAGACCGTTATCCAACTGCTATTACTAAAAATCCACCCTTCGAATATCATCTGAATAAACATTGGGTATTAAGTTGCAAGCAACAGATAATCACAGTAACAAAAGTGTGTAATGTAAACAATAACATCATCCTTAGACAAAGCATTGTTGTTTTCTCCCTAATGGCAACAGCACATTGTCGCACCCGGACTTCTAGAGGATACTCACCGTACGAACTGAACAGTATTTTGGTTGGATTACGGGGCTTAACGGCTCCCGCGTCCCCTTACGGGTAGGCCAGCACTTATGTGCGACAACCAACCGTTACCGTTCACCGTCGATGTAAACTATCCTGTAGAAATCAGGATACTGCCATTGACGTACTTCATACCATACACACATGGTACGTCAACGGTTTTGAACAAAAGGATAACACAACATGCCTCTAAGACACAAAAGATGGAAATAAAGTTGCAAATGGCCTTCACTAAGGCAGAAATAGCAAATACAGTCATCCAGAGGACACATGTCCCAACATAGCATTCATTACATCAGCGGAAGCAATCAAAGGTGTCTGGGTACAGACAAATCCAACAGGCTTAAGAAGCCGGAGAAAATAAAGAAGACGAAGCCCATCCACGTAGGTCCTGGATCCAGCCCTGGTCCAGCTATCTACTCGTCTGCAGTCTCGTCAAACTCCACGAAGTAGCCATCCTGGTGGTCATCGTAGCCGTAGTCGTAGTCTGCGTAAACCACAGCCCCAAAGGGGTCAGTACAACAACGTACTGGCAAGCAAGACTCACAGTTCACCAAAGTGTAGCCCGTCAACACCAAGCACAGATGCCTTGGGATCAACGGAAGAAAAGGGTATGAAAGATGCTGCAACTGGCTGCACTAACCATCTACAGAACATACTACAACTTCCGGTGTATCAGAAAGAGATAAGATGGCGTATCGTAACCAACTATAGCTAACCACCAAACAAACCCATCCTGGATCTCGCCCCTTATCCAAAGAAGCAATCCGAGGATACTCACACAGTTGGATTAATGATGGATCAAGTTGTTGTGTAAATAAGCCTATTACTAGTCAAGTTATCATTAGTTAGGTGTAAGTTGTTCTGAGTACTTGTTAGCCAGTACTTTCACCAAGTCAACCATAACCGCGGAAAACACGGCTTCTCGAGAAGATTTATCCCTGCAGGGTTGCACCAATTTGGCCGTACACGTAAGAATATCCCGCCAGATGGGAAGGCCTTTCCCACCAAGCGGGGCACTCAACACAATTCAACCTTTCCTCGCATCAAGCCCAAAGCACCACGTTCTGTGCGTGCGCGGCTAATCGAGCCCCCCGAAGAAAAGGAGGACCCTCATAGCACTGGAAGACCACGCCGCCCTAAATGCCGACTACAAAAGTTCCACCCTGGCCTCGGGTTCGTACCTGCATATGCGTGCATCAAATGGAAAGCCCGAACTAAGTGTGGTGATTTGGACGAGATGCGGATCGAGTCAAATTGAGGGTGGCGCCCATACACGCTTCCCACATGCGGATAGTGCGCTCATCATGGATCAGTAGACAAGACCCTTTTCCTATTAGGGTCGACACTAGCAGGCCTCAAAACCACGCCGGGCCTCCTGCCGGTGCCTTATCAGCAAATTATTATTACCTCAAATTAACAGGTGTTGTTTAACATCGAGCCCAGAATATAACAGAATATAATAACAGAAAGTAACTGATAACAGACTCGAGCAAAACAACCCTAAGCATGCTAGTAAGACACGGGCCCAAGCAACGGGGTTTTAGGACTGGAGGTGATGGCAATATCAGGGTTTAGGGTATCATGTGATGGGTTCGTAACAGAAACAACTACCACTATGGCTAGCAGAAAAGAACAACGGAAAGTATCGGTAACCAATGTTGAAAGGAACACGATGGTTCATGTGAGTGATAACTTGCCTGCAAACCCAGTAGCCGGGTACTGAGCTAGATCCTCAGAAGGGGTGTCGTAAAGGTCGTCGGTATCAACGTCGTCGTCTATCCGAGAAGAAGCAAACAAACAAGGCAGAATATAAACAATCATTGTCATGGCATAGTGCACAATCAAATATGATGCATGACAAGTTAATAGATGCATCAAAATAAACTAATTGATATGACAACACAATTTAATTTGGACACATATGCAATTTTGAGTTGCATATGAAAAACCCAAAGATTTTGGTTAGATTATTTGTTTTCCAACTAAACAACAGGTGCTAGTGGTTTAGTATGATGCATGCAAAAGGAAAACAGCAAAATAACAACATTAGAAACAAATTAAGATAGGGTGTAGCAATTTAGAATGTTATTATCAATTTAGGGAATTTTGGGGTGCCTTAAAGGTGACACACAAGTATTTGTTGTTTTCAACCATTTAAATTGTTCAAAACAAATAACAAAGTTGATATTTGAAAAGAACATCAAATTTTAGTTGGATTACATGTTTCAAATTTTGAAATTGGAATTTGGATTATTTAATTATGAATTAAACAATATTAAACAAATTTTAAATGAATTTAAAACAAGTTTGAATTTAAATGAATTTTTATTTGTTCAAAACATGAATTCAAACTCACATTTGAAAAGTTCACACTTTGATGGGTTGAAAACATATTTTGCATGTTCAAAAATATTTTATTTTGAGCAAGTTATGATTTTATCAAATTTTAATTGAATTAAACAAGTATTTAATTATTTAGGCAATTTAAATTATTCAAACCAGAAAACAAAAATTATATTTGAATAGGTTATTTAAAATGGTATGGAAAACATATTTTAGTTGCATTTATTGGATTAATAAATAATTAGTTATGGATTTTAGAAATTAGCATTTGAAATATTTAAGTTTGAATTTTAAATACATTTGAAGTTTCCAAAACAGTACACAAATTGAATATTTGGAAAGTGTAGGAAATTTGGATCTGAAAACATATAAAGTTTTTATTTATTGGGTTTACAGAACAAAAGATATTAAATTTTGAAGTTTTATATTCAAATCTGGTATTTAAAAAGATTTTGGATTAAACAGAAATTTGCGCAGAACTTTTCCTACCGCACTGTTCCCTACCCACTGTCGCTGCCGCGTGGGCCAGAGGGGCCAGCGTGGCGCTGCGCGCCCGCGTGGCAGTGCCAGTCACCGACTGGTGGGCCTGCGCGCTGGAGAGAAAAATAACCAAAAAAAGGTTTGCGCTCCGCGGGGTTCGAACCAGCGACCAAACGCTTGCGCGCACGGTGCAGTACCACTGCGATAACTGAACTCGTTTGACAGAGGTAGCGATGCAGTGAGGTTATTGTTCCACGCCAGGTTTCTGAAACTTTAACTGACGACGGAACGCATCCTCGACTGACAGACGCGGTGGCGCTGCTCGCCGGCGTTGCGGTGGTCGTGGACGTGCACGAGTGGTTGCTGGACGTTGCAGGTAGTTCACTGATGCGAGAGGAGGGAGAGATGGAAGGAAACGGAGCTCACCACCGGCGTAATCGAAGCAGCGCTCGACGGTGACGTTGGCTGACGACGGCAACCGCGGCGAGGTCGAGGACGACGTCGAGGATGTGGTGCTCCTCCGTGCTCCCGCGAGTGTCCAAAGCATAGAGGAAGCAGCGACGATGCGATTCCAGGAAACGAACGGTGCAGAGAAGCCCTGCAACGTCGACGAGCACGTCGGATTCAGATAAGGTGGCACGGTGGCCGGAGAGGAAAGAGATCGCGGCGTCGATCTGAGGCTCACCGGTGTTGTCTGTGGTGTCCAAGGGGAAGAGGAAGGAGCGGTGAAGCGATGGCAGGTGGTGGGTGGTTAAGTAGGTGAGGGAGGTGGCGGCGCCATCGGAATCTTCAGAGTAGCTGCCGCCGGTGAGGTGGAGCAGAGAGGAGATCTCGCCGGGGAAGAAACGATTGACGGCGGCGGAGAGGGGAAAGGAAACCTAGGGCGCTAGGGTTGGTACGGGGGTACCCTAGGGCTCTTATAGAGGCGCGAATGCGACTGGTGGCCGCCGTCGTCGCCGCGCGGTTGCGGTGGCGCCACGGATTGCCTGCCGTACTGGAATCAGAAGAAGTGCACGAAAATCAAAGCGGTACGCGGGGTTTAGTTGGGCTGGGCTGGCGCGCGCGGTAGATAGGTGGGTTGGGTTCTGTTTTCTGCTGCGCGCGCGTTGCGTTTGCTTTATTTTTTTTTTGCTCTCTGTTTTTTTTTTGTAGCTTTTGCTTTTGGAAGAAAACTTAGGTTTTAGGTTAGATAAAAATCTGGAAAAATTCAGATAGACTCCTTAGGCCAAATGCAACCATTTGGCAACTTTCATTTTCAAAAATTTAAACATTTGATTGCTTTTTGAAATTTGAACCAAATTGGAGTGAAATGGTTAATATTAATAAACATTAATAAAAACCATTATTCAAATAGGGTAACCCCTATGGTAAAAAGCAAATTGAGTTGATTTGATTTGTTAACAACATAATTTCAAAAAAATGGTTCTGTTTGGGTGCTTGGATTTGAATTTTAAATTGTGTTTGGAAAATAAATAATTGATTTGAAACATCAATTTCACAAGTGTTCACTATGGAAAACATGGAACCAAATTGATTGTTATTATTTGTGATTTTTATTCAAAATATTGTAACAGAGCAAGTATGAAACCATTGTTTGAAAAAGGTTTGAATTTGAGTTGTGAAAACAGTGGAAAACAATTGCAATAATTAAGAAACAAATGCAAACAACATGGAATCAATATGATGACATGATGCAAAACTTTAATAAACATGCAACAAACATTCTAAGTGGATGATTTTCATACTTGGGATGTTACAAAACGCCCCCCCCTTGAAGGAATCGCGCCCCGAGATTCCTACTGAGAAAGAAAAAGGTCCGGATACTTCTTGCGAAGATCCTCTTCGGTCTCCCACGTTGCCTCTTTATCGGAATGATGCGACCATTGCACTTTCAAGAACTTGGTTCTATTGTTGCGAGTCTTACGCTCGGTCTCATCGAGAATACGAACAGGGTGCTCCTCATAAGATAGATCATCTTGCAGTTCGATAGAATCATGATCAACTGCACGATCTGGATCTTTGAAACACTTCTTGAGTTGTGACACGTGGAACACATCGTGCACTTTGGATAGTTTTTCTGGAAGTTCAAGACGATAAGCATTTTCTGCACGCCTCGAGAGAATGTTGAAAGGACCAATGTATCTTGGTGCAAGCTTTCCTTTCACGCCGAAACGATGAGTGCCTCTGAGGGGAGTTACACGGAGATATGCCTTATCACCAGGTGCATAGATCATATCCCTGTGCTTGCTATCATAGTAGCTCTTCTGACGAGACTGAGCAATCCTGAGATTGTCACGAATGATACGAACTTTCTCCTCGGCTTCCTTAACAATGTCAGGGCCTAAAGTGAACGTTCACCAGCTCCAGACCAATTGATTGGACTCCTGCATCTGCGACCATACAGTGCCTCAAATGGTGCCATGCCTAGGCTTGCCTGGTAGCTGTTGTTGTAGGAGAATTCAGCATATGGAAGGCAATCCTCCCATTTCATGCCAAAGGAGATACCACATGCTCTGAGCATATCCTCGAGAATCTGATTGACTCTTTCGACTTGCCCCTGAGACTGAGGGTGATAAGCTGTGCTGAACAGAAGTTTAGTGCCCAATGCTTCTTGAAAGCTTTTCCAGAAATGAGAAGTGAAGATACTTCCACGGTCTGAGCTTATTTCCAATGGAACACCATGAAGGGGAACAATCTTTGCTGTATAGAGCTCTGCTAACTGGCTAGCTGAGATAGTTTCCTTGACAGCGAAGAAATGAGCTACTTTAGTGAGACGATCAATAACAACGAAGATTGCATCGTTGCCCTTTTTGGACTTTGGAAACCCAGTAACGAAGTCCATTTCAATCATGTCCCACTTCCACTCAGGAATTTTCAGAGGTTGGAGTAGACCTGTTGTTTTCTGATGGACTGCCTTAACACGTTGAAAACGTCGCATTCAGAAACGTATTGAGCAATTTCACGTTTCATGCCAGGCCACCAATACAGAGTCTTAAGATCCTGGTACATCTTTGTACTTCCAGGGTGAATGGAGAGAGGAGTTTCATGAGCCTCCTTGAGAATGATATCTTTTAGACTTTGAACTTGAGGAACTGCAATGCGTCCTTCAAAGAACACAGTTCCTTTATCATCAACTGAGAAGGACTTGAATTTCTCCTTGCCTTCCTTGATGTGCTCAACCATCTTCTTGATTTCAATATCACGAAGTTGTTCAGAACGAATCTTGTCCTCGAGAGTTGGACTGGCTGTCAAGCTAGCAAGGTAGCCTTGAGGAACAAGACCAAGGTTCAGCTTCTGGAATTCTTCATGAAGTGGAGGTTGGCTTTCCATTATCATGAGATTATTGCAATAGGACTTGCGACTGAGAGCATCAGCCATAACATTAGCCTTGCCTGGAGTGTAAGAAATGGTGAGATCAAAGTCTTTAATCTTCTCAATCCATCTCCTTTGCCTGAGGTTCAGATCTGGCTGAGTGAAGATGTATTTCAGACTCTTATGATCGGAAAAGATTTCAGTTTTGTTACCCAACAAGTATTGTCTCCATTTCTTGAGGGCAAACACAACTACTGCAAGTTCAAGATCATGAGTGGGATAGTTTTGCTCATGTGGGTTCAACTGACGTGAAGCATAAGCCACAACTTGGCGTTCTTGCATAAGAACTGCTCCTAAGCCTTGGAGAGATGCATCACAGAATATCTGGAAAGGTTTGGTAGTATCTGGGCCAACCAGAACTGGGGTGGAAGTGAGTTTAGTCTTCAGGAGATTGAAACTCTCATCACACTGTGGAGTCCAAATGAACTTTTTGTCCTTCTTTGTGAGATCAGTGAGAGGTTTTGCAATCTTGGAGAAGTTTTGGACGAAACGACGGCAATAGCTAGCCAAGCCAAGAAAACTTCTGACTTGCTTCACCGTCTTAGGGGGTTTCCAATCAACAATTGCCTTAACCTTTTCCGGGTCAATGGCTATGCCCTTGGCAGAGATGATATGACCAAGATATGCAACTTCTGGAATCCAGAACTCACATTTGGAGAACTTGGCATACAGACGATGCTCGCGAAGTTTCATGAGAGTGAGACGAAGGTGTTCTCCATGCTCTTCCTCGGATTTTGAGTAGACTAGAATATCATCAAGATATACCACAACGAACTTGTCGAGGTATTCATGGAACACAGAATTCATGAGTCTTGAGAAGGTTGCCGGTGCATTGGTGAGACCAAAGGACATGACAGTGTATTCATATAGACCGTACCGAGTGGTGAAGGCTGTTTTTGGAATATCTTCCTTTCTGATCTTTATCTGATGGTAACCCATCCTCAAGTCCAACTTTGAGAATATTGTGGCTCCAGCAAGTTGATCAAAAAGATCATCGATACGAGGAATTGGATACTTGTTCTTGATGGTTTTCTCGTTGAGAGGACGATAGTCAACCACGAGTCTTTTTGTTTGATCCTTCTTGGCAACAAACAGAGTTGGGCAACCCCAAGCGGAGGAACTAGGCTGAATGTAACCTTTCTCCATGTACATATCGATTTGCTCCTTCAACAATTTCAGTTCAGGAGGAGCTATCTTGTATGGATGCTTAGAGATTGGTGCAGTACCTGGTTCAAGCTCGATCACAAACTCAACTGCTCTGTCCGGAGGCATCCCTGGCAACTCTTCTGGAAAGACGTCAGGGAATTCACACACCAACGGAACATTTTCAAGCAGAGGTAGTGGTTTAGCATCCAGGGTGTTCAGCTGAACAGAACTTGATTCCTTCGGAGAATAGACTATATGGCCGGAAGGGTGGAACAGAGTTATTGACTTCTTAGCACAGTCAATCGTAGCTTTATTGGCCTTCAACCAATCCATGCCAAGGATGACATCAATGTCAGAATTGCCAAGCAGAATGAGGGAAGCAAGGAATATGTGACCTCCAATCAAGATCTGATTCTCATGACTGATCTTGGAAGTTTGCATAGTTGCTCCAGGTGAGTTTACTACTAGCGGGGAACCCAAACCAACAAAAGGTAGCTTAACTGCTGTCGCAAAGATCTTTGACACGAACGAATGTGATGCTCCGGTATCAAACAACACTTTAGCTGGGTTAGAGTTTACGGGGAATGTACCGAGAACGACGTCAGCAGCTTCCTCAGCTTTGTCGGCCTTGATATGATTCACCCTCGCGGTCCTCCCGACAGGCCTGTTGTTGGAGTTGAAGGCTTTAGCCGGGGGAGCACGAACCATTGCCTGGTTGGTGTTGGGGCGAGGAGGTGGTGGAGGTAGCTGCTTCTGAGTGCACTTATCAGCGTAGTGCCCAGTCTCCTTGCACTTGAAGCAAGTGACGACACGAGGAGGACCTGGCCTTGGCTGCCCCATTGGAAACCTCTGACCCTGCATCTGAGATGGGTTGGGTGGGCGGGGACCAAAGCCTGGAGAAGCTTGGGCATTTGGAGCCCTAGTGACAGCACTGTTTGGCACCCAGATGCGGCGCTTCTGCAGAGGGGTGGTCATGTTGGAGGAGGAACCACCCTCACGCGAGTGCTTGCGCGACTCTTCGAACGCCTTGCGCCCATTCTCCTCATTGAGCGCGGTGTTCACGAGCTCCACGAAGTCCTTGCACTTGACGTTGGTGAGAGCGTACTTCAGTTCCGGGTTAAAACCTCGGCGGAACCTTGACATCTTCTTGGCTTCAGTGGACACCTCGTCACCGGCGTATCGAGCGAGACGATTGAACTCGTTCTGGTAGCCGAGGACGTCCAGCTTGCCCTGTTTGAGAGAGCAGAATTCCTCACGCATCCTTTCCATGAGACCATCCGGGATGTGGTGCTTCAGGAAGGCATCCTTGAAACAACCCTAGGTGATAGGATAGCCAGCTCTCATGGTCTGGTAGTTCTCCCACCAGGTAGCTGCCTGACCCTTCAGTAGGTAGGTGGCATACTTGACCTTATCTTCCTCAGCAACATGAGCTATCTCCAGATCCCTGTTCATCTCCCTGATCCAGTCATCAGCATCCAGAGGCTCACGTGTTGCCACGAAAGCTCTCGGCCCCAGACTCAGAAACTCCTTAATGCTGACTCGCGGAGCATTCTGGTTGTTGTTCTGGTTAGCCTGGATCTGGGCCATCTGAGCCACGACCTGAGTCATCTGAGTCAACAGCTCCGTGAGCGGAGGTGGTTCAGGCATGGTGTTCCTGGTTGGAGGCATCCTGAACAGAAATGCATTTTAGCACAACAACAGAAAAGGATAGACTTGGTAACCGAAAGAGAGATTATTCCGACGCATGAATAGATAACCAACAGGTACATCATCACATGTTCAAATACATCAGAATATCCAACAGACCAATACATGGTTCGAATGCCACAGGATAACTAAACATAGCTAGGAACGGATACATCGGTACTCCCATGCTCATCACGCAGGACGGCGGCGAGTAGTACGACGAGAGATACGGTGCGGAGGAATCCCCCGGAAGTAGGTATGACGACGATCCACGTAGAGCGGGACTGCTCTGAGAGCAACTCTCGGTGTGGTGAAGTAGAAAGCGTCGTCTCCCTGTGCTCCATAGCGGGGAATCCCTGTGTAACCAGCTCCAAGGTCGAGAAGTGGGCCTCTGATCGGCTCGTAACCTCCAGCATCTGGCAGCGGTAACCCAGCTGTCTGAA
Organism: Alopecurus myosuroides; assembly: GCA_028641055.1. Taxonomy (NCBI): domain Eukaryota; kingdom Viridiplantae; phylum Streptophyta; class Magnoliopsida; order Poales; family Poaceae; genus Alopecurus; species Alopecurus myosuroides. The sequence goes on from CM054058.1 coordinate 190,303,076, forward strand.
CGCAACGTGCAAAGCACTCATCTCCAACAAAGTCTGTGGTGTACGTCGCCAGACGAGTGAGAGCCAGGTGGAGCTGCTCCCTGACTGAGGCTAACTCCTGAGAAAGTGTGGAAGCAACTGCGTCACTGTGCCTCACGAACTGGGCAGTGGTGTGCAGCCTGGAGCTATCAGACTCGTAGGTATCCAGGTTGCTGTGGAGAGTGAAGTGAACTCCCGCCGACGTGATGTAACCACGGGGAATATGACGATAGATAGAATCGTCAAACCCCCAGTAGTCAGCACGGAGGACGGTGAGACTCACATAAGCGGCCTGCTGCACAGCCATATCCACTGTGGAACCTACTGCCTCGTAGCGGTGGACAACGCTCCTGCCATCATCCGACAGAATGTAGACGATAGCCCGGTAGCAGGTCTGGTCAAACTCTCGCTGCTGCTCGTAGACCTGGTACTCTGGTGCCCAATGGAACCCCAGATAGGTAACCATGTCTCTCAGCATCTCCGGATAACCGGCGGTGCTCTCACAGCGAGTCATCCGAACCACCTGCGGGTAGAACCTGAGATCCATCTGCAGATGATTTGGGAGGTTTTGATTAGACTCCGGTAGAAGAAATGAAGTGGAAAACAACAGCAAGGTTTCAACGGACGAAAGGTTCTTTAGAAGAACAGGATATCGAAGCAACATCGGGAAAACGAGACCAAAAGTCCTGAGGTACTACGGAAAACCCAAAACACGTGAAATCCTAACTTGAAAGTTTAGGTGAGAACAGAAAACAACGTTGCACTTCCTTACCAGAAAAGGGTGGGTGGGTGGGGAAAGAAGAAAAATGGCAGAATTCCTACTCTCACGTTTCATTTTCCCTATATAGCTACAAAATAGTTTCTAGACTCAACTGCGACCAGTAAAAAGGGATCCTATAGGCAGACAGGCTCTGATACCATTTGTCGCACCCGGACTTCTAGAGGATACTCACCGTACGAACTGAACAGTATTTTGGTTGGATTACGGGGCTTAACGGCTCCCGCGTCCCCTTACGGGTAGGCCAGCACTTATGTGCGACAACCAACCGTTACCGTTCACCGTCGATGTAAACTATCCTGTAGAAATCAGGATACTGCCATTGACGTACTTCATACCATACACACATGGTACGTCAACGGTTTTGAACAAAAGGATAACACAACATGCCTCTAAGACACAAAAGATGGAAATAAAGTTGCAAATGGCCTTCACTAAGGCAGAAATAGCAAATACAGTCATCCAGAGGACACATGTCCCAACATAGCATTCATTACATCAGTGGAAGCAATCAAAGGTGTCTGGGTACAGACAAATCCAACAGGCTTACGAAGCCGGAGAAAATAAAGAAGACGAAGCCCATCCACGTAGGTCCTGGATCCAGCCCTGGTCCAGCTATCTACTCGTCTGCAGTCTCGTCAAACTCCACGAAGTAGCCATCCTGGTGGTCATCGTAGCCGTAGTCGTAGTCTGCGTAAACCACAGCCCCAAAGGGGTCAGTACAACAACGTACTGGCAAGCAAGACTCACAGTTCACCAAAGTGTAGCCCGTCAACACCAAGCACAGATGCCTTGGGATCAACGGAAGAAAAGGGTATGAAAGATGCTGCAACTGGCTGCACTAACCATCTACAGAACATACTACAACTTCCGGTGTATCAGAAAGAGATAAGATGGCGTATCGTAACCAACTATAGCTAACCACCAAACAAACCCATCTTGGATCTCGCCCCTTATCCAAAGAATCAATCCGAGGATACTCACACAGTTGGATTAATGATGGATCAAGTTGTTGTGTAAATAAGCCTATTACTAGTCAAGTTATCATTAGTTAGGTGTAAGTTGTTCTGAGTACTTGTTAGCCAGTACTTTCACCAAGTCAACCATAACCGCGGAAAACACGGCTTCTCGAGAAGATTTATCCCTGCAGGGTCGCACCAATTTGGCCGTACACGTAAGAATATCCCGCCAGATGGGAAGGCCTTTCCCACCAAGCGGGGCACTCAACACAATTCAACCTTTCCTCGCATCAAGCCCAAAGCACCACGTGTTGTGCGTGCGCGGCTAATCGAGCCCCCCGAAGAAAAGGAGGACCCTCATAGCACTGAAAGACCACGCCGCCCTAAATGCCGACTACAAAAGTTCCACACTGGCCTCGGGTTCGTACCTGCATATGCGTGCATCAAATGGAAAGCCCGAACTAAGTGTGGTGATTTGGACGAGATGCGGATCGAGTCAAATTGAGGGGGGCGCCCATACACGCTTCCCACATGCGGATAGTGCGCTCATCATGGATCAGTAGACAAGACCCTTTTCCTATTAGGGTCGACACTAGCAGGCCTCAAAACCACGCCGGGCCTCCTGCCGGTGCCTTATCAGCAAATTATTATTACCTCAAATTAACATGTGTTGTTTAACATCGAGCCCAGAATATAACAGAATATAATAACAGAAAGTAACTGATAACAGACTCGAGCAAAACAACCCTAAGCATGCTAGTAAGACACGGGCCCAAGCAACGGGGTTTTAGGACTGGAGGTGATGGCAATATCAGGGTTTAGGGTATCATGTGATGGGTTCGTAACAGAAACAACTACCACTATGGCTAGCAGAAAAGAACAACGGAAAGTATCGGTAACCAATGTTGAAAGGAACACGATGGTTCATGTGAGTGATAACTTGCCTGCAAACCCAGTAGCCGGGTACTGAGCTAGATCCTCAGAAGGGGTGTCGTAAAGGTCGTCGGTATCAACGTTGTCGTCTATCCGAGAAGAAGCAAACAAACAAGGCAGAATATAAACAATCATTGTCATGGCATAGTGCACAATCAAATATGATGCATGACAAGTTAATAGATGCATCAAAATAAACTAATTGATATGACAACACAATTTAATTTGGACACATATGCAATTTTGAGTTGCATATGAAAAACCCAAAGATTTTGGTTAGATTATTTGTTTTCCAACTAAACAACAGGTGCTAGTGGTTTAGTATGATGCATGCAAAAGGAAAACAGCAAAATAACAACATTAGAAACAAATTAAGATAGGGTGTAGCAATTTAGAATGTTATTATCAATTTAGGGAATTTTGGGGTGCCTTAAAGGTGACACACAAGTATTTGTTGTTTTAAACCATTTAAATTGTTCAAAACAAATAACAAAGTTGATATTTGAAAAGAACATCAAATTTTAGTTGGATTACATGTTTCAAATTTTGAAATTGGAATTTGGATTATTTAATTATGAATTAAACAATATTAAACAAATTTTAAATGAATTTAAAACAAGTTTGAATTTAAATGAATTTTTATTTGTTCAAAACATGAATTCAAACTCACATTTGAAAAGTTCACACTTTGATGGGTTGAAAACATATTTTGCATGTTCAAAAATATTTTATTTTGAGCAAGTTATGATTTTATCAAATTTTAATTGAATTAAACAAGTATTAAATTATTTAGGCAATTTAAATTATTCAAACCAGAAAACAAAAATTATATTTGAATAGGTTATTTAAAATGGTATGGAAAACATATTTTAGTTGCATTTATTGGATTAATAAATAATTAGTTATGGATTTTAGAAATTAGCATTTGAAATATTTAAGTTTGAATTTTAAATACATTTGAAGTTTCCAAAACAGTACACAAATTGAATATTTAAGTGTAGGAAATTTGGATCTGAAAACATATAAAGTTTTTATTTATTGGGTTTACAGAACAAAAGATATTAAATTTTGAAGTTTTATATTCAAATCTGGTATTTAAAAAGATTTTGGATTAAACAGAAATTCGCGCTGAACTTTTCCTACCGCACTGTTCCCTACCCACTGTCGCTGCCGCGTGGGCCAGAGGGGCCAGCGTGGCGCTGCGCGCCCGCGTGGCAGTGCCAGTCACCGACTGGTGGGCCTGCGCGCTGGAGAGAAAAATAACCAAAAAAAGGTTTGCGCTCCGCGGGGTTCGAACCAGCGACCAAACGCTTGCGCGCACGGTGCAGTACCACTGCGTTAACTGAACTCGTTTGACAGAGGTAGCGATGCAGTGAGGTTATTGTTCCACGCCAGGTTTCTGAAACTTTAACTGACGACGGAACGCATCCTCGACTGACAGACGCGGTGGCGCTGCTCGCCGGCGTTGCGGTGGTCGTGGACGTGCACGAGTGGTTGCTGGACGTTGCAGGTAGTTCACTGATGCGAGAGGAGGGAGAGATGGAAGGAAACGGAGCTCACCACCGGCGTAATCGAAGCAGCGCTCGACGGTGACGTTGGCTGACGACGGCAACCGCGGCGAGGTCGAGGACGGCGTCGAGGATGTGGTGCTCCTCCGTGCTCCCGCGAGTGTCCAAAGCGTAGAGGAAGCAGCGACGATGCGATTCCAGGAAACGAACGGTGCAGAGAAGCCCTGCAACGTCGACGAGCACGTCGGATTCAGATAAGGTGGCACGGTGGCCGGAGAGGAAAGAGATCGCGGCGTCGATCTGAGGCTCACCGGTGTTGTCTGTGGTTTCCAAGGGGAAGAGGAAGGAGCGGTGAAGCGATGGCAGGTGGTGGGTGGTTAAGTAGGTGAGGGAGGTGGCGGCGCCATCGGAATCTTCAGAGTAGTTGCCGCCGGTGAGGTGGAGCAGAGAGGAGATCTCGCCGGGGAAGAAACGATTGACGGCGGCGGAGAGGGGAAAGGAAACCTAGGGCGCTAGGGTTGGTACGGGGGTACCCTAGGGCTCTTATAGAGGCGCGGATGCGACTGGTGGCCGCCGGCATCGCCGCGCGGTTGCGGTGGCGCCACGGATTGCCTGCCCTACTGGAATCAGAAGAAGTGCACAAAAATCAAAGCGGTACGCGGGGTTTAGTTGGGCTGGGCTGGCGCGCGCGGTAGATAGGTGGGTTGGGTTCTGTTTTCTGCTGCGCGCGCGTTGCGTTTGCTTTATTTTTTTTTTGCTCTCTGTTTTTTTTTGTAGCTTTTGCTTTTGGAAGAAAACTTAGGTTTTAGGTTAGATAAAAATCTGGAAAAATTCAGATAGACTCCTTAGGCCAAATGCAACCATTTGGCAACTTTCATTTTCAAAAGTTTAAACATTTGATTGCTTTTTGAAATTTGAACCAAATTGGAGTGAAATGGTTAATATTAATAAACATTAATAAAAACCATTATTCAAATAGGGTAACCCCTATGGTAAAAAGCAAATTGAGTTGATTTGATTTGATTTGTTAACAACATAATTTCAAAAAAATGGTTCTGTTTGGGTGCTTGGATTTGAATTTTAAATTGTGTTTGGAAAATAAATAATTGGTTTGAAACATCAATTTCACAAGTGTTCACTATGGAAAACATGGAACCAAATTGATTGTTATTATTTGTGATTTTTATTCAAAATATTGTAACAGAGCAAGTATGAAACCATTGTTTGAAAAAGGTTTGAATTTGAGTTGTGAAAACAGTGGAAAACAATTGCAATAATTAAGAAACAAATGCAAACAACATGGAATCAATATGATGACATGATGCAAAACTTTAATAAACATGCAACAAACATTCTAAGTGGATGATTTTCATACTTGGGATGTTACACACATCCTCCATCAGTCTCGTTTCTGTCACTCGAGCACAGATGAAAAGGAGACACGAACCCACTATCGAGCATAAATACTCCCTCTTGGAGTTACTAGCATCTACTTGGCCAGAGCATCTACTAATAACGGAGAGCATGCAAGATCATAAATAACATAAGCATGCAGATAACATTATAGATTTATAATCAGAAGACAGAGCATTCAACATTCATCAGATTCCAGCAAACACAACATGTAGCATTACATAAAGATGATCTTGATCATGATAGGCAGCTCACATGATCTAAACATGAGGTAAAAAGTGGAGAGAACAACCATCTTGCTACTGCTATGGACCCGTAGTCCAGGGATGAACTACTCACACATCACTTCGGAGGAGGGCATGGTGGTGTAGACCCCTCCGGTGATGATTTCCCCCTCCGGCAGGGTGCCGGCGAGAGCTCTAGAACCCTCCCGATCTCGGGGTGACGGTGACGGCGGCCTCGGGTGTTTCTTGAGTAAAAGTGGGATATTTTTAGGGTTTATGTCTCAGGGGATTATATAGGCGAAAGGGCAAACGCGGTGGAGGCTCAGGGGCCCCACACCACCCCCTGGCGCGACCAAGGGGGGCCCGCGCAACCCTATGGTGTGGGCCCCCTAAGGCCCCCCTCCGGGTCTCTTCGGGACTCCGTGGAACCTCCGGGATTTGTAAGACTTCTGGGCTTCGAATTTTCCAAATCCGAGAATATTTCTAGAACAACTTTTCTGAAACTAAAAATAGCAGAAAACAGGGAATTGGCTCCGTGGCATCTTGTCAATAGGTTAGTACGTAAAATCGATAAAAATGACATAAAGTGTATAGTAAACATGTGGGAAACAATAAGAAAACAACATGGACCATCAGAAATTAAGGATACATTTATGACGTATCACCTGTCATCTCAGCTGCATCAACCTTCAGAAGTGCTTCTTCCTCCTACTGGTCGATTCAACCTTGGTTTCTTTTCTTAGGGAAAACTTGTTGTGTCACTCTTCACACCTTGCGCTTGGGGTCTCCCAACGAGCGTGTGTCTACACTCCATCAGACCCCCAATTGTGGTGGCATGAAATGCAAAAATGAGCTTGGTTTGCAACGCCAAATTAGCTCCCGGCCAGATGCGTCCTCTGTATCGAATTAACCATTGTTGTAATTTATACCCATTGGCGTCAGGACTGGTCAGTGCTAGCTCTGCAAGGCGACGTTGGGCTTCATCGTCGGTGACATAGGAATTAACAACCTCCTGCAACAACCCTGGCTGAACTGTAGAGCATGCGTGAATCGCCAGTAGATGTCCAATGCGAGACGGTGAATTAACAGCTAGATTTTGAGCACCCTTGCGATAGAAAATCTTGAACTGAAGCCCCATCAGTCGAGCCATCGCTTTTTGTTGCAATGGTGATTGCAGTTGTTGCTCATCTAGGAAACATAGAGTATGGTGATCTGTTTTAATAATGAACTCGCCTCGCTGCAGATATGGTCTCCATCTTTCCACTGCCATGAGTAATGCAAGAAACTCTTTCTCGTAGATGGATAACTGTCATTGTTTGACACTTAGAGCCTTGCTGAGATATGTCTGAGGGTGATTGTCCTGCAAAAGAACTTCCCCAATTTCTTCATCTCATGCATCGGTCTCCATGACAAATTTCTTGTGAAAATTTGGAAGTTGCAGCACTGGTGTGGAAATCATTGCATCTTTTAGTGCTTCAAAAGCCACAAGAATCATTTATTCTTAAGTAAGTTGGTGAGTGTTTTGCAATAATGCCATAGTTCTTGCAGAACTTTCTGTAGTACCCCGTAAATCCTAGAATGGCTCTTAACTCTGTGAGAGATGTGGGAACATGCCAATTGCGAATTGCCTCTATTTACTTTGGGTTTGTAGCAACTCCATCGGCAGAAATAATGTGACCCAGGTACTCCAAGGATCTACAAGAAAAAGAACATTTGCTGGCCTTCACATATAACCGATGCAGTCGAAGCAACCTCAGAAATTCAGTTAAATGTGCAACATGATCACTGACAGAGGGACTATAGACAAGGATGCCATCCATGAACACCATAACATATTTCCGGAGACAAGAGCTAAGTACTGAATTCATGACACACTGAAACGTGGCTGGGACATTGCATAAACCGAATGGCATCACTCAAAAGTGATATAACCTCGATGGATTCTAAACGCCGTCTTGTGTTCATCTGCTGGCACCATTTGGATTTGGTGATACCCTGCTCGGAGATCTAGTTTAGAAAATATTTTGGCCCCAGCTAACTCATCAAGTAACTCATCTATAACTGGCATGGGAAATGTGTTCTTGATTGTGAGTTCATTCAACTTTCTATAGTCTATGTAAAACCTCGAGGAGCCATCTTTTTTTTGGACCCATAGGACAGGAGATGTGTATGGGGACATGCTGGGCACAATAATTCCAGATTCAAGCATCTCTTGAAAAGACAATGTGTTCATCCTCCACATTTCCACAAACAAGATATTTCACTATTGCTACAGCAGGTTCAACAGTTATTTGTTCATCGGGTTCAATAGATTTCTTATTACTCTTATTAACCACACAAGCCACCAAAGAGTGTTATTTCACCTTAGCAGGGAAAGGCATTTTTTCAACATATGGCTCAGGAACAACAGGATTAACAACATGCACTTCTATATTAATAGCAGGAACAATATCTTCATAAGGTGCATGGTACTTGTGACAATTCTTTTTAGGAATATCAAGATAGTAGGCAAAAGCTTTAAGAAATTTTGCAAAAAATTGAGAATCAAGACCACAAACAACACTAATATCGTAGAAATCATCAGTTCCCATAAAAGATTTAATGCATCCATAATCATAATTATACCTGACTTTCTACCTTTGTCGTTCTCCCATCCTTCAGTGTTCTCTCGAATACGGTCAAGAAGATCCCATTTAGCTTCTTACTTCATATGTGTGAATGATCCAGAACAAGAAGCATCCAATAAATCCTTATCATGAAGAGCAAGCCTTGCATAAAAATTATTGATAACAATATTACGCGGGAGTTCATGAACGGGACATTTGAGCATTAATAACTTCATTCTCCCCCCCCCCCCCACGCTTGGGCAATACTCTCTCCATCATGAGGCCAGAAATTATAGATTTGATTCCGGTCTTTATGAATCTCACTAGGAGGATAAAATTTAGAATAAAAGAGAGGAACAATTTCCTTCCATCCAATAGATTCACCGTTCTTGAGTAATTTGAACCATTCAGCGGCTCTTCCTTTCAACGATAAAGAAAATAATTTCCTTTTAACTTGATTCATTATAATACCTGCACACCTGAATAACTCGCATAATTCATGTATAAAGAGCAAATGATCACCGGGATGGACAGTTCCATCACCGTAATATCAGTTATCCATAACACGTCCAACAATTTTCATAGGTATTTTATAAGGATCTAATTCAGCAGATGACGGGTTACAAACTACCCTAGTAGAAACGGTAGAATACCCGTAAACAGAGAACCAAAGGTATTCTCCATAATGAAATAAAATAGCAGACAAAAATAAAAACATCACTCACAGTAAAAGTTTCTCTTACCAATTTCACTTACCAATAGCACTTCACTCTCCGGCAACGGCGCTAGAAAATAGTCTTGATGACCCACAAGTATAGGGGGTGTATCCTAGTACTTTCGATAATAAGAGTGTCGAACCCAACGAGGAGCAGAAGGTGTTGACAAGCAGGTTGGATGGAGGATTCACTGTAAACACTAACAAACTAGTTTTTGGAGGTTTTTGATATAGCAGATAAATAAAGTACGAGTAAATAAAGTGCAGTAAATAATATTGCAGCGAGTGGCCCAATCCTTTTAAGATAAAAGGACAAGCCGGTTGTGTTACTTATGACTACCAAACATTCTCAAGGACACATGGCAATTTCGTCAAGTGCTTTCGCTTTGTTACAGTTGATTAATATCCATTGGTTCGTGAAGTGTTGTGTGGGTGAACCTATGCTAATGCACCGCCCAACTAGGACTAATACATACTTGTGATTATACCCCTCGTAAGCATCCACAAATACAAGAAAGTAATTAAGATAAATCTAACCACAACCTTAAAACTCCGGGATTCTACACTCCCTCGTGCATTGGTTTCCTAGCGGGGGTTTAGGTTTCTTGAAGGCAATATTCCCAAGAGGCAATAATAAAGTGTTTATTATGTTATTCCTTGTTTATGATAGATGTTTATTTCTCATGCTAGAATTTTATTAACCGGAAACGTTGATACATGTGTGATTAATAAACAAACCAACGTTCCTAGTGAAGCCTCTCTTTTAACTAGCTCGTTGATTAACAGATGATCAAGGTTTCCTGGCCATAGACATTGGATGTTGTTAATAATGGGATCATGTCATTAGGAGAATGACATGATGAACTTAGACCCTAACTAAGTATAACAATACGATCAAGTCATTTAGTTTTGTTGTTATGTCTTACATTCGGAGTAACATTGTTCCTTAGACCATGAGATCATGTTAATCACAAATACCGAAAGAATGCTTTGATAACATAAAATGTCACACCGTAACAGGGTGACTATAAAGGTGGCATTAGGTATTTGGAAAGTGTTAGTTGAAGCTCATGGATCAAGAATGGGATTTGTCCATCCAATATGACGGAGAGATATACTAAGGTCCCTCTCGGTGATATCACATCGACACCGCTTGCAAGCACGTGATATGATCACAATGATGTTATATCACGGGAATGAGAAAAGAGTACTGGTCAGATAACGAGATCAAACAAGGTATGGTGGATACCGATGATCGGATCTCGGGCAAGTAAAATATCGCGAGACAAAGGGAAATAGTTACGACGTTGAAAGGTTCACACGATCACGAGAGTCATCGTTGAATATATAGGAGTCATCATGGATCTCCAGATCCCACTGTTGATTATTGATTGGAGAGGAGTCTCGATCATGTCTATATTATTCGCGAACCATAGGGTGACACACTTAAGGTTTGATGAAGCGTTAGAGAGGATACAGAATACTGAAGAATATTTTGGGCAGCTCCGAAAAATTGTTTCGGGGGAAAATTGAAATAGTTCAAGGGGTTTTTCATCGAATGGTTGTTAATAGAATCAACAAATGATTCGAGGTGCTGCATGCAAATGTTTGTTAATAGAATTAACAAATATAAATAAAGAAACAAAAATGTTTTATTTATTTATTAAAGAAAAAACTTTGGATTTTCTAAGTGGAAAATTAAGGGAGTATGAGTGGGTATGAGTGGGGCTTCCACTCACATGAAGAGAGGAAGGGGTGGGGGCACCCATGGCTGGCCGCACCCCCCTTGGGCTGCCTTCCCCTCCCCTATAAAAGGAGGGTGAGAGCTTCCTCTTCTCCACACACTTGCCCACTCCCTTTTCCCTCCACCCCCTGCTCCATTCCACGGTCTCCGGCTTGGCGAAGCCCTGACCGTGGGATTCTTCACCACCACCACGCCGTCATGCTGCTGGAGTTCCGCGGGGATCCTCTACTTCCGCTACCCGCTGGATCGAGGGAACGGAAGTCTTCATCGAGCTGAACGTGTGACCGATTACGGAGGCACCGCCGGATTGCGGTGCACTTCTTCTCGCTCGGGATCGGCGTGAGTACGACTACGCCACAACGAGATTTTATCTCATACCACTTTGAGTCTTCGAGGGTATGTTATCTCAAGACTCTCTTTCTCCCCGTTGCCTTTCATCTCATAGATTAGATCTTGGCCATTCGGGTTTATCGCGCGTAGGAATTTTTTTGTTTTCTATGCAACGTACCCTTCATTTCTCACTCCGGCAACCCCAAAATTAGTAGCTAAATACAAAATGCATCCTCCTAGGCCCATAAAGGTGAAGTATCATTTAGTCTACGTTCACACGTCACCACTAGAAGAATAGCACCACAACTTAAATACCGACCCACGAGATTTTACTTCAAGATAACTTCACTACTAACATCATGACTTCTCCCATGTCCTCAAGAACTAAACGAACTACTCACAAGACATCATATAGATCATAATCAGAGGTGATATAATGGATAATAAGAATCTGGTAATAAAGTGCTAACACCGATAAATCTCACAAGCATCAACTACTAACAAGTAACCCACACTGGGAGAGAGATCTAATGTAAAACAATGATAGAGGCCCCTAATTGTTACAGCGGGATGATGGTGGATGATGAGGGTGATGGTGCTGGTGGCGATGATGATGACGATGACGATCTTGATGATGCCCGGAGTGATGACAGTGATGATGGAGATGATTTCCCCTCTTCGGGGAGGAATTTCCCCGACAGATTTCTCCCTCCCAGAGAGCTTATCTCTCTCGGGTCTTTTCCGCCCCAAGGCGGTGGCGGAATAATTCTTCGATGATAGTCTGGGGCTTAGGGTTCCCTGAAAGTCAATTACGCGAAAAAGATCAACCAGAGGTGGGCCAGGGTGGCCACTCCACCTGGCGGCGCGGCCAAGGGGGGCACCTGGTGGTGTGGGCCCCTGGTGGCCCCCTCCGGCTATCCTTGTGGCTGGCTCCCTCATTTGGACTTCTAAGACATCTCCGGTGTCCCCCCTCTTCTTCTGATCTTCTGAAACAGGGTATCCTGACGGTGCCTTTTCCATCATATTTCTGGTACCGGTGTTTATTCTCCAAAAATTATAAAAATGCAAAATAAGATAAAATAACATAAGTCATGCATCATGACATGAAATATATCGATGAATAACAGAAAATAACAATATAAAATAGTGATGCAAAATGGATGTATCATTTGTCTGGAACCATCTAGGGCTCAAGGTGACAGTGTGGGGTTACCTAGATGGGGAATGCGATTTTAAGGTGTGCTTTCATAGCCATACACAATGAATTGGTGTTCGTTATTCAACCGGAGAGTGGTTCAAAGTAGCATAGTGAAGAGAAGATATTTATGTATTCAATTATGTTATTATTGTTGAGAGTGTCCACTAGCAAAAGTATGATCCCTAGGCCTTGTTTGTAAGCATTGAAACACCATTTACAACCAGTTCTGCTACATGTTTGCTTGCTGCCATTTTTATTTCAGATTGCTACTATCACTTATAGTCATCCATATTACTTGTATTTCACTATCTCTTCATCAAACTAGTGCACCTATACAACTGACAATTGTATTAGGTGTGTTGGGAACACAAGAGACTTCTTGTATCGTAATTGCAGGGTTTCTTGAGAGGGATATATTTCACCTCTACCTCCCTGAGTTCGATAAACCTTGGGTGCTCCACTTAAGGGAAACTTGTTGTTGTTCTACAAACCTATGCACTTGGAGGCCCAACACTGTCTGCAAGAATAGAAGCGTGCCTAGATTTTTTTTGACACATTACAGTGGGGATAAAACCCCCCACTGTGTCAAAAATTTCCATTAATAAATAGAATATTTACAGAGAGTTACCATACAAGTTCATAGGGTATCAAGCCATTGAGTCATACCATCTTTAAGAGATGGTTTAGCCTTATGCCTAGCTAATGAAAAGTTTTCCTTAAAAATAATTATACAAAGAGTGATATCTTTTTGAATCCCATCAAAGATGATCTTGTTTCTGTGGTTCCATAGTGTCCAAGAGCCTATAATGAGTATTTCTTTGAAGTATGTTGTCATGTATTTGATTCTGCCCAATTCAATCAGAGTCATGTAGTCAGCAGTGTTCTCCAATTGGAAACCAATGTGATCCCAGAAGTCTTTACTGAATGGGCATCTAAAGAAAAGGTGGTGGAGGTCTTCAGTATGACCATCCCAGAAGTCTTTACTGAATCAGCATGCGTAGACATCAGAGGCACACAACCACGGATGACTTACTTGAGGAAGAAGAAGAACTGAAGAAGGAAGAAAGTAGGAGGAAAGATTCATATTTTCCTCTTCTCAGTTCAGTCATACCCAACACGAATACCACGAGGGCCTAAATACAGCACACACACACACAACTAGGCATGCAGGTTGCACACACACTGACAACCTGGTCCCACACGACATACACCCAAAGTCTCCACGTCGTCATCCTCTGCGACCGATGACGCTGGCCCATGCCTAAGGCACCGCATCCTGCGTGACTTATAGTTCAGCATAGAATCTAATGATACAACATGAATGGATAAAGCATACTAAGCCGACGGAGCACCAATATATGTAGATTACGCTGCCATCTATATTCGGTGAATCCCTCATTAGCGTCCGCTCCACTTGATAACATGCAAAGATGAAGAGTTCCTTCATGCTCAATTTGTTGCAAGGGTATCCAATTGCGTATCCATTGTGTGCACGAGTAGATAGCCTGCAACATTAACGGAAATTTCTATGTGATAAAGACTGTTTTGCCCATAGCTTGTAGTTAAAGTTGCTGTAATTAACTGGTGTTGTGTTATTGTTACAAGAACCTAACATCCCTACTGGTAGGTTATTCTCTAGAACATCCTTTCTTCGAAACTAATGTATAGCCATCGGAATATTTATGCCCTTACAAGTGTAGGTGATACCTAAAAAAACACCGGGAAATGTAAATATCAGCTCATTGCATGGCAGGCTACAATAGTTGAAATAGTCAGTTAAGTTAGAGTTTTCAAATGGCAGTATCGAATGATGGACACTTGAATTTGGTCATAAGTTCTTAATTCAGAGTTCTTGTGACCGGCATGGAGATGCATAACTGCATGCACACACATTTGCGTGAAGTATCTTGATTACATGTTATTTTAGGAAAAAAATATTAGAGTACTTTTGATAAATGTGTACATTGCAGTATATTGATATTATAGTGCAACATATTGCAATAATATGTTTCTTCTGTTTATTGCAATAATGTTTTCAGAAGAGGCTCCTTAAGTCAAGGCTGCTTGGAAGGCACGGTAACAAGAATGTCTCACGGTGTCTACATTTAATTGGAGATCGACAATGGTTATATATTCTTTTTTGCATTTGATGTTCTATGTGGTGTCTTGTATGGAGATCGACAATTTTAACTCAATCTGGTTATGCAAATTTGGATACCGGTAAAAATCAAATCTTTTATTATGTAAATATGGAGATAGACAGTTTTCACTCAACACTGGTAGAAAAAAGGTCTTCCATACGCCCCCATCAGTCCCCAAACTTTGCGCACCGTGACTAAAGGGATTTTAGTCCCGGTTCGGGAGGAGACCCGCGACTGAAGGTCATGCGTCGCGGGTTGGGAAGCGCGTGGAGGGCTTTAATTCCGGTTGGCCTGGCCACCCGCGACTAATGATCCAGTCTGCTGGCCTCCCTGTGTTTAGTCCCGGTTGGCCTGGCCACCCGCGACTAAAGATACAAACTGCTCGCCTCCCGCGCGGTGGTTTTATTTCGCGAGCGAGAGGCAGAAGGCCATTGCTACAGTGCGCACCCGAGAGTCTCTGTTTCTTCTTCCTCTCTTCTCTTCTTCCTTTCTTCTTCCTCCACCAAGCACCCATGGGTTCTCAAGTTTGGAACCTTCTCCGTGTGGCCACACCATGCCGCAAGAGTCTCGACGTGGCCTACACCAATATGTGCGGGAGGCTCCCCGATGCTCTTAAGCATTTGAGCAATCTCTACGAAGAAGCCGATGAACAACATAAGTTCTTCGGGCTTGATCTAGAGTACACGGCGAATCAACGGGTGGTTGCCGTCATCCAGATTGCCTTCAAGGAGATCGTTTTGGTCTTCCAATGGGCAAGGTAACGCACACGTACAATCTCTCTTGTAGGATAGTGTTGCATTTTTGATTTGTTTGTTGCATTGGAAGAATACATGTGTTGCAACATATCTAACACGTGTTCTATTTTTGTTGTTGCGGTAGTTCAAAGCATTCTACGGAACTTGTTGATTTTCTTGTCAACAAAGGGTACGACTTCTGCAGCGTTGACATCACTCAAGACCGACAGAAGTTGATGCGCTTGGGTATTGTGATACCTTAAGATCACTACATTGATCTTCAGGACCTTATGCATTTTGATGAGTTGGACGGGCACAAGACCGGGATGGCTTCGATGGCAACTGCCTTCATCCACGCCGACTACAAAACCATGAAGTCTCGTTTCCCCTCCAAGAATCACATGTATTGGGGGAAGAACCCACTAGACCGGATCAACCTCAACTATGCAGCCATAGATGCATACGTTGCCTACGAGTTGTTCCGCATCTACTCGACGGAGCTCGAGTAGATGTTCTTTGTGTACCGCATCTTGCGTTCGATATATGCATGTAATGGATATATTAGTATGTAATGGATATTATTTCTATATTAATTCCTAGCTATATTATTTCTATATTATGTCAAACACACATTTCAAAACAAACAAACAAAAACACATCAAGAAAACAAACAAAAACACATCAAGAAAACAAAACAGAAAAACTACTGTTTCTATATATCTGTTCACCAAAAACTACTGTTTCTATATCTGTTCACCAAAAATAAATCTAGAGGTCCAAAAATTAATCTAAGCCAGGAAAACATAGATCTAGTCAATACCAAACTCATCCAGTTGGATTTACTTCAAAATACATTTTTGAACTCATTCTAAAAATAATAGAAGAGCCTACTGGTCTTTTATTAAAAAGAATGGTATTTTCATTTGTGTCGTGGGATAATCACGGCAGATGTTACCTGGGGTAACTGATCTTGGGGCAAGTCGACACAGGTATTCGGGAGAGGGTTTAGCTCGAAGGAAGACATGGCGAAAGCGATCTAAGAACCGGAGAATAACTCGCCGGATCTCAATATGAATTATGCTGGATACTCGATAATAGGTGTTACAACTATGACCTGGATCTCCCGAGGCTAAGCCTAGGGGTTGGTTTATATAGCACTCATATCCCCCTTGGCTTGCTTTTACAAAGCGCTTCCTGAGTCCTACTCGAACTCTACATACAAACCCTAACTTTCCTTACCGCAACCCACAAACCGGGTTACGAACGTTACCAGCCCTGGGCCTTCCAGAAGTTTCTTTGCCTTCAGCCGGATTTAGTCCAGCCGCCTTTTGGGCCGGGTCACACCTGGGAGTTAGCATACCGGGTTACTATCCCCTCATCAGTAGTCCCCAGAATAGCTTGGGCTTCCAAGATTTACTCTTCGAAGCGCTGGCTATTCCCTACAGAAATATTAGATACAAGCACATGAAGATCAAAACGCATCGCATTGACGAATAACCGTGACCGGTACCAAGGAGGCCAGGTAAAAACCCGGCTCTGCCTTGAAGGTTCTTCCTTAATCTCCCAGACTTAAATCTTAATGGGAAACTCCTTGACCCCACATCCTTCTTGATAATTACCGCTGATACCAGGAAGGCAATCTCCCCTTCCTTTTTCTCTGGATCATATTGGTCTGTGCATGGAATGCACCTTTCAAATTTCGAAATGACCAATTATTACTCCGCACCCCCCGGGTCTCGACCGTTAGGCTAGGCTTTTCCATCCGGGCGGTTATAAAAAAGGGCTCAGGGAACAAACCCAACTCTTAACGGCTCATTTTCCCCATTTCCAGGTACCCGAGCCATCTAACTCGGATAACGCTGACTTTAACCAGCTGATGAGCGCTCTTCTCGCCATGAAAGCTTCAGAAGGAAATGTCCTAGAGCGTATGGCTGCAGCACATCAGGTAACTTTTACTTGATAATCCTTATTATACATCCAGTCCCCAAGTCCCGAGTATAATTTTTTTTGTAATTATCCTCGGTACTTCACATAATACTTTTCGGTAATCATTTCCTCAGAGGAAATACTCTCGTGATATCCGGCTTACAGCTTCACCCGGTCTTTGCAGGCAGAGATTACTCAGTCAGATGAAGCGTTACTTAAGGCTGAGCAGCTCTTGCTGGCTGAAGTTAAGCGTAGGGAGGCCCTTGAAGCGGAGATAAAGACTTTGAAAAAAGATGTCTCCACATACAAGAAGAAGTACAATGCCGCCCAATCCTCGCTGAAGAACTTATCGACTCAGATTACGGACACTTACCGTATTTTGCTAAGTAAGTTTGTTTATTTGCAACTAGCTTGCTTACCTCCATTTTGCCGTTGTAATAATCAAAATTACTGATATGCTTTTGTGTTTTTCGATTGCAGGTGCTAACCTTGCTGCTCCGGAGGAGAATGCCATTACTCAAGTTAAAACTCTGAAGACTGTGCTCCGGACGTTTTTTGCCGGCACGAAACTTTTGCTGGATGCTATCAAGTGGCCTTCTGAGGTATACCCGGGCGAGGAGAACCTTATGCAGGCCTTTTCCACAGCGCCTGGATGGATTGAAATACTGAAGCGTTCGTCCTGCCGAATTGGGATGACCCGGGCTTTAACGCTGGCGAAGGCTTATTTTCCAAAGCTTGACCCGGCGAAGGTAGTATCCGGGTTCCCAGAGTTTAAAGCTGACGGATCCAAATTCAAGCCCCAGGATTTCAAAGCTATACAATCTGCGGTACGTCCTTCAGCCACAGCTTTGGCCGACAAGATGGATCTAAACACGATTATGAGCTCGTATGATTCTGAGGGCAAGGTTATCCTGGTGGAGGCACCCCCCCTATTGATATGTTGGACAAATGGTCGACTGATCTGGCTAGGAGGAAGGAAGAGGCTGCAAAGAGGGAAGCAGAGCTGGGCGTAAAGCCGTCTACCTCTACCCCAGCCGTGCCTCCGCCTGTTCGTCCAGATGTGAAGAGCCCGGGTAAAACTGCTGGCAAGGCCAAGGAGCAAGTCCAAGACTTAGACCCGGAGGACCGCTCTCAGGATGCCGAGTAGGATGCTGCCTAGTGCTTTGCGTTTCTCGAGACTGATATGATTTTTTTGCGGTGCGCCTGTGCACCATTGATGCTGATACTATGACTGTATGCTTGTTAACTTATGATAACTCTTTGCCTCCCCTGGCTTTTGATAATCTCGATCCTCGTGTTACGTATAAGCTTATTCTCGATACTTTGAATTTTTGTTTTTGATTCCCTTTTGAGACTCGGCTAACCGAGTATCGGAGGTTTTGATAGACGGACTTTTCTTTAAGTCCCCAATACTCGGAAACTAAGGTTTACAGGCTTTAGTAGTTAAACAGTTTGTTTCTGTTTCGAAGTCCCCAGCCCCCATGACCCAAAGTACGAGCTATGGGGGCGTGGCCTTTCTCAGATGACACACTGCTGTTTACCAAGCTGAAGACCAATAGCTGTTCGCATAAATACTGAAGTCATGCTTAATACTTGTTGAGTTTCCGGCTATTTTAGCCTTATACTCTGCATAGACTTGTGGTTTAGATGACCCTTTTGATTATCTTGTACTATAAGCCGGCTTTCGCGTGGATACCATGTCGTTGCATCTATACGAAAAACAAGATCAAGCAAGCCCCATTGGGCTGCATAGTTTGATTGTAATCGTAAGTGAACAGATCATGCCACTTTAGCGCGAGTCACATCGAGCTTAAGTAAGAATAATCAAGAAATTTGGCTCCTTCGTCCAGTTATAGGATTGCAGCCACACCCGTTTCTACGAGTAATCAGCCCCCATAACTCATAGGCATCATGGCCGGGTCTCCGGGTTTTGTGATTACTTATTGAAGCAGATCACCCCCCGGAGACCTATATTCACGCAATGTATTTCGATGATACTGATGTATTGATAATAACAATGTTACTTACTTGTAACTGAAGCAAAGACCATGATAAGACTCGAAACCATCTTCTTTTATTGATAAAAATTTCTTTTTTGAATCAGCAGGCCGCCTCATTAAAAACCTTCCAGTCCCCGTAGGTACCTTGGTAAGGAAAAGAGTGCGTACGAAACCCGCCGTCGATTACACTGCTTTAGTTATTCTCGGGAATCGGCCTCACACTGGCGTGGCCGATGCTTATTCTCCATTCGCCTGGCCTTTTCATAACGAGTATCGGATTTGCTAGCCAATCCGGGTATACCGTCCTTGAAACGTGATCAGCTGCGTGTGGAAGTACGTCTTCTTCTTCTCTGTTAGGGGATTTGAAAAGATCGCCCCCGATGAAACCTACCATCTTAAGGTCCTTTTCTGCCCTAATTTTTGCTTTGTCCCCTTCAGGGGTTGGCTTTTTTGACGTTGTCCTCTCTTCTAGGTCCACCTTAGAACGGTAATGTTTGAGCTCTTCCTTCCTGCAAGCTTGCTCGGCCATTGCCGCATCTCCCTCATCACATTCAGCTGCTATATCTCGATTTCCATGTATGGTGATGGTCTTCTTAGGACCCGGGATTTTCAGCTGTAGGTACACGTAACACGGTCTTGCCATGAACTTGGCATAAGCCGGCCTTCCAAACAATGCATGATAAGGACTGCGTAACTTTACTACCTCAAAGGTAAGCCACTCGACTCGATAATTATCCTTTGACTCCCCGAAAGCTACTTCCAGCGCCACTTTTCCTTCGGGGCATGCCGAATGACCTGGCACTATCCCGTGAAAAACTGTTGTACTTTTTTGCAGCTGTGATTCCTTTAAGCCCATGCGCAGAAAAGTTTCCCAATATAGGATATTGATACTACTCCCTCCATCCATCAAGACTTTCTTCAGCTCGTAACCGTTGACCTGTGGCGCCACTACCAAAGCTAAGACTCCCGGGTGATCAATCCGGTCCGGGTGATCTCTCCTGCTCCATGTTACCTCTTGTTCTGACCACCTCAAATATCTTGGAACAGCGGAAGAGACCGAATTAACTGCTTGTTTCATTATCTTCTTATCCTTGCTAGAACCTCCAGTAGTGTGCACATGATACTGACCCAGCTGTTTGGGGTTAGCTTGGAAACCTCCCGCTCCCCCTTGGTTGCTACCTTGATTTCCAGCTGGCGGATTACCGGCTGGGGGCGGTCCGTTGCCCAAATTTCCACCTAGACCCGGGCCTCCTCCTCGGCCCGCACCTCGCATGGCTCTGTTCACTTCCTCGTTCTTCCACCTTTGTAAGTCGGCACATTGCTCCAATGAATGATTGGCCGGCTTGCCATTCCTGCTATGCTTCGGGCACGCCATCCTAAATATGTCCCAACTGTTGCTTGGTCTTGGAGGCCCTTGGTAGTGTCCCCCATTGTGATTTCCAGTATTAAAATTCCCTTCGGATCTAGGCCTTGAAGACCCGGCCTCCGTATTGGCTACAAACTCGGAATTCCCTTCAAACGGGCGCTTGTTTTGGCTACTTCCATTATTGTTTGGCGCCGATCCATTGCCGGTTTTCCCACTGCTACTTGTGTTTGCTTTTGCTTTCTTGTCATCAACTTCCTCCTCTGTGGTATCCGTTGCAGCGTGTTTGTTGCACGCATCCATTAACTCTCCCATTGTAACCTCCGCTGCATTCCTACTAGATTTCATGCGAGTTAGCTTTTGCACTAAAGGAACATACTTACATGTTTTTGCCATAGCTTGTAGCGCATCCTTAGGCTGGATATCCGTAGACGAGTGGAGTATCTCCATAACCCGGCGTACCCAGCTGCGTGCTGACTCTCCTTTCTTCTGAACGCATCTTTCTAAATCATCAATAGTAAATAACTTTCTGCATGTCCCATGAAAGTGCTTGATAAATGCGGTTTTTAGCTCCTCCCACGATTTGATCGATTTTTCCGGTAGATTGGTGAACCATAACTTTGCTGCTCCCTCTGACATCATTAAGTACATGAATTTGGCTTGGAGATTATCGGATGCGTTGCGAATTGACATTGCCATCTCATAGCTGCTCAGCCACGTTTCTGGATCCATTGTTGGCTCATAATTTACTACTTTCCCCGGTTCTTTGAACTTCTCCGGGTAAGGTTCTGCCCTGATATCGTCCGAGAGGCACTTGGGTCCCGCCAGGGTGGTTGGGGGTGGTCTTACTCGGGAAACACGTGACCCGGCTGGGGGCGCCACGTTGTGCGGCACCACCGGTAACTCGTGCGCTGCAGACCCGGCCCCGGCTCTTCTGGCCCTGGAGCTGTCCACCACTGCCTGTGCTGCTGATACTGCCGGTACTGTCTGGACGCGCGGTGGAGGCGGCATTTGCTGCTGCTCTTCCCTTCGTTGTGCCGCACTTGTTTGGACATTGCCCTGTCGCTGACTGGCGTACGGCGTCCCATGCATCCCGCTTCTATGATCCGGATAATTGGCTTGCTGTGCTACCGCGGTGTGTAGCAGATCGATTGCTCGTCGGGTTCCTTCCGCATGAGGCGAGTCTCTTACAGGAATCTGGTTTAACGCGAGCGTTGCTGCATACACGTTGTCCATGGGATTGTTGTAGTGACCTGCTGGGGTACGGAATCGCGACGGTGGAGGCGGCATGGTATTGCCGGCCGTCGCCCCCGTCCGAGGCAAGGGTAACCCGGCTGGCGCGTTTACCGGCTGTGCTCCCGTTGCTAGTTGCGGTATGGTCCCTTGGTTCGCCGGTGGGATTGGCTGATCTTGAGGCGTGAACACCAGGGCAGTCGGGTTAATAACCCCTCCTGTTGCCGGCAGCATAGTTCGGTGCCTTTGGTGCATCCTTGTCGTTTCCTCCCGGAGCCGGGTCTCTCGGTCATCCAATTCGCGCTGCCGCGCGGCCATCCCCTGCCTTTCTGCTTCCACTTGCCTTCTTTGCTGCTCCAATGCACGACGAGCCACGTCCAGGTCTCTTACGCGCTCTGCCGCGTTTTCTGGGGTAATAACTGTGGCCAAGACCGTGGGGTCCAAGATCAAATTATTATCAAACAGAGCCGGGTGGCGCGGATTCGAGGGGCCCGCCCCCGGTGTCCGGTTTGCTTGGAACCCAAACATATTTGCGTGTCGCTCCTCGTCTGCTGGGCGACTGGTGACTGATGCCGACTCTCCATCGACCTGGACCAAGACCGGGTCAACTGTACCTTGCTGTTGGGCCACTGCCTGAGCCGCCCCGACTGGCGCCGCGGCCGCGTTTTCTTGATTGAGATTGGTCGCGGGAGCCGCATAAACTGCAACCCGGCGCATGATGCCCGGTGTAGATTCGTACTGTTCTTCCTCGCTGTTTTCCTTTTCATATCGATCCTCCGATAAATCCCGTATGGACTCGGTATCATCCTCCCTCTCTATCTGACCCGTTGTTCCGATCGACTCTTCTTTTTCCGACCGGATATACGTGTCTTCCCCTGACACAGAATCAGATCCAATATTATCACAATTCGAACTGGAAGTACATACCATACCGATGAAGACGTTGATGCTGCCGACTGTCACGACGGATCCGGTTTCGAGGTGACCCGACTCTGGCCCCCAGCCAGAATCGTCTACCATCTTCTCTCCTTTGCTGTTGACGTAGATTTCTCCGACGATGAGGTTCTTCATGCTCTTCCGAGCTTCTCCCGTGATGTAAACACCTTTGGACGCAGGCCCCACGGTGGGCGCCAACTGTCGTGGGATAATCACGGCAGATGTTACCTGGGGTAACTGATCTTGGGGCAAGTCGACACAGGTATTCGGGAGAGGGTTTAGCTCGAAGGAAGACATGGCGAAAGCGATCTAAGAACCGGAGAATAACTCGCCGGATCTCAATATGAATTATGCTGGATACTCGATAATAGGTGTTACAACTATGACCTGGATCTCCCGAGGCTAAGCCTAGGGGTTGGTTTATATAGCACTCATATCCCCCTTGGCTTGCTTTTACAAAGCGCTTCCTGAGTCCTACTCGAACTCTACATACAAACCCTAACTTTCCTTACCGCAACCCACAAACCGGGTTACGAACGTTACCAGCCCTGGGCCTTCCAGAAGTTTCTTTGCCTTCAGCCGGATTTAGTCCAGCCGCCTTTTGGGCCGGGTCACACCTGGGAGTTAGCATACCGGGTTACTATCCCCTCATCAATTTGGTTGTTGACCTTGATGTGAGGCTAAGTGCTATGGATAGATCTTTTCAATATCTATCCAGAACATTTTAGTTTGTCCATTTTGGTTATGTATTTTAAAAGTTAGGTTCAAATCATTCTCACAGATAGTCATTGCTAAAACAGTTCTTGTGTCCAAAATAATAGTCGAAACTTGGATCTGCAAATTTTATATGGTTTAGATTTCATATGGTTTGGTTCATGAATTTTATCAGATTTCATTTTGCATTTAGGAAAGGGGAAAATGAATTAGTTTTATTTTCCTGAATTTTTGATATATTATTTGTATTTTTAAGATTTTAAAATGTATTAGTTTTATTTTTCTGAATATTTTGATATATTATTTGTATTTTTAAGATTTTAAAATGAATTATTTTTATTTTTCTGAATATTTTGATATATTAATAGTATTTTTAAGATTTTAAAATGAATTAGTTTTATTTTTCTGAATATTTTTTAGAAATAATACAAATTAAAAAGTTAATGTTTATTTATTTATTCAAAATTATTAATTACATCATTACTTTTCTTTATTAAAAGATTTATTTGAAATTCAGACAATAAAGAAATGTGGCATCGACCAACATGTTAATAGGATTGTTATGATACTAGTATCACATACATGCGTGCGAAACACTTGGATGCGGGACGGGATGGAACTCGGAAGTTAAGCGTGCTAGTGCTAGAGTAGTGGGAGGATGGGTGACCGAGCGGAAAGTTTGACCACGAGTAAGAAATTTGACTAGAGATAATTGTAGTTAGACACTAAGCAAATAATAAAAATTCTGAAAAAAAAGAGAGTGAAAAATTGGAGTGAAAAAGGGAGTGAAAAATAATTAGAAACCCAAATAAATTAAAAAAAATAACGAAATAGATGTAGTCCCGGTTCGTGTGGCCAACCGGGACTAAAGGCCCTCCGCCCCGGGCGCACGCCACCCGCCCACGTGGACGGGCCTTTAGCCGCGGTTCGTAAGAGGGGGCGACTAAAGGGGGGGCCTTTAGTCGCGCCTATTTAGTCCCGGTTGCGCGGCCGGGATTAATGGCCTTTGCGAACCGGGACTATAGGCCTATTTTCTACCAGTGCAATATGGTTATACAAATTTGGATCTCTTATGTGACACTCTATGTGATGTATTGTATGAAGATTGATAGCTTCTCTATGTGGCGTTAATTATGCAAATCTGGTTGTGCAAATTTATATTGCTGTCAAAGCTGAATCTGCAATTATCTATGTTGCTTTTATTTAGTTGCTCAACCAAATGCCATTTTTTAATAACAGGGTTGTAGGGCATTTAGCTGGAAGAAGTTTTGAGGGGATTGGGTGAGTGGAGGGGTTTCACCCAATCCGTCTCCAGATTAACCCTACTAATCCCCTAAAAACCTCTAGCACCAAACGGGACCTTAGAGTAAGGATTGACCTAAACGGTGCTCTGAAACGTTTTCCTAGGTTTCAAGTAGCAAAGCGGCGCTCGGGCGATTTTAATTTCTAAGGCACATCGTGATCCTCACCGGCCATCCTTTCTGATGCCAACCTAGCCGAATGGCTCCTTCTCCTTGGTTGCGCTCGGAGTAACTATGGGGATCCTCTGTGCTCCTGACCGCCCTTGGCATGCAAGGAGCGGTGGTCGTATAGTTTTAGGGTCTAGAGAGGTGACTGGTGTAACATCCCAAGTCTGAAAAAATAGCCTTTAGAATGTTTGCTCTCTGTTATTTTATGTTTTGCATCATGGCATCATGTTGGTTGCATTTGTTTTGTTTGTTTTCCATTTGTTTTCCTCTGTTTTCAGTTGTTTTCCAACTGTTTTCATTTGTTTTCCTTTGTTTTCTATTTGAATTTCAAACCAAAATTCAAACCCTTTGTTTCATCCTTGTGATGTTACAATTTCCAAAATGTTATTTCAAATAGAAACAACCAAATTGTTTTCTTTTCTTCCATAATGTTCATCTATGAAATTGTTGGTTTTATTCAATCAATCAGATCCCAAATCACTTTCAATTTCAAATCAAATGCATCAAACAGAACAACTTTGAACTTGTGAACATCATCTAATCAAATCAACTACTTTAATCAAATTTAACATAGGGTTCACCCTATTAATATCTTTGTTTTCAATATCAATCAATTACTTCCCAAACTGCTTTCAATTCAAACCAATTCTCAAAATCAGTACCTCTTTTGAACCATAAAGTTCACCACACAATTGTACTCCTTAAATCATTTTAAAAACTTAGGGGTAACCCTATTGAAAATGCTTTGTTTTCTAAAATTAGTTAATATTGAAAAATTTCATTAAATTGTGTTTAATTTTCAAACAGCAAGCACACCTTTGAACTTTTGAAAATAAAACTACCAAATGGTTGCATTTGGTCTGTTAAACTTCCCCAAATTTTTCCAATTTTGTTCCTAAAACTAAAGCCTCTCTTTTCTTCCAAAAGCAAAACTACCAAAAAAAAAAACAAACGAAAATAATAAAAGAGAAACAGCTAGCAGCTAACTAACCTATCTATCTAGGCCCAGCCCGTTTCCCTCTTCTTGGCCCAATACCCCCCTTCAGCTGTCGCTGTCTTCAACCTCCAGTGATGTCACCTGTACGAACACAGGAACACCACTCGATCGATCCATGCCCCTCCAGATGCTTGCCGTACAGCACATCTCCTCTATATCTACCCTACCTCGAGGCCCTAACCCTAGAAACCCTAAATCCCTTCCCCATCGCCGCCATCCTTCCTCTTCCTCCTCTGCTCGATCTCCCTCTGCTTCTCTGTACTGAACTTGGAACCCCCCACCATGGCCGAAAATTGTGGAGGTTGGCGTGGTCGCTGGAGGCGTTCCCGGGAGCTCCCCATGGCGGGAATGGAAACGCCCACGAACCCTCTTCCTCCACCCCTCCTCGGCTTGGACCGTGGCTTCCCGAAGCACCGCCGCCGTCGCCTCCAAGCCGCCGTCGCCCCATGTCTGTCCGCCATCAGACCTGCCTCGATCTGCTCCGCCCGCCTCCTTTCCGCTCGGGATCACCACGGTGAGGCCGCACTCCTCCTCCCTCTCCCTCCTCTCTACCCGCAAGCACACCCCACGCCCCATCGGCCAGCGGCCATCGTCCACAGCTGCAGCCATCGATCTGTTCTGTCCGCCCTGTCCAGTACGTGCAGTACCTGTTCGTTTGCAGTTCAGAGAAATAGAACCCCGAAACATCACCACATACCCCCCCCCCACTGCCCTTTCCATCACAAACACAAGTCAGCCCATCTGGTTCCACCCCTGTGGCGCAGTGGGAGGTCCCAGGATCAAATCCCACCTCCCACAAATAAAACAATCTTTTATTTTTGCAAGGTTTTGGTACTGGAATTTCTGAAAATCACACATAGATCCCTGCTAATTAATTCTAGTCCCTGTAAAAATAATTTCCAAGTCCCTAGATTCATCAAAATGGCAGATTTGCCCTATATTTTGTAAATTGCATAAATAAATCATCCTAACTCCAAATTCAACATTTTTTATATGTTTTCAATACCAAATTAAATGATCTATCCAAATATAAAATTTGTTTACTGTTTTGAATATTTTAAATTGGTGCAATATTTGAAAACTTGTCAAATTCACTTAAATTTGCAAAATTCATAACTTGGGCATAAAAATTCCAAATTTCACAAACCAAATATGTTTTCCAATCAATTTTTCATGTACTTTCCAAATATAAATTTTGTTTGCTGTTTTGAATATTTTAAATTGCTGAAAACAACTGTTTCTTGTTTATTGCATTTAAAATTGCCAAAATAATAACTTGCTCATTTTAAATCCAATTTCCACAAATGAAATATGTTTTCCATGCAAAATTAAACCCTCTTTCCAAATATAAACTTTGTTTCATGTTTTGAATAATTAAAATTGGTTAAATGATTTAAACCTTGTTTAAATCATTTAATATTGCTAAATTCATAACTTGATCAAAACAAATTCTTTTGGGACATATAAAATATGTTTTCAAACCATAAAAGCATAAACTTTTCAAATATGAACTTCACTTAATGTTTTGAACAAATAAAAATTCAAATAAGTTCATGTTTGAATTAAATTCATTTAATTCTTGCTTAAACTTGTTTAATTCCTAAATAATTTATTTGAAATCCTTTTTCAACAAGTGAAACATGTAATCCAACCTAAAATTTGTGTTCTTTTCAAATATGAACTTTGTTATCTATTTTGAACAATTAAACTTGATGAAAACAACAAATGCTTGTGTGACACCTTTAAGTAACCAAAATTCCTAACTTAATAAATGAATTTCTAAACTTGTTAACCTTATTTCCATTTGGTTCTATTGTTGTTATTTTGTTGTTTTCCTCATCCATGCATCATGCTAATTCACTTACACAATTTGATTAGTTGTAAAACAATTAATTCAACCATAATTCATGGGCTTTCATATGCAATCCAATTGCATATGGGTCCATTTAATCCTGTTTCTATCTTGTCAACTAGTTTATTTTGATGCATCCATTAACTTGTCATGCATCATCCATTGTTTGTGCACTATGCCATGTTATTGATTGTTTATCTTTCTGCATTGTTTGTTTGCTTCTTCTCGGATACACGACGACGTTGAGACCGACGATACTTTCGACATCCCTTCTAAGGAGTTAGCTCAGTACCAGGCTACTGGGTTTGCAGGCAAGTTATCACTCACATGAACCACTGTGTTCCTTTCAACATTGGTTACCGATACTTTCCGTTGTTCTTTTCTGCTAGCCTTAGTAGTAGTTGTTTCTGTTACGAACCTATCACATGAATCCCTTAACCCTGATATTGCCTCACCTCCATACCTATAACCATTGTTTGAGCCCGTGTCTTACTAGCATGCTTAGGTTGCTTTTGCTCGAGTCTGTTATCCGTTACTTTCTGTTACTATATCTATTACGTTGTGGGGGCTCGATGTTAATCAATCAATCATGCTAATGTTACTGTTAATAATAAATTTGATGATAAGGCACCGGCAGGAGGCCCATGAGAGGTTTTGGAGCCTGCTAGTGTCGACCCTAATAGGAAAAGGGTCTTGTCTACTGATCCATGATGAGCGCACTACCCGCATTTGGGAAGCGAGTATGGGCGCCCCCCTCAACTTGACCTGATTCGCATCTCGTCCAAATCGCCTCATTTAGTTCGTGTTTTCCATTTGCCGCATGCATGTTTTTGCGAGCCCAGGCCAGGGTGGAACTTTCGTAGTCGGCATATAGGGGGACACGTTCTTAGAGTGCTATGAGGGTCCATTTTCTTCTGGGCTTGATTAGCCGTGCGCCCAAGGTTCTTTGGGCTTGATGCGAAGAATGGTTGGTTGTGTTGAGTACCCCGCTTGGTGGGTTGATTCCCATCTGGCGGGTTATTCATGAGTGTACGGCCAAATTGGTGCAACCCTGCAGGGATAATCTTCTCGAGAAGCCGTGTTTTCCGCGGTTATGGATTACTTGGTGAAAGTACTGGCTAACAAGTACTCAGGACAACTTAAACATAATGATCAAACATGTTACACCCAATGATTAATAACTTGACTAGTAATAGGCTTGATGACACAATAACTTGATTCACCTTTATTACAACTGTGTGAGTTATCCTCGGATTGCTTCTTTGGATAAGGGGCGAGATCCAGGATGGGTTTGTTTGAAGTTATCTTTCAGTTGGTTACAATCCTCGATCTTATCTCCTTTCTGTTAGCCGGAAGTGGTAGAATCTCTGTAGTTGGTTAGCGCAGCCAGTTGCAGCATCTTTTATATCCCCTCTCTTCCGTTGAACCCAAGGCATCTGTGCTTGGTGTTGACGGGTTACACTTTGGTGAACTGTGAGTCTTGCTTGCCAGTACGTTTATGTACTGACCCCTTTGGGGCTGTGGTTTCCGCAGACTACGTTTCCGAGGATCTACATGGTGGCTACTACGTGGAGTATGACGAGACTGCTGACGAGTAGATAGCGGACCCGGGCAGGATCCGAGACTTCGTGGATGGGCTCCGTCTGTTTGTTTCCGGCCTCTTAGGCCTATTTGGTTCTTGTCTGTACTCAGACATGTTGAATGCTTCCGCTGTATTGTAACGATGTATTGTTGGGGCATGTGCCCTCTGAATGATTGTATTTGCTATCTCTGCTCTAATGAGAGCCATTTGCAACTTATTTCAATCTTTTGTGTCGTAGAG
The DNA here is from genome assembly GCA_028641055.1 of Alopecurus myosuroides. Lineage (NCBI taxonomy): Eukaryota > Viridiplantae > Streptophyta > Magnoliopsida > Poales > Poaceae > Alopecurus > Alopecurus myosuroides. The sequence continues at coordinate 190,332,689 of CM054058.1, forward strand.
ATCTGTTGTGATATCACTTGTTAAACGCCGTTGACGTACCATGTGTGTATGGTTTGAAGTACGTCGACGGAAGTGCCTTTGATCTCTAGTGGATAGTTTACATCGACGATGGAATAGCAGGGCTTGTGTTGTCGCGCATAAGCGCAGGCCTACCAGGAAGCTGGGACGTGGGAGCAGTTATGCCCCATAATCCAAGCATCTGCTATCCAGTTCGTACGGTGAGTATCCCCTAGAAATCAGGGTGCGACAAATGGTATCAGAGCCTGTCTGCCTGTAGGATCCCTTTTTACTGGTCGCAGTTGAGTCTAGAAACTATTTTGTAGCTATATAGGAAAAATGAAACGTGAGAGTAGGAATTCTGTTCTTTTTCTTCTTTCCCCACCCACCCTCCCTTTTCTGGTAAGGAAGTGCAACGTTGATTTTTCCCTTCTCATCTAAACTTTCAAGTTAGGATTTCACGAATTCTGGTTTCTCTAGGATGGTTATATCTACTAGACCATAGGAATGGAGGTGGTTGTGACATGATTTATCATGTTGCCTACTCATGATTGAGAACGGAGGCGTGTAAGCCCCGGAAGCAAATCCTCTATTCCTTAAGCAGTAGATATTGATCCTTTAGAAGCCCGGATGGGTTTTCCGTAGTACCTCAGGAGTTTTGTTCTCGTTTTCCCCGATGTTGATATCCTGTTCTTCTCAACATCCTTTTCGTCCGTTGAAATCTTGTTGTTGTTTTCCATTTCAATTTTTCTACCGGCGTCTAATCAAAACTTCCTCGTAAACTCTTGTCCAACTAAAGTGTTATTACATACCGGAGAATCACATTCCTTTGTGTCAACAATCTTTTCCACAACATACAACCCAATTCTGGTTCAACTAAGCAATCAAAACTCTGTTCACTCCCCGGGATCTCAAATGTTGACTTCCAAGATAAGTAAAACAATCCAATTCTAATGAGAGGCCACATATTCCTCGTTACTCTCATGTTGCTGATTCTGACATTGATATCATCCTTGGTGTTCCATTGATGTCAATAATTCTGTTCCACCATTCTAACCAGATAATCTATTCTCCAAATGAATCAAAGTTCCATTCAGCTATACACCCTTGGTGCAAAAACCTCTCCCTTTACTTGAAAATGTTCCGGTGGTTTGCAAATTCCCTGACGTCTATCCAATGTGCACGATGTGTTTCACGTGTCACAGCTCAAGAGGATCTTCCCAAGAAGTTTCCGGACCTTTTCTTTTCTCAGTAGGAATCTCGGGGCGCGATTCCTTCAAGGGGGGGCGTTTTGTAACATCCCAAGTCTGAAAAAATAGCCTTTAGAATGTTTGCTCTCTGTTATTTTATGTTTTGCATCATGGCATCATGTTGGTTGCATTTGTTTTGTTTGTTTTCCATTTGTTTTCCTCTGTTTTCAGTTGTTTTCCAACTGTTTTCATTTGTTTTCCTTTGTTTTCTATTTGAATTTCAAACCAAAATTCAAACCCTTTGTTTCATCCTTGTGATGTTACAATTTCCAAAATGTTATTTCAAATAAAAACAACCAAATTGTTTTCTTTTCTTCCATAATGTTCATCTATGAAATTGTTGGTTTTATTCAATCAATCAGATCCCAAATCACTTTCAATTTCAAATCAAATGCATCAAACAGAACAACTTTGAACTTGTGAACATCATCTAATCAAATCAACTACTTTAATCAAATTTAACATAGGGTTCACCCTATTAATATCTTTGTTTTCAATATCAATCAATTACTTCCCAAACTGCTTTCAATTCAAACCAATTCTCAAAATCAGTACCTCTTTTGAACCATAAAGTTCACCACACAATTGTACTCCTTAAATCATTTTAAAAACTTAGGGGTAACCCTATTGAAAATGCTTCGTTTTCTAAAATTAGTTAATATTGAAAAATTTCATTAAATTGTGTTTAATTTTCAAACAGCAAGCACACCTTTGAACTTTTGAAAATAAAACTACCAAATGGTTGCATTTGGTCTGTTAAACTTCCCCAAATTTTTCCAATTTTGTTCCTAAAACTAAAGCCTCTCTTTTCTTCCAAAAGCAAAACTACAAAAAAAATAAAACAAACGAAAATAATAAAAGAGAAACAGCTAGCAGCTAACTAACCTATCTATCTAGGCCCAGCCCGTTTCCCTCTTCTTGGCCCAATACCCCCCTTCAGCTGTCGCTGTCTTCAACCTCCAGTGATGTCACCTGTACGAACACAGGAACACCACTCGATCGATCCATGCCCCTCCAGATGCTTGCCGTACAGCACATCTCCTCTATATCTACCCTACCTCGAGGCCCTAACCCTAGAAACCCTAACTCCCTTCCCCATCGCCGCCATCCTTCCTCTTCCTCCTCTGCTCGATCTCCCTCTGCTTCTCTGTACTGAACTTGGAACCCCCCACCATGGCCGAAAATTGTGGAGGTTGGCGTGGTCGCTGGAGGCGTTCCCGGGAGCTCCCCATGGCGGGAATGGAAACGCCCACGAACCCTCTTCCTCCACCCCTCCTCGGCTTGGACCGTGGCTTCCCGAAGCACCGCCGCCGTCGCCTCCAAGCCGCCGTCGCCCCATGTCTGTCCGCCATCAGACCTGCCTCGATCTGCTCCGCCCGCCTCCTTTCCGCTCGGGATCACCACGGTGAGGCCGCACTCCTCCTCCCTCTCCCTCCTCTCTACCCGCAAGCACACCCCACGCCCCATCGGCCAGCGGCCATCGTCCACAGCTGCAGCCATCGATCTGTTCTGTCCGCCCTGTCCAGTACGTGCAGTACCTGTTCGTTTGCAGTTCAGAGAAATAGAACCCCGAAACATCACCACATACCCCCCCCACTGCCCTTTCCATCACAAACACAAGTCAGCCCATCTGGTTCCACCCCTGTGGCGCAGTGGGAGGTCCCAGGATCAAATCCCACCTCCCACAAATAAAACAATCTTTTATTTTTGCAAGGTTTTGGTACTGGAATTTCTGAAAATCACACATAGATCCCTGCTAATTAATTCTAGTCCCTGTAAAAATAATTTCCAAGTCCCTAGATTCATCAAAATGGCAGATTTGCCCTATATTTTGTAAATTGCATAAATAAATCATCCTAACTCCAAATTCAACATTTTTTATATGTTTTCAATACCAAATTAAATGATCTATCCAAATATAAAATTTGTTTACTGTTTTGAATATTTTAAATTGGTGCAATATTTGAAAACTTGTCAAATTCACTTAAATTTGCAAAATTCATAACTTGGGCATAAAAATTCCAAATTTCACAAACCAAATATGTTTTCCAATCAATTTTTCATGTACTTTCCAAATATAAATTATGTTTGCTGTTTTGAATATTTTAAATTGCTGAAAACAACTGTTTCCTATTTATTGCATTTAAAATTGCCAAAATAATAACTTGCTCATTTTAAATCCAATTTCCACAAATGAAATATGTTTTCCATGCAAAATTAAACCCTCTTTCCAAATATAAAATTTGTTTCATGTTTTGAATAATTAAAATTGGTTAAATGATTTAAACCTTGTTTAAATCATTTAATATTGTTAAATTTATCACTTGATCAAAACAAATTCTTTTGAGACATATAAAATATGTTTTCAAACCATAAAAGCATAAACTTTTCAAATATGAACTTGGTTTAATGTTTTGAACAAATAAAAATTCAAATAAGTTCATGTTTGAATTAAATTCATTTAATTCTTGTTTAACTTGTTTAATTCATAAATAAGTTATTTGAAATCCTTTTTCAACAAGTGAAACATGTATTCCAACTAAAATCTTGTTTTCTTTTCAAATATAAACTTTGTTATCTATTTTGAACAATTAAAAGTGGTGAAAACAACAAATGCTTGTGTGACACCTTTAAGGACCCAAAATTCCAACACTTAATAAACAAATTTCCAAACTTGTTAAGCCTTATTTCCATTTGGTTCTATTGCTGTTATTTTGTTGTTTTCCTCATCCATGCATCATGCTAATCCACTTTCATATAATGATTAGTTGTAAAACAATTAATTCAACCATAATTCATGGGCTTTCCATATGCAATCCAATTGCATATGGGTCCATTTAATCCTGTTTCTATCTTGTCAACTATTTCCTTTGGATGCATCAATTAAACTATCATGCATCATCCCATGTTTGTGCACTATGCCATGGTATTGATTGTTTATCCTTCTGCAATGTTTGTTTGCTTCTTCCTGGATACACGACGACGTTGAGACCGACGATACTTACGACATCCCTTCTAAGGATTTAGCTCAGTACCAGGCTACTGGGTTTTGCAGGCAAGTTATCACTCACATGAACCACTGTGTTCCTTTCAACACTGGTTACCGATACTTTCCGTTGTTCTTTTCTGCTAGCCTTAGTAGTAGTTGTTTCTGTTAAGAACCTATCACATGAATCCCTTAACCCTGATATTGCCTCACCTCCAATCCTATCACCCCTTTGTTTGAGCCCGTGTCTTACTAGCATGCTTAGGTTGTTTTGCTCGAGTCTATTACCCGTTACTTTCTGTTACTATTTCTATTACGTTGTGGGGGGCTCGATGTTAATCAATCAATCATGCTAATGTTACTATTACTAATAAATTTGATGATAAGGCACCGGCAGGAGGCCCATGAGAGGTTTTGAAGCCTGCTAGTGTCGACCCTAATAGGAAAAGGGTCTTGTCTACTGATCCATGATGAGCGCACTACCCGCATTTGGGAAGCGAGTATGGGCGCCCCCCTCAACTTGACCTGATTCGCATCTCGTCCAAATCGCCTCATTTAGTTCGTGTTTTCCATTTGCCGCATGCATGTTTTTGCGAGCCCAGGCCAGGGTGGAACTTTTGTAGTCGGCATATAGGGGGACACGTTCTTAGAGTGCTATGAGGGTCCATTTTCTTCTGGGCTCGATTAGCCGTGCGCCCAAGGTTCTTTGGGCTTGATGCGAGGAATGGTTGGTTGTGTTGAGTGCCCCGCTTGGTGGGGTGATCTCCCATCTGGCGGGATATTCATGAGTGTACGGCCAAATTGGTGCAACCCTGCAGGGATAATCTTCTCGAGAAGCCGTGTTTTCCGCGGTTATGGATTACTTGGTGAAAGTACTGGCTAACAAGTACTCAGGACAACTTAAACATAATGATCAAACATGTTACACCCAATGATTAATAACTTGACTAGTAATAGGTTGATGACACAATAACTTGATTCACCTTTAATACAACTGTGTGAGTTATCCTCGGATTGCTTCTTTGGATAAGGGGCGAGATCCAGGATGGGTTTGTTTGAAGTTATCTTTCAGTTGGTTACAATCCTCGATCTTATCTCCTTTCTGATAGCCGGAAGTGGTAGAATCTCTGTAGTTGTTTAGAGCAGCCAGTTGCAGCATCTTTCATGTCCCCTTCTTTCCGTTGAACCCAAAGCATCTGTGCTTGGTGTTGACGGGTTACACTTTGGTGAACTGTGAGTCTTGCTTGCCAGTACGTTTATGTACTGACCCCTTTGGGGTTGTGGTTTACGCAGACGACGTTTCCGAGGATCTACATGGTGGCAACTACGTGGAGTATGACGAGACTGCTGACGAGTAGATAGCGGACCCGGGCAGGATCCGAGACTTCGTGGATGGGCTCCGTCTGTTTGTTTCCGGCCTCTTAGGCCTATTTGGTTCTTGTCTGTACTCAGACATGTTGAATGCTTCCGCTGTGATGTAATGATGATATGTTGGGGCATGTGCCCTCTGAATGATTGTATTTGCTATCTCTGCTCTAATGAGAGCCATTTGCACCTTATTTCAATCTTTTGTGTCGTAGAGATCTGTTGTGATATCACTTGTTAAACGCCGTTGACGTACCATGTGTGTATGGTTTGAAGTACGTCGACGGAAGTGCCTTTGATCTCTAGTGGATAGTTTACATCGACGATGGAATAGCAGGGCTTGTGTTGTCGCGCATAAGCGCAGGCCTACCAGGAAGCTGGGACGTGGGAGCAGTTATGCCCCATAATCCAAGCATCTGCTATCCAGTTCGTACGGTGAGTATCCCCTAGAAATCAGGGTGCGACAACTGGTGATGGCGGTAAGTGGATGTGGAAATCCCGGAGGTGATCGGTTGGACATGTTCAGGAAACTGAATCTGACAAAGAGGAAGAAGAGGTCGGTGGTGATCGAGGAACAGGAGGAAGAAGAGGAGGGACCAAAGTGGGCTCTCGTGGGGAAGATTCTGAGCAAAAAAATATTTCAGGTTAATGCAATTGGAGAGGCTCTACGCCCTTCTTGGGGAAACCCAAGGGGACTGTTCTTTCGTCATGTGGGTGATAATGTGTTTGTGGCAACCCTGGAGATGGAGAGAGATCGAGATTGGATCTGGGAGGGTGCACCATGGATGGTAAATAAGCATGCAGTGGTACTGGAGTATTTCAATGTTGATTCAAGCCTACGAAACTGAGGTTTGAACGTATCGCCGATGAGGGTGCGAGCGTTGAATTTGTCGTTATAGTATCTCCGTCCATCGTGGGTTAAGAGGATAGCTCACCTTATGGGTGATGTGATCAGGCAGCATACATATGCTAATGGTTATGCATGGGGAAGTTTTTGCGTGTTAGGTTCTAGATCCCGGTGAATGAACCTCAAATGAGGTGTGTTAAGCTGGATCTGGTCCCGAAAGTGAATGGTGGAAAAAAGATTATAGAGAAAGGGAGAGGCTTGAGAGCCAATTGTCTGTTTTTCTTGTAGCCTTGGGGTGCTTTATATAGTGGGATGAGGGGAGATACCTTCCAAAAGGGAGGGGCATTGATGGAGGGATGATAACCCGGTAGGCTAATGTCAAGGTGTAACCCGGCCTGAAGGAAATCGTGCAAGACCCGGATAAGGAAAAGGAGTTTCTAGAAGGCCCAAGAAGGAGCATAGGCCTCGTAACCCGGCTTTGGGGTTACTATTAGGAAATTTAGGGTTTGTGTGCGGTTTCTAGGTAGGATTCCGAGTGTGCCTTGTATAGGAAGCCAGGGAGCCAAGTAAGATATAAGCCGGCTCCTAGGGTTAGAGAAAGAGAGCTGGACCAGATATTCGAGTATTCCTGTAATACGAGAGCTGATATTGTAATCCTAGATCGGAGAATCGGCGACTTGATTGCCAGAGCTACCAGATCGATTGATAGCATGATTTCCCCTGAGCTAAACCCTCTCCCAAACACCAGAGTCGAATTGCCCCAAGATAAGTTACCCCTGGTAACGTCTGCCGTGATTATCCCACGACAGTTGGCGCCCACCGTGGGGCCTACGTCCAAAGGTGTTTACATCACGGGAGAAGCTCGGGAAAGCATGAAGAACCTCGTCATCGGCGAGATCTACACCAATCCCGAAGGAGAGAAGATGGTAGATGACTTTGGTTGGGGGGCCAGAGTCGGATCTGCTAGAAGCCGGGTCTATCGTCACGATCGGCCGGGTCAACTTCTTCGTCGGCATGGTACGTACGTCCGGTTCAATTCCTGATGATATTGTGTATGATTCTGTGTCAGGGGAAGCGACCTGCGTTCAATCAGACGGAGAAGAATCGGTTGGGACGGCAGATCCGGCAGAAGAGCCCACCACGAAGAGGGAACAGCCGGAGGAGCCGGTATGGACCCCGCGTAGCCGAGTCATGAGAGAAGATGACACCGAGTCTATCCTGCACTTGCTGGAAGATCGGTACGAGGAGGATATTTGTGATGAGGAAGAATACGAATCTTCACCAGGCATCGCGCGCCAGGTCGCGGTCTACACGGCCCCTGCAACCAATCTCAATCAGGGGGACGTGACTACGGCCGCGGTCGGAGCGGCGCGAGCGCTGGCCCAGCAGCAAAATCCGGGTGATGGAAACCCGGTTGTAGCCAAAGTCGACGGAGAATCGGCTTCAGTCACCAGCCGTACTGCCGAGAGCGAGTTGCGGAGAAACATGTTTGGGTTTATGGTGAACAGAACGCCAGGAGCGGGGCCCTCAAATCCGCGAAATCCGGCTCTATTCAACAATAACTTGATCTTGGATCCTACAGTACTAGCAACGGTGATAACCCCAGAAAACGCGGCGGCGTGCGCCGCAGATCTGGATGTGGCCCGCCGTGCATTGGATCAACAAAGGAGAGATGTGGAAGCTGAAAAACAAGGGATAGCTGCACGCCAGCGCGAGCTGGAAGAATTGGAGAACCGGCTCCAGGTTCAGTCAACCAGGATGCACAATCAGAGATACCAGTAGAGATTACCGGCCGCAGGTGGGAACTTGCAACCAGCTGCACTATTTATTACCCCTCAGGATCAACCAATTCCGGCTGTGAATCAGGAAACCGGACATCAAGCTGCAACCCTGGGAGGACAGCCGGCAAACGTGCAAGCCGGGTTACCCACGTTGCAAACAGGAATTGCAACTGGTAATGCAGTACCACCACCACCACCGCCACGATTTCATACTCCACCAGGTCACTTCAACACCCTTATGGATAACGTGTATGCAGCAACATTGGCACTTGATCTCATCCCCGTAGGAGAGTCACCCCACGCAGCGGAGACCCGGCGGGCAATAGATTTGCTGTGCACGGCCATAGTTCAGCAGGCTAATTACCCGGATAACAGGAGTGGAATGCACGGAACACCATATGTGAGCCGGCAGCACGGAAATACCGGCAATATCCAGTCGAGCTCGGCGCGGCGGAGGACAGAGCAGCAGCAAATGTCACCTCCTCCCCGTAGGCCGGCATCGCCTGCGGTATCAGCGGCGCAAGCCATTGTGGACATTTCCCGAGCCAGGTGAGCAGCAGCCGGGTCTGTAGTACGAGGACCGGTAGCGGTTGCACCTCCCGCCGTACCCGCTGCAGCGTCACACGTTTCCCGAGTAATGCCAGTGCCGATAAACCTCGCCGGGCCTAAGTGTTTGTCGGATACCATCCGGGCTGAGCCTTACCCGGATAAGTTCAAGGAGCTGGGTAAAGTGGTTAATTATGAGCCGACCATGGATCCAGAAACCTGGTTGAGCAGCTATGAGATGGCCATGTCAATTCGCAACGCATCTGAGAATCTTCAAGCCAAATTCATGTACCTAATGATGTCAGAAGGAGCAGCAAAGTTGTGGTTCAATAATCTACCCGAGAAATCCGTCAACTCGTGGGGCGAGCTGAAAACTGCCTTTATCAAGCATTTTCATGGAACATGCAGGAAGTTGTTTACGATTGATGATTTAGAATGATGTGTTCAGAAGAAGGGAGAGTCGGCACGCAGTTGGGTGCGCCGGGTTATGGAAATTCTCCACTCGTCCACTGATATCCAGCCAAAGGATGCGTTGCAAGCTATGGCAAAAACATGCAAATACATACCCTTAGTGCAAAAACTGACACGCATGAAGTCTAGCCGTCACGCTTCAGAGGTTACCATGGGAGAGTTGATGGACGCATGCAACAAGCACGCCGCCACAGATACCACAGAGGAGGATATCGATGATAAGAAAGCAAAAGCCAATGCGGGTAATAGTGGAAGACCCGGCAATGGAGTCGCACCGGGTAATAATGGAGGAAACAACGGAAACAACCAGCACAAGCGCCCATATAAAGGAAACTCCGAGTTCGTCGCCAGCACAGAAGCCGGGTTTGCGAGACCCAGAGCTGAGGGAAATTTCAACGGAGGAAACTTCAAAGGAGGAAATTATCAAGGACCACCCAGGCCGGCTAATCATATAGAGGCTTTCAGGATGCCATGTCCGTGTCATAGCAGGAACGGTAGGCCGGCTAATCATCCATTGGAGCAGTGCATAGATTTACAGAGATGGAAGAACGAAGAAATACAGAAGGCAATGCGAGGTGCAGGCCGGGGAGCAGGACCGGGTCCGGGTGGAAACCCGGGCAATGGCCCACCCCCGGCTGGCAACGCAGGAGGTGGTAATCCGGGTAACAACCAAGGAGCTGCTGGAGGTTTCCAAGCCAACCCCAAGCAACTAGGGCAGTATCATGTCCATACTACGGGGACTTCCAATAAAGATAGAAAGATACTCAAAAGAGCAGTAAACTCGATTTCTTCGGCTGTTCCGAGATACTTGAGATGGTCAGATCAGGAGGTCACCTGGAGCAGGAAGGATCACCCGGAAACAATAGAGCATCCGGGTGTGCTGGCTTTGGTAGTCGCACCACAGGTTAATGGCTACGAGTTGAAGAAGGTTCTGATGGACGGCGGAAGTAGCATCAATATCTTATATTAGGAAACTTTCCTACGCATGGGGCTCAAGGAGTCTCAGTTGCAGAAAATTTCTACAGTTTTTCATGGGATAGTGTCGGGTCATTCAGCATGCCCAGAAGGAAAGATCACTCTAGAGGTTGCTTTAGGAGAATCGAAGGACAATTTCCGAGTGGAGTGGCTCACGTTCGAGGTGGTAAAACTGCGCAGTCCTTATCACACGCTGTTCGGAAGGCCGACTTACGCCAAGTTCATGGCCATGCCGTGTTATGTGTACCTACAGCTAAAGATCCCGGGTCCCAAGCGAACCATTACTATACACGGCAACCGGGTTATAGCAGCCGAGTGTGATGAGGGGGACACGGCAATGGCAGAACAGGCGTGCAGAAAGGAAGAGCTCAAGTATTACCGGTCTCAGGTAGACCCGGATGATAGAACAGCGTTGAAAAGACCGAATACGAAAGATGAGAGAGCAAAATTCAAAGCAGCACAGGACACAAAGATGGTGGCTTTCGTCGAGGGCGATCCCTCCAAGCAATTTGCTATAGGATCTAACTTGGATAGTAAGCAGGAAGAAGCACTTATCGAGTTTATTCGTGGTAATCAGGATGTTTTCGCTTGGACGCCCAGTGATATGCCGGGTATCCCAACCGAGTTAGCTGAGCACAGTTTGCATGTTGATCCCAAGTCCCGGCCTGTGAAGCAAGGCCTGAGAAAAATGAACGAGGAAAGAAGGAAGGCTATAGGAGCGGAGATAGCTCGGCTCCTTGCAGCCGGCTTTATCATGGAGGTTTTTCACTCGGATTGGTTGGCAAATCCGGTTCTGGTGATGAAGAAAAACAACGAGTGGAGGATGTGCATAGATTACACAAGTCTCAACAAACATTGCCCAAAGGATCTGTTTGCCCTTCCAAGGATAGACCAGATTATAGACGCAGTGGCTGGAAGTGACCTACTGTGTTTCCTGGATACTTATTCCGGGTATCACCAGATCAAGCTCAAGAAGGAGGATTGGGATAAAACATCGTTCATAACCCCCTTTGGAGCTTTCTGTTACAAAACCATGACTTTTGGGCTAAAGAACGCTGGAGCAACATACCAAAGGTGCATTCAAAAGTGTTTCGAGGATCAGATTGGACGCAACGTTCACGCTTATGTTGATGATGTGGTGATTAAAACCAGGAAGGCAGAAACATTCATTGAGGACCTAAAGGAAACATTCAGGAATTCGAGAAGGTATCAGATGAAGCTTAACCCCACAAAGTGTGTGTTTGGAGTGCCAGCAGGAAAGTTACTCGGCTTTATTGTTTCCGAGAGAGGAATTGAGGCAAACCCGGACAAGATCAAAGCTATTCAGAATCTGAAAAAGCCGGAAGGCCTGAAGCATGTTCAAAAGCTCACCGGGTGTGTAGCGGCGTTAAGCCGGTTTATATCCAGGCTTGGAGAGAAGGCAATACCTTTATACCGGCTCTTGAAGAAAACCGACAAATTTGTTTGGGACCAAGAGGCGGATGACGTGTTCGAAGCTCTGAAAAAGCAGTTATCTGAGGCACCAATCCTGGCGGCACCGGGTCCTAAAGAGCCCATGTTGTTATACGTTGCGGACGGGCCCCGGGCGGTTAGTGCCATGGTTGTTGTCGAGCGCAAAGAGGATGGAAAAGACCACCCGGTACAAAGGCCGGTTTATTATGTGAGTGAAGTACTATCGGAAGCAAAGCAGCGTTACCCACATTGGCAAAAACTAGTTTTTGGGGTCTTCATGGCCAGCCGGAAATTGAAGCCATATTTTCAGGAACACCCTATAACAGTGGTTAGCTCTATACCAATGGCAGATATTATCAGAAATTCAGACGCGACAGGTAGAATAGCCAAGTGGGCCATTGAGATGGGAGATTATCACATCAGCTACGAGCCCAGGTCTGCAATCAAATCTCAAGCTTTAGCTGATTTTATCAATGATTGGACTCACACAAGCATGCCCACAATGATGCCAAGTTCCGAGTCTTGGGTGATGCACTTTGATGGTTCTAAGCAGTATGAGGGACCAGGAGCGGGGGTGGTACTCACCTCACCCAAAGGAGACAAATTGAGCTACGTGTTGCAGATTCACTTTGATTGCTCCAACAATGTGGCCCAGTATGAGGCATTGTTACATGGATTGAGAATAGCAAAGGAGATGAACATTACGCAAATACGGTGCTACGGAGACTCGGATCTTGTGGTACAACAGGTCTCAGGAACCTGGGATAGAAAAGACGCAACAATGGCAGCATATCGCAGAGAGGTGGACAGGGTTGCCGAGTGTTTTTCCGGGTATGAGGTGGAGCATATTGACAAGCGAAAGAACGAGGCAGCAGATGCGCTCGCAAGACTCGGCTCGCGCAGAGAGCCGGTTCCACCTAATGTTTTCCTGGATGAGCTATGGCGGCCATCTGTGAAAACCGAGTCTGAGGAAGAAGTGGCTAACCAAGACCCGGATTTGGAGCTCGTGGCCACAGTACGTGCCATTCCCGAGTGGACAGAGTCGTTTTTGGCCTACCTATCACGAGGCGTGTTACCACCACAGGAAGTTTTAGCAAGGCAAATTCTGAGATGAGCAAAGGGCTATTCTATTATCAATGGAGAGTTGTACAAAAGAAGTGCAGCACGAGTCTTTTTGCGCTGTGTAGCACCAGAAGAAGGCCGACAGATTTTGAAGGAGATCCATGAAGGTGATTGTGGGCATCATGCCTCCACAAGGTCCCTTGTGGCCAAAGCATATCGACACGGTTTCTTTTGGCTCACGGCCTTAGCAGACGCGGAGCGCTTGGTGGCAAGGTGTGATGGATGTCAAGGGTACGCTCGCCAAACCCATGTGCCGGCTATGGAGTTGCAAACAATCCCGCTGACCTGGCCGTTTGCTGTTTGGGGTATGGATATGGTGGGCCCCTTCCACATGTCACCCTGCAAAAAGACTCATCTTTTGGTAGCTATTGATAAGTTTACTAAGTGGGTTTAAGTTATGCCAGTTACCAATTGCAAAGCAATCACAGCAGTCAAGTTCCTGAAAAGGATCATCTACAGGTTTGGATACCCTCACAGCATAATAACAGACAATGGAACCAACATATCCTTAGGTGAGATGGAGAAATTTTGCGGGAACAATGGTATCCGGCTTGACATAGCCTCGGTAGCCCATCCACAAGCTAATGGACAGGTGGAAAGGGCAAATCAGGAGTTACTTCGTGGGTTAAAACCACGGCTGCGAGTCCCGTGCCTCAGAGCTGCTGGAGCATGGGTTGAAGAGCTACCATCAGTAGTTTGGGGAATTAATACTAAGCCTAACAGATCTACTCAGATGACCCCGTTTTTCATGGTTTATGGTGCAGAGGCAGTGTTGCCGAGTGATATTATTCATGACTCGCCCCGAGTATCGGCTTATGTTGAGGTGAAGAATGAGAAGACCCGGCAGGATGCTGTGGATATGCTAGAAGAACACAGAGAACAAGCCCTGGAGAGATCAGCCATATATCAGCAGGATCTGAGGAGATACCACAGTCGGCGAGTCAAAACCCGGGTCTTCCAGGAAGGGGACCTGGTGTTGCGCTTGGTACAATCAAAGGAGGGAAAGCACAAGTTATCTCCACCATGGGAAGGACCGTTCATCATAAGCCGGAATCTGCATAACGGATCATATTACTTGATAGATCCAAGGGAAGAGTCGGATACTGTCAATGACACTGCTCATACCACGTCATCTATGCAAGAGAGGGAAAGACCATGGAACGTGGCTCAGCTACGTCCCTACTATACTTAGTGTAGGCTAGGTTTACAAAGTTGAATTACACGATGTAACAGGCAGCAGGTTTCAGACACACTCTTTTCCTATCCAGGGTACCTAAGGGGACTGGAGGGTTTTTAATGAGGCGGCCTGCTGACCTAACTTTTCTCATATCAATAAAGAGATGGCTAAACTATAATATTGTTTCTTCCTTTTTTATTTCTGTTCAGATTTTATCTTCCTGTTTTTACTTTCTGTTTTCTATTTTATCAGGTAAGTATTACTTATTTGTTTTATAGTATACCAGTTGGGGGCTGATTGCTTGAATAGCACAGTTGCAAACTCAAAGACCCGGCCACGATGCCACTAAGTTATAAGGACCGATTACTTGTAATAAGTACGGTTACAATCTTATAACCGGACAATAGAGCCAAATTTTCTTGATTTCTCTTATTTAAGCTTGATGTGACTCGCAAAAATATGGCATGCTTTGCTAACGTGTAATCACAATCAGTCATGATGCCCAATGGGACTTGGCTGACCCTGTCTTTACAAAGTTATAGTAGCATTGAATACCCACGCGAAAGCCGGCTTACAACAAAGAGGATCAAAAGGGTCATCCAAACCACAGGTTATGCAGAGTACAAGGTTAACAGCCGGAAACTCACAAATATTAAGCTTAACCTCAAACCCACGTGAGTAACTCTATGTTTTGAGCCTTAGCTAAAACAATTTGCCTTTTTGAAAACTACAAACCCCTAGACTCGGAAATTCGGGCCTTGGGGACTTGGGAATTTGAGAAAAGCAACAAATTGTTTAGCTGTTAAGCTGAAAACCCTAAAAATCCGAGTCTTGGGGACTTGGGGACTTAGGAAATAAAGTCCACTTGTCAAAATCACCGAGACCCAGAAACCGAGTCTCACAAAAGGAAAAAGAGCGAAAGTCAGAAAAGCAGCAACAAAGTTCAAGGCTAATGAATAACACATCACGATGAGGGGCCAGAAGGGCCACCAAAAGCTATTAAAGTTTAAACGTGTTACAAACCGAGGAAATTGTATCGAAAAGTGCACAGGCGCACTATTAAAAGGATAATTGTATCAGGCATATTACATAATGCCCATTGGCCGAATAAATGTTTGAGGCAAGAGATATCGAAACTTTACTCGGCACCCTTTTCCGAGTCATCAACGTTGTCCTTGGCAGCCGGGTCTGTGGAACGCTCGTCGGTGGTCTTCTCTGCTCCCATGTCCGGGTTAGCTGCAGTATCGGCACGGGCTGGAGGAGGGACAACCGGCGTAGAGGAGGAAGGCGCAGTATCGGCTTCAGCTTTCTTCTTGGCGGCCTCCGCCTTCCACCGCTCCAGCATGTCAAAGGGCTTAGGCAGATCCGATTGAATTGGCTTGTCCTCGGCATCATAAGGTGGAGTGATCTTGCTTAAATCCAGATTGTCGGCGATCAAGCTCGCCGAGTGACGCACCTGCGCATGAATGCCCTTGTAGTCCTTACCAGTGAACTTGGAGTCGTCGTTGTTGAACTCGGGAAACCCGCCCACGAGCTTTGCCGGCTCAAGCCTAGGAAAATAGGCCTTGGCCAGAGCAAGCCCACGGGTTACCCCAACCCGCACGATGAATGCTTCCAGTGCTTGATCCAAGCGGGGATGGTAGAACATGCATCAAGCAAATCGTTCAGACCACAATAACCCTTACCCGGCCACTTCACAGCCTCCAAAATCCACTTGGTGCCGACAGTAAGTTGCCGGATCACGGCCTTCAGCGTCTTCATTTTTTCAATATCATCTTCATCTGGGGCCTTTTCACCCGGACCTGCAGAGTAACAGAAAAAGTTAAAGCACTGAAATCCGGATGATAAGCCTTACAGAATGACAAATCCGGGTTATAAGTAGTAAGTCAGAAATTCTTACCAAGGAGGGTGCGGTAAGTGTTGTCAATCTGGGCCGAAATTTTCTTCAGCTCACCCTCAGCAGTGTGGGACCTTTTCTTATACTTTTTCACGTCCTTCTCAAGATTCTTCACATCAGCTTCTAGCGCTCCACGTAACTTTGTATCAACCTCGAGGAGCTTGTTGGTCTTTGCCAACACCTCCTCAGACTGGGTCACGTAGGCATGTGAGAAAAGGAAAGGAATAGTTAGTCAGACAAAATATATATCCGGGTATGGTATACCATACAGGTTATAAAGTACCAAGCAAACTATGCATAGTTCACTCGGAACTTGGGGAATATGTGAGTACACAAGCAACATTGTTTATATTACCTGGTGCTTAGCTGCCATGGCTTCCAGGATGTCCCTCTCATTAGTCTTAAGGGAGAAGAGCGCATCTAGCATTCTATCAAAATCCAGATCGCCGAGTCTTGGCCTGGAGGAGCTGGGGTCCTGATCACCCGGAGGCGGGGTCCTTTCCTGCTTGGGAGAGGTTATCCGGGTGGCCTGAGTGTTGGGAGTGGGATCACCCCTCCGCGACCCCAGGATATCGACATCCTCGTCCCCGGGTATGTGCGTTGGCATGGGAAACTCGGCCTCCTGCTCGGCCGGATCTTTCAGCAAGTCTTCTTCTTCTTCTACACCGCCAGCCGCGGAATTCACATCATCTTCCGGGTCCCCCATAGCCGGGTTATCCACGTCCATGTCCTCCGGGTCACTGCTCGTGACTTTGGCTCTGGGAAAGAGAAAAATAAACAATCAGTATATGGTAAATGAAAGGTATGGAAAAAGCTAGTGTATCGAATGGCAAGGAAAAGTAACTTACCCGGTGTTCACGACGAAATCTGGTGGGAGATCGTTGCTAGACCCGGAAGAAGCTGATAAGGAGTTGGAAAGTGAGACCAGGATTTGTCCGGCCAGTGGATGATTTGGAGAGGGATATCTCTGAGGAAGGTGGGAAGAATGAGTTTGGGGAATACCGGCTTTGAGAGCGGGGGATGAAGGGATGCCCGAGTGAAGAGGATCGTCACCCGGAGAATTCCAGGTTACCCTACGCTTGACTGGGACGGGTTCCTTCAAGCGTGAAGAATTGATCAAATGTTGGTTAAGTTCGCACATGTTAGCGTACGAATATGGTTTGGAGGCAATAGAGGCGTAAGGCACCTTGAAGACAACACCTCGGGTCTTCCTCTTTGCTCCAACCTCGATTTCGGGCTCAGCTTCGCTATCGTCCGACTGGGTGTCCTCCTTATCGTCTAGCCCTGATAAACATGGCATATTGTCGGAAAAAGGGAAAAAGTTGGTTGGAACAAGTTAACAGAAGAGGGAATGAGTGAGACTCGGATGTTACCTTCATCAGTGTGAGCCGGCTCCTCTTCCGAGTTTTCGGAAGGAGGAGGGGTATCTATCTTCCAGAAAGCGTTATCTTCCTGAGATAAAAATGCAGTGATAAAAGTTAGTGATTGTACAAGAAAAGTATTAGTCGGGTAAAGGAGTGATAACCGGTTCTTACTGCTGGGGCCGGGTTATCCCGTGTAAAGGTGTCCAGGCCGGCTATGTTCCGGATCACCTCCAGCTTCTCGGCCAAGAAATTTTTCATGATCTTGTTCGCGTCCGAGGCCGGGTAGTTCCTCAACGAATAGCGAAGAGAATCGGTGACGTGCCCAGAATAATCGCACATGAGTTTGGGCCGGACACTGTTGGGCTGAATCCGATAAGTTACCCAGGTTTTGATTAGATTGAGCCCTAGGAGACCGTGGGCCGACAGTACGGCTAGTTTGTGCAGGAGGGGCTGGATAGATTTCCTCTCGGCCTCAGGAGCAAAAGAGCTGAAACTATCGGACAGATTGAGGAGGTCGTTGGTGAAACCCGGAAGTGGCTTTTCGCCGGCTGAGGAAGTATCCTGGCGGTAGAAATAAGTTTTCTGCCAATGTTTGACGTGAGAACTGAGACCCAGAGTCGGCATGAGGGAATTTTTACGCCTCTGGATGGAGACCCCTCCACAAACTAGGAGGGCCCCATCACCGCTCTCTCGGCACGGCTTGCATTGGAAGTGTTCGAGGAAAAGAGCTAGATTTGGAGGAATGCATAGGTACGACTCACACAAGAAGATAAAGTGGGTGATATTAAGCATAGAGTTGGGGCCAATGTCGAATACCCGGAGCTTGTAGTGGTCCAGGAGCTCGCGGATGAAAGGGTGAACCGGGGGGCGGAAACCCCGGATCACGTGTTCGACGAAGATCACCACCTCGTCAAGACCCGGAGAAGGCCGGGACTCCTCCCCAGGTACCCTCCAGTGGATATCCTCCCGGGCGGGCAGAACACCCGACTCTGCAAGCTCGTCCAGCTTAGCCTTGGTCACGGTCGATCTCGCCCAGTTGGCGGAGATCGATTGACTCGGCTTTTGCTTGCCGGCCGGGTGTTTCCCCTTCAGCTTGGCGCTGGCCTTAGGTGCCATGTGTGTGATCTAAAAAGAATACAAATGCAGAGCGTGAACAACTTAAGACCCGGAAACGGCAGTTACCCGACTTTGTAAGAAATACTTGCAAGAAATTCTAGCGGATTGGATCTAGTTGAGGAAATATACGGGAAAGATTGCGATTGCAAGTGATGGAGATGTGTTGTGAAGTGCACACTTGAATGTAAACCAAGCATTGGCCATGAAAGAGCGAGGTATGGAGTGTTCAACTAATGAGAAATAAAGAGATCATCTAGAAGCGAAACTAGATCTCATCTACTCGCGTGAAATTAAGGACTAAATCTAAGGGATGAAGGAGCTTACCGGTAAGATCGAGATGGGAACGCGGCGGCGGAGGATGGCCCGGCGGCGGCGGCTCCTAGGGACCTCCGGTGAGTTGCTCGAGGCGTGGCGGCGGAGATCGACGACGGCGTCACGGACGCGAGCGGACGGCGGCGGGTCGGTTCCGGTAGCATGCTCGCGGGGGGCGCGGCCGTGCGGGCTCGAGCTCGAGGTTGCGGGCGCCGAGAAGAGGTGGAGACGAAAGGGCAGGGGGGAAATGGTGAGCGGATCTGGAAAGTGACCCTTGGGCGCCTATTTATAGGTACAGAGGGGAAAGTTCCCTAGGGTTGGGCGGTAAAGAGCCAAAATTTTGGAAAAAAGTTATTTCGGCCGGATATTCTGGAATAAGCATTAAAGGTGCCAGTTACAGGATATCCGAAAGAGATTGAAACGGATTGCGGGCGCGATATTCGGACTGATTAGCAGATGGTACGAGTCCGGGTCTTGTGTGTTTTCTCGGAGTGTTGACCCGGGAAAACGATGTTTGCCTCGGGAAAAACCGGGTTACTATATGGACCACCTATAGAGTAAGGCCTAGCTATTATCAAAGCGTTCTAACCCGGTATTTTATGGACTTGTATGTTTATTATTTTGCAGGGTATAGCGTGCACTTCATGGTTGGTTCCGTGAAGCCCAAGCTATTCTGGGGACTACTGATGGAGGGATGATAACCCGGTAGGCTAACGTCAAGGTGTAACCCGGCCTGAAGGAAATCGTGCAAGACCCGGATAAGGAAAAGGAGTTTCTAGAAGGCCCAAGAAGGAGCATAGGCCTCGTAACCCGGCTTTGGGGTTACTATTAGGAAATTTAGGGTTTGCGTGCGGTTTCTAGGTAGGATTCTGAGTGTGCCTTGTATAGGAAGCCAGGGAGCCGGGTAAGATATAAGCCGGCTCCTAGGGTTAGAGAAAGAGAGCTGGACCAGATATTCGAGTATCCCTGTAATACGAGAGCTGATATTGTAATACTAGATCGGAGACTCGGCGACTTGATTGCCAGAGCTACCAGATCGATTGATAGCATGATTTCCCCTGAGCTAAACCCTCTCCCAAACACCAGAGTCGAATTGCCCCAAGATAAGTTACCCCTGGTAACGTCTGCCGTGATTATCCCACGACAGGCATCCTAGTTGAACTAGGAGGAGGTGGCCGCACCACAAAAGGTGGCCACACCCCTCCTTCCTAGCTCAACTCGGATTGGAGGTGGTGTGCACCTCCACCTCCTCTCTCCCTTCCTATTTTATTTTTCCCTTTTCTTTTTGTTTTCAATAAAATCAGAGAAAACACCGGGACGATGAGTACCATTTTGTGGAGTCACAGGGGCCCACCTGGCAGCCCCCAAAATTAGGGCATAGCCATGAGGGGGAAATCTTCCCCCTCCCGGTACTTCCCCCGTTATATGGAAAATTCCCGAAATTTCTCCGGAACCACTTAAGTCCTATAGATAAAATCATGCATATTATCTAATGATGTCATAAATATAATTTCGACATTCCGGGACATCTCATGCCCCCCTACATTTTCTCTGTAAAGCGTTCAACCTCAATTTCTCTTTCATAACAACTCTGTCATAAATTTCGGCAGTAATAGAAACTGTTTGTATCACTCCGAGACATCTCATGCCCTCGTTATAAATTCTCTCTGATATATATTATATATCTATCACTTAGAAACATTGTTCCGATGATACTCCTAGTTGATCCGGACCTACCGATAGACAGAAAAATAAGCCCAAACTTAAGTGTGTTTCCCCTACAGGTTCGATAGTGTGTGGACATGAAACTAAAAACTATTTCCTTTTCAATAATCAATAACGGGGTCGTGGGCACCCATATTGACCCCCACATACTAAACGAATAAACTATTGAACCTATTGGTTATTATACAAATCTCCCATTACTCATGATACCGAACTTAATTACCCGAGACTATTGATTTCGGTATTGCCTATGAAACAATATCTGGTTCACTAATACCTTTGTCTTGTCTCATGATCCGGTAATTTCCTCTTTCTCGTTACTGTATTATCATAACCCACATGATATATCATCATCATGAATTGTCTATAGAATTTATGGATATCAAGAATACCGACTGGGCCCAGGTATGTATCTTTGTTTTTACGGAGGAGTAATTCCCATCTCAGAACATCAAGGTAATATACCCCTTTAGAATTGCTCAGTAGCTACCTTTAAGTTCGTCCAGTTTACGGTGTGTCTCTTGATAGCACCAAAGTAAAACCTCCAGAATATATTATTCGATAACCTCATGGTCAAAGGATGCATTGTAATATAACCGTGATGTGCTATGATTCTAAGGACAAAGATGTCTTAGTGGATCTCTTAGCATATCAATCTACTTAGAGAATAGCCAGCCATATTGGTCCCTTCCAACAAATGCTATTCATTGATATTGCCATAAACAATGTCCATGACCAGGAAAACATAGTCATCAAACATCTAATGAATGAGTCGTAAAAGGCAAGACTAGGATTTGTTTCTATGCTAATGTTACTACACGTGAGCGTGAGTTTTCCTCCGAATCTCATATTCAGGAACCACGTGAGTTATAGCATAGTAATATGAAACATAATTATGAAACAGATTTATAAATATTATTGTCTTTTGGGTATACTCCAACACAATCTAGTACATGATAATACATTATCCATCATTATGCTTACGTCATGCTCATGATTTAAACTTGGATTAATTTAATCGGAAAATTGCTTAAATTCTTAACAATCTGAAGGATTCATACGACTACCCTGCCTGGACCCGCTTCACCGTGATCGGCACTGCATGTCTAGTGGTAATCCTGTGATCTATACCTGCAACGGATCTTGTTCGACGCGATAGAAATTTATGTTTTGCGCTAGTGTAGCCTACCAGTTTTCCTACATCTCTGCGCCGCCAACCCTAGGGGGAGCCGCGCAAGTCCCTGCCTCCTCCGGCCGCAGGGGCAGACGAACGAGAGGGAAGGAGAGTCGTGGGAGGGGTGTCGGCGGGGCGCGGTTGCGAGTTGGATGAGGAGAAAAGTCCCAAGAGAGGATTGGGGGAGGCGAGACGCGAGCGCGATAGGGCTACGGTTTCACTGCGACGCATAGAGTGGGGCAAACCAAGAGATGTGGATGAGCCGGTCTCGCCCTCTAAATTGTGGAGCCCATGTGCAGCGAGGCCCACCTGTCATCGACCTTTTTTGTGAAGAGAGAAGTGACCTCAGGAAACAAAGATCGAACGGTTGCAGTGAAAAGCGGTGGTGCAAGCTGCATTGTTGAAAGCAATCAGATGTAGGCGGTTGATTTGCCCCTGTCGATGGCCTGGTTGGCCTGGTACACTACTAACATTTAAAGAAAAACATAGCTGAATTTCTGATTGAGCTTGTTCAATCAGAATTTTTGTCTTCAATTCAATAAAAACCTAACGGCGAAGTTTCAAAAAAAAGAGAGTAAGGGTTGACCTTTCAAATATGAAGATGCTTTTAATATATATTTTCTTTAGTATCCCTCCGATCCATAAAATGTGTCGCTCACTTAGTATAAAGTTTGTACTAATTTGTCAGACCCCAGACCTAGAGATATACATACTGTTATGTGCTCCTAGCCATGGACTCACAAGGGCTTCAGGGTTACCAGACCCGGCCGCAACAAACAACGGCAGGCAGACCGGATTCATAGGCACGTAGGCCGGATCCCCAGTCTACTACTCCTTGTATCCATGCTAGTCATAACCAATTATGCATACCCAAGCGTCCACGAGTCGGTTGAAACTGAAGGAACGGGACCAAAGTTATACAGAGCTGCTATGTGTCCAGAAAGTGCAACAACAATTGAGGGTTATTGGGGTTACCTCGCCCTAGGCCGAATCAGATCGGCAGACGGGCTCGGACATGGATCATCGGCTCCACAACCCCTCGACTGCGACAACTATGCAGGCATAGCCAAAACTGTATAACAACGGGCTCGAAACCAACAACCGATCAAAGCAGCACTCTAGACATGAAAGTTGTATTAAACAAGTCATACTAGAGTAGTTTTACACACAGAGGTTACACGACCAACATAGGTCAAGCAACCCAACATTACAACAAGCAGCGAAAGCAAATATGTTGCTATACAACAAGACTGCAAAAGGACTAAGAGTCCAAAACATAAGCAACATAGCCAAACCCATACTACAGATACCAGGCTGCCACCTGGGAACCCCTAACTACTCATCGACGTCGAGGTAGAACCCTTCTTCAGCTGCATCGCCGAAGTCTGAAACAAAACAACAACGAGGCAAGGTTGAGTACAAAGGGTACTCAGCAAGACTTGGCTTTTAAGTTATTTTGCGTAAATCCATATTTGTTTTCCCAAGTCGAGGAAGAAGAAGCACGTGTAATAGAGCATTTCTAAAACAAAAGAGGAATCTAACAACTACTGAGATCATCATGTTCTTTTGTCCACCAGTACGTTCTCAATACCAGACTACCCTATACTACAAGAATCACCCCTCTCGACGTAGTCGAGGAGGCATCCTTCATTCGTTGTCAACAAGTTTTAGTCATTCCGTTAGAGTTGTCTATGATCACAGAATCCGTTGCCAAGTCGTCCGTAACAGTGGACACGACTTCTCGAGGAGATTTAACCCTGCAGGGGGTACACGTTAGCCACACATGTCAACTGTCTCTTAACGCCACGCGGTAACGCTCCTCTCTAAGAGCGCGACAGTGTGGTCGACCAAGGCCTTTACCTTGCTTAGCCCTATCCATGAGTCAACCCAAACAGGGCCACCCCGTCAACAGAGAGTTGGCCACCTCCTGACGGCACCTGTTCTGTGAGTCGGGACAAGATCCATGTACGTCCATCACTGGTCCCGGTCACGCCCTAGTTTTCTCCAAAACATTTTATGACACACCCGCAAATGGAAACTTCAATCTACGTGACCCATGGAAGTGACTAGACAAGTTAGTTAGCCGAGCGCGGTCTGTTAGGCCCCGCGTGTGGTTGCATGCTCAATCTTGGCTTCGAAGGCGAGAACTCACAACTAGGGGCATGAACGAGACAAAAGAGTATATTACATCAATAAGATTTTTACATCAATAAGATTTTTTTGTTCAAATGACTTGGGGAACTCCATAGATAGGTTGCATTTGTTTCACTGATCATTTTGGTATATTACACTTAATTTTATTGATGTAAAATTTTATTTCAATATTTAAATGGATTTAAAACAAATTCAAAATATGGCCTCATTTTGCACTTTGTAAAACATGGATGAAAATGGTATAAACAGGTAGTTCATATTTTTCTGAACAGTTTGCATACTTTTTCATGATTTTTGGAGTTATAAATTAAAAGTTATTTAATTTACAAATTTTAATTATATTCTGTTATTTCTATTTTTTGTGGGCCCCACTTAACAGTGTAAAACAGAAAAGAATAAATAGGGGCGCGCCACGTGGGCAGGTGACGTCACGATGACGTCACTGTGAAGCCACACGATGGCCGGCCGGGGACGGACGCGCTCGCCGGCGGCGATTCCGGCGGTCCACGGGCGCGTCGTCTGTTGCGTTAGATTCCTCTCGCCGAGGGGATTCTAACGAGGGCAGCCTCGTTTGCAAGGAGGCAACGGTGGCGAGCCGGCGTGAAGAAGCGGCGACGGAGTTCGTCGGGCTCCGGTGGGTTCGACGTTTGCGAGCGAGAGGAGGGCAACGGAGGGTTCAAGGAGGAGGTGAAGCTCACCGTGAGCTCGCCGGAGGGGTCGGCGGGGCCGGGGAAGGGAGGAAACGGCGACGCGGTGGAGATTCCCCGGCGGCCGGAGAGGAGGGGGACGGCGCGATTCGCTGCGCCTAGTCCATCCGGGCGTCTCCACGTGCTCGGGGACGAAGAGGAGGGCGGCGCGGTCTTAACGAGGTGCTCGGGGATGGCGGGGTGGCAGGGGAACGCCGGCGACGGCGGATCAACGGCGAGGTGGGGTTCGGGCGCGAGGGGGAGAAAAGAGAGAGAGAGGAGGGCGTCCGAGGGGCTTCTGCGAGCTCTGCCCGATATGGACGTCTCCTCGAGGCTTCTAGTCATCCACGTCGCGGGAGAGGAAGGAGGAGGTGGCGCGCGCCGACGGTTCGTCCTTCTGGCCGGCGACAAGGAAGAAAGGGAAAAGAAAAGAAAATGTGACTTCGCGGAAAACCCCCGGGGAAAGTTAGAAATTTGCAAAGAGGTCCTTTTGGACTTAAAACAGAACCAAAAGCAGGTTTTGAGGGCCTTTTTGTGAAGCAAAAATTGCACAAAAATATTTGTTGGAAAGCTCTCCAAAAATGTGATATTTCTATCATATGGTTCTTTCATTTTGAAGAACTTTGTAAAACAAGTTTGTGTGAAGCTAGATTAAGTATTTTTTTATGATTCACTGGTCAAATTTTAAATGCAAATTTTTGGTCCATTTTTCATGCATGCATGCCATGTACACAACACCTCTTTTTATTATACAAAAGTAGGGATGTTACAAGTCTACCCCCCTTGATGGAGGGATAATACCCGGTAGGCCAACTCCAAGGTGTAACCCGGCCCAAAGGACGCTGCGCAAGATCCGGCTAAGGATAGATAAACTTCTAGAAGGCCCAAGTTTGTAGGCCTCGTAACCCGGATTGTGGGTTACGGTAAAGGAAAGTTAGGATTTGTATGCGGTGTCCGGGTAGGATTCAGGGTGCGTCTTGGAGGGTAAGCCAGGGGGTACGGGTGCTTTATAAATCGACCCCTAGGTTTAGTTGAGAGAAATCTAAGAACCCTAGCAATATCGTTTGGTATCGAGTATCCAGTGTAACACGAGAGTTGAGTTAATATCTTGAGATCGGAGACTCGGCGACTTGATTGCCGGCTACCAGATCGAGTTCCATCATGTTTTCCTCTGAGCGAAACCCTCTCCCAAACGCCTGTGTCGTCTTGCCCCAAGATCCGTTTCCCCCGGTAACGTCTGCCGTGATTATCCCACGACAGTTGGTGCCCACCGTGGGGCCTACGTCCAAAGGTGTTTACATCACGGGAGAAGCTCGGAAGAACATGGATAATCTTGTCGTCGGCGAAATCTACATCGACCACGAAGGGGAGAAGATGGTGGACGATTCTAGCTAGGGGCCAGAGTCGGATCACCTCGAATCCGGATCTATTGTTACGATCGGCCAGATCAGCGTCTTCATCGGTATGGTACGTGCATCTGATTTAAAAGGACAATATCATGTGCATACTACAGGAACTTCTAATAGGGACAAAAAGACACTCAAGCAAGCTGTGAACTCGGTTTCCTCGGCTGGTCCGGGATACCTGAGATGGGTGGAGCAAGAGATAACGTGGAGCAGAAGAGATCACCCGGAAAGAATAGAGCACCCAGGAGTCTTAGCATTGGTAGTTGCACCACAGGTTAATGGTTACGAGTTAAAAAGGGTCCTGATGGACGGTGGAAGTAGCATCAATATTTTGTACTGGGAAACTTTTTCACGCATGGGTCTCAAAGAGTCCCAGCTACAGAAAAGCTCAACAATTTTTCATGGAATAGTGCCGGGTCACTCGGCATGTCCCGAGGGGAAAATCGCATTGGAGGTAGCTTTCGGAGAATCAACGGATAATTATCGAGTTGAGTGGCTCACGCTCGAGGTGGTCAAATTGCGCAGTCCTTATCACGCACTATTTGGAAGACCGGCTTACGCCAAATTCATGGCTAGGCCGTGTTATGTGTGTTTGCAGCTGAAGATTCCGGGTCCTAAGAAGACCATCACCATACATGGAAGCCGGGATATAGAGGCCGAGTGCGACGAAGGAGATTCGGTAATGGCCGAGCAAGCTTGCAGAAAAGAAGAACTCAAGTATTATCGGTCTCAAGTAGATCCGGATGATGGAACCGCATTGAAAAGGCCGAATACTGAGGACGAAAGAGCAAAATTCAAGGCAGCACAGGACACCAAGATGATAGATTTTGTCGAAGGTGATCCCACTAAGCAATTTACTATAGGGTCTAACTTGGACAGCGAGCAGGAAAAGGCACTTGTGAAGTTTATTCGTTCGAATACGGACGTATTCGCCTGGACACCTAGCGACATGCCGGGTATCCCTACAGAGTTGGCAGAGCACAGTTTGCATGTAGATCCCAAGTCCAGGCCTGTGAAGCAGGGCTTGAGGAAGATGAATGAGGAGAGAAGGAAAGCTATAGGTGAAGAAATTGCTCGGCTATTGACAGCCGGCTTCATCATGGAAGTATTTCACCCGGATTGGTTAGCAAATCCGGTGCTAGTGATGAAAAAGACCAATGAGTGGAGGATGTGCATTGATTTTACGAGTCTCAACAAGCATTGCCCAAAGGATCCGTTCGCACTACCAAGGATAGATCAGATCATAGATGCAGTAGCTGGGAGTGACCTATTGTGCTTTCTGGACGCTTATTCCGGATATCATCAGATTAAACTCAAGAGGGAGGATTGGGAGAAAACATCGTTTATAACCCCTTTTGGGGCCTTTTGTTACAAAACCATGACATTTGGGTTGAAGAACGCTGGTGCAACTTATCAACGGTGTATTCAGAAGTGCTTCGAGGACCAAATTGGACACAACGTCCATGCTTATGTGGATGATGTGGTTATCAAGACCAGGAAGGCAGAAACATTTATCGATGATCTAAAGGAAACGTTCAAGAACTTAAGGAGGTATCAGATGAAGCTTAACCCGACAAAGTGCGTATTTGGAGTTCCAGCCGGGAAATTACTTGGTTTTATTGTTTCCGAGAGAGGAATTGAGGAAAACCCGGACAAAATCAAAGCTATCCAAAGTCTGAAAAAGCCGGAAAATTTGAAGCATGTTCAAAAGCTCACGGGCTGCGTGGCAGCCTTGAGCCGATTTATATCAAGACTCGGAGAAAAAGCAATACCCTTGTACCGGCTCTTGAGGAAATCCGACAAATTTGTATGGGATCAAGAGGCGGATGAGGCGTTCGAGGCACTAAAGAAGCAGTTATCTGAAGCACCAGTACTAGCGGCCCCGGGTCCTAAAGAGCCTATGTTGCTATACGTGGCAGCTGGCCCCCGAGCCGTCAGTGCAGTAGTGGTTGTGGAGCGTAAATAGGATGGGAAAGGTTATCCAGTCCAGAGGCCGGTTTATTATGTCATTGAGGTATTATCAGAGGCAAAGCAGCGCTATCCGCATTGGCAAAAGCTGGTTTTCGGGGTCTTTATGGCCAGCCGGAAACTTAAGCCATATTTCCAGGAACACCCCATAACAGTGGTTAGCTCAATACCAATGTCGGATATCATCAGAAACTCGGATGCGACCGGAAGAATAGCCAAATGGGCGATAGAAATGGGGGATTATCACATCAGCTACGAGCCCAGGTCAGCAATCAAATCTCAGGCTTTGGTTGATTTCGTTAATGATTGGACACACACAGGCATGACTACCATGGTTCCAAACTCCGAGTCATGGATTATGCACTTCGATGGATCAAAGCAGTACGAGGGATCAGGAGCTGGAGTGGTGCTAACATCACCCAAAGGAGACAAATTGAGTTACGTATTACAAATTCACTTTGACTGTTCCAACAACGTGGCCGAGTATGAGGCCCTACTGCATGGCTTAAAGGTAGCCAAGGAGATGAACATTAAGAGGATACGATGCTTCGGAGATTCGGACCTTGTGGTACAGCAGGTGTCAGGAACTTGGGATAGAAAGGACGCAACTATGGCAGCATACCGCAGGGAAGTTGATAGGGTTGCAGGATGCTTTTCCGGGTACGAGGTGGAGCATATAGACAGAAGAAAGAATGAGGCAGCCGACGCCCTCGCTAGACTCGGCTCGCGCAGAGAGCCGGTTCCACCTAACGTTTTCCTGGACGAATTATGGCGACCATCAGTTAAAACCGAGTCAGAGGAGGAATTGGCAAATCAAGACCCGGATTTAGGACTCGTGGCCACTGTACGTGCTATTCCCGAGTGGACAGAACCGTTTTTGGCCTACCTATCACGGGGCGAGTTACCACAGCAAGAGGTGTTAGCAAGGCAAATTCTGCGGCGAGCAAAGGGATATTCGATCATCAATGGGGAGTTATACAAGAGAAGTGCAGCAGGAGTCTTTTTGCGCTGTGTAGCACCAGAAGAAGGCCGACAGATTCTTAAGGAAATCCATGAAGGTGATTGTGGGCATCATGCATCCACGAGATCCCTTGTGGCCAAAGCTTATCGACACGGATTTTTCTGGCTCACGGCTCTAGCAGATGCGGAGCGCCTAGTGGCAAGGTGTGACGGATGTCAAAGGTACGCTCGCCAAACCCACGTGCCAGCTATGGAATTACGGACTATTCCGTTAACTTGGCCGTTCGCGGTTTGGGGTATGGACATGGTTGGTCCCTTTCACATGTCACCTTGCAAGAAGACACATCTTTTGGTGGCTATTGATAAGTTTACCAAGTGGGTTGAGGTTATGCCAGTCACCAACTGTGAAGCAGTTACAGCAGTCAAGTTCCTGAAAAGAATTATCTATCGGTTCGGGTATCCCCACAGTATAATTACCGACAATGGAACCAACATGTCCCTTGGCGCAATGGAAAAGTTTTGTGGTAGCAATGGAATCCGGCTTGACGTAGCATCAGTGGCTCATCCGCAGGCCAATGGACAGGTGGAGAGGGCAAACCAAGAATTACTTCGTGGACTAAAGCCATGACTGTGAGTCCCTTGCATTAGGGCTGCGGGTGCATGGGTCGAAGAACTACCTTCCGTGGTCTGGGGTATCAACACTACACCTAACAGATCTACTCAGATGACACCATTCTTCATGGTTTATGGTGCGGAAGCAGTGCTGCCGAGTGATATTATTCATGATTCACCTCGAGTATCAGCTTACGTCGAGGTAGAGAACGAGAAGACCCGGCAGGACGCCGTAGATATGTTAGAAGAACAAAGGGAACAAGCCCTGGAAAGATCAGCCATATATCAGCAAGATCTATGGAGGTATCATAGCCGGCGCGTGAAAACCCGGGCATTCCAGGAAGGAGACTTAGTTCTGCGCCTGGTACAGTCAAACGAAGGAAAACACAAATTATCACCACCATGGGAAGGACCGTTTATCATAAGCCGGAATCTGCATAATGGATCATATTACTTGGTAGATGCAAGGGAAGAGTCGGCTACAGTTAATGACAGCGCTTATACCAGTTCATCTATGCAAGAAAGAGACAGACCATGGAACGTGGCTCAGCTACGTCCATATTATACTTAGTAAAGACTATATTGGCAAGTGGATCGCCCAAGGGGCCTTGTTCCTGGTTGTTCTCAGTATCACCGCCAGTCGCGGCGTCTACGTTCTCAATCGGCTCCTCTGTCTGACGGTTATCCGCCTCCCGGTTATCCATCTCCACATTCTCCGGGTCACTAACGGTGGCTTGAGCGCTAAAGAAAGATGAGAAGAGGCAGTTAGCAATGGTGATTGAAAATTGTCAGGTATCAAAGGATGTCATATAGCAAAAACTTACCCGGTATTTACGGCGTAATCCGGCGGGAGTTCGCTGCTGGAAGCAGACGAAGATGTCAAAGGGACCGATAGCGGAACCCGGAATTGCCCGGCACGTGGATGGTTAGGAGAAGGGTGGCGCTGAGGAGAATTGGAAGGACGAGGCGGAGGGGCACTGGCACGATGGACGGGGGAGGTGGAGATGCCCGGGTTAAGGGGATCCTCACCCGGGGAACTCCGAGTTACTCTGCGCTTGGCTGGAAGAGAATCCTTCAAGTACGACGAGTTCGATAATTGATGGTTAAGTTGTCGCATGGCATCAAAGGAGTAAGGTTCAGAGGATATAGAAGAGAAAGGAACCTTGGACACTGCCCCTATGGTCTTCCTCTTGGCTCCAACTGTTGCCTCTTGATCAGATTCGGTAGCCTCCGGGTCATCCTCATTATTCTCACCTTCGTCCTCCAGCCCTGCGAACCGAGTGTGTGTCCGTGGGAAAAAGTTAAATAGGAGGAAAATGATGCAAGTAAAGATAATACAAGATCCGGGCAAATACCTTCATCACCGTCAGCCGGCTCATCTTCTTCTTCCGGGTCTCTGGAAGGAGGGGAGGTTTCAACTGTCCAGAAAGGATCATCGGCCTGAGACATAAAGATGAAAATAAGAACTAGGAGCAGTATCGAGTCAAGATAAGGAAATAAACTTATGAGTATCGGGTCTTACCGCTGGGGCCGGGTTTTCCCGAGTAAACGGAGGTAACCCGGCGATGTTCTTTATCACCTCCAGCTTCTCCGTCAAGAAACCCTTGATGGTTTTGTTGGTATCCCCGGCTGCAAAGCTCTTGGTGGAATATCGAAGGGCGTCTATGGTGTGCCCCGAGTATTCGCACATCAATTTGGAGCGGATAGAATTGGGTTGGATCCGGAAGTCGACCCAAGTTTTCACTAAGTTGAGCCCAAGAAGGCCTTGGGCTGATAGAACGGCTAACTTAGCTAGCAAAGGTATGATTGCCTCCCTGTCTGAGTCAGGGGCGAAAGCGTTGAAATTCTCGGAAGTATTGAGGAGGCCCTCCGAGTAACCCGGTAGTCTCTTCTCGCCGGGTGGACAGGTGTCATGGCAGTAGAAGAAGGATAGTTGCCAGTGTTTAACATGGGAGTTCAGATTAAGGGTTGGCATTGGGGAGTTTTTGCGGCGTTGGATGGATACCCCGCCGCAAGTGAGAAGTGCTCCGTCACCGCTTTCGCGGCACGGCTTGCACTGGAAAAGTTCAATAAAAGAGAGTCAAACTTGGCGGAGTGCACAAGTATGACTCGGATAGGGACAATGATGTGGGTATTTCAACATAGAGTTAGGCCTATTTCGAATACCCGGAAGGCCGTAGTGGCTCAGGACCTCGCGAAAGGAAAGGGTGACCCGGGAGGGCGGAGATCCCCGGGTCACGATGCTCTATGAAACAGATTACCTCGCCGTCGGGCGGGTGTGGGCCGGGTCTCGTCACCCGGTGCCACTCCAGTGAATGTCCTTCTGAGGGGGATAGAACCCCCAACTCGGCAATACTTCAGCTTGGCCTTTGTGACAGTGGATCGCCCCCAATTGGCGGATATGGATTGGGTTGTCTTCGCCTGGGCCGGTTGTTTCCCTTGCCTTTTGGGAGCCATGGGATCAACCTGCAAAACACAAGGAAAAAAGGTATAGGAAATAAGACTCGGAAATATTGGATTATCCGAGTCTGGGGTATCAAGTATGAAAACTAAGAACTATCCGGGTATCACGCCATGGAGTGGAGATTGCGAGGTATCCGGGTATTAAGTACAACTATGGAGATTATTGGTCACTTACGTATGGAAAAGTATTTGGGGAAGACGGATGATTGCGCATGTATCTACTGCAAGCAAAATAGCCGGAAAAGGAGGATTTTCCGGGTGTCAATGTTATGCGCGGAAAATTGAGGTGAAATGGATCTAGATTGGAAAACTTGCGAACGATTCTACGAAGAAATTGGTGATTAATAATGGTAGGAGGATGAGGTGTAATCATCAAACAGGTGGTTAAAGGAGTTAGCGAGCGTCAAATCGATCTAATCCGGTGCAACAGGAAGAACGGCCCGCAGGTTGACCTAGATCCAATCTAAGGTGAATCGAAAAATTGCGGAGCTATTTTAACAAATACTTACTGGGAGGAGCTTGAATCTGGCGTGGCGGCGGCCGATGTCGCGGTCTGGATGTCCCCCTGCAGTCCTTGATGAGCGGAATGAAGGCGCGGTGGCGGAGTTTGGCGGCGGCGCGGAACAGTTCAAGGATGAACGTGGCCGGCGGCGGCCTTGCTACGATGGCAGGCTTGAGATTCTTGTGGAATTGCGGAGCGCGGGGAATAAGGAAGCAAAGGGAAGGTTGGAATGAAACGTTGGGATCTAAGTTACCCTCTGGGCTCTATTTATAAGATGCGAGCGGATAAACCTATCTTAACGGGCGGAATCCGGAAATTTCGGGGATAACGGTCATCTGTGCGGATTTTTTGGGATATGCTTCAAGTGTTGAACGTGATATCCGGGCAGAAATAAGAAGGAGATATTTTCCGCGATATCAGGGTTAATTATCGAGTAAAGTAAGTCGGGCTTTTGGCATTTTTTATCAGGGTTTAGACCTGGAGAGCTAAGCCAAGTACTTGGAGAAAAGCCGGGTTACTATATGGCCACCATGGAGTTAGGCCTAGCTATTTATCAAAGCACCTTAACCCGGCCTCCATACACTTGTGCGTTTGATATTTTTGCAGGGAATAGCAAGCGCTTCAAGGAAGGATCCGTGAAGCCCAAGCTATTCTGGGGACTACTGATGGAGGGATAATACCCGGTAGGCCAACTCCAAGGTGTAACCCGGCCCAAAGGACGCTGCGCAAGATCCGGCTAAGGATAAAGAAACTTCTGGAAGGCCCAAGTTTGTAGGCCTCATAACCCGGATTGTGGGTTACGGTAAAGGAAAGTTAGGATTTGTATGCGGTGTCCGGGTAGGATTCAGGGTGCGTCTTGGAGGGTAAGCCAGGGGGTACGGGTGCTTTATAAACCGACCCCTAGGTTTAGTTGAGAGAAATCTAAGAACCCTAGCAATATCGTTTGGTATCGAGTATCCAGTGTAACACGAGAGTTGAGTTAATATCTTGAGATCGGAGACTCGGCGACTTGATTGCCGGCTACCAGATCGAGTTCCATCATGTTTTCCTCTGAGCGAAACCCTCTCCCAAACGCCTGTGTCGTCTTGCCCCAAGATCCGTTACCCCCGGTAACGTCTGCCGTGATTATCCCACGACACCCCTTACAAGAATCTTGTCCCGAGATTCCTAAGTTTTAGAAAAGAAATCGGGGTACTTAGATCGCAAACGATGTTCTCGCTCCTAGGTTGCTTCGTTCTCAGAATGATGTGACCATTGAACTTTGAGGAACTTGATGGTTTGAATGTGAGTTCTTCGTTCGGCCTCATCAAGAATACGGATAGGAACCTCTTTGTAAGAGAGATCATCCTTGAGCTTGATAGTCTCGTGGTCCACACCACGGACATGATCTTTAAAGCAGCGTTTGAGTTGGGAGACATGGAATACATCATGGACATCCGGAAATCCTGGAGGCAACTGCAACTGATATGAAACTTGACCTCATTTTCCAATGATAGGGAAAGGACCGATGTAACGAGGACCCAGTTTGCCTTTGATTCTGAATCCTTTTCCACCTTTCAAAGGTGTGACTCGAAGATAAGCTTTCTCGCCAATTTCGTAATGAACATCTTGGTGATGACGATCATAATAACTGAGCTATTTTCAGTCGTTCACGAATGATGCGAATGATCTCTTCCACTTCCTTGATTGTATCCGGACTGAAGAATGATCTTTCACCGGTTTCAGACCAATTCAGTGGAGTTCGGCATTTACGACCATATAGAACTTCAAAAGGAGCCTTGCCCAAGCTAGATTGATAACTGTTTTTATAAGTGAACTCGCCAAATGGAAGGAACTTCTCCCAATCCTTACCGAACGATATAACACAAGCTCGGAGTATGTCCTCAAGAATTTGGTTAACTCTCTCAGTTTGACCACCAGTTTGTGGATGGAAAGCAGCGCTGAAAGATAGACGGGTTCCCATAGCTTGCTGGAAACTTGCCCAGAATTTGGAGGTAAACAAACTTCCATGATCAGAGATGATCCTCTTTGGAACACCGTGAAGGCTGACTATTCTGGATACATACAGATCCGCCAATTGGATAGCGGTGATATCTTCCCGAATAGGAAGGAAGTGAGCAACTTTGGATAAGAGGTCAACCACCACCCAGATAGCATCATGACCTTTCTTTGTTTTGGGGAGACCGGTGATGAAATCCATACCCACTTCATCCCACTTCCATTCAGGTATAGGCAGGGGCTGAAGAACACCGGCTGGTCTTTGATGTTCTGTTTTCACACGACGACAAGCGTCGCATTCAGCAACATACTGAGCGATTTCTCGCTTCATCCGGGTCCACCAGAATTTTGGACGAAGATCTTGATACATTTTGGTGCTACCAGGATGAATAGAAAGAGGTGTGTCATGAGCCTCTTGGAGTATTAGATTTCTCATATTTCGATTCTTGGGTACAACCAAACGGTTTTTGAAGTAGACAATGCCTTGATCATCGACAGAGAAACACTTAGCAACTCCGCTAGCAATGTTCTTCTTGATCTTGGCAATGCCTAAGTTGTTCTTCTGAACATCTTTTATTTGATCTTCGAGAGAAGGTTTTATTTCGAGATTGGCCAAATATCCGGACGGAACAACTTCAAGGTTAAGTTTGGAGAACTCCTCATAAAGAGAAGGTTGGGCTTGTTGTATCATCAAGTTGTTACAATAAGACTTCCGACTTAGCGCGTCAGCGACGACATTTGCTTTGTCGGGTTGATAGTTGAGACCCAAGTGAAAGTCCTTGATTATCTCCAACCATCTTCTCTGTCTGAGATTCAGATCCGGTTGGGTGAACAGATATTTCAGACTCCGATGATCTGAGTATAACTCACATCGGTTGCCAAGAAGATAATGACGCCATTGCTTGAGAGCATGGACCACGGCTGCTAGCTCAAGATCATGGGTTGGATAATTGCGCTCATGTGTTTTCAGTTTGTCGTGGTGTGGAGAAGACAGATGCCATGGGATGGCTAAAGTTGGGGACGATGGACGCTGGAGGTATCCGGGGAGGGATCGCACGGCGAGTAGCCGCTCTCAGGTAAGAATATCACTGCAAACACCAAGAACTACCCAGGTTCGGGGCTCTCGTGTGGAGGTAACACCCCTACTCCTGCCTATCTCTCTGTATGTATAATCTGCGAGTAGCCACAGTACAAGTTTGCCTCTTAGCCGAGTAGCCACTCGGCTGCTCTCTCTCGCTCTAGTGTTGGTCCTTGCAATAAATGCGATCTCAGGCAACGTCCCTCGCGTAGGAGGGGGAAGGGCACCTTATATATTGGTGCCCAGCCGAATAAACAAATACTATAAGGTACAACTTGATGGGACATGCCCACTGCAGGATAGCGCACGCCTCCGGCTTCTTGCTGACGCGGGTGCGGGAAGTCGCCGCGCCGTTCGGCAGATGGGACCTGTCCACCCTGTCAGTCACATAGAGTAGGCCCCTAGGCATGACCTGTCCCCTCTGTCAGTGACAGGACTTGACAGGCGTCTACCTCACTGTAGCCACACCGTAGCGCGGATAATCACGCGCTCCGTAAGTTGAACCGCATGCCTGTACGGCTACAGGATACGCGGGATCCTGTTAGAACGGCTCCATTGACTTCTTGCCCGAGTAGGAACGCAGCCCATCTACTCGGACCACTTGAACGCTATCCGGACGAATACAAACTTTCTCCTTATCGCCTCTTGGCCTTCAATACTTATGACCGGATAGGGACTACCGGGTAGAGGGTACCCGGGTAGCCACCAACCCGTCCAACAGTACTCTGATCTTCGTCTTTACCACTTGCCTTACCCCTACTCGGGGGTAGCCCTCCGACATTAGTCCCCGAAGCTGGTAGAGTCCAGCGAACTTGTTCACAGGGCCCTGCCAGCTTAAACCAAACTTGTCTTCTCGAAGCAGTAACGCCGAGTTGCACCTCAACTTGAACCAAGAACTCCTTCTCAAATCTCTCCAACTGTGGCCACAAAAGAAACTTCCTTGTAGCCGAGTAGAGCACTTTCTCTACTGCGCGGCCGAGTAAATTGACTTAGCGAAATTTTGAACACGATACCGCTGGATCGGACCAAATCCATCTTTTCATGTCGCTACTGGGCACGTGTCAAGCCCCCGTGCCCCCGACGCCTCGGTGCCAGGGACACAGCAGGCCACACGCTAGTCTCTGCAACCAGGGCCCACAGCTCGTTAGGTCACGTCGCACGGGTACTCGAGAGCCCACGATCTGGGACGTGGGATTAACTGCGCCTGTTACGCGCGCGTTTCGCGTTGTGTGCGTTTCTAACGGGCAGTTAACCCACGCCACACGATCAATGCCCACGATCAATCCAGAGGTAACTGCAACGCGCGGGGAGAGATAAATACCCCTGCACCGCCCACTTCTTCTTCTTCCTTCGCATTTCCAATCTCATGCTCCCCTCGCCTCTGTCGCTGCCGTCGAGCACATCGCCACCGCGAGCACTCACAGCGCCGCCGCGCCACGCACACCAAGAGAGAGAGAAAAGAGCATCTCCGCGCAACCCCGACGAGCTCTTCCTCTCCAACAGCTAGCCTGCCTCCATGGCGCACGGGACGACACGGTTCCCGCCCGAGCCGGCTGGGAGGGCTCGGACGTCACCACGGAAGATTGCCAATGGTTGGTTAACACCCGTCGCATCCCTCCCGGAGTCGTCTGCCGGCATCCGGGCACCGAGCTCATCCCGAAACCGGACAAAGATGAGTACGTAGTCTTTCTTACCCACTTCAAACGCGGCTTCGGCCTTCCCATCTCCAAGTATTTCTCTGATTTTCTCCGCCATTTCGGCCTTCAACCTCCCCATCTTCCACCATTCGTCATAGTCATGCTCTCCACACACGCCACCGTGTGTGAAGCATTCCAGGGTGTCCAACCCACCATCCATACCTGGGCGAAATATTTCATTCTCCGCAAACAGAAGATTCCAGATCCCGGCAACACTTCAGCCCCGCGTGATGACCCAGACGGGTAGCGCGATGATGCTGCAGCGTCGCACCGGACACCACCCGAGAGTTCTCGGGCTGGATACCGTGCGCAAGTGGCAGCGCGGGTTTCTGTACGTGAAGAACGTAGCCGCCGAGAAGGGGAAGCCCATAGAAGACCGGATAGGGCTCCCGAAATTCGTGAATGCGCTGCCCACTAGGCAGAATTGGGGATACCACCCAAAGAAGACCGTGCCAGACGTCCTCCAGGTCGAGAGGCGCCTAACCGAGCTGGTGGCAGAAGGGCTGATGCAGGACGATCCAATTGCATGCTCTGCACAAGATGTGCTACATGGGAGGCCCCCGTGATTGCACCAGGACAACAACTTTCGAGCTCAGCAAGGCCGAGGTGGCCATCTGGGCCAGGTCCATAATGTCGACCTCGCTCACCGAGAACTGGGCTTACGGCTTCATGCCGTACAGCCGCACCAAGAAGATCACTCAGGTTAGTGCTCTTCTCTACACCCTTATTCTTTGTAGTTGTCACCGAGTAGAACTCCTCTTAGTTTCATATGCTTTGTATTTGCATACTGTGCTGAGTAGAATGCCTCTTAGCTTTATATTCTTTAAGTTTGCATGCTGTTCCGAGTAGATTCACTTAGCTTTATGTGCTTAGTGTTTGCACGCTATCCCGAGTAGAACCTCTTAGCTTTATGTGCTTAGTGTTTGCACGCTATCCCGAGTAGAATTCCTTAGCTGAATATGCTTTGTATTTGCATGCTAATCCGAGTAGAATTCCTTAGCCGAGAACCTAACTCACAGTGCTTCATGTTTGCCTCAACTGCACATTGATCGCCAGCGAGAAGAGGACAATGAAATCTTTGATGCCAACTGGACCAAGGACAGAGAAGAAGATGATATGACCGCCTATGACTGTTGACACCAATTTTTGTCTCAAGTCATATAAATGGCCAACAATTATATATGGTAAAATAATCAATCAAATGATTAGATAGATTTATCTAAGAAAAGGGATATACTAAATTGTCAAAATATAAATTTCAACTTATGCGCCGCCACCGATGGGGTAGATCAAAATATGGAAAATATACGATGACGTGAACACTAAAAGAAATATCGGACCGGGTTCTCTAATATTGAGCGAAAAAAACTGTGGCCTGGGATGCGGCGATAAATTTACGAAATATTTGACCGCGAAAGTTTAAAGAGATATTAACCGCGGATACAACTCGGCTTTATTGCGACAAGTTATAAAATAACGGTTGTATGTTATCCGAAATAATTATTGTACAAGACAGATGAAAAATAATAAGATTTTTTTATTAGAAAAAGGGAGATCCATAAATAAATATTTGAATACCCATGAGAAATAATATCTATTAAAAAAATATTGTTTCCACTAAAATAGCCGGTTCATATGACGTACACATCACAAGAATACTAGCTGCTCGTTATCACATATTCACCGTGCCTGTATCAGGTGCTAATAAATTGCTTCAGTTAAGGCCCATATGCATAGAACTATGCATAGCCCACGCATGGATTAGCCGGCAAGATTACCAACTAATTATTTACGCAACCTATGGCCAAAACCACAGTGCATGCAACGACTTTGCATGGATTAGGCGGCCAGATTACGGACTAATTAATCACTTAGGCCCATGGCCCTATGAACCATGCATGCAAAGGATTAAGAAGGGCACTACAGATTGGTCGATGGTCAAAGCCCATAGACTAGGTACTCACTAGCTCCGATCAGAGACAAATATCTGAACAAGGAAACTTGACGAGCAAATCTCCTCTACGTCCACCATCCCCACGATCTCGCCCACGATCTGCAGATCGAGTGTGCTCCGTCTCGGACGTCTAGACCGACCGTCTATATAAAGACCTCTAAGCACCGCTGCCCAGAAAAATCATCCACTCACAACGCCCGCTGCGCACCCCGATCGATCGCCCCTGCTCTCATAGCCGCTGGCCGAAATACGCTGCTGCCCCGCTTGCATACAGAGCCCCGCTCACTTGCCCGCGTACATGTGCTAGCTAGCTTCTCGTACACAGCTGCCGGCCGCTCGTCTCTGATCGCGCTCGTCGCCGGCCACCGCTCGCTCTCTGCGTCGCTTGTCTCCGGCCGCTAGACATAGGCACTGCTATACGCGCCGTTGTCTAGTTGCCGCAGACTAGCACCAGTTTGTTGGCTGCCGCTTCGTTCCTTCCGTCCGCCGTCACCGCTCAGGTGAGAAAATCAGGACAAGCAGATTCTTTCTTCCTCCTTTATGCCTGATTATGCAGTTGTATATAAACCGATTTCTATAGCATGCTCAAATAATCTTACTTCTCATTTGGTCGTCATGGTAACTCCGGTTCCATGTTGATACAAACCGAGAATAGCAATATAAAGCAATTATGGCGTGTTGTGGTCTTTTGTCGGTAGAAGCCAGGATATGTTCCCTCCGTTTGTGCATACCAAACAATATTTGCACGCCAATTAAACTGGGTAGGCTATACATATGTGTACGCACTGTCTGAATTAATCTGCCCCTTATTTGGTCACATGGTGACTTCGGTCTCCATGTCGATACAAATTAAGGCTAGGAATAGAAGATTACTCAAACTAAATTAATTATGTGTTGATTATACATGTTCCTTGTTCGGTCACATGGTGACTCCGGTCTCCATGTTGATACGAATTAAGGTTAGAAATGAAGGATTACTCAAACCAATCATGGATGTGGCTGAATATGCCTAAACATGCACCACAACTTGATATCATGCATAGCTCTTAGCTAGAATATTATTAGTAGATAAAACTTTATTGTATATACGCATATGCACTGCCCGCACCTTATTTGGTCACATGCTGACTCCGGTCACATGCTGATACAAATTAAGGATTGGAACAAAAATCAAATGCATATTGTTGTATTCATTAGCCGGTAGAATTCAAGACATAGTTTCATCAGACCGGATAAAATAATATTTGTACATCACCTACCTTTCTAGAATTATTGGGCTTGCTAGGTAGTATCAAATATAAGTAGAACACATATTGCATATGCGCACGTGGTCTGACTAAATTAAAACTTGACCTTGGTTTGGGCTCATGGTGATTCCGATCCCCATGTTGATACAAGTCAAGGAAATAAACCAAATCCCTAAATTGGTCTCATAGTGATCTTGGTCCTACGATGATACAAATAGGGCGCATATAATGAAATTCTTCTTGGTTCGGTCACATGAAGATTCCGATCTCATGATGATACAAATCAAGAATAGAAGTAGAAACAAACCTCATGTCGTTTAGATCTTATAAAATCCTAGCTGATAGAAATTAGGATATATATGTTCTATATCGCATACATGTCATGGTAAATTAAAATTGGACCTTGGTTTGGTCTCATGGTGGTTCCGATCCCCATGTTGATACAAATCAAGGAAACAAATCAAATGCCTCATTTGGTCTCATAGTGATCTTGGTCCTATGATGATACAAATAGGTCTCGCATAATAAAATTCTTCTTGGTACGGTCACATTAAGATTCCGATCTCATGATGATACAAGAATAGAAGCAGAAATATAGCTCCATATTTGTTTGACCCCAAAAAGTCCTACCTGATATAAACTAGGACATATTTGCCCCATATGATATCATATTGAAATCCCCTAAGTTGCATGAATCAATGTTGCAATCATCAAATAATCTCATTATGTATTCCCTCATAGGGATGCATGTATCGTATAAATGAATTGTATGATTTCACCATGTTGTTAATATTAAAATAAATAGGACAATCAAATACTCATATATGGTAAATCACTTTATGCATTGTTTAGTCTCATATAGCTAAACTAAATTGATAATTTTCATCGTGCCCATGGAAATATAAATTGGCACATACTCCTAGTCTGGTTATATTACGAGCGTATACTCTATGCTATGATAGTGATAATACAAACAAAGGGAAATCACCATGCTTCACTTGGTTATGGTATACGTGGGCATATCGCTGCACGATGATAGTAATAATACAAGTGAAGCCAAACTCTATAAAATATTTTCATGAATCTGAAATCTAAAATCATATAAATATTTCACTAGTTTCATGTGACATATTTGAACTAGTATGGATAATGTGCATGTAGAAAACCAACTTACATGTCAAAAGATAATCTCATATAAATCAAACTATGCACTCCATATAGGTGCATGCGTGTTATAAGATATACCTCATATAGAAGAAAATGAAGCCATGCACTCCTCTCATATAGGTGCATATACCCATATAAATATTACGACTAGGATCATACCCATATCGCTTGCACTAAACATAACTTAGTGCATCATCAATTTCCATAGCCTCCTCATATGTGGCTTGTCAAATATATATTGTTATAAAATGAACATGATATCCTCTAAATTCCATGCATACATATAGAAATCAAATGCATGATAAAGTAACTCATAAAAGAGTTGTGCCCTATGTTGCACATAGGCTTGTTAAACCGGTTAGTTAACCATTCAAACCATCTCTATATTACGAAAGGATAAAACACTACTTTACCAAAATTATGAAAACAAACAAAGTATGCAGTGTCATATACTGACATGCTAAATATGATTAAATGATGGACATTATGCTACCCACATACTTCATGGCTCCCCGAATGCGCCAACATCGACGACAGCGAGGCGGATCTTTTATTTCTACATTTTCTAGTTTCTTTTAGCTTCTACATTTTGTAGTACTCATGTGTTATGATGCCATGTAATAGTTATGTTGGAATTCTTAATCAGGGGTTTTCTCTCCGGAGATGTAATTAACAGTTCTTTTATGTATATGTAAGAGTTCTGGAAATAAAGTACCTGCAATACTTGATAGTTGTCTCATTTACTTTGACGCACTTTAAATATTATATTCTATCTGTCTCTATGACGTGGACGCGTAGTAGTATTTTTTTTATCGCCCCATTTTCCCGTCATTAATGACACTCAGGATACCCTGTGTATCGCCAACGCCAATCAGCCCGGTAAGTCCCGAGCAGATGCCTCTATTCGGGATTGGTCCAAAGATGAAGAAGGTGATTGAGTTCACCTCTCTGCTCACCAGTAGCGTGTTTTGATTCCCTTCTCTCTTGCTTGTTCTGAATTCCCTTCCTCTTCACTCTGCAGAGGACCCTGAGTTGGACGACGAGGATGAACCCCTGATCGTCGATCCGCTATCGGTGGCCGCTCCCAATACTCGAAAGAGAGTTGGCAGCGGTGCCCAGGCACCTGCCCCCAAGAGGACCAAGAAGACCGCCGTGCCCAAGACCGGCGCTTCCCGCAAGAGGAAAGCCCCCACCAGCAAAGGGTAAGTGTTCCTCCGAATACATCTTGATTTATTGCCGCTTCCTATTGCACTTTTCCCCTGATTCCCTTTTCTGCTTTCTGGTCTTGCCCTATTCTTCCTTCCAGCGCGCCTCTTGACGCTGATGCCGCCACTACGTCAGCTCCTCAGACGCGGACAGCCTCGTCCCAAGAGGAGACTGTCGAGCTCTCGGATGAAGACGAGAACCAAGAGCCACGGGGAAGGGCGCGTGCGTCCTCCCTAGTTAATGAAGAGGAAGACACTGGCGCCGAGAACGATGGCGCCAGGATTGAAGTAGACCTCACCTCCGAGCAGTCGCCGCCTGACGCGCGGCCAACTGGCCGGGTTACCGACGAATCCGCGAGACCGCCAAGTCCTCCGGCTGCATCAGTCGAGGAAAACACTGATCGTGTTGCCGAGCAGCAGCAGCAAGAAGATGCCGCCCTTGAGCGGCCAGATGCCACCACCGAGCAGCAGCCAGAGACAAATGCTGCA
Organism: Alopecurus myosuroides; assembly: GCA_028641055.1. NCBI lineage: Eukaryota > Viridiplantae > Streptophyta > Magnoliopsida > Poales > Poaceae > Alopecurus > Alopecurus myosuroides. The sequence goes on from CM054058.1 coordinate 190,375,832, forward strand.
GAACGAGATGACCCCGCGGCCGGGCCGCGGGTAGAAGATACTGCCGCCACAAGGCCAGATCCCGCTGCTAGCCAACCCGCCAAGAGCAAGTGCAGCCAGATGCCGCACCGAGTAGCCGACCATCTGTGCCGCCAACTCCGCAGGCAACTCCACCCAGCGCACCAGTTCCTCCAACAACTCAGCTAGTGCCACCACCTCCTCAGCCTACTCTCCAAGTGCCACCACCTTCTCGGCCAACTCCTACGCCAAGCACCAAAAAGATCACCAAGACAGCCGAGGCAACCCGGATACAACCAAAACGCACAGCTTCGCAGGCTGGGCAGCAGATGCCGCCCCCAAGCCGCAAGGTGGGCAGTCCGGGAAGCAGGTGAAGAGCACCCAGCTGACGCTCACTCCGTCCACTTCAAGCGCCAACCCGGCTGCCCCCGGGGTCAGCACTGGCCCCGTCAAGAAGCAGAGTGCTGGAGCTAGCGGCAGCGCGCCGCGCACATATCCCGAGTACATGATGAACTTGTCGCAGCGCCACGAAATCCCGCTGTCCAGGGATGAGAAGCGACTAGTCGCTCTCAAAGAAGGCCAAGCCGTGGAAACCTCCAAGTCCAAGGGGAAGAAGGGAGCCGTGGTAGAACTCTCTTCCCACGGTGAAGGCAAGGAGGAGCTTCCCGAAGAAGGCCTTGCGGCTATCCTGGACCGAGTAGGCTATGTTGAGAAGGCCTGGGACAGCAAAGCGCACGGTAACAACAGCTGGAACGGTACCGAGTTGGGCCAGCTCGATCACTACCGAACAGACTGGAACAAGGCTGATATTGGCTCTGTTGGCATGACGGTTGCCAGCCCTTGCTGTACCTTGGCCGGGAAGCTGTGCGTCCTCCGCAAAAACATCGAGGACATTGAGCAAAGCTATGTGGTAAGTGCCTCTTCTCCTTTTTGCATTTTCCGAGTTGCTGGTTTCTTCGTTCTCTTCTCTTTTTCTCTTAGTCATTCTCCCAGTCCCCGAGATTCGGGCCGAGTGGGTGAAGACTCAACCGAGTTGACATTTACTCGGGCCAAATCTTCCAAAAAACGTACACTTTTTTCTTTTCTTTTTCTCTGCAGGATAGCGTCCAGAACAGGACAAAGATTTTCCGTTGGCTACTCTGGAATCACCGCCAGGCCAGAGAGCGGAACCAGGCTCTGGAAGCCGACAAGAAGGACCATGATGCGATGGAGCAGATGGCCCTGGAACGCACTCTCCAGATCTCTGAGGTCGAAGGTAAGATTTTAGCATCTCGGTTTGTGCGTTTTGTATTTACGCCCGTTTTTTGCTTTTTGCTTCATTGATGTCTTCTCTGCAGGCAAGCTCAAGGATCTGGTGGATAGGCACCGAGACTGCGAAGTTTTCGCCGCCTCCGCCCAGAGCAAGATCTCTACTCTAGAAGGTGAGCCTTCCTCTTTCTTTTCTGCAATTGTATCTTCCTACTTGGCTGCTTTGCTGATAATGTTGTTCTTCTCGCAGAAGAGTATAAAAAATTCCGGGAGCAACACTTGCAGTGCCTCACGCCCGCTGAGGCACAACAAAAGTTGCAAACCCGAGAAGCAGAGATAGAGCAAGAGCGCACCATCGAGATGACAGAATACGAGAAGCTCCAGGTTGATCTCCAAGCCGCACTCCAAACTGCCATCAACCATGTCAACGAGAAACAGGAGTTCGAGAGAACATCCAAAGCCGAGAAGCAGACACTTGAGCTGGAGATCCAGGTGCTGAAGAACCGGAACTCGGCTCTCGAAACCCAACTCTGGAAATCTCGCCGTATCCAGGATAAGCACATCACAGATGAGACCGACTGGCATAGGAAGCTGGGAGCAATTGTCCTTGAGATGGAATGTAAGTTGTCATTATCCGCTATCCTGTTTGCCTTTTTTCTCTCTGTCTTCTTCTATTCTGTTTTTCTTCTTCCCAGTTTCTGTTTCTGACCTAACTTTAGGCCCTGCTGATTTAGATGTCTTCCCGGAACTTCGTGCCGCTGGCGCAACTGCTGCGGACAAATCAAGGAAAGCCAGGGCAGCAACCGGTCTTGGCCTTAATGATGGATCCACCATCTCGGACCTTCTTGCCAACCTGAAGACACAGGTGCATTCCCTCAAGGGCCTGGGCACCTCCATGGTGGCCACAGCAATCAACTTGCACACCCTGTTCTGGCCAGGGAAGGAGGTCCCAGAAACATTCCATGGAATTGCCGAGAACCTGAACGGAGTCAAGGCTGCGCTCAAGAAGTGGCGTGCCTCCGCAGCTCGGGCAGGAGCTGACGAGCTGCTGCACTTCATCGTGAGCTGGTACGAGAATCTGGATCTCCAAAGGATCAGCACGCGCCGCGAAGACTCCAAGTGGACCAAAGATCCGGATTGCGTTGCTTGCCGAAAAGAGGTGGCTTATGAGCTTGTTTCCTATGCTGAAACGAGCGTCTTCATCGACGGCCTCACCGAGCCTGACACAGACGTTGGCGAAGATGATGATGACGAGGACGATGATGAGGACAACATCACTGATGAAGACTTGGCCGACTTCACGGAGGGTGCCGAGGAGGAGGGATCCAAGCAGGAGAAGGCCAAGGGAACGGAGAGTAACGAGCAGCAAGGCAATGCTGAAGACTCCGAGTTGGCCAGCAACCCAGAGGCCAAGCAGCCGCAGTCCGCCGCGCAGGAGACCACCATCACCACCGAGATGGTGATCCAAGATCCGGCTCTCGAGTTGGGCGTGACTGCTGCTGCTACGGACGGTCTCTACCCGCTAGCCTCCGACTCTACAACGGATCCCATCTCTGTGGCTACAGCAACCTTCGATCAAGCTGTCACGGCCAACACTGACGCGGACAACACTGCTTCCACTATCGTGTAATTCCTGCAAGTCTTACTTCCAAACTTTTATCAGATCCCCGGGATGCCGGGTGCATATGTAATCAGTACAATCATGCTCTTTGCTACTCAGTTTTAATTCAGTTAACAGTTTAGCAACTCTGGCTCAATGCCGGGTTGCGTTTCTATGCAAGTCCCCGAGTTGCATTTTTTATCCACTCATTCTCTTTGTCTCAGCTCTTACCTCCCAATTGTGGCTTTTTTGGTAGTCGAGTCACAAGATTTCACAGTTTGAGTTTCAAATACTTAGCCACTTATAAAAATGCATAGTAACGCTGCCCACCACTTAGCCGAAAAGAAAAAACAGAAACGGTTAAGAACACCCTACTCGTTTGCTACACCTCTCTTTTCCTTAGCAATTTTTCGTGTGCTCATTGACCTTTGGCTTGTTCTCTTGCTTGCCATGAAGTAGGGTTGCAGACAGCAGCAGAGTCGAAGAGTTGGACCTTGGGTTTAAACACACTACTAGATATGCTTATGAAATTCTAGGTAAAGCAACCGAGTAGACAAAGTAAAACAGAATAGAACAACACAGAACAAATTTGGACAAGGGCAGTCCCCGAGTTTGAATTCGGAGTGCCAACTAGAATTTTAATTCGGTTGAGGAGATACATACAACTTTCTGCTCATGAATGAAAACGGCGGAGTAGAGCTACATTCCAGGGGCGCTTAGATTCCTCTCCAGCTCTATCCGGCATGTTCTTCTGGGGTGCCTGTGCGTCAACTAGGTAGTAGGAATCATTGTGCAGAGCCTAGCTCACAATGAAAGGCCCTTCCCACGAAGGGGACAATTTGTGCATCCCGGCCGTGCGCTGCACGAGCCTAAGGACCATGTCTCCTTCTCGGAAAACCCTTGGGTTTACTTTCCGGCTGTGATAATGCCTCAAGTTTTGCTGATAGACAGCTGAACGTGACAGAGTTAACTCTCTTGCTTCTTCTAGTAGGTCAACGTCATTTTCTCGAGCTTCTCTCGCCTCCGCCTCAGTGTAGAGGGTTACTCGGGGCGAGTCATGCTCTAGGTCAGTGGGCAACACGACCTCAGCTCCATATACCAGGAAGAATGGTGTGTATCCGGTTGATCGGTTAGGGGTAATCCTTAGACTCCACAACACCGCCGGCAACTCGTCCAGCCAACAACCAGGGGTTCGCTGTAATGGCTCCATCAACATTTGCTTTATGCCAGATAGCACCATGCCATTTGCTCTCTCAACTTGCCCATTGGAGGCCGGATGCGCAACAGATGCAACATCTAGCCGGATCCGCTTCTCTTTGCAAAATCTTGCGAAAGCACCCTCAGCGAAGTTTGTGCCATTATCAGTGATGATGCTGTGTGGGTAGCCGTATCTCAGGATCACATCCTTCAGGGAACTCACAGCTGTGACTCCATCACACTTCCGAATAGTCTTGACCTCAATCCACTTGGTGAACTTGTCAACCATGACCAAGATGTGAGTCATGTTGCCTCTAGCCGGCTTGAAAGTACCCACCATATCCAAACACCAAACTGCAAATGGCCAAGTAATGGGAATGGTCTTCAACTTGGAAGTTGGCATATGAATCTTACTTGCAAATCTCTGGCATCCGTTGCACTTTCTCACTATATCTTGAGCTTGCTTCAAGGCAGTGAGCCAAAAGAAACCATGCCGGAAAGCCTTGTTGACCAGAGCCCGAGAACAGGCGTGATGCCCGCATTCCCCTTGGTGTATCTCCACAAGAATTTCTTCTCCTTCCTCTGGCTCAACGCAGCGTTGCAGCACGCCAGTGGGACTCCTTCTGTGCAACACCTTGTTGAGGATTGTGTAGCCCTTGGATCTTCTCTGTATCTGCTGGCTGTGACCTCGTCACTTGGCAAGGTGCCATCCGTTAGAAAGGATAATATGGGCAGAGCCCAACTCGGTGTCTCCCGTGTGGGAAACACTGGTTCGTCCACTTCCATTGGATCAGCCACCAAGACCTCTTCTGTGTTGGGGGCGAGTCCCCGAGTCCCCGAGTACTGAGAAATGACCCCCTCGATGAATGCGACAGTCCCCGGGTTGAATGGAGCAGTCCCCGGGTTGTAGGTGCCAGTCCCCGGGTTGGAGACGACAGTCCCCGGGTTCTCTTTTGTAGCCTCCCAATCAATCTCCATTGGAACAGCTTCCTCTCCTCGCAGAGAAGGAACAAAGATAGACTCCGAGTTGGGGGATGGCTTGATAGATGGCTTCCTCAAATGCTCCAAGGCAATCCCAGCTAGGATGAACTGCCGAGAAGACCCCAACTTGGACAACTTGTCAGCTGCATCATTCTCAGCTTGGTGTATATGATGGAACTCACACCCTTCAAAGAAGCCAGTCATGGTTTGCACCAGAAATCGGTAAGATGCCATGTTGGCATCCAAAGCATCCCAGCTGCCGGATACCTGCTGCACCACCAAATCCGAGTCGCCATAGCATACGATGCGTTGCACTCCAATCTCCTTGGCTACCTTTAGGCCATGTACCACTGCCTCATACTCGGCCACATTGTTAGATGCCTTGAAGTGAATCTGCAGCACGTACTTGAGTTGATCTCGCTTGGATGACGTAAGCACTACGCCAGCACCAAGGCCTTCCATCACTTTGGAGCCATCAAAATGCATCTTCCAGTAATTGGTTTCCGGCAAGGGAGGCTCGTACTGCATCTCGGCCCAATCCACCAAGAAATCAGCCAGAGTTTGTGACTTAATTGCTTCTCTTCTCGCGTACAGAGGAGTGTACGCGGCTAGCTCGATTGCCCACTTGGCTACCCGGCCGCTTGCTTCCTTTTTGCCCATGATCTCCGAGATGGGATCAGTGCTCACCACTGTGATGGGATGCTCTTGGAAATAGTGCTTCAGCTTCTTGGCGCCCAGGTACACGTCGTACGTCATCTTCTGGTAGTGCGGGTAGTTCTGCTTGGAGCTGGATAACACCTCACTGAGATAGTACACTGGCCGCTGCACAGTCTTGCCTTCCTCTTCTCTCTCCACCACTATCACCACACTGACTACCCGGTCGGTTGCCGCAATGTACAGCAACATTGGCTCTTTGGGTAGAGGACTAGCCATGATGGGAGAGCTACCCAGCATGGTCTTCAATTCCTTGAATGCCACATCAGCATGCGGTGTCCAGACAAACTTGTCACTCTTCTTCATGAGTTGGTAAAGAGGCAAGGCCTTCTCGCCCATTCTGCCCAGGAAGCGGCTCAGAGAAGCCAAGCACCCGGTAAACTTCTGCACATCCTTCAGTGATCTCGGCAAAGACATGCTCTCTATAGCTTTTATCTTTGAAGGATTGGCTTCAATGCCCCGACTGGATACCAAGAAGCCGAGTAACTTGCCAGCCGGGACGCATAAGGTGCATTTAGTCGGATTCAACTTCATCCTGTATTTGTGCAAGTTGGCAAAGGTTTCCTCAAGATCACTAAGCAGAGTATGTGTTTTTTCGTTTTGATGACAATGTCATCTATGTACACCTACACATTTTTGCCAATTTGATCATGCAAGCATTTCTGCATGCATCTCTGGTAGGTAGCCCCAGCATTCCGCAACCCAAAGCACATGACACGATAGCAATAAGCCCCGTACGGGGTAATAAAGGCAGTTTTTATTTGATCATCCAGGTTGAGAGCTATCTGATGGAAACCAGAGTAGGCATCAATGAAAGACAAAAGTTCACACCCGGCCGTGGAATCAATCACCTGATCTATGCGGGGCAGCGGGAATGGATCCTTGGGGCAGGCCTTGTTCAGGTCGATGTAGTCCATGCACATGCGCCATGCGGTAGCGGCCTTGGGGTCCTCCTTTTTCTCAACCATAACCGGGTTGGCTAGCCAATCCGGATGCAGTACCTCCATGATAAATCCACTGATCAGCAACTTGGTGATCTGATCACCGATAGCCTGCTTAACCGGCTTGGCGTCATGCCGCACATGTAGTGAGTGCTCAACCAACTCCCTCGGGACACCCGGCAGATCCTCATTGGACCATGCAAAGACATCCCGATTCTCACGGAGGAAGTGGATGAGCTCGCTTTCCTATTTCTCTCCCAATCCGGCGCCAATGATGGCAACACGGTCTGGGAACTCAGGATCAACCTGGACTTTCTTTGTCTCCTGGGACGCCTGGAAAGCCGTTCCGTACTGGGAACCCGCCATGCCAGGCGCACCACCTTGCGCCGCTTGAGCCATAGCCACCACCTCATGTATCTTCTTCTTCTCGGTAGCAATGACCATGGACTCCGCCAGCTGAGAGCTAGCAGACGCGCATTCCAGGGAACGCTTGTAATCACCCGAGATGGTGATGACACCATTGGGACTAGGTATCTTCATCTTCAGGTAGGATGCATGGGTTGAGGCCAGAACATGCTGAGGGTAGGCCTACCGAGTAGAGCATGGCAGGGGCTCTGAAGATCAACTACTTCAAACTGCAGGCACTGGGTGCGGCAGTTCTCCCTGGTGCCGAATAGGACATCCACCCAGATGCGGCCGATTGGGGCACAAGATACTCCCGGCACAATGCCATGGTCCTACTAGGTAGGAGCATGTTCTCGGCGAGGCCAAGCTTCTCTAGTGTATCCCGGTACATGATGTTGATGCTGCTGCCGTTATCGATCAGCACCTTGCTGAACCTGACATTCTTCTGGGTTCCCAATAAACTGGGATCCACCACCAGAGCATAGGTACCCGGATTGGGCATCACCTTGGGATGATCAGCTCTGGACCAAGTAACCTCTTGGTCGCACCAGTGCAGGTAGTGAGGCACAGCTGGGATCACTGCATTTACCTCCATCGCACGCCTGTGCAATGACTGCTTGTCGTCTGGCTCGATGGTGAAGATCATGTAGCTCTCATGGTGCTCCTGGTACTGGTTGCGGTCTCCACCACCATTGTTTCCGTTGTTGTTGTTGTTGTTCCTGTTGTTATTGTTGTTGTAGTTGTAGTTGCAATTGCCGTTGTTGTTGTAGTTGCGGTTGTTGTTGTTGTAGTAGTTGCGGTTGGCTCCCTGAGCCACTTGGTTCATGTTCTCCCTTCTCGGATTCACTGCAGGCCTGGGAGCAGCTGCCCGAATAGGCTGCACATTGGCATTCGCAGGCGGCAGAGGAGGAGGAGGGGGCAGCTGACCAACGTCTTCATCCTTGATGCGGTCCCACCAGCTGCACTCCCGGGTAGTGTGGTTGGCTGGCCTACTCGGATGCCGAGTATGGAAGCTGCACGACAGGAGTAGGGGTGTTACCTCCACACGAGGTCCCCGAACCTGGGTAGTTCTTGTTGTTTGCAGTGATATTATTACCTGAGCGCGGCTACTCGCCGTGCGATCCCTCCCCGGATACCTCCAGCGTCCATCGGCCCCAACTTTAGCCATCCCATGGCATCTGTCTTCTCCACACCACGACACAGTTGACGAGAACCGGAAGCCACCACATGACCTTCTTGCATTAACACACAACCGAGTCCTTGTTGAGAGGCATCACAGAAGATGACAAAATTCTTGCTCATATCAGGAAGAACAAGCACAGGAGCGGTAGTCAGTTTGGTTTTCAGAGTTTGGAAACTTTCCTCTGCCTTTTCTGACCACTCAAATTTCCTTTATTAAGAAGTTAAGTCATAGGTTTGGCAATTTGGGAGAAGTTCTCGATGAAACAACGGTAATAACCTGCAAGTCCGAGAAAACTCCAAACATCCTTGACTGACTTAGGTGTTTCCTAGTCCAGAATGGTTTGGACCTTGTCTGGAATGACGGCAACACCTTCAGCAGACACTACGTGTCCGATATAAACGAGCTCTTTCAACCAGAACTCGCATTTGGAGAACTTGGCATACAATTTGTGTTCACGGAGTTTGGATAACACCAAACGCATGTGTTCAGAATGTTCATATTCGGTTTTGGAATAGACCAGGATATCGGCGATGTAGACCACGATGAACTTATCAAGATACTCCATGAATACCGAGTTCATAAGCCTCATGAAGGTAGCTGGAGCGTTGGTAAGACCGAAAGACATGACGGTGTACTCGTAAAGACCATATCGAGTAGTGAACACCGTTTTGGGAATGTCCTCCTTTATGATCTTTATTTGATGATATCCTGATCGCAGGTCCATCTTGGAAAAGACAGTTGCACCAGCTAACTGATCAAAGAGGTCGTTGATTCTTGGAAGAGGGTATTTGTTTTTAATGGTCACTGCATTCAACGGCCGATAATCAACAACCAAACGTGGAACATTGGTATACCGCTTCTTGACAAAGATAGTGGGAAAACCCCAAGAAGATGTGCTAGGTTTGATGAAACCTTTTTATTTTAACTCCTCTATTTGACGCTTCAATTCAACCAACTCCTTGGGACCATACGATAAGGTCTTTTAGACATAGGAGCGGTACCAGGGACTAACTCAATGAAAAATTCCACACTTCGGTCAGGTGGCATGCCAAGTAACTCTTCAAGAAACACATCAGGGAAATCACTGACTACAGGTAACTCATGAATTTCAGGAGGGTATTCACCTTGCTTGAAGTATAGCTGCAGTTCAAGAGAAAGTTGTGTGCGTGCTGATGGCGGAATGGTGAACTCTGACCAGTACTCGATAGAAACTCCGGAAGGATGTTTCAATGTGAGCGATTTTGTTGCACAATCCATCTTAGCTCCATATTTCGAGAGCCAGTCCATGCCCATTATGACATCAAGGTCAGTCGACTTTAGTGCAATGAAGGTTGTGAGGAATTTCCAGTATCCCACTTCAACCATGAGTTATGGCGTAACCATGGTGGTTTGCCAGTTGCAACCAGGGGAGTTTACCATCAACGGTTTTGACAACTTTTCAAAAGGTATCCCATGAATTTTAGCAAACCCTTCTCATATGAATGTATGCGATGCTCCAGAGTCAAATAAGGCTAAAGCCGAAATTGAGTTGACATAAATCATACCCAGTAAGACGCTTGGATCTTCCTGAGCATCTTCAACAGTCACGTGGTTGAGACGACCATGTCCAGCACCAGCAGGCTTCGCCGTTTTCTTAGGTGGAGGAGCTGCACGTCCAGCACGATTCTGAGGGCACTCCCTTGAGAAGTGACCAGGCTGGCCACAGCGATAACAGACATTTCTGGGGGGGAGTGGCAACTGGAGGATGGGTTGCCAGTACGTTTATGTACTGACCCCTTTGGGGCTGTGGTTTCCGCAGACCTACGTTTCCGAAGATCTACATGGTGGCTACTACGTGGAGTATGACGAGACTGCTGACGAGTAGATAGCGGACCCGGGCAGGATCCGAGACTTCGTGGATGGGCTCCGTCTGTTCGTTTCCGGCCTCTTAGGCCTATTTGGTTCTTGTCTGTACTCAGACATGTTGAATGCTTCCGCTGTATTGTAATGATGTATTGTTGGGGCATGTGCCCTCTGAATGATTGTAGTTGCTATCTCTGCTCTAATGAGAGCTATTTGCACCTTATTTCAATCTTTTGTGTCGTAGAGATCTGTTGTGATATCAGTTGTTCAACGCCGTTGACGTACCATGTGTGTATGGTTTGAAGTACGTCGACGGAAGTACCTTTGATCTCTAGTGGATAGTTTACATCGACGATGGAATAGCAGGGCTTGTGTTGTCGCGCATAAGCGCAGGCCTACCAGGAAGCTGGGACGTGGGAGCAGTTATGCCCCATAATCCAAGCACCTGCTATCCAGTTCGGCCCGATGAGTATCCCCTAGAAGTCCGGGTGCGACAAATGGTATCAGAGCCTGTCTGCCTGTAGGATCCCTTTTTACTGGTCGCAGTTGAGTCTAGAAACTATTTTGTAGCTATATAGGAAAAATGAAACGTGAGAGTAGGAATTCTGCCATTTTCTTCTTTCCCCACCCACCCACCCTTTTCTGGTAAGGAAGTGCAACGTTGTTTTTCTATTCTCATCTAAACTTTCAAGTTAGGATTTCACGTGTTTTGGGTTTTCCATAGTACCTCAGGAGTTTTGTTCTCGTTTTCCCCGGTGTTGCTTCAATATCCTGTTCTTTTAAAGAACCTTTTCGTCCGTTGAAATCTTGTTGTTGTTTTCCACTTCAAATCTTCTACCGGCGTCTAATCAGAACTTCCTCGTAAACTCTTGTCCAACTAAAGTGTTATTTCATACCGGAGAATCACATTCCTTTGTGTCAACAATCTTTTCCACAACATACAACCCAATTCTGGTTCCACTAAGCAATCAAAACTCTGTTCACTCCCCGGGATCTCAAATGTTGACTTCCGAGATAAGTAAGAACAATCCAATCCTAATGGGAGGCCACATATTCCTTGTTTCTCTCATGATGCTTGGCAATTCTGACATTGATCTCATTCTTAGTTTTGGATTGATGTCAATAACTCTGTTCCACCCTTATTACAGATAGTCTATTCTCCAAATGAATCAAATTATATCCAGCTATACACTCTTCATACAAAACCTATACCTATACTAATAATGTTCCGGTGGTTTCCAAATTCCCTGACGTCTATCCAATGTGCACGATGTGTTTCACGTGTCACAGCTCAAGAGGATCTTCCCAAGAAGTATCCGGATCTTTTCTTTTCTCAGTAGGAATCTCGGGGCGCGATTCCTTCAAGGGGGGGGGGGCGTTTTGTAACAGCCCAAGTATGAAAACCTACCATTTAGAATGTTTGATTTCTTGTTTATTAAGTTATTGCATCATGTCATCATATTGTTGCATTTGTTTCATTTGTTTTGCATCTGTTCTTAATTGTTTTCACAATGAAAATCAAACAATTTCAACTGCTTTGTTTTCATACTTGTTCTGTTACAACCTTTGAAATAAAAATCACAAATAAAAACAACCAAATTGTTTTCTTTTTAATCCATAATGATCACTCATTAACTTGTTGGTTTTAATAAAACAATTAATTCAGTCAATTAATTCCAAATCTTTTCAAATTCAAATAAAACCTCCAAATCAGCACCTCATTTGAAAGTTATAAAAGTACCAAACAATTTATAATCACATTGTTCTATTAATAAATAGGGTTCACCCTATTAAAATCCTTGTTTTCAATATTAATCTATTCATTTCCAAATTACCTAAATTCAAACCAAAACATTCAAACATAACCCAATTTGAAATTATAAAAATGATAACCAAAACCATTTTATACCCTCTTGTTTCCAATTAAAAAACATTTGGATCAATCTATTAAAGTGTTGGTTTTAATAATCATCTTAACTATTCAAAATCATCTAATTTGGGTTATTTTCCAAAAAGCTAGTAAAAATTTGAAAATTCCAAAAATCCAATTTACCAACTGATAGCTTTTGAGCTAATATTTACCCATGATTTTTCTCTAAATTTTTAAAAAACTAAAACCCTATCCAATGCTTCCTTTTGCTTTTGCTACAAAAAAAAACAGTAAAACAAAAAAATAACAAAGAAGAGAAAAGGAGGCAGCCCACCTAACCCAGCCCACCAAACCTAGCCCAATACCCGTTCCCTGTTGTCTTCTTCCTCGTGGCTGTCGTCATCAGTACGAACACCAAAACCACCGTGCGATCTCCTCTCCCCCTCCCGATGGTGTGCCGTACCAGGCTCTAACCCCCTTAAAGCCCCCACCTCTGCAACCCTAGCCCATCCTCTAACCCCAGCGCCGCCATCTTCCCTTCCACCCCTTCCCTCTCCTCTCCCTGTCTCTTTTTCCCTCTGTACGTGCACTCTCTGAAACCCACCGAAAACAGCCCATGGCCGCCGGTGATCGCCGCCCTACGTTCACCTCGGGGCCTCTCTCTCGTTGGGAATGGAACCGGGGGAAGCTCCTCGTCGAGTTGGCGCAGGCGTGGAGACGGGAGGCTGCCCGGAGCGCCGCCGCCGTGGCCTCCATCGCCGGCCACCTCCTGCACGTCTGCTCGCCCCTGCAGCGACCCGACCCCTCCTGCTCCCGATCGCCCAAGGTGAGGCCCCTTCCGCCTCCTTCCTCTCGCCCCTCTACCTTGCTCCCGCGAGCCCGCACCCCCCCGCGGTTGGTCCCCTCCGGCGAGAAGCACACCACCGCCGGCCGATCTCTGTCGAGGTGAAGCCATCGTAGGTTTCAGTCAGTTACCGATTCAGACATTCAGAAAACCCACCCGAACCAACACCATAAGCCCCCCCCCCCCCCCCCGCATCCCCTTCTGTTACAACTGAATGCACCAGCCCAGTGGTGCTGTCCCCTTGGCGCGTCCAGGAGGTGGGGGGATCGAATCCCACCCCCTGCACAATTAACAACCATTTTATTTTGCAAGGTTTTGGTACAGGAACTTCCAGCAAATCACAACTAGGCCCTTGCACATTAATTCTAGACCCCTGGAATATTATTTCTAAGTCCCTGTTTCACTAAAAAATGGCAGATTTGCACTATATCTTGTAAATTGCATAAGTAAATCATTGTAACTCCAATTTTGACTTTTTAAATATGTTTTCTGTCCCAAATTAAATGTTCTATCTAAATATAAAATTTGTTTACTGTTTTGAATATTTTAAATTGGTGAAACATTTGAATTCCTGTTTAAATCACTTAATTTTGCAAAATTCATAACTTGTTCATAAAAATTCCAAATTCCACAAACTAAATATGTTTTCCAATCAACTTTTCATGTACTTTCCAAATATAGATTTTGTTTGCTGTTTTGAATAATTTAAATTGCTGAAAACAACTGTTTCTTGTTTATTGCATTTAAAATTGCCAAAATAATAACTTGCTCATTTTAAATCCAATTTCAACAAATGAAATATGTTTTCCATGCAAAATTAAACCCTCTTTCCAAATATAAAATTTGTTTCATGTTTTGAATAATTAAAATTGGTTAAATGATTTAAACCTTGTTTAAATCATTTAATATTGCTAAATTCATAACTTGATCAAATCAAATTCTTTTGGGACATATAAAATATGTTTTCAAACCATCAAAGCATAAACTTTTCAAATATGAACTTGGTTTAATGTTTTGATCAAATAAAATTCAATTAACATCCACACTTGAATTAATTCCAATTTAATTCTTGTTTAACTTGTTTAATTCCTAAATAATTTATTTGAAATCCTTTTTCAACAAGTGAAACATGTATTCCAACTAAAATCTTGTTTTCTTTTCAAATATGAACTTTGTTATCTATTTTGAACAAATTAAAGTGGTGAAAACAACAAATGCTTGTGTGACACCTTTAAGTAACCAAAATTTCCTAACTTAATGAATGAATTTCCAAACTTGGTAAACCTGATTTCTATTTGATTATATTGTTGTTATTTTGTTGTTTTCCGCATCCATGCATCATGCTAATCAACTTTCATATGATGATTAGTTGTAAAACAATTAATTCAACCATAAATCATGGGCTTTCCATATGCAATCCAATTGCATATGGGTCCATTTAATCCTGTTTCTATCTTGTCAACTAGTTTATGTTGTTGCATCAATTAAATTGACATGCATCATCCCATGTTTGTGCACTATGCCATGATATTGATTGTTTATCTTTCTGCATTGTTTGTTTGCTTCTTCTCGGATACACGACGACGTTGAGACCGCCGATACTTACGACACCCCTTCTAAGGAGTTAGCTCAGTACCAGGCTACTGGGTTTTGCAGGCAAGTTATCACTCACATGAACCACTGTGTTCCTTTCAACATTGGTTACCGATACCTTCCGTTGTTCTTTTCTGCTAGCCTTAGTAGTAGTTGTTCTGTTACGAACCTATCACATGAATCCCTTAACCCTGATATTGCCTCACCTCCACTCCTATAACCCCGTTGTTTGAGCCCGTGTCTTACTAGCATGCTTAGGTTGTTTTGCTCGAGTCTGTTACCCGTTACTTTCTGTTACTATTTCCATTACGTTGTGGGGGCTCGATGTTTAATCAATCAATCATGCTAATGTTATTGTTAAATAATAATTTGATGATAAGGCACCGGCAGGAGGCCCTGTGTGGTTTTGAGGCCTGCTAGTGTCGACCCTAATAGGAAAAGGGTCTTGTCTACTGATCCATGATGAGCGCACTAACCGCATGTGGGAAGCGAGTATGGGCGCCCCCCTCAACTTGACCTGATTCGCATCTCGTCCAAATCGCCTCATTTAGTTCGTGTTTTCCATTTGCCGCATGCATGTTTTTGCGAGCCCAGGCCAGGGTGGAACTTTTGTAGTCGGCATATAGGGGGACACGGTCTTAGAGTGCTATGAGGGTCCCTTTTCTTCGGGGCTTGATTAGCCGTGCGCCCAAGGTTCTTTGGGCTTGATGCGAAGAATGGTTGGTTGTGTAGAGTACCCCGCTTGGTGGGAGGCATCCCATCTGGCGGGTTATTCTTGCGTGTACGGCCAAATTGGTGCAACCCTGCAGGGATAATCTTCTCGAGAAGCCGTGTTTTCCGCGGTTATGGATTACTTGGTGAAAGTACTGGCTAACAAGTACTCAGGACAACTTAAACCTAATGATTAACAACTTTACACCCAATGATTAACAACTTGACTAGTAATAGGATTATCGACACAATAATCTGCTTCATCTTTAATACAACTGTGTGAGTTATCCTCGGATTGCTTCTTCGGATAAGGGGCGAGATCCAGGATGGGTTTGTTTGAAGTTATATTTCAGTTGGTTACAATCCTCGATCTTATCTCCTTTCTGTTAGTCGGAAGTGATAGAATCTCTGTAGTTGGTTAGCGCAGCTAGTTGCAGCATCTTTTATATCCCCTCTCTTCCGTTGAACCCAAGGCATCTGTGCTTGGTGTTGACGGGTTACACTTTGGTGAACTGTGAGTCTTGCTTGCCAGTACGTTTATGTACTGACCCCTTTGGGGCTGTGGTTTCTGCAGACCTACGTTTCCGAAGATCTACATGGTGGCTACTACGTGGAGTATGACGAGACTGCTGACGAGTAGATAGCGGACCCGGGCAGGATCCGAGACTTCGTGGATGGGCTCCGTCTGTTCGTTTCCGGCCTCTTAGGCCTATTTGGTTCTTGTCTGTACTCAGACATGTTGAATGCTTCTGCTGTATTGTAATGATGTATTGTTGGGGCATGTGCCCTCTGAATGATTGTAGTTGCTATCTCTGCTCTAATGAGAGCTATTTGCACCTTATTTCAATCTTTTGTGTCGTAGAGATCTGTTGTGATATCAGTTGTTCAACGCCGTTGACGTACCATGTGTGTATGGTTTGAAGTACGTCGACGGAAGTGCCTTTGATCTCTAGTGGATAGTTTACATCGACGATGGAATAGCAGGGCTTGTGTTGTCGCGCATAAGCGCAGGCCTACCAGGAAGCTGGGACGTGGGAGCAGTTATGCCCCATAATCCAAGCACCTGCTATCCAGTTCGGCCCGATGAGTATCCCCTAGAAGTCCGGGTGCGACAAACCACAACCCACAGTGGCCTCAACATCCATGCCATGTTAAACATGTTATTCAACCAAATCAAAGCATAAACAGCTTTGATACTAGATTCACGCATTGTCAGCATTCATCAACCGGATGAAGGAGATCATAAGACTAAGCATGTCTAAGCATTGAACACACAAGGATCTACGTTACTCAAACAACCCTAGTCATACTAGGAGGGTAAACAGGTATGAAGGTGACATATCGGGGGGTCATCCAGTGGATAGGTTAATTCTAACCGACTCAAAACTAAGTTGAATCGCATGCACGAGTAAGAGGTTGAAAAGACTCAAAACATGGGTGGAGCCATGAGGTTGTGCTTGCCTTGCTCGTCGAAGGTGGAACTGGGGTTGTCGTAGAAGGCCGGATCAGCCTCCGGATCTCGGTCTACCGATAACGAGCAACACCGGAAAGAAGGCAAACAATCAATACATGTTAACCGTGCAATGCACAATATGTATGCATGATCAAAATAGTGCAATTGATTTAAAGCATGGAAGGTAGAACAAAAAGCTAGGGTTCTACGCCGAGATCGATAAACACCAGAGGGGGAGAAAACCCTAGTTTGAAGATGTGACCAAGATTATTTTCTCAAATGACTTGGGGAACCCCATAGATAGGTTGCATTTGTTTCACTGATCATTTTGGTATATTACACTTAATTTTATTAAATTAAAACTTTATTTTCAATATTTAAATGGATTTAAAACAAATTCCAAATATGGCCTCATTTTGCACTTTGTCAAACATGGATGAAAATGGTATAAACAGGTAGTTCATATTTTTCTGAACAGTTTGCATATTTTTTCATGATTTTTGGAGTTATAAATTAACAGTTATTTAATTTACAAATTTTAATTATATTCTGTTATTTCTATTTTTCTGCGGGCCCCACTTAACAGCTTAAAACAGAAAAGAATAAATAGGGGCGCGCCACGTGGGCAGGTGACATCACGATGACGTCTCCGTGACGCCACACGGTGGCCGGCCAGGGACGGACGCGCTCGCCGGCGGCGATTCCGGCGGTCCCCGGGCGCGCCGTTTATTGCGTTAGATTCCTCTCGCCGAGGGGAGTCTAACGAGGGCAGCCTCGTTTGCAGGGAGGCAACGGCGGCGAGCCGGCGTGAAGAAGCGGCGGCGGAGGTCGTCGGGATCTGGTGGGTTCGACGTTTGCCAGCGAGAGGAGGGAACAGAGGGTTCAGGGAGGAGGTGAAGCTCACCGTGAGCTCGTCGGAGGGGTGAGCGGGGCCGGGGAAGGGAGGAAACGGCAGCGCGGTGGAGATTCCCCGGCGGCCGGAGAGGAGGGGGACGACGCGATTCGCGGCGCCTAGTCCATCCGGGCGTCTCCGCGTGCTCGAGGACAAAGAGGAGGACGGCGCGGTCCTAACGAGGTGCTCGGGGAGGGTGGGGAGGCAGGGGAACGCCGGCGACGGCGGATCGACGACGAGGTGGGGTTCGGGCGCGATGGGGAGAATTGAGAGAGAGAGAGGAGGGCGTCCGAGGGGCTTCTGCGAGCTCTGCTCGATATGGACGTCTCCTCGAGGCCTCTAGTCATCCACGTCGCGGGAGAGGAAGCAGGAGGTGGCGCGCGTCGGCGGTTCGTCCTTCTGGCCGGCGACAAGGAAGAAAGGGAAAAGAAAAGAAAAGGAGACTTCGCGGAAAACCCCCGGGGAAAGTTAGAAATTTGCAAAGAGGTCCTTCTGGACTTAAAAACAGAACCAAAAGCAGGTTTTGAGGGCCTGTTTGTGAAGCAAAAATTGCACAGAAATATTTGTTGGAAAGCTCTCCAAAAATGTGACATTTCTATCATATGGTTGTTTCATTTTGAAGAACTTTGTAAAACAAGTTTGTGTGAAGCTAGATTAAGTGATTTTTTTATGATTCACTGGTTAAATTTTAAATGCAGATTTTTGGTCCATTTTTTATGCATGCATGCATGCCATGTACACAACACCTCTCTTTATTACATAAAAGTAGGGATGTTACATAATTAGTTCAAAATGAGGGATATTTTTTATGGATCGGATGGAGTAAAAAAACAATTAAGCACCTCGCTATCTTCCACGCATCAGCATAGTCTCCATTCTGCTTGACGGGCTCTTCTCTAATACTGGACTGTCGGACGTTCTGATTAAGCTGCCAACTGATGGGTTTTACTGTACAGATAGCCCATACTGAAAATGGCATGTGAGTGACAAAGCTTGAAGAGTGGAAACTACGGCCTACCTCAATTTGCCTAGTACCTCTCGATACAAAAAAAGAAGATACACAGCCCATTAGCCCAATTCCCTCCTACTACGTCTCATTCTTCTTTTTATAAACTTACCATTTGTGAGCTTGCACTTGCTAAAAAAAAGTTGTTCCCTTGCTAAAAGCGGGTTTGTAATATTTAGAAAATATTTCGTTTAATAACCCATGAGGAACCTTACGATTTTTTGACGTAATTTTAATTTTTTTTCTGGTAAGCAAGTTTAATTTTCTTACCATAAGATATTAAGATGTTCTTGGAGATGCATGCCTAAACGGAGATCTGGCGGACCAAATATTGACTTTCCATTCAAAAACAAAATGGTGACTGGCATGTATAGATGCACCTAAAAAAAAAAAATGGAAAATTTCTTGGGATCCCACAGCAGAGTCCTCCGGAATGGCACTGAAAACATGGGAGCTGCAGTGCAGAAGTAGGAGTAAGAAAAAGAAATGGTGTAGTGGTTGCGCTTGGATCCCCAGGTAGCTTCTTGGTTTTTAACAGTATTTCATTCCCTTGACATGAGCAGAAACACTAGCAGGGACACCAGGGAGGGGAAGAGGCCAACTAGTCGAGTCAACGTACCAATTTGCGAGCATGCTTTACGCCCATCCCCCTCATTAATGCCTTGCCTTTTAAGCACTCTTTCCTTCCTCGCAATTCCAAACTTTACACTTCCATACCTGTCCTTCTTTCTCCCCCCCGGCGATCGATCGGCCCCCTCATATTCTTGTTCCGGTGTCCATCTCCATCTCCAAAGCAAGGAGAGCATGCCTCTATGTCCACAGAGAGGTAAGAGACCCTCCCTCGGAGGAAGATTCTGCCGGCTCCTACTCTATTTCATTTCATGCTTGAAATTCCTTTTCTCCATGTTTGTTTTAATTTAATGATCTTGCAAAAATCTAAGATGCGATCTTTGATCTGTACATTTTGTTAACACTGCTTTGATCATCTGCAACTTCTGCTTGCATCGCAACCTTTGAGATTCTCCCAGCTTATTAATTCCATGCCAAAGAGCCCTAACCTGTTGGACTTCCGCCAGGGAGAGACTAGATGAGATCGGCAAGAAGATCAAGCGAGAGCCGGAACCCTCCGCCGCCGCAGCGGGCGTCGTAGCGGCCACGGCCGTCGCGTCACCTACCGATCACCACGTACCCCGCCGCCTAAACCTTGGCATCGGAGGCTCCACGAATACCGCGACCCCGTGCGCCGCTTGCAAGCTCCTCCGCCGGCGCTGCGCCCACGAGTGCCCCTTTGCTCCATACTTCTCCCCGCACGATCCCCACAAGTTCGCCGCCGTCCACAAGGTCTTCGGCGCCAGCAACGTCTCCAAGATGCTCCTCGTACGTACCACCAAACATTTTTAATTACCAGATCTTTCTCTTCTTGGTGCTAAGTGCTAACATGCTTCGCTCAGGAGGTGCCCGAGGCGGAGAGAGCCGACGCTGCGAGCAGCCTGGTGTACGAGGCGAACCTGCGGCTGCGGGACCCCGTGTACGGCTGCATGGGCGCGATATCTGTCCTGCAGCAGCAGGTGAACGCGCTGGAGGCCGAACTGGAGGCCGTCAGAGCCGAGATCTTCAAGCAGAGGTACCGGCAGGGCAGCGTCGCTGGCGCGGCCGGCCTCATGATCGACGACGTCCATACCGCTGCGACTGGCGGTTTCATGCCTCCTGCCACGCCACTGGTCCATGCCACCGACGTGGTGTCGGTGGCAGAGGCCGGCCAAGAAGTGGCCGGAATGCCGGCGACGCCCACGGGGTATGGGGCCGGACAGCCGTCGAGTACTGACTACAGCTCCCTCGACACAAGTGAGCATGATGCATATTTTGGTTGACGTGCATGGATTTTATTTGCCATTTTGGTGATTGATCAACATCACAATTATTTAACTCGGGGAATAAATTGTGTGCAAGTATAACTCTCTCTCTCTCTCTCTTAGAAATAGATACAGCTACTGTTGATATATCTTGGGTGAAAAAAGTATTGTCAAATGATCGATGTATCTGTCCTTAATTTTTATTCTTTGTGTTCATTGTGATTTCTTGGTTGATTAAATCAAATGATTGACGCTTATTCTTGAGCTTACAGCTCGGGACTAGTAGCCAGGCTTAGGGATCGAAAAAGGAAATCGACAGCATTGCATCCTCTATTCTTTTGTGAGAATGTTTGACACTGCGCCTACATGTTCCCAAGCTGATTATTTTCATTAAGCAGTATACGCATTGTTGTACTAGCTTGTACTCAATATGACCCGTCGTTTTCTCCCTATCTGATTCCACGAATTTGTCATTGATCATTGATATGAATTTGCGTGTAAGCTAGCATGCCCATTAGTCGTAACAAGATTAACAGTACTACAGAACTACAGTCTTAAGCACCTTATGTCCTGTCCAGTAGGCTATTAACATCCAATGCTTTGGGGAGATTTTTTTGAATTTGGAGACAAATTGTTCTCTTTCTATTTTTACGGTGAAAAGAGTCCAGTTAACAAGAAAAAATCGGGAGGAACGTCAAATTTCGTTTGAACCGATTAGCTGGGTATTAAATGATACAAACGAGCGCACTGTTATCTGACATGGTGTTTATTGGCGCGCTTGCATGCATGCATATCAATTTTGATAGCTAAGTCCCATCTTTATCATTGTTCACTAATCACTACTCACTGGTTAACCGATATGTTTTGGCAATTCTTCATTTTTGCTCAGACAGAACTGTACGTCGATAGGATGAATCAGTACACGTCAACAGAGCTTGCGATGGAAACGACATAACAAGTTACTGTATCCCATACATTTCTGCACTCCATATCATATTAGATGCATATATATTATATGTTGACAAAAGATATGCATATAGTACGCAATATGATCGGCGTCAATTTCCTTCTTTGTCCGGCATATCATCAGAAGATTTCCTTTTACTGTAGAATTATCTTCATGCATGCACCGTTCAAAAAAAATATAGTACGTACTTCATGCGTACTATAGGTGCACATGTTTTTCTTGCTCGAATGCAGATGTATTTTCAGGAATCTGGTGGCTGTTTCAACATAGCTATCAGGAGGTATATGCATGCACTCTTGCACGCATTAGTTTCCGTTAATCTCTTGTGTTTGCCTAGCATGTAAAATATTAGCTGTCGCGGTACAAATAACGTCATTTTAGCGTCTTGGCACGCATGTCATGTACCGCTGAGTGGGCTCTTTCAGCATGTCAACTGCTAGGCAGCTAGCCCGCCGATAGCTAGCTAAATGTACAAAAAACTGTAGGGAAGGCCTTTCCTTGGCGTGCAGGGTTTGCATTCATCAATCCCGTACGTACTACCGGTTGAGTTCCAAGTCGGTAAAGTAGCTTGCCTAGGGACGCTCGGTCACATTAAAATAGCAACACCGTCAAAGAGTAGAGGCCACTCGTTCCGGGATATATCCATGTGTGTGTGTGCGAGCAGTCGATTCTCGCTTTCCGAGACCGGCCGAGGGAGGAAGAAGACCCTGCTGCTCTCGTTTCGATCGTTTGTTTATTTCAGAGGGCGTGGCGTGTGTGCATCGCCTGTGTGCGATGTGATGGAATTCGGTCCACCGTCGTGCTTGCTTGAGATGGTTGGCTTCCCCTGCTTGTTTGCACTCAACACCAGTACCTATGCTTAAAAGTCTTCTTCGCTAACCTCGAAATCCCAGCACGGAATGTTAATGCCAGCTTGCCCTGTTTGTTGTCCATTACACGGACACGGTTTTGGTTACAATGCCGATTAGGCTGACAACGAGGAGAAAGTGATAATCTTTGTCACTCCTCCTACCTATGCCGAGGTTGTGACACGAGTAAGGTAAGTTTTGTAATCCATGGATCCGAGAAAGAAAGTTGAACCAGTTGAAAGATATGATGTTGGATCGACACATCATACTCGAAAGAAGAAAAGGACTGCCTATGTCACAGTCGACTGATTTTTGCTTAAGTCTTAGTCAATTCAGAAAAGTGCAACTATAGTTCAAAGAAAAGTGCAATTGCATTTTTCTGAGCAGAAAAGTGCAACTGAATCTGTTGCACTTTTCTGTTTGGAAAAGTGTAATTGCACTTTTTTTTGAACTGCAGTTGCACTTTTCTTAAAAATGACCGAGACTTGAGAAAATCTCAGTGGACTGAGACTTCGCAAAACCGAAGAAGAAAATGGCTATCATGTACGAGTTGGATTGAGGGCATATAATGGTGCGGATTTGCTAATTCTCAGTCGCCTGAGAATTACCTAAATCTCAGTCACCTAATCAGCTATTAAATTCTGTGCCGAGATTCGTGCAACCAGTTATTTGTTTCATTGGTATGGTTTTGCGTCTGGCAGCACCAAGCTACTTCGTGTCTTCTGTCCAGCTGTGGCCTTGTGCTGCTTAGCTGCTGGCCGCTCAAGGCCCATGAGCAGCATGGGCTTTGAGGTAGGTGGTCGACCGTTTGTGTTTTTTTTGATGATTTGTTATTTTTAGATGACGATTTGCTTTCTTGTGGTGCCTTTTCTTACTATTTGTGTACATCATAGTTGTTTAGCTTTGAAAAAACAACCATGTGCTACTACCACTATTTTTTTTTAAGCGAGTACTTGTTGTGCAGTTACATGCAATGCAATGTACACTCAAGGAAAATTATTTGCCATGCCCAAGGTTAACGGTATATATTGTAAAATTGCTTGTTTTGTCACACATCATGTTGCACGTATTTTGTAAAACATTTTCACCTAGAAATGCCACCTCTCGTAATATATGTAAAAGGGTTTTGCTAGTCCTCGTCCAACATTTTCTTTTCATTACATCGTGATCCATGTTTGCGTATTGTTTTCGACTCAATTTCTTCAATTGCAAGTCGATTGAAAGTGATATTTTTCTAGTTGAGATTTTTCGGTTGTCGATATGCTGTTAGCGTAACCGAGATTTCCACAGTTACATAAGGGTTGCAATTGGTGGCACATGTACTGCAACTGAGGTTTTTTCAATTACATAGGAGTTGCAACTGAGATTTTGCTAATTGCATATGAATTGTTACTAAGGTTTCCCCAATTGCACATGAGTTGAAACTGGTCGCACACGTGTTACAAGTGAGATTTCTCAAGTTACATATGAGGAGCAACCGAGATTTTAAAAAAAAATTCACATGAGTTGCAACTTATATATCCTTAGTTACAAATGAGTTGCAACTGAGAATTTTCTAGTTGCACGTTTTTGGCAACCAGTATTTTCATAGTTGTACACGGGCTGAAAATTTAATTTTCCTGGTTGCGCATGTGTTGCGGCAGAGAGGTTATTAGTTGCACATAGGTTGCAACTTCTTTTTTTCTGGTTGCAAGTGACTTGTAACTGAGTTTTCTTTTTTAGTGTTCGTCACGATTCATTCTAGCATTAGAGTTGCAAGTGGCGTGCAACTGAGATTCCAGTTACAAGTGGGTTGCAACTGAGCTTAATTCAGTTGCAATGCAGGTGCGTTGCAACTGAGAAAAAAAATATTATGCCATAGTTCGTGCTAACATGCCAGTTGCAAGTGGGCCGTAGTTAAGTTTTTTCCAAATGCTAGTGGGTTGCAACTGATTTATTTCAGTTGCAAGTGGGTTCTAACCAAGAAAAATACTTTTTGAGTTTGTGTAATGATTCATGCCAACATGAGAGTTGCAAGTAGGTTGCGACCGTGTTTTTCCTAGTTGCGAGTGGGTTACAACCGAGAAAAACATTTTGAGTTTGCCTCATGATTCATGCTAACATGAGAGTTGCAAGTGCATTAAAAAAATAGTTTTAAGTGGGTTGCAATTGAGTTTTTTTACCAATTGCGGGTTAGTTAGAACTGAAAAAACGGTTCACGGCTGTTGGATTTGCATTGAGAATCATGTGAGCATGAGAGTTGTAAGTGGGTTGCACCAGAGATTTTCCAATTTATAAGTGAGAATTATTTTATGGTTTCTATATAATTACAGAAAGATTATATTTTTCAAATTTTATATTATGGATATCATAGTAGAAAATATTTCTATTTTATTTATAATAACATTTGGATCATTCTTAACTATTTTAAATAACGTATATTTTCCGTTTTATGTATTTTTTTTGTATACATACTTATTCAACAAAACATATTAAAATGTGAACTATCCGAAATTATCTTGTTCGGCAACATATTTGGTGTCTACTCTATTATAAATATATTTTTTATGAAAAATATTTTTTGGTCTTGCATTATTTTTCTGTAAGTGTGGCATTGTTGTGGAGGCCTCGGCTTAAGGAATTGGTACAACCATTCGGTTTCTCTACATTGATGAATCTGAGCTAGTTTGATGTGTTTTTCGTGGGCCGTATCTGGGCCGGCAAGCGTGCCTTGTTGTTGGCTACCACGGGCTTGCATAATATCCAAATGCAGCGCACCGTACTATTTATAGAAAAATCCAGAAGCACAACCACGGTACGATCGATCAAGATTTAATAAAGTTTCAGTCGACCGAGACCTAGCTAGTCCCTCGTTTTTAAGCAAATCAGTACATCTACCTATCGAAACAAATTAACTAAGAAGGGATATAAAAAATACGTCTTTTTGCTAGCTACCTAATCCTTGTGATCACCAATTTATATAAAGCTACAACAAAAGAAAGGATCTACAAAATATGCAAGCCAAGACTAGCGGCTATTAATTCCAGCAAGAAGAAGATTCAACACTTTATAGAGGAGCGGGAAGCCACGCTTGATGAGTGTGGGATCCTATAGAATCTCATGCGTTCACTACAGGAATGGGCTACTGTGCCAATGGCCAAAATCTATGCCGACGATAATTTTTCGGAGCCGTCGACATAGACCCAATAAGGGAATCCCAAACTGCAAAAAAAATTGAGCTATGCGGACGTCCTATATTTTTTTTAGCTACGTCGACGGAATCCCAAATTGTGAAAAAAAAAGTCCCGTCGGCCTAGCCAAGCTCAATTTTTTTTGACTTAATCATAGTTTTGATCATAACTTTTGCATTCAAATTCGGATTTTGACGTTCTTTAACTCATTTCGAAAAGGAGAAACATATCCAAATTATAATGCATATTGTTAAAGCTACATTCTTAGAAAAAAATCATGACAAAGAATGGAAATAACGATAATGTGATAACGGTTTCGTCTGAGAGGGTTGTGGGGCGTCTGAATCCAACCAAAATCTAGGTAGCACCGTACCAAGTGTGTAAAAGTGTGTTTTGGTTTGTATATGTCCAGTATTCTACTCTGTGTGCTAAGGGTTTCACCGTCATCATTTTTTTGAATTTTTTTAATTTTTCTACGCCTATTTCAAAATGAAGTCAAGACGGCGGGCATGACCGTTCGTAGCTAGGGGTTAAATATTGAGAAACTCTTGGCGTATCTCTGATTAAATAGGTAGTTATATACCTAAAAATGATTTTTTTCCAAAAATTATGAGCAAACTAGGAGACACTTGTAGTTCAAATTTGATCCGTTTCCTTCTGAATCGGCAGAAATTTGTGTTTTGCAAAACATGTGGATGGAAACCTTTTCAGAGGCAACAATTTGGTTATTTGTGCATAAGACACGGTCTAGTATTTTTAAAAAATACAGCTCCCAAGTTTTGCAACATATTTGTGGTTGGTGCTTCCCAAAAAAACCATTTTTCACACCCGGAAAATGAAAAATAGTTTTTTATTCAATAAAAAGGAAAACTTTATCCAATATGAATGTTTGTGTGGAATATGGACACATTTTAACAAACTATGTCATGGATTTGGCCATAACACCCGTCATTTGACCCGAAACCCTAGAATGTTCGTAGGGGATAGCTCATTTATGTGAACATATTTTCAACACAACTCTCGTATTCCAAGCTTATTACTTTTGGTGGATACTAGGACATATGTAATGACACCACGCGAAGGTCTTGCATCATTTTGGGTTTTTTAAAATTTTCTGGAATTTTCTAAGCCGGTTTCACGAAAAAGTCAAGATGGCGGGCATGACCATTTGTAGCTAGGGCTTGAATATTGAGAAATTCTTGTTGTATCTCTGATGAAATAGGTACTTGTCTACCTATAAATGATTTTTTCCAAAAATCATGAGCAAACTACGAGACACTTGTCGTTCAAAATTGACCCATTTCCAGCTGAATCGGCATCAACTTGTTTTTTACAAAAGAGGTGGATGGAAACCTTTTTAGATTAAATAATTTGGTTATTGTGCATATAACATAGTCTAGTATTTTCAAAAAATACAGCTCCCAAGTTTTGCAACGTATTTGTGGTTGGTGCTTCACAAAAAAGCCATTTTTCGCACTCGGAAAATGAAAAATGGTTTTTTTATTCAATGAAAAGGAAAACTTTCTCCTTGAACATTGTTTGTGCTTCCAATATGCATGTTTTTGTGGAATATGAGCACATTTAAACAAACTATGCAATGAATTTGGCCGTAACACCCGTCATTTGGCCCGAAATCCTAGAATGTTCGTAGGGGATAACTCATTTATATGAACATATTTTCAACACAACTATCATATTCCAATTTTATCATTTTTGGTGGATACTAGGACATATATAATGACACCACACGAAGCTTTTTCATCATTTTGGGTTTTTATAAATTTTCTCAAATTTTCTAAGCCGGTTTCACGAAAAAGTCAAGATGGCGGGCATGACCGTTCGTATCTAGAGCTTGAATATTGATAAACTCTTGGTGTATCTCTGATGAAATAGGTATTTGTGTACCTAAAAACATTTTTTTTCAAAAATCATGAACAAACTACTAGACACTTGTAGTTTAAATTTGACCCATTTCTGGCTGAATCAGCAGCAACTTGTGTTTTTTAAAAGAGGTGGATGGAAAACTTTTCAGAGGAAACAATTTGGTTATTTGTTCATATAACATGGAATAGTATTTTCAAAAAATACAGCTCCCAAGTTTTGCAACCGATTTGTGGTTGGTGCTTCACAAAAAAAGCCATTTTTCACACTCGGAAAATGGAAAATGTTTTTTTATTCATTGAAAAGGAAAACTTTCTCCATGAACATTGTCCGTGCTTCCAATATGCATGTTTGTGTGGAATATGGGCACATTTAAACAAACTATGCCATAGATTTGGCCATAACACCCATCATTTGGCCCGAAACCCTAGAATGTTCGTAGGAGATAGCTCATTTATATGAACATATTTTCAACACAACTGCCGTATTCCAAGTTTATTATTTTTTGGTGGATACGAGGAAATATATAATGACACCACGCGAAGGTCTTGCATCATTTTGGGGGTTTTTTAAATTTTCTGTAATTTTCTAAGCCAATTTCACGAAAAAGTTAAGATGGCGGGCATGACCGTTCGTAGCTATGGCTTGAATATTCATAAAATCCTGGTGTATCTCTGATTAAATAGGTATTTGTGTACCTAAAAATGATTTTTTTCAAAAATCATGACCAAACTACGAGACACTTGTAGTTCAAATTTGACTCGTTTCCAACTGAATCGACGGAAACTTCCGTTTTTCAAAATAGGATGATGGAAACCTTTTCAGAGGCAAAAATTCGGTTATTTGTGCATATAACATGGTCTAGTATTTTCAAAAAATACAACTCCCAAGTTTTGGATCATATTTGTGGTTGGTGCTTCACAAAAAAAGCCATTTTTCGCACTCGAAAAATAGAAAATGGTTTTTTTATTCAATGAAAAGGAAAAATTTCTCCGTGAATATTGTACGTGCTTCCAATATGCATGTTTGTGTGGAATATGGTCACATTTAAACAAACTATGCCATGGATTTGGCCATAACATCCGTCATTTGGCCCAAAACCTTAGAATGTTCGTAGGAGATAGCTCATTTATGTGAACATATTTTGAACACAATTGTGGTATTCCAAGTTTATTATTTTTTGTGGATACTAGGACATATATAATGACACCACGTGAAGGTCTTGCATCGTTTTGGGTTTTTTTTAAAATTTTCTGGAATTTTCTAAGCTCGTTTCACAAAGAAGTTAAGACGGCGGGCATGACCGTTCGAAGCTAGGGCTTGAATATTGAGAAACGCTTGGTGTATCTGTGATCAAATAGGTAGTTGTGTACCTAAAAATGATTTTTTTTTCCAAAAAACATGAGCAAACCACGAGGCACGTGTAGTTCAAATTTGACCCGTTTCCAACTAAATCGACAGAAACTTGTGTTACAAAAGAGGTGGATGGAACGCTTTTCCAGAGGCAACAGTTTGTTTATTCGTGCATATAACATGGTCTAGTATTTTCAGAAAATGCAGCTCCTAAATTTTGTAACATTTTTGTGGTTGGTGCTTCACAAAAAAGCCATTTTTCACACTCGGAAAATGGAAAATATTTTTTATTCAATAAAAAGGAAAACTTTCTCCGTGAACATTGCCCTGCTTCCAATATGCATGTTTTTGTGAAATATGGGCACATTTAAACAAACTATGCCCTGGATTTGGCCATAAGACCCTTCATTTTGCCCGAAACCCTAGAATGTTTATAGGAGATAACTCATTTATGTGAACATATTTTTAACACAACTTTCGTATTCTAAGTTTATTATTTTTGGTGGATATTAGGGCATATATAATGACACCACGCGAAGGTATTGCATCATTTTGGGTTTTTAAAATTTTCTAAGCCAGTTTCACGAAGAAGTCAAGACGGCGGGCATGACCGTTCATAGCTAGGGGTTGAATATTGAGAAAATCATGGTGGATCTTTGATAAAATAGGTAGTTGTGTATATAAAAATGATTTTTTCCAAAAATCATGAGCAAACTGCGAGACAACTATAGTTCAAATTTGACCTGTTTTGAGCTGAATCAGCAGAAACTGTCAAAATGGCCACCATGACTATTCATCAAAAGAGTTCAAATTTTCTAAAACTATCTATGTTTCTATTATATGGATGTCATATTTGAATTCCTCTAATTTTTCTAATCGACTTAGACATTTTATTTGTCAAATTTCGATTTACAGATTTAAAAACACGAATTATTCCATATTAAATAATTTATTCAAAAAAATAAACTAATTTCTAACATTGTATTGTTATTTATTCAATAAAGATCATTATATAATCATTGTTATTTATTCAAAAAAAAATTAAATTTAAACAATAGAAAAGTTTAACATCATTCCCCATAGGTTAATATGATTGATATGATAGTAATATTAGTAAGTTCTATCATCTCATTTCGAATCTAGTTTGAAAGGAACTCAAATGTTAAGCGTGCTTGGGCGGGAGGAATTTCAGGATGGGTGACCAAACGGAAAGTTTTACTAAGTTAAGTATGTTGACCAGATTAATTGTGTAATTAGAGATTAAATATGTGTCAAAGTGCAAAATTCTGGAATAGAATCGAAAAAAGTTCAAAAAATAAATTAAAAAAATTGATTTTTTTGAATTATTTTAAAAATAGTATGCCGCCGGCGTAGGGAGAGCTATGCCGACGGTAAAACCGTCGGCATAGCCCTACGCCGATGGCAATTTGGCATATGATTACGCGTCCTTACGCCGTGCCGACGGTATTTTAGCCTATGCCGACGGCCAAAAGCCGTCGGCGTATTCGCTCATTCCTGTAGTGGTTTTCCGAGTGAAGGATAATGAGGCCAAGACAAACAACATCAATTAAGTCACCTGTCCTATAGAAAGTTGGCAGCTGTGCGCCTCGATCAAGCGCTGAGTCCATTTCCAGGCACAAAACGGCAAATTCGTTCGTTTTTTTGATAATTGAGAATGGGCAAATTATGTACAAGTTGGGCTGTGCAAGCGTGGTAGACTAGCTAGTTTCCTGCGGCTTAATTTCTAGAAGACGTAGGCGCTCACACGCAGAAGAGAGGATTCTCTCTCAACTCACGTCCACACACAACTCGATCCCCCCCCCCCCAAAGAAACATTCATAGAGAAAACTGAATCGTGAGGTATGTGACCAAAATCGAACCGATTATAACATAACCGGTATGGTTTGAAATGTAAGCCAAGTTGAAGAAACCTCGACGGACGTACCTGGGGACGGGAGATTGATAACGTACGGCGGCGGAAGGTGCAGCGCGCCCGCACCCGATGTATTATACTCTCTCCGTTCAACAATACTTGACTTCCACTTCTCCAAATACGAGCGTATCTAGACATGTTTTAGTGTATAGATACATTTATATTTGGACAAGTTTTTCTAGCCCGTGCGATTGAGGAAGACACCAAAGGAACCAAATTGATGCTAGATTAGGTTGAAGAAGGGCCGAGTTTTTTCCAGGAAAAACAGTTTGCTTGACATACGGAAGTAACCAATCCGCGAGGGATTTACCATGCCAAAAAAAATCCGTGAGGAATTCTCCGCAAATATCCGACGGCTGGTAAGATAATAAACTGATATCTAATGACTGTCATTATATTTTTCATCTAGGATTAACGTGAAGCCTCCTAAGGAGTCTCCAATTAGCAAATATAAGATTTCAGGGACTAGTCCCCCAACCTCCCTTATCTCTGCGCTTAAACTGAGCACTCTCCATCTTAACCTCCCTCATCACCCTCGCCCCTAAGTTATCTCCATTAGGAAGGAGAAACGATGCAGATTCCACGGAACCTCGGGCTTTAGTATACCTTGTCACGGAGCAGAAAAATGGCAATGTTATCCTATCCGTGCTATCTTAGTACGTACAATGATCAGATCAACACAAACGATCACAAAGCACTCACAATCTAATAGACACAAATACAGCATGCCAATTCCCAGGTAGTGGCGGAGCTTGCCAGAAATTCGCGGGGGAGGGGGGGGGGGCGAATACTAAACATTTTCTCACTAAGCCCTCCCTCAAAGTTTTTCTTCATAGATCTATCCAAAGCTAGGGGGTGGGGGCGGTGGACCCTGCTGGGTTACACTAAGCTCCGCCATTGTTCCCATGACTCTTATCTCTTTGTCAATCTTGAAGTCCACGAACTCTTGAAATAAAATATGACATACATAGCGTTATCATGATGGACTGTACTAGTCTACTACGACAACGACCTGATCGTCATCATCACAAATTTCAAGTACGCTCAAACTGCAGTGTGTTGCAAATCATTGGGTGGGTTTTTTTTGTAGGTCATGAACTATTGAATTTTCTTTCATGGCTGTTTCGGTGAATTTCTATGTTCCAACACGGTTCGGAGAGCTTATGTCTTTATTTACCATTGTTGACACCAATTTTCTCTTTAAATACAAAAAAAAATACTATAATTAAACAAATAAAAAGTATGTCTTTAATAGTTAAAAAAAGGGAATAAATCGTTTGATGCATAAATCATTGGCGGGCCATCAAATGCTCGTCATCATAGGCGACCCTAGGTTTTCAAAGTATACCGACGCAAGTTAAATTCAAATGCACGAGCGCTCTAATATTGAGTCAAATTCTCGCCGGCGAGGTGAATTTAAATTTATGAAATATTCGACCGCGATGGATACGGGCGGAAACGCTCCGGCAATCTTATAAAATATTGTCGTGTTGGGCTAAAATAGATGGTAAATCACACGTGGAAATATTTCAATAAATAGAATTTTACAATGAATATAAATAGTTCATATTTGCTAGCCATTTAAGCTACACGATTCAGATGGCTAACTAGCTTGTACGGTGGCCGAATACACCAGCTACGCGCATGCCATCATGCATGGATTAGCCGGCAAGATTACCAACTAATCATTTACGCAGCCTATGGCCAAAACCACTGTGCTACGTGCATGCATCGACCTTGCATGAATTAGGCGGCCAGGTTACGGACTAACTAATTACTCAGGCCCATGGCCTCATGAGCTATGCATGCAAAGGATTAAGAAGGCCACTTCAGATTGGTCG
Organism: Alopecurus myosuroides; assembly: GCA_028641055.1. Classification (NCBI taxonomy): domain Eukaryota; kingdom Viridiplantae; phylum Streptophyta; class Magnoliopsida; order Poales; family Poaceae; genus Alopecurus; species Alopecurus myosuroides. Next base: position 190,408,155 of record CM054058.1, read on the forward strand.
ATAGTCAAAGCCCATAGACTAGATGCGTTCACAGGGGTTCCGATCAGAGACAAATATCTGTACAAGGAAACTTAACCAGCAAATCTCCTCTACGTCTACCATCCCCCATGATCTGTAGAGCGAGTGCGCGCTCCGTCTCGGACGTCTAGACCGACCGCCTACATAAAGATCACTAAGCACCACTGCCAAAGCCAATCATCCACCCACGCTGCGCAAGCGCTGCTGCCCTGCTCGAAAATCCACTCACAAATCCGTCGATCAATCATTTCCTTCGCTCATACAGAGGCGTTGCCCAACCCACCACTGCTCATCTCCATCGTCCACTCACCAAGCCTGCTCGGCCATACATACACGCACCGCCGGCCCGTTCGTCGGCACGCCTCCGGCTGCCCGTCGTCAGCATCGTACGCCGTCAGCTGTACAACACTCACACTATTGTGATTGTTTGGTCGCTGCCGGCCGGCTCCTCGACACCCGCATGCCGGTACAGTCGCTGGTCGTCCATGTGCATTGCTACTTGACACGTACGTGCAGAAACATCAAGCAAGGTATATGAGCATGACAACTTCCTTACTCGGTTCATTTTACTTTTAATATTACTCCTCCTTACTCGGTTGCTAATTTGTTCGGTAATTGGTTCAATGGGATGTATAAATAGACTAAAGCTAGTATACGCATTGCTGTATGTTCTTTCTTACAGTCAATTTGGAATTGCAGAAATGATGTGATTTTTAACAACTTGAAAGTTGGTCACTTTTTGCAGGTTGTTCATCGAGCTACACACTGGATCCATATGTGGTCTTTTCTCCTACCAGAAGGCCAACGAGGAATTTTGGTTTCTGGATGCACCAGGTTAATGACGGTGGTGCGGGTTATCTTCAACCAGGGTGATTGGTCGCACACTAGGAGATTACAATATGTGTAGTTCTCCTTTCTATTTGTTTTTTCGTTGGCTAGTGTTTGTGGCTACGATTCGATTTCGGTGACTTGTATTTGGAATATATACTTCTGAACGTTGTTTTAGCGGTTTGCAATAAATGGCTGTGTGCATCATCTAGATGCAGAGGCCGGGTTATCCGTTTAAAAAAATGACAACTTCCTTACTTTCTTCCTAATGCCCTGTACTACATATATCTAATACCCTTGTTTGGTCACACGGTGACTCTGGTCCCCGTGTAGATACAAACTAAGGATACAAAATAGAAAGCAATTAGTTTTGCCCCTTATTTTGGTCGCCATGGTAACTCCGGTTTCCATGTTGATACAAATTAATGATAGCAATATAAGTCAGATGCATAATGTTCTGGTCATTTGCTGGTAGAATTCATGACATGTTTTGATTAGACTAAATAAACTGATACGTGTACACCATCTGCCTTGCTAAAATTACTAGGCTTGTGAGGAATTATTAAATGTGATTAGAGCCGAACTTAAACTAACTTGCTCCTTATTTGGTCGCATGGTTACTCGGTTCCCATGTTGATACGAAAGGATAAAAATAAAAAATAGAAAGCATATGCATATTATTTGGTCACTCGCCGGTAGAAATCTGGATATATTTCTTCCATGGTCTGTTAGATTAATTAAATGATGGTACGTATACATATTGCAACAGCATGCTCACTTATTCCTTACTTGGTCGCATGGTTACTCCGGTTTCCATGTTGATACGAATTAAGGACAAAAATAGAGATCAAATGCATAACATTATTTTGGTCATTTGTAGGGTTGTATTAAATTGGGGTAGAAATAAATCTTCATGTGTATGATCAAACATGTCTATTAAAATTCGGATTTGCAACATGCATATTGCACATACGTACATGCATCTCTAATAAATTAAAACTTGACCTTGTTTAGGTCTCATGGTGATTCTGATCCCATGTTGATACAAATCAAGGAGATAAACCAAGTCCCTAAATTGGTCTCATAGTGATCCCTGGTCCTGTGATGATACAAATAGGGCGCACATAATAAAATTCTTCCTTGTTCGGTCACATGGTGATTCCGATCTCATGATGATACAAGTCAAGGATAGAAGTAGAAATAAAACTCCATATTTGTTTGAGCTCAAGAAGTCCTGCCTGATAGAAACTAGACATATTTCCCCCATATAATATTATATTCAAATCCCCTAAACTGCATGAATCAGTGTTGCAATCATCAAATAAATCACTTTATGTATTCCCTCATATGGATGCACGCATCATCTAAATGAATTGTGTGACTTCCTATGTTGATTTTGCACTAGATATAATATAGTGCACCATGTTGTTAATATTAAAATAAGTATGATAATCAAAATACTCATACATGACAATTGCGGTATGCATAGTCTCATATAGCTAAACTATAATTGTTATATTGTTCATGTAAATATAGATTGGCACATACTCCGAGTTTGGTTTCATTACAAGCATATACTCTATGATATGATAGTGATAACACAAACAAAGGGAAATCACCATACTTCACTTGGTTATGCTACACGTGGGCATACCGCTACACGATGATAGTAATAATACAAGTGAAGCCGAACTTTATAAAATATTCTCATGAATTTGAAATCTAAAATCATATAAATATTTCACTAGTTCCATGCGACATATTTGAACTAGTATGGATAATGTGCATGTAGAAAACTAACTTACATGTCAAAAGATAATCACATATAAATCAAACTATGCACTGCATATAGGTGTGTGCATGTTATAAGATAACCTCATATAGATTAAGATGAAACCATGCACGCCTCTCATATAGGTGCATATACCCATGCAAATATTATGAATAGAATCATATCCATGTCGCTTGCACGAAACATAACTTAGTGCATCATCAATTTCCATAGCCTCCCCATATGTGGCTTGACAAAATATATATTGTTATAAAATGAATATCATATCCTCTCAATTCCATGCATGCATATAGAAATAAAATGCATTATAAAATTAACTCATAAAAAGAGTTATGCCCTATGTTGCATATATGCCTATTTAACCATTAAAAAACATCTTCATATTATGAAAAGACAAAACACTGCTTTACCAAAATTCCCAATGGCAAATAAACTAGGTGGAAACAACCAAGGCATGTAGTGCTACATATTGACATGATAAATATGATATGATAAAAACAAATCAAATGATGGACATTATGCTACCCATATATTGGCATAAACATACTTCATGGCTCCCCGAAAGCACCGACGTCGACGATAGCGAGGACGATCTTTCATTTCTACATTTTGTAGTTTCTTTTAGCTTCTACATTTTGTAGTACTCATGTGTTATGATGTTATGTAATAGTTATGTTGGAATTCTTAATCAGTGGTTTTCTCTCCGGAGATGTAATTAACAGTTCTTTTATGTATATTTAAGAGTTCTAGAAATAAAGTACCTGCAATACTTGATAGTTGTATCATTTACTTTGACGCACTTTTAAATATTATATTCTATCTGTCTCTATGACGTGGACGCGTTAGGATTATTTTCTATCGCCCCATTTTCCCGTCATCAACCATACAAATTGAAGGAGGTAGAGTACAATATTTTGTTTAGTACAGAGAATTGTTTACAAATTTAGGTGTGTACCGTACCGTATAAGTTTTATCGAGAGAGAGCATATGTGGTCGACGACCTATATATTTGAAGTAAAGGATCCGCGGAGGTAATTCCGTGGCGGAGGTTATACTTGAAACGACAACACCTTGTGTTTTTTCAAAAGAGGTAGATGGAAACCTTTTGAGAGGCAACAATTTGGTTATTGTGCATATAACATGGTCTAGTATTTTCAAAAAATACAACTCCCAAGTTTTGCAACATATTTGTGGTTGGTGCTTCACAAAAAAGCCACTTTCACACTCGAAAAATGGAAAATGGTTTTTTTCTTCAATGAAAAGCAAAACTTTCTCCGTGAACATTGTCTATGCTTCCAATATGCATGTTTGTGTGGAATATAAACACATCTCAACAAACTATGCCATGGATTTGGCCATAACACCCGTCATTTGGCCCGAAATCCTAGAATGTTCGTAGGGGATAGGTCATTTATGTGAACATATTTTCAACATAACTGTCGTATTCCAAGTTTATAATTTTTTGTGGATACTAGGACATATATAATGACACCACCCGAAGCTCTTGCATCATTTTGGGTTTTTATAAATTTTCTGGAATTTTCTAAAACGGTTTCACGAAAAAGTAAAGATGGCGGGCATGACCGTTCGTATCTAGGGCTTGAATATTGAGAAACTCTTGGTGTATCTCTGATGAAATAGGTAGTTTTGTACCTAAAAACGGTTTTTTTCAAAAATAATGAGCAAACTACGAGACACTTGTAGTTCAAATTTGACCCGGTTCTGGCTGAATCGGCAGCAACTTGTGTTTTTCAAAAAAGATGGATGGAAACCTTTTCAGAGGAAACAATTTGGTTAATTGTGCATATAACATGGAATAGTATTTTCAAAAAAATACAGCTCCCAAGTTTTGCAACCTATTTGTGGTTGGTGCTTCACAAAAGAGCCATTTTTCACACTCAGAAAATGGAAAATGGTTTTTTATTCAATGAAAAGGAAAACTTTCTCCATGAACATTGTCCGTGCTTCCAATATACATTTTTTTGTGGAATATGGGCACATTTAAACATACTATGCCATAGATTTGGCCATAACACCCGTCATTTGGCCTGAAACCCTAGAATGTTCGTAGGAGATATCTCATTTATGTGAACATATTTTCAACAAAACTGTCGTATACCAAGTTTATTGCTTTTTGGTGGATACGAGGATATATATAATGACACCACGCGAAGGTCTTGCATCATTTTGGGGTTTTTTAAATTTTATGGAATTTTCTAAGCCGGTTTCACGAAAAAGTCTAGATGGCAGGCATGACCATTCGTAGCTATGGCTTGAATATTGAGAAACTCTGGGTGTATCTCTGGTTAAATAGGTATTTGTGTACCTAAAAATGATTTTTGAAAAACTACGGGACACTTGTATTTCAAATTTGACTCGTTTCCAGCTGAATCGACAAAAACTTGTGTTTTTCAAAATAGGTGGATGGAAACCTTTTCAGAGGCAACAATTTGGTTATTTGTACATATAACATGGTCTAGTATTTTCAAAAAATACAACTCCCAAGTTTTGCAACATATTTGTGGTTGGTGCTTCACAAAAAAAGACATTTTTCACATCCGGAAAATGGAAAATGGTTTTTTTATTCAATGAAAAGGAAAACTTTCTCCGTGAACATTGTACGTGCTTCCAATATGCATGTTTCTGTGGAATATGGGCACATTTAAACAAACTATGCCATGGATTTGGCCATAACATCCGTCATTTGGCCCAAAACCCTAGAATGTTCGTAGGAGGTAGCTCATTTATGTGAACATATTTTCACCACAACTGTCGTATTCCAAGTTTACTATTTTCGGTGGATACTAGGACATATATAATGACACCACGCGAAGGCCTTGCGTCATTTTGTTTTTTTTTATTTTATGGAATTTTCTAAGCCGGTTTCACGAAGAAGTCAAGACGGCTGGCATGACCATTCGTAGCTAGGGCTTGAATATTGAGAAACGCCCGATGTATCTTTTTTTTCCAAAAAGCATGAGCAAACTACGAGGCACATGTAGTTCAAATTTGACCCGTTTCGAACTAAATCGGCAGAAACTTGTTTTTCAAAAGAGGTGGATGGAAACCTTTTCAGAGGCAACAGTTTGTTTATTTGTGCATATAACATGCTCTAGTATTTTCAGAAAATGCAGCTCCCAAGTTTTGTAACATATTTATGGTTGGTGCTTCACAAAAAAGCCATTTTTCACACTCGAAAAATGGAAAATAGTTTTTTATTCAATAAGAAGGAAAAATTTCTCCGTAAACATTGTCCGTGCTTACAATATGCATAGATATATGGGCACATTTAAACAAACTATGTCCTTGATTTGGCCATAACACCCTTCATTTGGCCCGAAACCCTAGAATGTTTGTAGGAGATAACTCATTTATGTGAACATATTTTCAACACAACTTTCGTATTTCAAGTTTATTATTTTTGGTGGATACTAGAAAAATATAATGACACCACGCGAAGGTATTGCATCATTTTGGGGTTTTTAAATTTTCTTGAATTCTCTAAGCCGGTTTCACGAAGAAGTCAAGACGGCGGGCATGACCGTTCGTAGCTAGGGGTTGAATATTGAGAAAATCGTGGTGGATCTTTGATGAAACTAGTAGTTGTGTATCTAAAAATGATTTTTTCCAAGAAACAACTATAGTTCAAATTTGACCTGTTTCGAGCTGAATCATAAGAAACTGTCAAAATGGCCACCATGACTATACATCAAAAGAGTTCAAATTTTCTAAAACTATCGATGTTTCTATGATATGGATGTCATATTTGAATTCCTCTAATTTTCTAATCGACATAGACATTTTATTTGTCAAATTTCGATTTACAGATTAAAGATACGAATTATTCTATATTAAATAATTTATTCAAAAAATAAAGTAATTTTAAACATTGTATTGTTATTTATTCAATGAAGATCATTATATAATCAATGTTATTTATTAAAATATTTTTTTAAATTTAAAAAATAGAAAAGTTTAACATCACTCCCCACATGTTAATATGATTGATATGATAGTAATATTAGTAAGTTCTAACATCTCATTTCGTATCTAGTTTGAAAGGAACTATAATGTTAAGCGTGCTTGGGCTGGAGGAATTTCAGGATGGGTGACCGAACGGGAAGTTTGACTAAGTTAATTATGTTGACCAGATTAATTGTGTAATTAGAGATTAAATATGTGTCTAAGTGCAAAATTCTAGAGTAGAATTGAAAAAAGTTCAAAAAATAAATTAAAATTTGAAAGTATTATGGCGACGGATTTGCCGACGGCGTAGGGAGACGCCGTCGGCATAGCCCTACGCCGACGGATTGTAGTACGCCTATGGCAATTTGGCATATGCTTACGCGTCCTTACGCTGTGCCGACGACATTTTAGCCAATGCCGACGGCCAAAAGCCGTCGGAGTATTCGCTCATTCCTGTAGTGGTTTCCGAGCGAAGAATCATGCGGCCAAGACAAGCAACATCAATTAAGTCACCTGTCCTATAGAAAGTTGGCAGTTATGCGCCCTCGATCAAGCGCTGAGTCCATTTCCAGGCACAAAACGGCAAATTCGTTCGTTTTTTGAGAATTGAGAATAGGCAAATTATGTACAGGTTCGGTTGTGAAAGCATGGTAGACTAGCTAGTTACCTGCAGCTTAATTTCCGGAAGACGTAGGCGCGCACACGCAGAACAGAGGACTCTCTCCCAACTCACGTACACACAGCTCGATCCCCCCTGAAGAAACATTCATAGAGAAGACTGAATCGTGAGGTAAGTTTTCTTCATAGAAATATCCCCTTGAAGAAATATTGGGGGGGGGGGGCGAATACTAAACATTTTCTCACTAAGCCCTCCCTCAAAGTTTTCTTCATAGAAATATCCAAACCTATAGGGGGGTGGGGGCGGTGGCCCCTGCTGGGTTACATAAGCTCCGCCATTGTTCCCAGGACTCTTATCGCTTTGTCAATCTTTAAGTCCACGAACTCTTGAAATAATATATGACATACATAGCGTTATCATGATGGGACTGTACTAGTCTAATACGACGACGACCTACTCGTCATCATCACAAATTTCAAGTACGCTCAAACTGCAGTGTGTTGCAAATCATTGGGTGGGTTTCTTTCATGGATGTTTGGGTGAATTTCTATGTTCCAACACAGTTCGGGGAGCTTCTGTCTTTATTTACCATACAGATTGAAGGAGGTAGAGTACAATATTTTGTTTAGTACAGATAATTGTTTACAAATTTAGGTATGTACCGTACCTTATAAGTTTTATCGAGAGGGAGCATATGTGGTCGACGACCTGTATATTTGAAGTAAAGGATCCACGGAGGTAATAATTGAAACTGCTCTCTGCTTCTTCTTTTTCTCTCGAAACAGGCTTTCGCCCCGCTTTATAAATAAAGCAACCGCCACAACAGTCATACAGAGTGCTAGATACAACACCACACATCAAACAAGTAGCAAATGCTGGGGCAACATCACAATGCCCTAAAAGAAGGAAAGCAAGAGGGTGGCTAAAGGGGGGTGTAGGTAGACAGGAAGTAGAGCCGACAGGGAGGGGAGAGTCACGCCTCAGGGTGGCACCGAAGAGGCGATGCGGCGCGTGGAAGCTAGGATTCTGTCGATGTAGCCGTCTAGCCTCGCCCTGTCCCGCTGCCTACAGAGTAGGTACCACTGCTGCAAAAGAGCCAAGATTTTGAACAGAGAGTTAGATGCAGGTCACAGAAAAATCTTCTCAATCACCATCTTATTGCATGTCATCCACAAAGACCACCTCATAGCCGCGAACACAAGCCAGAAGAGGCGTGTTCCCCATCCGGCCCGGTGTGCCTGGGCCTCCAGGAACTCGCCGAGGTCCGAGGCATGCCACGTCGGCCCCAGTGCATCATGAGCGAAGTTCCACAGAAGCCGGACAGCGGGACACACAAAAAAGACGTGTGTACTCGACTCAGGGCACCTACATAACGGGCACATGCCATTCCCCGGGCCATGGCGCTTAGCCACTTCATTCCCGGAAGGCAGCCTGTCATGTAATAGTTTCCAAACGAATATCTTAATCTTCAACGGTAGCGGGGCCTTCCATAGAGAGGAGTAGCCCAAGACCTAATTGGCCCATAGAACTAGGCCCTATACACCGATTTGACTGAGAAGGACCCCGGGGGAGCCAGGGACCAGGTCACCTTATCAGGCCCCCTTGGAAGAGAATCAGGCAAATCGCCCCTGAGAGTCTCCCACTCTGTGGTCTCAGCCAGCCCAAAAGTTTCTCGAAACAAGATGTTCCAAGTCCCAGTCTGGACCGCCGACAATCAAACAAGTAGAGAATAAGTTGACCATTTTACACAAGCAAGGTATATCTATTGTTGACATACTGTAAGTCTCTAATTTTTTTGGCTTAATCGGAGTTAGTTTGAATTTTAGATAAATTCGAGAACAGTGCAGACAATATTTTGACAAAACCTGAAAACTGAACCATAGCTAATATTAAAAAAAAGTAGAGTGGAATGTTAAAGCAATAAAATATTTTTGAAGTCACTCGCAGCATGATAAAAATTCAACTGATAAGTATTTGAGTCACGGATGACTCAATGGTATGTATTTGAATATGTATACTTTGTTTGTGGAGTAGATCTGGTATAATGTTATTGCTTAAATGATGGAATATCAATGTATAGTTTACAATACTCAATCATGGCGACTCTTCTAAACATATGTGTATAACTTCAACCTAAACACGCTATGCCATCTATGATATTCAATTAAAGGCAGATTATTTGTTTTAAAGTTTATGCCATCGTGGAATGACAAAGTTACATTAACAAATGCACTAATGAAATTGAATATTGGTACACATATTGACTAACAAGGACAACGAATGTGAAGACAACATCCCTAAAGTTGTACAAGATATGCTAAAGTATGTCGGGATATATTTTCTCCTTTTAAGTTGCTGGTTGAGTTACTTTGAGCACGAGACCTAAATATTTCATAAGTGCATTATCATATGGTGTCACGATTTCGTTATATTTCCATTTTCACTTGGATAATGAGATTAAAATTATTCCTTGGCTTCACGGTATATTAAACGTGCGGCACGTTCACGTTTTTAGTAACTGGAAAAATCCCGAGAGAGTCAAAGACGCATGTCGCTCACGTCCCTTCTCTGTTTTGTTTGGATCCAGCCATTCAAATTTTTAGCGACTAAAACGAGTGTGTCATTAATAATTCTAATTTAGACATATGAATGATAAATCTCGGTGCAAGCGAGCAGATATAAGAACATAGTATCTTATGATCCCCTCATCAAGGAAACATACCAATGTAGAAAACCTTTTCTAATATAGAGCCTCATCGGTGACAGTTAAAGGGTCGTTGCCATAGAGGTGCTTCACATTCAGTGACTGTGCTTGGGATGCATATAGCGTTATTTTGTTGTCAATGAGGGTTTTGACCCGTGTCCATAGATTCTTTGTGTACTAATACCTACCACCGCAACCACTAGAAATACATTAGTGTTCTATAAATCTAAGAATCATATAACTAAATAATCCAGGAAGTAAAATTCCTACATTATTGTAATTTGTAGAGCACTTCTCATACCAAATTACCTAGTCCACCATAGTACATATGCATGCCATGATTATTAACTTCATAACCATCAACGGTATATATCCTTAATCACTTGTGCCAAAAAGGGTTCGGTTTTCCTTTGGAGTAACAAACTTGTTGTTATCATCAATAATTTGGATTTTCTTATAAAATATGATTTTCAATATCCTTCAGAGGAATAATGTCAATTAACAATTTGTCGAGACTCTGATGAAGTTGTCATGCCATAAACTTGGCCGCCCCATAACGAAAATTCACCTTCATCGCTAATGCGAATGAATAGTGATCTTGGCCACTATCCAATTGGTGTATACTCTTCTCCAGGGCCAACCACCAATTCTTTGTCTTTGCGTCCTAAAATAAATTCCATTGTGAATGAAATCATTTCCAAAACATACGTAAAACTCCATACTATAGTGTGAATGCATTGATTAATAAAAAATTGAGATCTATAGAATGAAATTACCTATTTAAACCTATTTCAGAACACGGGGTGTACGTATATGAAGATTTGGATTCCTTATATAAAGATTCACGATTGAAGTTTCCTACTAAATATATATTATTTTCCATGGTATGGTAACTAATAAGTTTATTTTAGGCAATGTTCTTGACGATTTCTAAAATGAATGTCGAAGATAATTTGTGGATGTTAAATAAAACCATTTTTTACGATCTTAAGTAATTTAACTTATATCATAGTGGAATACGAAAATTGGTTGTGTGGCTAAAATAAGTCAAGTAACTAGAATATTTTTTCATGCAGCTTTGCAACATACATATGAAATCATAAACTAATGAACAAGGTAATACCTTAAAAATGAGAATGTGTATTACATATTGTGGTCCACTATAAATTGAAACAGGTCGTACTCTTCCTCCAAGACCAACACTGTGGTTTAGTTGCACAAAACCAGGACAATCGTTATTAACAAATGACTAGTTTAGCATCCCATTACTCTATTACAAAAGTTTATACAAATTCCAAAAAAACCTATACTGGTTTTTTACTTCACATTGTAAAAGTTAGGTAGATGATAACGTAATGTATCGAATGAAGCAGAATTTATGACCCAAACAACATGAAACCTGGCAAAGTTATCACCATATGATCTTGGAGAAACCTAATAATAATAAGTTATATTGTCTACATGGCCACTTGGTCCTTTGTCAATTTCAATCCCTGTTTGACTAAGCTCACTTCTATTTTTCTTCACCTTTGCCTCATAAACATTTATTATGGCTCGTACCCCATATAAATCATCAGAATATCTAATTCATGCCTCTGATGAAAAGAAATATCACTCTTATGGCATCAATCAATTTAACTTTACATTGTCAACTAAGATTTATATAAATCGGTATAGACCAAACTTTTAAGAAATTATCGGAAAATCTTCTAGCACAAATGAAATTCCTTCAGATATATTTGGATGAGCATGAATACAAAACTTTTTGTTTTGTTGAATAACTATATGAAGGTATGAAATTCAATACTAACTACTGAAATTTAATATTTCGTAAGACTTTGTAAATGTTCTATATAACTGATTTCTCCACTTATGATTTTGTAACTATCAACCATATATTAACACTCACGGAAAGATTGGATATTATCTTACAACAACGACTTAGAGTAATCTCGTGAATTTAAAATGGATTATGTCACAAAACCATATCTAACTAATTGACACATTTGGAAAGTGTGCAACTCCTCTGCTTAATTACACACTCAACCTAGAATAACAAGATTATTATAAAAATAAATATAGAAAAGTCACCTCTATTTCATTATCCTTGTTAATTACTTGACCAATATTGTATCATGCCAATTGGTTCCTTCTATGATTACATAGTATAGGAACCATTCCAGTTGGGCATTCTACAATAGAGAGACGTGCTTCTAAAACAGCATGCATAGACAAATAATTTACATCCAGTCCAATTGGAATAGAACTTGGTTCCATCCGATTGACAAGAAAACTATATTACTATTTATGTATTTACATAAATTCCCAAAAAATAGACACATGCAAATAATTTGGCTAACTATATTTCTTATTGATGAAGGTCATATATCATAAATTTTATCTATGTAAACTACACTTATATTGTTTGATCTGAATATACATATATAATAGACGAACTTATGATTCATAACTATGAGGGGATTAAATAATCTATGGAGTGAACTATTATATTATAAAAATAAATTATTATCACCAAACTCTAGATCTATTTTATAAATTGCTACATTCAAGTATCTTGGAGAACTATAAATTTAGGTATGCCCCCAAACATAAATCGAGGGCAACCTGGGGAAGATAATGATTGTAAATAATATTTTTACGAAGATAATTTACCTGAATTTCGTGATCTTTCAAAAAATGGGTGGCTAAAAGCTGGTTGCACGTTCACATAGATGCAATCATATATATCTTTTCCATCCATCTTGTTCGATGTTTTATTTACATGTTAGCCAATGGAAATAATAGTGAATAAGAAAATAAGACGGATATGTTTTCTTACCAAAATGATTTTATTGATTTTTCCGTACATGTGTCGTGTTGGCGACGGGAGGAGGCAGCGGCGCCCGCTGACGGCGGAGGAGGCCCACTCGATTCCACGAGCCAGCCCTAGAGGCGCGTTAACCGCGTGGAATGAAGCAGTTCGGGGTGGTTTGGCCAGGGTGACCCAACCCCACCCCGCTGCACCAAACGGGCCTATAGGTATTTTTGCGGGTTTCGACCCCCGAGTGGAACTTCGCTCCGATCCCCGGCCCACCCCCTTCTACCAAACAAGGCCTTAGGAAGGAGAAATTGTGCAGATTCCACAGAACGTCGGGATCTAGTATACCTTGTCACTGAGCAGACAAATGGCAATGTTATCCAATCCGTGCTATCTGAGTACGTACAATGATCAGATCAACACAAACGATCACAAAGCACTCACAATCTAATAGACACAAATATAGCATGGCAATTCGCAGGGCTCTTATCGCTTTGTCAATTTTGAAGTCCACGAACTCTTCAAATAAAATATGACAGGACTGTACTAGTATACTACGACGACGACCTACTCGTCATCATAAAAAATTTCAAGTATGTTCAAACTGCAGTGTGTTGCAAATCATTGGGTGTTTTTTTTTGTAGGTCATTAACTATTGAATTTTATTTCGTGGCTGTTTGGGTGAATTTCTATGTTCCAACACAGTCCGGGGAGCTTCTGTCTTTATTTACCACAGAGATTGAAGGAGGTAGAGCACAATATTTTGCTTAGTACAGAGAATTGTTTGCAAATTTAGTTTTGTACCGTACCGTATAAGTTTTCTCGAGCGAGAGCACATGTGGTCGACGACCTGTGTATTTGAAGGAAAGGATATGCAGAGGTAATTCCGTGGCGGAGATAATGCTTGAAACTGCTCTCTGTTTTTTTTTCTGAAATTGCTCTATGTTTTCAACTTAACTGGGCAATCAAACGAGCAGAGAAGAACTTGAACATTTTACACAAGCAAGGTATATCTATAGTTGATATACTATAAGTCTGTAATTTTTTTTAGCTTAATCGGAGTTGATTGGAATTTTAGATAAATTCGAAGACGCTGCAGACAATATTTTTAAGAAACGTGAAAACTGGACCATAGCTAATATAAAAAAAATAGGGTGGAATGTTAAAGCAATAAAATATGTTTGAAGTCACTCGCAGTATGATAACAATTCAACTGATAAGTATTTGAGTCATGGATGACTCAATGGTATGTATTTTAATATGTATACTTTGGTTGTGGAGTAGATCTGATATAATATTATTGCTTAAAGGATGGAATATCAATGTATAGTTTACAATACCCAATCATGGCCACTGTTCTAACACATATGTGTATAACTTCAACCTAAACACGCTATGCCATCTATGATATTTAATTACTGGCAGATTATTGGTTTAAAGTTTATGCTATCGTGGAATGATAAAGTTACATTAACAAATTCCACAATAAAATTGAATATTGGTACACATATTGACTAACAAGGAAAAAAGAATGTGAAGACAACATCCCCAAAGTTGTACAAGATATGCTAAAGTATTTCGGGATATTTTTATTTCCTTTTAAGTTGCTGGTTGAGTTACTTTGAGCACGAGACCTAAATATTTCATAAGTACATAACTAGTAGGAGAACGTCTACCAGTGACGAACAGGATTGGGCTACCGCTGGTGAAGCGCTGTTCGCCGGCGGTAACTCGCTAGTGGTAGCTGGTTACCGCTGGCAAACAGCGCTTCGCCAGCGGTAGCAGGGCTTAGCGCTAACGAATACGGCCTTGTTCGCGAGCGATAGCTACGTTCGCCAGCGCTACCACGTCCGTTTTTTTTTTGTATTTCCGTATATAGTGTTGTATTTTTGTATACATGTGCAAATACATTGTTTATACAATATTTCTAGATGTCATACATACAAATCACTCCTCCATCTCGGTTTATTAGTCACAATTAGCAAATCTCTACATCCAAGGTTACAATCTATTGGCGGAGAAAACGAGAACAAAACATGTTCGCATGACACGCACCATTTCTAACGGGGGGGTGGGAATTAATTAGGGGTGGGGCTGTCGCGGTTTCCTATTTGCTAATTGATCATTAATTACCTAGATTGTGCTAAACTCTTGAGAAAATCTTGTTTTAGTATTGTGACTAATAAACCGAGACAGAGGGAGTACACAAAACCGAGATCATATAAGATCGAGAGTGATCATCATACCAAAATAAGTTTCATAAATATTAATATACATGTATTCATGAATAGTACACATCAATCTCGATAACATGAAGTTTTCAAACAAAAAATATCCATCTAATTAAGTTTAACGATCACATGCATACAACACGCGATATAGAATCGCAGAACATCGACGATTGAAAACAAAGATGATGGGATTTAACTTCCGCCTCCGCTTTGCGATCTTTCACTAGGCCAGCACCATCCACTTCTTCATCTCTTTGTAGACCAAGATAAAAGCATTAGGCCGCAAAAGAAAAACACAAGTTCTTATTAGGAGCGCAATTTGTACCGAATAGAATACACACCGTCGATCATTTCTTGGTCGTTGTCTTCTTCTTCTTCTTCTACATAGGCGGGAACGGAAGAGCACCTTCTAACGAGTTGAATGGTCTCTCGTCACCCTGCTCTAGTACACGTTGTAGCGGGTCATCGTTAGGTGGTGGGCCCCGCGAGCCGTATTAGAAGGCCCCTTCTGCACTTACTACATCCCTATAGATGATTGTCGAGAGCTTGTGCTGGATGCGACCGAAGTTCTGTCTGATTTCAGCATCAGACCAATACACGATGCCGCGACACCATTTGTCCACAACAGACATAAATTGTAGACTTTGTTTTTTCTTCACGATCTCCAGCATGTGTTGGACGAGGTACCACGCCTCCATCTGGCCGCCTGGCACCTGCTTGGGGCAGGGAACTCTTTCCGGTGTCTGAATACATATTTGCCTTGAAATTGTTGTACTCTGCCACAATATCCTTCCGCCATGATGTAGCCGTCCATAGCTTCATTGAGAACAGATTTGATGAAGGAGTAGTTCTTCTCCTTCAGTTTACTACCGGAGTCGAGATATAGGGCGAACGAGTCTCTCGGGTAAAGCATGATGAGGGTGCCGTATTTGTTTCTGCACAAAAAATTTCAAAGATTACATATATAATCCTCAAAATTTGTAACCACTATTAATTGTATATGCACGAACTTAAATAAACATGTGAAATAGACGAAATCAAGTTATGGCGGCTAGTGAATGACTTACTCGAGAATGTAAGCAGGAGAACGATCCTCTTGTGCACATAATTCTTCAACAGCACCTCTTGGATGTACTTTTCCGCTTTTTCCCTACCCTTAGGGTTGTTCAAGTACATGTCTTGCATGTAGTAGGGTTCTACTAACGCGATGTTTATGGTATTCTCTATGGATAGTTGTTGTGCCAAACTGAGCGTAAGTAGGCGGACGATTGATGAGTGGAGGGATTGCATGTGGAACATCCGAAATATGTCATCAAATCTCACGATGATCGTGTCTGCGTTGCCTGCAGTGAAAAATCCCACCATAGATGGCACCTTTGCGATCAAAACCGCCAGTGTGGATTTTTCTCCTTGAGAAGCGTCTCCTGCAGAAATAGAACACCATCATGGACGCTACGTATATCACGTGTCAACAAGGCGACCAACCTCGGCGGAAGTATCATTTTTCCCAACTCATGGATCTAATGCCAGTCGTGTATGGGTATCATGTTCAATACCCGTTGTGTCGGCGGCTACGACTTAGTCCCCTCCACCGGATGGCTCATGGAGGCAACGTCAAAACTCTTCTTAGTTATTTCGTGCCGTCTTCTTAGGCTCCTTGTGAAATACATCTTGTACCGCCTCTTTGAGGGCGTCCTGGCTGAGGCCAACTTGCTCGGGGGCTGCCGGTTTTTGAGAACAGAAAAGACGCTTCGTGCATCGATACTTATCCGCTTCCTCTTCTAGAAAGAAAAGTTTATCAAGATCATCCAGACCGGCCCCACCGTAAGGATCGTCGACGAGGTAGTCATTAGGTTCCTTGTCTTCAGCATCGTCGTTGTCGTGTCGCACAGACTTTGCAGGTGATAAATTATTGTGTTGGCTTGGGTGCCTCGACCCCTCGATCGGTGTTGGAGTCTTGATAGGAGTAGTGTCCAAATGGATTAGTTTTTTGGCCATGCCAATTGCCAAACCAAGCACTGCTCCAAGTTCAACTCGCTGTCGTGTTGAGGGGTTGGTTCGGAGGATCGATGACGAAGGGATGGACCTTGGACCTGTCGAGTAAGGATACCCGGTCCTAGGCCCAGGACTGGAGCCCAAGAAGAGATGCCCTGGACTATTCTAGAAGGCCCAGTTGAGGCCCACCCGCAAAGCCTTGCGGGTCAAGATAGGAAACTTGTAACCGACTTAGGGTTCAAGTCCTCCACGGGTGAGATTTGAGACCTGGCCACCTATATAAGGCCAGGAGAACCACCAGGAGAGGACAAGCAATATCGCATCACCAAGCCTTAAGCTCGAGATCATACTCTCAACTTGAGCGACCCCCCGTTGTAACCGATCTACTCTTGAATACAGATCGACAGAGGCAGGATTAAGGGTTTTACCTCTATGAGGGCTCCAAACCTGGGTAAATCGTGCCCCATGTCTAGCCGACGATCGTCACCAGCACCTACAGGTTCTCCTAATCAAAACTCTATGGGTTCACCCGAGGGACTTGTTGAGATGCTGATTCGACAATTGGCGTCGTCTGTGGGAACGGCTGGCGCTGGATCTCCGGCATCTTCGGCTTCATCGACAACCAACTCACGTTGGAAACCCTCGACTTCGACTCCGACCAACCCGATTCGAATCAGATCTGTCCTGGTCACCCCTCACTCGCCGGAATCTCGCCCGGTATTCAGTGATCTGGAGAAGAGCGTCACCCTGACGTTCGGGAGCTTCAAGTTCTACACCAACAAAGATGGGATCCTTCACTTCCCTGAGGAATCAAGATCTGAGTCGATATCCAGCCCAGGGGCTGTCGATTCACGACCCTACTTGGCGAAAACTGGCGAGTCCATCCGCCTTAACACCAGCAACTTCCATACCCTCTCTACAGAGGAACCCTCTCGGATCAGGAAGGCCTTTCAAGCCACGCCTAGGACTCACAAGCCGTATCAGGCTCAGGTCTCTGCATGGCAGGATCGGAAGAACCACCCGAAGAAACTGAACACAGCGCAAGGGAGCGCGCTGAGATCAACGTCTCGTGAGACGCTTGGGTCCGAGAAAAGGAGGCTATCCGCACGAGCAAACCACCTGCAGTCGGAGGCCCACACGAAGATATGACCGCCTACCACTATCATCTAGTGAGAGCGGCTACTGCGATCAAGGAAGCTCGTATATATCTAGCCAATCGGAAGAGATTGGCGGACGAGTCGAGCCAACGCCGGGCCGCACTATCCCTAACACCTTCTGTCGGGACTCGTCCCGCGAGGAAGGGATACGCCTCAAGAACGGGATCAGCAGGTCACTCAGACCTTTTCCAATGCGGGTCGACGAGGAGGGAAACATCTATCTGCAAACTCCCGCTGCCGCAGTCCTAGCCGCAGCAACCTACATGCAGATAAATCAACCAGATGAAAATGACCCCCGAGCGGAGCAATACAAGCAAGTTCAGAAGGGATTAGGCATGGCACCCTCAAGGCTTGCCTCTTATGATCGCAGGAAAGCTGCTGCACAGAAAGAGAAGGAAGCATCCCGCAAGCGCAGGAGTGCTTCACCCAGGAGAGAAAAATTGCCTTGTCGTGGTCGAGGAAAAGAAGCCCGGCGACGCGATGATAGCCGAAGCAGCAGCGAAGGTAGACCGAGAAATAAAGACCGCGGCTCGCGACACCAAGCAGCCGCTCGTGAAATCGCAGCAAGGAACCAAGGAAGGAAACCGATCGTGATCAGCCAGGTTATAATGCGCGATCAGATATCGCGCAAAATAAAGTGGACAATGCCAGAGCAGCAAGGAACCGCGCGCGCTCCTCATCCGAATCTTCTGATGACGAAACCTGCGGCGAGTTATGCTTCGCTCGCAGCATCCGCGAGGCGCCTCTACCCAAAAGATTCAAACTCAGCACGGAAGTAACAAAATACGATGGTTCACTCGAACCTTCGTCATGGATGTCGGATTACCTCACGGCAGTAAAATGCCAACGTGACAACAAGAACACGGCTATGAGGTACCTCAACCTACACTTGGTAGGAGCGGCACGAAGTTGGCTGGAAGCAAGACCGAAGTCCTGCTGCGGGTCATGGGACGATTTACACTTCGATTTCTGCAAAAATTTCCAAGCAACATACAAAAGACCGGCGACCATCGAGGAACTACGAGCCTGCAAACAGAAGAGTGGCGAGTCCACTCGCGAATATATCCAGCGATGGACCATGCTCAGGAACACCGCGGGAAACATATCAGAGGAAGCAGCGATCGAAGCTTTCGCAAAAGGCGCCCGACGAACTGCTTTCAGAGAAGACTTGGGACGAGACGCACCCAAAACTATTGGAGAACTAATGATCATAGCCTATAGATGGCCTAACGGAGAGGAGTCAGTGCGCAACGAGAGGGCATCTTCGCCCGCACCCGATGACGACCGCCACGGTCGAAAGAAAAGAAGGAAGTACTACGATCACTATGACCAAGAAGAACTGGTAGCAGCAGAATTCACACGAAATGGCGATAACGGACGCCGTGGAAATCGTGAATGGAAGCCAAAGGCGGAGGACAAAACTCCCGAAGAGGACCTTGATGGATACTGCATGCTACATCTATTTACAGATAAGCGCACAGGCAAAACTAAGGCAACACACCTTCTATAGGATTGCCGAAAGTTCCTCGACATTCACGAGGCCTTTTCGAAGAAGAACAGAATGGCAGTTAGTTAAGGCTACCCGCAACTTCCAGGAGGAGGACACCAAGGATTCCATACGCCACAATCCCTGCCTCCACCAGGAAACCAGAACGCGGTGCTAGCCTCACTACCTACGCCGCCAGTCGCCAACGCGAGAGGTAACGCATACCCGAACCCCGCCCGGACTGTTGGGGATGATACAAAAGGTCTGCCCGTCCCGCAGGGCCCAGAAGACAAACACACGACAGTTATGCATGGTTGTGCAAACCCCACCAGGAAGACCCGAGTACCTGAAGATGGCGGACCAGCCAATCACCTTTTCCAACGAAGACCACCCCCTACGAGTCTATCGACCAGGACTCGCTGCCCTAGTAATCCAAGCACAAATTGGCAATTACGAACTGGCTCGCGTATTCATGGACGGGGGCAGCGGCATCAACATCATCTACGCGGACACACTGCGTCGGATGAACAGGAACCTGGAGGGACTCGCAGAATCAGAGACATCCTTCCACGGGATAGTTCCAGGAAAGGCGATCCGCTCACTCGGAACAATCAACTTGGAGGTGGTGTTGGGCAATCGA
Organism: Alopecurus myosuroides; assembly: GCA_028641055.1. Lineage (NCBI taxonomy): Eukaryota > Viridiplantae > Streptophyta > Magnoliopsida > Poales > Poaceae > Alopecurus > Alopecurus myosuroides. The sequence goes on from CM054058.1 coordinate 190,428,409, forward strand.
CGCAATTACATGAGAGAATTTCTCGACTTTGAAGTAGTCGACTGGCCCTCACAGTACCACGCCATTCTTGGTCGAACAGCGTTCGTAAGATTAATGGCAGTACCACATTATGCATATCTGAAGCTCAAGCTACCTGGGGAATATGGCACAATCACCATTGACGGAGATTTCCAAAAATCCAACAAGTGTGACATCGAGTTCAACGAGATCGCCAAATCTTTCGGGATGCAAGAAGAGCTGGAGGAGATAGAAAAAACCACGGATCACTCCCTGATGCCCCTCACGAAGAAAAACGCACCAGAACTGGAATTCAGTGCCAATAGCGACACTCGCAAACACCAAGTGCACCCGACGGATTATGCGAAAATCGCGATGGTCTCCACTACCCTCTCGCCAGCATAGGAAAGCGCACTCGTCGAACTCCTCAGTGAGTACTGGGAAATTTTCTCCTGGCAGCCCTCAGATATGCCAGGAATACTCAGGGAGTTCGCCGAGCACTCACTCGAAGTATACAAAGACGCAAAACCCATCAAGCAAACCACCCGACGGTTCTCAGAGCCCAAGCAGAAAGCGCTTGGAGAAGAAGTAAATAGACTGCTCGCAACAAAATTCATCAAGGAGATCAAAATATCCACTTGGCTAGCAAACCCAGTGCTGGTCCCAAAGAAGAACAGCAACATCCTTCGCGTGTGCATCGACTACACGTCGCTGAACAAACACTGCCCCAAGGATAACTTTCCCCTCCCGCGAATCGACCAGATCGTGGACTCCACTGCAGGCTGCCAACACCTCTCCTTCCTAGATGCCTACTCGGGATACAACCAGATTTGGATGAAACAGGAGGACGAGGAAAAGACAACATATATCACACCTCATGGTGTATACTGCTACACGACAATGCCTTTCATGCTAAAAAAACGCAGGCGCAACATATCAGCGTTGCATACAAAAATGCCTCGCCAAGCTCATTGGCAAGAACGTACAAGTGTACATTGACGACATCGTCATCAAGACTCGAGTGGAGGACACGCTCCTCGAGGATATCAGAGAAACGTTTGACGCTCTAAACGCATACAGGATCAAGCTCAACACGAAAAATGCGTCTTCGGCGTCCCAGGAGGACAACTTCTCGGGTACCTAGTATCCGCTAGAGGAAGTGAAGTCAACCCAGAGAAGATACAAGCAATCTTGACAATGAAGGAGCCCACGAATCTACGCGGAGTGCAACAGCTCGCAGGACGACTAGACGCCTTGAGCAGATTCATTGCGCGATTGGGCGAGCCGGCATTACCCTTCTACAAGTTATTAAAAAAGACAGATAAGTTCGAGTGGACACCCGAGGCAAGACAGGCATTCGCAGACCGGAAACGAGCCTTACAGAGCAGGCGCGTTCTTGCAACACCACAAGAAAGGGAACCACTCTACCTATACCTAGCCGCAACAAATCAAGTCATCAGGACGGCCATTGTAGTCGAACGACCTGAGGACGGCAAGGTATATGGAGTTCAAAGACCAATCTACTACATCAGCGAGGTGCTCTCGCCGTGCAAACATCGATACCCTCACTACCAGAAGCACGCATATGGAGTTGTTCTCACGGCTCGAAAGCTCAAACATTACTTCCAGGAACATACCGTAACGGTGGTAAACGACGCATCACTCGGTACCATCATGAACAATCCCATGGCATCTGGAAGAATAGCAAAATGGAGCATCAAGCTAGGCGCCTGGGACATTATCTATGCAGGGTGCAATTCCGTGAAGTCACAGATACTCGTGGAATTCCTGAGAGAGTGGACAGAATTACAAACACCCGGACCGCCAGAATACACGAGTAACTGGATCATGTACTTCGACGGGTCCAAAAGGAATGAAGGAGCTGGAGCTGGGATCGTCCTTATATCACCCAGAGGAGACAAGTTGCAGTACGTCCTGCGATTGGACTTCCCACCCGACGATCCAGCATCCAACAATGACGCAGAATACAAGGCCCTGTTGAATGGGATGAAGATGGCAATCGCGTGTGGAGCCACCCGATTGCTGATCTATGGCAATTCCAGTCTCATCGTGCAACAGACAATGAAGGAGTGCGACGCTATTGCAGAAAACATGGTTGCCTATCGGGACATGTACAATCTACTCGAAGAAAGTTTCAAAGGATATGATCTAAAGCACATCGCGAGATCCAGCAACGAAGAGGAAGATAGATGCCAAACATGGGGTCCACAAATACGCCCGTACCGCTAGGAATATATTTCGAGAGGATGACCAAGCGTTCGGTCAAAGTCAAGAAAACTGCAGGAGCACCCGCAGCATTGGAGATAAAGGTCAGCCCACAAGTTGCTACCATCGAGCTCAGCCATAGTATTTCAAGAAAAGTTTTTCTGGTCGAGCTAGTCTGGACGCAGAAATACCTCGACTACTTGTCCACCAAACAGCTCCCAGCAGACGCTCACGAGGCTCGACAAATAGTCCGACGCAGCAAATCTTTTCGGGTACTCAACGGCGAGTTATACAAACAGAGCATCTCAGACATACTTCAAATATGCATAGCACCCGAGAATGGCAAAGAATTGCTGTGAGACATACATCAAGGAGATTGTGGACATCACGCCAGCTGGAAAGCAATCGCGGGCAAAGCTTTTCGAGCAGGATTCTACTGGCTTACAGAAGCCAGAGACGCAAAAGAGTTGGTCGACAGGTGCAACGCTTGCCAGCGATTTGCACCCAAACCACACGCCCCCGCCACAGAATTACATATGATACCAATCGTATGGCCCTTTGCACAGGAGTCTACACCCGGAGAATACACACACTTGCTTGTCGCAGTCGACAAATTTACGAAGTGGATCGAAGTGATGCCAGTCACCTCGGCTAGCGCCCAATGCGCCCTCAAATTCCTCGACTCCATTGTATGCATATTTGGCATACCACATAACATCATCACCGACAATGGCAGCAACTTCACAGCAAAGGAAACACAACAGTTCTGCGAAGAAAAGGGAATCACCTTCAAATTCGCTTCAGTGGCTCATCCGCAAACCAACGGCCAGGTCGAACGATCCAACGGACTGGTCTCGGCTGGCATCAAGAAACGACTACTCGACCGCCTACACCCAGCAGCGGGACATTGGGAAGAAGAGCTACCATCCGTGCTATAGAGCCTCCGCACAACCCCAAATCGATCCACAAAATACACACCATTTTTCATGGTATATGGGGCTGAAGCAGTCCTTCCCGACGATGTCAAATTCAGCGCCCCACGGGTCATTGCTTACAGCGAAGAAACCTCTAACAGGGCACTCGCGGAAGATATGGACGCACTCGACGAAATACGCGATATTGCACTCGCAAGATCAGTAGTATACCAACAATCGTTGCAAAACTATCACAGTCGCCGTATACGTCACAGAGCCTTCGCGGTGGGAGATTTGGTGCTACGACTCAAACAGAAGGAAGGGCACAAGCTCGAACCACCATGGGAGGGACCCTTCATAATACACGAAGTTATCCCAGGTGGCGCCTATCGACTGAAAAACCCGACGACTGATGGCATCTACTCCAACCCATGGAATGTTGTGCACCTCCGCAAATTCTACCCTTAGATTTACTTTACTCACAAAAATAAGGCTATATTAGCCATCCTGTAGCTCGAAAGAAACACATGAGTTCTCAGTCATTTCAATAAAATAATTGGTTTTTCAACCATAGCTACTTGCGTTTTTTATCCTTACACGCTAAATAACAGGTATACACCCCAAATACACGGGGGCTGCACCTAACTTAGCATGACATGAATAATTTTATATACAAAGTTACAAACAAGGTAGACACCTTACAAAGTTTTGGGATAACCATACAAAGTAACATGATACATACATCCTACGGTTACATATGGCGACGCGCATTTTCCTCGGCTAATACCCGATCAACCTCTTCCGAGGTCAATTGAATAATCTCCTCCGCTGCAGGTCGAACAACTCTATAATGAAGGGCCATATCGACTGGACCATTGGGGACCATAGCTACAGAGATGAAATTAACCTCAGGATGCCACAATCGGACAAAGGAAAGCGCTACTACGGACCCGCAAATCATCTGATTGCGGACGCACTCGCAAATTTCACCTTCTCGACCGAAAGTTCCGAGGAGATGGCTCAAATCTTCTGGACCCCTCTCCAACGGATAGAAAGCGGAGTTCACAGCAATCAAGGCTTCATGGCAGAAATTCACGAGTATCTTCGCCTGGACTACTCGATATTTCAACGTAGCCAGAACAAAGTCTCGACTACGGTCCGACCAAAAGTTGTTCGCATGTGGTTTGGAGCTACCAGCTTCATGGGTAATAAGGTTATCCACCCAATGCGCTTCGCGTTGACCATCAGGCTCAACAACTGCAAAAAAGCTACAGAGAGTCAACAAAGGAAAGAAAAGCAGTCAAACCAAATGCTAGGGGGCTCACATGCTTACACAACATATCCTTAGCCACGGCTGCAAGTTCCTCCATCACAAACTATTCACGTTCAGCCGCAAGTTTTTGCTTTGACTTGGCCACATCAACCACTCCGCGCAAAGCTTTAAATTTGCGTTCACCATCCTCGACACGGTCACGAAGAGAAGCAAAAGTGCAAACAGCGGCAACAAGTGGATCCAATCGTGCAGCAGATCCACTCGAAGACTCCGCAGCAGCACCAATTACCTGGAGGAAAACACAAAAGTTAAGGGAATACTTCAAAGTCACCCCAATCAAGAAAATAAACCACCTATTCGACAGGTGCTCGGGGGCTACTCCCATCGGGGGGACTTCACGGCAATCAATCGCAAGAAATCACAACTTGGATATCAAAAGAACATTCTGATTAAGGATAGAAGTACGGGAATACATCCCAAGGTTCATTACATCAAGAGGAATCAGCTAAACTAAATCTAACCTATGGAATCGCGGAAGTGCTGCCACTCGCAACAGGTTGCCCCTTGCGGCTGGCACGAGTAAGCAAAGCGGACAGCTTTCGAGCAAGGACTTCAGCCGGATCACCAAAAGGACGAAGCGCTACCTTTCTACCCGTGGAAGGATTGACGGGAAGATTCGAGTATGATTCATCCAAGCCTTCGACTCAGTGCACCAATGCGAACTGGATGGCGGTCTTCGCCCCGCACTCTGATTGGGCAACTGCGTAGGCCTGAAGGATATCATCCTCCAGGAAAACCTTCAGGAGACCGCCCAGCATAGGCGGAACTGCGACATCCACCAGAAGGCGCTCGTGGAGTTGCCCCGGCACTTGAGTGGCATCGCCGATGAGGGAACCAATCCCATCCGCATGCTTCCGAAGCTGGGCGAGGGAATCCATCACCGCATCCACTCGAGGAACCCCGGGCAGCTCCAGCGCAACGCCAAAAACATCTACAAAAGGCAACATTAATTTCGAAGACAAACCGTGGAGTACACATTGAAGAAAGTGACAAGGACCAAGGAATGCTTTAGGAGGGTTTTTGTGTGCTTTGAAGCTTGTCGAATGGGTTTTTTGGTAGGCTGCAGACCTTATTTGGCTATTGATGCTACTTTTCTCACAGGGAGGTTTAAAGGCCAGCTAGTAGCAGCTTGTGCAGTTGATGCACACAGTTTTGTTTTTCCAGTTGCCTACGGTGTGCTGGAGACAGAGTCTGAGGAGAGTTGGACATGGTTTTTGCAGAATCTGCGCCGGGCTATTGCACATCCCAATGGGTTGGTAATTCACACAGATGCATGCAAAGGTTTAGAAGTGGCCGTGGATAATGCGTTCCCAGTAGTAGATCATAGAGAATGCATGCGTCACCTTGCTGCAAATTTTGTGAAGAAATTCAAAGGAAAGTTTTTTACCGACAATTTATGGCCAACAACTTTGACTTGCAGTGTGAGGAAGCACAACTACCACATGAGGCAGTTGTACACAAATGAGAAAGTGAAAGAATACTTGGAAACACACCACTCGAATTTATGGGCTAGAAGCCAATTCAGTGAAGTGAGCAAAGTTGACTATGTGCACAATAATCTTGCAGAATCTTTCAACTCAACGATCCGGAAACTAAAGGATCTTTATTTGGCGGATTTTGCTTGACAGGATAAGGATAGAATACGCTGAGAAATTTCATTTGCGTCTTGGAATAGCTAATGCAAAATTCATGGGCCACGTTATTATCCCGGCTGTGATGAAGGTGTTGAAGCAAAAAACAGAGGGCTTGAATATGAACATGATATTTATCTCGGAGACCAAATCAGAGGTATCAGTCTTTGGTAAAGCTAACAAAGAATGGAGATATACAGTGGATTTAGAAGACAAAACTTGCAGTTGTAGGCAATGGCAGATAACTGGTTTGCCATGCATTCATGCCTTGTTTTTCATCACTTCTATCTCAGGTCCAGCAGGGGATATACAACAGTATGTGCATGATTACTACTCTGCTGCAATGTTCAGAGCCACATATGCGCATGCCTTGCCTGCTTTGGAGGGAAAACATCAATGGGATAGAGTGGACCCTGGATTCAAACTTTGTGCTCCAGTTCTGAAGAGAGCTGCAGGTAGACCGAGGAAGTGATTCAGATGATGCAGCATTTGAAAATGTTGATCAAGTCCATGATCCAAATGATTATTCAAATCATGATCAATTCCATGATGCTCCAGTCGATTATCCGCTTGATGCTCCCATCGATGATCCACTGGATGCTCGAGTCGAGGATCCGATGGATCCTCCAGATGCTCCAGCTGATGATCCGCTGGATGCTCCAGTCGGTGATCCTGCCATGATCTCACCAGTTTCATTGGATGATCCATTCGATGATTCTGCCATGATCTCACCAGTTCCATTTTCAGATGGGTATGTAAATCCTGCCATGATCTCACCAGTTTTCAGTTTTTATTTATCATGATCCTTTATGTTTTGTACAGATCTGGTGTAGTTTCAAAGAAGAAGGTTAAGGTACCGACTACCAAGAGGAGAAGACAAGAAGCTGTGAGCAAGATTAGCACAAGGAGCAAAGGGCCACCAAAACAGCCAAGGATCACAAAGAAGCCCCGACGCTATTTAGACTAAGTTGGTGTTGTATTTCTGTTGAATAATGTTGTATTTATGTTGACTGGTGATGTATCTAAGTTAGAACATTGTTTGGATGATGTTGGTATAATGTTGGATGAAGTTGAACCAAGTCATTCCAAAAATTTAGGCAAATGTGCTTCAAATGAGGTCTGAAACTAGGGTAGACACCCCCCGTTTGAAAATTCATGAAAAAATCGACCTTGTCAAAATTATCCAAATAAATTTGAGGAGCAACTATGACACATATAACAACACTTTGCGTTGGATTCATGTCATTTTGATTTTTTTTTGAATTATTTATGCTCATTTGAAACCATCGCTCTATTCTCATGAGAAATGTGCTTCAAATGAGGTCTGAAGCTAGGGTAAACACCCCCGTTTGTAATTTCATGTAAAATTCGACCTTGTCAAAATTATCCAAATAAATTTGAGGAGCAACTATAGCACATATAACAACATTGTGCATTGGATTCATGTCATTTTGAATTTTTTTTTGAATTATTTATGCTCATTTGAAACCATCACTCTATTCTCATGAGAAATGTGCTTCAAATGAGGTCCGAAGCTAGGGTAAATACCCCATTTGTGCTTCAACATTTTCTGGCATCTTGTCTAAATCAGCCAAATTAATTTCCTAGACATCTATTCTACATATATAGTGTAAATCTGAAGTTTCATTATGTTTTGAATAATTCTTCTATTGTTTTTAAATTTTTTATTTAAATAACATGGTTTAATAGAAAAATCATATGTAAAACTGATAAAAATCATCGCTCTAGTAAATCTGAAGTTTCATTATTTTTTTAATAATTTTTCTATTTTTTATATTTTTTATTTAAATAACATGGTTTAACACTTAATAGAAAAGAAATCATATGTAGAACAGATAGAAACCATCGATCCCTGCGACCAACGGACCAACCAATCCGAGCGCAGAACGAGCGTCTCGCGGATCGCTGTGGCTGCGAGCGCATCCTGCCGATGCAAGATTCCTTCTAAAAGGCGTCGATCCAACAGCCCAGGTCGAACCTCTCGGTGTCCTTCTAGAAGATTTTCGGCTGGGTCAACATGGTTTTGTGAGGGTTGACCAAACTTGAAATGAGCATACATAATTAAAAAAAATCGAAAAAATATATAGGCGACGCACATAGTATTTTTATGTCATATAGTAACGAGAAAAATTTATAAACCTGTCTTATAAAGAATGGAACGAAAAAGCCTGGTATAATATGTGATACCTCGAACAGACTACTAGAGATTTCAAGGAAATGAGATGAGTTTCAAACCTTTGGAAAGATAATAAGGTCAAAAACTCACCAAAGCTTCATTTTGGAGTGATTAAGAAAGATCCAAAGTTATTTTTTCATTTTGATGTTTTAAACTTGTTTTATTTACGATTTTCGATTAAAACCATTATTATTCAAAAGAAAATAAATAATACGAATATTCATCCAATAAATTGTGAGGCTTCGGAATTACATTATATAGGTAGAATACAAGTCTAGGAAAAATATAAATAGGATTTATAAACATTAGAACGAAAGCCTTCACTAAAATGTGATTCCTCGAATACAATAGTAGAGATTTCAAAGAATATGAGGTGGAAACATTGTGAATCTTCCAAAGAGGTGGGTTCTACCTATTTGTTTTGTGTTCCTATGGGCTATCCTAACACAACCAAGCAAATAGTTCCGCATTGCTACCCCCTTTCTACGCCGTTACCGCGTGTTTCCTTATAAGTCCGGAATTTCTCCAGCGGGTAGGGTTTCACCGGGAGAGGGGCTACAGAGCGTCTGGATCCCAACACAAGCTAGGGGGTGCCATACCATGTTAGTATAGGTGTGTTCTGTGCTTTGGATGTCAAAGATTGCTCTCCCGGGTGTGACACGCTTCACCGGCATCCACTTCTCTCGTGAGTTTACATGCGCTTATAAGGTGAAACTCCTGTATCGGACGAAACATCGGGAATCTTCCGAAGAGGTGGGTTCTACCTTTTTTTTTTGTGTTCCTATGGGCTATCCTAGTACACCCAAGCAAATAGTTCCACATTGCTACCCCCTTTCGACGTTGTTATCGCGTGTTTCCATATAAGTTCGGTATTTCTCCAACGAGTCTAGGGTTTCACCGGGAGGGGGACTACTGAGCGTCTGGATCCCAACACAAGCTAGGGGTTCCATACCATGTTATTATAGGTGTTTTGTGTGCTTTGGATGTCAAAGATTTCTCTCCGGGGTGTTACCCGCTTCACCGACATCCACTTCTCTCTCGTGAGTTTACATGCGCTTATAGGGTGAAACTCCTGTATCGGACGAAACATCGGGAATCTTCCAAAAAGGTGGGTTCTACCTTTTTGTTTTGTGTTCCTATGGGCTATCCTATCACAACCAAGAAAATAGTTCCACATTGCTACCCTCTTTCGACGCCGTTACCGCGTGTTTCCGTATAAGTCCGGTATTTCTCTAGCGGGTCTAGGGTTTCACCGGGAGGGGGACTACGGAGCGTATGGATCACAACACAAGCTAGGGGATGCCATACCATGTTAGTGTAGGTGTTTTGTGTGCTTTGGATGTCAAAGATTGCTCTCCGGGGTGTGACCCGCTTCACCAGCATGCACTTCTCTCTCGTGAGTTTACATGCGCTTATATGGTGAAACTCCTGTATCGGACGAAACATCGGGAATCTTCCGAAGAGGTGGGTTCTACCTTTTTGTTTTGTGTTACTATGGGCCATCCTAGCACAACCAAGAAAATATTTCCACATTTCTACCCCCTTTCGACGCCGTTACCGCGTGTTTCCGTTTAAGTCTGGTATTTCTCCAGCGGGTCTAGGGTTTCACCGGGAGGGGGGCTACGGAGCGTCTGGATCCCAACACAATCTAGGGGTGCCATACCATGTTAGTATAGGTGTGTTGTGTGCTTTGGATGTCAAATATTTCTCTCCGGGGTGTGACCCGCTTCACCGGCATCCACTTCTCTCTCGTGAGTTTACATGCGCTTATAGGATGAAACTCCTGTATCGGACGAAACATCGGGAATCTTCTAAAGAGGTGGGTTCTACCTTTTTGTTTTGTGTTCCTATGGGCTATCCTAGCACAACCAAGCAAATAGTTCCACAATGCTACCTCCTTTCGACGCCGTTACCGCGTGTTTCCGTATAAGTCCGGCATTTCTCTAGCGGGTCTAGGGTTTCAACGGGAGGGGGGCTACGGAGCGTCTGGATCCCAACACAAGCTAGGGGGTTCCATACCATGTTATTATAGGTGTGTTATGTGCTTTGGATGTCAAAGATTTCTCTCCGGGGTGTGACCCGCTTCACCGGCATCCACTTCTCTCTCATGAGTTTACATGCGCTTATAGGGTGAAACTCCTGTATCGGACGAAACATCGGGAATCTTCCGAAGAGGTGGGTTCTGCCTTTTTGTTTTGTGTTCCTATGGGCTATCCTAGCACAAGAAATCAAATAGTTCCACATTGCTACCCCTTTCGACGTCGTTACCGCGCGTGTTTCCGTATAAGTCCGGTATTTCTCCAGCAGGTCTAGGGTTTCACCGGGAGGGGGGCTACGAAGTGTCTGGATCCCAACACAAGCTAGGGGGTCACCGCACTGTACCAACTATCTCTAAATATGTATAGAAATGATAGGGCTGAGTAGTGCAGACAGCACCCGTCTACACTATTGTACATGCCCTAAAAACAGAGGGAACCAGATCCTCTTTTGCCCACCTTATGTTCTCTGACTTTATCCCATGACACGTGGGTCCGGTGTGTGATGGGATCCATTTGTCAGTGACCTAAAGTCAGAGGATCCCGTTCCCGCACAGAGAAGCGCTCGTCTCAGCGTCTGCAGGCCGTTGCCGCCATAGTTTGCATGCATGGACTCGATCTGCTCCCTTCCCTACGATCAAACGATTGAAAATGACGCGGTGCATGGACTGGGTGTTTTGTCTCAATGTAACTGCATGCAATAATGGACACTGTTGAAAGTAAAGTATGGGCACCTAGAGGGGGGTGAATAGGTGCTACGACCAATTTCAGTTTTTCTTTCGATTTAGGCTTGACACAAAGGTAAATTCTCTATATAGTGCAACTAAGGTGAATTTACCTATATGACAAGGCTAGCAATAAATGCAACTAGTACAACACTTAATGTAACAAGTACAACAATTAATGCAATAAGTACAAGTGAGTAAAGGATAAGGGAACGAGGTAGCCAATGGGGGACACGGAGACACGATGTATTCCCGAGTTCCTCCTTGTTAAGGGAGTACGTCTCGTTGGAGGGGTGTGAGCTCGCCACGAAGGCCTACTCAACGCCACAAAGGCCTCACCCTATTCTCCGATGAACTCCACCACAAAGGCCTAGTTCACCTTCCACTATTGAACCCCTTTGAGGCAGGGATCGAGTCCTTTACAAACAAATTTGGGGCACACACCCACAACCAAATTGGGGCCTCCCAACACTCACAAATCACCAAGAGTAGCAAGAATCCTAGGTTCTCCACAAGAGGAAACCCTAGGCAAAGATCCCTCAAGCAAATGAGAGGGGAAATGAAATCCGGTTGGTGAAGACGTAGATCGGGGGCTTCTCCTTCAATCCTCCAAAGATCAAGGCTTTTGGGTGGAAGGATTGGGAGATCTAGCAAGTTGGGGGAGATTCAACAATGGTGACTTTAATTCTGGACGAGCTAACCTGAGGTAGGTGGAGGGGAGGGGGTATTTATACCCCTCATAAAGTCTAAGAGCCGTTGGAGCATTTCTAACAACTTCACACCGGAGACTCCGGTGTAAAGGCCGGAGACTCCGGTCTAATCTTTTTCACAGTGCTCTAGTCCGGAGACTCCGGACAGTCTCCGGTGTCCCTCCGGACTGGATACAGCAGGCGACACCACGTGAGCAGCACTTGTGAAACCTCCAGAAATCTTCAGTCCGGAGACTCCAGTCTGGGGGACCGGAGACTCCGGTGTTGGCGTTGCGGATTGACTCAGAGGGTGTCTGGGCTTGAGAGGATAAAATAGAACCCAGTCACACCGGAGACTCCAGACAGTCTCCGGTAAGACTCCGGTGTGGGTACAACACGCGACACCAGAAAATCCTTCACGTCTCTTCGGAGGCAGCTCCCACACCGGAGACTCCGGACAGTCTCCGGTAAGTCTCCGGTGTGGATGCAGTGGGCGACACCAGAAAATCCAGAGACTTGCGCTGGATGAAATCTCCACACCGGAGACTCCGGTCTGAGAGTCCAGAGACTCCGGCCTGGAGAAAAACTCCAGAAGGCAGAAATCCTGGTGAATTGCCCCTTTTTGCAACATCACACCACCATATCAAATATGTTGTTTTAGCCCTGAAATACATCAACACACTTAAGGATACATTTGTTGTTAACAAACACCAAAACAAGATGATTTAAGCGCGTTTGCACTTTCAATCTCTCCCTTTTTGGTGTTTGATGACAACACACATATTTGCAATAAAATCACAGCTAGGCTATGTTTGAAAAAGATAGAGCACTCACAAAGTGAGCTCCCCCTATATTTTACGAACAAAGCCCTCTAGAACAACCACTAGTGAACAATAAAACATACATGCATAGAGACAATAGATAAAATAATAACAGATAATAATATGAAAGGATAGCTTCACCACGTGGTCTCACACACATAACATCCATTGTTTACTCGAAAAGCAGATCAACTAAGATAACGGGAACACAAGCCATAAAAGGAAAATCTCTAAGATAACGGGGACACAAGCCATAAAAGGCAAATCAAGTTCAAAGACTTGTGTTCCGAAGCAAATAAAGCAAAGCAACCCATGCAAAGCCCGGAGAAGACAAAGCTACTTCTCCCCCTTTGGCATCGAGTCACCAAAAAAGGGCAAAGAGCACTACACGTCCCAAGGGCTCAGTCATCGTCCTCATAGTCATTGTCTTCATCATCCACCGGGTCCGTGGCCTCATCATCATCATCATCATTATCATCACCTTCATCTCCCTCATCGTCTTTCTCATCATCCTCAACATCAGAACAAGATTTGAAGAACTCAAGGTCCTCCTAATCATCCTCATGCTGATCCTCAACATGCTCTTCTTCCTCAATCTCAGGAGCCCTGGCACGGTGGGTCGAAGAAGAAGGAGCCGAGGTGACATCCTCAAAGTCACCCCACGGAAACTGATCAGTGTTCCACTCCTCATATGACATAGTCACAGAAGAGGTGGGAGGAGTGGGTGGAGTAGTGGGAGGGGTACCCATAGGAGGAGTAGCTCCAAGTCCAGCGTGGTCATGCAACTTGGAGATCATCTTCTTCAGCTCATGTCTCTCCTTGTAGGCCACATGGTCCTCCTTGTGTACTGCCACAGTCATGCACAAAATGTTGCGCTGGAACCAAGAGAGCTTCTTCATCTCATCCTGAGTTTCCTCCCTGCTAGAGCGGCGAGAGGGAGGGTCAGCATTCTTCCTCCTAGAGCGAGGGGGCGCCTCAGCCTCCCCCATAGGTGTGTCACCATCAGGAAGGTGAGAGGATAGAATCTGGAGAGAACCCACTGGGTGCATAGTCTCGGTAGCCAAGCTAGCAAACTTATCGAGGATGAGCTTCATCACATATGGAGCATACACGGGCACTTTCTTGATCTCGATCATAGCTGAGTATATCTCCTCCTCGATAAAATTCATAACATCAATCTCGAAACCCTCACCATCAGGACCAGCAAGGTGACACTGGAAGGCCTGGTAGTGAAGGTTCACAAGGCCACCACGAATAGCATCCACATTCCCGGCTTGGGAGAAATGTTGCAGCGAAAGAGGCGAAGACAGATGTTGTAGACCCTCTTGAGATCCTTGGCTGTGCCCGTGCTAGACAGCTTCTCATACATCGGAGCCATGCGCTTCTTGACATAAGCCACGCCATGAACATGCATACGCGGCCCATTCCTTTCTCCCCAAGGGTAACCAAGAATCTCATAGAAGCGCCTCATAGAAGACTCACACTCAACAGACCCAGACATCCACCTCAACGGAACATCATCCTCCTCTCCAAAGGTGACAGTGGCAAAGACTGCTGAATGATAGAGGAATTGTAGTCCTGCTTAATGCCAACAAGATGCTCAAGACCCAGTTTCCTCGTGATCCAGACATCCTCCTCAAAGTACTCAGAACTGCCGAGAGCCTCTAAGTCCAGAACTTTCTGCGGACAAACGGGCTGCCTGAAATGGGAGTAGATCTCACTCATGATCAACTCAGACTCCCTCCTCCAATAATGAGAAGTCTCAGCAGTGAGGGCCATGGTGAAGAAAGTTCGAGCCCGCATAATCCTGTACTCCTTCTTGCTCATGGAAACCACAGAGGTGATCTTGTCAAACCTGGCCTTCTTCGCCACTTCGGACCTTATCCTAGCCTCATGCTTCTCTTTTTGACGCCTCTCAGCCTCAAAGGTGTTCTTATGGTCAAATTTACCAGTGGCTTCATCAGTGACGAGATAGTTGCGGGAATGGCCACGGTAGGAACGCTTGTTGGGGTTTGAGGACTTTGACTTCACCCTTTTCCCTGAAAGCATACACAAAACCAAAAACACCACAACAAAAAGAAACCAGATGAGCAAACATGTCTAAAATAAGTGCGGAAACAAAACAGAACCATTTAAAGTCAGTTCTGGGAGATTCACATCGGAGTGTCCGGTCTGGCAGACCGGAGTCTCCGGACTGACACTGGAGTCTCCAGCCTGGCACACCGGAGTCTCCGGACTGAGCGTCAATAGAGTACATGAATCTACCACAACTGATTCTAAATATGATTCTACTGGTTTCTACACAGGTTCAACTAGCGAAGGTGATGCTACCAACAGCAGGTACAATTTCTAAACAAAAAATACCTAGACCCTAATATCTAGATGCAAAACAATCAAAAAGGAGTGGAGAAGGTGTACCCTTGTCACCCTGGCCGGTAATTGTGCCTCCCTCAAATGGGAGAGGCAAGGGGAGGCGGTTCCCAGCGGTGGGAAACGGCCGGGGAGGTGCTCCTGGCGACGGCGGTGGCGCAGCAAGTTGTTGTGGGCGTGGGGGAAGTGGGGAATGAAACCCTAACTTCCCTCAGCCCCCAAATTTTATACTGCGAAACACACAACGGAGTCTCCGGTCTTAACACCGGAGTCTCCGGACTGGCCGGAGTCTCCGGTGTGGCAGACCGGAGTCTCCGCACCTTTGCCAGAAAAACCATCAATGCATGCAGCGAGGCAGGATTTGGCGTGAGACTTTGGATTTCATCTTTTCACCTCTTTAATACACGCATGCAACATCGCATCACTTTGACTGCCTAATGCACACGCTCGTATCACTAGCTGTCCTGCGCCTACGCCTGTTCTATAGTGCTTTGACCATGCATCGCCTGTTCTACGCTGCATCCAATGTTTTCACACAATTGCTTCATCTACCCAAATTAATTCATGTCTCATCGTGTCTTTAAATAGCCCGTTTCACTTGTCCTCCATCTTCTCATCCCTCTCCAACCCCTTTGCCTTCTCATTTAAGCCCCGAGCACCATCCACCATGTCTTCCTACTCTCTCCCTTCAAGCCCCGAGTCCGTCAACGACGAGGACAACCACCCCAAGGCTCGGCCTTGGTACAAGGTCGATTGGACGCCGGAGGAGATGGGCATCGTGCCCGTCGAATCTCCCAAACAGGAGCGCTCGCCGTAGCCCCCTTCATCCACCACCCCGACCCCGTCCGCGTCGAGCGCGTCGAGAACCTCTCCCCCAAGACGAAGAACCGCCGCCTCAAGAAATAGATGCGGCTGGAGAAGAAGGAGCTTGAGGCGGAGGAGAAGAAGGAGGAGAAGGCGGAGGAGAAGGCTCTCCGCGGCCGCATCAAGAGGGCCCGTGAGAGCTCGGAGGAGAGGATGCGGGAGGAGAACCGCCGCGCCCGGGTCAAGCAGGAGATGGCGACCAGGGCCGCGGAGTGGAAATAGGCCAACCCCCGGCGGTTGGCCAGACGGCGGGAAGGGCGCCCGCATGCATTCCGCGAGCGGTTAGGTTTAGGGCTAGGGCCCCTTTTTTATGTTTAATATACGTAATGTCCGATGGGCCCCACTAAATATATGTAAAGTGGGGCCAATGATTATCATTTCCAATATATATTTGAAGTTATGTTTAATTATATTTGTCCAAATGTACCCAATGTTTAAATTATATTTGTCCGAATGTTTAAATTATATTTATCCGAATGTTTAATTTATATTTGTCCAAATGTTTAAATTATATTTATCCAAAATTTTAAATTAATTTGTCCAAATTTTTAAATTATATTTGTCCAAATTTTTAAATTATATTTGTCCAAATTTTTAAATTATATTTTTCCAAAGTTTAAATTATTTTTGTCCACTGTTTGTCCATGCTAGTATACATTGGGCCTCATTTAACATTGGGTCTGTCTAGGTTTTAGATGGTTCTGCCCTTTTATCCTGAACTGAACAGAACACTGAACCTGTACATACAAACACTAAACACTGAACTGAACACTGAACATACGAACTGAAACAAACCAAATCAGGGCTGGATTCCTGACGCATTTATTCCAAGTCTTAGCCATACACAAATTGACCATGTCAAGCTAACTACAACACTAACTACATTATTTCTGTCTAATGATCTGCAAATACACAACTCCAAGAACAATTGCACATAAATAAAAAATTGTAGCCAGCATATTGCTCTGCTCCTTTAGATCGACAAGCTTCTCCGGCTGTTTAGCCATCTTGTTCAACTCGTCCTTCTGCACCCCATTGTGCACCGTAGCAGATCCCAATTTCTCCACCGCCGGTAGCAAATTAGGCACATTTATTTTGTCCTCCTTTTGAACCCTCTTTATGTAATCCTCAAGCCACTCGAAATAGTCACATGGAAGAAGATCCTGCAAATACGAAAACCCAAATCGGATGAAAACCCAAATCGGCTGAAAATTGAGAAAAAAAACGAAATTGACAGGGGGAACACAGATCTCACCTCCCCAAGCTGTTCTTTGCTCTCGCATTTCACATACTCGCGCCCGCGGTTGCCGTCATTGTCGCTCGCGGTGACCCGCCGCTACAGGGACGCCGTACGTGGGCAGCAGGGCATCTTCCCAGCGGAACTGGCCCAAAGCGCGGCCATTTAGAGTGGGATTCGGAAGCAAAGGTCGACGACATGCCGCCGTAGAAGAAGGGGACGCGCTGCCGGAGAAGAAGCGGAGCTCGGCTGATTTTCCCGCTCACCGCCGCGAGATCCGCTGCTTTTAAACCGCCGGCCGCAAGCAACGATCAACAGCTAGGGCCCACAAACCGCGCCAACGGTCAACAGCTGGGCCCACAAGCCACGCCAATGCTCAATAGCTGGGGCCCACAGGACGCGCCAACGGTTCTATGATGGGTCCCATAGGTCAGCATCCAAACGGGGGCAGAAAGTTACGGTGGGAGCAGCGAAACGAGTCCTTGCGCACAGACTAGGGGTAAAACTGAGCACGATTCGGCGCTAGGGGTAAAACTGAGGTCGTGGTACCAACTGAGGGCACCCTGTTAAATAACCCTGTATGTAACTCCCACTGCACGCTGACTGGCCAAGAAGGGAAAGATCAACCCAGTCTCTTTGCCACGGACACGTTTATCTTTTCTGATTAAAGAGTTATTTTTTTTGATAAAGAGAATATATTACTATCAAAGATACCAATTACACCGAGCCTCTCCACCAACCAGTTGTTGAAAGACAACACAGATGCACACAGCGAAGAACATAATAAAAATAGAGAAAAATAAAACAAAGATCCCGCCGTGGTGATGAAACACATGCTACACCAACACTCTAACCACCACTGAATACAACACCTAGGCTGCAGACGAGATTCTCCAAAGACGACGCCTCCAAGAAGGAAACAAAGCACCAACATTGTCGTCACCTGATCATAGATCTTGATCTTTCACCATGAAGAAAGTCTGAATCTACCAAACAATGTCTTCAACAAGACCATTGCCAAACACAACCAATTAAGGTCAGACCTTAGGCTTTCACCCTGAAATTCGCGACTTGGTACTCAAGGAGCACCACCACAAAAGCAGTCAACCTGTGTTGTCGCCCCCTCTTACCAAGGTTGGTGTTGCAAGTATCCAGCACTCGACTCACAGAAAGAAACCGTGTCGCCATCCTTCATCACAACCACCTCTCGACCAAGACAAACTTCCGAACATCACCACCATGCCTTTCTCCATCTCTGTCAATTTCCTGGAAATCTTATGAATAATGTCCCATGGTACCAATGAAGATGAAGCTTCGTGCTTCTCCCAACGGTATGCACGACCGCATCGATCCCACTCTAGATACCTAGTAGCATCTGTGCCAATACTGCGAAAATCTTCGAGAAGAAGAACGGAACTCGGTGGCGGCCCAATCGAGGAGGCTTATCTGGTTGCTTTACGGGTTAACACTTGAAGAATAGCAGGATCAAAACCACCATTATTTATGTCAAACCAGCGGTCCCCACACCGCCCGTCGATCCCCGACGCCGCGAGACTACTCCCAGCAGCAACGCTAGTACGAGAAGGAAAAAACCAGCCAAACCTGAAGGAAACACCGGCATGTAGCCACAGCCAATCCACCCGCACCAACAGCCTAGATGGGACTCACATGCCCAAATAAATGAAGATCCAGGCCATGCAACCCGGTCCAACGAGAAGATTCGTCTCATGGCCCAAGTCCAGATTGGATTGGCCCCGGAATCCTCCACCTCCACCCGTCGCGCCGCCAGTACCAACCACCGCTGGCCTCCAATCGACGAACATGCCGTCGCGGGAGCACAGCACGCGGATCCACCGTCGTGAACCGCCACCAGCCATGTGGCCTCGATTTAGCGGCACTGCCCCCGCTCACAGGGTCGCCGATTGTGCCCCCACCGTCCCTTCCGCCCGAGACGGCCAGCGCGCCGCCAGCAACGGCGACGACGGCGGCCAGGAGGCCTCGTGGGAGGTGTGCTTTTAGGGTTTGAGAGGGATGCCTCCGGAGCCGCTCGAGGGGGAGCGACCCGGGAGGGAAGGGAGGGGGAGGAAGTGTATTTTCTTACAAACAACATCTCTATCAGCTACTCATTCTATCTACGTGCAGCGAATATGCCTTCCCATGAGAAATTAATTCGAGTTCTCCATTCAGACATCCGTTTACCTGCCAATCAAATTGAGAAACAAGTTGTATCCATCATAGGTGATGTTGTATAATTGTTCATCTCCGTGATATATACAATTATCAAATATTTGGCAACTTTATAACCAAGGAAGCACATCCCGAAAGATAATGCAAAACTCTCCGATCCCCGGGCATACTTTGAACTGCTTGATCAGGAGCTGTAATTAGCAGATTTGGAGATAGGGGCAGCATTGGCAGCAGTGAGCAGAGGTCAAGAAGTAGAAAATTCCACAGGCAACACTAAAATCCAGCGGACCCAAAATTTAATATTGACTGGAATATGACTATGGTATTGCTTGTCTAAAATTGTTTGTATCTAGTCACCACTTAATTTTGAACGTGTCCTGCCATTTAAGTTTTACTACTCCACGAAGGATACGCGGAATACCACCTTATCATGTTTTTCATTACGCTCGAACAAACGTATTACTTTCAATGCATTATTTCTCATTGTCAATTATTTATGCTACTTTTCATGTGTAGCAAAGCTTTCATTGTTCAAATAAAATTTATCATGTCGTAGTTAAAGTGTTTTGATCTCAGTTTACAATCCTTTTACTTAATGATTGATCAAGTTTGTGTTGGCTGCATGTCACCTCAAAAATTATCTTTGTTATCACTTACCTATTCGAGTACGAGCAGACGTTAAGCTTGGGGATGCTGATACGGGTGACTTCTTTTGGTCTCCTGCTTATGCATAAACAGGTTTATAGATTTTGGTGGGGAAAAATTGTTGTGGGTAGAAGCAACTGGAAGCTAGTAGAGTTCTATGGGCTTATGGAGTTCTGCCATCTTTACAATTTCTAAAATTGATTAAATTGCTGACGAGTTGGACCCACTTGGCAGTGTCTCCCTATCAACAATGGAATGGACGGAGCGGTGCAGAGAGCTTGGTCGAGCACACCAGCGAAGGACACCACAGGTTGAGGAGCGGGGCAGTTGATAAGGATGACATCACGGTGGAAGGTCGGATACCGGCCGAGGCGGTTGTTGGTGAGGACAATAAAGTTGGAGGCGGGTTAGGGCGGAGGTGGGTCGGAGCAGGGCTGAGACAGAGTTGCTTAGTACGGCGGGAGCAAAGGCGGTGGTTGTTGAGGACGGCGGGGACGGAGTGGGGTCGAGGTGGCGGCGCCGGCCATGGAGCGGCAGCAAAATCCTAGTTGGGGGAGACAGGGGCCGAGGAGGCGGGGGGCGGGGAGGGGCTCAGATAGGCGGGGTGGAGTGGGGCGAGGTGGTGGCGCCGGCCATGGAGAGGCAGCGGCGAAGGTCCCCGCGGGTCGTCGGGGTTGGGACAGCGATGACGACAGGTCACGATTCGCTGCCTTTTTTACGTGTTATCTTTTTTTCTTCCCAGGAAAGGGGAATATTTGACGGCGACGGTGGCATTTACAGAAAAAAAATGTGTGATAGGGGGGGCATGATGGAATACCGGTTTGGCTCTCATATGGAGAAGCTCACGAAACTGTCTAGAAACCTGTCTAGAGCAGTTTCTGCCTTCATGCACGATTTGTGTTTTGCATTGGAAATAAGCTGGCCACAATCTAGAGAGTTCATTTATGCTTCTGCTGTCTGGAATCTAGAAGCACTCCATGAGCCACGAAAGAAGTCACCCTACGTCCCAAACGTATCTATAATATTTTATGCTCCATGATTGTTTTCTTTATGTTCTTCCATGTTTTCTACAACTTTTCTGTCATTTTTCCAATGATTTCATGGATTGACCTATTAACAAGATGCCCCGAGACAGTTCCCGTTTTGTGCTGTTTTTATGTTTTGGGAAAGCTCTAAAGAAAATATTCGCCAAATGCCTGAAAAATTACGGAGATTGTTTTTTGCCCGGAACAAAGACGGAGTCCAAAGGAGAGCCAGTGGGTCTTGGCCACCATAGGGGTGCCAGAAGCCCCCCTAGCCGCACCGTGGGGTCACCTCATGGCCCTGGCCACCGCCTCCCGTCACTTCTTCGCTTATAAATTGCCTTTAACCCTAAAAACATAGGGGACAGAGATATTTTCCACGAAAAAGATACACATGTGCCGTCACCTCGAAAGTACAATCTAGGGCTTCTAAACTCTGTGTCGGCACCCTGCCAGAGAGAGAGATAGTCACTGGAGGCCTCTACATCGTCATGATTGCCTCCGAACAGATGTGTGAGTAGTTTATCCCGGGACTGCGGGTACATAGAAATATCTAGATAGTGTTCTCTCCACTTTGTGCCACCATGTTTAGATCTTGTGAGCTGCCTTACATTATCAAGATCACCGTTATGTAATTGCAACATGGTGTGTTTGCTAGGATCCGATAAACCATGAGCTTATGGTTATTTTGTTCATGTCACATTGAGATGCTTCACCTATATAATCAGAGAGTTTTAATCTTGTCTTGCAATGCTCTCCGGTTTATATGATTTCCTTGGACAAGTCATTGTATGCACCCCCAACAGAGGGTTTATATGCTAGATAGTGGGTTCATGCCTCCTTTAACCAGCGCTCGAGTGACACAAACGTGTGGGAGAAGGATGTGATGTTGCCACTAGGGAGAAAACAAAGTTCGTGTCTATAAATGGGAATTATTCCTTACATTACGTATTGTTCTTAATGCATTTATCTGTTGCACACAAGAAATCACTTTGTTCCCGCAACTTAATACCGGCGAGATTTGCTGGATAGCTGTCTCAAGGTGTACTTTTACTAATAGATATTGTCGGATGACGGTCATAATAGTATATTGTTATACGTTCATGATTTGTCAATTTCCTAGCTATAATTTATTTACCCGGCATGTTTATTGTTCTCAGGAGAGACACCACTAACAAAACTATGCCCCTGGGTCCTATTTTCCTCATTGATTACAACCTCGTTGACTTGCTTTTCATCATCACTTGCTTGTTATCATGTTTTCATTTAATCATCTCCAACCATTCGATACAATTAAATTCTCTAGTTTTCAGCAAGACGGGAAGATTGACAACCTTCTCGGAAAGTTGTTAGTAAGAGAGAGTTTGTTGTTGTGTGTAGGTCCACGCTTGTTGAAGCGCCACACAACAAGCAATCTACTGAGATATTTTGAAGTCGTACTGGATTGATCATCCTGGTTCCATAATTGGGGGAAATTCATTGCTGGAATACATCATACCTTCCTCTTAGGGTTTCCCAACGGATGTGTGATTTCACACCAACAAGCACACCTCTACCACTAGAAAAACTTCAATATATTTATATTCCAATAATAATATAAAGTCCAATTGGAACTTGTAATGAAAACTTTATTGTAGTCTGTAGGGTACACTCTCATACTATAACACCTGGTCGACCATAATACATATGCATACCATTCTTATTAACTCCATATCCATCGACGGATTATTTCATTAAGTCGCTAGTGCCACTAAGGACCTTGTCCTCATTTGGAGTAACCAACTTGTTGTTCTCATCAACAATTTGAATGTTTCTCATAAATGCTGCTTTTCCATACCCTTCGGAGGCAAAATGCCCACTTCCAATTTGTGGAGAGCTTAATGAAGCTGTTGGGCCCGCAACGTGCCCACCCCAAAATGAAAAATCACCTTTGTCTTTAATGCGAGTGAATAGTGAACTTGGCCAATATCCAATAGGTGTATTATCTTCACCATATGCTAACCACCAATTATTTGTCTTTGGATCCTGAAGTAAGAGAATATGAAAAACTAATGTATATTGAACACATACAAGGATGTAAAATCCAAGTTTATACTAAGTATTAACACAAAAGCATTTTTATTATATTCCTCTAAAGATATACGGAAGGCATTGGTTCTTGTAACATTTTAGATATCATCGTACACAAATCTAGATACTATACATGTGAATCCTTCTAGTTCCAATGATTTACATGACCATAAAGTACTCAAATTGTATGGTAACTCGTAGGTTAATTTTAGACCATAAAATTTATATGCAACTTTGAAATCATAGGAAACAAATAATTTTTTTACTCCCTAAGGTAGCTGAACTAATATCATACTAAACAACCTAATATGGGTATGAACATCTAGTAGTAAGTCAAGTGACTGCAATATTTTACATGAACAAAAATAACTAAATAATCAATATTTAGTGAATAGGAGAATACCTTGTAAACAAAAATACTTATAACATATTGTGGTCCATTGTAGACTGAAACAGGTTGTACCCTTCCTCCAAGACCAACTTTTTGGCTCACTTGCACAAAACCAGGACAATGGTGATCAATACACGTCTTGTTTAGTATGCCATCATTCTGTTAACCATGTTTATTCAATCGTAAAGAAACAATATGTCAAACTATGTTTGTAACGTAAAATTTTGTAATCTTTTTTTGTTGGTGACGCAATGTGTATGCAAGAAATATTCTGGCTTACCCAGGCAACATGAAACCTTGCAAAGCTATCACCAGCGAATGATGGAGCGAACGAGTAACAAACAGCTATACTTTATATTTGATCCTTTGGTCCATTATCTATTTGAATCCCTGTTTGGCTTAGATCCATGCTATCTTTTTTCACCTTTGGCTTATATACATTTATTGTGGCTCGTACACCATATAGATCAGCAAAATATTTTATTCCTGCCTCCTATAAGCCAAAGGATTTGATGGTCAATGTAATGCCTAAATACTAACCACATACAATCTAATAGTACATGACATTAGAGACTGTAACTTGATGTAATCAATTAGGAGTTATAAAGACCACTGTATATCAAACATTTTGAGAAAGTAACCGAGAAACATGATAGAACAAAATAAATTCCTTCACACGCCAATAATATCGATGCAAAACTTTACTTTTGTTTTTGAGAAATGTGCGAATGTATAAATATCACTACTATGTTACTCAAATATTCCATTTTTGGTGCCCTTTAAATATATTCTAAATTCAGATTGTTCCATTATATTTTTTTGATACACAATCTTAAGTTTTGTCTTATATCCATCATTACAATATTAATAGGATTCATAGCATTAATTGTCACTATAATAATATTTTGGAATTATAGTTTTTCATGTTGCTCGTTTTCAATCAAATACATCTTACACTTATTAGGAATGAAACCACTCTTAGCGAGTATCATAAGAAAGATATGATAATATGCCATTTTGAAAATAGGAACAGAAAACTCACCTCATGTTGTATATGCTTGTTTCTCACTTGATCAATATGGTGTATTTCTATTTGGCCCGCCTTACTATTGCGTATTATTGGAACCATTCCTGTTGGACAGTCAATGATAGACAAATTTGCTTGTACAACAACATGTAGTGGAGATTTTATATTCAATCCAATCGGAAAAGAACTTGGTTCCATCTGTTTGACAAGGAAACTTGATATTATATTCATTCAGTTTTTTGGAATGCATAATTACAGATCTATTTCATGAAATATTATAACCTCAAATAATAGTGTTTCACAATATTCATGATCTATTTCCATGCTTTTCTACATAACTACTATTTTTTTGTCCGACTGAGCATACAATTTGTTTCTTTCCCAAAACATGAATGGGTATCCGTTTGAACCAATGAATTGTCGTAAATCGTTTGTTTGTGAAAGTAGTTTACCTGAATATTGTGATCTTTTAGTAGTGGATGCTTCAAAGCAGGTTGATGATTCACATCAATGCAATCGTACACATCTCCGTCTCTCATCTAATTTGATCTTTCCTCTGCTTGTTAGACACAAAAAAGGCAATTCTGAACATAGAAAATAAGATAGATACATGCTCTTACAAATACGGTTCGGTTAACTTCTCGATCCGTGAGGATATGACTAGTATTTTTCAATAGATCTGTAGGTCTTGCATCTTTCCCTCGGGTAACTGGAACAAGACATGAAAATACAAGGGCCGCTCCAATAGCCTGCCTTTCTTTCATCCTTGAGAGTTTGAATGATCAATTTCAAAATGTGTGTGAAATCGAATATATACGCTTTTTGGTGTATCACATATTTAATGGTTTGCATTCATGCAATTGATGGCACAAGGAACGGATTGTCTATATGTATATAAAACATAGTATGAAACTTAGTATGTCACTGCATGATACTCATTTATTACCTAAATCTCAAGGTGTTAAAACAGATACAAAAGATCTTAAATAATTAATACACATAAAATATGCGTAGTTTTCCATATTTAAATAAGATAAAATCTTAATATAATTGCCTCATTTGTGTTTATTCTAATCCATCCACTCCTAGATATACACCATTCTAGTTTCTAAATGTTGGTCCTAAATACATGGCATTCACCACAAGAAATATCCTATCCGGTGACCCTCAATATTGGTCGCTGAAAAAACCGCTTTCAATCTTTTGCGACCTTTTTGTGACCAAAAAAACACTTGGTAAATGATGGGGGTCAAAAACTGCATAATGCGACCCTTTTCTAGGAATTAGTCGTGGACTGACACGAGCAAAATAAAAGGTCACGAAATTTGCAACCAATTTGTTTGGTCACCACCAATTCAGGCAGTCCATATCAGATCGGACGTGGCAAGTCTGACATGGAAAAATGGTGACCAAATGAAATGGTCGTCGATCAAAATCAGCACTGTCCAATTTGAATGTCTAGATGGGACTATGTTTTTTTTATCTAGCAGCCCGGTCCAGTTTGGATGTCTAGATGGGCCAATATATGTTTTTTCTAACAAGTTTTGGCAGCTCCATGGGCCAAGCAAAACATTTTTGCTCTTCTATTTCTATGCCTTGTACTTTTAGGGGAATATTTATTTTTTTGCAATAAATATTTTGGGCCCGAGTCCTTTTACAATCATTTGTTTGGGCCCTTACTTTCCTAGGCCTTGGCTATTTCAGTCGCTTCTTTTTTATTCTTATATAATGGGTTGTGGCCTCTTTACATATTTTAAGATCCAGGCCACGCTGGGCCGTAGCCTTTTAATAGTCAGAATTGGGACATGGCCTTTTAAGGTCCGGACAGAACTTTCAAATCAACAGGTACATAGGAAAAAAAATAACAGGGAAACATAACGTATCAACAACAGACAAATTTTCGGTACATCACACTACATCGTATAGAGGGACGCCTGGGCATATCATCATTTTCTATCACCTGGGCACTAGAAGCCATCATAGCCTACAAAAGAAGAGCCAAACTGAAAATGTTGATTACAAGACTTGCATATATCTATATGCATGCCCAGTTATTTTTGGTAAAAAATTATTTTCGTACTAGGATAATGATTATGTCAAACAAAGTATCATCCTTTCTATCACCTGGGCACTAGCAGCCATCATAGCCTACAAAAGAAGAGCCAAACTGAAAATGTTGACTACAAGACTTGCATATATATATATATATATATATATATATATATATATATATATATATATATGCATGCCCAGTTCTTTTTGGTAAAAAATTATTTTCATACTAGGATCATGATTATGTCAAACAGTGTTACTAATTTAATATGTTTGACCAAACAAGAAAGTGTAAGCCAATGAAGTTCATAGCACTAACCTGTCTCAGCCCAGTGCTAGTATGCTTCAACCTGTCAAATGGGAGATGTAAGGATTGTCCTTACTGTGCAACAATACGGGATAAAACAACATAAGATTAGAATTTTCACCGAATAAGTTAAACAGAAAATTTAAATGGCCAGCAGTTCGCAAGTGCAAAACTCTGAACATGTAGGAGTTGGTAAGCTCGTGTTACCTAAGTTGTCAATCAGAGGTGCCTTCCACTTTTCCCTTTTTTCAAGGTTCTTGATTTTCTGAATACAAACAGTCTGAGATTAGAACTGCTAATGTGAAACGCTGCTTGCCTAAGCAAATTAACTACCTAGTCATACTGCCATGTGATAGTTTGGGTTATACCGTTTGTTTTATTGCTCCCTTCAACTTGTTTGGAATGGATATGGAACACAATACAGAACCGGATCAGGAAGAATATTTAACAAGTACTAGCGATATCTATAGCACCACAAAGCTTTTTCATAGGCAAAGTGTGAATGATACGAAGAAAACATCTGGAACATAGTGTTGGACACTAACTTAAATCATAATCAAACGGTCAAGTTGACACAATCGACCATGAAAGAAGAACCATGACTACAGAGTTATCACGAAACTAGAAAATTTGAACAAATCATTGCACATACATGAAATAACTCAGGTTCCGTATCATCAGAAATAAGTTAGTTCTCATTCATAGGACAACAACACTGTGTCAGAAAGTCTCCTAAGATTGTTTCAAGGCTTCATCAACTGATACTGGAAAATCCATGGGTCAAATAATTAACAAAAGGAGACATGGTACTAAAAACTCGAAGATGCAATGATGATTAAGAATCTTTTACTTGGATAGGAAAAGGCATAAATTAATGACAAGAAAGAAAAGGCAAAAGTATAGCTAGACCAATTGTAGAAGGATTCACAGTTGCTCAGTGGTGGCAATATATTATTAGGTTTGAATCTGCCAGCGTTATCCTCAATGCTTTCAGAAGAGGGATCTTATTTTTCTTGTAGAGTTCCCACATTTAAATAATGCAAGAACACATGTGTTATTGTGCTAGTCCCTAGATCAATTGATAGCACCAAAATACAAAATAAAATATCATGCAATTCGTAAAATTCTATTACATCGCATGATCAGTGTTTACAAAAAGATAACATTACAACTTGCATAGTCTTAGAATACTAGAAGGATACAAAGTATTATAGCGGAAAACATAGTAGAACATTGAGCCTCGTCTTCTTCATGTGCCATAGGCAAAACATGTTCACGGTAGACTCGGGATCCTGAACGAAATCCTCACTCGTCTTCAGATTCATGTGCATGATGGAATATGCAGCAACAAGGGGTCTATACAATTTTATGTATTTTCAAGTAACACTATGGTGGATATAAATGGCAAAACTATATCGACATGAGTATTTGGCCAAGTGGATTTTTGGCTAAGTTTGCATAAAGCCAGTTTTCTCCTATCTCTTTTGTGAAACAAACTTTTCTTTTCAAAGGGTGGCATCCTTAGACTAAGATCCAAGCACCACTAATTATGTTCACTTAGTCAACTTTTACTTGTTGAAAATGGTGGTGTGATTCTTCCGTCCATCCTTGTCCAGCTACTCGAATTTGTGCATAACCGGGGACACGGCTAAGATATTAGTTTGTTGAATCTGCAGAGTTTGCACTTTTGCCTCTTGTTTTCAATTAGCCCAAACATCCTATACACCCAAAGTGCATCTAGGAAAGGAGAGAACTGAGACGAGATCTTTCAGAAGTAAGAATTCAACCCAATGGCAAGACATGTTCCACCTATAATTATGCTACATCTATTTGTCAAGCACAGGCTGAACTCTCACAACTTAGTTGATCAAGACAAAGCCCATATGTAAAAAGGTTGCATCGGAAGCAGTCTAAACTTGGGGGACATCATAATAACTTTGTTCGAGGGTGGCATTCACTTGGACATCATAATCACTTTGTTCGAGGGTGGCATTCCTCAAGTGAACACCCCTCGGGGAGATACTCAACTCTCAGCAGCCTTGCACTACCAAATCCACCAAGGTGGTTTATTGAAGTTTATACTTATAATTTTTTCCCAACATCAAGTAAACAATTTTTTAGCAAGGCTAAGCCTCTACTAAGTACTAAGGCTTCAAACTAACGAGGTAAATGGATGGCTACACACTACTAGAATTTTGCATAGCATAATAATAATAATTTAGTAAAATTTCCTATCATGCATATTACTCAAAACTCTATTCCATGCATGTAGAGAATAATGGGTAGTTGATGGTGTGTTACTTTCCTTTGAAGTTGGTGAGGAATTCACAAAGTCTTCACAAAAAGAATGTTGCCCTCCGTACAATCTATACATTGAAAACAAAAAAACAAAATAAACAAGCATTCTAACAATCATGCACACAAGTGAAGAAAACTTACAAAGCAACAATCATAGCAAACGGGTGTATGGTTAGCTACTAGGGCATGGGTTGTTCAAAGCTTGAGTTTGAAATATTCATGCTATGATGGATCCAAAAGAAAGTTCCAAGAAAACACTTGGGTTGGACTTGGTTGAGTTTGATGTGATCTAACTTTGTTAAAACATTTTTTATCGTGGAAGTTCCAAGAATTCACCAAGGGTGATCATATCACTTCTTCAACTAAAGTATAACATAACAATGTGTAACACTTAGTCACATACATCGAAAGGATTAGTGTAATCTAAGTTAGTGTTTCCATTTTGGGTTAAGGTAGGTCTAGGTTCAACTAACTTAATAGTAAATGAGAAATTTAGATAATGTCTTGTGATTTTCCATTTGGGACAAAGGTTGGACAAAAACGAATTGCTAGCTCTTCAACTTGTTTGGATTGCTCCAAGTCTTCACATGCTTGTATTCTTGAAGATCATCATCATGTTTCTATTTTAGTTTCCTCCTTGTTGTGAAGCCTCCCTTGAACTTGATAAATCTTCATGGTTTTCACTTCACTAGTTGGTTTAGGTATGGGATAGGCACAAACTAAAGGTTGATCTTGATCACATGCGAATATACCACTAAGACAAAAAGTAAAGGAGAATAAAAGATAGAAAGAGAAAGGGTTTGGTCTTCTTCTTGATCTCTTTATGAATTTGTACGTCCTTGAGTTGCTTTTAGTTATTGTGGAGTCCAAGTATTTTCTTCAAAATTTCTTCAATGGCCTCCCTTGTAGTTGTTCATTCAAACATCTTCATTGTACTTGAGTCTTGTTTTCCACTCTGCCATCTTGAAGAATTTTGGAAAAGAATAGAGGAGTTAAGCGGTAGATAAAACATATATGTACTAGAGTGTTGGGTTTACTAGTTAGCCAAGTATGTGATTGGCACACACTAATGAGTTGGTTTTTTATGTGATTGACATATAATAGGTACTTGGTATTGGATTCCAAAATGATCATAACAACAATGGTAAAAATAAAGAAACATATTTTTTGGCATAATGAAATGGGTGGACCTCTATGGTAGATTTTTAGCTAAACTCACAAGGATATGGTTCAAGGGTGCCTAAATGGTTTAGGTACTGATGTCTCTGGTTCAAGGTTACCAAATGGTGCAATTTTTCTTAAGGAACCATTTTCAAATTATTTATAGAATTAAATCTATGTCAAATATACTCAAATAGGAAATTTAAATCTAAATTAAAATTTAGTTTGTTCAAAATTTATATTAGGCAGTAGTGTCTGTTAGAGAACATTATAAGGATCCCAAAAAAAATTGGTTTGCTCAAAATGGATTTCTAGAATTTAAAACTATGTCAAATTCCACCAAACAAGCACATTTGAAATTGAACAATTTTTATATGGTCAAATTTAAATTTGGACAGTGCTAAAAGTTTATAAATGTCAAGAGATTTTCAAAAAGTACAAGTTTGCTAAATTTGGCTAAGTGGATCAAACGGTATGAGGTTTCTAAGTTGGGGGCTTTTCTACAAAAGTTACAAAAGGTTTTCTATTTAGAGATAATTCCAGAAAATTGGTTTCCTATGTGGTAGCGTATGATTGGCTAGGGATGCTTACTGGGCGCTAACGCCATGCTGACTGGGTGTGCTGACTAGGCAGAAACGTGGCCTATCCCTATTGGCCTATAATGGTTCGTTAAGTGAACTAACAGGGAGCGTCCATATTAGATCCAACGGCGCACGGGGCTAGGGTTACCTCATTGGTGGAGGACTTCGCTGGAAATGGCGTGGATGGTGGCCGACGTCTCGGGCGTTGATGGCGATGGTGCTCGGTCGGTCTCTCGGCTCGACGAATTTGACGGCGAGATGTGCGACGGTGAGGGGAGGTCGCTGGCGTGGACGGCTCCCTACGATGGAGCTCCCATTGGCGGCGCGTTGCAGAAGGAGACCTCGGGATGTCGGCGACTTTTGGAGTTGCTTGGCGCGAGCGTTTCTGGCAAAGGAAAAATTCAGCAAGACCATCATAAGCCGCGCACGTGCAATGTAAGGAGGATGAGGGGAAAATGGAGCCAGAGACCCCATGCTGCGGCGGCAATCGGCGAAGAACAGTGGGGGGCAGGAGCTTCTCCGGCGAGCAATTATAGTAGCGTGGACATACCAAACGAGGGGGCAAGGGAGGGGAAAGAAAGAGGGAGTCTCGGGCTATATGGGGGAGAAAACTGTGCATTGACACGGTCGTCGGGATTAAATTCGAGAGGAAACAGCTGAAACGGTCGTTCTTCGGTTACTTGGGGTTGAAGACGACATGACGTGAGCATGACGTCATCATTTTTTTCTTATTATTTTTATTTTCTATATCTTTTGTTTTCATAATCGAAATGACCTCACAATAATTTTTAAATTTTTTTAAAAATAATATCTTTCAACTAAAACAAGTGTGTGTTGTTTACCCACACATTTTAAATTTCACAATTTTGAATTAATTTTTTTTGAATGATTTCTTAAATGATGTTCAAATGCCTTTTCTTTACCTCTTTACCTAATAATAAAGGCATTAAGATTTCTGCCAAAATTTTCGTCGAACATAAAAAGACATATTTACCCTCCCACCGAACCACATATTACCCCCTTTGCCAAAAAAACGGTTCGTATGTACCGTACATAAGAAACAGAATCACGAGGTGAATGGTGCAGAGACATCGCGGAGGAAGGGCATGGTAGCACAACATCACGAGGACGCACAGAGATTGCAATGGGGAGGGAGGCATGGCGGCGAGAGCCTGCAAGAGGTGTTCGGTAAGTGTAGCTGCCTCCCTCGACGAGCACGGCCGTGGCCCTACCCCTACCTGGAAGGCGACTGGTCGGGATTGTCAGAGGGTTGGATTCGTTCGTGCAGGAGGGATCAGCCGGCGTCGAGCAGATTCGATGTTCGAGGAGTAACAGGTTGAGCGGCGGACGACATGCCCTAGGAGCGTCAAAGTAAGGACACAGAACTACATCACATCGTGGTACTGGATTTGGCAGCAGGTGTCCCTTCTTGCCGGACATGGCACCACGACGCCATAGCCACACCTTGGGATGGAGGGGCAGAGGCACACACCTAGGATGGTGAGGAGCAGAGGGGGCGTGCGCCGGGCTTGGGGAGGGAGGGTAGATGTGGCTCAGGACGAGGGTCAAGGAAGATATGGGGGCTACACAATGAGGATCATCTTCCGATCGCCGCAGCGGGAAGATGGCAACAAGGTGCTTCTCGAAAGCAACGTATGGTCAGGGAGGGGATAAGGCGGAAGACACGCTGCTGCTCTTTTTTCTTCTGTACAACCTTCAGAGTAAATGCTAAATTGCTAATAGTTGTAGTACGTTTCACACAGTACACGTGGAGTATGAGTTTCCATTGAGCAGCCCACCATGTGCACAGACCAATAAACGCTAAATATGACACAATTATTTTTTGCTACACCCTAACTAAATGACATGTTACAACTCCCTAACTGAATTGGCAATTACTATGCCCGCTCATGGTTCACCCAATCGACTGTACATAGTCAAATGAAAATACTCCGTAATATTTGATGTATATTTATTTATATTTTTGTACTGTCAACCAATTTTGAAGGACGCCCGCAATATTTTCTAATGATTGTCCTAAAGATTATTAAAGTGAATTCACCGTTCCAAAACTTCATCTCTTTCTTATCATACAAAATCCACTCTATAATAAAAAAATAGTTTTATTTGTAAGTAGATTTGCATCTAGAAAATCATAGTATACATATAATCGCAATCATATATCGTGCACACGTTGCCAGGCCTAGCCAATTTCGTAAGACTCTCGCGCACAAGTGAAGGATGGTGGAGATTTTGGCATGGGGTGATGACATCGCGGCCACGCTCACTGGCAATCCGGAAGACATTATCCCTAAAAATGAAGTTCCAGCGCCACACGAATATCTTGAGCTGCAACAAGCCCTATTTCGAATAATGTAAACCAAAAGTGAAAAATAAACACATTGTTTTTCATGGTTACGAGATATCAAAAAAAAAATTAAAACCCGTTGCAACGCACGGGCACTTTTGCTAGTTATAATAAAAATTGTATATCCTGGAACGTGAAACTTAAGAACTCCATAAATCAGTTTTATGTTTCCCAAAGTGCATGCATGTACACATACCAACATATTCGTAATCGATAGAGCATTCCGGGTTCATAGGCGTCCAGGGCTAGTAGTCGCATCAGGTCTCCATGATTTCATCCAGTACTTTTTTTTTTCATCCAGTACTTCGCGCCGTGGTAATTAAGGTAGATAGTCTGGGCCGACAGCCGCGTGGTAGAGAAAAGGAACGAGAGGGCTCAAGTGAGTATCTGATAGAGCACACCTTTTTCTTTCCGACCGGGACGGATACGAGATCGTTTTGTATAGGCGTCTTGAGGACCAGTGGGATTACTGGGCCGGCCCAGAATACTAAGTAGTGATGGTATAGGAAAGAAAACAGAAACCAAAGCCCACGAGGCAAAACTACATATAGTAGGCTGTACGCGACTACGCGTACGTATAATAATGTATATATATGTACTTCAGAAAAATGAAACGAAAAAGGGTAGAGAGAGAAAATATATGTTGAGAGTGGGATTTGAACCCACGCCCTTTCGGAACAGACCCTTAATCTGCCGCCTTAGACCAACTCGGCCATCTCAACATTTTTTAATCTATAATGTGTCACATTTAATTTAAAATAATTACAGCTCTTACTACGAACCATCCGTGACAAATTGGTAACGTGCTGAGGGCTATTCGCTAAACCGGAGCATGATTTTCTTATCTGTTAACCGTCCTATGCATCCTATCGCCTATCTACGACCATCCCTTTTTATGCGCTTGAATTTTCTCTCAACATCTTTGTGCAAAAAAAAAAAAGCATCTGTACATTAGCCTTCTTATGCATGTCTTAGAGTAGTATTTCCTTCAGTTCACCAAACTTTAATGCATGTCATACACGGGGCTCTCTGTCAAATATTCTGAACTTTTGTTTCATATTTAGGTAGTAAGCTTCGAACTGTGCTTTTTTTTTAATCTTTTTTAGATGGAACAAAATGTCTTTTTAGGGAACATTTCTGGAATATATATTTCTTAGAGAGAGAAATTATTTCGTCTCAGGCGTTAGAGAGAAATCTAATCATATGCTAAATTAAGGATGTCCAGCGTCCACATTGAGCCTCTAGAACTATCAACTGCAAGGGCCACAGGCCCATGCCTCCAAGAGATTTTTATCAACAGCGGAAGATGTCTACTTCACAATTGGCGAACGCTCGACTAACTCACTAAACATTAGTTCCTCTCTTAAGAAAAGTAAAAATGGTGCAATGCAAGCGCAACTTTTGTAACCATGGACTTCTAAGGAAATGAAAGTCTTTTGTTACATTGTCTAGAGATCATGATCAGACTTTTTTTCAACTAATCATGATCAGACGAATAAAGTATTGTAACTATGATGTTAAACCATCTCATCAGAAAGTGGGGCACCATATATATACATAATACATACCAGTAATAACATCTACTCAGAACGGAGATATAGCTCCCGGGTGGCACGTAACCCTTTTATTTCAAAAAATAATTAAGAATAAGTTACGAGAAATCCAAAAAAAAAAAATCATATGTATTTGCTTAGGCAACCGGTGAGCTTTACTAATCCATGTAAAAGAAATGTTTATACAATCTTCGGCCAGGAGTCCGCACATGTATGTGCCTGCTAAGTGTGTCCCAATATATGTCGGAGGAATGGCCTGAAAACGTGCTCCCTGTTCTTTCAAAATTGTCTTAGAGCTGATTGTAATGGCCTTGTGATAAGTTAATAAAGCTACGGTATTCTCCAAAAAGAAAAATCTTCGACGAGGAGAGCTTCCGCGCAAGGTCTGCCAACCTCGTCTAACACACCACACTCACGTTTACCTAACTGCGCAAAACTATGCGCCACCTTGTTGCTCGGCCGGTTTATCTTCACCTTGTTGCGCAAGACTAAATGGAATATTATTTGTACACCTAAAGATCGGGAAATTTAGGTACTTCCTCCGTCCACTTTTATAAGACTCACTTCTTACTATTAAAATGCTAAGAAGTGTGCCTTATAAAAGTGGACGTAGGGAGTATTGAAGTTCTAGAGTTGAAAAACAGATGTCTTCTTAGCAAGTGGTTGTTTAAACTGTTAAACGAAACAGGTGTGGCAGGAACTTCTACTTAACAAGTACCTTAAAAATTCGACTTTATCTTAGGTTGTGGCTAAACCAACTGATTCTCTTTTCTAGAAAGGGTTGATGAGAGTTAACGATGAGTTATTTAAAACAGGTTTTTTTAAGCTTGGTAGTGGGACAACTATTAGCTTCGGGGATGATATGTGGTTAGGTGATACACCTCTAAAAGATCAATATCCATCATTATATAACATCGTTAGAAGGAAGAATACTTGGGTTCATGATGTTATGTCACATGCACCTCCTATTAATATAAGTTTTAGGAGAAATTTGACTAGCAACTTGTGGGATTCGTGGTCTCAGTTGTGCCAAAAAATGATGGAACTTAATCTATCGCAAGATGCAGATTCTCTTGTTTGGAAATTAATAAATAGTGGGGTCTTGTAAGCTAGCTTATACGCTAGCTCATTTAATTAAAAAAAGTGAGTCTTTTTTTGAAAAATGAATACTTTTAGAATTGTGAACAAATTTTGAAAATGAACAGAATTTTACAAATTGTGATTTTTTCACAATAACCATTTTTTAAGGAAACAAATAAAAAACAGAAAGAATTTGTTCATTTTAGAGAAATGTTCATTACAAAATTTTGTTCATTTTCAAAAATTGTTTATTTAAAAAATTATTTATCTACAAAATTTGTTCATATTCAAAATTTGTTTTTCGGATTTTTTACAATATTCTTTTTTAAAGAATTTTTTTGAAAACAAAATTTTTTAAATAATGATGAACAATTTTCGAAATGGACAATTTTTTAAATTATTCAGAATTAAAAAAAGTCTATTCATGCTTGGAAACAATAAACTAAGAAAAACATGGAAATACGAAGATAGAAGAGCACACCTAAGGATGGCTGAGGTGGACTCGCGTTAAGGGACAGATAGTGCCGGCGGACCGGGACAGATACGAGAGGATCCCCTGTAGGTCGCTCCAAGCGAGCTGTATCGTACCACTCGCACGTACCATACCGTACGATCTCCTTTCTTCCATAGGCCCAATAACGGTAGAAGTCTTATCGTTCGTGTCACATCTTCCATCTCCGTTCTTAGACGTATTTTTTCTTTCTTCTTGGTATGATTCGCGCATACTGTGACGAGCGCCCAAAACATCGCGCATTTCTTTATCTTTCTACTATCTCCGATCCGAATTAATGGTCGCACATTCACATAAGGCTTAGGCAAAACTTTGCCTAGCCCTCCGACCATTAATTCGGATCGGAGGGAGTACCATTTTTTCTTACATTTTCCTTTAACAATATGAGCGCTTTTAAGGTGGTTAGAAAGTACTTCCCGATACTTTCCGGTACTACTACTCCGAATTATTCAATCTTAACTAGCGATTCTTAATTTACATGCAACTTCCCACCCGCTTGGCGCACATGAGAGCACCAACACGTCGCTGCTCGCTCAGCCACGAGACGAACTGGCACGGGTACTAAGCGTTGGGCGACCTCGAATGGTTAGATACGACAACCAACTCAAGTGTACAAGAGGCTAAGAACTCCTTGTGGTGACGATACCGTAGTCACCGTCCGCCGCCCACCTACCAGACGTACACGTCGGGGGAGGCAACCCTGCGGATCACGAAGGCGCGACATCGTAGTTGACCCAGTTGACCGCGAACGCGAATGCGGCATCGGTGTTGGTGACGGCAGTCTCAATGCTGGCAGACGAGGTCCACGCAGTTGGGCTCCGATCACGTCGCACGTGCTCTCCGCAATGTCCACGTCCCACGGGCTGCTCACGGAGTATTCACTGAGGGATCAGCAGGCCCTCATTGACACCCTAAACCGGATGCACCGCCGCGGGAGTGGCCGAAGTGGGCTAGCTTGCCGCCGAGGTAGGCACGGAGATAGACGACGGCCGGGGCCGTGCCAGCCACCCAATCTTTGACGGTGTGGCCTTGCCGTCGTTGTGCTTGTGGAGCTGGTGAGAAAGCTTGTCGGTGCATCGGCAACGGCCGGACAGGGGATTTTTTGCGGGGGGCATTTCACCGTCTGTTTGGGAGAGTGGGAGTGACAGGTGGGGCCATCTTACACAAAATTACATATCTATCCGTTTAGCAGACAAAATAAATTAACTTTTAATACTTTTAGTACTTTATTTTTAATACTTCTCGGTACTTCTTATTTTTCCACGTATGATGGACTGGCTTTAACGGTTCATAGAATCCCCAACCATAGTAAAACTTATATAACAATATATGAATGATTTTTTAACACACAGAAACCAGTTATGCGTGAACCTATACAGTCTGATTTGGAATCTTTCACCATAGAACAAATTCGAGAAGTCTTCATTCGAATAGACCTAAAATCTAGAAGTCTTGACAGTGATAAGAAAGATAGATTTGGGGGGTTTAACCGCAAAATTAGGTAAAGGCAAAATAAAAATTGAGAAATTAAATAATGAACCAATTTGGGGTGATCCGTAATAATAATGAACAATTTGTTTTTAAAACAAATAAACCAAAATTGAAAAATCGAAAAAATTCGGCTGAACTAATTGGGTGAACCTCAAAAATTGTGAAAAAAAAATGTTAACAAGGTGAAAAGGAACTAAATTTCGGGTGAACCGTAAATAATAGTGAACCAAAAAAAGACAGTGAACCTAAAATACCGGTGAATAATAAATAACAGTAAACTAAAAATACTGGTGGACCAAAAAGAATAGTGAACAAAAAATAACATAGAACAAAAAAATCCAATGAATTAAAAATGTCGGTGAAACAAAAATAATAGTGAACAAAAATTATGGGTGAACCAAACATAATATTGAACAAAAAATAATAGTGAACCGGAAATAATAGTGAATAAAATAAAATAATAGTAAACTAAAAATACGGTGAACCGAAAATAATAGTGCATAGAAAATAATCGCGAACTAAAGATACCGATGAACCAAAAATGACAGTGAATCTTAAATAATAGTGAGTTTAAAGTGTTGTGAACCAAAAATAATAAAGAAAAAATAATAGTTAAAAAATGCCAGTGAACCGAAAATAATAGTGAACTAAAAATATCGATGAACCAAAAGTAATAGTGAATCTAAAATGTAGGTGAATTAAAAATAATAGTGAGTAAAAAATAATAGTGAATAGAAAATAATAGTGAAGCAAAAATACAGGTGACCGATAAATAATATTGAATAGAAAATAATGGTCAACTAAAAAACCGATGAACTAAAAATAATAGTTAACCAAAAATCATAGTGAACCGAATTCTAGTGAACCGAAATAATAGTGAACTTAAAAGAATAGTCAGCTAAAAATGCATGTGAAGCAAAATTAATAGTAAACCAAAATACCAGTGAACCAAAAATATAAAAATACGAAATAACAATGAACTAAAAAATGTGAGTGAACCAAAAACCGAAAAGTAGATCTATGGGATAAAAAATACGTTCATGTGTTCTTTCTTTCAAAAAAAATCATCAGTGCAGAAAAGTACATTGATTAAATTTGGCAACAGGGATACTAACCACTGGTTATTGCTCAACCATAACCATTCCCATCAAATAAAAATCTTACCATCCCCATCCCCACTAACTGTCACGGGGACAGTTGTTCTACCACCTCCGTCCCCAGCGGGGATCAAATAACCATCGGGTTATCCATTCCCGCTAAGCTAGTGACAACGAGTAAAAAATTTGAGAGCACCCCCTTGGATTCCATTGCTTCCGCACTGAGATATGAGGCAGCGGCACTGAGATGATGCAAAGGTTGTTGAGAGGAAAAGTTGTTGGGTGGAATAGATGATGAAGATGCGGTCGTGGCAGTGAAGACTGTAGGGGTGGAAGATATGCATATTAGAGAGCGAGAACGACGACGTGCGGTCGATTGGAGATGGGCATTGGGGTTATGGCAGCTCGGTACGGGAGGGAAAATGTGAGCACAAATGTGGGATTTAGGGTTTCGTATGTATGACGTACCCCTCAATTGGCATGTTGCCTAGCGGGGAACTAATGGGTAACCACGGGGATAGTGGTGATCCATCCCCAGCCCCCGCTTGTCCAACAGGGAGCGTTTTATCTTTGATAAGAGCCCCGCGGGGATTAAACGTTAACCAAAACCAAAATCGTCCCCTAATAGGTGAATTAACCACCGGGGATCGGGGAATGGGCCCCATTGCCAAATTTAACATTGATGCCTTACCCAAAAATGGAAAAAAAATGAAAAGTAGTAAATAAAAAAAGAAAAATAAGAAAAAAATCTGAAAGAAAAGGCAACGTCCCAACAAGGAAATGAATGACCATGTGCCACCAGAGTGCCGGACTATCGGAGAAGAAATGGCTTGCGAGCGTGTGTCGTGTCGCGTGGAAGGCAGCTGACACCATTCAAACAACACCGAGATGGGCCGGCCCAATAAAAATAGTTTGCGGGTGAGGCGAAGCTAGTACTCGCAGTAAGCAATGTATAGCGGCCGCGGATACGAGATGTTTTGTATATGCATCTTGAGGATTACCAGTGGGATTACTGGGCCGGCCCACACCCAAGTAGCGAAATATTAAGTAGTGATGGTAATAATGTATATATATATACTTCAGAAAAATGAAACGGAAAAGGGTAGAGAGAAAATAAGACATGCATGAAAACAAAGGCTAAACGCAGTGCTAGCAAAAAGTGAACACTCACAAAACAATAAGAATGAAAACTAGAGTGTTCTAAGCAATAAAAACGGAGCGTGTCTCTCTCCCACACAACTATGATAAGATCCAACCATAAAGTACAGCAAAGAAAACTAAACAAACCGAAATAAAAAATAACTGACGCTCCAAGTAAAACACATAAGATGTGACCGAATAAAAATATAGTTTCACTAGAAGTGACCTGATAATTTGTTGATGAAGAAGGGGATGCCTTGGGAATCCCCAAGCTTAGACGATTGAGTCTTCTTGGAATCTGATGTGATGTACCTCCGGGGCATCCCCAAGCTTGGATCTTCACTCTTCTTGATCACGTCATATCATACTCTTCTCTTGACCCTTGAAAACTTTCTTCACACCAAACTTCTCACAATCTTCATTAACAACGTTAGTGCAATCAAAATAATAAATTCACATGGTTCAGTTTCAACACAATCTTAACTCTCATAAACATATTAGCTACTGTCACAACTTCTTTTAACACTCTTTTCTCAAAAGAACACCAAAGAAAGAAATTAAGATGCAAATGCAATAATTGGCAGACTGTCAAAACAGAATAGCAGGTAAAGATCATTTTTTTTGGAAATCTTCTGTTGTTCAAATAAAAAATTGTTCAACTAAGAAAAGTTGCGTATATAGCCCACGATTACACACAAAAAAACTCAGGTCATTTTGAATTTTCTGTGATTTTATACGAATTTAACAGTGGACATCAGAAATTTGTTTTCTACGCAGAAATCCGAAATATAGTCTCAACTTTCCACTAGAGGATTTACTTGGCTCAACAAAGATACAAAATAAAAGTTACAGAGGGGTTTCTAAGGTAATATAAAACACCCAGGTGCAAAGTACACAGAAAGAAACGGCGGAAAACGGGTTGAAAACGGAGAAATAAAACGGGTTGTCTCCCGGAAGCACTTTTCTTTTAATGCTTTTCAACTAGGCACAATGATTTTTAAAAGATGCTCACATAAGAATAAGAGTTGAAGCACAATAAGAGATCATCAAGAAGAAAATATAAAACACATTTAAGTCTAACTCAGTTCCTATGAAAAAGAATCTTGTAGAAAAACAAGTTAACGAAGCACAAAGTGACTAGCATAGGAAGACAAAAAAAATCATTTTCAGAGGGGAAACTAAATATTGTTGAGATGCATAAAACCATGTTTTCATCTCTCATAATAACCTTCAGTAGTATCATGAATAAAATTAACATTATATCTATCACATAAAACATTCTTATCATGAGCCACATGCATAAAAGAGTTAATACTCTCCACATAAGCATAGTCATTTTTATTAATAACAACGGAGAAAATTCAACAAAATATCTATCATTATTATTCTCATCACCATAATCATCAATTATAGGAGGCATATTGTAACCATAATTAATTTTCTCCTCAATAGTAGGTGGACTGAAAATATCATATTCATCATTGTAATCATCATATATTGGAGGCAAAGTATCATCAAAGAAAATTTCCTCCTCAACACTTGGGGACTAAAAATATCATATTCATCAAAACCAACTTTCCCAAGCTTAGAATTTTCCATAGCATTAGCAATAATGGTGTTCAAATAATTAATGCTAATAACATTGCTATCACTATTATGCAAACAAACTTCCATAGTTTTTTAATTTTCTCTTCAAAAGCATAATGTCCTAATTCAAGATAAATATTATAAAATTATATCATATTTTTGTTGTTTTCCATTAAGACTACTAGTAAAAATAAAAACAAGAAGCGAGTAAAAATAAGCCTAACTAGTGAAAATAAGAAACAAAAAGATAAAATTGCATAATCTAAAGGAAATAACTCCGAGGATGTGAGTACCTTTTACCTTACCTCCCCGGCAACGAAGGCAGAAAAGAGCTTGATGTCTACGCACGCTTCTATTCTTGTAGACAGTGTTGGGCCTCCAAGTGCAGACGTTTGTAGAACAGCAGCAAGTTTCCCTTAAGTGGACCACCCAAGGTTTATCGAACTCAGAGAGGTAGAGGTCAAAGATATCCCTCTCAAGTAACCCTGCAATTAAGATACAAGAAGTCTCTTGTGTCCCCAACACACCCAATATACTTGTCAGGTATATATGTGCACTAGTTCGGCGAAGAGATAGTGAAATGCGAGTAATATAAGTAATAATAGCAATCTGAAATAAATATGGCAGCAAGCAAACATGTAGCAGAACAGGCGGAAAACGGTGTTTCAATACTTGGAACAAGTCCTAGGGATCCTACTTCACTAGTGGACACTCTCAACAATGATCACATAATTGAATAACTAAATATCGTCTCTTCACTATGCTACTCTTAGGCCCAGTTCTTTTGGCGGCTTCTCCGAGAAGCTGCCCTCCCCCCAGCTTCCTAGAGAAGCCTCTCCAAAGATTTAGGGAGGCTTCCAAACTAGTTTAGGCTAGACTATTTTGGAAGCCCCCCTAAATTTTTGGGACGGCTTCTCTAGGAAGCTGGGGGGAGGGAAGCTTCTCGGAAAAGCCGCCAAAAGAACTGGGCCTTAACCCTCTCCGGTTGGATAACGAACACTAATCATTGCGTAGGGCTGCAAAAAGCATTCCTTAAAGTAAGCATTTTCCCAACTAAGTAGCAACCACGCTGTCACCATGGGACCCAGATAGTTCCACGCAAACACCACAATTTCATAGGGCTATCCAACACAAAATATAAATATAATGCTAAACCACACGGTGCACACACTGTCACCTTTACACCATGATCAAAGTGTTTACGGAGATTTCATAACAAAAACCACTTGAGTAGCATAATATATGAATAATAATATCTACGAATTCAACTAGATTACAAATCTCACGATCACATATAGATCACACCATGGGAGAGAGGATGAACCACATAGCTACTGGTAGAGCACTCAGCCTTGGGGGAGAACTACTCCCTCCTCATCATAGGAGATAGCAACGACGATGGAGATGGCGGTGGAGTCAATGGAGATGGCTTCCGGGGGCACTTCCCCGTCCCGGCAGGGTGCCAGAACAGAGATCTAACCCCCGAAACTTAGGTTGATGATGACGGCGGCTACGGAAGGTTTCGTAGAATTTCGCCGACTCTCCTAGGGTTTTCGGGAGGAAGGGAATAAATAGGCGAAAGGGCGACTTCGGTGGGCCACCAGGGTGGCCTCACCACCCCCAGGCGCGACCAAGGGGGCCGCGCCTGGCTATGGTGAGGGGCCCCTGGTGCCCGTATTCGACTCCTCTTAGGACTTCTGGATGCTTTCGGGGAACATAGGAACTTCGGGATTCGTGGGGTCCAATTCCGAGAGGCCGCGCCTGGGGGTGGTGAGGGGCCCCTGGTGCCCGTATTCGACTCCTCTTAGGACTTCTGGATGCTTTCGGGGAACATAGGAACTTCGGGATTCGTGGGGTCCAATTCCGAGAATATTTCCAGAACAACTTTTCTGAAATAAAAAACAGCAGAAAACAGGGAACTGGCACTTGGCATCTTGTTAATAGGTTAGTCCCGGAAAACGTGTAAAAATGGCTATAAAGAAGAGAGAAAACATGTAGCAATTGGCATAATATCAACATGGATCATCATAAATTATAGATACGTTGGAGACGTATCAGTAGCTCGTTGCTCGATCGGTAGATATGCGCTCATAGTCGGGGATGCTCTTCACGGGATTCTGCGGAGGTGTGCGCAGACGACTGCGTGGGTCGGCTGCGTGGCGCGGATGGGACCGATCGCGGGACGGCAGGTGATCAATCAGATCGCCCGCGAGGTGGAGGAAGCGCCGCTCTGCGTGACGAGGATGGCGAGAGGGGGGCGGCGGAGAGGCCGAGCGGCCAACACGGCGCCAACGTTGGGAACGCATACGTCGCCTACGTGGGCGCCATGCGTGAGGTCGTCGCTGTTGGAGGCGGAGTGGCGGAGGGATCCGATCGAAGCGGGGCGATG
Organism: Alopecurus myosuroides; assembly: GCA_028641055.1. Lineage (NCBI taxonomy): Eukaryota > Viridiplantae > Streptophyta > Magnoliopsida > Poales > Poaceae > Alopecurus > Alopecurus myosuroides. The sequence goes on from CM054058.1 coordinate 190,472,406, forward strand.
ACGGCCGGTGTACAGTGATGGGCGGCAGACGGACGGAAGGCGGCTTGGACGAGCCGCCGCATCGCGCGAAAGCGCCTACGGCGAAGAGGCCGCGCGGACAACGGCCGTTATAGGCCGTCGTGTGGGCGCCGTGTCGATGATGAGGCCGGCAGTCGCGCCGGAGACGGACTAGATGCACGAGAATGGCAACGAGTGTGGGCGACTCAAACCGATCTTAAATCGGAAAACCAAAAAAGAAAACGTCGGCCAAGTGGCCAGCGGATAAAAAGACTCTTTAGGGCAGCCGATCCACGGGACCGGTTGACGAACCCTAGGTACGGGCGGCGCAGCCCCCGGAGGCGATCATGGAGATCAACATCCGAGGGGCGGCACAGTGCGGAAGCAATTGGCGGCTAGGGTTTAGATCGAGATTCTGATGATACCATGTAGAAGGCTAGAGAGGAAATGGTGGAATCGTTGTTGTATTGTTTGATCCTCATGGGCATATATATGAGTACAATGATCTATTTGAAGTAGAAGTCAAGGTAGAATTTAATTCTACGTTGTCTATGTTTCCTAATACAATCATGATACTCAACATCTTTTTTTCCTTGCTTTGCATCGATGTTGTAGCATGACACATCATAGAAGGCGCGCTATTTTTACGTTGGTCTTTGATGTTTGATTTTGACCAATAATATATACTAAAGTAGGATTGAGAATGTATAAATGGTATGGTTGGATTTACCGTGCAAAATTCTTTCATTGCAATATATTAGAATACTAATTTTTTAGGTATATTATAAGTATAACTTATAATTAAAATTGTATATCCTGGAAAGTGAAACTTAAGAACTCATATTAGCAACTCAATCAGTTTTATGTTCCCCAAAGTGCATGCATGTACACATACCAATATATGCGTAATCGATAGAGCATTCCGGGTTCATAGGCGTCCAGGGCTAGTAGTCGCATCAGGTCTCCATGATTTCATCCAGTACTTTTTTTTTTTTGATTTTTTCATCCAGTACTTAGCGGCGTGGTAATTACGGTAGATAGTTTGGGCCCACAGCCGCGTGGTAGAGAAAAAGAACGAGAGGGCTAAAGTGATTATCTGATAGAGCACACCTTTTTTTCCGACCGGGACGGATGCGAGATCGTTTTGTATAGGCATCTTGAAGATTACCAGTGGGTTTACTGGGCCGACACACACCCAAATGGCAGAATACTAAGTAGTGATGGTATAGGAAAGAAAAGAGAAACCAAAGCCCACGAGGCAAAACTACATATAGTACTGTAGAGATTTACGGCTGTACGTATAATAATGCATATATATACTTCAGAAAATGAAACGAAAAAGGGTATAGAGAAAATATATGTTGAGAGTGGGATTTGAACCCACGCCCTTTCGGAACAGACCCTTAATCTGCCGCCTTAGACCAACTCGGCCATCTCAACATTTATTAATCTAAAATATGTCACACTTAATTTAAAATAATTACAGCTCTTACTACGATTTCTTATCTGTTAACCGTCCTATGCATCCTATCGCCTATCTACGATCATCCCTTTTTATGCGCTTGAATTTTTCTCCCAACATCTTTGTGCAAAAAAAAAAAACGCATCTGTACATTAGACTTCTTATGCATGTCTTAGAGTAGTATTTCCTTCAGTTCACCAAACTTTAATGCATGTCATACACGGGGCTCTCTGTCAAATATTCAGAACTTTTGTTCCATATTTAGATAGTAAGCTTCGAACTGTGCTTATTTTTTTATCTTTTTTAGATGGAACAAATTGTCTTTTTAGGGAACATTTCTGGAATATATATTTCTTAGAGAGAGAAATTATTTCGTCTCAGGCGTGAGAGAGAAATCTAATCATATGCTAAATTAAGGATGTCCAGTGTCCACATTGAGCCTCTAGAACTATCAACTGCAAGGGCCACAGGCCCATGCCTCCAAACGATTTTTATCAACAGCGGAAGATGTCTACTTCACAATTGGTGAACGCTCGACTAACTCACTAAACATTAGTTCCTCTCTAAAAAAAGTAAAAGTGGTGCAACGCAAGTGCAACTTTTGTAACCATGGACTTCTAAGGAAACGAAAGTCTTTTGTTACATTGTCTAGAGATCCTGATCAGACTTTTTTTTTGCAATTAATCATGATCAAACTAATAAAGTATTGTAACTATGATGTTAAACCATCTCATCAGAAAGTGGGGCACCATATATATACATAATACATAACAGTGATAACATCTACTCATAACGACGATATAGCTCCCGGGTGCCACGTAACCCTTTTATTTCAAAAGAAAATAGAAAAACTTACAAGTTACAAGAAATCCAAAAAAAAACATCATTTTTTTAGGAAACAGGTGAGATTTATTAATCCATACAAACATTGTATATGCGAGAGTTCCGCACATGAATGTGCATGCTATGCTTGTCTCAATAATATGTCGGAGGAATGGTTTGAAAGCGGTTCTGTGTTCCTTCAAAACAGTCTTAGAGCCGATTGTAATGGCCTTGTGATAAGTTAATAAAGTATGGTGTTCTCCAAAAAAAAGGACAAAAAGAGAGCTCAGCTTGGCCGACCCATTCTAGTCTGCATGTGGGCGTGCTCCACTCCGCGATATAGGAAACGCTATGGGCTCCTATTTGCCGCCCCGCAACGGCAATTCGCTGCCACCGTCTGCAGGCGGAGCAAATGAGCCCGGCCCAGTTAGCCTCTCTCCCGTTTTTCAGTAATTTTTTTTGAACAAAAATAAATTCGGACAAAAAAAGTTGAACATAAAAATTTAAACAAAAAATGTTCTGAACAAAAGAAAATTTGAACAAAATTTATTTAAACAAAAAAATTAAAAGAAACAAAAAATAGGCCAGAGCCCCGAAAATGGGCCGGCCCATCGAGCGCCCCACGGGCGGCGCGGCTGAATTGCGCCGCCAACAGGCGGCGGATGAATCTCAAAAAAAAAAAAAAAAAAAAAAACAGTCGGCGGATAGGAAATGGGGAAACGCTACTGCGTAGGTGAATATGCGGACGCAGTTTTGTGGGCTGGCCCAACGTGAAGGACAACGCGCTATAGGCATATAGAAACTGGCCTCAAACTGAATCAGTCTGGCGTATTACCTCTCTCTCTCGGTGAGATGAAAACAAAAGATTTCATACTACTAGCGTTTACGGCTGTACGCGTACCTATAAGAGAAAAATATATGTTGAGAGTGGGATTCGAACCCACGCCCTTTCGGAACAGACCCTTAATCTGCCGCCTTAGACCAACTCGGCCATCTCAACATTTTTAAACTAAGATATGTTAAATGTAATTTAAAATAATTACAGATATTATTACGGCCCAGACGTAACAAAATGGTAACGGACTGGACGCCTGGCTCTCGGCCACGCCAAGATCGCCTCCATCACGGTCGTCCTTGGAATCATCCGTTCGCCTAACGGCACCGCCGTCGCCTGGGCTGCGCAGTAACTTCGGTCGGCCGTCCTTGGAATCGTTCGTCCGTCGAACGGCAGCGCCGTCGTCTGGGCGTCCATCCGCAGTAGCACAGTCCGGGCCGCCGCAACTCCTTCCTGCTGGTTCTAGGTTGCCAAGGATTTACCCATCAAATTTTGTTGGATCGTATTGAAATTTCCTCTCCATGACTTTTATTTTCAAACCTTCGTTCAGGGGTTTTGTAGTATCCGTGATAAACATGTATACTATCTTCTAATGTTGTTATCTCGCATAGTAGTTGATAGCTCTTTTTACTTTTTAGCTTGATGCGGTTGGTTTATTTCTAAACCTCAATCAGGTCAGATCCATTGTAACTCAACTTTTGTGAGCCGAAAAAATGTTGCTGCGCATCTTTCTATTTTTTTTTCTTGTCACGTGTCCGGAGCTCATGTGGGTGGCCATGAATGAGATTAGTCTCAAAGGCGCAGTTAATTCTTATTAACATTGTTATGACGTGGACTATCAACTGTCAGCTGAGCCTCAAATTCAATTCTGAACTAGTATATGTTCAGGGTTAGGACTGCAGTAGCATGAGCTCGGATAGTTTATAAGTTCTCAAAGATTTAATCTCCACTCACTACTATTCTTATCATTTTTGGTATGCCAGGAGGCTTATGCAATCAGTTTTCGACCGTCTTATCTTCACTCCCTACTATCTTGAATTATTTACCCTTGGGATAAAAGTAACTTGCAATTTGACATTTGTCCTTTGATTTTAGATGAGAAAATATAATATACTTAAGTTTTATGAAAAATGGTTGCCACTTCGATGCCGACACGATGGTATATATCCTCGGAGGGGCTTGTTGGGTAATGGATATCGGGGTACCCAAATCCGTCTGCCAAGACCCGGTTAAAGCCCAGTGGATGCGGGTCAACCGAAGGTGTATCAAGCAAGACTCTATGTCACCACAGTTTCGCGAGGGATCTCCCTACCTAGGGACTTAGCAGTTTGGGGCAGTTGTGCCCCGCCTCACGGGTCTCTGCGAGGGTTCTACGTCGACATGCCTCCGCAGGGTCCTACACGTCTTCACGGGGAGACAACTCTATGCTCACTCGTGACCCTCTCATAGGAGGCACATGTCTCTGCCCCGCTGCAGAGGTAAAGCGCGTCTGCACGGGTGACAAAGCGGATGACGGAGATGGCAACAACGCCAGAGGGCACATACGTCAAAGCCTCCCATTTCCGTGTTTAAAAACCACCGCCCATCTGCGGCGCCCAAAGCGCTGACCGAGACTTACCTCTTTGGTGCAAGAAGACCGTGACGGCATAAAACTCCTCCACGAGCGTCATCCCTGAGGTCATCGTGAAGACCCCACAGTCTGTCGTAGACCACGGCTTTAATCGACAGTCTGCTCGGGACAGGGGTTGTCCTTCTCCTCGTCGCCTTGTGGTTTCCCTTCCCGCCCAATAAGTGGAACGAGGAGCCGGTACGACTATAAAAAGGGCAACCCATCGACTGAACTAAAGGTTAGCGATCCTTGCACCTGGCCTCCACTGTACTGTAACCCTCGCCAAACACTACAACTAGACAAACAGGAGTAGGTCTTTACCTCGCGAGAGATGTCGAACCTGGATAAACTCATATGTCTCTCTCTGTCGTGCGCCTCACTCGTTTCCTCGCCAACCACCTGAGCTTCTTGAGCGTCTCACATTCACTCCCCCCCCTTCGAATCTAGTAATAAGGAGTTTTGAGTCCGTAGGACATAAATCCACTCGCCAACATTTGGCGCGCCAGGTAGGGGAGTGTTTGATTCGCTTGCCAAGTTCCCCAGCATGGTCGAAACACGCAAGGAGCACACGCGCCGCCGCCACGAGTGGCAGCGATGGACCGTCCGCAACGACAACCCCAAGCGTCCCCACGCCAGCGCGGCCGTCCACGGGCGCGGAGGGGAGGTGCGCGAGGCTCCTTCTCTGCATCCTTCGGAGAACCCCACCGCCGAGCACTCCGTCACCGTTTCCTCGCTGGGACGCCCGTCCCCGCAGGAAGCCCGGCGCAGGAGCTCATCCGCTACACGCCAGCGGAGGGCACCCGCAAAGTTTGGCTCGTCCGAGTCGCCGAACTGGTGCACGCTGTGGGGGTCATGTCGGGCCCGACTCGCACCATGCCTCCTCCTCCCACGCCATCGCAGCTCGCCCGAGCTATGCAAGGGGCCACGGGGGCTCCTCAGTCTAACGCGGAAGGGGGCGTTGGGCTCAACCGCGCTAATCGCCTCGCCTCTCCTTTCCACGGGGCGTCCTCGCCTAACGTCGTTGGGGGCGGCCCCAGCTGCCAAATCATCCACCGTGCACAGGAGGACGTTGGGTCGATCTGGAGCGCAACTACAAGCGTGCCATGTAGGGCGTCACCCAGGCCGGCCGCGACAACCGTGTAGCCGTACAGGACGGCGATGTTGCCTACAACGGGGGCTTCTCTTATATTCGGAGGGTGTTTTAATCTTGTGTTGCAATGCTCTCCGATGTTTATAATTACATTGGCCACGTAGTTATTATCACCACCAAGAGAGGGTTTATATGCTAGATGGTAGGTTCATGCCTCCCTTACATCTGTGCTCGAGTGACAGAAACATGACGGATGTGGGATGTGTTGTTGCTACTAGGGAGAAAACATAGGTGCTCTTGTCTACGGACGAGAACCACTACTTACATTACGTACTTGTTTTTTATGCATTTGTGTGTTGCGCATAAAGCAATCACTTCGTTGATGCAACTTAATACTAGAGAGATTTGCTGCATAGTTTTCTTGAGGTGGACTTTTAGATATAGATGCAAGCTGGATAGTGGTCCATATCCCTTGACGTAATGCCTACGATGTTAGAACCCGTGAACTATATCTTTTCATAATATTATCATTATATGTTCATGATTTGTCAATTGCCCAGTTGTAATTTGTTCACCCAACATGTTTGTTTTTTTGGAGAGACGTCATTAGTGAACCTATGACCCGGTCCTATTTTCCTCATATTTGCAACGTTCTTGTAAGCACTTTCATACTTGTTCCCTTGTTGTTCTGTTTTTTATTACTTTTCAGGACTCTATATGTTTAATTCTGTAGTTTTCAGCAAGATCGGAAGATTTGCAACCTTCGAAAAGTTGGGTAAAAGAGAGTTTGTGTTTGTGTGAAGGTTCTACGCTTGTTGACGCGCCAGATAAGAGAAACCTTTCCAAGACTACGAGTCCTACTGGTTCGATAAACCATATTTCCACAGCTGGGAGAAAATTTCCACTAGACTACATAATACTTTCCTCTTGGGGTGTCCCAACGAGCGTGTGATCACGTCAGCATCACCTCACGCTTGTCCTCTTTGATCTGGCCAGAATGTCGGGTTACGGAAGGCTCTGCCGACGATCTCCCACGAGCGTTAATGCCTGAAGATTGATGGATCGGGCGGGATTCGGTCGCAACGCAAGGAGCAGCGTGAAGCTCTGCTTCTGTTGCCATCATGGGGAAATCTATGGTGAAGTCACAGAGGGAGAATTTTATGTAATTTTATATTGGAGGACTAGAAATTGTGACTAGATCCTTTGCGTCAATGAGGAACTGGCTTGGAGTTTCAGGAATCGTGGCAACGTTATGTAAGTGGGGGCATTAGCACATGCGAAGTTCAAAGTTTTACCTTTCAGGATGAAAATCAAAGATCTAACCTTAATGGGTTGTGCGTGACAATGACCTTGCTGAAGGCATCGCTTGAGAGCGGGGACTATCTCTAGGGTAAAAAATCCAAGATTTTCGATCAGGCGATGATAGCGCTTGTGCACTATTTCCGTTTTGAAAGCGTTGTTTTTAGAGAACTTGAACATGAGGTGGTGCTTTGGTGGTGTTTGTGCTGCTGCTGCAAGGACTCAAACTCTGTAGCGGTACTTTTCTTTTTTAGTTTATTTTTCTCTTTTTTTGAAACATAAATTCTATTATAAGCAATCAAGCCGCCTCATTAAAAATCTTCCAGTCCCCTTGGGTACCCTCGTAAGGAAAAGAGTGCGTAAGAAACTTGCTGCTAAGAGTTTAACCAGTTACATCATTGAGGAGAGTTTGAAGAAAAAACTAGGGGGTTCATCGACCCAATTACAAGATGTTTACTGGTATAGCTAGATTTCGCTAACTCATGAGCCACCTGGTTTGTATCTCTTGGGCAGTATTCGAATGATACATTTTCAATGGATACATCAATGTCCACACAATCTGCAAAAATAGCCGCTGCTTCACTCCACCATTGTTGCTCCCCAGTGCAACCTGCAATTGTTTCTTCGGGATCTGATTATGCTATTACTCTGTTAAAACCCAATCTGTTAGCCAACTCCAATCCCTCTTTCATTGCCATTGTTTCCGCAAGAGATGCTGAAGATACGTGAGGTATGTAGCAAGTTGAAGCCGCTATGAACTTCCCCGTGTAATCACGTAAAATGGCTCCAATTGCACCTGCATGTACAGTATCAAAATAAGAGGCATCAACATTTAATTTTACATGCCTTGGCAATGGTTTCGTCCAAGCTGTTATTGTTGCTCAGTCATCCTTTTTAGATTTAGCTGCATAAGAGGCAATGGAAAGAATGGACATCTTGCATTTATATAAAGCTGGGACAACTTCATTATGTGTCCATTGTCGCCTTATCCACCAAAGATACCAACACGTAGTAGAAATTGTTTCATTCATTCCGAGGTTCTCAAACCCTGGTAGAAGCCAAGTCTGACGTCTCAATAGCTCTTCTAGTACCATTGACCCTGATCTGTCTAAGCTTGTTGCATCTTCTATTAATTCAATCAGACCTAATTTAGTCCACATCTCTTTGGCTGATTGACAACTGAACAATAAATGGCTAACATCCTCAACACTCTGATTGCAAATCAAACACTCTCCACTAGTAGCCACATGACGGTTGGCTATAATACTTTTTAAAGGCAATATTCCATGGAGAGTTCGCTAGATAAATATTTTTATTTTGCTTGGAGTCTTGAGTTTCCACAATGTTTTCCATATAGGGTTCATAGCCGAACCACCTCGTATTGCGAGCATCCCACCATGGGCTCCAAAACTATGTTGCCATTGTAGATGATAGCCAGGCTTAACATAATACCTTCCGTTCTTCGTGTAACTCCAGGCAATAAAGTCATCAAAGCCATTATTATTTAAGGGGATCTGAAGGATTCAGCCAATATCAATAGACAAAAATAAGCTCCTCAGCTTGTCCTTATCCCATCTTCCCGAGATAGGATTGATCAATTCACTAACTTTAGAATATGCCGCTCCATCTTTTAGAGAAATAACCTTTCTATCTGGGCGTGATGGAATCCAAGGGTTAGTCTAAATATTAATATTTTCTCTGTTGCCCACTCTCCAAATATAGCCTCTTTTGAAAGTAGATACACCAGCCAGAATACTTCTGCATGTAAGGGAACACCCTGATTTTGGTCCAGCCGAAAGAATATTTCCATTACGGTAATATTTGGCCCGAACAGCTCGTGCACAGAGGGAGTCTGGATCATTTATAAGTCTCCAAAACTGTTTAGCAAGCATTGCAAGATTAAAAGAATGAAAACCTCTGGAGCCAATACCTCCTTCACTTTTCGGGTAACATAATTTCCACCATGCCAGCTAGTGCATTTTCCTACTATTCTCATCATCTCCCCACCAAAACTAAGAAACTGCGTCCATCATTCGATTGCAAACTCCCTTAGGTATTTGAAATACTGACTTAGCATAGACAGGGATATCTTGGGCCACAACTTTCAGCAAAATTTCATTACCACCAATGGATAGTTGTTTTTCTTTCCAACCACTAATCCTCTGAATAATTATTTCAATAAAGTGAACAAAAAAATCACTCCTATCAGACCCTACTAGAGATGGAAGACCCAAATATTTGTCAGAGAGAGCCTTAGTATCTATATGTAGTGCTTCACAATTTTCAGACCTTAAGCGAGCATTTGTGTTGGGAGAGAAAAAAATACTTGACTTAGCTAAACGCACAAGCTGGCCTGAATTTGCACAATTAGTATATAGAACTTGTTGCAACGAAGTTGCATTTGTCATATCAGCTTTCATGAGAATAAGGGAATCATCAACATGAGACCGACGGTGCATTTCTGCACACCCTTACCCCATCGATGCCACCAACTTCTTCTTCATACAACAAGAGGCTAGAAAGACCTTCCGCGCAAAGAAGGAACATGTATGGAGAAAGTGTAAACATCTATGTCTCCTCAGAATTGAACCTCACTTGATATCTCACCGAAGTAACACATGCCATCATGATCTGAATCCATCTTTCAGCGAATCCCAATTTCCTCATTATATTTTTCAAAAACACCCACTCCACCGTGTCATAGGCCTTATGCATATCAATCTTTACCTGCACAAAAGGCCGTACCTCCAGCTCTCTTATTTTTAATCGAGTGAACACATTCATATGCCACAAGAACATTATCTATAATAAGCCGACCAGGAACAAAGGCACTTTGTGTGGGTGAAATAACCTCGGGCAATATGTCCTTCAGACGCCAAGCTAGCATCTTCGAGATAATTTTGTAGATCGCATTACATAAGCTGATAGGTCGAAATTGTGTTATTAACTCTGGGACCTCCACCTTGGGTATTAAAACCACCGTAGTATCATTCCATCCTTCTGGTATTACCCCTATATTTAGAGCCTGCGAAATCTCAATAGTAATAGCATCTCCACAGATACTCCAAAATTTCTTATAAAATATTGCATGAAGACCATCTGGGTCAGGGTCTTTTAAATTACCAATACTAAACACCGCCTTCTTCACATCCTCATCGTTAAACGGAGCAAGGAGTCTATCATTCATTCCTTGCGTGACTTTTGCTTGAATTTTTCCAACACCTCAGGATCAATTTCTTGTATCTCAGACGTGAAAAGGTGAGTAAAATACTGAAGAAAATGAGGTTTTAATAAATCTGTACCTTCAAACCACTCATTATCCTTATTCCTTAGTCTCTTTATAAAATTATTCTTCCGCCGCGCCAAATCAAAATTATGGGAAAAGGACGTATTCCTATCCCCATATTACAACCAATTAGCCATAGACCGTTGCGACAATTAGACCTCTTCTTGTTCTAATAATATTTCAATCAAATTAGCCATCTCTTTTTCTTTTTCTTCATTCTAATCCGACATCGGACTGTTCAAAGCTCTCTCTAACTCATGTTGTGCTTTTCTCAATCGCTTCTTTGGTTGCTTAAGAATCGAAGCGTCCCAAGCATGCAAGGCAACATGCATGTGATTTAGCCTCTCGAGCACTCCCCCTTGAACCGAACCTGCTGCTTCCCATGCATGGGAAACTATATCCCGAAAAAACTGTTCTTGCAACCATTTGGCTCAAATCTGCACGGACTGCTTTGTTGTGTTTTCTGTATATTTTGATATTCCGTATCTAGAATTATAGGACGATAATATGAACAAGTAAACTCAAGATGCTGCACTTTTTTCCCGAGGTGCATCGCCATCCAAGAACCGTTTACGACAACTCGGTCAAGCCTTTCTCGAATTCTTCCACGTCTCCAAGTGAACGAGTCTCCAAAAAAACCCAAGTCTTCAAGATTACAATCCGTCATAGAATCACGGAATGCTTACATGTAATTTTGTGGCTGTGGATTACCACCCTCTTTTTCATGATTATATAGGATCTCGTTAAAATCTCCAATGATTGCCCAAGGAAGGATGGAATCATTTTTCAGTTCTCGTAGTTTGTCCCAAGTTTTATGTTTCTCCTCCCAGCGAGGCTCTCCGTCAATTCCGGTCAGCCTCCAAACCTTTCCAGTATTCTCGTGAACTTCAACATCAATATATTTTGGAGCTGATATTTTTTTTGATTACCACCTCTCTTTTTCAAAAAAAAAGAATCACTCCTGCACTCCTCGTAGTACTTGGATTTAATATTTTCATATTCATCTTCAATCTTCTTCTCAAACACTCTGCCGGATATTCATCAAGGTGAGTCTTCGACAAGAACAACACCTTGGGGTTGTTTCGCCTTTGGAAATCCAAAAGCGCATTGACTGTCAGGGCATTACCCAAGCCCTGACAGTTTAAACCTAATATTTTCATTGATCCCGATCGGACTCCATATCGAAGTCCGCCGATCCTGATTTTTTTAGTTCAGTACTCCCCTCTCCATCTTTCTTGGACCTCTTCTTGTCATGCATAGTTAACGGCGATGTCAAAATATTACTCGGAAACTCCACATTACTCCCAAAGGGAACCAAAGCTCCGTCTTTGGCAAGAACTCTATTAGCTCCATTATCTGCTGGATTAGTGTCAGTCCATAGGATTGTGTGATTCCTAGCTTTGGGATCAGTAGAAAGGGAATTAGTGTGCTCAGTTTCTTTCTCTTGATTCGCATAAACTGCAACCCTCACTGGTAGAAAAAAGGCCTTCCATACGCCCCCATCAGTCCCCAAACTTTGCGCACTGTGACTAAAGGGGTTTTAGTCCCGGGTCGGGAGGAGACCCGGGACAGAAGGTCATGCGTCGTGGGTTGTGAAGCGCGTGGAGGCCCGTGGAGGGCTTTAATTCCGGTTGGCGTGGCCACCCGGGACTAATGATCCACGTCTGCTGGCCTCCCTGCCTTTAGTCCCGGTTGGCGTGGCCACCCGGGACTAAAGATACAAACTGCTTGCCTCCCGCGCGACGGTTTTATTTCGCGAGCGAGAGGCAGAAGGGCGCCATTGCTACGGTGTGCACCCGAGTCTCTGTTTCTTCTTCTCTCTTCTCTTCTCTTCCTCTCTTCGATCTTCCTCCACCAAGCACCCATGGATGAAGTTTGGAAGACTGTCCGTGTGGCCACACAATGCGGCAAGAGTCTCGACGTGGCCTACACCAATAATTGCGAGAGGCTCCCCGGTCTTCTTGAGCATTTCAGCTATCTCTATGAACAAGCCGATGAACACCATAGGTTCTTCGGGCTTGATCTAGAGTATACGGCGGATCAACGGGATGTTGCCGTCATCCAGATTACGCTCAAGGAGTTCGTTTTGATCTTCCAATGGTCAAGGTAACGCACACGTACAATCTTGCATTTTTTATTTGTTTATTGCATCTGAAGAAAACATGTGTTGCAACATATCTAACACGTTCTATTTTTGTTGTTGCAGTAGTTCAAAGGATTCCACGACCCTTGTTGATTTTCTTGTCAACAAGGGGTACGACTTCTGCAGTGCTGACATCACTCAAGACCGGCAGAAGTTGATGCGATTGGGTATTGTGATACCTGAAGATCACTACATTGATCTTCAGGATCTTATCCATTTTGATGATTTTGATGATTGGGTATTGTGTACAAACCGCCTTCATCCACGCCGACTACAAAACCATGAAGTCCGGTTTCCCCTATAAGAATCACATGCGTTGGGGGAAGACCCCACTAGACCGGATCAACCTCAACTATGCAGCCATAGATGCATACGTTTCCTACGAGTTGTTCCGCATCTACTCGACGGAGCTCGAGTAGATGGTGTTTGTACCGCATCTTGCGTTCGATATATGCATGTAATGGATATATATTAGTATGTAATGGATATTATTTCTATATTAATTCGTAGCTATATTATTTCTATATTATGTCAAACACACATTTCAAAACAAACAAACAAAAACACATCAAGAAAACAAACAATAACACATTAAGAAAACAAAACAGGAAAACTACCATTTCTAAATTAATCAAAGCCATAGATGCATACGTTTCCTACGAGTTGTTCCGCATCTACTCGACGGAGCTCGAGTAGATGGTGTTCGTGTACCGCATCTTCCGTTCGATATATGCATGTAATGGATATATTAGTATGTAATGGATATATATTATTATGTAATGGATATTATTTCTATATTAATTCTTAGCTATACTATTTCTATATTATGTCAAACACACATTTCAAAACAAACAAACAAAAACACATCAAGAAAACATATATCTAGTCAATACCAAACTCATCCAGTTGGTTTTACTTCAAAATACATTTTTGAACTCATTCTAAAAATAATAGAAGAGCCTACTGGTCTTTTTAAGATTTTAAAATGAATTGGTATTATTTTTCTTAACTTTTTGATATATTATTTGTATTTTTAAGATTTTAAAATGAATTAGTTTTATTTTTCTTAATTTTTTGATATATTATTTGTATTTTTAAGATTTTAAAATGAATTAGTTTTTTTTCTTTATTTTTTGTTATATTATTTGTATTTTTAAGATTTAAAAATAAATTAGTTTTATTTTTCTGAATATTTTGATATATTAATAGTATTTTTAGAAATAATACAAATTAAAAAGTTAATGTTTATTTATTTATTCAAAATTATTAATTACATCATTACTTTTGTTTATTAAAAGATTTATTTGAAATTCAAACAATAAAGAAATGTGCCATCGACCAACATATTAATAGGATTGATATGATACTACTATCACATACATGCGTGCAAAACACTTGGATGCGGGACGGGATGGAACTCGGAAGTTAAGCGTGCTAGTGCTAGAGTAGTGGGAGGATGGGTGACCGAGCGAGAAGTTTGACCACGAGTAAGTAATTTGACTAGAGATAATTGTAGTTAGACACTAAGCAAATAATACAAATTCTGGAAAAAAAAAGGAGTGAAAAATTGGAGTGAAAAATTGGAGTGAAAAATAATTAGAAACCCAAATGAATTAAATAAATTACGAAATAAAGTTTAGTCCCGGTTCGTGTGGCCAACCGGGACTAAAGGTCCTCCGCCCCCCGGCTCACGCCACCCGCCCACGTGGTCGGGCCTTTAGCCGCGGTTCGTAAGAGGCGCGACTAAAGAGGGGGGGTCTTTAGTCGCGCCTATTTAGTCCCGGTTGCGCGGCCGGGATTAATGGGCCTGGCGAACCGGGACTGTAGGCCTATTTTCTACCAGTGCCTGTCTTCATACATTATGTCAAAATACCGATCGACCAAGTCATCTCTTCCGTTGCCATGTCCACCTCGGTCAAGACCTGCACCACGCGCTCGGCCCCTACCACGACCACCTTCGGGACGGTTTGCCTATCTCATAGCCCACACCCCTAAGATTTTTGAAGACAAGGGCCGATGGTGGATGGATCCTGTCACCATGTCCCTTGTACGTGTGGCCTAACATGCCACAGACAGAGCACCACGTTGGCACCTTTTCATATTTAACCAAGAAGATTTCTCGTTGTCCAACCCGAGTTAGGGAAACATGATTTCTCAACGGAACCCGCAAGTCCACTGTAACTCGTACTCTAAAAAAGTTTCCAGTAAAATCATCTGATGTGGGCTCCGAATAAACGAATTTACCGACCTTGGAAGAGAGAGATTTGATCGTGCCGCGTTATCCAATTGGCAAGTCATGAACCTGAATCCACATGTCTAGGGTATTGAGCTCGATCACCGATGGTCTAGTGAATCCGTCGTAGGGCGCAAATAGAACCTCATTACCTCGAAAGTGCCAAGGCCTTCATGTAGTCACCTTCTCCCAATGTCCTAAGTAAGAGAAATTCATGATAAAGAGATTATCTTCCAAGGTCTTGATCTTCACGTTCTGGGTTAGATCCCATGTTGAACGCATGTTCTTGAAGAACCAGAATTTGCTGAACTCCCGGTCTGTGTTAACCCTAACAATCAGCATCTATCGATTATCTTCCTGGGACGGTTGATTTTCCTCCTCAAAGACCACATCGTCTAGGTCCTCTTCCCTTAGCCCCAACTCCCGCATCATTATCTCTAGATTGCCGGCCTTGCTCCCCATCGACGACGACGAGCCTCACTTCGCCTCCGCCACCAGCCCCGAGTAGCAGGGGCGGAGCTAGGCCCCAGGCAAACAGGGCCATGGCCCGGGGCGCAGGAAAAAAACCACCTGCTATTTATAGAATTTTTTTTTGGCCCGGGTCGTAGCTCAAGTTTGGCCCAGGCCTGGCTGGGAAAATATCGCTCGAATCGCTCGATTCAGGGTTGAGGGCAGGTTCCTTCTCTTCCTCTTCACAGCCGCACACGCAGGCAGGGACATTGCTGCGCCGTCCCCGACGCTCGCCGCCTGTTTCCGGCCGTCCCCAACCACCCGTTGCTGGCCCGCCCATCTCCGCCCTAGGCAGTCGACCGCGCGCGCCCAGGCGGCCGACGCCGTCCACCCGTCCCTGCGCCCAGGCACGGTCAACCGCGCGAGTCCAGGCTGGGTTATCCGCGCGCTCCCTGCGCCCAGGCGGCCAGGCCCGACGCCGTTGCGCCCTAGACACGGAGGCCGCGCGCGCCCTGGCGGCCCGGCGCCGTCTCAGCGCCCAGGCACTAGCCGGCCTCCTCTGCTCCCATTCCAAACAGCGAGGTAGTACAAACAATTTTTTCTCTCTATTTTTTTCTTCCAATCCAAATCCAAATATGTTTTACCAACTTCCATGAAATTTCCAATTTAGATGCAACTGAACATTTGAACTGATTAATGTTTTTCATTTGTTTGCAATCAACTTTTAGGAACAGAACATGAAGAGGTTTTTTCCATTGATCTCAAGATCGAACAATAGACATGTAGACCAAACCGAAGAAGCTCCACAAGGTGATGAGGCCATCCAAACTGAATCAGCCCGCCAAAGTGGACCTTCAATTTCAACGGAAGGAAGCAACAACCTTGCAGATCGTGTTGCCAATGTCAATGCTCGTCTCGGGCTCGGTATGGATGCTATTGTTTCAGATCCCGGTCTTAGGACACCTATTGAGGATTTGGATCCAAACATTGCAGATGTTGTTAGAAGACAGTATGTTAATTTGGGTCCATGCCAACCTTATGGTCACAAATATAAGAGGACGGCTTTTGGAAAATCCGCTAGACTTAGAAGCTTTCATGATACTTGGTTCACGAATCATGGTGATTGGTTGGAGTATAGTGTTGCTAAAGATGCGGCATTTTGTTTTTGTTGCTTTCTTTTTAAGCGAACTAAAGCACACAACTTTGGCATTGAATCATTCACAAACAAGGGTTTTAAAAATTGGAAAGAGGGTCCTCATGTTCTTGATGTTCATGTTGGTAAACCTGATAGTGCTCACAATAAATCTAGACAATGTTATGAGGCATACAAAAATCAAAGACAATATGTGACACATGTGATTGAGCGTGTTAGCACCGGACTTTGCTTGATAACGCCGGTGGGAATCATTTGATGACTTCTCATGAGATACAAGTGGAATTGTGCCGGGCTTGTGCGGAGGAGACCACTCGATCCATTATCGCCGATATTGGAGATAGGAAATTTTCTTTACTTGTTGATGAGTCCAGAGATGGATCTATAAAGGAGCAAAGGGCAGAAAATTTGACACAAAGAACCACAGCCGCTGGCTTGACTTCTCAGATGGAGAGCTTTGAATTTGTTCGCATATTGCATCTTATGATTAAACTATTGGGCAAGACTAATGAGTTATCACAATGTTTGCAAAAGAAAGATCAAAACATTGTTCGTGCAGTTAGTTTGATTGGCATAACATTGCAACAACTTCAAGGTATAAGAGAAAATGGTTGGGATGCACTCTTGACAGAGACAATTGGCTTTTGTATCAAACATAAGATTGTGGTGCCAAACATGGATGATACAATACCTGCTCGAGGTCGCTCAAGGGGCCGTGGTAGTACAATGGTAACTTACTATCACCGCTTTAGATATGAAATATTCAATGTTGTGCATGATCAAATAATCGTTGAGCTAAATAACCGTTTTGCTGAAAAATCTACTCAATTGTTGAGGTGCATTGCTTGTCTTGATCCAAAGAACTCGTTTGCTAATTTTGATGAAGACAAACTTGTTGAACTTGCTGAGATGTATGCTGATGACTTCTCCATATATGAGATTTCTTTTGTTCTTAGAAACCAACTAGAGACATTCATTGCTGATGTGAGAGCTGATTCAGATTTTGTGAGTTGTCATGACCTTGGTAATCTTGCTGTGAAGATGGTTCAAACTGATAGACACACTGTTTTTCCTTTGGTATATCGCCTGATTGAGTTAGCATTGATTTTACCGGTTGCAACGGCATCTGTGGAGAGAGCTTTCTCAGCCATGAACATTATCAAGACAGATTTGAGAAATAGAATGGGCGATGATTGTATGAATTCTAACATGGTGTGCTATATTGAGCGGGATGTTTTTCAAACTATCAATGATGATGATATTTTATATCGCTTTCAAGCATATAAGTCACGCAAAGGCATTCTACCCCGTCGTTTTGGTAAGTTCTTATATTTGTCTCCATGGTTAACTATTTTACTTCATGTTTGTGCTTTTGCTTATGACATGTAATTCTTGTTTTTTAAGGTATTGGTCCTTCTTGTACCATTGATGAGGTCATAGGAGGCTCCAATGATCTAAACCAATAATTTGACTATCTTTTGTATCTTGGTACTACTATTTTTAGTTTTTGACCTCGCTTATGCACTTTCCTGGACCGATTGCAATTGGAGTTAAAAACTGTATGCTTATCTTTGCAATAACTGCAAATTTTTGTGTCATTGAAAGATTTTTTTTCAATGTTTTTTTGAGCCAAGAGTTTGGCCCGGGGCGTGACCAAATCCTGGCTCCGCCACTGCCGAGTAGAACCGCAGCGGGACTCCAAAGTTACTCGCGGGTTGCTCCGATCGGCACCCAATCGGAGTTAGCGACGAGAAGATTTGTCTCGACACCGGCGGGACGGCGCGAGGACAGAAACCCTAACGAGAGGGAACGGCAACGACAGTTATTCTTTACTTGGTAGACCCTTCACTTAGTTTATTTTTTCTCTTATTAGGGTATTTTGTTGTTGCAGAGACTAAGTATAATAGGCATCTCCACGATATTAATATATACTCGTTATTAAAAAAAAAAGACAGTATAGCAGTGAGGTCGAGGTTGCCACTTTGCCTCTCATCATTGGCCGCATATATATGTGGCGGTATGCGGCTAAAGAACTTGCTAGCACTCCCTTCATACATCCTAGGTATGGTAGCCAAAGTTTATGCACAAAACTGCACGTCCGTACGTTGTTGGAATATCTCGGTGAAATCGCGTACTCACGCTCATGGTCTGCATGACATGCATAGCAGTGCTGACGCTCTGCATCCGCTACAACTGCTGTCGCTAACGCGGCGGATGTGGGTACCAAAGAGCTAGCATGCATCAACTATTTGTCTTCATAATCTCTTCTAGAAGAGTATCTTATCATTAGCATTTGCACTCTGCCTCGTCGGTCCACTTAGTTGTACGTTGGCTAGGTCCACTACTATATACGAGAGGGAGATGTCGATCATGCATGGCCGGGCCTATCGGCTATGGAAAAAAATGTTTGCTATTCGCTCTCAAAGATGCAACGGAGGAGCCTTGTTTAGTTCAGTTACTGTCTGGCGCCGGGAAAGGTCAAGTCAAAAAGATTATACCCCGCCGATAATTTTGTGGAGATCTGCACTTGTATCTGCAGAAAGGTCACCTCGGCGTTCGGTTCGATCTTTTCTTGCCCCGAAAGTAAGAGCACATCTGCACATCCGCACATGTATGATGGATGTATACAGCATCACATCCGCATCAGCGTGATGCACACATATATCGATGTATATTTACGTTAAACACGGCCTGTTTGGGAAGAGCCTGTTTAGGAATAGTCTGCTAACTAGAAATACGCACATATAGTATATGTACCAGTTGGACGTAGCTAGGATCCAAAGAGTTAGTTAACGATCACTTAGTACGTGTATCGTTTCAGAACCGTTGCAATCAGCTCAAGGACATGTCAACAGGGTGGTGGATTGGACGGTTCGGTCCGTGGATGCTGAGAGTCCTATGTACGTACGCGGAGGCCAGCCAGCCAGCCAGCCAGCTAGCTGCCAAATCAGTTAGCATCGATGGTGATGCGACGGAAACACGTACGAACACGTGGACACGTCCGATGCTGCTCTAGCTGTTGGAGGTTTCCGTTTTCCTTTTGGTTTGGCACTAGGGCCAAATCGCGGACGTGATCTTGGCGTCACGGCGACGTCACACGCAGGCGGCCCCCGCAAGCGGCGTCGACGGGCCGGGGCACGTCGGCGTCAGATTGATTCGACACTCAATGCTCCAGCGTTTCGATCGCCTAAATGCTTGACCCACAGCACAGCGACTAGCAGCAGCAGGAGCATATGCACGGCCGTGATTGCCCTCGATGACCTTTCCGACCTGGTCCACCACGGCGTAACTCCGTGCATTGCAATTCGGATCGATCGAGCAGAGTCAAATAAAAAAAAGGGGGGAATGAAGACACACGCAGTCCATGCGTGGTCGACCAGCTTTCCCATGTCGTTCGCAACAGAATTCAAACGTGAAATATTCCGTTCGGTCGATCGGGCCCTAGTAGTTCCCCAGGTGAAAACTACACCAAAGGTCAACAGAGTTTCGCGACGGAGTCCAGCGTGACCAACCCACCGCGACCGGCCGTCCCCACGCCGTGACTGCCGCGGCTGATTTTTCTCGCAAAGCCGGCGCGATCCTCCACCACGGTGGCTTTGCCATGGACGGCAGGGGCGGTGCACGGCCGGTTATGCACTTCCTGGTGGCCCGTGCAGAGACCGATCGACAGCGTGGGCGGCATTCCAGCACTTGAGCTCGACGACGCCCGTGCCGGGTCGGATCAACGGCGGGGGAAATCGTAGATTGATCGATGGATATGATGACCGTGCCACGGCCGGGCCGTTGCTATCCTTTCCTTCCCTTCCGCCTGTCTCCCCTCTCGCATCATACGGCACGATGAGCTGCGTTGTTGCACTAGCGCCAGTGAGTGCGCGCTAGTATAGCTCCATGCATGCTATTTTCAGCTCGTTTCGTGTCTCCGCCTTCGTTCCTTTATGCATGTGCATCCACAAGTGATCCGAGTTCACACAGCCTTTCCTTATCACGTACTCACACACGTCCCTATCCCCCTCCCTTAACTTGCTCTTCACGCGCTACCAAAGGATCGACCCCGGTCGCATTATGATACGGCCACTACGCAGTGTTCTCCCCTTCAGCTTATCTGAATAAACCCATCGTAGCCACCTCCCCCTCTGATCTTTTTCAGTCTAGGATCACATCTTCACCGGCCGGTAACATAAAGCGCATGCACGCAACGGCCGGCCGGGCTTACCACCGCACAATGCAGTCCCACGATCCGTCACTTTACATGTGAAGGGAGAAGCTAACCGTGCCGAGCTAGCCAGAATAAAGTGAAACGCGAACAGAGATCCACGACCGGTATATATAGTATATCACCGGCCGGCACCGCCGTAGATTAAAAGACGATGATGAGGGCGCCCACTCATCTCCAGCACTAACACTTTTTCTTTTTTGAGAAGCAACATATGATACTAATCAAATACTCTACGTGAAGTGTGGGCATTATCAAGGTTCCTCGATCGTTATTATGAAGTGAGCTAACCTACGCACGCGCGCACCACCGGTCCCGTACGTGCCGTGCCGTGCCGTCTCTTTCGGTTCAACTGAACGCTGTGGCTTCGGGGGTGGGGCTTTGCTTTTGGCGTTTTTCTTCGATCGGCTGGACCACGCCTGGCCGGCCACATGCGATGCGATGCCATCCATCAAGAATCAGAAGCTAGCTCCACAGTCGCAGGATCGATCAATCCACCGTTCGAAGGCATGCATGTCGATCGTCGGCCGGGGCCCCACCCCGGAATCCAGGTGTGCGTACTGGAATAAGACACGAGCATTGCACTGCGGTCCTGATCCCAGCAGCCGACGCGGAGACGCGCGCCCCATGCCGCTCCAGGCTCGTGCGCGCAAGTCGCGTGGTCCGTGCAACGCAGACATGCAGATGGGCGGCCGGTGTCCAAACTCCAAAGGATTTCTTCAAATTTTCACCTTCACGCACGTCCGGTTCAGAAAATCAGAATGGATTTACTAGGATTAATTACTCGAGGACGAGGCTAACCTAGATCAGTCCGTACTCCACGTACTTGAACGGCGAACCGTTGATCGCTCAGCTAACAACCAACTGCGTACGTGTGCATTTCGTGTGGCCATACAAATAAGAAGATATCGCTGTCTTCTCCCAACATTTCGGGACTCTGTTTCCTGTCACGACGAGGCCAGCCCGGCCATAAGCGGCAGCGCCGTTGGGTATGTATGCTTCTACAGAAACGAAGCATCGACCGCCGCAGGCAAATCCGTCCAGGTACACACTACACCCGCCCATTTTTGTCTGACGTCGCTGGTAGCAAAACCGGACTCAAATTGCTCCAAGTAGCGTCTCGGATATATCCAGCCGGCAAATTATTGGGCCCGAAAGGGATGGATGGCTCTCGAAGTGAAAACGAACCGCAGATCTTCATCAGGTGATGTGAATTGTGATGCTAAGTGTGAGGCTAGGATCCTGGTCAACGCACCCTGCGATGCGACATTAAGGCCTTGTTTATCTCTCTTGTATTTGCTGGGTTGAGAAGTTTAAGGATAGGAGAGGATTTGGTGATCATCAAATCCCCTCAAATACTCTTCCCCCACAATATACTAGCAAATGGCAGAGTTTTCAATCTAGATAAAAGTGAATTGATTAGTGGGGCATTTGTGGAGATTATCCGCTTCAAAACCGGAGTAGTAAACGGACTAGTGGGAATTTTCAGGATTCGGTAAAATCCCCTACATTTCCTATAATACACTAGAAATAAACAAACAAGGCTTATCGAACATACTGGAGATACTATGTATCATAAGGAGAGCCTCAGAGGCTAGACAAGGGATGACCAGAGTATCGGTTCATCTCAAATTGCATTATTATTTTTACCCAAAAAAGACATTATTGCCGCGGAAGGTAACAATTAAAACGGACAAAACCATTTTTCCAGCTTTCAAGCAATAAGAATTCGGTTTGGCTAAGTTCAATATACGTACTTGCGTTGAGTTTCATGCGGACATTCGAGATTATATCGAAAGGCTAGTTTCATTGTTACACGTAGGAAAATCTTAGTCCTCGGACGTGTAGAGAGTTTGTGTCGTTTTTGCATTAGCGTTCGTCATCGCTTCTTGTTGCGATGGGTGGTCCTGCCATGTAGCTATAAACTCTTGTTGTTACCCCCTGCGTGGGGGTTACGTGTTCTGTTGTCCTTTTTACCTTGTTCTGTTATCCTTTTGATAGTGGAACCCGTCCCTTTTGGGGCCGTATGGAAAAGAAAAACATTTGGCCTAGTTGGCAGAGAGTTTTTCATATTAGTCCAAACTGAAACTGCTAACCTTATGATATAGTACATCTATTTTCGAGGGAATGCAATTGCGTACCATAATTTCATAGAGAAAGAAGAGTTTTATTACAACAAGTCAGAGCTGCAAACACCTCGACTATCGCACACATGAGATCTCCGGCTACAGCTCCCGCGGCTACACACAGATTCATGTCCTCTCACTGCCAGAGCATCCTCGTTACAACACTTGCTAGTGTTACTGAACATCCTAGATTACGTTGTCACCAAATACTCCAGCAAGCCCAGGTTACAGTGGGATCCGCAGCTTTTCTCTACTTATCTTTGGATCTAGCCCTCAAATCCAGCCACCAATTTTTGAGCGTATCGGCTGCTATTGGGTTGGGATTTGAACTCTCAACCTATTCACGAAACGCCACCAAATCTGTCCAGTGTAGACACAATGCAGCAGTAGGTTGTCGGTTGATTCAACTTCTTTGAGGCAAACCTTACAAACGTATGGGAGCTCTGCAATACGTGCCTTGCACGTCTATCGGAGGTCCAAATCCTATACCGTAGAGCAAGCCACATAAAAATCTATCATTTAGCCAGCGTCCAACAATTCCAAACTGCATTGGCTAGGGGAAATATGATGTAGCCCTACATCAACATTTTGTAGGTAGACTTTGCCGTACAACGCCTAGACGCTGATGCCGGCTAGAAGAACTTGTCCTCCCTGGGCTCATCCCGTGGTAGCCTCGAGATGGCCACCGACAACCTTTTTGTCAAAGGTACCTTGATATACATTATCCAACTATTCTCAAGTTTCGTCTACTGTTATTTTATTGGTAGTCCTTATACTGAATAAATTACAGAGCGAGGGGGTGATATCCCGGATAGTCATCCATCAATCCATCTATCCTTCCAGGTAAGCGTCCTCTTCCCATCGCCAACTTTATAAACCGTTGAAAACATCTCAAGCCATGGTATCCTTAAGCATTGGCAGCCCTTGCTACGACCGAGTCGCGTTAGTTCTCCTCGGCCATTCCCAACGAAGTCATAGATCAAGACCATGAGTACGCAAATTCTTGACACCCAGACCTCCACAGAAGAGCGGTGACATTTTCGCAAGAAACTAGGCACTGACCACCCCATGCATGCTCCGAACTAGACCAGAAAAGGCTCCTCGTCCACTTATCGATCTCTTCCAGGAGCCAACATGGTGCCTCGACAATTATCAGTTGGTGGACAGGTCGGGCCGCTACAATTGATTTCACCAACGTTAATCTACCAGCCCTCACGATCATCTCATTCTGCCACGATGGCATACACGATAAGACCTGATCCAACATCAGTTTCCATTCCCCTTTGATCAGAGGGCAGAAAGCCAGTTGAAACCCACGATACTTAATCGAGAAATTCACATTGTTTTAGTTTAGGATATGGGCCACCAATGCCTCATCCTCCTCCTCTTTCCTTATTTGCAAGGCTGAGGTTTTTGTGGACCTGAGGCCTCTCCAATGATACACGAGATATCTTGAGTGGCAACCAATTCCTGAATAGTAGGTTTGACAAACAACACCATGTCATCAGCATACACTCACAACAGTTGCATCGCTGAACATCCCGAAATCGAGGAGAACAAGCCCTCTTCCACAAATTTAGAGATAGTGATCGTAATCACCTCCATGGCAAGCACAAAAAGCATGGGATTAGATGGGGTCCCTTGATTGAGTCCCCTAGCGTGGTAATTCTTTTACAGGCACTTCGTTGGCCGAGACTTTCGTACCCAATGTATTCAGAAGGATCGACATCAGTTTGCATCAGATATCATTGAACCCTATCTTCCTCAGCATCTCCAACAAAAAGGCTGGTGAAAGAGAGTCAAAGGCCCTAGATATATCCAATTTAATCATAACACATTTCTCCTTTTGGATGCTGATTTTTTGAGCCATTTGCCTGACAAGGAGGAAATTATCATGAAAACTCCGATCCTTGAAGAATGCAGACTGATTAGTGCTCACCGTCTCTCCCAGTTTAGTCCTTGATCTGTTTGCCAACATCTTGGAAAACGTCTTAGAGAGGCTGCAAAACGGACTAACGAGACTGTAGTCTCCAATCCCCGTTGCATCATGTTTCTTCGGAATTAAGGTGATCAGTGCACTACTGAGTTTGGAAAAAACCTGCCAAACTCTCTTTTGAATGTTTTTTACATTTGCTTCTTGATTCTCTCTTTTCCTCCGGTTCCTATCTTTATGTGAGCATTGTTAAAATTATCGGGCCTAGCTAAAATGCATTGAATAAAAACTCTTATAGAAGGAAACCCGTGTTTTTTTGCCTTTTAGTATTGCTTTGTTAAGTATTGGATTGTTCACATATGTAGAAAATCCTTTGTATCCCTTCATTTTTGTTTTTGTGCTAGAAAATCCGTAGTGCTTGGAAGTTTTCAATTTTGGTTATTGCTGTCCTCTCAAACAGATTTTTTGTGTTGCGCCATAAAAATTCTTGAAAAATATAAGAACATGATATGGATCTGAAACTTTTTGGATAGGATCTTTGGTATTTAGATTTCACAATCTATCTCAAACTTGCTGTCTGGAGCTACAAAAGTACCTATTTGAACCTGATCTTTATGGGTTGTTCTTTTTTGACAAATTGCTGTCTTTATTTACGTTGTCTCTTATACTAGGTTTGTTTGTGTTTCTCTAGAGGTGAAGTATCACAAGAGGCTTAGTATATAGTAGAAAATGTTAAATTGAGTATTTGCAACTTATCTCTACAATACCAAAGTGGTATTTAATTAAAGTGTACTAACCTCTCTAATAAATTTCGTGAGAGTTTTGTGTGAAGGAAATTTTCAAGTACCATGAGAGAGGATGATGAAAGAATATCAAGAAGGATAAAATCTTAAGATTGGGGATTCCCAAGGCACTCCAAGGTATTATTCAAGGAGTCTCAAGAATCTATACTTGGGGATGCCCAAGCTACCCCCTTCTCCATCTACAATTATCAGGTCCTCTCGTTGAAACTATTTTTTTTATTACTTTACATAGTATATGCTATTCTTGGAGCATCTTTTTGATTAGTTTTAAGTTTTAATTTTGTTTGTTGAATATTCTTTACAATCTTTTAGCCTATAATTCTTGTTTGGAAGAGAGACACACTCCAGCTTTTTACAGAAACTTGGTTTGCTTCACTTATATCTTTTGAGTATAATTGCTTTGTTGTTTATAAATCTTGTGTTCTTCACTTATATCTTAACAATATCTTGTTAAGATATTCTTTTTACTTTCATATAAAGTGAATTAGAAATCTCTTGATTCAATTATATTTGTTTGGAAAGTTGAATAGAAATTCATTTGGTTTCTTGGTTAATAGGTTAGAACCAAAAATGATGTGTGTGTAGTAATGGGACAACTAAAAAACTGGTATGGATCACTGAACTAGGATAACTTGGAACATTGCAATTGTTTGAGATGTTAAATAGATTAATGTTTAAACATGATGGTTATTTAAGTTAAGACTCATTACTGGAGAATTTGAAAGGACATTTCTTAATCTCTTAGGTTTTGTGTGTTTGTTAACAACATAAGTGATATCTCACTGTGTGTTGCATGTTTAAGGTACATTTAATGTCTAGCACAAAGCGGTGTCGATCTTATGGTGCAGGAGAAAAAGATTGGGGTCAAAATCTTAGAAGAATGCAATTTCTATGGGCTATCGGAATGTTCTAGAATTTCCGAGATAATTCTGGCACGCCGGAATGAATCCCGAATGAATGTGAAAATCTTGGGTTGCTTTCGGATTATTCCGGCCAAATCCGACTAGCCGGAATGAATCCGGAATGAACGTGAAAATCTTGGGTTGCTGTCATAATATTCCGACGAAATCTGACAGGTCGGATTGAATCCGAAATCATTGCGCCATGAACGTGAAAATATCGGTGGGCGGACGGAGTACTTCGGATTATTCCGATAGGCTGGAATAATTCCGGAATGGTCGTGACTGGCTGAAAACAGCTAGTTCTCAAGGGAGACTATAAATAGGCAACCCCTTCTTCTCCAAGGGGTTAGCTCGTCTAGCATTCAAGTCCCTCATTAATGAGCTCGCCTACACCTTGAGATCTCTTAACTCCTCCACCCAAGCTCATTGATTTTTGCATGATTGAAGGAGAACCTATACCTTCTTCATTTCCCCCTCATTCACATGAGGGATTTGTGTCTAGGGTTTCCTTGTGGAAAACCTAGACCTCTTGTTGCTTGCTTGTTGCTTGTAATAGATTTTTGGTGTTCTTGGGAGCCCCCAATTTGGTTGTGAGTGTGTGCCTTATTGTAAAGGCTCCGGATTCCTCCTCGAAGGATTCTAATGGGGGAAGGTGAACTAGACCTTTGTGGTGAGGTTCATCGGAGAATAGGGTGAGGCCTTTGTGGCGTTAAGTAGGCCTTTGTGGAGAAACTCACACCCCTCCAACGAGACGTACTCCCCTCAAAACTAGGAACTCGGGAATACATCCTTGTCTCTATATGCTTCCACCATCGTTCCTTCTATCCTTTCACTTTACTTTGTGCTTGTATCTTTCTTAGTGTAATCCTTGTCATATAGGTAAATTTACCGTAATTGCATATCTAGAGAATTTACCTTTGTGTCAATCCTAAATCGAAAAAGTACTAAAATTTGGAGGTAGCACCTATTCAAACCCCCCCCCTAGGTGCCCATATGATCCGTTCAATTGGTATGAGAGCATCGGCTCTTAATTCGGTCTTAACCTCTTAAGAGAAAGTATGGCCACCAAAGAGGAAACCACCGTGTCCGGGGCTACAGCTACCATGGATGATCTCAAGAAGATGGAAACATCCTTGAACTCCTCAATGGAGGCTCAAATCAATGGGTTGCGAGAAATTATATTGCAACTCATGAAGGCCAAGGACACGGCTCCTTCCTCCTCGACGTCTCCGGAGAATACCGCTCCAGTTGACAAAGATGCAAGGAAGGGTGTGAAGAAACGAAAAGTGAATCTTCATCTCCTAAGAAACCTCCACCACCTAAGGGAAAGGATGAGAAAGAAGAGTAACATGAGGTTCCTAGTTGGTACTCTCCCCAACCCTCCTATTCGACACCCTCATATAAACAATAGAGGTGATCCACCTAAAATTGATGCACATTCCTTTGGTCAATGACAATATTTCATGAAAACTCACTTCAACTCTTCTTGCATTGAGCTATGGAGAATCATTGGAGATGGATACAATCCTGTTGATCCAAAGAACTTGACAAGAAGAGAAGTGGTTGATTGTCAACTCAACTTTGTGGCTTTACACATGATCCAACAAGCTGTGGGAGAGAAGATCATGCCACACATTTAACAATTATCCATGCCAAAGAAACATGGGGAGATCTTATCTCCATGTTTGAGGGAAATGATAGCATGAAGAGGAATAGGTTTGATGCCTTGAGAAATGATGCCGAAGGGTTCTATAAGCTTGATGGTGAAATTCATGAGGACATGTATCAAAGACTCAAGACCCTTGATAATGCCTTTAGTGCTCTTGGTGCCACTTATGTTTATGATGTTTGGATCAATAGGAAGTATGTGAGTGCCCTCATTCCATTTCAGCCTGTTGAGTTGAAGAGTATCCAAGGAAGACACACAACTACCATATCATGACTTCCAATGAGGTTATGCAAGAAATGTCATCCTTTCAAGTGCAAACAAAGCTGGCCCAAGACTCTCGTGCTCGTGCTATTGGGATGCACAAAGGGGACTCTGTTGCTTCACGGCCAAAGTTATGACCAAGGTGGTGGACAAAGAAGATGAGGTTGAATCTGGAAGCTCATTGGATGAAAATGAGGAGGGGGTGATGATCAACAAGTGGAAGAATGGAGCCACCCATGTCTACCTCCCAATGATAGTAACTATTTGACTCATACCTTGTTTTATTGCAAATCATGCTACTTTGATAAATCCTATGATAATCCTTTATTTATTCCTACTATTGATATGCATGATAATGAGGAAGTTTGTTTAGAAAATTTATATGATAATGCTCTTGATGATGGTCCTATGTTACTTGATGTTATAAATCATAATGCTACTGGAAATGGGATTGCTATTAGTAGTCCTATACCTTTTATGAGTGATCAATCATCCCGTTTTGATATTGCTAAAAGTGGAAAAAAAGAGGAGCTAATTCTAAATTTTGATCCCACTGTTTTTGAGCTTGATATGAATTGTGTGATTTTAGACCATGACAAACGTGCTTTATATGATAATTATGTTGTTGAGTTTGTTCATGATGTTACTGAAAATTATTATGAGAGAGTAAAAAATGGTTGTAGGAATTTTTATGTTACTAAACCGCCTCTCTTTTTGTTGAAAGTTTTGAAATTGCTATTGTTCTACCTTTCCATGATTTCTAGTTTGAGCTTCTTTAATTTATTTATTTATAATATTCATATGCATAGGAAGTGGGTTAGACATAAATTTGTTTCATACTTGCTTCTTGATGCTCTCTTTTGCTTAATTCATATTTCTTATGTGAGCATCCACTTGATTCCACTTTTCTGGGCCTAGCTAAAAGGAGTTAAAGAAAAACACTTCTTGGGAAAAGGGGTTGTATACTTCTGTAGAAACTCCTTTGTATCTTTATTTTCATGTTTTCGTTGTGCCAAATAAATATTCTGACGAGAGTTGGAGTTGGTTTTGGATTTCTGCATAGGAAACAGATTTCTGTTGTCCACCGTAAAAAATCGTGAAAAATCCATAAACATGAGAATGACCTGAAATTTTTTGTTCTTATTACTCATCTAATTCATAAACTTTTTCGTTCTTTAAGTTTTTCTATTTGAGCAACGTAAGTGCCCCAATAAAATTCATCTTTACAGATTGTTCTGGTTCTGGCAGATTCTGCCATTTTTCTTGCATTTTCTCTTTTACGGTGTAAAGTGGATTTTTTGCTTCACGAAACATTAGTGGCTGTGGCTAATGTTTAAAATTATCAATAGAACTTGTGCCCATACAGAACCCATGGATTTCTTATTGTTGCACTAACCCTATAATGCGAACTACTCTTTGAGTGTGGTGTGAAGGAAGTTTTGAAGGGTCAAGAGAAGAGGCTGATATAATGTGATCAAGAAGAGTGCAAGGTCAAAGCTTGGGGATGCCACCTTGGTTCGTCCTAGAAAATTTTAAGAATGCTCAAGCATCTAAGCTTGGGGATGCCCAAGGCATCCCCTTGTTCATCAAGAATTTATCAGGTCACTTTTAGTGAAATTATATTTTTATTCGGTCACATCATATGAAATTTACTTGGAGCGTTGTTTGTTTTTCTTTTGTTTTCCTTTGTTTTCTTTTGTTTTCCTTGCTGCAATGAAAATCATTGGAACCTAGCATCCTTATTTGGGAGAGAGACATGCTCCGCTTTTTCATTTGAATACTTGTTATGCTCGTATTCTTAGTTTTTCTTCTAGCTGCTACAAAATTCATGTTTAGCTCTTGTTTTCATTGCATCTATTATTCAGAGATGTTAGTTTTAGTAGTGTTATGTGATTACTATCATGTTTTCTTGCTTTATCATTTAGAGAGCTTTTGTTAAAACATATTTTGATTGGTGCTTGTTGGGAAAAGAAGCCGTTGCATGTAGTAGAATTTATAACTATGCAAATAGAAGCTTGTATAGACTATGGCTAGACTTTTTCATATCATGCTAAATGTTATTTTAATTCTAAAACCTAGTGGTTATTTAGTAGCATGATTTGTCTCAAATAGGTGAGAGTGTTTAATGTGCCACTGAAAGAATCATGAGTTGTTCTTGTCATATTGAAGCATAAATTTGTGGTGTTCTCCTTTGAATGTTTTATTTGGTTGACTTGGCGCATTCTTAGACCATGTTTATGAATACAAAATATTCACTTATAGCCTCTATTATCATTTAGTTTTTGAACTTATGGTACCACTTATGCTTTGATTTATGATGTTTTTGACGCTATGCATGATTATGGCCGGTATTGCTCTCTTGATTTGTCGCTCCCAGTCTTTTGCTAGCCTCCACCTGTACTGAGTATGAGCTCTACTCGTGCATTCAATTCCCAAAACCCAAAGTTTGCCAAATGTGTCCACCATACCTACATACATGTGGTATTTAACTGCCACTCCAAAGTAAATTGCTCATGTGTTACCTTTAAAACTTTCAAAATTACTCCTATTTTGTGTTCCTGCTTTAGCTCATGAGGACCTAAATATAGAATCTTTATATCGCTTGTTTATTGGACTTTCACACCCTGGACTAGTGGCTTCATCCGCTTATCCAATTGATAGAAGAGATGGCATCGGGGTGCCCAGCCCCAAATTAATACAAACACATTCTCCTCGCTATTTTTGCCCCTGATTTATCAGTCAAAGTATAATTGTGTAAACAAAAGAGAAAGAGGGATGACTTTCTACACCAGTTGCGTCCTTCAATGGGAGCCACTTTTGTGAAGTCTAGTTGGCTTGTGTCGTACTGTATTTTCTGTTTACCATTCGTTGACATAAGCATACACCTCTCTAAAAATGTTTTCAATACCTCTGTTTAACAAAATAAAAAGCTCTAGCACATGAGTGATCCCTGCTTCCCTCTGCGAAGGGCCTTTCTTTTAGTTTTATATTGAGTCTCCATCTTCTAACTTTATGCAGAGTTGAGAGAGCATAGTTTCCATTCTGAGTTTAATGTGCATTTGTCCCAGAAACATTATTAATTGAGTCATGATGTGTTATTGTTTGTTTTCAAATTATTTGTTCTAGTCTTCCTCATGAACTTTGAAGGTATCCTGGCATTTATGTTTTGCCCCACTCTTAAGGACAAGAGAAATATCACTTTGCTATATTATCGCTATGCTTGAAACAAACGTATAACTTTCAGTGCATTATTATTCATGATCTTTTATTTGTGTTACTTCTCATGATGCAAAGTGATTGTTGTGTTTTATTTCTAGAATTATATCTATGATGCTTGTGTTTAAAGTACTATGATCTCAGGTTACATATGCTTTTACATTATTGATGATCAAGTTTATGTTGGTAGAATGTCACCTCAGAAGTTATGTGTTTTATCGTTTACCTACTCGAGGACGAGTAGAAACTAAGCTTGGGGATGTTGATACGTCATAAACGTGTCCTTAATTTCTGATGTTCCATGTTGTTTTCATGGTATTTCCTACATGTTTTATATACACTTTATGTCATTTTTATCGATTTCCGAGACTAGCCTATTGACAAGATGCCATAGAGCCAATTCCTTGTTTTCTGTTGTTTATAGTTTCAGAAAAGTTGTTCTAAAAATCTTTGCGGAATTGGAAAATTCGAAGCCCGGAAGTCTTAGAATTCCGAAGGTTCCACGGAGTCCCGAAGAGGCCCAAAGAGGGGCCACAGGGGGGCACACCATAGGGCGGCGCCTCCCCAGCCGCGCCTAGGGGTGGTGTGGGCCCCTCGGGCGTCCACCGCCATCTCCCTTTCGCCTATATAATCCCCCGATACGTGAACCCTAAAGATATACCACTTTTTCTGGAGAAACACCCGAGTCCACCGTCATCGTCATCCCGAGATCGGGAGGGTTCTGGAGCTCTCCCCGGCACCCTGTCGGGAGGGAAATTCATCACCGGAGGGGTCTACACCACCAGGCCCTCCTCCGAAGTGATGCGTGAGTAGTTCATCCCTGGAATACGTGTCCATAGCAGTAGCTAAATGGTTGTCTTCTCCACTTTATGCCTCATGTTTAGATCTCGTGAGGTGCACTACATGATCGAGATCATATTTATGTAATGCTACATGTTGTGTATGCTGGGATCCGATGAATGTTGAATGCTATGTCTTATGATTATCAATCTATCATGTTATCTTCATGCATATGTTATTTATGATCTTGCATGCTCTCCATTATTAGTAGATGCTCTGGCAAAGTAGATGCTAGTAACTCCAAGAGGGAGTATTTATGCTCAATAGTGGGTTCATGCCTCCTTTGCGTCTGTGCTCGAGTGACAGAAACGTGACGGATGGAGGATGTGATGTTGCCATTAGGGAGAAAACAATGGTGTTTACTTAGTTTACATTACACACTTTGCTTACTGTGATTATCTGTTGCTTGCAACTTAATACCCAACGTTTGTTCGGTTGATATTCAAAGGGTGGATTATTAGTCATAGATACAGTTGGATGACGGTCTATGTATTTTGTTTTAATGCCCGCATGAATCACATAGTAATCTTTATGTCTTTCATATGCACTACGGTGCAGCCTTCATTTCTGGCAATTGCCTAGCTGTAATTTGTTCACCACACATGTTATTTATCTTCTATGGAGAGACACCACTAGTGAACTGTGGACTCCGGTCCATTTTCTCATACTGATAATACACACGCTGTTTCCACTGTTTTCACACTACTGCTACTGTTTTCATACTGTTCTCATACTGTTTTCCACACCATAGGTTTAACCCCTTTGTGTTCAGCAAAACCGATAAGATTGACAACCTCACTGCTTCGTTGGGGCAAAGTGATTTGATTGTGTTGTGTAGGTTCCACGTTGCTGCTGAACCGGTAGTGCGTCTTGTCATCTCAGCCGCATCAACCTTCTGAAGTTACTCCTTCCTCCTGGTGCTCGATTAAACCTTGGTTTCGTTTTGAGGGAAACTTGCTACTATGCTCTTCATACCTTCCTCTTGGCGTCTACCAATGAACGTGTGTTACACGTGCATCAGCTGTCTCACATGATCGAGACCACCGCTATGTAACTGGGAATGTTGTGTTTCCTGCGATCCGATGGACCATGAGATTATAATTATTTTTTACATGTCAATCTGAGATGCTTCACTTATATGTGTAGAGAGTTTTAATGTTGTCTTGCAATGATCTCCGATGTTTATGGTTACATTGGCCACATAGTTGTTTTCACCTCCAAGAGAGGCTTTATATGGTAGTTAGTGGGTTCGTGCCTCCCTTACATCTGTTCTCGAGTAACAGAAACATGACGTATGCGGGATGTGTTGTTGCTACTAGGGATAAAACAGCAGTGCTCTTGTCTATGGACAAGGACCAATGCTTATATTACGTATAGTTCTTAATGCATTTGTCTATTGCACATAAAGCAATCACTTCGTTGATGTAACTTAATACCAGAGAGATTTGCTGGATAGCTTTCTTGGGGTGGACTTTTAGATATGGATGCATGTTGGATAGCGGTCCATAACCCTTGACGTAATTCCTACAATGTAAGAACTCGTGAACTATATCTCGTCATAATAGTATTGTTATACATTCATGATTTGTCAATTGCCCAGTTGTAATTTGTTCACCCAGCATGTTTGTTTTCTTTGGAGAGACATGATACGTCTCCAACGTATCTATAATTTCTGATGTTCCATGTTGATATTATGACAATTGCTACATGTTTTCTCCCTTCTTTATAGCATTTTTACATGTTTTTCGGGACTAACCTATTAACAAGATCCCAAGTGTCAGTTCCCTGTTTTCTGCTGTTTTTTATTTCAGAAAAGTTGTTCTGGAAATATTCTCGGAATTGGACCCCACGAAAGCCAGAAATCTTCGAAGTCCCGAAAGCTTCCAAAAGTCCCGAAGAGCCCCGGTGGGGGCCACAGGGTGGCCACACCATGGGGTGGCGTGGGTTCCCCTGGTCGCGCCACCTAGGGGTGTGGGCCCCCTGACCCCCCCCCCGCATCGCCCTTTCGCCTATATATACTCCCGAGGCAAAAACCCTAAAAGAATCGACCTTTTCCACAAAATACATCCGTAGCTCCGCCGCTGCCGCCGACAAGTTTCGGGGGACAGGTCTCTGTTCTGGCACCCTGCCGGGACGGGGAAGTGCCCCCCGGAACCATCTCCATCGACCCCACCGCCATCTCCATCGCCGTTGTTGTCTCCTATGATGAGGAGGTTGTAGTTCTCCCCCCGAGGCTGAGGGCTCTACCGGTAGCTATGTGGGTCATCTCTCTCTCCCATGGTGTGATCTATATGTGATCGTGAGCTTTGTAATCTGGTTGAATAAGTAGATGTTACTCTTCATCTTGTGCTACTCAAGTATTTTATTAATATGAACTTTGGAGTCACCTTGTCCCGCGGTGTGAAGGTGACAGTGTGCACATCGTGTGTGTCTCCTCTATGAATTGTGGTGTTTGTCTAGTACCTTCTAGGGCGCTCATAGTGACAGCGTGGGGTTAACTAGACATGGAAATGCTTACTTTAAGGAATGCTTTTTGCAACCCTACGCAATGATTAGTGTTCGTTATCCAACCGGAGAGGGTTAAGAGTAGCATAGTGAAGAGAAGATATTTAGTTATTCAATTATGTGATCATTGTTGAGAGTGTCCACTAGTGAAACTAGGATCCCTAGGCCTTGTTTCCAAGCATTGAAACAACGTTTTTCGCTTATTCTGCTACATGTTTGCTTGTTTCCATATTTATTTCAGATTGCTATTATTACTTATAACCATCCATATTACTCGCATTTCACTATCTCTTCGCCGAACTAGTGCACATATATACCTGACAAGTATATTGGATGTGTTGGAGACACAAGAGACTTCTTGTATTCTTAATTGCAGGGTTGCTTGAGAGGGATATATTTGACCTCTACTTCCCTGAGTTCGATAAACCTTGGGTGATCTACTTAAGGGAAACTTGTTGTTGTTCTATAAACCTCTGCACTTGGAGGCCCAACACTGTCTACAAGAATAGAAGAGTTCGTAGACATCAAGCTATTTTCTGGCGCCGTTGCCGAGGAGGTAAGGTAAAAGGTACTCACATCCTTGGGTGTGAGTGCTCGAATTTATTTCCTTTAGATTCTGCAATTATATTGTTTTGTTTCTTGTTTTTATTTTCACTAGTTAAGCTTAATGGAAAACAACAAAAATATGAGAGATCTTTATAATATTTATCCTGAATTAGGACATGATGCTTTTGAAGAGAAAATTAAAAAACCTATGGAAGTTTGTTTGCATAATAGTGATAGAAATGTTATTAGCATTAATTGTTTGAACACCATTATTGTTAATGCTATGGAAAATTCTAAGCATGGGGAAACTAGTTTTGATGAATATGATATTTTTAGTCCCCCAAGTTTTGAGGAGGAAATTTTCTTTGATGATACCCTGCCTCCAATATATGATGATTATAATGATTGTGGTATTCTAGTTCCACCTGTTTACAATGATGAATATGATATTTTCAGTCCACCTAATATTGAGGAAAAACTAATTATGACTACAATATGCCTCCTATATCTAATGATTATGGTGATGAGAATAATACTGATAGCTATTTTGTTGAATTTGCTCCCACTACTATTAATAAGAATGACTATGCTTATGTGGAGAGTATTAATTCTTTTATGCATGTGGCTCATGACAAGAATGTTTATTGTGATAGTTATATTGTTAATTTTATCCATGATGCTACTGAAAGTTATTATGAGAGAGGGAAACATGGTTTTATGCATCTCAACAATATTAAGTTTCCCCTCTTTATGTTGAAATTTTTGAAGTTGGACTTATTTTGTCTTCCTATGCTAGTCACTTTGTGCTTCGTTGACTTGTTTTTCTACAAGATTATTTTTCATAGGAAGTGGGTTAGACTTAAATGTGTTTTATATTTGCTTCTTGACGCTCTCTTATTGTGCTTCAACTCTTATTCTTATGTGAGCATCTTTTAAAAATCATTATGCCTAGCTGAAAGGCGTTAAAGAAAAGCGCTACCGGGAGACAATCCGTTTTATTTCTCTGTTTTCAACCCGTTTTCCTTCGTTTTCTTTTGTGTGCTTTCCACATGTGTGTTGTATATTTCCTTAGAAACCCCCTGTATCTTTTCGTTTGTGTTTTTGTTGAGCCAAGTAAAGCCTCTAGTGGAAAGTTGAAGCTGTATTTTGGATTTCTGCGCAGGAAACAAATTTCTGTTGTCCACTGTTTATTCCGTATAAAATCACAGAAAATTCAACATGACCTGAGTTTTTTTTGTGTGTAATCCTGGGTTATATACGCAACTTTTCTTAGCTGACCACTTTTTTATTTGAGCAACAGAATATTTTCGAAAAAAATCATCTTTACCCGCTGTCCTGTTTTGACAGATTTCTGCCAATAATTGCATTTGCCTCTTAATCACTTTCTTTTGGTGTTCTTTTGAGAAAAAGAGTTTTAAAATAAGTTGTGACAGTAGCTAATGTGTTTACTAGTGTTAGGATTGTGTTTAAAATGAACTATGTGAATTTATTATTTCGATTGCACTAACGTTCCTAATGAAGATTGTGAGAAGTTTGGTGTGAAGGAAGTTTTCAAGAGTCAAGAGAAGAGGATGATATGACGAGATCAAGAAGACTGAAGATCCTAATCTTGGGGATTCCCTGGTGGTACATCCCAGCAAATTCCAAGAAGACTCAAGCGTCTAAGCTTGGGGATGCCTAAGGAATCCCCTTCTTCATCGACAAATTATCAGGTCACTTCTAGTGAAACTATATTTTTATTCAGTCACATCTTATGTGCTTTACTTGGAGCGTCTTTTATTTTTGCTTTCAGTTTGTTTAGTTTTATTTGCTGTAGTTTATTGTTGTATCTTATCATACTTGTGTGGGAGAGAGACACGCTCCGTTTTCATTGCTTAGAACACTCTAGTTTTCATTCTTATTGTTTTATGAGTGTTCACTTTTTGCTAGTACTGCGTTTAGCCTTTGTTTTCATGCATCTTTTATTCAGAGCTGTTAGCTTTTGTAGTTAGGTGGTTCTCATATGCGTGTTTTCTTGAGAATATAAATGCTTATGTGGTATTTAGTATAGTGGAAAAATTCGCATGGTCTTGTAGATCACTAAACTACTTCACTTGAATCATTGCTGTTGTTTTGAGATATTAATTTTCTTAATGGATAAACGGGAAGGACTAGTAAGTAGAAAATTTTAATGGTTGGTCTAAGAAACTTGAAACTGTGCCACACTTAAATTACCAGCTGATAGAAACAATGGTATATGATTGCTACGAGTGATACATTTCTGATCGACCTTTTGTTACGCGCTACGGTCGGAGTAGCTAACAGTGACTTGTCACTGCCACGAACCCTCTTGGAGTGATTTGCATTGTGCCTTGTAAGATGATTTGCTTGCTGTAATTTTTTAACTCGTGAGTCTATGTTGAGATTCCTGGCACTTCCACCATCCATATTTGCTAGCCTCTTCGGTACTATGCATTGCCCTTTCTCACATTGAGAGTTGGTGCATACTTCGCGAGTGCATCCAAATCCCGTGGGAGGAATTTGTTATCCTACACATAAGCCCATATATTCTTCCCCAAAACATCCACCATACCTACCTATCATGGCATTTCCATTGCCATTCCAAGATATATTGTTGCACAACATCCATCTCCATTATGTTACTTGATGACGAGCTTCATGGTTATTTATGCATACTGCTACACTGGCAGGAGCATTCAGTTAGAGACATCAGAGATATTTCTTTATGAGTTATGAGTACTAAAAGTGTGATGATTCATTGTAATATAGGATGTTGCCCCTACCGGTGAGGATATATAAAAAAAAATGAAAAAGCCCAAAAAGAAAAAAAAAGGGCCAAAGAGAGAATAAAGAGAGAGGGGGCGCATCACTATCCTTTATATACCACACTTGTGCTTCATGTTTAGCACCAATACTTCAGTTTGGAGAAAGTTTTCATATTATCATTCATTCATAACTATGTTGGGAACTTTACATTATACAACTTGGCTTGTATATTCGAATGATGAGCCTCCTCAAATGAGCTCTAGGTCTTCGTGAGCAAGCAAGTTGGATGCACCCCCACTAGTTCCATTGGAGAGCTTTCATACACTTATAGCTCTATGTGCATCCGTTGTGTGGGAATCCCTACTCCTTGAATAGCTTTGGTTGTAAGACTTTCTCTTGTCTAATGACCATTTTCACCTTTGTGAGCCTTTCTTCCATTGATCTTCCAAACCCCCCATAATGTTCTTTTTGCCGTAACATCCCGGTGCCAGGGACCAACGCAGAAGACTTGATTGTTTTTAGTGCGCAAATATTTTAAGATTCAAGCATTGCATCGTGTGGAAAGCTTGACTTGATCCTAACAGGGGTTGTGAAGATCGTTTGACGTGCATGATATTGTTGTTCTTGAAATCCTAAATCATCTCTAATAAACTTTGCATGGTTGATAGTCTTTTAGTATTGATTCATTAAAAGTTTTGCGTGTTTCTTCTTATTTGTTTATGCATTACTTGTTGATATCAAATATAGATCACAACTTTAGTTCATTTGATCCTAGTTTACATGCTCTACTTTAAATATTACGATCAAGATTGTGTGGTAGCATGTCCCCTCAGAAATTATTTTGTTTATCGTTTACCTACTCGAGGACGAGTAGGAACTAAGCTTGGGGGTGCTTGACACGTCTCCAACGTATCTATAATTTCTGATGTTCCATGTTGATATTATGCCAATTTCTACATGGTTTCTTCTTTCTTTATAGCATGTTTACACGTTTTTCGGAACTAAACTATTAACAACATGCCAAGTGCCAGTTCCCTGTATTCTGCTTTTTTTTATTTCAGATAAGTTGTTCTGGAAATATTCTCGAAATTGGACCCCACGAAAACCAGAAGTCTTAGAAGTCCCGGAAGCTTCCAGAAGTCCCGAAGAGCCCCTGAGGGGAGGCCACAGGGTGGCGCGGGTCCCCCTGGTCACGCCACCTAGGGGTGTGGGCCCCCTGACCACCCCCCCCCGACATCGCCCTTTCGCCTATATATACTCCCCGAGGCAAAAACCCTAAAAGAATCGACCTTTTCGACAAAATACATCCGTAGCTCCGCCGCCGCCACCGACAAGTTTCGGGGGACAAATCTCTGTTCTGGCACCCTACCGGGACGGGGAAGTGCCCCCGGAACCATCTCCATCGACTCCACCGCCATCTCCATCGCCGTTGCTGTCTCCTATGATGAGGAGGGAGTAGTTCTCCCCCCGAGGATAAGGGCTCTACCGGTAGCTATGTGGTTCATCTCTCTCTCCCATGGTGTGATCTATATGTGATCATGAGCTTTGTAATCTGGTTGAATAAGTAGATGTTACTCTTCATCTTGTGCTACTCAAGTGTTTTATTAATATGAACTTTGGAGTCACCTTGTCCCGCGGTGTGAAGGTGAAAGTGTGCACATCATGTGTGTCTCCTCTATGAATTGTGGTGTTTGTCTAGTACCTTCTAGGGCGCTCGTAGTGACAGCGTGGGGTTAACTAGACATGAGAATGCTTACTTTAAGGAATGCTTTTTGCAGCCCTACGCAATGATTTGTTCGTTATCCAACCGGAGAGGGTTAAGAGTAGCATAGTGAAGAGAAGATATTTAGTTATTCAATTACGTGATCATTGTTGAGGGTGTCCACTAGTGAAAGTAGGATCCCTAGGCCTTGTTTCCAAGCATTGAAACACCGTTTTCCGCCTGTTCTGCTACATGTTTGCTTGCTGCCATATTTATTTCAGATTGCTATTATTACTTATAACCATCCATATTACTCGCATTTCACTATCTCTTCGCCAAACTAGTGCACCTCTATACCTGACAAGTATATTGGTTGTGCAGGGGACACAAGAGACTTCTTGTATCTTAATTGCAGGGTTGCTTGAGAGGGATATCTTTGACGTCTACCTCCCTGAGTTCGATAAACCTTGGGTGATCCACTTAAGGGAAACTTGCTGTTGTTCTACAAACCTGTGCACTTGGAGGCCCAACACTGTCTACAAAAATAGAAGCGTTCATAGACATCAAGACACCACTAGTGAAACTATGGCCCGGTCCTATTTTTCTCATAATTCCAACCTTCTTTTAACCACTTTCACCATTGTTTTCTTGTTGTTCTATTTTTTACTTTTATTACTTTACAATACTCTATACATTTAATTCTCTAGTTTTCAGCAAGACGGGAAGATTGACAACTTTCTCGGAAGTTGGGGAAAAGAGAGAGTTTGTGTTTTGTGTGCAGGTCCACGCTTGTTGACGCGCCAGACAAAAGGAAAAATTCTCCAAGACTACGAGTCCTACTAGATTGATAACCCCCGTTTCTTAATTGGGAGAAATTTCCGCTAGACTACATCATACCTTCTTCTTGGAGTTTCCCAACGAGCGTGTGATCATGTCAGCATCAAGAACTTTTCTGGCGCATTGCCGGGGACTTCTAGCTTGCTTCAAGGGGGTTCTCACACTTCCACTCCCTTTATTTTATTTTATTTCTTGCTTAGTTTACTTTAGTTTAGTCTAGTTTTCTCTTTATCAAAAACCACAAAAAAATAGTTCTCTAGTTTCTAGTCTTTTATTTGTGTTGTTAGTTTATTTTATTTTATTTTATTTTGCAAGCATGGGTACCAATGATAACACCAAGCTTTGTGACTTTACTAGTACCAATAATAATGATTTCATATGCACACCAATTGCTTCACCTGCTACTACAACAAATTACTATGAAATTAAACTTGCATTGTTGAATCTTGTTATGAGAAAACAATTTTATGGTATTGGAGAAGATGCTGCCTCTCATTTAAATAACTTTGTTGAGTTATGTGTCATGAAAAAAAATTAGATGGTGATATTGTGAAATTAAGATTGTTCCCATTTTCATTAAGAGGGAGATGTAAAGAATGGTTATTATCTTTGCCTATAAATAACATTGATTCTTGGACTAAATGTGTAGATACTTTTATTGAGAAGTATTACCCACCTGTAAAAATTATACAACTGAGAAGTAAAATTATGAAATTTAGCAAAATGATAATGAACATATTTCTCAAGCTTGGGAAAAAAAAATGAAAACTATGGTTAAGAATTGTCCCACAGACGGGATAACTACGTGGATGATTGTCCAAACTTTGTATGCATGATTAAATTTTTCTTCAAGAAAATTATTTAAGCTACGGGAGGAACATTTATGAACCTCACTTTAGGTGCAACAAACAATTTATTGGATGATCTAATGACAAACTATTCTCAATGACACATAGAAAGGGCTCCAACGGGTAAAAAGGTAAATTATATTGAGACGGTGTGTTGTTTGAGTGGTAAGGTTGATATGCTTACTTCTTTGCTAGCTAAACAAGTGCATTTAGATCCTAATAATGTTCCCTTGAACCCTCTGGTTGCTAATTAGAATGATCAAATTGCTATGAATTTTATTGCTAGATACAATTTCAACAACAATGCTTACAAGAATAATTTTGGTGGTAACAACTATAGGCCATATCCTAATAATAATGTTAATACATATGTAAATTCTTATGGCAATGCTTACAACAATCCTAAAAGTTCCATCTCTGATCTTGAACATGCTTAAAGAATTTATCATTTCATAAAAAGATTTTAATAAAACTGTTGACGAAAGACTTGCAAAACTATATAATCTTGTGCTGAAAGTTGCTCATGATGTAAATTTTTTACAAATTAGGACTACACCTCTTGAGGGCAAGAAAACTGAAACTATAAATGCTATATAAGTTCAAATAAATGAGAACATGAGAATGTTAGCTCAAATTCGTGCTAGAAGAGAGAAACTGAAATTGCTGAAAAAACTACTAGAAGTGAGCCTATTAAAATTTATACCATCCAACCATTTGAGGAAGTGAAAAACTTTCGGTACGAATGAGTATCCTAATGCTTCTAAACATATTGATGTCAAAACAAATGAGATTCAAGAGGTCATTACTTTAGGTAGAAGGAATCCCAAAAACTTGGAGATTGAAATTTTTTCTAGTGAATATTTTTTGCAAGTGAGATTGAGCATAATATGGCTTTAGGAGAAACTTTGCCCACCGATGGCGACTGGCGGCCCTGCGGGCCCTACAT
Organism: Alopecurus myosuroides; assembly: GCA_028641055.1. Taxonomy (NCBI): domain Eukaryota; kingdom Viridiplantae; phylum Streptophyta; class Magnoliopsida; order Poales; family Poaceae; genus Alopecurus; species Alopecurus myosuroides. The sequence continues at coordinate 190,514,898 of CM054058.1, forward strand.
CGATGGCATATCTACGCTGAGGGTGGGCGTCGTCCTAGCTGGACATATGTCGACGACATTCCTACGCTGAGGGCCAGGTGGACGGGCTGAATCGTTCGGGATCCACGCCGACAGCCCCATCAAAAAGCCATCGGCGCAGCGCGCCATTCCTGCAATGACGTGTGCCGACGCTTCCAATAACATATGCCGGCAACAAGTATCAGACGCTCCATTGGGGTCGCGGGTGTGGAGATGCTCTTAGAATTTGCAATAAAAAAAATGGAAAATAGAAGAATGAGTAGTCTAGCACACAAACGGTCCAGCCGTCTAGATTCCCATCTATACATGCCCATGGGCAGCCCGACCTGACCGGCCCAACCCGATCCAGCCTGAAAATCCCGGGCCAGGATGAACCCGACAACACCAACGGGCCAGGCTCGGGCCTGATTTTTAGCCTGACTGTCTGGCCAGACTGGGCTCGGGCTTCACAAAAGTGCAATTTTAGGCGCAGTCATGCCAGACCGAGCAGGCTTTCTCAGGATTTGGCGGGCTCGGGCCCAATTTCTGCAATCGGACAGTCGGGCTCAGGCTGGGCTCAGGCCTAATATTTGAGGGACGGGGTTTCTAGGCCCGGCTTGAGGCCCGGCCCAGATTATGGCCAGGTATATTCCCATCTGCTGCATCCTAACAGAAGTCCGAATGCATGAGATATTTTTGGTTTGCTGACGACATGCTTTCAGCAGCAACATTACCGAATATGATCGGACCATTAGCAAGAGAGGCGACGACCATAATCAAGGCACCCACAAACTGAGATGTCCAACCAAAACAACACACCCCGGATCGGCAAATCATTCAAATAGAAACGAGCAGAAAAGGGCGCGCACTTTCACTTCGTCTCCAACCTCTGGCTCCTTTTTGCCGGGCGTTGCGTTAGGCTCGTGCCAGCCATGTGCACGCACAGGACAAATGTCATGTCCTCTGCGCATGGAGCTGCCTCCTCAACAACCATCGCCATTACCATCCACCATCTACCACAATAACTACGCTGCAACCGGGCATCATTCCTTCTCCTAGGCTTGGCAACCATATACATACTGTAGCAGCGAGCTGCCAAGGTTTGGGCTCTAACCTAAAGCCTGCGCATTCGCTTGCTTTTCTGTAGGAGTACTTTTCACATAACTGAGATTTTTTGTTTCTTAATGGAAAGAGGGAGACCCCTCCAATATGGATGATCAGTCATTGTGTGTTGTGACAAGATCAGGTTTTCAAGCCCATGTCAGTTTTCAAGTGATTTTCCAAGCTGATTGATCGGACGCGCGCTGGATGTCGATCACCGACGGCGTGCAGGCGATGCTGCACCCTCACGCACCAGTGCGGCCAGCCAACCACATATAAACCCATAAATGCATAGTATGCACTAGGTCACCAGCTGAAGGATTGTAGGACAGCCGGCAGGGGTTTTTTTTTTGATAAAGGGAAGTATATTAATATCGCGGAGATACAAATTACACCCGGCCTCTGCAACAACGCAATAGCCATAACCATTACGGATGCACACAGCCGAAAGACAATAAAAAGAAGAAATAAAAAGAAAAGTCCCGCTACAGAGTTACAGTCTTTGGAGCAGCCGCACAACCACCACCTAAACAACACCTGATGTCCAGCTCTTCAAAAGCAACGTCTTCAAGAAGAACGGTGCCAGGCACAACCAATTAAGGCCAGACCTTGGGTTTTCACCCTGAAGATAATCCTCGCTCTCAAAACAATGTCTCCAACAGGACCACTGCCAGGCACAACCAATTAAGGCCAGACCTTGGGTTTTCACCCTGAAAGGTAGGATTTTGGACTTCACGCATGTTGTCGCCCCCTCTTACATGCCGCTGCCGCGAATTTTGTAACTCCAAGCCAGTTCCCCATCGATGCAAAAACTCCGAACACCATTGCTAGTCCTCCAATCTCGCCTTCGATGACCATGCATTGCGACCGAATTCCACCGATCCAGCAATCTCCAGGCATCGCCCATGGGAGTACGCCGGCGGAGCCTTCCGTGTCGCCACCCCCGGCTTGATCAAAGAGGACCTACATCAGGCAGATCTTCGTCCTCGCGCGATGGGAAACCCTAGAACCACCACCTTTATTCATGCTAAGCAAGCAGCCTCCTTGCCACACGCCGGCACCCTGTCTGAGCTGCTGCTCCAAACCCCACCGGCCTAGGCCGGCAACGAGGAAGAAGACGACAGACACAGGGACGACCTCCCCTCGGAACTGGCCGAAGAACCACGGGGCGAGGAGTGGATGGGAAGGAGTTCATGGCCACGAAGATCAAAGATCTAGTGCTTCCATCCCCTCCCAACCGCAGATCCCCACCTCCATCGGTCCAATCACCACCGAGGAGAGACCTCCGCCTCCACCCCAGCCAGGGACGCCGCCCTGGCAGCTGATCGGCGTCGAGCGACGTGCCTGCCCCAGCGTCGAGCGACCGGCGTTGCATGCCGTGTGGATGTCCGCCGGCCGGATCAGATCGGAGGAGCTACGGCCATCAACGACTTGCATGTCCATGGATGGATGCATTCAGCCCCATATTGCCATGCAGACGCTCATAGGTGCTGGGCGTTCCACGTGAACATGGTCAGCGGACGGCCGCCGGCCGGATCGGATCGGAGGAGCCGCGGCCATCAACGAATTGCATGTCCATGGATGGATGCATTCAGCCCCATATGGCCATGCGCTCATAGGTGCTGGGCGTTCCACCTGAACATGATCAGCGAACGACCGCCGGCCGGATTGGATCGGATCGGAGACGAAAAAGCTGGAAGACCGCCGAGCTTGTTAAAAGGAAAACATGCCGGAATCACCCCACCGCCGCCGTCCGCCATCGGGTGGCCTCCTCCGGCGGCGGCAGGAGAGGGAGGTGTGGATGGGCCGCCGGCGGCTAGGGTTGTTGAGTCCCCCCGAGTCGCCCGAGGGACGACGCGAGGGCAGATTCCCTATTCCACACACAACAGTCCTCAGCCGGCAGGGGTAGCAGAGTGATTGCTCTGCAAGCTTTCGGCGAATAAATAGCACTCGTCTGCCCATCCAAAGTACACGGGGAGGATGGAACTCTCAACTTTGCGTTTATCATTTGCACTGCCGTCGCTCGAACAGCATGTGAGAGGACCACGAGGCCGATGTTGGATCCACCTACCTGCTCGCGCATCCTTTAATGGCGGCCTCTGCCTCACATGCACATCCCCATGCGTGTCCTAGTAGTACTAGCAATTGTAATAACCAGGAATGAACTTATTATTATCTATTACTACGCATATCAGTGATGTTATTGTCGGAGCTCGGATGAGATGGCCGATGTAAACAAGATGGAAGTTGTGTGTGCTACTGTTGGGGAAAATGCAGCAATGAGCAGTCAAGATCCTGAAAGACGAGTGGTGATCAACTTTGGTCATGTCCACAAGGCCACTATAGACTGCCCCTCCACAGTCTCGTCACTCTTAGATTTTGTTTTGAAGTAGCACCATACTGTACCATTTCCTGATCTACGGCTCACGGTGTTTTTCCTCATTTTTAGACGGATTGACAACCTTGCATACGAATTTACGAACGAATACTTTGCAAATTTCCATGGCCAATTAATGGCATATGGAAGAAGAAGCTTCGTACATGTACGGACCCTACCAATCAGAGTAGTAGGCGTTGTGCCTAATTAACAGATTCGTTCGTCAGTACACGTATAGCTAGCTGCCCGCCGGTACTCCGCAATCAATTTGAAAGCAGTGGTTTGCACATTCATATATAATTTAGCCCCACAAGTCTGTTTAAACAGGCCATTCGCTGTTACTTTCATCAACTAAATTCTATTGGCCGATGATCCATGTACGTGTACTGAACACCAACCTCCCAACATATTAGCACGTAAAACAGAAAATGAAGAGACGAGGAAGCACAGCCCAAGTCTAAAATCTTTTTTTGTTTCTTCAATCACTCTTTATATGCATATACATGCAGCCAAAAGGTGATGATCAACCTGCACAATATCTACTCAGTCCTGCAGCCTGATCTCTGCATCCCCCACGGGATCAGTCGAGAAAACCGTACGTACAAGAAAAAACCAAAAAGCTACTACATAGCATCGAGAGGCACATCATCGATGCTTCGTGTGTGATCAGATCACTAGGTCAATCCACAGCATCACCTTAAGCCTTCTGTCTAATACCTATGAAGTTAGCTAACCGGCCAAGCCATTGTAACCTCACCGGTAGCCTCCAGGCAAAGCTGCGCGACCGCAGGTAGAGGATGACGGCGAGCACTGTCCCGACCACGCAGGTGGCGCCCCAGATGGTGAACGTCTCCTGGTAGCAGCTGGCGCCGGAGCAGGTGGCGCTCCCGAGCGCGGCGGCCTCACGCTGGTACAGGAACGCGGCGAAGTAGCCGAAGCAGAGGGATCCGAAGGGGATGTTGGACACCAGGATGTTGTGATTTACGCCGAAGTTCTTGGTGCCGAACAGCTCCGTCGTCGCCGACACCGCAACCGACGTGATCGCCCCCGTGCACGTTCCGATGATGGCCGTGCTCGTGTACAAAAAGTAGCTCCCCGGGTGGAGCAGCAGGAAGAAGGCGCAGGCCATGGGCGCCATTAGCGATGCCATCGACGCCGTCCTTGAGATGGAGTAGCCGCTTCTGCACACACAAACAAATTCAGTTAGCACCTGCTGCTGCTGCTGGGACAAAAACAGAGTAGCTAACAAAAAGTTTCCCATTTAAAAGGACCGGAAGAATCTTGGAGACACACTCCAAGATCCGACGAACTAATCAAACAAATTAAGTATTGTTGTGCGTGTGTGGAAAGAATGATTGCTTACTTTGCAGAGTAGTAGTCCAAGAAGGATGGAAGAAGGCGACCGAAGAATCCAAACGAAGACGACAGGGAGACTAGGGTGGAAGTCTGCCCGAGACCTCGCGACTCGGCAATCTGCCCCAGATTGTTCAAGAAGACCAGGCCCAGGGTGCCACTGAACATGTAGCTGAAGAAGTAGAGCCAGAAGTCTGGTTTCTTGAGCAGCTGGAGGCCCCCGACCTCCTCCTGGGGCTTCTCCGCCGCCACCACGATCTCGTCTCCCTCCTTGGTCTCCACGTCCATCACCTCGATGACGACCTCGTCGCTGCCAAGATCATGGATCCTGTTCTCCCGCTTCGCCTCCCATATCTTGTTCAGGCTCTCCCGGATCCTGAGAGCCACCGGGATGAGCATGGGAATGGCTAGCAGCACGCCGAGGCTGACCATGTGCTCCCTGGATGACAGCCCGCTGGCCGTGGATCCGATGCTGCCAACGACGGCGCACGCTCCGGTGGCGAGCGTGATGGCGAACATTACGAGGAATGAGGTGTCCGTACTCGACATCGAGACGCTCTTGAGGTCAAACAGCCTGAGCGCTGGCGCCACGGCGACGGTGACGAGCATGGGCACGACGGCATTGAGGAGCAGGTACGTCTTGGCCTTGGAGTTGGCCAGGCCGGGCATCGTCTCGGCGAGGCTGGTGTACACCTTGGCGCTGAGGCCGAGGTAGCTGGTGGCGAGGCTGACGGCGACGCGGCTCCTGGACGCGAAGTTCTTGATGCAGAGGAGCTGGCAGACGGTGTTGATCCAGCAGATGCCATTCCCGGCGAGGGCGGTGAGCAGGAAGAGGTGCCAGAACTTGAGCCCAGCGCTGTCGAGGAAGATGTACTGGACGCCGTAGCCGACGAGGCCGAAGGAGGCGCCGACGAAGGCGACGAGCCAGAGCGGCACGTGCAGCGCGGCCACGCCGGAGAACCAGCCGAAGAGCTTGCCGGCGTCGGAGGCGAAGGCGAGGAAGTTGAGCTGCACCTGGGAGATGCTCTTGAGCTCCTTGAGCTGCGACGAGTAGACGGGGAAGTCGGCGTTGGGGCCGTTGATGGTCTGGAGCCAGATGCTGCCGACGAGGCTCACCCAGTGGGCCGAGGACGGCGAAGACATGTCTTCCGTCGTCCGTCCGGGGTGGTGGTGGAGGTGGCGGGGGCACTTGAGCTATAATTATGGGCAGTGGCCGCTAGGTATTTATGCACCTCGGATGGTAAACGAATCGGCGACTAAGTGTCCGACTCGGATGGGTTGTGGCTGTAAATTGCCGGAGATTAAATGTCCGATTCCGATGTGGCGTCAAAAAGCTTGATCGTGTGGCCGGCCGCTAGCCAGTATGCGAGTCGGACAGTAAATCGGGCAACAGTGGCAGGGGCCGAGTTGTGGCGTAAGGCTGGTGCCAGTGCGGGCTGGAAGGGGGGGCGGTAGCGCCGCTACCGCCCGAGGCGGGGCGGTAGGGGGCGGTAGCGGGAGGCGAGAGGCGGCGGCGGGCGGTGGGGGTACCGCCCGGGCTATAGCCCCTGCCGCCCGGGCTATAGCCCGCATAGGCGGGGCGGTAGCAGGGGGTGGGGCGGTAGGGGGGGGGGCGGTAGGGCGGTAGGCGGGGCGGTGGGTTGGCGCCGTGGGGCGGTAGGGGTGGGGCGGTAGGCCAGGAGCCGTTGGGGCCAACGGCTAGCTGACGTGGCGCCCTCCTATTGGTCCACGTCAGCTAGCCGTTGGGGTATCCGTTGCTGCCCAAAAAACCTGAAAAAAAATTCGAAAATTTTGAAAATTGGAGCTGATCCCTCCTATAAATACCCCCCCATATGCTGCACTCAATCCACACCAACTTCATCCTCTCTACTCTTCATTTCCACCCTCTCGACGCCATGTCTTCGTCAAGCAGCACCGATTCGAGCGAGGGACTGGAGGGTGAGCTGATCGCCGGAATGCAGGCGGCAATGGAGGCCGAGTACGAGGCGGCGCTCCAAGCGGTGCCAAGACCGCCGCGGCGCCGTCGACAGTTCATCAGGCGTGATCGTGTTGGCGCCGCCGAGCGGCTCTACGACGACTACTTCGCCCCCCACTGCACTTATCCTCCGAGCTTCTTCCGTCGAAGGTATCGGATGAGGCGATCCCTTTTTCTACGCATTGTGGATAGATTGGGTGAATACTCTCCGTATTTCACCCAAAGAGTTGATGCTCTGAACCGTACGGGTTTTACTCCGCTACAAAAGTGTACTACGGCGTTGCGTCTGTTAGCTTATGGATCCGGTGCTGATACCATAGATGAGTGGCTTAAGTTAGCTAGACAAACTTCGTCAGACTGTCTAGATAACTTCTGTGAGGGCATCATCGACTGTTACGGTGAAGAGTTTTGCCGTCGACCTAACGTCGCGGATACTCAGCGTCTGTTAGCGAAAGCCGAGGAGCGCGGCTTTCCGGGAATGCTAGGGAGCATAGATTGCATGCATTGGCAGTGGAGGAACTGCCCAGTTGCGCATGCCGGTCAGTTCACAAGGGGAGACATCAAACATCCAACCGTAATCTTAGAAGCCGTTGCGTCGTATGATCGTTGGATCTGGCATGCTTTTTTTGGAGTCGCCGGGTCCAACAACGACATCAACGTGCTCAATCAGTCCCCATTGTTCACGGAAGTGCTTAGAGGAGAAGCACCCACAGTGAACTTCACGGTGAATGGACACCAGTACAACTGGGGTTACTACCTTGCCGACGGCATCTACCCCTCCTGGCCGGTGTTCATGAAGGGTGTTACTCTTCCACAAAGTGACAAGCAACGTGTCTTCACTGCTGCTCAATCCTGTTGGCGCAAAGATGTGGAGTGTGCATTTGGAGTGTTGAAGTCTAGATTCAACATTTTAGCAGTTCCCGGACGCTCCTACTCCATGCGCACTCTTGGGTTGATCGTGCGTGCATGTGTCATTCTGCACAACATGATCATCGACGATGAGCGTGGTACCAATTTGGAGAACACCTATGAGACAGTTGCGAGCAACGTCGGGCCTCCAATACATACCAACGCACCACCAAGCCTAGCAGCAAGGATTCAGATGGACAACGAAATGCAGGACTCGCCGATGTATACACAGCTCCAGGGGGATTTGATTGAGCATGTGTGGGCTCATCAAAACTAGATTATGTAATTTTCTCATTTTTATGTAATTTTTATTTATTATTATGTAATCGGTACAATTTTAGTTGAATAAAATAATTTCTTCTATTATTTGCAATGTTTTTAATCTTCAAAATATGTGTTGACGTGGAGGAGAGAGAAAAGCTGATGTGGCAGAGAGAGAATCTTACAGCCCGGGCTATAGCCCGTGCACTGGCACCGTGCCTGTGATAGTGGGGTGATAGTGGTGAGAGAAGGTGACGTGGCAGGGGCTATAGCCCGTGAATAGTGGGCGGTGCATTGGCACCAGCCTAACTGTCACGCCGTTGCGATCGATCTGAACGCGGAGCGTTCGAGCTCAGGTTTCAGAATTCAGACCGCAGTCGGTTGCTTGCAAGACTTGCTGTTCGTGCCGCGGCATGACACATGTTTGCTGATCTAGCTAGGAAGTAATAAATGGCCTAGCTATGGCCCTGTATCGATCGAGTTCCTGGCCCTGATCGCTCGGAGCTGGTTACGGTTTACCCGGCAGCCACGACGGACCAACAGGCCGTCCACAAGCACGGTAGAATGGCTTGCCTTGATCGATGAGTCCAGCTCTCCAGGACGTCACGGTGATTTGCTCCAAGCTAAAGCCAAACCGAACACTGCGATCGGCCAAGAACAATTCTCTCCGATCGGCGGCGCCAGTGTTCGTCAGCGACAGCTCGAAGTTCCCAGACGTTGTGGAGCTACTGCTGCCTATGCGAGTTGGCCTCTTGGCCTGATGCGTACTCGTAGTATATTTGTAGCACGACTGTACTTGCCTACTTCAAATCGGAAACCAGAACCGGAACTGAAACGAATACTCCTACTATCGATCCCTAGCTCTCTATATCACGGATCCTGCCAAAAAGGAAAGATGATCCTACTCCGGTCCAGTTCCACTCTGTCTTCAAGGAGTCTGAATCGGATTCAGTTTTTGGAGATACGGAAGGGAAGGCCGCGATCGACGGAGGACGGGTTCAGTTTCACCTGACAGAGCCGCGAGAGAGCGGGAAAGTATCTCAGGGAGAGATCCGGCTCGAGCGGCGTCGACGTGAAGGCGTTCCCCGCCACTCGGGCGGATCTCAGCTCCAATACATTGAACCGCCGGGAGGGAGTACCGGTGTGGCCTGAATCCATGGCGCGTCGCCTCCCGCCGGTCGCGCTCAGTCCCCGCCGGCCACTTTCACCGTCGCCGTTGTTTCCATGAAGCAGTTATTATGCCATGTTGCCGTCACCCCGCACGTACGGTTAGCTCCCCCGGCCGGTGTGCGCCTGCTCATTCATGTCCGGCCGCGCTCACAGCTGCCACCATGGCAACGGCGGTGATGTCAGGCCGCGTAGAAACAGGGGCGTGAACTCGTGTCCCGCTTCCCAGCCATGTCTGCCTGAATGAATCCGGCACTCGCATCCAGGCCGGCCGCGGACCGGCTTCAACCTGACGCTCAACAACAATCAATCACCGCTGCCACTTAGGTCAGGGTGACATCACGGCATACGGCGGCGCCCGTTATCTGGATCATGCATCCGCCCATGTATCTGTACGGAGTGCAGCCTGGCCATACCTGATGCCTAAGGGCATCTCCAGCGGGAGTGCTCATTTGCCGGACAAAAACGGGACAAATATGTCCATTTGAGCAGCGGTCCGGCAGCACGGACATGTCCATTCGGGGTGTGCACCCAGCGGTGCCTGCTCATTTAGACACGGACATGGATTTTTTTGGAGACCCAGCGGTGCGCGCCCGCGGCCGCCTCGCCGCCCCATCTCCTCCAGCTCGAGCTCGCGGCCAAGCCTCCCCGACGACCTGCCCAGGACGAACCTCGCCGCCCCGCGCGCCCTGGCGAGCCTCGCCGCCCCGCCCGCGGCCTCCTCGCCGCCCCGCGCGCCCTGGCGAGCTCGCGGCCTGCGCGCCCGCGCGCCCGCGGCCGCCTCGCCGCCCGCGGCCACCGTGCAGCCCCAGGACGCGTTGGGCAGGAAGTAGGGGCCCTCCTCGAAGCCGCCGTTCTTGAGCATGTTGCCCTTGGTGAGCGTGGGCGGGTAGAGCGTCCTGATGGCGACGGCGTCGATGAGCGGGCCGCACGCGGGGTCCTCCTCGACGCCCGGGTTGTGGATGACGAGCTCCACGACGTCGAGCTTGGCCTTGAAGGCCCAGGCGTAGGAGTCCCAGCCGTTGCTGCCGTAGATGGTCTGCATGGGGAGCACGCCGGACTCGGGGCTGACGGAGATGTTGATGGCCTCCGCCTGGGCGCAGGTGCGCGCGGCGCTGAAGGTGACGGCGTAGTAGGAGCCCCGGGTGACGGAGAGGCGCTGGAGGATGGAGGCCTCATTGCCCAGGCGCACGGCGTGCGCGCCCTGCGGCACCACCAGGAGCATGTCGCCCTGCTTGTGCCCGGACTCGATGTACTCCACGAACCCCGACGTCTGCCAGTTGGGGATGTACTCCAATCAACGCGTCCTGGGGCGTCCCGGCGAGGTGCGGCGGGCAGAGCGCGGGCGCGCGGCGAGCGGCCGGGCTCGCCCTCGACGCGGCTGGCCTCGCGTGGAGCTCGACGCGGCCGGGCTCGCCCTCGATCCGGCGCTCTCGCTCGATGAGGACGCCTAGGAGGCCGGGGACGAGGAGGACGCGCACGCGGTGGGGGAGGCGACCTCGACGCGGCGAGCTGTGCGGGCGGGCGCGCGGCGAGCTGGGCGGGCGCGGGGCGAGCGCGCGTCGAGCTGGGTGGGCGACCGACTACCGGCGAGAGACGACTGGCCACCGGCGAGCGAGGTGCGGCGGCCGCAGGCCAGCGGCGACCGGCGAGCGCGCGGGCGAGCAGCGACCGGCGAGCTCCGCGAACGCCACCGTGTGGAAAAAAGAAAGAGGAGAGAGAGTGGGTGGGTAGGTGGGGAGAGAGAGGGGCTGACATGTGGGGTGGGTTCGTATTTGCGTGGACAGAAACGCGTCCGTGGACTGTCCGAGGCTGCTCAAATCTGACCCAAATTTGGGTCAGATTTGAGCAGACTCGGACAAAAAACGGACCCAGGCCTGAGATGAGCAGCCCCGCTGGGGGCTCGTTTTGTCTGGGGCTGCTCAAATCCGGCCTGTCCGGGCCAAATGAGCAGCCCCGCTGGAGATGTCCTAACAATTGAACTCGTTCTGCATTCAGACAGCCTCCGGCCGGTCATGAATCTGTACTGAGCTGCAATTGTCGCTCGACAGATGATGGCGTGCGTCGTGTTGAGCTGAACCAACACGTGGAAACGTATACTCATGTCCAACATGATTTCCGTTCCGGCCGAGATATCCAGAGCCTATGGTTTGGCACGCAAATCACATTCACCCTCCAGGTTCAGGTTCACACCTGTAAAAATCTGCTGATAAGATCACTCTGACCAAATGCTGATCTCATCCGGCGATACGAGGACGACATAAGCTTTGACCGGGCCTGAACGAGTCGACACTTTCAGGTTACGAGAAAACAAGCCACATGCTCTAGGATTCGAAAAGAGACTACATACATAGTTCATATTCGGTTGCCCTGTCGTCTGAAGCACTTCTGTCACGATCTTCATCGGTTGGGTAAAGATCCATGTGCAGCCTTACGAGTGCCAGCCATGGTGATGTAGGATGTAGTAGCTCACACTAGGGTAACCCGACATTCAGAATCCCCGGAGTTCTGGTCAGGCTTATACGAGTGGGGAATTAGGAGGCTCAAAAGGAGAGAATGCTTAATGATGCATGCCATTTGCATGATGCTGGCGTGAAGATACCACATGTTCTGTTCTCAGAAGCCAGTTAGGTGCATCAAATCTGAAGTTCCAAGGCAAGGGAAAGTCAAACAGTTTCTGTTGTGGCATGGCGAAGGTTCGGTCATGACTGTGTATCACTCATTATTTGTTCGTGCTCACTGTCGTCACGATTCAGAGTCCCGTACTCAACTATTTTTGCGGCGCCCCGCGATCCCAGGAGATTTGTGCGAGCGTTTGGAAACTGGAGTGAACTTCAGAGAGCGAGAGCAGACAATAGTTGAACACCGCACTGAGACCAAACAGATTCGATCAGTAGCGTCTCCGTCTCTCAGAGAAATTGAAGGAATCCACTACGGGGAAACTAGAGGCCGTTGCGTAATGCCGTCCAGAAGGTGGCGCGGCGCCCAACACAAGTGCCCATCTCGACCTCGCCTGCGACAAGGACAACAGTACCATTGAACGCCGCTCAGCCGCTGCCGTGCCGTCGAGGAGGGGGGCCTTCCCGGCTGCCGGCGGCCAACGGCAGGCCGAGATGTCCGCACCCCTCGGGCAAGGAGTAGTTCGTTAGGCTTTGCCGCTAATCGCGAAGTTGTTGGGCCCAGTTGTCTAAACCTCCCTCGAAGTCGAAGGCTGGATTGTTAGAAATGGGGATTGAGACAATATATGGGCTGGGCCTAATGTTCGACCCAGATTGTGTTGAATTTATGGCGGGCTTTAGGACAGGTCAACTGTGGAGGAGGGGGCTAGGATTATCCAGGAAGCAGCGCTGGCGCAACATGCTCGCACACGTGCCCGTCTGGAAGGCCATCAGGAGAAGGATGATGAAGATGATGTTGATGTTGTGGGTTGATTTACTCGTCTGGAAGAATGCTTCGGTTTATCTTGTGGGTTTTGCCACCTGCGTGTGGATGTGGATTGTGACAAGTACCCCTGTTTCTCGTTTTAAACTCTCTGTTTTGGCCTTGTCGTGGCTGGTTATTTCTGTTAGGTCTCATTACTCGTAGTTGGGGGTTTAAGACTTCTTTCATCTTGCTTGGGGGCTCTCCTCCTCCTCTGTGGGGGGAGATGTCTGTTTCCAAGTCTTGATGGTTATTTTCTTTTTGTGTTGTTCTGTAAAACTAAGACTCTGTTCTGTTGTCTCACGATAATGGAACCCGGCGTGTGTCGTATGTAAAAAAAATGGTGGGCTTTAGGCCATAGCAAATTTATTACTGATATTTTGTTCACATTTACACAATAAAAACATTCATGTTATTTTCAAGAATATGAAAATTTTAAAATTAAAATATAAAGAAACCAAAGGGAAATCAGAAACAAAAAGTGTTTGTAGAAAATGACAAAAAATAAAAAATAAAATTAAACTAGAAAAGGGGTTGGGAGGGTACAGTTCTTTCCCACTATGCCTTCCTACAACAAATTTACGGCCTTTGAACTTTTTACAAATTGAAGGAGCACTTGATAGAAAACAAACCCCATCAAAAGTTCAGTAAATAAGAACCTACAAAAAATTAAATAATAGATGAACAAAGGATTATGCTTAATAATGTCCTTTTCTAGTAGTCCCACCGTCCCATAATATAAGATATTATTTCAACCAAATAAGAGAATTTTGTTGTGATGGGGACAGAGGGAGTACTCACTAATTTCAATGTCGGATCTACAGGTTGAATGACTCAATAGTTAGGGTGAGAACTTTGAATCAGAATTTTCATTGCTAATTTCAATGTTGGATTGCACGTTGAGTGTCTCAATAGTTAGGGAGTGTTTACCGGTCACAACATTTTGAATTTTCAAGCCAAAAGTTTAAATTTCATTGAGCGCTTTTCAAATGTGAACTTGGGGTTGTTGACATGCCGGATGTAATAACCCTCTGATCTTTGTCCACCTGTATCCTCCTCAATGGCGTACCTGGTTGCAGAATATTCAACAGAAGGGGGCTGCGACAAGGGGAGCCTCTCTCCCCCCAGCTTTTCATTGCAGCCATGGAAGTTTTCCATTACATGGTCAAGAAAGCGGTGGACCTAGACCTGTTATCCCCACTCTCCACCAGGGGGCTGAAGCAGCGTACGTCCATCTATGCGGATGATGTGATCACATTTGTGCGCCCCACATTTGACGACCTAGGAGCACTAGAAGGGATTCTAGAAGACTTTGGCTTGGCTTCAAGGCTAAGGACTAACTTCAACAAGTGCTCGGCTCACCTGATTCACTGCGGAGACGTGGAGTTCGCATTGGTCAATCAGATCATGCGCTGCCCGATGCTCCCATTTTCCCTCAGCCATGGGCTTCCCTCTCCCTCAGGAAGCCCACAGCGGCGCAGCTTCAACACCCGGTGGATAGTATGGCAGGAAACCTTCCTCAGTGGCGTGAGGGGCTGCTTAACAGAGGTGGGCGTCTTGACCTGTTCAAGACTATGCTTTCAGCCACTCCCATCTTTGCGATGATGCCCCTCGACATCCCGATTGAAACTCTGGAAGAGCTGGAAAAATACTCAGAGCCTTTCTTTGGAAGGGCAGGAGAGAGGTTCACGGTGGAAACTGCGTAGTTGCATGGGATGAGGTATGCATGCCCAAATGCCTCGGGGGACTAGGTATCCCCAAATTACGAAAAGGACACAGATGTGGCCTAGAGGCGGGGTTGATGAATAGGCGTTTAAAAATAATTATGGTTAAGGCTTGAATAAATGCGGAATAAAACTAGCATTTAATTTATCAAGTCAAAACCTAAACAAACTATGTTCACCTATGTGCACCAACAATTTATGCTAAACAATTCAAGAAACTATATGATAGCAAGATATGTTACTTCAAACTCGATGGCTATCACAAAGTAAATTGCATAAGTAAAGACGTCGAGTATAGAAATAACTAAGACACACGGAGATGATGATTTATCCCGAAGTTCACTTCCCAATGGAAGTCAATCTCTGTTGCAGAGGTGTGGAGTCACAATGATTCTAAGCGCCCAATGGCTCACCTTATTCTCCTCGTGCCTCCACCAATGCAGAGAGCCACGATCCACTAGCGGACCTTTGAGGGTGGTCACCGATCCTGTACAAGGTTGGAGCAATCTCCACAACTTAATTGGAGGCTCCCAACAATATCCCGCGAGCTACCAGAGCTCTGAGATAGCAACAAGGTCCCGAGAGCTTCCAAATCTCTAAGACAACAACAACCGTCTAGAACACTCCAAGTACCCAAGAGGACAAGCTCAAGGGCACCTCAAGAACCCAAGAGTAACAAGCTTTGTCAACTTTCACTCGAACGAATCCTCGTGGAGAACTCAAACTGATGCAACCTATGCAATGACAAGAACACAAGAAGTGCTCAAATACTTCTCTCTCAAATCCCACGAAAGCAACAAATTTTATGGGGGGGGAAGAGAGGAAGAATAAGGAAGAACTCAACAAATGAATCCATAAGATCTAGATCCAAATACTTCCCCTCACTAAGAGGAGAGATGTATTGGTGGAATAAGAGCATCTCTAGCAGACCCTTTATCCCGCCAACCTGTAAAACGCAGATAAGGGGCGGAAAAAAGCATTTTAAGGGGTGGTTTTGGATGCGGCAGAACAAACCCCGCAAATCAGTGTGGTAAAACAGTATATTCTTGGAGTATTATTTCAGTCTTCTTCCTCCTCCAACACCACTGTAAATTCCCCAACCCCCCCCACCCGCCGCGGCGCCGTGTAGGAATCAATCACATCGAGCTAGCTCTTCCTCCCATGGCCATGGCTCCGCACATTGCCTTCCACCTCCCCTTCCCCTTCCCATCCACCTCCCGCCGGCCGGCCAGAACCCTAGTGAAAGATCATCTTCCGTTTTGATAATTGATGACAACGTAACTAAAGGACTAATATTTATTTTGAGTATATGCAGGGTCTATTTTATACTTCACAATATGCCCGATACTATCCATAATATCCTTAAGGGCATCATAATAATTCTCCAAAGGAAAAGAGCTCGAAAAGACAGACCTGGGAAACAGTTTCTACAGGCAGCGGTAGTACTGGTGAAACCACTGGTAGTACTGCCCCCTGATGTTTCCTAGCACAACCCGAGGCAGGGTAATGCGGTGGCGGTACCTCCGCCAAAACTCCCTTCGGGTGGCTCTTGGCGGACCCTGAAGCGGATGTCACCGGTGGTACCGGTGGGCGGAACCTCCGGTGTTCCCACCGGTACGTCCGCCCCTTCAACGAGCGGTTTGCCACCGGTGGAGCTACCGGTAGTGGTTCCGCTAAAAACACGTTAGGGTGCCACATCGTGCATGCTAGGGCGGAACCCACCGGTAGTACCGGTGGGCGGTACCTCCGGTGTTCCCACCGGTAGCTCCGTGCCTGGAGAACCAACTAAGGGGAAGAGGAGCCACGCGGGCTCCAAACGAAAAAGACCACCGGTAGTACCGGTGGAAACACCAGTACCTCAGGTGCTACGTGGGATTCCCAACGGCCAGATTGGGGAAGGGGGATTTAAAGCCCTTCCCCTACCTCTTAAATGCTAAGCTTGTCACACTCTCTCTTAGCCATTAATGCAAGCTTCAACCTCCTAGATCCCCCTCTCCAACCACCCAATCACTCCATAACTTTGTGGAGAGCTAGAGGAGACCTAGATCCGTGATTTCACCAAAGGAATTGCAAATCCATCCACCACATCCTAGTAGATTTAGAATCCTACTTGAGGCCTAGAAACCTTAGTAGATTTCGTGCTTGGATCTTCCACCTTGTTGCAAAGAAGCTTCAGATTGTTTGAGAGCCTCCATCCATCTTGTGGAGTGTCCTCAACCTTGTGTAAAGGTTTGGTCAACGCCTTCAAGTCGACTTCATAGTGGAAACGAGAATCTCCCTCACCGGAGAAGCTCAAGGAGAATAAGGTATGCACATCCGTGCTATTGAGGAGTTCCTAGGGTGCTCCCCACCTCTCCAACGTAGATGTACTTCTCTTTGAGAAGGAACTATGGGAAACATATCCTTGTCTCTTTGTTTACACTCGTGGTTTATCTTGTTACCTTTCATTTTACTTCTGTTGCGTATCATATCTTGTATCACATAAGTTGCTCGCCTAGATGCACATCTAGAGAACCTTGTATTACTTGTTTATCCCGAACTAAAAAGAAAACAAAGAAAAATTGGTAGTCAACATATTCACCACCCTTTTAGTTGACCATAGTGCACTTTCAATTGGTATGAGAGCCCTGTCCTTACTAAGGGCTTAACCACCTAAGAGTATAATGGTGAAAGTGAGCCCGACGCTTCTAATGGGGAAATCGCCAAAATGGCTGACACTATA
The DNA here is from genome assembly GCA_028641055.1 of Alopecurus myosuroides. Classification (NCBI taxonomy): domain Eukaryota; kingdom Viridiplantae; phylum Streptophyta; class Magnoliopsida; order Poales; family Poaceae; genus Alopecurus; species Alopecurus myosuroides. Next base: position 190,531,904 of record CM054058.1, read on the forward strand.
ACTAACCTACAAGAAACGGTTGGAACTATCCAAGCTGAATTATCCAAGGTTATCTCTAGTGTTGGCTCAGAGGTTTTTAGCATAAAGAAGATGTTGGAGGCCATGATGGGGAAAACCAAGGAGTCCGAGGAACTCCCCTCCAACACCGATGATGTTAGCTCGGATGATGATTCCATTCCGTACATCGCCAAAATGGAAGCTAACATTGCTTTAGCCAAGGAAAAACCGATAAAAAGGCTAAGAGCGATGGAAGTTCCGAAGGCTCCAAGTCTCAAACGGCTAATGGTTCGGGGTCTAACTCAAGAGTTCCACCGCCTTCCAATTATGACTCTATTCATCCCATTGCTACTATGCCACACATTTTAAATGATGTACTTCCTCCCATGCTTAACACTAATGAATTTTATTCTTGGAAGTTCGATATGGAGTACCATATTTCTGGCTCTTGCACCGCCTTGTGGAGAAGTGTTCTCCATGGGTTCCATCCTCATGATGCAAGCAACTTGACTCCAAGAGAGGATATTGAATTTCAACTCAACAAGACCTCTCTTGTCACTATTCAAAAGGCCCTTCCAAGAGAACATCTCGAACACATCCGCGGTATCAAGACCGCCAAGGAGGCTTGGGATAAACTTGACACCCTGTTCCAAGAAAATGCTAGCATCCAATCCTTCAAGTATGATGTGGCACTTGCCAAGTTCGAGAACTTCGTCATGCTAGAAGATGAAAGTCCCGAGGAGCTATATAGAAGATTTGTCACCCTTGCCAACCAATTGAGGTACTTTGGGAAAGAGGAAATCTCCGATGTGTGGATCAAGAGGAAGTTTGTCAAGGCCATAACTCCTTTTGAGAGGAACCTATCCACTAGCATCCGAACAAGATCGGACTACAATTCACTCAACTCCATTGGCGTTCTGAGTGAGTTCATAGTCATATCCTTATCTCACAAGAGTGCGGATGATGCTCTCGCCCGCTCAAGAGGAATTGGGAAGTCCCCCAACCTCTCTTTGAAGTCTAAGGAGATTGCTCGGATAGAATAAGTTGATTAGGTGAACAAGACTATGAAGACACATACAAGGGTGCTCACAAGTGTATCGCTCTTGCCATGCACGACTATTGGAAGAGATGGGAGGCTCATAAGGCCGGTGCCCCTAGACCCTCGAGAAACGAGGTATACAAGAAGAAGGGGGAACGGCCAAGGACATGCTACAATTGTGGAAGTGCAAATCACTCCGTCAAAGAGTGTCCTTTTGATCCAAGAGAAGAGAATGAAGGCAAGCTCGTTCGCAAGGACAAGACAAAAGCTCCACAAAACAAGAACCTTGCTAGAAGAGTCCCAAGGGATCTATATGTTCAAGAAGGGCCCACATTGGAAACATACTATTCCGAAGATGAAGGAGAAGATGAAGTCGTTGGTGTGTCCCATGTCGCCATAGCTACGTCTTCCTCTTCATCGGTCTCTCTATTCGAATCCCCCAATGAGAAGGCATTGATCGGACCTACATGTCTCATGGCAAAAGCCACCGCGGTAATACCTTCCACCTCCAAGACTATTGCAACTAGTTCTCCCTCATTATTGAATTGTGTTGAAAATATTGTTGATGATGATGAGGAGGCCAAGAATCTAGGCTCTTGGTTATCTAGCCTTGAAGGTGAAACCAAAGAAAACGTAAAGGCCCTTTTGAGGCAACTTCATGATGCTAACTCTCTTATAGATGAGAAGGAAGATATCATCATGACCTTGGAGAGTTATGGTGGTGGCCATGAGAACAATGACAAGAAGCTTGTAGAAGCTCTTGAGAAAGAAAGATCCATGAGAGCCTCTCTTGAAGAAATACTATCTAGTCTAGAAGGGACCTATGTTATTAGTGTTTCCAAACTTAGGAAGGATAATGAAAATCTCTTGATCTACTGAAAACTTTTGAAGAAGAAGAGTTGAAGCTAGGAATGGCTCATGAGAGACTTGTTGAGCGTCATGGAAAACTAGAAAACTCTTAAACAAATTCATGACAAACTCACCATGTCTTGGAATAAGCTTCTATCTCAACAATCTTATAAGCAAGTGATACCTTCCTCTAATAGCATTGTTATCATTCCTACCTCTTGTACTACTACTAACATTGTAGGAAGAGAGAAAATTCTCAATGATTCAATAAGCTCTCAAGGAGCTAAGAAAGGGAAGGAAGGAATTGAGTTTGTTGCCAAGTCAAACAAGAAGACCAACAATATCACCTCTTCCTCTCAAAATGTTGTCTTTGTGAAAGAGGGAGAGGTGACAAAGGAGAATGAGACCAACACCATTGTGGGAGGTGATACCTCTGGGGGGAGCATCACTCACAATGACTTTGCTGCAAAATATAACCCCTCTTATGTTCTTATGAAATCTAGAGATGGTCATGTTTATGCTAAATACGTTGGTAATTCTTATGGTGATGATTATCATTGGACTATTTGGGTTCCTAAGACCCTTGTTACTAACAAAAGAGGACCCATTGAAGGATGGGTACCTAAATCAAGAAATTGATCTCTTGTACGGAAGTGCTTCCGGGTTGGGTAGATGGACAGTGGATTGTGGTGCATCCCAACATATGACCGGAAGCAATGACACAATGAGTAATATTGAACCTCCACCATATCTCAATTGCGTCACTATTGGTGACAATTCTGAGCTTAAGGTATTGGGACGAGGCAAGGTGGCTATCTCAAATGATTTATCAATTGAGAATGTTCTCCTTGTTGAGTCCCTTGGTTATAACTTGATGTTCATTCTCCAACTTGCAAATTGTGTCTTTACCTCTTTCTTTAATAAAGAGAATGTGATTGTCACTTGGGAAACAACTCTTAAAGTATCCTTTGTTGGGTTTGTCGAGAACGACATGTATGTAGTGGACTTCTCTAAAGGAGACATGTGTGCCGCGACATGCCTAATGGCTAAAGTTGATGTGGGTTGCCTTTGGCACCGCCGGTTAGCCCACACCAATATGAGTATGTTGCATGATCTTCAAAGTGGCAATCATGTTCTAGGACTAACCTAGGCTAAGTTTGCTAAAGATCGTGTGTGTAGCTCTTGCGCCTTTGGGAAACAACATGGAGAACTCCACCCAACCAAGACCACTATCTCCACCACAAGAATTATCGAGCTCATTCACTTGGATCTCTTTGGTCCACTATCCTATGATAGTATCAGAGGAAAGAAGTATTGCTCGGTAATAGTGGATGACTATTCAATATATTGTTGGGTGTATTTCTTCAAGAGGAAGAGTGAGACTCAAAAGAGAGTCATCGAGTTCATCACATTAGTTGAGCGCCAACACAATGCTTCCATATTGGCCATCCGGAGTGATAATGGCTCGGAGTTCAAGAACTATACCATTGAGGGTTTTGTTAGTGAAGAGGGCATTTCTCATCAATATGCCACTCCCTATACCCCTCAACAAAATAGTGTAGCGGAAAGGAAGAACCGGACTTTTATGGATCCGGCTAGGACAATGATTGTGGAGTTTTCTTCTACTTTTAACTTTTGGGCCGAAGCCGTCTCCACGGCTTGTCATGCTACCAACCGGTTATATCTCCGCAAGATCTTGAGCAAGACATCCTATGAGATTCTCACGGGTAAGAATCCGGACGTATCTTACTTCAAAGTCTTTGGTTGCAAGTACTTCATTCGCAAGAAAGGTAAACGCTTGTCAAAGTTTGAGACCAAATCTTATGAGGGTATCTTTGTTGGCTATGCCACAAATGCTAACGCCTATAGAGTCTACAACAAGTCCACCGGACAAGTTGAACAAGCTATAGATGTGGTGTTTGATGAGGATAACGGCTCCCTAGGGGGGCGTATAGATCATGGTGTTGTAGGAGATGCAATTCCTCCCATCGTCATAAGAATACTGGGGATTGCTTAAATAATACCCATTGAGGGTTACCGGATGACAGAGGGAGAAGGACTATGCCCCCACTCAAGTGGAGCCATTGACTACACCCATTGATACACAAGCTACCCAACAAGATGCACCAAGCCCTCTAGCTAATGATCAAGGTCAAGAAAGTGATCAAGGCCAAGCTAATGATCAAGGTCAAACAAGTGATCAAGGCCAAGCTACTCATCAAGGTCATGATCAAGGTCATATCATTGTTGAGAGAGCTCAACCTAGTGGTGATCCTTAACCCATTGATGATCAAGGCCAAGATGAAGATGGACATGACTCTGATGAAGAAGGTGATTCTCAAGCAATATACAAGGAATCTTTGGAGGAGATTCTAGCTCGTAGAGCAAAGAGAAGGCTAGAAAATCTTGAACAAGCGGGTCACATGGAGGACAAGATTCTTCGGCAAGTTCGTGGAAGGGTTGTCACTAGGAAGAAATTGGCGGAATTTAGCAAGGTTCATGCTTTTGTCTCTTTCATTGAGCCTAAGAAAGTCTACGAAGCTCTCGAAGATCAAGATTGGCTTTTAGCCATGCATGATGAACTCAACAACTTCGAGCGCAACAAGGTTTGGAAGTTAGTGCCAAGACCCAGGGATTGAAGAATGTTATTGGCACCAAATGGGTGTTCAAGAACAAGCAAGATAAAGATGGTATTTTCATTCGCAACAAGGCAAGATTGCTGGCTCAAGGGATTTCTCAAGTCGAAGGTGTTGATTTCGGTGAAACCTTTGCCCCCGTAGCTCGTCTTGAATCTATTTGCATCTTACTTGCTTATGCATATTGATATATCCGTTTTGCATCACTATTTTATATTGTTATTTTATTTAATTAATCGATATATTTCATGTTATAATGCATCACTTATGTTATTTTATGTTATTTTGCATGTTTCATAATTTTTGGAGAATAAACACTGGAACTAGAAATCTGGTGGAAAAAGCACCGTTGAGTTAACCTATTTCAGAAGTTCAGAAGAAGAGGGGGGGGACACTGGAGATGTCTTAGAAGTTCAGAGGAGGAGGCTATCCATAAGGCAAGCCAGAGGGGGCCACCAGGGGCCCACACCATGGGGTGGCGCGCCCCCGCCCCCTTGGTCGCGCCGCTACGTGGTGTGGCCACCCTGGCCTACCTCTAGTTGATCCCTTTCGCGTACTTGACCCCCAGGGAACCCTAAGCCCCAGACTATCATAGAAGAATTGTTCTGCCGCCGCCTCGGGGCAGAAAACACCAGAGAGAAAAGCTCTCCAGCAGGGAGAAATCTGCCAGGGAAATTCCTCTCCGGAGAGGGGAAATCATCGCCATCGTCACCGTCATCGCTCCGGGCATCACCAAGATCGGCATCGTCATCATCATCACCACCAGCACCATCACCCTCATCATCCACCTTCATCCCGCTGTAACAATTATGGGCCTTTATCGTTGTTTTACATTGGATCTCTCTCCCGGTGTGGATTACTTGTTAGTAGTTGATGCTTGTGAGATTTATCGGTTTTAGCACTTTATTACCAGATTGTTATTATCCATTATATCACCCCTAATTATGATCCATATGATGTCTTGTGAGTAGTTTGTTTAGTTCTTGAGGACATGGGAGAAGTCATGATGTTAGTAGTGAAGTTATGTTGAAGTAATATCTCGTGGTTCGGTATTTAAGTTGTGGTGCTATTCTTCTAGTGGTGTCATGTGAACATCGACTACATGATACTTCACCTTTATGGGCCTAGGAGGATGAATTGTGTATTTGGATACTAATTGGGCGGTTGTGGGAGTGGCAGAAACCTAAACCCCCGTTAGGAAACCAATGCACGAGGGAGCGTAGAATCCCGGAGTTTTAAGGTTGTGGTTAGATTTATCTTAATTACTTTCTTGTATTTACGGATGCTTACGAGGGGTATAATCACAAGTATGTATTAGTACTAGTTGGGCGGTTCATTAGCATAGGTTCACCCACACAACACTTCACGAACCAATGGATATTAATCAACTGTAACGAAGCGAAAACACTTGACGAAATTCCCATGTGTCCTCAAGAGCGTTTGGTAGTCATAAGTAGAACAACTGGCTTGTCCTTTGCTCTCAAAAGGATTGGGCCACTCGCTGCAATATTATTTGTTGCATATTATTTACTCGCACTTTATTTATCTGCTATATCAGAAACCTCCAAGAAAAACCGTTTGCTAGCGTTTATAGTGAATCCTCTATCCAACCTGATTGTCAACACCTTCTGATCCTCGTTGGGTTTGACACTCTTATTTACCAAAATTACTACGATACACCCCCTATACTTGTGGGTCATCAAGACTATTTTCTGGCGCCGTTGCCGAGGAGTGAAGTGCTATTGGTAAGTGGAATTGGTAAGAGAGACTTTTACTGTGAGTGTTGTTTTTATTTTTGTCTGTTGTTTTATTTCATTATGGAGAATAATTTTGGTTCTCTGTTTAGGGGTACTTCTACCGTTACTACTAGGGTAGTAGGTAACCCGTTATCTACTGAATTAGATCCTTATAAAATACCTACGAAAATTGTTGGACGTGTTATGGATAACTGCTATTACGGTGATGGAACTGTCCATCCCGGTGATCATTTGCTCTTTATACATGAATTATGCGAGTTATTCAGGTGTGCAGGTATTACAATGGACCAAGTTAAAAGGAAATTATTTTCTTTATTTCTGAAAGGAAGAGCCGCCGAATGGTCCAAATTGCTGAAGAATGGTGAATCTATTGGATGGGAGGAAATTGTTCCTCTCTTTTATTCTAAATTCTATCCTCCTAGTGAGATTCATAAAGACCGGAATCAAATCTATAATTTCTGGCCTCATGATGGAAAGAGTATTGCCCAAGCGTGGGGGAGAAAGAAGTTATTAATGCTAAAATGTCCCGTTCATGAACTCCCGCGTAATATTGTTATCAATAATTTTTATGCAAGGCTTTCTCTTCATAATAAGGATTATTGGATGCTTCTTGTTCTGGATCGTTCACACGTATGAAGGAAGAAGCTAAATGGGATCTTCTTGACCGTATTCAAGAAAACACTGAAGGATGGGATAATGACAAATGCAGAAAGTCAGGTATCAATTATGATTATGAATGCATTAAATCTTTTATGGGAACCAATGATTTCTATAATGTTAGTGCTATTTGTGGTCTTGATTCTCAAATCTTTGCAAACTGTCTTAAAGATTTTGCCTCTATCTTGATATTCCTAAAAAGGATTATCACAAGTACCATGCACCTTATAAAGATATTGTTCCTGCTAGTAATATGGAAGTGCATGTTGTTAATCCTGCTGTTCCTGAGCCTTATATAGAAAAAAATGCCTTTCTCTGCTAAGGTGAAAGAACACTCTATGGTGGATAGTGTGGTTAATAAGAGTAATAAGAAATCTATTGAACCCGATGAACAAATAACTATTGAACCTGCTGTAGCAATAGTAAAAGATCTCGTTTGTGGAAATGTGGAGGATGAACACATTGTCTTCTGTGAGGATGCTTCTAATATTGTTTCCCATCCTCATAGACCTAAGAAAGCTAGTGTTCCTATGCTTTCTGTTAAGATTGGTGATCATTGCTATTATGGTATTGACCTAAGAATACCTTATGAGCTTTATAGAGAAATTATGCATGAAATTGGTTCTTGTGAGCTTGAAGATATTGACGTGGCTATTCCGCTTGCTAATAGAGAAACTATTTTTCCAATTGGTATTGTTAGAGATGTGGAAGTTTTATGTGGTAAGACTAAATATCCCACTAATTTTCTAGTACTTGGTAAGGCTGCTAGTAAGACTTGTCCTATTATTTTTGGTAGACCTTTCTTGAACACTTGTGGTTCTATTATAGATTATAAAAGAGAGAAGATTTTGACTAAATTTGATGGAAAATCTTATGAGTTCAATTTCTCCAAATTTGCTAGAGCACCTTATGAATCTAAATTTCCTGATGATAATTGTAAAGTTGAACAACTTGCTTCTATTGCTCTTGCTCCTAACAATGCTTTGCAGCAATATATGGAGGACCATGAGAGTGATGTCTTTATGGAAGAGAGAAATGATATTGACGATATTCTTCTTCGTCAACAGGTGATACTGAAACATAATTTACCTATGGAAGACTTGGGTACCACATTACCACCCAAGGAGGATCTTGTCTTTGATTAAAAACCTTTGCCTGATGATCTTAAAGATGCTTATATTGATGATAAGAAAATATATCCTGTTATTATTAGTGCTAAACTTTTAGGTGAAGAAGAGGAAAGATTATTGGGAATTCTGAAGAAACACCGTGGAGCTATTGGATATACTCTTGATGATTTGAAGGGAATTTCTCCTACTATATGTTAGCATGATATTAATATTAAACCTAATGCAAAGCCAATTGTTGAACATCAACGCCGTTTAATTCCTAAGATGAAGGAAGTGGTAAGGAATGAGGTATTACAAATTCTTGATGCTGGTATTATTTTTCCTATTGCTGGTAGTAGATGGGTGAGCCCTGTGCATTGTGTCCCTAAGAAGGGAGGAATGACTGTTGTGCCTAATGAAAACAATAAGCTCATTCCACAAAGAGTAGGAGTTAGTTATAGAATGTGCATTGGGTTTAGAAAGGTTAATAAATTTACTAAGAAAGACCATTATCCGTTACCCTTTATGGATCAAATGTTAGAGAGTTTGTCTAAGAAAACTCATTTTTTCTTTCTTGATGGTTATTCTGGGTTTGTCAAATTGCGGTTAGGAAGAAAGATCAAGAGAAAACAACCTTTACTTGTCCTTATGGTACTTATGCTTATAGACATATGGCTTTTGGTTTGTGTAATGCTCCTGCTACTTTTCAAAGATGCATGTCTGCTATTTTTCATGGTTTTTTGTGAAGAAATTGTGGAAGTATTCATGGATGATTTCTCAGTCTATGGAACTTCTTTTGATAATTGTTCGCACAACCTTGATAAATTTTTGCAGAGATGTGAGGAAACTAATCTTGTTCTTAATTGGGAGAAATGACACTTTATGGTTAATGAAGGAATTGTTCTTGGACATAAATTTTTTGAAAGAGGTATTGAAGTTGACAGAGCTAAAGTGGAAGCAATAGAGAAAATGCCCTGTCCTAGGGATGTTAAAGGTATTCGTAGTGTTCTTGGCCATGCTGGTTTTTATAGGAGGTTTATTAAAGATTTCTCTAAAATATCAAAGCCTCTTACTAATCTTCTTTAAAAAGATGTACCATTTGTTTTTATGACGATTGTAAGGAAGATTTTCAAACTTTAAAAGAAGGCTTTAACTACTGCTCCTATTATTCAACCACCTGATTGGAATTTACCTTTTGAAATTATGTGTGATGCTAGTGATTTTGTTGTAGGTGTTGTTCTTGGACAGCGCGTAGATAAGAAGTTGAATGTTATTCATTATGCTAGTAAGACTCTTGATGTTGCTCAAAAGAATTATGCTACTACTAAAAAAGAGTTCATAGTTGTAGTTTTTGCATGTGATAAGTTTAGAGCTTATATTGTTGATTCAAAAGTTACTATTCATACTGATCATGATGCTATTAGATACCTTATGGAAAAGAAAGATGCTAAGCCTAGGCTTATTAGATGGGTGTTGCTTTTACAAGAGTTCGATTTGCATATTGTGGATAGGAAGGGTGCTGAAAATCCTGTTGCTGATAACTTGTCTAGATTGGAAAATATTACTGTTGACCCTATTCCTGTTAATGATAGTGACGTGGGGATGACTCCTGGACCTGTCGGGTGAGCCTACCCAGTCCAAGGCCCAAGGCAAGGCGTTGTCCCGATGTTCTATAAGGCCCAATACAGACCCACCCGCAAGACTTGCGGGTCAAGAAGGAAAACTCCTACCGACCTAGAACTAGGGTTTGTAACCCCCCAAACACGGTTTGAGACCTAGCTATCTATAAAAGGCTAGTAGAACCACCGAGGGGGGGGGGGTCCAATCTACTTTGCACCACCATAGCCATAAGCTCGAGATCAATCTCTCGGCTGGCGCACCCACCTTTGTAATCGGTCTACTGAAAATACAAATCTCAAGAGCAGGAGTAAGGGTTTTACCTCTACGAGGGCCCTGAACCTGGGTAAAATCGTGCCCCCTGTTAGTCGACAATTGTCGCCAGCGCCTACTCGTTCTCTTAATCGAAACCCTACCGGATCATCCGAGGGACTTGTGGATATGAGTAATCGACAATTGACGCCGTCTATGGGAACGACGGGCGCTGGATTCATGGCGTCTTCGGCCTCCTCTTCGCCAAACTTCAGCTAGAGCGCTGGATCATCGACTCCATCGGAGCCGATCCGCTTCGGGTCGCTCATCTACGCGCCCCACTCGCCGAAATCACGCCCGGTATTCAGCGAACTCGAGAAGAGCGTCAGCCTGACGTTCGGCAGATTCCACTTCCGCGCCAGCAAGGCGGAAATCCTACACTTCCCCGACCAAATCGGGATCAGCGAGTCGGACTCCGAATCCGTCTCCAGCCCAGCGACCCACGAGTCGCCATCTGATGACGTTGGTCGCGACCTAGCGCACAACAGCGGCTCCAGTCGCCGCAACACGCGCGATTTCCACACCATCGCGACTGAGGAACCCTCCAGATTCGGTGAAAGTCATCGACCCACGCCTAGGACTCACGAGCCATATCTGGCCCAAGTCTACATGGCAGGATCAACTGAACAACCCAAAGAAACGGAGACAAGTCGAAAGGAGCGAGAGCGCATCAAAGTCTCGCGAGTCGCTTGGCTCAAAGCAAAGGCGGAAGTACAATCTGGCCAGCCGATAGAAGATGGAGCTTTTTGAGAAGATCTGACCGCATATCACTACCACTTGGTGCGAGCAGGTCGACTGATCGCAGAAGCCCGCAAGGATCTGGACATACGGAAGGAAGCGGCGGAAGCTTCAAGTGCGCACCGTGCAACGCTCTCAAGGACCCAATCGACGGGTAGCCAACCCCCGAAGAAAAAATACGTCCCGAAGACTGCTCGCCTGGACCATGAGTCCCTCAGCGGGATCAACAAATCCCTCGAGACGTCCCTCATGCACGTCGACGAGGAAGGCAACGTGCACCCGACAACAACCGCCGCGGCTCTCCTGGCAACCGCCACATACTTACAGGCGAACAAGCCGCCCGAAAACGACCCCCGCACAGAACAACATCAACAAGTTAAGAGAGGGCTAGGCATGGCAGCCGCAAGGATCGCCGCCCAGAACCGTAGGCACGCGACAACTCCAGAAGCTGACAAAACTCTTCGGGCGGACAAAACACCTCGCAGACGCGAGAGTACGTCACCTAAAAGGGGAGATAAGGGGTCGCCTCGCTGCTCCAGAGGAAAAGAAGCCAGGCGCCATGGCGACAGCCCACACAACGATGACGATAGTCCACGAAACCGCGACAACAGTCCGCGAAACCGCTCGCGACATTGCAGCAGGGAACCACGGCAAGAGGAAGATCGTGATCGGACTCAATATGACGCGCGCGGACACATCATGCAGAACAAGGTCGACAGAGCTCGAGCTCACAGGAACCGCGCCCGATTGCTATCTACCTCCTTTGACGAGGAAGCATGCGGCGCGATATGCTTCACTCGCAGCATCCGGGAGGCGCAAATGCCCAAAAGATTCAAGCTCTCGACGGAGGTCCCAAAGTACGACGACTCGATAGAACCCAAGTCATGGCTCTCGGACTATCTTACCGCGGTGAAGTGCCAGCGCGGGAACAAGACAACAGCCATGCAGTACCTAAGCCTGAACCTCGTAGGCGCCGCCCGTGGTTGGCTCGAAGGAAGACCGCGTGCGTGCTACAGATCCTGGGACGATCTCACCCGCGACTTCAAGAAAAACTTCCAGGGGACGTACAAACGACCGGCAACTATCGAAGAGCTGCGAGCATGCAGGCAGAAAAGCGGCGAGTCCACCCGCGGGTATATGCAAAGATGGACCACACTCAAGAACACCGTGGAAAACATGTCGGAAGAAGTCGCGGTCGAGGACTTCACCAAAGGCGCTCGGCGCGCCGCCTTCCAAGAAGAGCTGGGACGATCTGCGCCAAAGACGATCGGAGAGTTAATGGCGATTGCGGACAGATGGGCTAACGGCGAGGAGTCCTTGCGCAACGAAAAAGCTTCCTCACCCGCGCTTGAATAAGACTGCAACGGCGATCGTCGGAGAAGGAAGAGAAAATACTACGACCAGGATGACCAATCGGAACTGGTGGCGGTGGAGTTCACGAGAAATCGCGACAACGGATCCCGCGGGAATCGCGACTGGAAGCCAAAGCCAGACGGCAAAACTCTCGAGGAAGACCTTGATGGATACTGCTCGCTACATCTATTCAAAGATAAGCGCACGGGCAAAACCAAGGCCACTCACCTCCTCAAGGACTGCCGAAAGTTCTAGGACATCCACGAGGCATACACGAAGAAGCACAGGGCTGCCGTTAGCCTGGGATACCCGCAATTGCCAAGAGGATACCAGCCACCACCCCTGCCTCCACCCGCAGTACACCAGAGCGCAGTGCTGGCCGCGCTACCAGCGCCACCCGCCACAAACCAAGGAGTTAAGGGCTCCTCGGAATGATACAAAAAGTTTGCCCGTCCCGCAGAGTCCAGAAGACAAACACACGCCAAGTCAACATGGCAGTTCAAGCCCCACCGTCCAAGACTGAGTACCTGAAGATGTTAGAACAGCTGATAACTTTCTCTCGAGAGGACCACCCTCCACGAGTGTACCGACCAGGGCATGTCGCGCTCATCATTCAGGCGCAAATAGGCAACTACGACCTTGCTCGAGTGTTCATGGACGGTGGCAGCGGAATCAACATCATATACGCGGACACACTCCATAAAATGAACAAGAACCTGGACTCGTAGAATCGGAAACATCCTTCCACGGGATAGTACCAGGGAAAGCCGTTCGGCCACTTGGAACAATCAACCTGGAAGTGATACTGGGAGACCCGAAGAATTACAGGAGAGAATTTATCTACTTAGAGGTGGTCGACTAGCCATCATAGTACCACGCCATTCTCGGCCGAACAGCGTTCGCGAGATTCATGGCAGTACCCCACTATGCCTACCTGAAGCTCAAACTTCCAGGAGAATACGGCACGATCACCATAAGCGGTGACTTCCAGAAGTCAGACAAATGCGACAGCGAGTTCAACGAAATCGCGAAATCTTTTGGGATGCAAGAGGAGCTGGAGGAGCTGGCAAAAACCACGGACCACTCCATGATGCCACTCACCAAAAAGAACGCCCCAAAACTCGAGTTCAGCCCAAACAACGACACTCGAAAACATCAAGTGCACCCGACAGAATCCGCGAAGATGGTGATGGTGTCCACCACCTTATCACCCGCATAGGAAAGCGCGCTCGTCGAACTCTTCCATGACTACTGGGAGATTTTCGCCTGGCAGCCCTCAGATATGCCAGGAATACCCCTGGAGTTCGCCGAGCACTCACTTGAAGTGTTTAAAGATGCAAAGCCAGTCAAGCAAACCACCCGATGTTTTTCCGGGCCAAAACAGAGAGCACTCGGAGAAGAGGTGAACAGATTGTTAGCCGCCAAGTTCATCAGGGAAATTAAGATTTCCACCTGGTTAGCAAACCCGGTGTTAGTCCCGAAGAAAAATACTGACATCCTTCGCATGTGCATCGACTACACGTCGGTGAACAAACACTTCCCCAAGGATAACTTCCCATTACCACGAATCGACCAGATCGTGGATTCTACATCAAGCTGTCAGTGCCTCTCCTTCCTGGATGCCTACTCGGTCTATAATCAAATCAGGATGAAGCAAGAGGATGAGGAGAAAACGTCATTCATCACGCCACACGGTGTATACTGCTACACAACAATGCCCTTCGGGCCAAAAAACGCAGGCGCAACATATCCGCGTTGCATGCAAAAATGCCTCGCCAAGCTCATTGGCAAGAACGTAGAAGTTTACGTTGACGATATTGTCATCAAGACTCGAGTGGAGGATACACTTCTCGAGTATATCAGGGCGACATTCGACGCCCTCAACACGTACAGAATCAAACTCAACCCGACAAAATGCATCTTCGGAATCCCCGCGAGATAACTCCTCGGCTATCTGGTCTCCGCCCGAGGAATTGAGGCCAACCCGGAGAAAATACAGGCGATTTTGACGATGAAGGAACCGACGAATCTTCGCGGCGTGCAGAAGCTCACAGGGCGACTGGCCGCTCTAAGAAGGTTCATCGCAAGATTAGGCGAGCAAGCTCTCCCTTTCTATAAATTGCTGAAGAAAACAGATAAGTTTGAGTTGACACCAGAAGCAAAAAAGGCGTTCATCGACCTAAAAAGAGTGCTGCAGAGCAGACGCATATTGGCAATGCCACAGGAAAGGGAACCCCTCTACCTTTACCTAGCCTCAACAAACCAAGTTGTCAGCACGGTGATTGTCGCCGAGCGGCCAGAGGACGGAAAAGCATACAACATTCAGAGACCAATGTACTACATCAGCAAGGTGCTTTCTCCGTTCAAACAGCGATACCCCCACTACCAGAAACTCGCGTATGGAGTGGTCCTTACCGCCCGCAAACTCAAACACTACTTCCAGGAGCATACCGTCACGGTGCTAAACGACGCATCACTCGGTACTATCATGAACAATACCACGGCATCCGGAAGAATCGCAAAATGGAGCATCGAGCTTGGCGCCTAGGATATAATATACACAGGATGCAACGCTGTAAAATCAAAGGTTGTCGTGGAGTTCCTGAGCGAGTGGAGGGAGCTGCAAACCCCATGACCCCCAGACTACACGAGCAACTGGATCATGTACTTCGACGGGTCAAAAAGAAACGAGGGAGCCGGAGCCGGAGTAATCCTCATATCGCCAAGGGGCGACAAGCTACAGTACGTCATGCGACTCGACTTCCCCCTTGACGATCCAGCGTGCAACAACGATACAGAATACGAGGCTCTCCTACACGGCATAAAGATGGCGATTGCCTATGGAGCCACTCGACTGATGATATACGGGGACTCAAATCTTATCGTGCAGCGGACGATGAAGGAGTGCGACGCTGTTGCAGATAACATGGTCGCCTATCGCGACATGTACAACCTACTTGAAGGAAGTTTCAAAGGGTGCAAGATGAAGCACATCGCGCGATCAAGCAACGAGGAAGCGGACAAACTGGCAAACATAGGGCCAACAAACGTCCCTGTTCCACTAGGAATCTACTTTGAGAGAATTAGCAAACGATCAGTCAAGGTCAAAAAGCAAGCATTGACACCCGCAGCAATAGAAATAGTGACCAACCAGCTAATCGCCCTCATAGAGCTCACACATAACATCTCAAGGCACGTCTTTTTGGTCGAGCCAACCTGGACGCAGAAATACCTCGACTACCTGATAAACAGGCAGCTCACAGCAGACGTTTGCGAAGCCAGACAGATAGTAAGACACAGCAAATCCTTTCAGGTGATCAAAGGAGAGAATATTAGGGGGTACTCCAGAGATGCATCGTACCCGAGGATGGCAAAGAACTGCTACGAGACATACACCAAGGCGACTGGGGGCATCACGCAAGCTGGAGAGCAATCTTGGGAAAAACCTTTCGAGCAGGATTTTACCGGCTCACGGCGGCCAGAGACGCCAAAGATCTCGTCGAGAAGTGCAACGCCTGCCAAAGATTCGCGCCCAAGCCACGCGCACCGGCCACATAACTCCACATGATCCCCATCTCTTGGCCCTTCGCTCAATGGGGGCTCGACATGGTAGGACCACTGCGGAAATCAACACCCGGAGGATACACCCACTTGCTGGTCGCAGTCGATAAATTCACCAAATGGATAGAGGCCATGCCAGTCACGTCGTAGCACGCCGAGTGCGCCGTGAGATTCCTCGACTCCATCGTCTGCAGGTTCGGTGTCCCACACAACATCATCACAGACAATGGGACCAACTTCACAGCCAAATAAACCCAGGACTTCTGCAAGGAGAAGGGGATAAATCTCAGTTTCGCCTTGGTAGCTCACCCGTAAACCAACGGCCAAGTCGAACGATCCAACAGATTAGTTTCGGCTGGCCTAAAGAAGTGGCTACTCACTCGGCTACACTCAGCAGCAGGGCATTGGGTTGAAGAACTACCATCGGTGCTATGGAGCCTGCGAACGACACCAAATCGATCGACTAACTACACACCATTCTTGATGGTTTACGGAGCTGAAGCCGTGCTACCCGAAGATGTTAAGTTCAGCACCCCACGAGTCGTCGCGTACAGCAAAGAAATCTCCAACAAGGCACTCGCAGAAGACGTGGACGCGCTAGATGAGATCAGGGACATTGCACTCGCCAAATCAGCAGTTTATCAGCAATCGCTGCGCAATCACCACAGTCGCCGCATACGCCAAAGATCTTTCGTCGTAGGCGACCTGGTGTTGCGACTCAATTAGAAAGAAGGACACAAGCTGAAGCCACCATGGGAAGGGCCCTTCATCATACATGAAGTTATCCCAGGAGGCGCCTACCGCTTGAAGAATCCAAAGACAGGCGGCATCTACTCCAACCCGTGGAACGCGGCACATCTCCGCAAGTTCTACCCTTAGGATTTTATCCCCTACTCGCAAGAAATAAGGCTGCACCAGCCACATTGTAGCCCGAGCAAATACATGGCTTTTCAGCCATCGCAATAAAAACATGGTTTCTCAACCATAGCTGCAAAGACTATACAGTCACACCCCAACACACGGGGGCTACACCAAACTGGCATCAGCAAAATCTTCGAGTACTCACACTCGATGAAAAAATTTACAAGGTAATAAGGTACACACCTTATGAACACCTTAATCGATTAAAACATACAAGGTCACAGGGTACAAACCTTAACACACCTTAAAACTACAACATACAAGGTACATACACCTTAAAGATGTACAGCTATTGCCGAGCAGCCGCCTCTTGAAGCAATCGCTCGGTCTCCGCCGTTGTTAGTCGAATAATCTGCTCCACAGCAGGATGCACAACCTCATAATGAGGGACAAAATCTACACGTGGTCTTCGGGTGTCAGGGAGTCGCGCCACAGAATTGAAGTTAACCTCAGGATGCCACAAATGCACGAAGGCGAGCGCCACCTGAGCACCACAGATGAGCTACTGAAGCACACACTCGCGAACATCCCCCACCCGAAGGAATAGCCTTAGCAAGCCACTCAAGTTATCCGGAACAACGCCGAAGTGGTAGAACGCCCGATGGACAGAAGCGAGGGCCTCCAGGCAGGATTCCACCAAAAGTTGCGCCTGACTTGCCCGTTATTGAAGAGTGGCCAAAACAAAATCACGGCTGCGGTCAGACCAGAAATAGCTCGCGTGAGGGTTGGAGCTGCTTGACTCCTGAACAACACAATTGTTCACCCAGTGACCCTCACATGCCCCATCAGGTTCAACAACTGCATGGATAGAAAAAGTGTCAAATCACAAGCAACAGTATGCAAAAAAGCACCCGGGGGATCAAGGGACTTACAGAGCATGCCCTTTGTAACGCTCGCCAGCTCCTCCATCACAAATTGCTCGCGATCTACAGCAAGTTTCTTCTTCGACTTAGCAACATCTGCCACTCCTCGCAGAGCCTTGAGCTTACGCTCACCATCCGCGACATGGTCACGGAGTGAAGCGAACATACTGGCAGCCGCAACCACCAACGCAGTCAAAGGAGAAGCCCCACTCGATGAACCTCCGCCGGAGCCCACAACCTGGAAACAACAACAAC
This sequence comes from Alopecurus myosuroides, assembly GCA_028641055.1. Lineage (NCBI taxonomy): Eukaryota > Viridiplantae > Streptophyta > Magnoliopsida > Poales > Poaceae > Alopecurus > Alopecurus myosuroides. Next base: position 190,549,568 of record CM054058.1, read on the forward strand.
GCTTCAGAGATAAAATCATACCCCACTCGACAATGTACCACACAAGATCTTCGAGTGCTCGGGGGCTACTCCCATCGGGAGAATACAGAGTAAGGCATGATAACAACACTGACACTCTCAAAAGCATCTTGATTGATAAAACAAAGTACGTGAATACATCCCAAGGTTCATTACACACAAAGGCATACAAAGGCAACGGTCAACCTAAGGAACTACGGAGGTAGTTCCACTCGCAGCAGGCTTTCCACTACGGCCGCGGGAAACTACCTCACAGAGCAACTTCGCAAGACTCCCCGCATGGTCGCCAAAGAGACGAAGCTCTACCTTTTTCCCATCGCATCTCGAGGAAGCTCCGAGTACACATTATCCAGGTCACCCGAGACGCTATGCACCAGTGCGAACTAGATAGCCGTCTTGGCTCTGCACTCGCCCTGCGTGAGGGAGTACTCCTGAAGGGGATCATCATCACCCAGGAAAACTTGCAGGAGGCCACCAAGGGTCGGAGGAACTGACACGTCCATGAGCAGGCGTTCGTGCAGCTGCGTCAACACTCAGACAACATCGTGGAGGAGGGAGCAAGCTTTGCTCCCATGCTCCTGCAGCTGGGCGCACGCATCCGTCAGAGCGTCGAGCCGAACCAATCCAGGCAGCTCCAGCCCAACTCTCATAGCACCTAAACATAGACGGAGCAGGTAAAACACCAGAAAGTGAAAGGAATGAGCTTAGTCGAAGGATATTTGAGCGTGACTCACCAGTCAAGGTCTGGGCCAAGGGACGAAGGACACCGACCAGATCACTGTCGTGCTTCACGCTCGCTTCCTCCAGTTGCTTCAAGGCGTCCTACGCCCCCGCGAGACTGTCGGCTGACTGCTTGCGCGTGGACTCCAACTCCTTCCGAGTAGACTCCAGCTCCTTCTCAAGGTCTTTTATCCGAGAGGAAGCCTCAGCCTTTTCGGATTTCAAGCGATTGACCTCATCTGCAGTATAAAGGGTGCAATCAAAATAACAGTCACGATTAGGAAGAAACGGAACTAAGGCAAAAAAAACGTGTGCCAACTTACTTTGAAGGGTGAGTCCGTCCTGGACGAGATGATCGCGTTCTCCCTGAAGAGAAGCACAATCCGCCTCATCCGAAAGGAGCCGACGCCCAAAAGCAGCGAGGGAATCAAGAAGGGCCTACAAAACTCCGAACAAAAAGTTAGAGGGATGTCACTTGAGCCTATACATGAATGTACACAGTCAAGTATAGCCTCGGGGGCTACTCCCATCGGGAGCACTGCCGTGCACCCGATGAAAATGAAAACCAAGAAACAGCTCAGAAAAGAAAATCTCGACTTGAGTCCATAGCCAACTGCAAGCAGTCGACCATAGACTCGGGGGATACTCCCATCGGGAGCACTGTCATGAAACCGATAAAAGAAATGGAGAAAGACAACTTGCAGGAAGAAGAAGAACAATTTACCTGGCCCTGCACAGCGGACAGAGGATCAGCCAAGCTGGCTGAAACCTCCTTGCTCGCTGACGCCCCAACATCTCCAGGTCGTCCACCCGCAAAGCCGGGCATCTCGTATTCCGGGATGTCGACTGCCTTCGCTGGGCTCGGGGGTTTTCGAATGGGGTCTGCAGCTGGAGCGACGTCTGCGGGAGCCTCTTTCCTCTTCACGGACGGAGTCGAAGAAGCAAACTGATCCGCGCTGATGGTCGCAAGGCTACTGCAAAAGCTAGAATCAGAAAAGACAAGGAATCGAATTCGCAACAAAAAGGGAGAACGCACAGAACTTACTCATCCTCATCATCATCGTCAAGAATGTCTGGGTTCTAGGCGATAGAGATCCTCGACTGACGAATCACAGGAGGAAGCACGTTGAGAGGAGTCACCCAAAGAGGCTCGACCTGCTTGACGGGATCATCACCCAAGGAACTGTCCTTGGAAGTGACTTCATCCTCCTCCGGATGGTGGCGCTTGCGATGATGGTGATGTTCGCTATCCGACTCTTCCTCCTCCTCGACATCGTCGCGTTTGGAGCTTGAATCAGCATCTGCAACGCTGGTCTCGTGAGGTTCTTCAGCGTTACTCGCCAGAAGATCTGAGACATCATCTGCAGAGACTGGTGGATAACACGTCGCCACGTCCCGGTTATACAAAAGCAAAGAGAAAGAGAAGAAGGATTTCAATCGACGAAAATCCAGGCAAGAATAAACAAGAAGCGAAGGAGAAGGTTAGGGAACTCACCTCAGTCGGAGGGTTCCCTGCCTCAAATGGGTCGAGAGGGCACGCCGAGTAGCCCTCTCCCTTCTTCAATTTGGTGATAGACGCGATTTTCTTGTCGAATTCGGCATTCAAAAGAATATCGTCGCATACACGGCTTTGGTCGTTGGCGCCCGTGTACTCCCACATGGTGGTTGGCCTTTCTTGAAGGGGCTGGATACTCCGGCGCAGGAACACACCCGATAGATGTATCCCGTTCAGCGGAGTCCCCAGCTCCTTGTCCCGGAAGCGTGCCACCTTCGCGAGTTGGGGGTGACGACCTTGCCTTCCTCGGCTAAGAGTGAATGCATCCATGACTTCCGCCGCTTCAAAACAGCGAATGGCTGGAACTTAGGGACGCCGCCCGCGCTATCATCCACAACATAGAACCACTTTCAGCGCAACCCCAAGGCCGAGTCGACAAAGTTCATCTCCATGTAGGGGATGTCCTTGTTCTCCTGAATCCCGAAGCCTCCGGTCCTCAGTGGCTCGCCGATTCTTTCGCCTGGCTGCTTCTTCTCTCGGAAAATCCGCACTTTGAATATGGCTTTCCAAAGCCCCTAGTGCGGACGGATGCCGAGAAAACATTCACAAAGCACGATAAAGCACGAAATGTGTTGTATCGCGTTCGGAGAAAGTTCGTGCAGCTGTATGCCATAGACATACAGTAGCCCGACGAGAAATAGATGGAGGGGGAAAGAAAAACCTCGGGCGATGTGCTCCGAGAATGCGACGCGTTCGGTGGAGAGGGGGTTGGGCATCTCCTCCTTCTTCGAGGACATGCGGAGGCGTTTGGAGCTCTCCGGGGGCAGCAACCCCTCCCTCTACATCTCCATGATGCTTTTCTTCATGGCGTTCGACGGGAGCCAATCGCCCGTCTTCTTCGCTGGGGCCGCCGTGGACGCGCTCACCACTTCCTTGTCGGATGCAGTTGCGCCGCGCTTCTTGGCTCCTGCCATTGGGAGTCGCTCGTGCTCACAGAGGAGAAGGCGTGCGCGGAGGAGGAAGAAGACGAATGAGGGCCGGAAAAGTTACTTTTCCCCTAAGACCCAATATTTATATCAGCGCCAGTTTGATCTGAGCCGTTGATCTGCGAACGCGGCGCTCGTCGCAGCTGCCACGCGTGAAGCAGAAACGAGGAGGCGGGACCGGTTACCCCCGCTCGATCTTTACAAAAAGATCGTGCGTATTTACAGCGGCGGCCAGCGGAAAAACCGAGACATGACCGCTCGTTTCCGGTCAAAAAGTTGACACGGTGGGCCCGTGTGCTCTGCCCCACTTCGTCACGTCCCATCGGGAGCAGTCGGAGCAGTCGAGTGCGTGCTGACGTCACTGCGCACCTCACGACACGAAATCTCTTCCGTATAAGCATCAAGACGCGGAATTTCTTTCGCATGGGCACCCTGACACGAAATCTCTTTCATATGGGCATTTCAACACGAAATATCTTTCGTATAAATACATTGACACGAAATTTCGTTCATATAAGCTTCATAACGCGAGATCTCTTTCGCACAAGATCAAGAAAAAGAGGATTGCCTCACTCGAAGGATTGCAAAAATGCGACTAAGGTAAAATCGCGAGTATGTGTCTCCCGCAACTCTACCTCACGATGTAATCACACATCATTTCAATCCTGGATCGTTCCGTTGACTAGGCACATATGGATGTCGTATTCTTTCGAGTACGAAGGTAAGACCCAAGGATCTCTCCTGTGGGCCTGGAATCGCACTCAAGCTGCGTCCTCTGGTAAACTTTCCGTGTCAACAAAATGAAGAAAAATCCTAGCGGACGCGCCGGGTACCCCTTTAAGGTTAAGTTCGACTCAGTAAGACCTCCACGTCTCAGTCCCAACGATCACCTCACCGAGTTCGAGACGTAGGTCTCGAATTCGAGTAGGCCAGAACTGTTTTTGCCCTAGATGCAATTAATTGGCCCTGATCTTTCGAGAGATCCAAGCGACTGAGCCGTATCCTTCTGCGAAAATAGCCAACACAAGGAGCATTCACCACTAAAGTACGCGAGCACCTCGCATGCAGGGTATACACCCTTAAAAACAAGCGATTGAATGACCAGTCGCAAGAATCCAAGAATGAACTCTGAGTGCTTACCCGACTATTCTCAGTCGAATAAACACTCGGGGGCTACTGACGTGGGGATGATTCTTGGACCTGTAGGGTGAGCCTACCCAGTCCAAGGCCCAAGGCAAGGCGCTGGCCCGATGTTCTATAAGGCCCAATACAGACCCACCCACAAGACTTGCGGGTCAAGAAGGAAAGCTCCTACCGACCTAGAACTAGGGTTTGTAACCCCCCAAACACGGTTTGAGACCTAGCTATCTATGAAAGGCTAGTAGAACCACCGAGGGGGATCCAATCTACTTTTCACCACCATAGCCATAAGCTCGAGATCAATCTCTCGGCTGGCGCACCCACCTTTGTAATCGGTCTACTGATAATACAGATCTCAAGAGCAGGAGTAAGGGTTTTACCTCTACGAGGGCCCCGAACTTGGGTAATATCTTGCCTCCTGTTAGCCAACGATTGTCGCCAGCTCCTACTCGTTCTCTTAATCGAAATCCTACCGGATCATCTGAGGGACTTGTTGATATGAGTAATCGACAGATAGTTTTCCAAATGAACAGTTGGCTGCAATAAAGGTAAAATCCCAAGATAGTCCATGGTATGCTGATTATGCTGACTTTATTGTTTCAAAGTATTTGCCTCCAACATGTACAGCTCAACAAAGAAGAAAATTCTTCTATGATTTGAAGCATTAATTTTGGGATGACCCACATTTATATAAAGAAGGAGTAGATGGTGTTATGAGAAGATGTGTTCTAGATCATGAACAGCGTGAAATATTGAAGAAGTGTCATGGTAGTGCTTATGGAGGACATCACGCTGGAGATAGAACCGCACAGAAGGTTCTACAATCAGGTTTCTATTGTCATACTCTCTTTAAAGATGCACGTAAATTTATTTTATCTTGTGATGCATGTCAAAGAGTAGGAAATATTTCTAGACGTAATGAAATGCCTATGAGTTATTTTCTTGTTATTGAACCTTTTGATTGTTGGGGATTTGATTTTATGGGTCCTTTTCCTCCTTCGAATGGTTATACTCACATTCTTGTTGCTGTTGATTATGTTACTAAGTGGGCAGAAGCTATACCTACAAAAAGTGTTGATGGTGAGACCTCTTTAAAAATGCTTAAAGATGTTATTTTCCCTAGGTTTGGTGTGCCTAGATATCTTATGACTGATGGAGGTTCTCATTTTATTCATGGTGGTTTTAGAAAGACCCTTGCTAAATATGATGTTAATCATAGAATTGCCTCATCTTATCATCCTCAAACCAGTGGGCAAGTAGAATGATCAAATAGAGAAATTAAATCTATCTTGCAAAAGACTGTTAATAAATCTAGGAAGAATTGGTCTGGTAAGTTGAATGATGCTTTATGGGCTTATAGAACTGCTTATAAAAATCCTATGGGTATGTCTCCCTATAAAATGGTTTATGGAAAATCTTGTCACTTGCCTTAAGAATTAGAACACAAAGCTTATTGGGCAGTGAAAGAATTAAATAAGATTTTAAACTTGCTGGTAAGAAAAGAATGATTGATTTGAATCATTTAGATGAATGGAGATGTGAAGCTTATGAAAATGCCAAGCTCTTCAAATAGAAAGTTAAACAATGGCATGATAAAAGAATCCTTAAAAGAGAGTTTCATGTTGGTGAGAAAGTTCTATTGTATTAGTCTCGTCTCAGATTCTGTTTAGGACAATTACTCTCCAGATGGGAAGGCCCTTATATTATTGAAGAAGTGTATCGTTTGGGTGCAATCAGAATTGCTTCCCTTAAAGAAAACACTACACAAGTGGTAAATGGGCAAAGACTCAAACATTATATTTCTGGGGATTCCTATGATGAAGATGTTGATGTTATTCAAGTAATGACTCCATAGAAGTTCATTAGGGGGAAGATTCCAGAATCTGCAGAGTCTCTTTTGGAATAGGTAACAGTTCTATTAAGAAAAAGTTTGCGGATTACCTTCCAAGTTACTCCCTCCGTTCCATATTAGATGACTCTCTTATAGATGTATCTAGTATTGAAATATGTCTAGATACATCTATGTGGGAGTCATCTAATATGGAACGGAGGGAGTATAAATTATTGGTTTTTGGAAAAATATGAAAAATACCGAGACGAAGAGGAGTTGGAGAAGGTGCCCGGAGGCACCACGCCACCTGGGGGCGCGGGCCCCCGCGCCACCCTATGGTGTGGGCACCCCGGATCCCCTCTCCGACTCGTTTTCGACCTGGACTTTCCTTTCGTTACGCATATTTTTGCTATATAACCCCCCGGATGCCCCGAGGTCCGTATATCATTTTCTCGCCAGGTTTCTGTTTCGAGTTGTTTCTGCCAGGATCTGTTTTCAGATTTAGAAGCATCATGGTCTCCGCCAACAACAACAAGGGAAAGGGACCAAAGGAAGATGATCTCCAAGACCGGAAGCCGGAGGGGGAGATCGAGAGTGGAGCTGAAGGAGATGTAGAAGAAAACCCACGAGTGCATGCACGTGTTACCATCGCGAGCATTGGAGTGAAACCTTCCAAGCAAACGTCGAGGATGAGCACCGGAGGGAAGTCCCCACGTCACTGCTTAGCTTCAAGGACACTACTTTCATGCATAAAGAAACCTTTCCATATTTTAATTCATGAGTATCAATCTAGGAGGGTACCCGAGGCAAAGTTGCCTTCTTGATGGGATATGGATCGTTCTAACCTTGCAGATGAAGAAATCTCTTGACCTAAGGAAGCGTGGGGGAAAAATCTTGATGGATGGAATTCACCGTCTGACAAGCATAAAACTGTATCGATCACAATACGGAGATGATGCGTATGCTTATGTTCGCAATTGAAGATCTGAATAAATCAATTGATAAGCTCATGGAGAAGGATTCACCACCACCACTGAAGAATTGATTTGTCATTGGTATTGGCATCCCCTTGGCTTGTTCCAATCTTGGGGGAGTGACGCGGTATCACCTTTATCTTTCAGCCTTTTACCTTTTAGTAGAGTCATATCATGAGTCGAGAAAATATCATATAGGATGGTTTGCAGTATGGAAGTGTCACTCCTTAGTTGGTTATCGTTGTATCCCTTGGTTTGAGTTGCCGTAATGAAATATTAATGAGAAGTTTCATTATCTACTTGTTCTACTTTATTTTAGTTTGCAATTTTTGTTATGTGATTGATCTTGTTATTAGTATTGGTATGAATGTTGGAGTTTCAAGTTAATCTAGTTTGTTTTGGCAAACTTAGCATTGGTCAGTAGCAACAATACGTTGAGACTTACGTAGAAAAGAGGGAGTTGCATGTAGATATATTATTCCATGATCTTTCTTTCTTGTTAGCTCATAAGCTTAATATTCTCAAATAAGTTTATTTGCACCTTCAAGGAAGATTGCATGATTGGCTTTATCATATATGTTTTTGTTTGTTTTACTTCAATTCTTATGCTTGCAACCCAACCTTGCTAGCCAAAAACCTGTACTGAGAAGGAATGCTTCTCGTGCATCCAAACCTTGAGCCCAAAACCTTGCCATTTGTGTCCATCATACCTACCTATATGTGGTGTTTCATCGCCACTCCAAGTAAATTGATTGTGTGCTACCTTTAAACCTTCAAAATTACACATGTTTTGTGCCCCTGTTTTAGCTCATGAGGACGCAAATAGAGAATCTTTATCTCACTTGTTGATTGGATTTCACACCCTGGACTAGTGGCTTCATCCTCTTATACAAATGCTAGAAGAGCTGGCAGCGGGGTTCCCAGCCCCAAATAATAATACAAATTCTCTTCACTAATTTCCCCCTGATTTATCAGTCAAAGCATAATTGTGTAAACAAAATAGAAACAGGGATGACCTTCTATACCAGTTGCGTCCTTCTATGGGAACCGCTCTTGTGAAGTCTAGTTGGCTTGTGACGAACTGTATTTTTTGTTTGCTATTCGTTGACATAAACCTACACCTCTCAAAATTAGACACTCCTCCATGGTTTGTGATTGTTGGCAGGCACCCGAGGATTTTGTTAGCCATGGTTTGTGTAAGAAAGGTTGGGATGAGTGTCAACCATTTTATACCTCTGTTAAAAAAAAAGGTCTAGCACATGAGTGATCCATGCTTCCCTCTGTGAAGGGCCTATCTTTTACATTTATGTTGAGTTAGTAAACCTACTTCCTTCTGTCTTAAACAAGCATTTGAGTTGTTGTTCATCCAGCTATATGTTGATTTACTCAATCATGTTATTTATTCTTCCTTGTTTCTACAAATTCTTTTATCTATTTGAATACCACTTTGAGAGTTCCAAATGTATGCAAAGAGACCGTTATAATTGAGCATGATAAACTCTACAATATAAGCTCTAGTATAAAGACTCTGATCGAAAGATAAGTACACTGTTAATTGTTCTCTGACCAAGAACAAAGTTTGCCTTTACCAATTTTGATTTACTTTTTGCACCTTTATTGTTCCTTTACTTGTTTCAATTTTGATTGTATGAGAGGAAGTTGCTGTCTAAAATGACTTAGTCCTTGTTAGATGTGATGCCTCTTGTCCTTATTTTATTTTATTTTATCGACACCTCATTCCATAAACATGTGGTCATGTTTACTGAGTTCAGTTTCGATTGGGGACAAGCGAGGTCTAAGCTTGGGGGGAGTTGATACATCCATTTTGCATCACTGTTTTATATTGTTATTTTCTGTTATTCAACGATATATTTCATGTTATAATGCATCACTTATGTTATTTTATCTTATTTTGCATGTTTCATAATTTTTGGAGAATAAACACCAGAACAAAAAATATGATGGAAAAAGCACCATCGAGATACCCTATTTCAAAAGTTCAGAAGAAGAGGGGGACACCGGAGATGTCTTAGAAGTTCAAAGGAGGAGGGTAGCCAGAAGGGGAGCCAGAGGGGGTCCACTAGGAGCCCACACCATGGGGTGGCGCCCACCCTGGCCGCACCGCTAGGTGGTGTGTCCACCCTGGCCCACATATGGTCGATCCCTTTCGCGTACTTGACCCTCAGAGAACCCTAAGCCCCAGACTATAATCGAAGAATTATTCTGCCGCCCCCTCGGGGCGGAAAACACCAGAGAGAGAAAAGCTCTCCGGCAGGGAGAAATCTGCTGGGGAAATTCCTCTCCGGAGAGGGGAAATCATCGTGATCGTCACCGTCATTGTTCCGGGCATCATCAAGATCGTCATCGTCATCATCATCACCACCAACACTACCACCCTCATCATCCACCTTCATCCCGTTGTAACAATTAGGGGCCTCCATCGTTGTTTTACATTAGATCTCTCTCCCGGTGTGGTTACTTGTTAGTAATTGATGCTTGTGAGATTTATCGGTGTTAGCACTTTATAACCAGATTGTTATTATCCATTATATCACCTCTGATTATGATCCATATGATGTCTTGTGAGTATTTTGTTTAGTTCTTGAGGACATGGGAGAAGTCATGATGTTAGTAGTGAAGTTATGTTGAAGTAATATCTCGTGGTTCGGTATTTAAGTTGTGGTGCTATTCTTCTAGTGGTGTCATGTGAACGTCGACTACATGATACTTCACCTTTATGGGCCTAGGAGGATGCATTGTGTATTTGGCTACTAATTGTGGGGTTGCCGGAATGACGGAAACCTAAACCCCCGTTAGGAAACCAATGCATGAGGGAGCGTAGAATCCCGGAGTTTTAAGGCTGTGGTTAGATTTATCTTAATTAATTTCTTGTATTTGTGGATGCTTATGAGGGGTATAATCACAAGTATGTATTAGTCCTAGTTGGGTGGTGCATTAGCATAGGTTCACCCACACAACACTTCACGGACCAATGGATATTAATCAACCGTAACGAAGTGAAAGCACTTGACAAAATTCCCATGTGTCCTCGAGAATGTTTGGTAGTCATAAGTAGAACAACCGGATTGTTCTTTGCTCTCAAAAGGATTGGGCCACTCGCTGCAATATTATTTACATCACTTTATTTACTCGCACTTTATTTATCTGCTATATCAAAAACCTCCAAAAACCCGTTTACTAGTGTTTACAGTGAATCCTCTATCCAACCTGCTTGTCAACACCTTCTGCTCCTCGTTGGGTTCGACACCTTATTTATCGAAAGTACTATGATACACTCCCTATACTTGTGGGTCATCACATATCATCATAATTTCAAGCTACACCAAATGGATGTTAAGAGTGCTTCCCTAAATGGTCCCAATTAATGAGTTAGTATATGTCAAGCAACCTCCGGATTTCAAGGATCCCAACCACCCCGATTATGTCTACAAACTCGATAAGGCGCTCTATCGACTTAAACAAGATCCACGTGCATGGTACGAGCACCTTAAAGAGTTTTTAGTGGATCGTGGGTTTAATGTTGGTTTAATTGATCCCACCCTCTTTACCAAGACGGTTGGAGGTGACTTGTTCATATGCCAACTTTATGTGGATGACATCATTTTTGGGTCTACTTACACTTTGTTCAATGAAGAGTTTTGCAAGCTTATGACCGATAGTTTTGAGATGTCTATGATGGGAGAATTGGAGTACATCCTTAGCTTTGAAGTGAATCAATATCATGAAGGAACCTTCATCAAACAAGCCAAGTACACCCAAGACATGCTCAAGAGATTCAATATGCATGATGCCAATCCTATGAAGAATCCCATAGTAAACAACCCTTGACTTGAAACCCGATCCGAATGGTAAACAGGTAGATCAAAAGGTATACCGCTTCATGATTGGCTCTTTGCTTTACCTTTGTGCATCTAGACCGGATATCATGTATAGCGTAGGTAAATGTGCAAGGTTGCAAGCCTCTCCGAGGCAAAGTCAATTGGAAGCGGTTAAATGAATCTTTCGATATTTAGTTCATACCCCAAATATTGGTCTCTGGTATCCCAAGGGTTCAAGTTTTCATCTCATTGGGAATTCGGATGAGGATTACGCGGGAGAGAATACAGATAGGAAGTCTACATCTGGGGGTTGCCAATTCCTTAGTCGCTCCTTGGTGTGTTGGTCCTCCAAGAAGCAAAATTGCATTGCTCTCGCCACCACCGAGGCCGAGTACATATCTAAGGGAAGTTATTATGCTCAATTGCTCTGGATGAGGCAAACCTTGAAGGATTATGGTGTTCATTTTGACAAGGTGCCTCTTCTTTGTGACAATGAGAGTGCAATCAAGATCGCCTACAACCCCGTTCTTCATTCCAAGACGATGCACATTGAGATCCGGCATCATTTTATTTGGGATCATGTTGAGTAGGGCAATATTGATCTCTCATATGTATCAACCAAGGATCAACTTGCGGAGATCTTCACGAAGGCCCTTGGTGAACCAAGATTTTGAGCTTTGATAAATGAACTAAATGTCATCGATTCGTCCAAATTCACTTGATACCTTCCATAAGTACCTTCACTATACGTTCCATTAGGTTTGGATGTAGGCATGGACATAGGGGGAGCGTCACTCAACTCATGAGTTTACACTCCTCTTATTATGCGGAAATCAATTCTTCATTGCATATCTCGTCATTTTGTGAATTATGCTTAATTGTGAGTAGTACTCTTGGACCCAAGATACATCTTCGCGGTGTCAAAGTACACACTCAAACATGATGGCTACGGCCACCAACCTCCTACTAAAGGAGTTGGTTTTATTTGGCTCTTTCACGTGCATACTATTATCCTTGGCAACTTGTGCGATTTCGGCATTTTCCTCATTGCATCTTGCGAACTCGCGTCAAGTATTGCATCTCGTATGTCAGTTACAACTATCCAACCCAAGCCTCCTTTCCCTAAAAGCACATTTCCATCTCAATGCCCCTGTTTTTCTGGTCTTGCCACGCTGAAATTGGGTCGAGCGAAACCTCCGATAAAACCACCGGTAGCTCTGCTGAGTCTGTATTACCGGTGCCCCACCGGTATTGCCGCTGGTGCGGAATTTTCGCCCAGCGGATCTGTACCGCGTCGCGCCGTGTAGATAGGGAGCGGTACCTCCGGTGTTTCCACCGGTAGTACCGCTTGCTGCGGTTCTGCGGGGATAACCCTAGGACGAGCGGGGGAAGGGATCTTAAGATCTCACTTTCCCCCACTCTCCCCAACTCCTCCTCCTCACAACCGCCGCCGCCCCCAATGTCTCCGCCGTCGGGACAAGCTTTTCCACCGCCTGGAGGCCTCGTCCTAGCCTTGGAACGCTCCGTGGATCTTCCTCCTCCTCAAATCTTTTCCATGGATGCGGGTACGTTGCTCCCTCTCTCTCCCATCTCGTTGATGGATGGAGATGCACTAGGAGCACCATGTTCTTCGTATTTAGGCATATGGAGTAGGAATTCGCGAGTACAAACCCTAGAAATTTAGGTTGTGACCACTAGGCATGAATTACTTTGATTACTAGGTCGGATTGTTGTACCTATGCCCCTATCTCGTTGTTGTTCCTCTCTAGTGTTGACCACTCTTGATTTCTTTGATATGTGCGTATTAAAAACTTGGGCATTCTCTCTTCACCGTGCTTTTCCTTCTATCTCTCTTTCCTAGATGCATATGGTTCAATGGGAGGTCGTACCAAGAAGATGGGTGGTCGCAAGGCACCGCAAGTGGATGAGATTAAAGAAACCTTGGATCCCTCTCAGCCCAAGAGAAAGCCCAGATTCCCTGGTCCAGAAAAGACTCTCCCTCGAAAACAGAAATCTGCGTCTCAAGTATCCGAGAGTATCTTTCTTGCTACTCGCCATGAGAACCCGTACATTATTAATCGGGACCGCTTGATGCCACAGTTTCGGGGACGAGATACTCGGTTTCGTACCGCCTTCCAAGCATAGATTTATAATAAGATTCTCATGAGGAAGCCCAAGGACAATGTTGCCTCTCAACATGCTATTAATCTTGGTCACATGGAAAGGAAGCCCAACTATTTTGGTGAAGCTCTAGAGATTGTTGATGCTTTTGGTCTCCGCCCCATCATGCAAGTGCAACAATATTATGACGAGGGGCTTGTGTTTGAGTTCTTGGCCACCATTCACCTTGCAAATGAAACCGAGCATCACCTCATTTGGATGACAAAAGGAGAAAATTTCACTCTCAAGTGGTCCAAAGTGGGTGTCCTTCTCAGTGGCTATCCGGATCATGGCCCTTTTGGTGGTGGCCCCGAGTATGATAGTGAGTGGTTTCGAGTTCACTTTGCCAACGGCTCGACCATTAACAAGGATAAACTCACTTCTCGTTGTCATTGGAAGAAGTTCGCAGTAGGGTTCACCAAGGGCCTCTATCCCACTTATGACATGCTTCGTATCTTTCGGGAAACAATCAACCCCAAGGCGGGTAACATAGATGAAATCCAAGGCTATCTTAAGAATCTCATGATCCTTAGTCCTTACCCGTGAGAAGAGGCTCCACGGTATGAATCAAAAGCTTGATGTGATTGACTACATATGGAATGAACTGTGGCATGTCATTGTGCAAAGGAAGAATGTTTGTTTTGGGCCATTTATCATGAAAATCATCTTGCATGTTTGGAATGACAAGCACCCAAAGGATCCCCTTGATGACACCAATTGGGTCTCGCACACGGAGAAGAGGCTTCTTATCAAGAACCATTCCGAGCCGGTTGTGCATCCCACTCCCGCTCCCCGCAAGGGCAAGGCCAAGCCAAGGGTCATTATCGATGAAGAAGAAGAAGAAGCCGAGCCCTATCGCCCTCCTCCTTATGATAATGCTTTCAAGTGGATGGCACGTGCTCTCAAGAAGATGTTTCGTGTGAACGAGAAGATAGAGCAGCATCAGTGGGAAGTTCACTATGACAAGGAGCTCAAGCACTACAAGGCAGCACGAGCAGAAAGGCAGCTTTGCCGTGACGCAGGGGAGTCCGTGGATTCTCCCGTTGAAGACATCATTACTACTTGGGGCAAGTGGCAGACCATGGACACCCGTGGAAATATCATTGAATGGTATGATGAGGAACTTGGAGAAGAAGTGACTAGCTCTCGTCGTCGTGCCCGTCTTCCAAGCATGGACAACTCCTCGAGTGAAGCTTGGGACGTTAGCATCGGTCTTTCTCCTTTTTTGTATCTTGATGCCAACGGGGGAGAGATATCTATTTAGGAGCGTCGGGCATTTGCATGGGGTTTCTCTCTCAAGCCTTGCTATATTTATGTTGTCTCTTTTTGCTTGAGAGAGTAGGTTATTTGTGGACTTCGTGTTTATTGTTCGTATTGTGTGAACCTCGTTATGCATGGTGTAAGACATGTGAACCTCGTGCTCTAAATTTCTATATTTATGGGTTCCCTAATATTTGTGTTAGCAAGTTTGCTCATTGCTATCATATCTATCTTGCACGGTCCATTCGTCATGAAGGGAGCATATCTCTAGGGGAGCTTCGTCCATGTTCTTGTGACCTGGTGGTGCAAATGGTTGTGTTTTCATCAATTACCAAAAATGGGGAGAATGAAAGATCATCTTCCGTTTTGATAATTGATGACAACATAACTAAAGGACTAATCTTTATTTTGAGTATATGCAGGGTCTATTTTATACTTCACAATATGGCTGATACTCTCCATAATATCCTTAAGGGCATCGCAATAATTCTCCAAAGGAAAAGAGCTCGTAAAGACAAACCTGGGAAACCGTTTATACAGGCAGCGGTAGTACCGGTGAACCACCGGTAGTACTGCCCCTACTGTTTCCTAGCACAACCCCAGGCGGGGGAATCTGGTGGTGGTACCGGTGGTACCTCCGCCAAAACTCCCTTTGGGTGGCTCTTGGCGGACCCTAAAGCGGATGTCACCGGTGGTACCGGTGGGGGGAACCTCCGGTGTTCCCACCGGTACCTCCGCCCCTTCAACGAGCCTACATCGAGTGGTTTGCCACCGGTGGTGGTTCCGCTAAAAACACGTTCGGGTGCCACATAGCGGAGGCGAGGGCGGAACCCACCGGTAGTACCGGTGGGTGGTACCTCCGGTGTTCCCACTAGTAGCTCCATGCCCGGAGAACCAGATAAGGGGAAGAGGAGCCACTCGGGCTCCAGGCGAAGAAGACCATCAGTACCGGTACCTCCGGTGCTGCGTGGGCTGCCCAACGACCAGATTGGGGAAGGGGTATTTAAAGCCCTTCCGCTACCTCTTAAATGCTAAGCTTCTCACACTCTCTCTCTCTCTCTCTCTTAGCCATTAATGCAAGCTTCAACCTCCTAGATCTCCTTCTCCAACCACCCAGTCACTCCATAACTTTGTGGAGAGCTAGAGGAGACCTAGATCCGTGATTCCACCAAAGTAATTGCAAATCCATCCACCACATCATAGTAGATCTAGAATACTACTTGAGGCCTAGAAACCTTAGTAGATCTCGTGCTTGGAGCTTCCACCTTGTTGCAAAGAAGCTTACGATTGTTTAAGAGTCTCCATCCATCTTGTGGGGTGTCCTCAACCTTGTGTAAAGGTTTGGTCAACGCCTTCAAGTCAACCTCATAGTGGAAATGAGAACATCCATCACCGGAGAAGCTCAAGGAGAATAAGGTGGGCACATCCGTGCTATTGAGGAGTGCCTAGGTGGTTCCCCACCTCTCCAACGTAGACGTACTTTTCTTCGAGAAGGAACTACGGGAAACATATCCTTGTCTCCTTGTTTACACTTGTGGTTTATATTGTTACCTTTCGTTTTACTTCCGTTTCATATCATATCTTGTATCACATAGGTTGCTCACCTGGATGCACATCTAGAGAACCTTGTATTACTTGTTTATCCCAAACTAAAAAGGAAAATAAGAAAAATTGGTAGTCAACCTATTCACCCCCCTCCAGTTGACCATAGCGCACTTCCCCGCCGCCCCCGCGCCGGACCCCTCTGCGCCTCGGGGGATCTCAGAAACGGGAGCAGGCCGACCAGACGGAGGTCACTGTCGACCACCCGCTCTTATCGTCCACTCCTTTGGCCACCGGAGGCGGGAGCTATGACCCCGACAACGAGTTCTTCGACGAGATCGACCGTGCTATTGCTGAGAAGAGGGAGGAGTTCACGCGGCGCGGGCTCATTAAGCTGAACCCTCCTCCACCGCTTGAGGTGGATGGCCCCGCCGACGAGCTCTCCCCCGAGGAGGCCATCGACCTCGACGAGATTCGGAGGCTGCAGGGCCTCAGTGTAGCGTTTATGGCAGAAGAAGGGGGTGAGGATGCAGAGGGGGCGAGGAGGAGGACGGCGACAAGGGCTTGCCGCTGGACGATGATGGGGAAGGATCTGATGTGGTGGACGAGCTCGGCCTATAAGGGACTAGTATGTGGAACCCGGCCTTCCGCATGACCTTGGTTGAGCTCCTCGACGAGAGAAAGCTGGTACCCCCAGCGGTAACGGGCGACCATGACGTCACGCTCACGAGTGTGTAGAGCTATGCTAGCCTCGTGGTGGCGGGGGACCTCTTCGTGTGCGTTGGAGAGAACGGTATGGCCCGAAATCATCTACGACGACGAGGATGGGGGAACTGTAGCTGAAGCTTCCCTCCCACCAACTGTTTTAGGTGATACATGCCACCCTTGAGTCGGCCTCCCAGCCCCCGAATCTAAAGGTTGAGGTGTAGGGATTTTTCCGTGCCCTTTAATATATTTTTAAGGGTTGCCGGGTTTTGGTGCTTCTATTCTGACCACTTTTTCGGTCTAAAACTGTAAAAAAGCGGTTATTTTACAGTTCGGCGCATTATAACGGGTCTGCTAGAGATGCTCTAATAGACCTACATCTCCTCTCTCTTTTCCCTCTAATTGGAGGCAAGAATCATGGAGGAATAGAGAGAAAGCAAACTCCAAAAGGTCAACAATGGTGGGGGAAAACTTGCTTGATGTCGTGGTGGTGTCACGGCAGATGCCATAGGATGGCTAAAGATGTGGGGACGAAGGACGCTGGAGGCGCTCGGGGAGGGATCACGCGACAAGTAGACGCGTGATGGATGAAACTGGCACTGCAAACAACACAATCTACCCAGGTTCAGGGCCCTCGTGAGGAGGTAAAACCCCTACTCCTGCCTTTCTTTTTGTATTCTGGTGTCTCACCGAGTAGCCACAGTACAATGGTTCTTGCTACCGAGTAGCCACTTTTCTCTCTCCGGGTAGAATTAGGTCAAGAATCTCTACGTATGATCCAGCCCCAGTCTCGTCCCTCGCGCAGGAGGCGGCGGGGCACCTTATATACCCGGTGCCCAGCCGGATACAGCCAAATACAAACAAGTGTCGACATTGTGTGCACACCGTCCTTCTTCCGAGTTCCCGCTGACAGTTTTGGCTTCTAAGCTTGTCCTGATGCGGAAAGTCGTTGGGCAAAACCAAGTAACCAGTCTGTTATCACTGTGCGAACACAGAGTAGGTCCCCCCTATCCTGCGACGCCCTGCTGACACACTGTCACTGTCAGACACGCCGTCCCCAGATGAACAGTGCTGTGAACAGTGCCAAGTACGGACCCGGGATACGCGGGATCCGTTGTCAGAACGGATCCTTTGACTTCTGGCCCGAGTAGGTTCCCGCCAGTTTTACTCAGACCAGCTCTTCTACTCGAACAAACATAACTTCCTGGATTCATCCTTCTGACCATCTTTCGTGTAAGACCGAGTAGCAGTCGACCGGGTAACGAGTACCGGGTAGGCGGCTACTCGACCAAACTTCTCTTCTGACCCTGCCTTTAGCACTTGCCTTTACCCTATTCGGGGGTAACCCCCCGACAGCAGTCCCCGAAGCTGGTAGAGTCCTGCGAACTCGTTCACTGGGCCCTGCCAGCTTTAACCCAATCTTGGCAACATTGCCCTTGAACTTCACGATGCCGAGTAAAACCTCCGAGTAGCATTCTGGAACATACCTTAAGTTTCTTCCCCTCCGAATAGAGCTACTTCTCTTCTCTGTAACCGAGTAAAAAGACTTAGAGAATTTTCCCAAACAGAATCTCTGCGGCGCAGAGCACAATCCGGCTTTTCGCATCGCAACTGGGCACGTGTCACGCATCCACGACCGCGACGCCTCGGTGCCCGGTAACTGACAGGCCACGCGCCCCGTTTTCACGGGGTGGGCCCACCAGCTCGTAACGTCCCATCACGCGCAGTAATCGCCCACGATCTCGTCGTGGGATCTAATGCGGCCGTTACGCGCGCGTTCCGTGCTGTGTGCGTTTCTAACCGGCCCACAGATCCCACGCCGCACGATTACTGCCACGATTGATCCCACTTCCTCAACTCGTAACGGTAACTCGAGGAGCGGTATAAATACCCCCTCGGTAACTCCTTCTTCTCCTTCCGCTCACAATTCCCCTCTGCCTTCCCGTTTCTCCGCCGCTGCAGAGCTCCTCGCCGCCGCGCAACTTACTGCACCGCCGCGAGTTCTTCCATTCCACCAAAGCCTCAATCTTTTCTCTCCAATTTCTTCCTCTCCGCCATGGCCCGCGACGACAACGCTCGCGCCGGCTGGGCGGGGTCCGAGGTCACCGCCGAGGACTGCCAATGGCTGGTGAACACCCGGAGGGTTCCTCCCGGTGTTCGCTGCCGGCAACCTGGCGACGAGCTCGTTCCGGCTCCGGAAGAGGGAGAGCACGTCGTCTTCCTCGCGCACTTCGCGCGAGGATTTGGGCTTCCCGCATCAGGTTTTCTTCGTTCCTTCCTCGACCACTATGGTCTTCAGATGCACCATCTTCCTCCCAATGCTGTTGTCTTCCTCTCCTACCACGCTGTGGTGTGCGAAGCCTTCCTCGGCGTTCGCCCCACGACGGAGACGTGGTCAAGGTACTTTTTCTTTCGCCAGCAGAGCAAAGGCAAGAAAGACGGGGCGGACACCAGCAGCAGGATAACCGAAACCGGCATCGCCATGATGGTGCAACGCCCTGGAACCAACCATCCCCGCATCAAGGGCTTGGACTCTGTCCGTAAGTGGCAGAGGTCTTTTCTGTACGTGAAGAACATCCCGGCCAAGAAGGGAGCCAAGGTGGAGGACAGGATCAATCTGCCCCCGTGGAGCAACCGAGCTCCTACCGGGCAGAACTGGAAGTCCAAGCCGTCCGTCGACAGCAATTTGACGCAGATGGAGGAGCACCTCGGCTATCTGATCGAAGAAGGGCTCAAGAGCGACGATCCAGTCGCCTGCTGGATCGCCAGGCGGGTGCTGCCACTCCAGCAACGCGCCCACCCCATGTGCTACATGGGCGGCCCCCGCGATTGTACTCGGACGACCACGTTCGAGCTCAGCAACGCGGATGTCGCCGCTCACGCGCGATCCATCCTGACCACCGGGCTCAGAGACAATTGGCAGTATGGCTTCATTCCATACAGCCGTACGAAGCCAATCGAGCGGGTACGTACTCCTTATCTTACTTTTTGCATGTATGTTCCGAGCAGCTGGCCTTCCTATCTTGCTGCGATTAGCACTTGCACTCTGCGCTGAGTAGAATTGCTTAGGCTTGACGTGCTTAATGTTTGCACGCCTTCCCGAGTAAGGCACTTAGCAGAATTGCTTAGGCTTAATGTGCTTGGTGTTTGCACGCCTTGCCGAGTAGGACTGCTTAGGCTTAATGTGCTTTTAGGTTAGCACGCCTTTCCGAGTAGGATACCTCCATGCTACTCGACTAACTTGTGATGCTTTGCTATTCTTCAGGTCCTTGCTCGCCAGCTTGCTGAGAGCCAAGAACGCTTTGAGGACAACTGGTCGGATGACCGGGAAGAAGACGACGAGGTCTCCTTTGAGAACGCGGACAAGCTCAACCTTCCTCACGCCCAGACGGAGAAGCACCGTGTAGACGCGTCTGTCCGTGATTGGACTGAGGACGAAGACGAAGGTGATTGAGCTCATTCGGATTGGTCGCAAGTAGTACAAACCAATTGCCTCCTGCTTCTGAGCTGTTCTCTCTTTTTCCCAATTTCACAGATGATGCTGACGCTGAAGAGGAGGGCGACGATGAGGGCGAGGAAGCCCTTGTCGTCAAGCCGCTCTCGGTCGCTGCTCCTCTTACCCGCAAACGGACGGGTAGCGGTGCTCAGGAGCCCCCCGCCAAGAAGAAGAAGACTGCAGCCGGGAAGGCGACCACGAAGATCGCGACGAAACGAGCACGGGCGATCCCTACCCGTAAAGGGTAAGTACTTTCTCCTCAGTTATGCGCCTCTATTACTGTAAACTCCCAATTCTTTTACTTTGTTATCTCTTCTCGGTTTCTTCTGCCCTTTTCTCTTTTCTGAACATATTTCTCTCTTCAGAGCCCCCTTGGATGCTGACGCCGCTCTCGCGCCCACCAAGACCAAGAAGAAAACGGCCATCGACGTCGATAATCTTATCGACCTCGACGATGAGAGCGAGCCCGCAGCGCAGGTTAGAGCGGGCGCGTCCTCTCCTGCACGAGGAGAAGACTCCGACGAGGCTCGGTACAGGGATACCGACGCTCATGACATCGAGCAGGAGCAGCAGTCCCGCAGCGCAGAACAGGAGGCGCAGGACGCTGCTCGCCACGAGAAGCCTCCTTCTCCTCCAGCCAACACAGCCGAGGAGAATCAAGATCAAGACCACGAGATACACGACGACGCCGCCCTTGAGCGGCAGGAAGAAGAACAAGAGCAGCCAGCAACAGGACCTGCTGAGCAAGAAGACCCCGCGGCCCAGGCGCGGGTAGAAGTTCCAGACGCCTCACAGCAGGATCCCGCTGCCGAGCAGCGGGTTGAAGTAGTCAACAAGGCGGAGCAATACCCTCTGAGCGACGCGCAACCAGGCGCCGCGCAGGGTAGCGCTCAGCCGGATGCCGCGCCGAGTAGCGCGCCCTTGGCGCCGCCTACTCAGCAGAGTACCTCCTCCACTGCGCCAAGCTCTTCATTGGTGGAGAAGACTAAAGCTGCAGCCAGCCCTCCGGCCAAGCCGGTTGCGAAGAAGATAACCCAGGAAGCTGCAGCAGAGAAGGCCGCCGAGAAGAAGGCCGCCGAGAAGATAGCCGCCAAGAAGGAGACTTCCAAGAAGCGGGCTGCCGAGAAGCCATCTGGCCCGCCGGAGGGCGCTGTTCGCCGGAACCCGCCGCGTGGTGGCGCGCAAGATGTAGCCGTGATGCCGCCGCCAAAACCAACCTCCAAGCCTGGTCAGCTGGTTATTCGCGAGCCCGGCGCGGCTGGTGATGCCGCTGCAGCGTCCCGCATCCCGGATCCGCCCAGCTTCCCACCTTACATGGTGAAGGTCAGCCAGCAGTACCAGGTTGGCTTAACCCCTGAGGAGAGGAAACTTGCTCTCAAGAAGGGGAAGCAGGCCGCGGAAGTGGACTCCAGACCCCCAGCCAAAAACCAGGACAAGTCCATCTCCATTTCTTCGCGCGAGGTCCAGGACAAGGCGGTGACGTCCACGGGCCTTGAGCAAATGATTGATCTGGTCGGTTTTATCGACACCAAGTGGGACAGCAAGGTCCTTGGCAACCCGAACTGGGACGACATGGAATTAGGCGACCTGGATCACATGCGCGTCGATTGGAATAAGGCGGACATGGGTTACAAGCCCATGACCATCTCATCCAACACCAGCACTCTTGCCGCCAAGATGTTCGTCCACCGCAAGGCTGCAGAGGACCTTGAGCAATCTTACGCAGTAAGTCTTACTCATCCTTCCCGAGTTGCCTTTTCCTTTTCCTCTACTCTTCTTCTTTTCCTTATCCATCACCCAGTCCCCGAGATTCTGGCCGGGTAGGCGGATACTCAACCGAGTTGCCGCCTTCTCGGGTTGAATCTTTATCACTTTGTCTGATTCTTTTTTCTTTTGCTTCTCAGAATAGCTTATTGAAGAGGACCGGCCTGTATCGTCGGCTACTTTGGAACCATTGCATTGCTAGGAGGCGCATTGCCGCCCT
This sequence comes from Alopecurus myosuroides, assembly GCA_028641055.1. Classification (NCBI taxonomy): domain Eukaryota; kingdom Viridiplantae; phylum Streptophyta; class Magnoliopsida; order Poales; family Poaceae; genus Alopecurus; species Alopecurus myosuroides. The sequence goes on from CM054058.1 coordinate 190,571,718, forward strand.
AGAAAAGGAGCGCATAGCCGACGAGGCAGCCGAGAAGGATGTCATGAACAGCACCCTTAGGCTTTCTGAAGTTGAAGGTACGCTCTTAGCTACGCGGTTCTTGCGTTTGGTGTTTACGCCCGCTTTTGCTTTTTGCGCTAACCACTTCTACTGTGCAGGGAAGTTAAAGGCCCTGGCCGAGGAGCACTCGAACTGCCGTGCCTTCGTTGAGAGTGGCCAAGCCACGATCAAGAGACTGGAAGGTATGTGCCCTCTTCTTCTCGGCTTGTTTTTGCGTTTCTTTCTTCGCTACTCTGCTAACCATGCTTTGCTCTCCGCAGAAGATCATAAGAAGTTCGTCGAGGAGCATCTTGACTGTCTCAAGCCTGCTGAGGTGCAGCAGCAACTGTCTAGCCAAGCTGTCGAGCTAATGAAAGAACATGCTACCGAGATGGAAGCTCTCCAGACCCAGCTGCAGACTGCGCTCCAGGATGCCCTCAACTTAGCGGCCGAGAAGAAGAGTTTGATTGCCGAGAAGGAGAAAAACGAAGCAGCAACTAAGGCCAAGGAGAGAGCCCTTGAGCAGGAGTGCGAGGTGCTGAAGAAAACCAATGCTAACCTCTTCGCTCAGCTGGATGGGCTTCGCTTGATTGAAGAAAGGCACCTAGCCGACGAGGAATTGTGGAAGAGCAAGCTTCAGGGGCTACTCTACGATCTGAACAGTACGTGCCCTCTTTTCTGCGTCTCTGTTACTCGGTTCATTTTCTACTCTGCTTCCGTCTCTGATCTTCTCAATAGCTCTTATAGAAGTCTTCCCCGGCCTTGAGTCTTCGTGCAAGCCTGCTTTGGCAAAGGCCCGAGCAGCTCGCGCCGAGAAGGGCGAGCCCACGGACACCAAGGCAGAAATTGAAGAATGCCTCCTCGTCATGCAAGGTCAGCTTCAACGTCTAGGAGAAGTGGGCACCGAGCTGGTGCGCATTGACTTCAAGCTCCACGACCTCTTCTGGCCTCAGGATTCCGCGCCAACAACAATCCATGGACTCGCCTTGAAGCTGAACGGCGTGAAGGCCGAGCTGAAGAAGTGGCGGGCGTCTGGAGCTCGGGCAGGCGCCGACATGATGCTGCTGTTCGTCACCAGTTGGTACGAAAATCTCAACTTGCAAGTCGTCCGCGAGATGCGCGAGGATTCCAAGTGGGAGACGGATTCCGACTGCGTGGCTATCCGCCAGCTCGTGGCACACGAGGTCGCCCAGTATGCGGACACCGCGACCTTCATCGACGGCCTCACCGAGCCCGACACCGAAGTGGAGGAAGGCGAGGAGGAGGGCGAAGACGAAGAGACGGACGAGGAGGAGACGGACTTGAGCTTCTTCGACCGACCCGCCGACGACACCGGGAAGGGGAAGGCCGCATTCGTGCGGGTAGCGATGAGGAAGACGAGGGCGAGAAGATGTCGATCGACACCGCTGCGCTCGAGTTCGGCACCTCGTCAGGAGCTGCCCTCGACGACACAGTTAGCCTCCGCGCCCAAGCGACTGCCTCCACCTCGGCGACGGGGCCCATCTCGGTGGCCACAGCCACCTCAGATCAGGCTGCCACTGAGACAGATGCAGACACCACGAAGAACGATGTCGCCAGCTCGGAAGCAGATGCTACCAAGGCCAGTACTGAAGATGAAGCGGCCAAAGCCAACACCGAGAACGTTGCTAGCTCGACCTGATTTTCTCCTGCAATCTTATCCTTCAAACACTTATCAGATCCCCGGGATGCCGGGTGCAGATGTATCGAAACAATTACCCTTGTCGTTTGCTACTCAGTTTTATTCACATTTGATATTTTAACTTAGTCAATTTGAGCAACTTTGGCTCGAATGCCGAGTTGCGTTATCATGCGAGTCCCCTAGTTGCATTTCTTATTCGCTCTTCCTTTTTATCTCAGCTCTTACCCGCAACTTGTTGCTTTTTTGGTATTCGAGTCACAAGAATTCAAAGTTGGAGTTGCAAATACTTAGCCACTTAGAAATACTCATAGTAACGCAGCCCACCACTTAGCCGAGAAGGAGTTAACAAGAAACGACAGTAAAAAACATCCTACCCGGTTCCTGCACTTTTTCTTTTCTTAGTAATTTTTCTTGTGCTCATTGACCTTTTGCTTGTTCTCTTGCTTGCCATGAAGCCGGGTTTCGGACAGCAGCAGAGTCGAAGAGTTGGCATGTAGGTTTAAACATAGTACTAGATGTACTCGTGAAAGCTTAAGCAAAGCAACCGCGTGGACAAAAGTAAAGCCGGGTAGGAACACATAGAGCAAGTTTAGGCGAGGGCAGTCCCCGAGCTGAATTTCAGATTGCAGGGTAGAATTTTAACTCGGATAAGAAAGTACATACGCGTCTTTGCTCACGAATGAAAGCGACGAAGTAGGGCTACATTCCAAGGGCGCTTGGATTCCTCTCCAGCTTTATCTGCCCTGTTCGCCTGTGATGGACGCATGTCCACGAGATAATAGGCATCATTGTGCAGCGCTTTGCTCACAATGAAGGGCCCTTCCCATGGAGGAGACAATTTGTGCATCCCGGCTGTGCGTTGCACAAGCCTGAGGACCATATCTCCTTCTCGGAAAACCCTTGGGTTCACCTTTCGGCTATGATAACGCCGCAGGTTTTGCTGGTAGATAGCCGAACGTGACAGAGTGAGCTCTCTTGCTTCTTCAAGCAGGTCAACGTCGTCTTCTCGAGCTTCTCTCGCCTCTACCTCAGTGTAGAGGGTTACTCGAGGAGAGTCATGCTCTAAGTCTATTGGCAACACGGCCTCAGCCCCGTATACCAAGAAGAATGGCGTGTAGCCGGTTGACCGGTTAGGGGTAGTCCTTAGACTCCACAACACCGATGGCAACTCGTCTAGCCAACACCCAGGTGTTTTCAGCAGCGGCTCGATCAGCCTTGGCTTTATGCCTGCCCGTACCATTCCGTTTGCTCTTTCCACTTGCCCATTGGAAGCGGGATGTGCAACAGATGCAACATCTAGCCGGATGTGCTTATCTCTGTAGAACCGCACCATTACTCCCTCTGCGAAGTTTGTGCCGTTGTCGGTGATGATGCTGTGCGGGTAGCCGTATCTCAGGATCACATCCTTCAAGAATTTCACAGCTGTAGCCCCATCGCACTTCCGAATAGGCTTCACTTCAATCCACTTGGTGAACTTGTCCACCATGACCAAGATGTGTGTCATGTTGCCTTTAGCCGGCTTGAAGGGGCCAACCATATCCAGGCACCATACGGCAAACGGCCATGTGATAGGAATTGTCTTCAACTCGGAAGCAGGCATGTGAATCTTACTCGCGAACATCTGGCAGCCATTGCACTTTCTCACGATATCTTCAGCTTGCTGCAGAGCTGTGAGCCAGTAGAAGCCATGCCAAAAAGCTTTCTTGACCAATGCCCGAGAAGAGGCGTGGTGCCCGCATTCTCCTTGGTGTATTTCCAGTAGAATTTCTCCTCCTTCTTCTGGGTCCACACAACGTTGCAGCACACCGGTGGCACTTCTTTTGTGCAGCACATCTCGGAATATAGTGTAGCCCTTGGATCTTCTCTGAATCTGTCTTGCGGTCACCTCATCCTCTGGCAGAGTACCGTCCCTTAGAAAGGATAATATGGGCACGTCCCAACTCGGTGTCTCCCGTGTGGGAAACACTGGTTCGTCCACTTCCATTGGGACAGGCACCTCTGGTTGCTCTTTAGGGTTGGGAGCACTTCTCTGGAGCCCTGATCGATTGGCAAGGACTTCCTCAATGAATGCGACAGTCCCGGGTTGAGGACAACAGTCCCCGAGTATGGAGTGGCAGTCCCCGAGTAGGGAGTGGCAGTCCCCGAGTAGGGAGTGGCAGTTCCCGAGTAGAGAACGGCAGTCCCCGAGTTGGGAGCAGCAGTCCCCGGGTTTCCTGTAGCATTCTCCCAGTCAATCTCCATGGGATCAGATTCCTCGCTTGGCAGAGAAGGGACAAATATGGATTCCGAGTTGGGAGAGGGCTTGATGGATGGCTTCCTCAAGTGCTCCAAGGCAACCCCCGCCGGGATGGATTGCCGAGAAGATCCCAATTTGGACAGCTCGTCTGCCGCTTCGTTCTCTGCTCGGTGAATGTGCTGGAACTCGCAGCCTTCGAAGAATCCAGTCATAGACTGTACCAGGAAGCGATATGATGCCATGTTGGCATCTAGAGCATCCCAAGTGCCAGAGACTTGCTGCACCACCAGATCTGAATCGCCATAGCATATAATGCGCTGCACGCCAACCTCCTTGGGTACTCGCAAGCCATGCACCACTGCCTCGTACTCTGCTACGTTGTTGGACGCCTTGAAATGAATCTGCAGCACATACTTGAGTTGATCTCGCTTGGGTGACGTAAGCACTACGCCAGCACCAAGGCCTTCCTTCACCTTCGAGCCATCAAAGTGCATCTTCCAGTAATTAGAAACTGGAGCAGGAGGTTCATACTGCACCTCAGCCCAATCCACGAGAAACTCCGCCAGAATCTGAGACTTGATAGCTTCTCTTCTCGCATACGCAGGTGCATACGCAGCCAGCTCGATTGCCCACTTGGCTACTCTACCACTCGCCTCCTTGTTGCCCATGATATCCGAGATGGGCGCAGAGCTCACAACCGTGATAGGATGCTCTTGGAAGTAATGCTTTAGCTTCTTGGCGCCCAGGTACACGCTGTAGGTCATCTTCTGGTAATGCGGGTAGTTTTGCTTGGAGCTAGACAGCACTTCACTGAGATAGTACACTGGGCGCTGCACACTCTTGCCTTCTTCTTCTCGCTCCACCACAATCACCACACTGACTACTCGGTTAGTGGCAGCAATGTACAACAGCATTGGCTCCTTGGGTAGTGGACTAGCCAAGATGGGAGCACTAGCCAGCATTGCCTTCAGCTCGTTGAATGCCACATCCGCTTGCGGAGTCCAGACAAACTTGTCACTTTTCTTCATCAGTTGGTACAGAGGCAGGGCCTTCTCGCCCATTCGGCCCAGAAAATGGCTCAGAGATGCCAAGCAACCAGTGAACTTCTGTACATCCTTCAGGGATCTCGGCAAAGACATGCTCTCAATAGCTTTTATTTTTGAAGGATTGGCTTCAATGCCCCGACTAGAGACCAGGAAGCCGAGTAGCTTGCCAGCCGGGACGCCGAAAGTGCATTTACTCGGATTGAGTTTCATTTTATACTTGCGTAGGTTAGCAAAGGTTTCCTCAAGATCGGCAAGCAGAGTATGTGTTTTATTCGTTCTGATGACAATGTCATCTACGTACACCTGCACGTTCTTGCCGAGCTGATCATGCAAGCATTTCTGCATGCATCTCTGATAGGTTGCACCCGCATTCCTCAAGCCAAACCACATGACACGATAGCAATAAGCCCCGTACGGGGTAATGAAACCAGTCTTTATTTGATCAGCAGGATTGAGTGCAATCTGGTGGAAACCAGAGTAGGCATCTATGAAAGACAGCAGTTCACAACCAGCAGTGGAATCGATCACCTGATCGATGCGAGGTAGCGGGAAGGGATCCTTGGGGCACGCCTTGTTCAAGTCGGTGTAGTCGACACACATGCGCCATGCAGTGGCAGCCTTGGGATCCTCCTTCTTCTTCTCGACCATGACCGGGTTGGCTAGCCAATCCGGATGCAGCACCTCCATGATGAAATTGCTTATCAGCAACTTGGTGATCTGGTCGCCAATGGCTTTCCTTCTCTCATCTCCGAAGCGGCGCATAGCCTGCTTCACTGGCTTGGCGTCAGGACGCACATGTAATGAGTGCTCAACCAACTCCCTCGGGACTCCTGGTAGATCTTCATTGGACCAGGCGAATATGTCCCGATTCTCACGGAGGAAGTGGATGAGCTCGCTTTCCTATTTCTCCGCCAACCCGGAGCCAATGATGGCTACGCGGTCGGGGAACTCGGGGTCGACCTGGACCTTCTTGGTTTCTTGACATGCCTGGAACGCGGTCCCGTGTTGCGTACTCGGTACGTCCTGCGCGCCAGCTTGCGCGGATTGCGCCATGGCCACCACCTCGTACATCTTCTTCTTCTCGGCAGCGATCACCATTGACTCCACCAACTGGGAACCAGCAGAGGAACACTCCATGGACTTCTTGTAATCACCAGCGATGGTAATCACACCGTTGGGACCAGGGATCTTCATCTTCAGATACGCAGTGTGTGTAGAAGTCATGAACTTGCTCAGAGCAGGCCTGCCGAGTAGAGCATGGTAAGGGCTTTTATGATCAACCACCTCGAACTGCAGGCGCTCTGTGCGGCAGTTCTCCCTTGTGCCGAATAGCACATCTATCCACACTCGACCAATCGGGTTGCACGAGACTCCCGGCACAATGCCATGGAAGGTGGTCTTGCTGGGTAGCAGCATGTTCTCAGCCAGGCCAAGCTTCTCGAGTGTGTCTTTGTACACAATGTTGATGCTGCTGCCGTTGTCGATTAACACCTTGCTGAACCTCACATTCTTCTCGGGACCTAGGAAAGTAGGATCCAACACCAAGGCGTAGCTACCCGGGTTGGGCATCACCTTGGGATGATCTACTCGGGACCACCTGATCTCTTGGTCACACCAATACATGTAGTGAGGGACAGCAGGAATCACTGCATTGACCTCCATGGCACGCCTGTGCTGTGATTGCTTGTCGACAGGCTCGGAAGTGAAGATCATGTAGCTCTCGTGGTGCTCTTGGTACTGGTTGCGGCCTCCGCCCTCATTGTGGCCGTTGTTGTTCCTTGGTAGTTGTTGTTGCCTCTGTTGTTGTTGCGGTTGTAGTTGTTGTTGTTGTTGCGGTAGCCCTCATTGTTGAAGTGACGGTTGGCTCCTAAAGCCACTTGGTTCACATTTTCCCTTCGCGGAAACACTGGCGGCCGAGCTGCGGGTGCGCGAGCAGGCTGCACATTAGCATTGGCCGCTGGCAGGGAAGGAGGAGGAGGCAAGCCTTCATTCTTGATCAGATCCCACCACTCGCACTGTCGGGTAGTATGATTAGCAGGCCTCGAGGGGTGCTGAGTGTGAAAACTGCATGGGCCATCCTTCATGTCGTCAAAGACGAACTTCCTCGGCTGCTCGGAGTTGCCGCTACCCGACTGAGGAGCACGGAATGGTTTCTTGTTGCCTTGGCCCTGGTTCTGGTTCTGCCCGTAGGCTCCAGCAGGTTTCTGCCTTTGGCTACCCCCAGCTCCAACAGCCACTGCATTCACCTCTTCAGGGTCGTACCGAGTATCTATTCGGTCACCCCTGCGCTTGTTGCGGAACTCGTTGCGCTTGCTGTTGCTGAAGTTTCTTCTCGGCTCGGAGGAATCCATCAGAGGCTGAGTAGGATCACCGAGTGCGTACTGATCCGCAATCTTGATGGTTTCCGCCAGAGTGTTTGGCATCTCCCTCTGCAACCTTTGCCACAGCATACTGCCATGCCTGCAACCCTGCGCGAACCAAGTAATGGCCTGGGCTTCATTCACACCTTCACAGGTGTTCCTCAATGTGCTCCATCGAGTAAGGTACTCGCGGTCCGTCTCGTCTTCTCGCTGCCTGCAAGCGGACAGCTGCTGTGGCCTATTCGGCCTCTTGTAGGTGCTGGTGAAGTTGATGACAAAGGCATCCGAGAAATCCAGCCAGCAATTTATGCTGTGCTTGGGCAAGTTGTTGAGCCAAGTGCGAGCTGGACCCTCTAGCATCTGCGGGACGTACCGCACCGCCCATCTTCTGTTGCCGCCCGCGATGTGGACTGCGGTGACATAGTCATTGAGCCAATCTTCCGGCTTGGTGCTGCCGTTGTAGCTCTTGGTGCCCCTCGCGAGCTGGAAACCCTTCACGGACGGCTCGTTCATGATGCGCGGGCCAAAACACTCGGGGCCAGGAGGACCCGTGTTCTCCAGCCGCGCCGACAAGCTGATCCGGTCCAGCTGGTGCCTTGCATCTCCAGGCGCCAACACGCGCTCGCCAACACGATCCAGAATATCATAGCCGGCCATCTCCATGGCCGAGTAGCCGTCGTCATATCTGTCCACCTGCACAGCTATAGGCTGCTCCACCGGGTTGACGACTGGCGCCACTGCACGCGGCTGCTGCCTCTGCCGAGTAGGCTGAGCGGCGGGATGCTGAGAAGGACCTGGGCGCTCTCCTGCTCGGACCTGGCTTTGAGCTTTATGGGCTTGAGAGCCTGCTCCTGCAGCGTTGTGTTTCTGCCCGGACTGTCGCGGCACAGCGAGCTGTTTCACGGCAACAGCCGGGTCGTACACCTGCATTTGCCTATCCTTGCCGGAATGCCCACTCCGGCTTTTCTCACGGCTGGGATGCGGAGATGAGGCCTGATCGTTAGATCTAGCCGCGTGCGAGTGCACCACCTGAGAAGCTCCAGCACCCGGATTGGCTTTTCGGAACTCCTCATTCTGCCTAGCCGCCTCTAGCACCAACTCGTTCAGCCTCTCCTGCTGCCTAACGCGCGCGTCTCCAGCTAGACGCGGCAGCTCGGCAGCTACAGCCTCAGCAGCTCTAAGTGTTTTGGCGGGTGTGCTATATCTGGGTCTAGTGGAGGTGTTTGCGGTGGCGGACTGACTGGGAGCCTCTACCACAGTTGCCATCTCGGCACCTAGGTTACGACGCGTAGCGCCTACCTTGCTAGCTCTCCTAACAACTGGTGTGAAACCGTGAGCCTTGTTGTACTCTAGCTGATCTAAGCTAAGCTCTAGCCTGATCTTGTCCAACTCCGCCTGCTCAGCGAGCAGCTCCTGGCGCTGCCGGTCGAGCTGCGCCTTCATGGTCAGGAGCTCGAGGTTGGTGGGAGGCGGCATACCCGTCCGCGCAGCAGACGCAGGGATAGTCGCAGTAGTGGAGAGCGGAAGGTTGCACTCCTTCTCGTAAGGCTTGTGCGTCTTCCCGCCAGCACTAGAGCCAGCGAGATCCTCGACGACGACCGCAGCGGTAGCAGCCGCGCCCTTCCCGGCGTCTGCAGCCAGGCCAGCTACCATCACCTCCGCGACGTCCGCGGAGCGGCCCAGCGGCCTCCCGCGTGCGGCGATAACGGCACGCGGATCCTCCGCGTCATGCACCAGCTCGGGGTACTCGCGGTCGATGACGGTGGCAATATAGACAAGGTGCGCGCCGAAAGAAAGCACCGTGCCGCCCTCCGGCATGGCTCTGCCGCCGAAATCGCCGGCGTTGTCGGTGACGAAGTCGAAGGAGCCGAATCTGTGGACGAGACCACAGACCACGCGCTCTCCAGTAGCAGAAATCGATCCCGTCCGAACGGAAACTCCAGCCAGCGCCGCTGGTTGCCCCACGGTGGGCGCCAACTGTCGTGGTGGTGTCACGGCAGATGCCATAGGATGGCTAAAAGATGTGGGGACGAAGGACGCTGGAGGCGCTCGGGAAGGGATCACGCGACGAGTAGACGCGTGAAGGATGAAACTGGCACTGCAAACAACACAATCTACCCAGGTTCAGGGCCCTCGTGAGGAGGTAAAACCCCTACTCCTGCCTTTCTTTTTGTATTCTGGTGTCTCACCGAGTAGCCACAGTACAATGGTTCTTGCTACCGAGTAGCCACTCTTCTCTCTCCGGGTAGAATTAGGTCAAGAATCTCTACGTATGATCCAGCCCCAGTCTCGTCCCTCGCGCAGGAGGCGGCGGGGCACCTTATATACCCGGTGCCCAGCCGGATACAGCCAAATACAAACAAGTGTCGACATTGTGTGCACACCGTCCTTCTTCCGAGTTCCCGCTGGCAGCTTTGGCTTCTAAGCTTGTCCTGATGCGGAAAGTCGTTGGGCAAAACCAAGTAACCAGTCTGTTATCACTGTGCGAACACAGAGTAGGTCCCCCCTATCCTGCGACGCCCTGCTGACACACTGTCACTGTCAGGCACGCCGTCCCCAGATGAACAGTGCTGTGAACAGTGCCAAGTACGGACCCGGGATACGCGGGATCCGTTGTCAGAACGGCTCCTTTGACTTCTCGCCCGAGTAGGTTCCCGCTAGTTTTACTCGGACCAGCTCTTCTACTCGAACAAACATAACTTCCTGGATTCATCCTTCTGACCATCTTTCGTGTAAGACCGAGTAGCAGTCGACCGGGTAACGAGTACCGGGTAGGCGGCTACTCGACCAAACTTCTCTTCTGACCCTGCCTTTAGCACTTGCCTTTACCCTATTCGGGGGTAACCCCCCGACACTTGAGAAGTGGGAAACCAATGGGAAAGAAGGCCCCATAAATAGTCCCCCAAATATTCCCTGCTGGGGAAAATTGGGTGTTCCGGCCTGAAAACCTAGCCAGGCCGGCCTTTGTACGTCCAGGCTAGCCACCTAGCAGAGCAGCCCGGCTTAGGCCGACCTCCGAGTTTCCAGAAAAGCGCCTACACTAAAAACGCGATATCTTTTGCATATGAACTTCGTTTTCGATGATCTTGGACTCGTTAAAATCGCAACAACGAGCACTACAAGATTATGAAAAGAAACATAATAGATATACAAGGGAGGGTAAACTAAATGACCAATGGTTTGAGATATCTATAAAAGAGAAACCAATAAAACCTCCAATATCAAAAATGCGATAAGTTTTTTCATGTGAAATATGTTTTTGATAAACTTGAGCTTGTTTTGAAGAACATGACAAGATCTAAAACCACACATGGAGAAAAAACAAATAAGAACCAAAAAATATGATGCCAAGTATGCAAAAGTTTGAGTTCTCTCCGAATGATGCGATCAAGTTGCTAATATAAGAGCCCCTCTTGATAGTACGGTTATCTATCCTATAACCCGGTCTCCCAGCTAATGCTATGAGACCGGTAAAATAGAAAGCCTATCAAGATCATAACTTTGCCTTGAGCATTCCACTTGAGATAGATGATGAATGTATTGACCTCCTCAAGATGGAACATCTTTCTTGATTTCTCTTTGCTCGGTGAACATACATAGATTGCTCCCCCATACGCCACTATGGGAGACGCTCTTTTAAGTCCATCTTCACTTGGCCATTATCTCCAAAAGGGTGGCAAGCTCCAAGCATGTGATCTCTTCGATATCCTCCCCTTCTGACTTGCACTTCTCAACTTTCATGACGATCACCACTTGACGTCATCTACCATGGGCTATATGAAATCTTCCTTTTGATAGCAACGTCGGGAGTTACATTCCGAGCGGGAATACTCGGCGGAATCGGCAACACAATCACTGCCGGAAGCTTGGAATTCGACGGAAACGTCGGATGCTTCCTCGACAACGGATCATACATGCCGGCACGGAATCATATGGTAAGTGTCTGCGTTTTACCGATTGGATCTGCTAATGTTTTTATCGGTTTGACAACAGAAGCAATGGGACTCCATGGTGGAATTAATTTTATCCCACCTGCCCTACTACCAATAGATGAAGGCTTCAATGCCGGATTCTGCTCAGATTTTCCCTATTCATACGTAGGAGCAGATCAAGCTTCCATAGTCGCATATCGCCAAAACACATCTGGATTTTCTGCCTCCTTGGAGATGCCCGAGGCTAGATCTCACTTTATTGGTATGGTGGAGTCTGAAACCTCTGAAAACACGAAAGACGAAAATCCCGTGGAAAATGCAGAAAATCATGACCCCATAGAAAAGGTGGAAGACCCAAAATTCGTCGATCAAGCAACAAACTCGGAAGCTGAGTCTGTATTAGCAGCCATAGAGGCAAAGCTAGACTCGGAAACCGGATCTAGAGATTCAGATTCCGAAGATGAAGATGAAGATGCTTTAAAAAAAAGTCAAATCCATGCAAGGGAATTTTCATGAAGTACTCATGGAAAACCGACTAGAAATTCGGATGTCGAGGAAGATGAAGACCCCAAAACGCCTCTGCCATATGAAGAGGAAGAGGAAGGTGAAGTTAGTCTGACTTATCCTGACATCAAGGAATTGACGGAAGATGAACCTAACAAAAAGCCTCCATCTTCCAATAAGAAAAAGAAGTCTTCTAAGAAGATGTTATCCAAACTACAGAAGAAAAAGGTGAAAAAATTGGCAGACATTGCCAGCCAAAACCTGGAAGTTGGAGGAGGCAGTGGTGCCATGCTTGTGGAGAAGAAAAAGGCCGAAATCCCTTGTTCCCCAAATGTCGGAGCAGGAGGAGATTGATCTGATTCAAACCCCAGTGCACGAGACATGCCCCCGGAAGTGCTGGAAGCCAGGAGACAAGCTTTAATGCGGCAACATCAACACCTGTTCCGAACTTGGGAAAATCTCTTCAAAACCCAGACTGAAATTAAAATACAGCGGGAAGAAATAGAGGAGTACAAAAGAAGGAATAGATCTGGAATTAAACCTACGCGGTTACCCGGAATTTCAAAGCCAGATGAATTGCCGACAAGAAAGAGGTTTGAAAACCCATCATGGCAAAGGCATGTTAACAACACTAATGCTAAGGGAGAACGCATCTACAAAACTGCAGCCAAAAACACAAAACCCGCGTTCGCCATCCTTAATAACGATCTGTACTCCAATGACGAAAAGCTACAAGGAGTGTATGCTTTCTTAGGAAAAGCATTACATCAGCAACAATGAGGACATGCACGTTCAGGCAAGCTACATGATGATTCGGTCTTATGCAAAACTGCCATGTGCGCCGCTGGAGCACCTGACCCTAGCGAACCCGGAGATTCGGGCAATTCTAAGGAAAATAAGGGAGATCCTAAGAAGGAGAAGAAAATCCCGGATAACAAGGATGCAACGTCTAGAACAGGATCCCATCTGCCGAAAGGCGGAAATGATCCCCGTGACAACAAGGAATGAGAGGACCAAAACTGGAAAGACGGAATAGTAATGCCGCCTCTGAGACACCCAGCTAATAAAGCCAGAAGATACTACAAACCTCACAGGCGTGAGAGATCCCGAACTCCTCCAAGGAACAAAGAAAGGCCAAGGAGCAGAACTCCACCTTATTCCAAAGAACAGGACGCCAGAAGAAATAGAGATGATCCCAGAAGAGCGCACTCGTGCAACAATGGACCAGAATGGAGCACATCCCCTTTTATCCATTCAGCTGGAAGGTATTCCGCGCACGTCGATAAGGCGGAAAGAGACGATTTATACTTCGGACCAAAGTGTTTTACTGAAAGGATCCGCAGAATCAGTCTACACTCTGGCTTTGCCAAAGTTGGTCCAACTTACCAAAAGTATACCCAAAGTACAAACCCAGATACATGGCTCTCATATTACTCTACGGTCGTCCAGATCAACAAAGGGACAGATTTAGAGGCTGTGAAGTTTCTTCCCCTAATGTTGCTGGATGGAGCCAGAGATCGGATCAACGGACTTCCGTCAAGAATAGTAGACAGCTAGGAAGATATGGCTAGCGTAGTTGCTCAGCACTTTCGGGGTACGTATAAACGCCCTAAGAGCATCAACCAGCTGAATCGTTGCGTACAATATGAAGATGAGTCGTACGTCGACTTTATCTCAAGATGTACTGCAATGAAGAATAGTTTCTCTGGAGTAAGTGATGTACAAGCAATGCATGCTTTCAGCAACAGCCTGAAACCAGGCCTCGTAGCGTTCAGGGTTGGTTCAAAAGAGCAAAAAAATCTCGGATCTATGCTTACCACCACCAACGAGCACACAACGGCTGAAGATGACATCAGGGCGAGAGGCAGAAACATCGATGCTTTGGTACAAGCCAAAAAGGCGTCTCGTTCTGAAAAGAATGCTACTCCAGAAGCACAGCCAAAACCCAAAGAAGTGAATATAGCCTTTGGAAAAGATAATGGCAGCAGATGGAAGGGCAAAAGCACATGACCCATCTCTTACTCTAAAGAAGAGTGGGAAAATATTAAGTCGGAAAACTGTGTCCACCATTCGCAATTCGGGAAGCCTACCCACACAAACGTGCAGTGCCGGCTAAATAAGCACATGAAAGGCAATGCAGGATCCAGGAATAAAGGAAAGAATTCCAAAAGGAAATTCAAAAAGCAAAAGCCGGAAGCTGACAAAGAAGAAAGTGAGTCTGACGCTGAAGATAAAATCCAGAAACAACATCGGAAAGGCGAGCCTAAATTCCCGAGAGTTGAAGGAGAATGTAACCTAACTTTCCTGGCAACTCCTTCAGCCAAACAGGCAAAACAAACACTTCGAGAAATGAATGCGGTTGTACCTCCAACCCCAAAGTACTTGAAGTATTCAAATACACCAATTACTTGGGATCAGTCTGATCATCCCGGTAACATCCCAGAACCCGACACACATGCTTTAGTCGTAAGCCCTATTGTTCAAAACACTAGGCTCAAAAGAGTGTTGATGGATGGAGGATCTAGTATCAATATCATGTACTTAAGTACACTGAAGTAGTTACACCTCTCTGAGACCCAGCTCAAACACAGCAATGTATATTTTCACGGCATTGTTCCTGGTAGACAAGCACACTCCCTAGGAGAAATTTCCCTAGAGGTAACTTTGGAAAGAGAGAACACTCCCGTTAGGAGATGATCTCATTCGAGGTAGTGCCGTTCGAAAGTGTGTATCACGCAATACTCGGACGTCCGGCTTTCGCCAAATTCATGGCAAGGTCATGATATATCTACAACAAGCTGAAGATGCCAGGGCCAAAAGGAGGAGTAATCACCATATCAGGAGATTTCAAATTAGCGAACAAGCTGGAGAAAGGAAATGCCCTTTGTGCCGAACAGGTGATTCAGAAGGAAGAGCTGAAGGAGTTGGCTAAAGAAGTATCACCGACAGAAATGCCAACAGGAAAAGAAAGCCGGAAGCTGGCATATAGTTTCAAAGCCTCGCAGAATACAAAACAGATCATCCTGGACCCCAAAGATGCGAAAAAGTTTGTTGTAGTGGGAACAGGAACGACTAACAAATAAGAAAGCGCGCTCATCAAGTTCCTACGTGAGAACTGGGACATTTTTGCCTAGTGTCCTGCTGATATGCCAGGTGTTCCCAGGGAACTTGCTGAGCACCAACTGAAGGTTATTCTAGGATCAAAACCCGTCAAACAAGGTCTTCGTCGTTTTGATGGAAGAAGGCGGAAGGCTATAGGAAAGGAAATTATCCGGCTTTTAGCAGCTGACTTTATCCGGGAAGTTATACATACTGATTGGTGTGCGAACCTAGTATTAGTCCCGAAAAAGGATAGTATTATTCTTAGGATGTGTATAGATTACACCGGCTTGAACAAATTGTGCCCAAAAGATAGGTTCGCATTACTGCGAATCGGTCAAATAATAGATGCCACTGCTAGTTCTAAGCTTTTCTGCTTTTTGGATGCTTATTCCGGGTATCATCAAATACGCATGAAAGAAGAAGACCAAATAAAAACCTCTTTCATAACACCCTATGGAACATACTATTACATAACCATGCCTTTTGGCCTGAAGAATGCCCGTGCAACATACCAGAGTTGCATGCAACGATGCTTGCATAGTAAAATTGGCAAAAACATCCATGTTTACATGGATGATATTGCCGTTGTTTCCAAGGAAAAAGATACACTCCTTGAAGATCTACAAAAAACCTTCGACAATCTCCACGCTTACAGAATGAAGTTCAATCCATTAAAGTGCGTATTCGGGGTTCCCTCAGGAATACTTCTGGGTTTTATTGTTTCTCATAGAGGAATAGAGGTAAACCCGGAAAAGATAAAAGCAATATTAAACATCAAAAGTCCTACGTGTCTAAAAGATGTCCAAAGACTGACGGGTTCTGCAGCCGCCGTAAACAGGTTCATAAGCCGTCTTGGTGACAAAGTCGTTCCATTATACAAATTGTTGAAGAAATCCGACAAATTTGAATGGACAGAAGAGGCGGACAAAGCATTGACCTAGTTGAAAGAAACTCTGATGAAAGCTCCGATTTTGGCATCCCTAAAAGACGAAGAACCCATGTTACTGTATCTTACAGCAACTAATAGGGTTATTAGCGCAGTGATAATTGTGGAAAGACGGAAAGACGAGCAAAGTATTCCAGATCAACATCTGGTGTACTACGTCAGTGAGGTATTTTCCGAGTCAAAACAAATATATCCACATTGTCAAAAGCTGGCATATGGTGTATTTTTCGCATCTCGAAGACTCCGTCATTATTTTCAAGGACATTCCATAACAGTGGTAAGCAAAGCACCACTAGGGAATATTATAAACAATGCGGACGCAACAGGCAGAGTAGCTAAATGGGGCATTAAACTTACTGCGTTCAACATTAAGTACCAACCCCGAACAAAATTAAATCCTAGGTGTTGGCAGATTTCGTGGCTGATTGGACAGAAGCAATGGAAAACACACCAATGTCAGAGTTGGAATATTGGATTATGCATTTTGACAGATCCAAAATGAAAGAAGGCGTTGGTGCTGGTGTGGTTCTCAAACCTCCAAAAGGGGACACAATGGAGTATGTATTACAAATACACTTTAACGCTAGCAACAATGTGACAGAATACGAAGCATTGCTTCATGGCTTGCATATTGCAAAAGAAATAGGTGTCAAACACATACTTTGCTATGGTGACTCGGACTTAGTACAACATCAGTTGAACCATACATGGGATGCCAAAATACCCATCATGGACGAATATCGGAGGACAGTCAACGGTTTGCTTCCTCGGATTTGAGGTACATCACGTCAAAAGGGAAGAAAATTGGAACGCGCACGCTTTAGCCCGCATGGGCTCGGAAAGGGTGAAAACTCTACCACCTGGTGTGTTTGTCCAACATTTATATGAACCATCAATAAAAGGCGGAGATATTGATTATCCCCTAGTTTCCGAGTCAATAGAAGTTTTCCTCGTTAACCCGTATTGGACAATTCCATACTTAAACTTCTTAGTTGATCGGAAGTTCTCGGATGGAGCAGACGAAGTCTTGCAAAGGTAGAAAAAACACCGATGAAAAGGATACACGGTAATCAATGGTTGCATGTACAAATGCAGTGCTATTGGAATTTTTCAGCGATGTATTTCACCAGAAGAAGGACGAGAAATTCTGCAAGAAATCCATGTCGGAGATTGCGGACATCATGCTCAATCAAAAAACATAGTTAAAAAAGCATTCCGTGCAGGGTTTTTCTGGCTCACAGCCAAGAAAGATGAAAATCACATAGTGAATACATGTGCAGGATGCTAATACTACACCAAGCATACAAATATGCCAGCTCAAGCACTCAAGACTATCCCCATAACATGGCCATTTGCGGTCTGGGGGCTAGACATGATGGGTCCATTCAAACCTGCGAGAGACAGACTTACGCATCTACTCGTTGTAGTGGATAAGTATACCAAGTGGGTGGAGGCAAAACCTATCAAAAAACCTGACGGTATGACCGCCAGAAATTTCGTCATTGACGTAGTCATGCGATATGACGTTCCACATAGCATAATCACGGATAACGGGACAAATTTCTCAATTGTAGAGTTGGCAAAATATTGCCGACAAACGGGAATACGCCTAGATCTTGCATATGCGGCACACCCACAATCTAATGGCCAGGTTGAACGAATGAATAGTTCAATCTTTCAAGGAATACGCCCAAGACTCGAAACTCCTCTTCACAGAGCATGGGTAGAAGAATTGCCTTCCGTGCTTTGGAGTATTCGAACGATGCCAGATAGATCAACAGGACAAACACCTTTTTTCTTGGTTTATGGTGTAGAAGCAGTACTTCCTACGGACATGATCCATGATAGCCCAAGAGTGCAGGCGTACGATGACTCGAATACCGAAAGTGCACGTCAGGATGCCGTCGATCTCTTAGAAGAAGAACGATAACTTGTGTTGCAAAGATCTGTCATTTATCAGCAAGGACCACGGCGATATCATAGTCGGAAAATCAAACACCGATTTTTTAAAGAAGGTGATTTGGTGCTAAGATTGGTACAGGATAGTAAGCACAAGTTAGCCCCAATCTGGGAAGGACCATCTGTCATTAGCAAAGCTATGAAAAATGGATCATATTACCTTGTAGATATTCGAGACGCGGAAGATGACCCAAAAAGCCGAATCGCAAGAGGAAAAGAAGCATATATGTAGAGCTAGGAGAGACAAATAGGCCCTGGAGCATCAAGAAGTTATGTCCCTTCTACACTTAGTTCAATTCTATGTAAACATCATTGAGATCATAAAATAAAGTTGTCGAAAATTCATGCATTTTTTTGTTCTGTATTTTATGTTCAAAGCATGTTTTCATCTTATCTATTACCAATGATCTTTTAATTTGCTTCAATGTTAACCTGAATTTTGCCTGCGTGCTCAGAGTTATAAACCTAAATGCTTAGTTGGCCTAAGGAGGCTTCAGAACACCAGATTGTGCATGTGTGCCTGGAGTTCATATTTTTCAAATTCCTTATTATTCCTAAGTATTATCTGATTGTTTGTTGTGTTGGGTCACTTGATTTAGTAAGTAAAAAAGTGCCAAAGCATAATCCATGATTTCGAGTTTCGACTGATTGGTTTCTTAACCCGGTCACTTGGAGTGAAGATTGCATACTTTTGGAACCACTTTAACACTAAGGAAAGTTAAAGCATACAAACTAGAGAACTTAGAAGAAAAGGAATTAAAACTCTGAAAAACATGCAAATTTTAAATTTACTGCAAATGATAGAAACTTGTTCATACAAAATATAGAATACATTACAATTGAGTTTACACTGTAAGAATAGTAATGCACCCTATTTGGCTAATGACTATGCAGGATCAGTCGGCATCCACGAACTACTCCTCATCGTCCTCGTCGCTATCACTCGGATTCTCCGGAGTTGTTGGAATTTCTTCCTCTGGGTAGAACGTCGAGGTAGAGACCATCCGAGCTATCTTGAAGGCATGGCCCTTGATAGACTCAAAGATTTCCGCCCTTTGAGCCTTAGGTGTATCCTTGCGGAACGCCGGTGGCGATGCGCCAAGACTTGGCGGTGGTGTAATGCATCCTCATAAGCCCTAGGGCCATGCAAAAACCACCATGGGCGGCGGACTGGAGCCAGGATTCGTGTTGGTTCGCCACTTCCGCAATAGCCTCTGGGAGCCTGCTGGCTTCCAAGAATTTGCCAGCTTTGTCCGGAATGCACTTATTAATAAGCAGCATTCCAGCATTCTTCAGTTCGGTGACGAACGTCCCAAAAGCCTGGATGCGGTCAATCCGAATAATCAGAGGATTCCCTTGTGTTAACTGAAAATCTAACGAGATTAGACAAATAGAGGGAACAAAAAAGAATGCATTGTTCAAATCAAAAGAAAACTTGGAAACTTACCAAGGATCTTGTCCATCCTAGCACCTTCCTCAAGGCGTTGGTGAAGGGCAGTCCCCAGGTCCTGGATGGTCCTCCGGTCCTTCTCGGCCTATGAGGAAGCACGAGACTCGGACAAACCTAGGGCCAGCTGGCTCTCCTCTAGGTCCTTCTGAAGCTTTATAGTCATTTTGTAAAGCTCAGAGTTCTCCTTGCAGAGGTTCTCGGTGTTGCAAGCATCCTCAGCGATTTGCTTGGCTTTGGCCAAAGAGGCTGAGAAGAAAAAGGAGGTGAAGGATTAAAACCCGGAAAAGTCATTAGGAAAAATTTAGAATCAGAATCAAGGAAAGAAAAAGTATGCTTACTAGCAGTCTCCTTCAGCTGCTTCTGGATCTCGTACATTTACGAGTCCTTCTCATTAATAATACCAAGAAGAGATTTCACCTCTTGGTTCTTGATGGTCAGTTTCTCAAACTTCCACGTTTATGTTTTCAGCAGTTTGCTAAAAAAGTACAGAAAGGAAAATATTTGTTAAACAAAAAACGGGTAGGCAAAAAATAAAAGTATTAATAACATAAAAAAGTATTATTTGTCTTAATACTTGGGGGCTAGAGATATATTATCTGGCTCATCTTTTGCAAACTGCCTAGGGTCTCAGTGAACCCCTTGGCGTATTCCGAGAAGGTAATCCCCATATGGTGGATTCCGTCTTGGAGAACCTTCCGAGGTGAGAAGACGTAATTATTCCAGACTATCAATCCTCCTTTTGTCCACGGACATATCAATGAGGCTCAGGAGAAATACTTTTTTACCATGGATGAATATATCAAAGCAGGCCTCATGTTTTACCTTGAACTTCGCGTCAAAAGTCGGCATTGGCTCAGCTTCTGGAAGCATTGAAGGTCTGCCTTTGTCAAGTCCTGCCCTTTCCCGCACATCCATGTCGGATGCATCAAGCTGGCCGGTCTGCAGGGGATAATTGCATTCTTCCCGAGCAGCCAAACTTTCTTCGCCAGCTAAGGGCATGGCTTAGGCCCCCTAATGGCAACGGCCTTAAGTTTCTTCCTGCCCTTTCCCTTCAAAGAGACGGGAGCAAGGCTGAAAAGGAGAAAAGAGAGAGAGAGACCAAGATTAAAAATCCGAGAAAGAAGGAATGCAAGAAAAGGCATACAAAAGTAAAAAAATTCAGAGTCTTACCTGGAGGCGGCGACGGCAACACCGTCAAGATCAATCACTTCTTGGCTTGAAGAGATCTTCTTGCATTTCCGCCCTCCGGCTGATTGAAAGCGAGCTTTGAGCTCCGCTAGTTCAGCATCGGTGGCAAGCTTATCTTCTGGAAGATCCAGAAGTTGTAAAGAAATAAAAACCCGGATTAGCATAAAACATCCGAGAAAGACAAAAGTCCGAAAAACTTCCCAAAAGGCAGAAACTAAAAGCATACCTTGGAAGTGGGATTTTGCGCGTTATACATCTGTAGGCATTCCTCATACTGATCACGAGTAGCCACAAGCTGGTTGATGCATGATACGTCCAAAACGTATCTCCTTTTCCGAACACTTTTCTTATTGTTTTCCTCTAAACTTGTGAGTTTTGGATACCACTAACACAGCCTAATGTTGTTTTCAGCAGAATTACCTTAGTGTCTTGTTTTTCTGCAGAAAAATCAACTTTCGGGAAATTGCCCAGAAAAGATCCCTTTGAGCCTAAAAGACCAGAAGACCCCGGGAGCCAGAAGGAGGCCCGGAAAGGGGCCAGGAGGGGGCCACACCACGCCCTGGCGCCCCTCCCCTTGGTCGCGCTGCCTATAGGTGTGGGCCACCCAGGCACCCCCTCGGGCTCCCCTTTCGACTACTTATGCCCCGTAGCCTAAAAACCGAGGGGGGGTTTGTCATATTCCACAGAAACACAACAGAGCATCGCTGCAACCTCGAAACTCAATTCGGGGATCAGAAGTTCATGTTCTAGCGCCCCGCCGGGACGGGGATTCAAAGGAGATCATCGCTATCAACACCGCCACCTCTTCTCCATCAACCATCCATGATTTCCCCGTCCATGTGTGAGTAAACACCGATGTAGGCTGAGAGGGATGGAAGGGATTGGATGATATTGATCATGTAATAATGCCAAATTGTTAGGGCATAGTGCCTAGTATCCATTGTTAGTGTTTTCTACCGTTGTTGCAACTTGTTATGCTTAATGCTTGTCACTAGGGCCCAAGTGCCATGATCTCAGATCTGAACATGTTATTGTTTCATGAGTATAATTATATTTCCTGATCATATCTGCAAGTTGTTTACACATGTAATTGTCCGGAACCCGAGGCCCTAAAGTGAAAGAAATTGGGACAACCGGAGGGGATGGTTGTGATGTGAGGATCACGTGTGTTCACGGAGTGTTAATGCTTTGCTTTTATTAAAAGGATCACCTTAATTACCAGTAATTTCCCTAGAGGCCCCGCTGCCACGGGCTGGTAGGATAAAAGATGTTATGCAAGTTTCTCATTGCGAGCACGTATGACTATATTGGAACACATGCCTATGGTTTGCCTAGAACTTGGATGCTTTATTATTATTATCTGCAATGCCCATGTTTAGATTATTACATGAGCTATGTTATCCATGCAACGCCCGTCCATCCATTCCCTCTATGCCTACGGTACTTCCCATCCTGCTGTTTCCGCGATTGCTACTTCTGTTACTATTTTACTAGTGTTGTTATTTTATTTCTACTGCTGCTATAAAACTTTTACCACTGATAAATTGTTGCGAGCAAGTCTACTTTCAGGTGCAGCTGAATTGACAACTCAGTTGTTAAGGCTAATAAATATTCTTTGGCTCCCCTTGTGTCGAATCAATAAATTTGGGTTTTACTTCCCTCGAAGACTGTTGCGATCCCCTATACTTGTGGGTCATCAAGACTATTTTCTGGCGCTGTTGCCGGGGAGCATAGCTTTATTTATTTGCTCACTTGATGTTGATATTGTTTGTTGCAAGCCATTCATCATGGGAAAGAACTGTGATGGAAAAGTCTCTATATTACCATCCACTACAAGGAGATGTACAACTCTGAACACGTCTATTGCTCTTGATTCACCGTCTGTTATGAGTAAGCTTCTTACTCCACCACATGCTAAACGTACTGTTACTTCTGCTGAGTCTGAAAATGTTTCTGATACTTTTGATGATGCTTCTACTGTGCTTGATGATACTGGTTGACCAGGTCCTTTCCTAGATGCTACTATTGCTAAATGTTAACAAATTGAAAATGCTGAAATTTCTGTTGAAAATGCTAGTACACCTGTTAATTCACCTGAGCCTATTGATGATCTTGATGGAACCTATATTGAACTTAATGGTGATTTTATTGAAGCAGCTCGTGCTACTACTGGTGAAAGTGCTCTTAAGAGTATTCTTGCAAGACATGCTGTGAAATATAAATCTTCTCTTGATGCAAAGTTTGACACATCTCCCATACACATTAGTGACAAGGATTATGATTTCTCTCTAGATTTATCTTATATATCTATTGTTGAGAAGGAACCTTTTTGTGGAACTGAAAGTTAAAGTGCTATGGAACACATGAATGATCTTTCATCTTTGAGTAGTTTATTTTTTGATGATACTAAACTGCGTACTTATTTTGTTACCAAGATCTCCCTTTCTCATTGAAAGATGAAGCTAAAACTTGGTTTAATAATCTGCCACCTCGATCTATTACTAATCCTATGGATTTGGTTAATGCTTTCTTTCATAAATATTTTCCTGATAGTGGCCAACATGCTGTTGTGCAGGACATCTTTAACTTTGAGCAAAATGAAGGAGAGAAATTGCTTGAATCTTGGACAAGGTTTTGTTCTTTGATAAGAACTATCCCTAGATATCCATTACCTAAAAATGAGCTCCTAGATATATTTTATAATGGACTAATTGTTGAATCTAGGACATACCTGGATAGTTGTGCTGGTTGTGTTTTCAGGAAAAGAACTCCAGAAGAAGCTGAGGAATTAATGGCTAAAATAGCCAAAAATAATGATGATTGGAATATACCCGAGCCTACACCTACACCAGAGCCAACATCAATACCAACACCCAAGAAGAGAGGGATGATTGAATTAAATTATGAAGTGATGAAGGAAGCCAAGAATTCTCTTAAAGAGAGGGGTATTAAATCTAAAGATGTGAAGAATTTACCTCCTATAGAAGAATTATGTAAGCCTATTCCTCATCCATCAACAGTTGAGGTACACTCTCTCCAATACTTTGATAATAGAGATATTCCCTATTCTAAACCACCTGATCAATGCTTAGATGAATTTGATAATTATGTTGGTAAGCAAGACAAATTTAATATGAGAGTGCAAAATCACCTTATGGAAAATCTAGAGCTATTGATAATTTGCATGGTATTATTGAGAGAACGTCTAATGATGTTAAAATGCGTGTTAAACATTTTCAAATGGGTCAAACTAAAATTGATCAACTTACTAAAGTGCAAAAAGATATGCTAGCTAATGCTTCTAGAGACAAACATGTTTGTGAAATAATTACTAGAAGTGGTGTTTCTACTCAGGACCCCTTGTATCCTGAAGGACATCCTAACAGAATTGAACAAGATTCTCAGCAACCTAAAAACAATAGTTCTCCTTCTAAGAAAAAGAAGAAGAGACATAAAAATGTTGT
The DNA here is from genome assembly GCA_028641055.1 of Alopecurus myosuroides. Classification (NCBI taxonomy): domain Eukaryota; kingdom Viridiplantae; phylum Streptophyta; class Magnoliopsida; order Poales; family Poaceae; genus Alopecurus; species Alopecurus myosuroides. Next base: position 190,595,604 of record CM054058.1, read on the forward strand.
AGAATCTCCTGAACCTGCTAAAGATCCTAATAGTATATCTATTTCTGATGCTGAAACTGAAAGTGGTAATGATAAAAGTGATGCTTCTGATAAAGAAGAAACTGTAGCTGAACCTGAAAAGCAAACTAAAAATGTGAAGTATACTAAGGAGGATTTCATTGCTAATAAACATGGTAATGAAAGAGAGTCTTGGGTACAAAAAGCAATGCCTTTTCCTAATAAGAAACACAAATCAAAGGAAGAAGAACATTATAACAAGTTTTGTGAGTGGATGAAACCTCTATTTTTGCAAATCCCTTTGACTGATGATATTAAACTGCCTCCTTATTCTAAATATATGAAAGATATTGTCTCTAACAAAAGGAAAATTCCTAATGAGGAAATTTTCAGTATGCTTCCTAATTACTCTTTCAATGGCTAGGTTCCAAAGAAGCTTGGAGATCCTGGTATTCCTACTATCCCTTGTTCTATTAAAAATAATTATGTTAGAACTGCTTTATGTGACTTGGGAGCTGGAGTTAGTGTTATGCCTTTCTCTCTTTATAAGAGACTCTCTCTTGCAAAATTGGTACATAATGATATATCTTTGCAAATGGCTGATAAATCTATTGCTATCCCTGTTGGTATATGTGAGAATGTTCCTGTTCAAGTTGCTACTAATTGTTTGATATTAACTGACTTTGTTGTGTTGGAAATGCCTGAAGATAATAATATGTCTATTATTCTTGGGAGACCTTTTCTTAACACTGTAGGGGATGTTATTGATTGCAATCAAGGAAAAGTAACTTTTAATGTTAATGATAAAGAGCATACTATTTATTTTCCCAAGAAGATTGATACAAGATATGGTTTAAATTCAATTGAAAATATTGAGACCATCAAGATTGGAGAATTTTATTGTCCCATTCCAGTACCACCAAAAGAATATGAAATTATTATGATTGGGTCTATGTCTATCAAGGTTGAGGTAACATAATTATTTAGTGATTAGCAAAGTTTGGCTTCATATGAAAATTGTTCTGGTAACAAGAATTGATCATCCTTGTTAACAAAATGATTTCGAATGAAGAGGACAATGTTTCCACTATTTTTTCACCTTCCCCGTTATGTTTTGACCATGTTTACTTATGTTATCACCTTGCTACTTTAGTACAATCATGTTTGCCATCATCCATATTCATGTTTCATCATGTTTTCACCCTGATAACTGTGGTTATGAATGTTTTAACCACCCATAATTTTGTTTTCACCACTTCCACCTTTGTTTTCCTTGGTTATTTTTTCATTGGAGTGTCAATAGAACCTCTGTAGTTCTGGTTTTGAGTTTTTTCCCACCTTTTCACTTCTGTTTTTCTGTTTTTTATTAATTATTAAAATTATGGAAATACCTCAAAAATAAAGTTTCTCGAAAAAATCCAGAAAATTTATAATAATTTTTTACGTCAAAAATAAGGCAGAGTGCCACCTGGGAGACCCCAGGGGGACCCACCAGTCAGGCACACCATGGGGTGGCGCGGCCTGCCCCTGGTGGCGCTAGCACATGGTGTGGGCCCCCTGCCCCCCACTAACTCTCTCCCCTGCCAAAGTTCGTTCTCTCACCTCCCAAACTCAAAAAAAAATCCTGGAACCCGAGTTCTTGCTGTTCTTCCTCGAGATTTTTCGATCTCTTTGCTCGGCCCATCATTTGTGCTGAAATTTGGTGCATTTGCTCTCCGGTATGTGACTCCTCCGATTATCCAAGTAGAATTTTGTTTGGTGGGGTATTTTTTTAAGTATTTTGGTACTGTATGTGATAGCTTATGTGAGTTTGCATGCTTGATTTGAGCAGAAATAATGTAGTTTTGATGCATGCTTAGCTCTCCTATAAGTCTCTATGGCAGTTTCCACCTTATAGTTGCTTGAAATCAATTTTTGTGATGATTGTTGAAAAAAAATTCAGAGATGAACAACCAATAACTTTGGAGAGATATTTAGGAGTGATGGTCCTAGGATAACAAGGCCCTCACGTTCATCCACCTTAGTGAGGCCATCATATAATGAAGACCCTATTGCACCAAACATTGACGATGCAGGAGGTGATGGAATTGCCAACCCTTCTAGCTTTCCTTGTGTTACATTTTTAAGAAGTGCATGTCTTTTGGATGACTTTTTGATGCTTATTGAAAGACTTGGTTTAACCAGATACATGGAGGATGAAAGTCCTTAGTATGTTACTCTCACAAAAACTTTTGTTGAGAGTTTTAAATTTCAGAACAAACAATTTGGTTCCACTGTTTCTTTCAAGTTATATAGTAGTTCTTTTTCTTTGCCCTTGGAGACTTTTTGTAACACTATAGGTATCAATGCTTCTGGGACATCATGCAAGATTCAGGATAAAACCGCAGATCTCATGGCACTCTATCGAGAAATCACCAATGATGATGGCCGCTCACCCCAGCGTCGGAAGATAAGGAACATCCAACTTCCTGCCCTTAGATATTTTACTTACTTCTTGCTACTAGTATCCTTGGTATGGAGAAAACTAGCAACATTTCTGGCTATCACCTTGCTTTCCTTGATGTTGCTCTTAACCGTAGCAAGAAGTATAACCTTGGTTCACTTATTGCTCGCTGCCTTGCTGCTAAGGGGCCCATTTTTGGGGGCATTATTGCTACACGCATAGCAAATGCTCTAGATTTTTCTATTGCTCCTGATGATGAATTAATTGCTCCCTATAGACTCAACCTTGTTGCCATGAAGGCTCATCATTTTATCACTGCTAACTCTACTACTGATCATTTATTATATAGAGTTTTATTTATGGATGGAGATGAGCGGGAAGTTATTTTGCCACAGCCTGTTTGGTTCAAAGTTGACAGGTCACCATGGTCGCGCTCCAAGGAGGAGATAGAGGAGCATCTGAGCATGGCGGAGTTTTACCGGCAGCAGGAGAGGCGAGACACGCCTCCCGAGGACTACAACACGCAGTACACCGGTGCGTCCTCGAGCACATATCAGGAGGAGGGTTCCTCCTCATCATACTACGGGGGCGCTACCTCATGGTCTCCTTGGGGATGATCTCCACTTAGGCCAAAAGCCTAAGTTTGGGGGGAGGTATACCAACATCACACTCATCTATATATCATGTTTGGTTAGTTCTTTGTATATCCATGTCTTCGTTTCTTTCGTTTGTTTTCGTTTTCTTTCGCTTCTTTCGTTTCTTCTTGTTTTTATCGTTTTGTTCTTGTTTTCCAAAACACAAAAAGACCAAAAATATTTCTGTTGTTTCTCTTTATTTTCTTTTTTAGTTTCTTTTGTTAGTTTGCTTTCTTTTCTCGTTTCGGTTTAATTTTCAAAAATCCAAAAATATTTTCTTTTGTTTGCTTGCTTCTTTCTGTTCTTGTTTTAATTCAAAAACCCGAAAATATTTGTTGCTCTTCTTTGGTTTTGTAAGGTTTGTTGCACAGTTCACTGGACTTCCGTGTCTCCATTGGATCTTGATTATGATTCTATATTATTCAATCCACAAGTGAAGAGCGGTAATAACGATTTACGACAGTCCAATCTGTGGTGAGAGGCTCGTATGAGCTCTATTTGTTTTATTTTTGTACATATACTCATCCATGTGAACATGCTTAGTTCGTTCATGTAAGGTGTATGTTATTTAATTGATGCTTAGTAGTTCGTGCTCTCATGTGTTTAGTTCCAACTTATTAATATAAGATAGCATGTCGTATGAATGTTTGCTTGCATTGTTTTATTCATAGAAGGGTATGACATTGTGGTATCTCCCTCTGATTGTTTCGCTTGAATCGACTTGGCACATGCTCACGCATGCTATGACTGAAAATAAAAAGTCAATTAAGCCTCGGTGATTTATTTTGCCTCAAGAGTATTTGTATCATTTTTATGCCTCTGTTAATTTTGTTTTTTCGCAAGCATGATTATGACATTTGTTGCTCTCTTGATTGTCGCTCCCCGTCTATTGCTAGCCTCCACATGTACTGAGTATGAGCTCTACTCGTGCATCCAACTCCCAAAAACCAAAGTTTGCCAAATGTGTCCACTATACCTACCTATATATGTGGTATTTAATCGCCACTCTAAGTAAATTTCTCGTGTGCTATCTTTAAAACCTTCAAAAAAAATCCTGTTTTGTGCCCCTGTTTTAGCTTATGAGGACGTAAATAGAGAATCTTTATCTCACTTGTTGATTGGATTTCACACCCTGGACTAGTGGCTTCATTCGCTTATCCAAATGATAGAAGAGCCGGCAGCGGGGTGCCCAGCCCCAAATTAATACAACAAATTATCTTCACTATTTTTTCCCCTAATTTATCAGTCAAAGCATAATTGTGTAAATAAAAAAGAAAGAGGGATGACCTTCTACCCAGATGCGTCCTTCTATGGGAGCCACTCCTGTGAAGTTTAGTTGGCTTGTGACATACTGTATTGTCTGTTTACCATTCGTTGACATAAGCATACACCTCTCTTAAAAATGTTTTCAATACCTCTGTTTAATAAAATAAAAAGCTTTGGCACATGAGTTAATCCATGTTTCCCTCTGCGAAGGGCCTTTCTTTTATTTTTATGTTGAGTCTTTACCTTCTCGCTTTATGCACCTTCTTGAGAGCATGGCTGTCATTCTTAGTGTAATGTGCTTGTCCCAAAACACGGTTGATTGTGGTATAACTTTGATGTTTGTATCTTTGATATATTTATTTCTAGTCTTCATTTGAACTTCATAGGTGCCATAGCATTTATGTTTTGCTCCATTATTAAGTGCAAGCGAGTACACTTTCTCATACCCTATTATGAGCATTGCAATCCTGCAGATTGATATACTTCATGTTGTTTATTATTAGTTTGTTGGCATCTCTTCATGGTTTGCATAACTGCTAGGTGACTTTCATCTTCCATACATCTTATTATGAATTGCCTCAGCATTTTATCATATAGTGCGTATATTTACATCATATGAAACAAATGTGTTCGTAAAAGTCTTTTATCGCAATCAGTTGTCACTGAATTGCTTGAGGACAAGCAATAATCTAAGCTTGGGGGAGTTGATACGTCCAAAACGTATCTCATTTTCCGAACATTTTTCTTATTTTTTTCCTCTAAACTTGTGAGTTTTGGATACCACTAACACAGACTAACGCTGTTTTCAGCAGAATTACCTTGGTGTCTCATTTTTGTGCAGAAAAATCAACTTTCGGGAAATTGCCCAGAACAGGTCCCTTTGAGCCTAAAACACCAGAAGACCCCAGGAGCCAGAAGGAGGCCCGGAGAGGGGCCAGGAGGGGGCCACACCACCCCCTGGCGCCCCCCTTGGCCGCGCCGCCTATAGGTGTGAGCCACCCAGGCACCCCCGGGCTCCCCTTTCGACTACTTATGCCCCATAACCTAAAAACCGAGGGGGTTCGTCATATTCCACAGAAACTCAATTCGGAGATCAGAAGTTCCTGTTCTGGCACCCTGCCGGGACGGGGACTCGAAGGAGATCATCGCCATCGACACCGACACCTCTTCTCCATCAACCATCCATGATTCCCCCGTCCATGTTTGAGTAAACACCGATGTAGGCTGAGAGGGATGGAAGGGATTGGATGAGATTGATCATGTAATAATGCCAGATTTTTAGGGCATAGTTCCTAGTATCCATTGTTAGTGTTTTCTACCATTGTTGCAACTTGTTATGCTTAATTCTTGTCACTAGGGCCCGAGTGCCATGATCTCAGATTTGAACATGTTATTGTTTCATGAGTATAATTGTGTTTATTGATCATATCTGCAAGTTGTTTACACATGTCATTGTCCGGAACCCGAGGCCCCAAAGTGACAGAAATTGGGACAACCGGAGGGGATGGTTGTGATGTGAGGACCACGTGTGTTCACGGAGTGTTAATGTTTTGCTCCGGTGCTTTATAAAAAGAAGCACCTTAATTACTAGTAGTTTCCCTAGAGGCCCCGCTGCCACGGGCTGGTAGGACAAAAGATGTTGTGCAAATTTCTCATTGCGAGCATGTATGATTATATTGGAACACATGCCTATGGTTTGCCTAGAAGTTGGATGCTTTATTATTATTATCTGCAATGCCCATGTTTAGATTATTACATGACCTATGTTATCCATGCAACGCCCGTCCATCCATTCCCTTTATGCCTACGGTACTTCCCATCCTGTTGTTTTCCACAATTGATGCTGCTGTTACTATTTTACTACTGCTAATATTTTATTTCTACCGCTGCTATAAAACTTTTACCACTGATAAATTGTTGCGAGCAAATCTACTTTCAGGTGCAGCTGAATTGACAACTCAGTTGTTAAGGCTAATAAATATTCTTTGGATCCCCTTGTGTCGAATCAATAAATTTTGGTTTCACTTCCCTTGAAGACTGTTGCGATCCCCTATACTTGTGGATCATCAACGCGCTTCTTGAATTCTTTCTTTGACAAAGCAGACTTTGTCGCCCTCATTGTGTCCTTGGGGCCAGAGTATTCACAAAGAAGACGACCGGCATGGTGAGCAAGAGGTTGGATCCTCCTTCCAAGCCAGCACAGAACTGTGTCCATGCCGGTCAGAGGAGGAGAGGAAGAAACAAGCTTCGCAATCTGTCTTTTTATTCTCATCGGGTCTCGAGGCAGAACCTGGACCGCGTCCAACGCCCAGTTCTCCTGGGGCATGGCTGTGGAATTGACGAAAGGTGGAATTCCCGTCTCCTTTCCAGGATAGGGAATATCCGAGTGGTAGAAGAAAGAGCCCATCCAAAACTTGACGGATTGGGAGGTTTTTATTTTCGAAAACCACTCCTCCCTCAACCTATGAAGATTGAAGGAGGTGGTCCCGCAATTCGGAAGAACACCCTCGGTGGTGTTGTGTTTCACGTTGAAACGGTATTGAAAAAATTCTAAACGGGGTTCTATCCCTAAATACCCCTCAAAAAGAGCCTGGAACCCGGCTATGTATAGAATGGAGTTGGGAGGCAGGTTGTGGGGTTGGACATTGTAGTGGTTGAGGACTTGGAGAAAGAACGTGGAAGGTGGAAAACCCATACCTCGATTGATATGGGAGGCCAGAACAACCCGTTCTCCGTCTTTCGGAGAAGGTTCAGAGCCATCCTCGTCCATCCGCCATTTGTCTTTGGCGATGAACCAGTCCTTTTCCATGGCATTGAGAAGATCCAGTGACTCCAGTTCCCGGCATCGCCCTCCTCTTCTTCCTCGCCTCTGGCGGTGATGACGGTCGCCGGGTTGTCGCCGTCGCGGGTGGAAGTTTCCCCCTCCTCGGTTTCGGGGAAGGGAGGAGGAGGAGTAGCCGATGGCGGCGACATGGTTCCAGCGGCGGGAGTGAGATCCCCGCCCGCGAGTGCGCTCACGGGAACCTCTGACGCGGCTGTGGAAGAGCTCGGAGGAGTTTCGACGGCAGGGTCGAGGTCTTGGATGAGGTCCTCGATGGCGGCGTCGATGTTGGCGATCTCGGAGGCGTGTGCAGGGCTTCCGGTGGCCATTTTTGGGCGGCACAACTGTGCAAACGAGAAACACCACCGATGATAGGTCTCCGGTGAGGTTCTAGGCTCGGGTTTGTTTCTCTATGCTCCTTTCACTCGAGGCTGGGAGTGTTCTGTGCTCTGGGGGCTCGAGAAGGAAGAAGGTGTGGAAGGAGAGCCAGAGGACCCGAGGCGGCTATTTATAGCCAAGTTTACGTTAAGATTAGTTCCAACAGCTCTTTTAGCCGTTGGATGATCGACGTGTGTATCGCCTGAAAATCCGGAAAAGGAGGGGGCGGGGTGATAATTGCTATCTCCTCGTTTCTTGCGCGAGAATCTGTCAGAGATATGGGTTCAGGATTTTGACTGAACCCAGGTGTTCGTGACGTGGGCAAGATTTCACCGCTTGCGTCACAGTTTCCTTCTCCGCGAAGATTCGTGGAAGAAATGCCGGATTTCGGTAAATCCGAGTTTGGCATTAAAGATTTTTTGCTGAAAGAAGAATCAAGACAAAACGCCGACATTTGTGAAGAGAATACAAGTCCACGAAGGGAGGCAAAATATTTTCTTAATCCTTCTTGGGGGGCTACTGTCGGATATATGCCTAATAGGGGTATATCCGGCAGTGGCTGAAGGCCGGATTACCAGGGTGGCCCACAGGTAATGGAATGAAGTCCATTGGGCGGCCCAGTAAGCTGACGCGCAGGAAGCTGGATTCTAGAAGAACCCGGACTACGGCCCAACATGGTACGACTTGGAGGAGAATCAGGATTCCTTACTTTCCGTAGTCTTCTATGTTTCCTTCTTGTAAGCCCTAGTCTGACTATCTATATAAAGCCAGACGGGAGCAAGGAAAACAACAAGTCCACAAGTTAGCTAGAATCCAACTCGCCGGGAAGTTCATCCTCGTCGAGTTAGCAAAACATACTCACAATTGTACTTCGTATACTTCAGGCTTCAGCCCTGATTTTAGTGAGATTGCAAGAGTAGGAACGCCGCCTAGTTGCGACGTACCGAACCTGGATAAAACCCGTGTTCTCGTTTACAGTTTCCACGTCCCCCCGCGGTTCTACCAGTAGGCTTATGGCACCCTCGTCCATGATCCTTACGACGATGTATCGACACCCATATTCCCCTATGGGAGAGGCTCTTTTAAGTCCATATTCACTTGGCCATTATCTCCAAAAGGGTGGCAAGCTCCAAGCATGTGATCTCTTCGATATGCTCCCCTTGGACTTGCACTTCTCAACTTTGATGACGATCACCACATGATGTCATCCATCATGGGCTATATGAAATCTTCCTTTTGATGCAAGCCCATGGAAAGATACCCAACCCCTCATAGATATACCACACACACATATAATGGGTTAGAACATAAATCTATATGAACAATTACTTACCATACCATGATCCCACATGGTACATCTTCTAGCTTTGTGACTTGATCAATATTAACCATCGCTCAGCACTTTGCCTTGATCAAATTGTATCTTTTCTTCTCTCTTCATAATAATGATGTCTTGAAGGTAAAGATGAATGTTCACACAATATTCTTCTTCAAGACATACTTGCAATATGCTCAACTCTCTCATGACCAAACTTGGGGTATTCGCATAAATAGGAGGTATATACAGGTTTAGTCCCACAACTTGCGCTTAGCGTGCAATTTAGTCCCACTTCTTCCGATCGTGCACCGAAAGCCCCACAACTTGCTAATCGGGAACAAATTGGTCCTGGACGAATCACGTGTTGACATGTGGACACTGACATGGACAAGTTGCGTGCACTGGATTCCTGGATGTTACGCATTGGCAGATAGCCCCCTGGAATGATTCTGCAGCTGCGAGGACCAAATCGTGAAAGAATAAATGAAATACCCAATCGCTCGCTCACCCGAGGAACCCTAGCCTGGCTCTCCCGGCGGCGACTCGAAGGCGATTATCGTCGGAGGTGGTTCGAATTGAAGGGGAATTGAAGGTAGGGGCGTTGCAGCGAATGAGAAAGTGGTTGGCTCCATGGGAACGCCTCGCAGATCGTGTTGGCTAGCCGGTTGCGTCCGTGGCGGCGGCGAAATGAGGAACACGGAGGCGGAAGCGTGGGAGGTGACTAGCGAAGTGTATTGGTCTCCTCCGGCGACATCGACGGCAACAAGGAGAGGACCTCAAAAGGTAAGCTCGAATTGGTTGGTTGCGCTTCTCAATTCTCCTTCTCGATTGCACTGCTAGGTCTAGTTGGTTCGTTGCTTGACGTCTGCCCTTCTAGATTGCACTGTTGGCTCGAATGTTTTCGTTGCTCGATTGTGATTCTGCTCTGTTGTGATGTGATATTACATGATTGCTTGCTGGATTGCTCTGCTGGCTCGATTGGTTTCGTGCTGTTGTCAGTGTGCTCACAGTGAAGTTTTTATTTCCGTTGATGAACAGGGTGCAGGAAATGAGAGAGAATTGCAAGGCAGTAGAAGAACTTTGAGGGAATTAGAAGATGACAATGTGTTCCTGGTGAGGAAGTTAGCTGAAGTTTCCATGGAGGTGAAGAAATTAATCGCAGAGAAGAAGAAAATAGAGAAGAAATATAGGATTGTGCTATTCTTGCTGGTTGTAGCTGTGGGTGTTCTTATGTGTTTTGTAAGTAGGTATTTATTGAAATGGTGATAGAATTGTAGCAACAATTGCAGTGATCATGTATCAAGTTTGTGTGAATTATGAATGAAATAAAAGATGTATCAAGCATTGGAGTATATGTGTGTCCTCCTGGTACAATTTTAATTGGTTTGTTTTGCAATAACAGATCTTATCCTTGTCGGCTTTGAATTGTGGATTGGAGTATATGCTCTGTTACTGCTAATCAATTTAATAAGTTGTGTCTTTTGTTGCGCAGTTTAGAAGACAAGCATTCTTCCTTGTCCCTGCCATCTTCTACCTTGAGGTTCCTGTTTTTTTATGTCAAGTAACTTTATTAATTAATAGTGGTTACATCCTCAAGTAAGAGAGACACGATGTGTAGTCTGGGTGATTGTATAACAATAGAGAGGTACACATTGGCTTTGGTTGTTGTTGCATTTGGAGTCCAAGCTCTTTCCTGGAGAAATGTCACCTTCTTCACTATTGCAGGACACTTGCAGATGTGGCAACTGCCAATTTCGAGCGAGGGTCGCTGGTCTAATTACCCTTTGGTTGCTGATTTCTTCAGAGCTGGGATGCAGGGTTTGGAGCGGGTCATCAAAGCTTTGAAGGGTCTATCTTATTCCTCCTACTATTTCCTCTATAAAGGGGCATTTCCTCTGTAAAAGCTGCCACCAAATGATCAGTTACAAACTTATTGTGCATGATCTGAATATAACTCAGGCTACCAGATATATAGTGAGCTGCAGGCCATTTAAATCCATAGTTGATATTATAGGCTATCAGTTTTGAGCTGGTAAAGAAACAACAACAGGTAATCATGTATCATGCTCGGCTACAGTACATCCAGGACACCTGCTGCATTATTATGTTCTTTTTTCTACTGAAACCACTAATCTCTACAGATGCAAACATGGTGAAAGTGCCATGGTGAAAGTGTCAATAATAGCAAATGACATAATTCAAAATTTCCAGTACAGGGCACCTATTTTAAAATTTGTATATAAAAAATCCCAGTACTTGTTTAGTAGCAACAGAACTACAGGCCACATAATTCAAAAATGCCAAAAATTCTACTATTCATCAGCTGGTGGTGCACTCTGTCCTAGAGGAAACTCTTGGACTTGATTATCTGGAGATAACTGAACATTCAAATCAGGAATTTCTCTTCCTGATGATGCTTTTGTCTTCTGTGCATCACCAAAAAGCAAATGGTGAGCAGTGCCAGTGTCTGTAGCATAAGAGCCTCTCCTTGATGTTGGTGTTGTCCTAGGAACTGGGTTCTCTGCACTTGCACTTGTAGAAGCTTGCACACACCTTTTCTTCACAGTCCTAGCCCTTTTACCATTGTTACCTTCAACTGCTGCTACATTGGGTCTTGGGTGGACAAAACCACCATTTCTTGCTCTGATTGTGCCTCTCACATTTCTTTTACATGTAGCTGTTGTCACTCTTTCTCTTGCAGTGGAATGCTGTCTCTAGCACTTACGATGAATGCATTTTCAGGCAGAGGACCCAGTAGCCTACTCATAGGCATATGCTCTAATTCCTGAGAAGAAACAGTAAGAAATTAGCAAGAGATATAGTGTTAAAATTCAGCAACAACTAGAATTCAGTGGCAACATGTAAAATTTAGCAACAACATGTAAAATTCAGCAACATGTAAATTTCAGCAACATGTAAAATTTAGCAACAACATGTAAATTTCAGCAACATGTAAATTTCAACAACAACTAAAATTCAGTGGTAACATGTAAAATTCAGTGGCAATGAAATTTTGGACAACCTCCTGCTGCATTGTGTACACCATGCAGCCCACAAGATTACTAGGATCAAGTGTTGGATCTTGTACATGAGGGATGATATGCTACAGGAAAAGTACAATTTCGCATGTTAGTAAATCTGGCAAGGCGACAAACAAATTGTTTTTTCTACATGAATATATAATGCAAAATGTACCTCTAAAATTGTTGGAATATCTATTTCTTCATCCTCACCACCTGTATGCATCTCCAATCCCTCTCTCTGTCTAGCAAGGTACTTTTGGTGGCCTTTGCTGTTGTGGCCTGCTATACCACATATAGAGCAATGTATGGTGACTCCTGCCTTGGTGAAAACTTTTACTCCCTTCTTAATTTTCTCCTCTGGTGCTTTCTTCCTATTTTTTTGGCCTTCCCATTACTTTGGTGAAGAGGGGTGGGTAAATTGGCACTGCATTCTGTTTTTCCCAAAACACTCTTCCTCTCAATGGTGCCAATTTGTATGCATATGCTTTGTTAAATGCATCAATGGTGTAGCAACTATGAACTAAATTCTCTGGATTTATTCTATCATTTCTGCAACATGCTATCACATGATGACATGGGATCCCACTTAGTTGCCACCTCTTGCAATCACAGGTTTTAGCTTTGAAATCCACTAGGTAGTCTTTCTCCATCTCAAGACTACTCACAGTATAAAGATAGTTACCTGCTGGTGTAACCTTGAAATTTCCACTCCACTCTGTGAACTTGCCCAATTTCTTCTTTATCTTTGGACATATCCTTCCTTGCCACTTCTCTGATTCTCTCTGTTTGCTTTCATGCCTTTGAAGAAGCTTGTAGAATATTGTTTCAAGCATGGATAAGAAAGGCATCTCTCTAGCATCTAGGATATAGCTATTCAACACCTCACAATGATTGTTCAACAACATGTCACATTTGGGAAAATCACTGAAAAATGCTTTTATCCATGTGTTAGGTGCCAGTTCTTCTATCCATGCAAAAGCTTCGTCACTGTCAGCATGCAAACTTTCCTTGCTTCTCTCCCACTTTGGAATATTTGTTGACCTAGCAATTGCCCACACATCATTCTTCAATGTTTCTCCTCTATGCCCTGCTCTTTGGAAGTTCTGGATCATATGCCTAACACAAAATCTATGCTCTGCATCTGGGAAAACCTTCTGAACAGCATTGATAAGACCCTGCAAAATTGAAATAAACAATTTATTATTCTACATGTGTTGTCTCTTATGCTATACAATTACTATGTTTCCATGTTTTCATGTTTCATACCTTTTGTTTGTCGCTCATAATTGTCCATGGAGATGTGTTGGTGATGTTAAGATCATCTCGAAGATTTGTGAGAAACCACTCCCAGGAGCTAGTACATTCAACCTCTACTAGTCCGAAGGCAATTGGAAAGATGCAATCGTTGGGGTCTACTCCAACTGCTGTCAATAGCTGGCCCTTGTACTTAGTTTTGATGAAACAACCATCTATGCAAATAAAAGGCCTGCAACCAGCTAGAAAACCCCTTTTGCATGCATCATAACTCCAATAAACAGTGGCCAAGTGTTTCTTATGTTCTCCAATTTGAGGATCATTTACTGTATTTGTAGTTATGAAGAACTTTGATCCTGGATTGCTAGTTCTCAGCTCATGCCCATAGTCCATTAGCAGATTGAATTGCTCCTCCTCATTACCATGAATTTGAAGCCGTGCAGCTTTCCTAGCTCTGCTTAGGGTCCACCTGGGTGGGCACATTTTAAACTCCCTCGTTACCTTTGCAGCAAAACTTCCTAGGTCCAATTTCTTGTTGTCTATGAACTCGTGCATAAACTTCTCTGTCAGTATCTTTGCAGTAATTGCTTTGAGGGGCCAACTTCCCTCACATGTGTGTGTTCCTTCATATGCAGTTATAACAAAACCACCAGTCCTCTTACTATCATTTGCTGCTTTCATAAACCAGGGACAACCAGGAACACATATTGCTTCTATCCTTCGTTTATCATTCTTTTTCTTCTTTAGGAGCACTCTATTTCTGATACTATATGTTGCCAAAGCCTTTCTCACCTCCTCTACACCACTGAATACCATACGTAGTGTAAATGTGGGATTGTCCATGTCGACCTCAGGATTAAAAGCCTTAAATTTTGCCTTCAACTTCTCTCTGTCTCCTTCAGCAAAATTCAGACCATCATCCTCTAGAGCATCATCATCTTCATAGTCCTCACAAATCTCCTTCTCATTATTGTCATTGAGAGATTTATCAATGTTATCTGCAAATAGATCGTCATCACCACTTTCAACATTGTAATCACTGTCACATATCTGGAAGTCACTATCACTGTCACTTTGATCTTCAGGATCAGCACATCTAGGTTCCCTTTCCTTTTTTTTTTTTGCCCTCTGAATTTGCTGTTTGGTCTCTCTGAACTGCACTTCCAATTTGCTTCCCAGCTGCTGCACTCTCCTCAAGCTTCACTGCTACAAGCACCTCTCTTGCAATCTTTTTCTGGCTAGCTACAGTCCCACTCAACTCCTTTTTCTCTCCTACAACGTGACAACAATTTGATGCTTCAGGCTCATCAACTGTGACCTCTCTTGCAATGTTTTTGACAGTGGGCACAGAATAATTATTCCTGATAACATCTGGTCTAAGATTTTTCAAAAAGTTGGTATGATCTACATACATGACAAGTGTCCAGTTACATCTGCTTGCTTTCACCATCTGCAATATCTGAGTATGATTATCAATAAGGACCAAGCCATTGTTCAAATCTTTTTCTGGCAAGCACCAATAAACATGAAGTTTGCCATCTCTCTTTGCTCCAAGAATACGAAGAATTTCATCAATCCATGAAACTGACCATGTATCACCGGTGCAATAATCAAAATATGCACTTGATTCACTAACATATTCCAAGTCATCTCGCAAACCACAAAAGAAGCCATTGTGCACTACAAGAACAGTGAACAAGTTGGATTCTTCCCCTGCATTGAAAACTGTAACAACAATTCAGTAGTTCAATCAATAGCTACAAGAACATAAAATATATCTTTTCATAATCAGTGAATTAACTGTAACATTCATACTCGGGAAAATTCAAGAACCAAATCAACCTACTCAAGAACCAAATCAACCTACAGTACAACACTGTACTCAACAACCTAATCGACCTACAATACAACCTCGGGCAAGTGCATTGAAATTCAGACTCGGGCTTGAAATAAAATTCAGACTCGGGCAAGTATTGTGCATCAAATTTCAGAAACATGAAGCAAAGTTCCGACTTTTATTAGTCAAATAAAATGCTAAATTATTTCTTATGCTAAACTCAATAACCAACTAAACATACAGTACAACACTTGTGCAAGTTTTGTAGTCGGATAACCAAATAAACATACAGTACAACCATGATCATAAGCATCAAATTTCAGAAACGTGAAGCAAAGTTCAGACTTTTATAATTCAAACAAAATGCTAAATTATCTCTTATGCTATACTCAATAACAAACTAAACCTACAGTACAACACTTGTGCAAGTTTTGTATTCGAATAACCAACTAAACCTACAGTACAACCATGATCATAAGCAACTAAACCTACAGTACAACCATGACCCGACAGAGCCCTACGACTACAGCACTCACGGGTGGTCAATTCCTCAAATTTACTCGTCTAGAACACTCTACGAAAGCTAGTAGCTCGATTTCCAAACTAAATCGCCCCTACAATGACCAGCATCCCTTGATCATCCGCACTATTCGAGTATGGAAAAAGGAGGCGCAGCGAGGCCGCGGGGAGATACAAATCGGAGGCGCAACTGACCGTAATCGGGAGGGTCCTCGTTATGCTCGCGGTAATGCATCGCCGGCCAAGTCCTTGAAGCCAACGGCGGCGCGGCCAAATCCCTGTACTCGTCGAGGGAGCTTCTCTGTTACGACCGAAAGGAAAGAACAGAAACGAGGAAGGAAAGAGAGAAAAAATCGGATCGTGATGTCTGGGTGGTTACGAGGACTGAAACGAAAAAACCACGCGCCCTTCCTTTCTGTACAATGCGGAAGGACTTCTTTCGGATATTGCGAAATAAAACGGGACGCATTGCATATTAACTTGTCCATGTCAGCGTCCACATGTCAACACGTGATTCGTCCAGGACCAATTTGTTCCCGATTTGCAAGTTGTGGGGCTTTCGGTGCACGATTCGCAAGAAGTGGGACTAAATTGCACGCTCAGCGCAAAGTTGTGGGACTAAACCTGTATATACCTCCATAAATAGCATCTTTGTCATCACTTGATCATTTTGAATCCAACACATGGACATCAAGCGTTGCCTATGGACAAACTTTACAAGTATAGCTCAATGCAACCATTAGTCCATAGTGATTGTCATCAATTACCAAAAACTTACATGAGGCACCATGCCCTTTCACTTACATATGATGAACCATGCGCTCAACGCCAGATGGCTATGGTTGAGCAGAGTGGATGACTCCAAGCCATGGAAGGAGTTGGAGATCCAGGTGTCGAGTGAAGTGACACGGTTATTTGAGGCCGCTACAGTATCTATGATTGGGGATGGGGCCTCCACCCTCTTTTGGACAGATCGCTAGTTGGCAGGAAGTCGTATCAAAGACATTGCGCCTCGCCTATGGTCCCGGATCCCCAAGCGAGCTAGGAAGACGCGTATGGTAGGCGAGGGTCTTCTAGGTGGATGGTTGGAGGATGTTCCGCCTGACCTCCCTGGTCTGGAACTTGCCGAGCAATTGGCACTGAACGGCCAGCTAGGGAATATCACCTTTACTGTCGGCATGGACAACAGATTCATATGGAACTGGGAAAGCAAACACACTTACTCAGCCAGGTCTGGGCCATGTGCGCCGGTAGAGTGGACATGCCTGGGGAGAGAGAGGTCTCACATTCTCGGGCACCCACGAAATGCAAAATCTTCATGTGGTTGGCACTCAGAGGGAGATGTTGGACGACAGATAGATTGGGGCGTCGGCGTTTTCCGCGCCCGACGACATGCCCATTTTGGGACCAGATTGACATCGACCATCTCCTCCTGGGCTGTGTTCTCTCGAGGGAGATCTGGCTTAAGCTTAGTCTATGGTGGGACGGCACACCTATGGCTCCTGCGCTGGATTGCCGGATAGCGGATTGGCTGTTTAGCCTCTGGCCGGAGCGTGACACGTGGACAGCGGCCACGCTCATCTGCTGGTGTTTGTGGAGGCACCGCAACGGCGTGGTTTCTGATGGTTTACAGCCGAGGGTGGACATGGTCATCACACGAGTTATGGACGAGGCAGATGCATGGAGGATTGCATGCCTGCTTAGGGGTAGGCTAGGACAAGTGGAACGGTGGAGGGTTGGCGAGTAATTGGCTTAGGCCCTACGGTGGATGCGAGCTTGGCGTGTGTGCCATCCGCGATGTAATCTGGCCGCTTGGCCCCTCCTTCTATGAAAACGAAACACCTCCCAGTCCCAGGTGTATCCTTGAAAAAAAAAACCTCTTATGTAAGAAAAAAGTTACGAGTGAGTTTGAAATTTCGAATCAAAGGTTTCTCCAGCTTGAAAGTCCTAGGCTAATTAAATTGAGTAAACTACTAGTACCATTTTATAGTAGAGCCTGGGAATGAGTGAAAACATTCTTAGCAATCCAGTGAAAGCTTGTCAATGATTTCCTTTTCTCATTTTTTTCCAAGACTTAGTACGCGCGGAAACACGGGTAACTAATGACATGTTGAGTACGAAATTCGTTTGCTATGAAATTTGCAGTTTACCGGTGACGTGAATTTCACGTGCAAATTAGTAGCTTGCAGCTTTGAGTTATGATTTGATTTCATCCATTAAGCTTCTTGTACTCCTCCAATGTTGGTAGTACCATCTGGCTCCGCGGCTCCTCTATCGTCGTGACCTGCTGCTTCTCCGTCTCCAGGGACGTGCTTGTCGACGGCGGCGCGCTCGCGAAGACAGAAGAAATAGTACATGCCGAGCCCCGCGAACAAGATTAGGCCGATCACATCCACCGCCCCGAAGATGATCAAGACCTTGGTGAGCATGGCGTTAGTAGCAGTGTAGTCTTCTTCATCGTCTCGGCAATTGCTCACCTTTAGAACCTTCACCCAGTAGCTGAACCGGTGGCTGTCGTTTTCGCCGGTCACGTCGTCCCTGACTCCCGCCGTCAGCTCGTAGTGCGAGCACACGCCCCTGTCGGCCGTGACGACGCCGGCATCATCCCGCACGTAGAGCGCGGCGGCGCAGGAGCAGCTGCGCAGGCACAAGTCCACGCACTGCTGCACCGTCAGGTTGACCAGCGGCGAGGCGGCCTTGAGCACGGTGGTGACGCCTCTCATCTCCATCATGTTGTGTGCGACAAAGCTGGTGGCCGTCCCGTTGCAGGTCAGGGCGCCGGTCTTCGCCAGGTGCACGCCTCGCGCGGTGAAGTCGGTGCAGCTCCCGGAGGCGGAGCAGACACCGTGGACGCCGCAGGCGAGAGGGAGCTCGCAGAAGGCGAGAGCCTTGTACGAGGCTCTGAACTTCTTTTTGTGGCTGTCGAAGTAGTACAGTCCCAGGTTGCCGTCGTCTCCCAGGGCCAGGAATCTGACCGGCCCTTTATTCGCCGCTGGCGAGATGTGCGCGATCGGTCGCCGCCGCCGGTCGAACATCGTCAGCCCCGACTCGCTCATTCCAGCGAATGCCATGGTCTGGTTGCGGCTGGGAGTCAATTCCCAGTAGGAGTACCTCTGTTGTCCGAAGTAGAGGTAGGCGGCCATCTTGTCACCGTCGAGCTCGACGCTGTAAAACGCCGTAGAGATCTTTGTCAAGGACACGGTGAAGTAGGAGGGAAGCCGGAGCGACTGGCCCTTGAGGAGTTTGTCCGTCGGTTTGTCGAAGCTTTGCCATACAGTATGGTTCTTGCCGTCCAGGAGGAGGAGGTTGCCGGTCCTGGAATCCAGGTGCAGAATCTGGTACAGGTGCAGCAGGAGGGGGCACACAAGGTTTGAACATACAATTAGTTTCTTTTACTTAGCTATATATGAAAGTGAGTGTCATTTTTCCTTCTACCCCAAAAAAAACATTTCTAAATGTCTACCATGAAACAAAACTCAATTCACAGGATGCGTCGAAGAGGCCACACTCCTCATACAAACACCTTGCCGATGATTCATAGACCAATGAACACTAAGTATCGAAATATTCAGAGATGTTAATCACTACGAGGAATGGAGGGCGGGCGAAGAACTATATAGCCATATAGGGGGTCATGGAGGGTTAGAGTGTCACTATCCCAAACTGGCCCTCCACCATTTTCATGATCCATTTTCTTAATTAATTTTGATCATCACATATTATTATATGCACCATTGTTTGCTAGAGGTGACACTAAGTAATGGCATATTTTATATAACAGATTCTTATTATCATACAATTTACTAGTCTTACTGGATATTTGTAAGAACCACTAATGATATACACATAGAATATTTCAATATCAACGCGTTTTTCTAATTAGTAAAAGACTTTCTCCTTTTAAGCCCAGCCATAACCATTTTATAGGATATCGTCGTCTCCTTTCCCGCACTTTTATGAACACTTTATATAGCCATGTTGATCACATCTCTTATAGTTTCGCGCCTAAAAACAAAATTTACATTTGTATATGATTCAAGTGTTTTTACCCCGATCCCCAAAAATATTGTTTATACCATGAATTATAAGATCCAATAGGAGCAAAAAAAAATCGGTCCATGTTCTCGATTCGCTTTTAAACGTGGTCATAGTCATGGGCACTATGGCAATTAGTATCTATGCAGCTGCGAGAGAAAACAAGGACGCAATGACGAGGGCCCAAATGATTCCAATTGCCGAATGCTAATGCACGAGAAAGTTGTATTGTTCGTACAAACACATATGCACCGCCGATTCGTCGAACGATGAACCCTAAGGATCCTTGGTAACGAAATCTTTAGAGATGTTATCACTACGAGCAATGGAGGGCAGGCGAAGGACTACATAGGGGGGCATGGAGGGTTAGAATGCAACTGCTCCAAAATGGGTCTGCGCCATTGATGTCTTCTATTTCATTCATCACATATTTTAATATCCGTCACTGATTGCTAGAGATGACACTTAGTAATGACTAATGACATCTTTTTAAATAATAGATTCTTATTATCATACAAATCACCGGTCTTATTGAGTATTATACGAACCGCTAATTATCTGCCCATAGATTATTTCAACATCAATGAATGCAAAATTGGCAATTAGTGTCTCCGGCCCGTTTCTTAGTAAGATTTACTCCTTTTAAGCCCAACCATTTTAAAAGATCCCGCCATCTCCTTTCCCGCGCTTTTAGGAACACTTCATATAGCCCGTCTCGACCACATCTCTTATAGTTTTGCGCCTTGAAACAAAATTTGCACACAATATTATTCAAGTGTTTTATCCCCATCGCCTACAATATTTTTTATACCAGGGATTATAAGATTCGGTAGCAGCAAAAAAATATTATCTTTAGCTATTTGGCTTTTAAATGTATGCCTATGGTCATGGGCAATATGACTTAATTGGTATCTACTGGTCAGATCTGTCAAAGAAAACACAGGTGCAGACACGTACGTAGGCCCAAATTAGTCCAATTGCCTAATGCCGATGCACGTCAAGGGTGTACTGTTCAATCTTCCACACGAATCAACAGTGTATACCCTCAAGGCCTGACACACGAGGAATCGTCCTATGTCTAGTTTCTGATAGTAAATCGCAACTTAAAAGATGGAGCAAACACATAACGGAAAACAATGGAAAGGGAAGATGATGAATCACCTTGACGCCTTGCCCTGCCGTGGCAGACCACCACCCGACGACTCCGCCAACGTCCGTCAGCCGCAGCTGCCCGTCCTCCGCGAGCTCGAGCTGGCAAATACCCCCCGTAGCGAACTCCTTCACGGGATCATCCGAAGCCCAGACAGTGACGTTGCCCAGCAGAACGACGAGAGAGCACAGGTAATATCCTCTCGTACCGGCGGCCTTCACGCTCACGGCGGCCGCGAAGCGAGGCTGCCGCTCGCCGGCTGCTTCGAGGACCGTGGTCCGCCCGGTGAATCCCGGCTCGTAGGACGCCGGCAGATGCACGGCGAACCGGGCGCCAAGATGGAAATCCAACGACGATACCGCGGCTCGCAGGAGGAGCGCCACGGGGAGCAGCGCAAACAAGGTGCGTGATGATGGGCTCATTGCGATGTTAAATTCGGGAAAGGAAGATAAAAATGGATCGGGTTTCGATTTGTTTTTTCTTGTATATAATGCTTGTATTCCAGCTGGAGAGAGGGGATTTAGCCGTTAAGTTTAATTCGGTGGCAAGATTAGTGTTGGAATTTATGGTTTCCTTAGAAATGGCAAGATGCCCAAAAGATTCTATTTTTAGGCATGCAAAGATAATGCCTTGTTTTTGTACGTATTTCAAACAAAGAGATCTTCTCATTAATTACTACTACCACTCTGTGGGCTGTGTGGAGTGCACCACAGTAGTAGAATGCCGTGATTGCAATTGTCACGTTCGCTTCTCTGTAGGACGACTTGGCGTGCGATCCCACGGACGAACTCGATTAATGACGAGCGGAAAGTGCAATTCATCTCGGTGACTGAAAAACTACCCTGACTATTTCCTAGTACTCCGTAATTCCAGCCATAAGCAGACATGATGTGATTAGAATATTCATTATATTGTTGACTTCCCTGCAGGCTTACGCACATTAGCCGCAAGAAACCTCGTCGTAGTTAGCAACATCAGTTATTCTAGAAAAGGATAAGCAACCCCACAGTAAGATGCCCTAAACATCTCAGTGAGAATAACACACAGATGTTCTAAATAGGAGATTGTTCCTGAGGCAAATAATAGAAGCACAGGAGCAGACTATTCCATGACATGGAGAAAAAAGACCAGACTCCGGAATATTTATGTGTTGCAAGTCTGTGACAAGTGCAATATGCTCCAGAGAAATGCAGCAAATCATTTTATGTACATCAACAATCTTCTAGCCCACGAAACCAGCCAACCTAATTAAACATGTAAAAAGAAGAGATATACACCAAATGTACATTAAATCAAGTAAATAGCCACGAGAGAATCTAACGTTCGACCATTGCCATTCAGACGCACTTATTTCTTTCCACCAATCATAGGCTGGCCACCGTTTGAGCTACCCAAACCAGTGCCCATCTTATTTCCACCACTGGAGCTCTTCAAGTCGATCAAATCACCGAACAAATTATCAAGTATGTAGTAAGGTTTGCTTGCCGCTGCTGAAGAATCCCTCGGTTGTTGATTCCCATACACTGGAGCTTGAGGCATAGTTAGACCACTGTTTGTTGGAGAACCCACAGAATTGTACTGTTGCGCTGGCTGAGAGGCTGAAGGAGAGGTATATGATGCTGAGGAAGGTGCGTAGGTAGGAGGGAGTTGTTCTTGGTAAGCAGCTGTCTGGAAAGGATTAGAATTGACAGTTGGAGGTGTAGCCCATGGTGGCGCTGGATATCCGGATGCGAATGCTGGGGCTTGAGATGGATATGGTCCAGTTTGTGCCCAAGGTGCAACATAGTTGCTAACATGTGGGGTATATCCCTGGTTTACAGGTTCTGGCTGGTTGGTTGAAGGATATTGTGGAACACCAGTAGGGTTTTCTTGTCCGTCTGAAACAGCAGGTTGCTGATGGCCATTTTGATTGTGTGCTGAAGAATCAGTGGAAGTTTCATCAGCAGGGGTGCACAAAGTGAGGCTTAAAAGGTCGATCAAATCCTGCTCTTTGGTTTGATAACTACTACTGACAGGAGCTGGATCAAGAGGAACCAATGCATTGCTTGCCGCAGTAGGAGGCGATTCTGAACTTGCCAGATCAATGGGTACAAGGGCAAGGTCCGCAGCGCTTGTGCTTGATGATGTCTCATCAGTACTTACCACAGATTTGTTTTTTCTGCAGATGAATAAAGCTCAAGGCTTAAGTATTTGTGAAGGAAAATACAAGTAGAATACTGCAGACAGTACCTTTGTGCCAGCTGAGCAAATTCATCCTCCTCTTCATTAGGAAGATCATTTTCCACAATATGAGGTGGTGATGGTTCCGCTAATGGTTCCTCTCTCGGAGACTCAATTGTCTCTCTCACAGGAGCTTCAACTGCCAAATGAGTACCAGCAGCGATGGCATCATATTTTGTAAGTACATTTTGTAGGCGATCATTTATTTCAAGACCTTGCTTCAGTAACTGCTCGTTCCTAAACAATTTGAACGAAAATATCAAGTATCACATTGTAAGCTAACTGCAGTGCTCTGTTATACATCATGTAAACCTAAGTTACAGCAATGAGCGACATTGTTACAGAACAATGATAAAAAAGACAGCAATATTGACAGAACAAAATTTGATAACATTACCCTGTGGAACTGATGAAATGCATGAGCTTTTGTTGATTTGAGCGGCATTGGCTCAAGAGATCTGTGATGATTTCATCTTTAATAGCCTGTGCACAGAAGATATTTAAGAGACCATTCATCACCTTGAACTAGAACAAAATTTCCAATCAATTTGCGTGATGGCAATAAGCCAACACATTCTACCTCTTGATCTGATGGGTTCAAAGCATACACCATATCACTTAGTAGCTCAGTCACATTACGGATATTATTCAAGTCCCCTAAACTGTAATAAAAAGGAAGAAAAGGTTAGAGTTCATGAAATGGAGTAACTGAGTCATAATTGAGCAAGTCAAATGAGTCTAATGCACTAAGAAGAAGGGCATCACCTTAGAGTATCGACATCAGAGGACATTTGCTCATTCAAATTTCCAGCAGCATTGTGTGTTGCAGGAGGAGTAAGTA
This sequence comes from Alopecurus myosuroides, assembly GCA_028641055.1. Classification (NCBI taxonomy): domain Eukaryota; kingdom Viridiplantae; phylum Streptophyta; class Magnoliopsida; order Poales; family Poaceae; genus Alopecurus; species Alopecurus myosuroides. Next base: position 190,619,341 of record CM054058.1, read on the forward strand.
TAGGTGGGGCATCTACGGGGCGTCTTGGGAACACTACACCTGTCCTCTGTAAAACAATTTCACAATTAGCATATGAAAACTTCCAAAATGATTAATCTCAAGAAAAAAGAATGCATTTGCATAATTAACTGACCCACATGTATCGAACAAAAGAACATGATCATGAAATGGTGTACAGGTACAGATATTTATACCTCCTAAGGAACAAACAGGGATTAGTTGCATACCTTTACTTCAAGATATGCCCAGTGATATTGCCGGTATTTACCTGCAGGACCACCAAATGCTTCTTGCCAGGAGTCCAAAAGTAATAATACCTTATCCCTTACTTGCATATCATTCTGAAAAGAATTAAAATAGACAAAATGATCGCAATCTTGTTACTCACATCTCCAGTTATTGTAGAAAAATAGAATAACATAGGATGTATTCAAACTACGAACTTGCAATGGATCTTCAACGAGACAAATACTATGACATTATCTAAACGAAGATAGTGAAAATTTCAACAAGTTTTCGGTAATAGTCAAGGTGCTCAAACAATCCTGGCTCAGCTCAACACGAACAAAACTCTGAAAGTGAAGATGATGAGACAAAACATTGTTAATTGCTTCCCAGGACTCGATCAAACTAACCCTTAACACGGTAGGATAGGAAAAGATGCGTTCTGGTGCATAATCTTGAACTAGAACTAGAAGTAGGATATTGAACACCTAACCATGCCTAGGTAAGTAGCTTAGTACTTACTCGAGAACTAGAGAGAACCAAACTAAAACAAGTGAGAAGAGTGGAGGATTAGTGTGCCCATGAGGTTCTAAATGTTTCATACCAGTATATTTCCAGTACTTAGGGTGTTCTCAGATTACACTATTAAACAAGCAGACAGATACAGTGCTATTGAGAACTGTTAAAAGCCTAAAAATCCGGTTTTAAAACTATTCTTTTAAGAGACGATTGAGGAAAAGGTATGCAAATGTAGAAGGATGGAAATAATGGAACCTTCTTTTGGATTATTTTAACCATTTCTTGCAGGACATGTTGTTCTGCAACTTCAAACTGAACATATTCACCACAATTCTTCATCATTGTCTCCAGCAACTGCAACAATTTTGCAACCAGTATGAACAAGATGAATAGCTTCCCAAATCTAATTGCATATCAAAGCACATACTTCTATGGACCTACCAAGTTGAGATTTTCATAAGAGAAGTAACAACATTTGCATTAAATTCAAACTAGATGGAAAATAATGTAAGGAAAGAAAAAGGTGTTCTACAAACATCAATTTCAAGTGCTCATCATTGCATCATAGAAGTACATACCATCAAAGCATAGTATTGAACCTTCGGGTCCTTGTTTTGCAATCGCTTCTTCACTGCCTTTACCACGTCCTTTGTTTGCCTGGTTAAAGGTGTTTACAGATTGGAATGGTAAGCAGACAGCTACTTGGACTAGAACATACTTAATTTGTGTACGAATGATAGTATCAGTGGAATACAAGTATTCACCTGTCACTTAAGCATAAATGGAAAGGTGTAAACATGTTTCCAGTTAAAAATTGTTATAGGAATAAATGGCTAAAGCAGATGAAAGGTAGAGTTTCAAAGTCCAAATGTGATATTTCAAGCTGGTTACGTATCGACCTCAATTCTCAATAGCATAGGAGACTGGAAGCCTTCTTTACATAAATAAACGTAAGGTGGATAAAATTAGCATCATGAAACTCTTTCGTCTGTACCATAATCACAAAAGGCGTGCATGCTTTGTTTTCGCCATCAATGGGTATGATGGACTGCACGAAGCTCACCTTTCAGGGTAAACTCTAACTATTCCTGCCTTGGCCATTGCCCCTCATGACTTCTCTCACACGTTCTTCAGAACCTATCCCCCTCCCCTCACGCAAGTGCACTTCATGACCATAAGGGCTCTCAGCAACACCTTGTGAAAGGGCGAAAAGCGAGTTCGTGCTAAAGGTTTAAAGTTAAACTGCATCTGGTGTTCACCACTAAAATCATTCGATCCTACACCAGGGCCTAAGAACCTTCTTGGTTCCCCTTCAAATATGCATGCTGAAATAGCCTCATCTTATCAAAATGCCACAATCGAGCACAATTTTGGCCAAAACAAAAAGGAGTTGAACCAGGAACAACACCCACTGAATTTTAGTAATTGGCTAGTAGAGCCTAAGCGAAGTCCAAATTCCAAGCTCTGCACCCAACTTCGCACGCAGGAACTGAAACAACGCGCAGGGAAGAGCGAAATCCAAACTCCAAGGCTCTGCACCTAATTTCGCACGCAGGAACTGAAACAGCGCACAGGGCAGAGAGGGTAAGGCTTGTGGGAGAGGGAGGCAGCGTAAATCACCAGACGTCGGCGTTGATACTGTCGCAGATTTCGAGGTTGACGGTCCAGTCGGGGCCCATGAGCAGGTGGCTCGTCGCCTTGTCGACCCGCGAGGCGGCCTGCCGCGCCGGCGCCGCCCCGGGCGCCACCACTGCCCCCGCCGGGAACATCGCCGGGGACCTTCGGGACGAGAGAGGGCTAGGGTTTCGACGGCGCGGCTCCACCGAGGAGACGAGCAATAACTAACACCGCTGGTGGCGCCGTTATTATCGGTGGGAGGATTTGCTGTCAGATTCTGGTTGTCTGCTCCTTTTTTGACGACGACAAAGGCTTGGGCTGAACAAAATGGTAGAGTACTCCGATCTGCCAAGCTCTCGTCTCATCAGTCTCGGTCATGACGGGTGGCCCCAGGCGCCCACAGAACCAGCCGGCCACGGGAATGGATTTGGTAGCTCTGCCTCTGTGGCACTTTTGGTCAACGTGTCAACATTATTTTGACACGTTGCATGCTCGCAAAATATCAGCAGACAAACAATTTATTTATTCAATTTAAATAATTTTATTTAGTACTACTATACTGTTTCAGATAAAGCCATCTAATATTAACCTGAATTGAATAATTGATACGGAGACTCTTTGGAGGGATCGGATCATCGGGCTTGGAAGTTGTCAATTGGATCCTTTGGTCTATTTTCCATCGCCAACTCTATGCCAGCATACAATTTTGCTACTGTGCTTTCGTATGTGCTGATGAGTGCGGGGTCATAAATCCAAATACTCCTGACCAGCTTGCTACGTCTTCTTCTGTGTCGTGTCTAACACTGCCACGTCATAAAGCCATCCATAATGGGTATGTTACCATGGTATCATAGGCAATTTACTTATATTATATGACACTCTATTTAATGAAGAAAAAGATTATAGTTACTATTAGAGGTATTAGCATCGGAGGTACAAATACTTGCCCGGTGGAAGCAGATTCATACAACTACTTGTAAACGTGGATGCAGTGGTACAAATACTTGCATAGTTGGAGCAAATTCATACAAAACCAATCAAAACGTGACATTTGGCAGTCACGCTGGCTCTAGAATTTTTCAGAAAACCCCCGAAACTAGCAAAAGTATAGCAGAACCATCCAGAATTATTCTTCCTGGCGGGCCCTACATGTCAGGGGCGGACGAAATAATTAAAATAGTATGCAATCGGTGGGAATCGAACTAGGGACCTGTTGGCGTGGACACACATCTATAGCCAAAGAGACAGACGTAGTTTGGTGACATAGGTAGGCACTACATTTTTTTATACTAGCACGTGAGTGCCTATCTTTAGGATAGTTAAGCACGACTAACTGATTAATAATTAACTCTTTTTTCCGTGGCCTCGATCAGTATGATTGGCGCAGCGCCCTCGACAGCATGCCGATCGCCTCTGTCGGCGAGAAGTTAGCCCAACCGCTCACTTCGGCCCCTGTCAACGGCCACAACAGCAACGGTGGCGCCAACGGATGCAACGGCGTCCAGATCGCCGCCGACGTCGAGACGTCGACGTCGGTGAAGGGTGCGATCCCCTACTAGCTCTTGCTCTAGCTAGCAAGGCATCTGTGTCGGCGTACGTACATGTGTACGTTTTTCGATTTCGTGTATGGTACATACAAGAAAGCCTGAGTGACATGCATGCAGAGAGGTAGTCGTCCGTGTGTGTGTGTGTCGACGGTCTATTAGTTTCTTATTTTACATTTTGACTCCTAAAATCGATCGATCGGTCTGTGACTATGTAACTGGATAAGTAATTGGATTTGCTTATGACGTGCATGTAGTGCTGCTGCCTCGCTCGTTATCGCAGAGACAGAAAATTAATTAAAATACTTTTGATTCAACTTAGCATCATCGATTCTATTAGTCAACTGCTATATATCAACAACTACTGGCTCTCTTTGTAGTAACACTCCAGTTCAGAAAGAATAATATTGCCTTTTGTGCAATAAAACAATATACTATTTGTGAACAGGTAGCCACACCATTGTATTATGTAACTATACGTACGCTCTCAGCTTTAGTATAATAAAATGTAGTACCTGACCGTGACACCCAGCTACATGTGTCTTTCTGGCTATAGAAGTGTGTCCGCACCAATAGGTCTTCAGTTCGATTCCCACCTGTGTTGTGTGTATATAATTTTAATTATTTCGTCCGCAGCTGACATGTGGGGCCCACCAGTAAGAATAATCCTGGATGGTTCTGCTATACTAGCTAACTTCAGGGGGTTTTCTGAAAAGTTCTAGAGCCAGCGTGGCTGCCAAATGTCACGATTTGATTCATTTTGTATGAGTTTGCTCCAACTATGCAAGTATTTGTACCACTGCACCCACGCTTGCAAGTAGTTGTATGAATTTGCTCCCAACGTGCAAGTATTTGTATCTCTAGTGCTAATACCTCTTACTATTATCTTGGAAAATATGACGTTACGGTAACTAGCTATGTTACCATAACCTCCTCTCTCTCCTCATTAAATACTTACCACATCAGATTTTTTGCCTACGTGGCACTGATGTTACTAGTTAGTTACTGCCCATTGTGACCAGGCTTAGACCATCCGTAATGGTGGTATCTTAGCGCGATATCATAGCTAATATGCTAGCGTGGCACTATATTTAACGAAGAAAGAGATTGAGGTTGTATTTTATATAAGATACTCCCTCTATCTCAAAATATGATGCGTATTTGTTTTGGTCAAAGTCAAACTTCACAAAGTTGAAACTACTATGCATAAAAATGTATAAACATCTAAGATATCAAATAAACGTTGGTAGAATCACTATAACCTATACTTTTAGATTATATACATTTGGTGTGGTAAATATTGATATATTCTTCTATTTATTTGGTCAAACTTTTTATACTTTGACTTTTCCTAAAAACTATACGCAACATATTTTGGGATGGAGGGAGTACAACACTTACACGGTATCATATGCAAAAAAAAATGTTAGGCCAGTCACATACAAGGATAGGCCCAAAATCATTAAATGCAACTACACTTAGATACAACTCTTAAGAAACCATGCATTAGGGATGTTGTCTCTTATAATTTTTCATCGCCTAGGATATCACGCTAAGATATGGTGCATTACGAAAGGCCTTAAGGTGGTTCGTTCTTAAATCGTACTGCTACCTAGGATAGCGCGCTAAGATATAATGTATTACGAAAGGCCTAAAATACGGGAGACGAGATATGTGCACATGCACCATTTCTGGAAACTTCGTGAGATTAAATTCACCCAGGAATTTTCTATGCCCTGCACACCTATAGAACGGAGGTCTTGGGCGCATGCCACACAGGATCAACATTTATTGATTTTTCCTAGGGTCTGACCCGTTTCTTCAGTAACATACGGCTTTCTTCCCTCTTTGGGCGACCCCTGCCAATTATCTGCTCGCCCCTCGTAAAGATAAGCAACTAGATCGCGCGTAGTCACGCCCATCAATTATGTTGTAGTAAGAGTATCTCCACCAACCCATCAAATATGTGCCCGGCACCCCCCAATTGGACCCCCTTTGGGGGCGTCGGACCTGTGTCCGCCATTTTGGTGTACGGGCTCCGTAGCGGCATACTCCAAACGTGACCCGTCATTTGCAGAGTCGTTAAACCAAACACCTTGTAGGCATGCCGGACGAACGCCATGGTGCCGAACACATTCTTCTATAACAAGGTTTTAAAAAGAAAATCTGGCGACGTAGCGCCCCTACTCGTCGTCGTCGGAGTGCTCCTCCTCCTCGCCGTCAGAGTGGTCCTCCTCCTCGCCATCTGTGCAGCAGGGGTGGCGGACGCAAATGGCATCGTACATCTTGATGCGCAACTTGTCTGCCCTGGCGTAGCGGAAGGTGAACATCCAACTCTGCTGCAGCTAGTGCATGCGGGTGAATACAGCCCAGCTGTTGCCGAGGAACAGGTGGATGTGGTGCCTGAACACGACGGCCACGCATCAAGGGGGGCACCCTTCCAGCTGGAGGGTAAAGGAGTCCGGCTCCCTGCCTTCAAGCAGGACGCCGATCCTATCTGGCGGACTCAAGGAGTTTCCCATTGGTTGCCGGAGTATGATGAAGAACTCGGGGAGGGCATCTCCACCGGCGTCGTCGTTGTCGCTGTCGGACTCCTGCTTGACCTCCACGGGCGGCGCGACCACCTGCCCTCCATGGCTCTTGGAGCTCTCGCCATCGCCGGAGAAGTGGTGGATGATCGCCGCATAGATGGGGGAAGGGGCAGGAATGATCCCCTTTCCTGCGAGAGGGGATTTTATAGCTGCCGTGGGCAGCCTCCTCGGTCGTAGGGACGTGCGCGTAGTGGGGGAAGTGGCGGCCGTAGTGGGGACGTGCGCATTGGGAAGGCGCGCCTCGAGCCGCGTCGTGTCGCCTCGCCTGCCTGCAGCCGCCTCCCCTCCTGTCGCGTCGCCTCCCCTACCTGCAGCCGCCTCGCCTCCGGATACGGTGCCAAGATCTCTTTTTAAGTGCAGCCACGGCAGTTGCACGCCCACGATCTGCCACACCGGTTGCATGCCCACAACAATGGCGCTTCCAGAGAACGTGATGCCGGAGGAGCCGCTGCCGGAGGACGACGACATGGCGGAGGCGGATCAGGAACCGTGGTCGGCGCCCGACGCGGCTGAAGCCCGTTGGGACCCTTGGCCGTCATGGGAGAACTCCCGGCGCGGTGCAGACCCGCGGTTCTTTGCGCCGCCACCGGCAGTTCCCGCGGTTCATGCGGTGCCGCTTCCCGGAACACCCCAACCTCCGACGTCGGAGCATGAGTTAGGCACTCCGCCGCCGCCACCATCGGACGACGAGGACGAGGATCAGTTCTTCGCGGGCGTCGTGGCGTGTTTTTAAATTTTGTTCTGTCTATATGTACAAAAATGCATATGCCTCTATTGTTAAATTATGAACAAAATTTTATAAGTTTTATTTGTGTGTATGTCGGGCGGGGGCCGCCTGTCGGGTGGGGCGACCGGACGATGTACGGCGCCCCCAGGCAGGCCCCCGGGTTTGGCGGGTGGGCTGGGGGTTCGGACACAAACTTGGCGGGTGGACACCTTTGGGGGGTGCCGCTGCGGCGGATCTTTTAGTCCGGACCCCCATTGGGCCTTTGGGGGTGCTGGCGGAGATGCTTTAAGATAGTAATTTTTTAAAATGTTTCATATGAAGTAATAAGTTTGATTTAGTCAAATTAGCTGAAAGATTGACCGTTATGAAAACTGGTGTTGGAGTTGTAGTTGAAGTGGGAGCACTTATGTACAGTTGTAGAGATTCATTATTCTTGTGGCCCTTTGTTTTTGTTGTATAGGTTTTTGTTTAAATTCCGTCGGTCAAATGTAATGTAACAAAAGCATTTTAAAACGTCATCGTCCATTGTTGTACGACGTCAAAAGCATATAATATTTAAACTGATAATGTTCATTCCAGACTACATGAGTAAGTCAACTTACCAAAAGTAGACAACGTTCATTTATTTGTGGATCATCCTTAGGTACACTGCAACGCAAAAATTGAATCTTCCATTACCGTGTACTTTCAAATATTTTTCCTTCCATCCAATCGTTCAGGTTATGAGCTGAAGTAAATAGCTCGTTTTGTGGACCACCACTATGATTTTCGGTGAAAGTAGCCAGTGCAGTTGCACAAATGTCTTCAACGGCTTCCTGAGCAACTTCCATGTCATCCAATAGCATGCTCCAACCCTTTTCCAACGGTTTAGATTCTTCAGGTTGTTTCTCTTTCAAGTTCCTAACAAAAAACAATTCCTTCTCGAAGTGTTCTTTACACACCTCGGCCCTGACCCTTGAACAAAAATTAATATAACATCAATTATGCCAATAGCCGCCTCTTATTCGAGATCTAATATAGTTTGTGCGAAATGTCCAACGGCCTTACCAGAGGTGTTCTGCTCATATGTCCTAATAACGGTCTTGACTCTGCATTGCATTGATATTGTCCTTTGTATAAGTAACATTTATACTCTGCTTTACGTTCTCCAACTTTTTGAGTACCTCGTCTAATATAATCTTAAATTTGGTTCATTTAATCCCTAAAGGCTCATGCTGCCATAGTAAGTGGTGCCAGTTTAGTCCCACGTTGATAGCTGGGAGAGTTTTGTACCAGTTCATCCAAGCCCAAATTGGTAATTATGACCTGGCCCGCGTATTCATTGACGGTGGCAGTGGCATTAACATCATCTACGCGGATACACTCCGTCGAATGAACAAGAATCTGGACGGCCTAACGAAATCAGAAACATCCTTCCACGGGATAGTTCCGGGCAAGGCAATCCGTCCACTCGGAACAATCAACCTAGAAGTCGTATTGGGCTCTCCAAGCAACTACAGAAGGGAATTCCTGGACTTCGAAGTCGTCGACTGGCCCTCACAGTACCACGCCATTCTTGGTCGAACAGCGTTCGCCAGATTCATGGCCGTACCACATTACGCGTATTTGAAGCTCAAGCTACCCGGCGAATACGGTGTGATCACCATCGACGGAGACTTCCAGAAAGTGCGACATAGAATTTAATGAGATCGCAAAATCTTTCGGGATGCAAGAAGAACTTCAAGAGCTGGCAAAAACTACGGATCACTCCGTTATGCCCCTCACGAAGAAAAACGCGCCTGAACTGGAATTCAGCGCCAACAGCGACACTCGCAAGCATCAAGTGCACCCGACGGATTCTGCAAAGACAACGATGGTTTCAACAACCCTCTCGCCAGCATAGGAAGACGCGCTCGTCAAACTCCTCCGTGAGTACTGGGAGATTTTCGCCTGGCAGCCCTCAGATATGCCAGGAATACCCAGGGAGTTTGCCGAGCACTCACTCGAAGTTTTTCCTGACGCCAAACCCATCAAACAGACGACTCGACGATTTTCGGAACCCAAGCAGAAGGCGCTTGGAGAAGAAGTAAACAGATTGCTAGCCGCAAATTTCATTCGGGAGATCAAGATATCCACCTGGTTAGCAAACCCGGTGTTGGTCCCCAAGAAGAACACAGATATCCTTCGGGTGTGCATCGACTACACGTCGTTGAATAAGCACTGCCCCAAGGACAATTTTCCTTTACCACGAATCGACCAGATCGTGGACTCTACGGCAGGCTGCCAACGCCTCTCCTTCCTGGACGCCTATTCGGGATATAATCAGATCCGAATGAAAAGGGAAGACGAAGAGAAGACGGCATTCATCACACCCCACGGTGTCTACTGCTACACGACAATGCCCTTCGGGCTGAAGAATGCAGGCGCAACATATCAGCGCTGCATGCAAAGATGCCTCGCCAATCTCATTGGCAAGAACGTACAGGTGTATGTTGACGACATTGTCATCAAAACTCGAGTAGAGGACACACTCCTCGAGGACATTAGAGAAACATTCGACGCCCTTAATGCATATCGGATCAAGCTCAATCCGACCAAATGCGTTTTCGGCGTCCCTGCAGGAAAACTCCTCGGGTACCTGGTATCCGCCAGAGGCATTGAAGCCAACCCGGAGAAAATACAAACCATTCTGACTATGAAGGAGCCAACCAATCTACGCGGAGTCCAGCAGCTCGCAGGACGACTAGCCGCCCTAAGCAGGTTCATCGCACGATTGGGAGAGCAAGCGTTACCATTCTACAAATTACTGAAGAAGACGGACAAATTCGAGTGGACACCCGAAGCTAAACAAGCGTTCGCAGACTTGAAGCGATCGTTGCAAAGCAGGCGCGTCCTTGCAACACCGCAAGAAAGGGAGCCACTTTTCCTATACTTAGCCGCTACAAACCAGGTCATCAGCACATCAATCGTAGTCGAACGACCTGAAGACGGCAAAGCATACGGAGTCCAACGACCAATATATTACATCAACGAAGTGCTCTCGCCATGCAAGCAACGATACCCTCATTATCAGAAGCTCGCATATGGAGTTGTTCTCACAGCCCGAAAGCTCAAACATTATTTCCAGGAACACGCCATCACAGTGGTTAATGATGCGTCACTCGGGACAATCATGAACAACCCTATGGCATCCGGAAGAATAGCAAAATGGAGCATCGAGTTGGGCGCCTGGGACATCACCTATGCAGGACGCAACGCAGTCAAATCTCAAGTACTCGTGGAATTCCTCAGCGAATGGACAGAGCTACAAACGCCCGGGCCGCCTGAGTACACGAGCAATTGGATAATGTACTTCGATGGATCCAAGAGAAACGAAGGAGCAGGAGCTGGAATCATTCTTATTTCACCTCGTGGAGACAAGCTGCAATACGTCCTGCGACTGGATTTTCCACAAGATGATCCAGCATCGAACAACGACGCAGAATATGAAGCCCTGCTGCACGGGATGAAGATGGTAATCGCCTGTGGAGCTACCCGATTAATGATCTACGGCGATTCCAATCTCATAGTGCAGCAGACAATGAAAGAATGTGACGCCATTGCTGAAAACATGGTCGCATATCGTGACATGTACAATCTACTCGAAGGAAGCTTTAAAGGGTGCGAGCTGAGGCACATTGCAAGATCTAGCAACGAAGAAGCAGATAGACTGGCAAACATGGGTTCCACGAATACACCCATACCGCCAGGAATATACTTCGAACGGATGGTCAAGCGATCGGTCAAATTGAAGAAAGCTGCAGAAACACCAGCAGCGCCAGAAACAGAGGTCAGCCCGCAGGTCGCGCTTATCGAGCTTATTCATAATATATCACGACAGGTTTTTCTGGTCGAGCCAGTCTGGACGCAGAAATATCTCGACTACCTGCTCCATAAACAGCTCCCGGCCGATCCACGTGAGGCTCGACAGATACTCAGGCGCAGCAAGTCCTTTCGAGTGGTCAATGGAGAATTATACAAGCAAAGCATCTCGGGAATACTTCAGCGATGCATCGCACCCGAAGATGGCAAGGAGTTGCTCCAGGACATACACCAAGGAGATTGCAGACATCATGCTAGCTGGAAAACAATAATGGGAAAAGCTTTTCGAGCAGGATTTTACTGGCTAACAGCAGCCAGCGATGCCAAAAGCCTGGTCGAACGATGCGACGCCTGCCAGCGATTCGCACCAAGACCACACGCACCTGCTACGGAATTGCACATGATACCAATAGCCTGGCCCTTTGCACAATGGGGGCTAGACATGGTTGGACCACTACGCAAGTCCACACCAGGTGGATACACACACTTGCTGGTCGCAGTCGACAAGTTTACCAAATGGATCGAGGCTACGCCAGTAACTTCGGCTAGCGCCCAATGCGCCGTCAAGTTCCTCGACTCCATTGTATGCAGATTTGGTGTGCCACATGACATCATTACAGACAATGGTACAAACTTCACAGCAAAGGAAACACAACAGTTCTGCGAGGAAAAAGGCATCAATTTCAAGTTTGCTTCAGTTGCTCACCCGCAAACGAACGGACAAGTCGAAAGATCCAACGGCTTAGTTTCGGCTGGCATCAAGAAGCGATTACTCGATCGTCTACACCCCGCTGCAGGACATTGGGCAGAAGAGCTACCCTCCGTACTCTGGAGCCTACGCACAACTCCTAATCGATCGACGAAGTACACGCCATTCTTCATGGTATACGGGGCAGAAGCAGTCCTTCCCGAGGACGTTCGATTCGGCGCCCCACGAGTTGTAGCCTACAGCGAATAAACTTCCAACAAGGCACTGGCAGAAGATATGGATGCACTCGACGAAATGCGTGACATCGCACTCTCAAGATCCGCAGTATATCAGCAATCCTTGCGCAACTATCATAGTCGCCGCATACGCCACAGAGCATTCGCGGTTGGGGACCTGGTACTGCGGCTCAAACAGAAGGAAGGACACAAGCTCGAACCACCTTGGGAAGGACCCTTCATCATACAAGAAGTCATCCCAGGTGGAGCCTACAGGCTAAAGAATCCGGCGACCGGAGGGATCTATTCCAATCCGTGGAACATCGCACACCTCCGCAAATTTTATCCATAGGTTTACTTGTTATCGCAACAAAATAAGGCTATACTAGCCAGTCCTGTAGCTCGAATACATGGCTTCTCAGTCATTACAATAAAGACATGATTCCTTCATCATATTCACTCCAAGCTTCTCGTTCTCTACATGCTAAAAGTTACAGGTACACACCCCATAAAACACACGGGGGCTACACCTACAACTAAGCATCACCGAAAAACATCATACAAACAAGGTTGTACACCTTACAACAGTTTTTACAAACTAAACAGATTACATGATATTTACATCCGACAATCAATCAAAGCGCTGAGCATTCTCAGTCGCTAAAACTCTATCTACCTCTTCAGAGGTCAATCGGATAATTTTCTCCGCTGCAGGACGTACAACATCATAGTACGGCGAGATATCCTCGATTGCATAATCTGGGCGCCGAGCTACAGAGTTAACGTCTATCTCAGGATGCCATATTCGGACAAAAGAGAGAGCTACAACCGCGCCGCACGTCATTTGATTGCGCACACACGCGCGAACTTCTCCTTCACGTCCAAACAACCTGAGAAGATAGCTCCAGTCTTCGGGACCTTTTTCAAGTGGGTAAAATGCATCGTTCATCGCAACCAAGACCTCGTGAAAAGAGCTCACGAGAATTCTCGCCTGGAGGACTCGGAATTTCAAGGTGGCCATCACAAAACCTCGACTGCGATCAGACCAAAAATTGTTTGCATGAGGTTTTGAGCTGCTAGCCTCTTGATGAATGTGGTTCTCTACCCACTGCTTTTGTTCCCTGTCATCCGGTTTAACAACTAAAGAGCAGACGTACTTAGTCAGCTAAGGAAAACATGGAAGAAGAAGGCACAGGGGCTGCACTACTTACATATCAAATCTTTTGCGACTGAAGCTAACTCATCCATCAGAAATTGTTCACGTTCAGCCGCCAATTTTTGCTTGGACTTCGCCACATCGGCTACCCCGCGCAAAGCTTTCAGCTTGCGCTCACCATCCTGGACCTTATCACGAAGGCCCGAAAAAGTGTCAACAACGGCAACAAGTGGATTTACTGGAGTACCACGTCCACCCGAAGTTTCCGCGGAAAACCCAGTAGCCTGGAAGAATACAAGGAAAGAAGTAAGATGCCCTACTCGAGTCATTTCTAGTCACACATCTGACAAACGCTCGGGGGCTACTCCCATCGGGAGACAACGCACAAACAAGGGAAATAAATTTCAAGACGAATTCTTCAATGAAAGACAACAAAGGTACGGGAATACATCCCAAGGTTCATTACATTCAAGGAAGAAAAAGAAAAAAAACTATGAGGTTACATTGGTGCTTCCGCTAGCGGCAGTCGCCCCTCCTTTCAGCCGAGCAAATATCTCAGACAGCTTCCGAGCAAGAATGGCGGCTTGCTCGCCAAAACGAGAGAGCCGTACCTTTTTGCCCGTGGAGGGGTCGACTGGAAGAGATGAGTAGGCCTCCTCCAAACCTTCGACTCCGTGCGCCAAAGCAAATTGGATCGCGGTCTTCGCACCAGACTCCGACTGAGAGACCGCGAAGGCATCCAGAAGTTTGCCTTCCGAGAAGACCTTCAACAGATCATCTAGCGCAGGCGCAGGAGTGGCGTTGGCGATGAGGCGACCATGCAGTTGCACCAGCACTTGAGTAGCATCGCTAATCAAGGAGAAAACTCCATCAGCGTGCCTTTTAAGCTGGGCAAGTGTGTCGGTTACCACATCTACCCGTTGGAGTCCAGGGATCTCTAGAGGAACATCCAGAAGGCCTACAAAAGAAGAAAATAATACTTAGCAAAGTTCAGCAAAATGAAGGATCAAAGTCGCAAGAGTCCAAAACACTTACCCGCAAAACGCTCAGCGAGGGGACGGAGGAACGCGACAACGTCGTTATCGGTCTTACTGCCAGCTTCCTCTAACTCCTTCAAGGCCTTCCGCGCATCCGCAAGCTGTCGGCTAAAATCTTCCGATTGCATGCGGGAAGCCTCCAGCTCTTGTCGAATGGCCGTCAGGTCAGCCTCCCGAGCAGTTACCTGCTCAGAGAGTTTGACCTTTTCGGATTCCGAGAATTCGAGTCGAGCTGCAAAGAGATGCTTATCAAAAATCAAGAATGCACGGAATACTGAAGACAAGGAGATGATAAAACTTACCCTTGAGAAGGTCGTTCTCAGTTTGAAGTCGGCTACGGTCCGTTCGAAGTGACTCGCAATCCGACTCGGCGAGAACGACGCGGCGACCAATCGCCGCAAGAGAATCAATGAGCGACTGCAAAAGCACGAAGATAGAAGAGTTAAAAAGATTAAATTGGAGCCTGTACCCGATTATTTACAATCGACTACAGCCTCGGGGGCTACTCCCATCAGGAGCACTGCCGTGCACCCGATAAAAGCGAAATCATGAAGAAGAAATAAACCAGACTTTGAGCCTGTAGCCGATCGCTTACGATCGACTACAGCCTCGGGGGCTACTCCCATCGGGATCACTGTCGTGCACCCGATAAAAATGTGAAGACAGAAGATGAAGTTTACCTGGCCGGTGGCGCGAGAGAGCGGATCCGGGGAGCTGTCCGTCACTTCTTTAGAAGCTGAAGTCCTGGCGGCAAAGCTGGGGGCTTCACGTTCCAAAGTCGCAGCTTTAGGAACTGCTCTGGGAGAATTTTGGACGGTGGCCGCAGTGGGAGTTTCACCCGCATTCCTTGTCTTGTTCCTCTTTTCGGGAGGAACGGCAGAAGCATACCTGCGAGGACTGATAGTCTGCAGTCTGCAACAAAAGATAAAAAAAAACATCAGAATTGAAGTACAAAAAATGTTCGACCAAGAACAAGGAAAAAGACTTACTCGTCATCTTCATCGTCATCCAGCAAGTCCGCGTTCCAGGCGGTTGTCATCACTGGAAACGAAGGCGAAGGGGCGAGTGAAAGAAGTGGAGTCACAAGGATGGGGGCCCGACCGGGCGATGCTCCCAAGGAATTGTCCTTGGAAGTAGCCTCGTCATCATCCACCCGGCGACGCTTGGGAGGGACACCATTCGAGTCGTCAGCGTCATCCGAAGAATCACGCTCAGAACTCGAAGAAGCATTGGCAACGCTGGTGTCAACCGCACCATCCTGGTGACTCGCCAGTAGCTCTGTAGCCTCCTCTCCCGTAACTGGCGGGTAGCAGTCTGCCATAGCCAGGATCTACAAAGACAGAGAAGACGAGAAAAAACCTTGTCGACTAGGACTCAGAACAAAAAGGAAACAACTCAAAGACAAGAAGGAAGAAACTAACCGCGGCTGGAGGAGGATTTGAAGCGGCAAAGGCTTCAACTGAACAATCGGGGAATTTTTCCCCCACCTTCAGTCGAGTGATACCCGCGATTTTCTTCTCGAATTCCACATTCGAAAGTTCCTCGCGGCTTACTCGGCTGGGGTCTTCTGAGCCTTGATACTCCCACATAGCGGAGGGCCTTTGCTGAAGAGGTTGGATCCTGCGTTTCAAGAAGATGCTCGCCAAATGCATCCCGTTGAGCACGACTCCCGCAGTCTGATCCCGGAGAGCGGTTACTCTTGCGAGTAAGGGCGCAACGGTCTGATTCTCCTCGGCTGACATCTTGTGCCCCCAGGACTTTCGCCTTGTCAGAACAGCGAACGGGTGGAACTCTACGATCCCACCCGAGCTGTTGTCGATGACGTAGAACCACCTCTTCCGCCAGCTTTGGGCGGAGTCGACAAAGTGCATGTTGAAGTAGCTGCCTTCCTGTCGAGCTTGGATCCCGAAGCCGCCCGTGCGAAGCGGTTCGCCGGGCTCAGATTCCACCCGCGATCTCTCGTGGAAGATCCGGACTTTGAAAAGCGCCTTCCAGAGCGCCCAGTGTGGGCGAATGCCGAGAAAGCACTCGCGGAACACGATGAAGCACGATATGTGATGCACCGCGTTCGGAGGAAGATCGTGAAGCTGTATGCCATAGACATACAGCAACCCGAGGAAGAAAGGGTGGAGAGGAAAAGAAAGACCCCGAGACACGTGGTCCACAAAGACCACGCGCTCGTTCGATTGCGGGTTAGGTACCTCCTCCTTCTTTCCGAGGCGAACCCGCTTCTCCGTCTCCGCAGGCAGCAACCCCTCCCGCTGCATCTCCTTGATGCTCTTCGCGGTGGTGTTGGGGGAGCGCCAGTTGCCAGCACGGGGCATAGGTTGCGCAGAGGGTTCCCCGGACGCAGAAGTGACAGCACCACGCCTTTTTCCGCCAGCCATTGCTTGCAGCACGAGCTCGAGCGCGAGGAAGAAGGAGATGGGCGCGAGGAAGAAGATGAAGGCAAGGAGCTGGGGAAATTTCACCGTAGCGCTAAGACCCGTACTTATACACGAAGCGAGACGATCTCAGCCGTACAATGCGCTACGTGGCGCTCATCACGGCCGCCACGCGTGAAGACGAAACGAAGCGGCGGCCAGCGCTGTTTCGTGCCACGATCTTAACAGAAGATCGTGCGCATTTACTGCGCGTCTCGCGTAAAAACCGGGAACAACGTCTCGTTTCCCGGTCAAAAAGCTGACCAGGTGGGCCACCATCTGCTGCCACTCTGTCACGTCCCATCGGGAGAAGAGGAGTGCGCCATGACGTCATGGCATACATCATTCAAAATCAAGATCTTTCGATTGGAAGTTCAAACGCGAAAGTATCTTTGTACGAACAACAATTCCTTCGGATAAAAGCAACTTTTCCGTGAACAATTCATGAAGCAAAACCTCTTCGAACGAGAGAAAAATACCCTACACACGAAAACTCTTTTGTATGGGCACAGCATTCCAAACATGAAAACTCTTTCATATGGACATAACTTTTCTTCTAGCATAAAACTTCTTTCGTGTGGAACTCAAACAAATCGATCGGGTAGGAAGAACCTACCTCTCTTACACATGATAATTTTACATCATAAAAACCTGGATTGTTCAAGCCGACTAGGCACATCCGGATGCCATATTCTTCGAATATGAAGTTAAGACCCAAAAAGATCTCTCTTTTGGGCCTGGAATCGCACTCAAAAGCTGCGTCCTCCGGTATAATTCCGTGTCAACAACACGAAGAAAAATCCCAGCGGACGCGCCGGGCACCCCCTTAGGTTAAGTTTGACCTGATAAGTCCACAACGGCCCAGTCGTAATGATCACCTCATCGGGTTCGAGTCGGAGGTCTCGAATCTGTGTAGGCCAGGAATGTTTTTGCCCTAGTCGCAATTAATTGGCCCTGATCTCTCGGGAGAGCCAAGCTACTGTGCCACATCCTTCTGTGAAAAAAGCCGTAAAAACAGGCACTTGTGTTGCTCGATGCTCGAGCATGATGACTTATGGTACAGGGAACACACCCTTTAAAACAGTAACTGTCGAGCTGGTCCTCCAAAAAAGATCAAGAAAGGTTTGACCGTCTACTCGACTGGAAAAATCCCAATCGAGCAAACGCTCGGGGGCTACTGACGAAGATATGGATCCTGGACCCTGCGGGTAAGGACACCCCCTCTCAGGCCCAAGGCCAAAGCCCAAGAAGAGGCGCCCTTGAAGTGCTCTAGAAGGCCCATGTGAAGCCCACCCGCACTAACTTGCGGGTTAAGCTAGGAAATCTGTAACCGACCTAGATAGAGTTCGAATCCTCTCCGGGTAGAACTCGAGACCTGGCCATCTATATAAGGCCAGGAGAGCCCCCTAGGAGAGGGACCAAGCTATTACCGCACGACCCAAAAGCCTTGAACTCGAGACCTACTCTCGATTCGAGCACACCATTGTAACCGATCTAATCTTCAATACAGATCGACAAGAGGCAGGAGTAAGGGTTTTACCTCTACGAGGGCCCCGAACCTGGGTAAATCTCGCCCCCTGTCTAGCCGACGATTCTACCAGCGCTCATGGGTTCTCCTAATCGAAACCCGATAGGTTCACCGAAGGGATTTGTTGAGTTAGGGATTCGACAGCTCTTCTCCCACTAGTGTGAGTTGGTGTGAAGGAAGGGGAGGTATTCCACACGCGCGCTCCTCCTCTTCCGCCGCCCGCATTTCCACGTCTCGTCACGACGCGCTAACACGCCATAAACACGTGCTGGACCGTTCTCCTAGCCGATCGTGCCTATATATTGAAGGCTCAGGCGGACACAGAGCTAGAAAAAGTTTCGGAATTAACTGAGGAATAAGCACAAAAATATTGAAGAGAATGTACCTCAACTATGGATGAGTGAGGAATTGGCTTACATAAGTCTTCTGTAGGTGGTAGATTCTTCACATCTTCAGATTTAATACCCTTCTATTTAAGAGATTTCTTGGCTTCCCTCATCACTTCATCATTTAATTCAATAATTCCCTTCTTCTTTGGTGTTGGTGTTGGTGTTGGGGTAGGCTCAGGTATAGTCCAATCATCATGATTTTTTTTCTTATTTTAGCCAATAAATCCTTAGCTTCTTCGAGAGTCCTTTTCCTAAAAACACAACCGGCACAACTATCAAGATATGTCCTATATTCAACAGTTAGTCCATTATAAAATATATCAAGAGGTTCATTTTTAGCTAGTTGATGTCCAGGTCTAGCTCTAAGTAAAGAACAAAATCTTGCCCAAGATTCAGGCATTTTCTCTCCTTCAATTTGCTTAAAGTTAAAGATTCTCTGCAAAGCAGCATGTTGAGCACTAGCGGGAAAATATTTCTGAAATAAAGCGTTAACCAAACCAATAGGACTACCAATAGATCCATGACAAATTATTAAACCAAGTTTTAGCTTCATCTTTCAATGGGAAAGGAATTTTTTTAGCAACAAAGTAACCGCGTTTCTTAATATAATCAGAAAATAAACTACTCAAAGATGATAGCTCATTCATATGTCCCGCAACACTTTCATTTTCAGTACCATAAAAAGGTTCCCCCTCAATAATAGATATGTAAGATAAATCTAGAGAGAAATCATAATCCTTATCTTTAATGTGTATGGGAGATGTAGCAAACTTAGCATCAGGAGATGGTTTATGTCTAACAACACGTCCTGCAAGAAGACTTTTAATAGCACTTGCACTAGTAGTAGCATGACATTCTTCAATAAAGTCATCATCAAGTTCAATGTAAGTTTCCTCAAGATCGTCACTAGGACTATCTCTAGACTCAGGTGAATTAACAGGTGTGCTAGTATTTTCATTAGGAATTTCAGTGTTTTCAATTTGTTTAGCGCTAGCAGTTGTAGTATCTAGAAAAGGACCTAGTGAACCAGTTTCATCAAGCACAGTAGAAACATCATTAAAAGTATCAGAAGTATTTTCAGACTCAGCAGAAGTAGCAGTGTGTGTAGCATGTGTATGTGGTGGTGTAAGAAGCTTACTCATTACAAATGGTGAATCAAGAGCAATAGAGATGTTCAGAGTTGTACCTCTCCTTGTAGTGGATAGCAATATAGGAACTTTCCCATCACGAGTTTTACCCATGATGAATAATTTGTTGCGAACAATATCACATTCAAGTGAGCTTATAAATAAAGCTATGCTCCCCGGCAACGGCACCAGAAAATAGTCTTGATGACCCGCAAGTATAGGAGATCGCAACAGTCTTCGAGGGAAGTAAAACCCAAATTTATTGATTCGACAGAAGGGGAGCCAAAGAATATTTATAAGCCTTAATAGATGAGTTGTCAATTCAGCTCACCTGGAAGTAGACTTGCTCGCAATAGTTTATCAGTAGTAACATTTTTATAGCAGTAGCAGTAGTAAATAACAGTAGGAATAAAATAGAAACACGAGTAGAAATTGTCGGAAACAACAGGATTAAAATACTGTAGGCATAGGGACGGATGAACAAGCGTTGCATGGATAAAATAGTTCATATAATAATCAAAACATGGTCAATTGCAGATAAATATCAATAAAGCATCCAAGTACTACGTAAACCATAGGCATATGTTCCATATTTAGTCGCACGTACTCGCAATGAGAAACTTGCACAACATCTTCTGTCCTACCGGCCCGTTTGCAGCGGGGCCTCAAGGGAAACTACTGGTAATTAAGATGCTCCTTTTAATAAAGCACCGGAGCAAAGCATTAACACTCTGTGAACACACGTAATCCTCTCATCACAGTCATCCCCTCCGGTTATCCCAATTTCTATCACTTTGGGGCCTCGGGTTCCGGACAACAATATGTGTAAACAACTTGCAGGTATGATCAAAAACATAATTATCCTCATGAAACAAGAACGTATTCAAATATGAGATCATGACACTCGGACCCTAGTGACAAGCATTAAGCATAACAAGTTGCAACAATGATAGATAGCACTAACAACAGATACTAGGCATCATGCTCTAACAATCTGGCATTATTACATGAACGATCTCATCCAATCCCTACCATCCCTCTCAGCCTACAACGGGGATTACTCACACATGTATAGGGGAATCATGGATGGTTGATGTCGGATATATACCAATTAGGGGTATGTCACATGGTGTATTAAAGTGCCGGATTACCAGGGTGGCCTGAATGGTAATGGATTACGGTCCATTAGGCGGCCCAGTAACCTGACGCACAGAAGCCGGATTCTAGAAGAACCCGGACCATGGCCCACGCGGTACGGCTTGGAGTAGAAGGCGGATTATTGCCTTCCAAGTTAGGACTTACCGTAGTCTTCTAGGTTTCCTTTTCTGTAATCCCTAACCCGGCTATTATATAAAGCTGGACGGGAGATAAGAAATAGAGAGACAATAAGCTAGAAGCTAACTCGCCGAGAGGTTGATCCTTGACGAGTAGCTAAACCTAACTCACATTATACTTTATATACTTCAGTCTTCAGCCCTGATTTAGTGAGATTGCAGGAGTAGGAACGCCGCCAAGTTGTGACGTACCGAACCTGGGTAAAATCCTGGTGTCATTGTTCGTCATACTACCACTCCCCCCACGTCTCTATCAGTAGTCCCATGGCACCCCCCGTTTATGAATTTTACTACGATGTCTCGACAGTTGGCGCCCACCGTTGGGCCAGCGACGTCAGACGTTATGTTTCGATCGGGGATACTCGGCGGAATTGGCAGTACCATAACTGTCGGAAGCTTGGAATTCGACAACGACGTCGGGCGCTTCCTCGACAATGGATCATACATGCCAGCACGAAATCATCTGGTAAGTGCCTGCGTTTTACCGATTGGATCTGCAAATATCTTTATCGGATTAACTGCAGAGGCAATGGGATTCTGTGGTGGAAGCAAATTTTACCCACCCGCCCTATACCCAGTCGACGAAGACTATGACGCCGGATTTTGCTGAGATCGCCGATATTATGCTGAATCGCACTTTATCGGTATGGTGCAATCCGAGACCGCCGAAAACACGGACGAAAGCAATCCCGTGGAAAAGGCAGAAGACAACAGTCCCACAATAGAGGTGGAAGATCCGACATCCGTCAATCTGACGACGAACTTGGAAGGTTATTCTGTGTTAGCCGCCATTGAGGCGAGATTAGAGTCGGAACCCGGATCGGACCAGTTCGACTCCGAAGACGAAGATGTAGACGCTTTCGAAAGAAAGGTCAAATCCTTTCAAGAGGGATTCCACGAAGTACTGATGGCAAAACCGGCTGAAAACACGGATGTCGAAAGTCAGGAAAGCCCTAGAACACCTCCGTCGGATGAGGAAAGAGAGGAGGGGGAAACCACTCCAACATACCCGGATGTCAAGGAATTGACAGAGGACGAACCTGGTAAAAAACCTCCCTCTTCCAAGAAAAAACACAAAGCTTCCAAGAAACTCCAGTATAAGCTCCGAAAGAAAAATTGGCTGATACAGCCAACGAAAACCTGGAAGCAGGAGAAGGAAGTGGAGTTAAGCCCGCGGAGAAGAAAGCGAAGGAAATCTCTGTTCCGCCAATGTCAGAAAAGGACGTACAGGATCACCAGTGGGACCTCATGAACCCCCTGAAGTGTTGGAAGCTAGGAGACAAGCTCTCCAACGGCAACAGCAACATCTATTCAGAACTCGAGAACACCTCCAGAAAACCCAAGCTGACATTAAGTTAAAGCAGGAAGAAATCGAGGAGTACGAGAGAAGGAATAGATTGGCATTAAACCTACACGATTACCCAGAATCGCAAGACCGGAAGTACTGTCGCCAAAGGAACGGTTTCAAAACCCGGCCTGGCAAAAGCAAGTAAACGGCATAGATGCCAGGGGCGAACCTATATACAAAACTGCAGCAGAAAACGCGGAAGCTGCGTTCGCCATCCTCAATAATGACACGTACTCCAATGGAAAAAAAACTTCAAGGGGTGTATGCTTTCTTAGGAAAGGCATTGCAACAGCAACAACGAGGACAAGCAAGATCAGGGAAGTTGCATGACAACTCAGCCCTATGCAAAACAGCTACTTGCGCCGGTGGAGCACCTGGACCTGAAGAAACTGGAGATTCAAGTAATTCGAAAGAGAAGAAAGAAGATCCGAGAAAGGACAAGAAAAAACCCGATAATAAGGATGCAGCGTCTAGAACCGGATCCCATCTGCCGAAAGATGGAATTAACCCCCGAGATCGGGAGGAACAAAACCGGAAGGATGAAAAAGCAATGCCGCCTCCGAGACGCCCTGCTGAGAAAGCCGGAAGACATGATATTCCTCACAGGCGTGAGAGATCTCGTACACCCCCTAGGAATAAGGAAAGACACAGGAGTAGAACTCCACCTTATCCCAAAGGGCATGATAACGGAGGAAATAGAGATAATCCCGGAAAAGCGCGTTCGTGCAACAATGGAAAAGAAAGGAGTAGATCCCCTTCTATCCACTCAGCCGGTAGATACTCCGCACACATTCATCGAGCGGAAAGAGATGATATATACTTCGGGCCTAAGTGTTTCACTGACAGGATCCGAAGAATAACTCTACATTCTGGCTTCGCCAAAGTTGGTCCAACATATCAAAAATATACCGGTAGCACAAACCCGGATACCTGGCTCTCAGACTATTACACAGCCGTCCAGATTAACAATGGGACAGACTTAGAGGCAGTAAAATTCCTCCCCCTTATGTTACTGGATGGAGCTAGAGATTGGATCAACGGGGTTCCGTCAAGAACCGTCGATAGCTGGGATGATATGGCTAGAGTTTTTACTCAGCACTTTCGGGGAACATACAAACGCCCCAACAACATCAACCAGCTAAACCGCTGCACCCAGTTTGAAGATGAGCCATACGTGGACTTTATCTCAAGGTGGACTGCAATGAAAAATAGCTGCTCTGGAGTAACTGACGTACAAGCAATGCATGCTTTCGTTAATGGCTTAAAACCCGGACTTGTACCGTTCATGATCGGTTCAAAAAATCACAAAGATCTCGGATCTATGCTTCCAACCACAAATGAGCACGCAGCAGCCGAAGACGACATCAGGGCGAGAGGTGGAAATATCGACACTTTGATTCAAGCCAAAAAGACCCCTCATCCTAAGAAAAAAGCAACTCCAGAAGCACAACAAAAGCCCAAAGAAGTTAATATAACCTTTGGAAGAGAAAATGGGAGCAAATGGAAAGGACGAAGCACAGAACCGATCGCCTACACAAAGGAAGAGTGGGAAAGGATTAAGTCGAAAAACTATGTCCACCATTCGCAATTCGGGAAACCCACCCACACTAACGCACAATGTCGGCTCAACAAGCATATGAAGGGCAGTGCAGGATCCGGAAGCAAAGGAAAGAATTCCAAAAGGAAGTTCTCCAAGCAAAAGACAGAAGCTGAAAAAGAAGACAGTGAATCAGACACTGATGAAAAAATCCAAGAACAACAACGAAAAGGCGAGCCTAAGTTTCCGAGAGTTGACGGAGAATGCAACCTAACTTTCCTGGCAACTCCCTCGGCAAAGGTGGAAAAGAGAACACTTCGAGAAATAAACGCGGTTGTCCCACCAACCCCGAAATTCTTGAAGTACTCAAGCACACCGATTACCTGGGATCAGTCTGATCATCCCGGAAACATCCCAGAACCCGGCACGCAAGCTCTAGTTGTAAGTCCTATTGATCAAAACACTAGGCTAAAAAGAATGCTGATGGATGGAGGATCCATCATCAACATAATGTACCTAGATACATTGAAGCATATGCGAATCTCCGAGACCCAGCTCAATCATAGCAATATACGTTTTCACGGCATCGTTCCTGGCAGGCAAGCACGATCCCTAGGAGAAAATTCCCTAGACGTAACCTTTGGAGAGAAAGAACATTTCCGGCAGAAAAAAGTATCCTTCGAGGTTGTGCCGTTCGAAAGCGTGTATTATGCAATACTCGGACGTCCAGCTTTCACCAAGTTCATGGCAAGATCATGTTATATCTATAACAAGCTGAAGATGCCAGGGCCAAAAGGAGGAGTAATCGCCATAAATGGAGACTTCAAATTGGCAAACGAGCTGGAAAAAGAAAACTCCCTTTCCGTAGAAAAGGTCATAGCAAAGGAAGAACTGAAGGAGCTGGCGAAAGAAGTATCGCCAACCGAAATGCCGGCAGGAAAAGAAAGCAGGAAGCCGGCAGACAGCTTCAAATCTTCCGAGAATACAAGATGGGTTATCCTAGATCCCAAAGATCCGACAAAGTTTGTCGTAGTGGGAACTAGCATGACCGACAAATAGGAAAGCGAGCTCATCAAGTTCCTCCGTGAGAACTGAGATATTTTTGCATGGTGTCCAGCGGACATGCCAGGTGTACCCAGGGAACTTGCTGAGAACCAACTCAATGTAATTCCAGGATCTAAACCCGTCAAACAAGGTCTCCATCGATTCGACGGAAGAAGACGGAAGGCTATTGGCAAGGAAATTATCCGGCTATTAGCAGCTGATTTTATCCGGGAAGTTATACATACTGAATGGTCTGCAAACCCAGTATTAGTCCCGAAGAAAGATATTACTGTTCTTAGGATGTGTATAGATTACACCGGCCTGAACAAATTGTGTACAAAAGATAGATTTGCGTTACCGCGAATCGATCAAATAATAGATGCCACTGCTGGCTCTGAGCTTTTATGCTTTTTGGACGCTTATTCCGGGTACCATCAAATACGTATGAAGGAAGAGGACTAAATCAAAACCTCCTTCATAACCCCATATGGAACATACTACTACATAACCATGCCTTTTGGCCTGAAGAACGCAGGTGCAACTTACCAGCGTTGCATGCAACGATGTTTGCATAGTCAGATTGGCCAAAATGTTCACGTTTACATGGACGGCATTGCCGTCGTTTCCAAGGAAAAGGACACGCTCCTTGAAGATTTGCGAGAAACCTTTGAAAAATTGCGCACTTATAAAATGAAGTTGAATCCATTGAAGTGCGTATTCGGGGTTCCCTCGGGAAAACTTCTGGGTTTCATCGTTTCTCACAGAGGAATAGAGGTAAACCCGGAAAATATCAAGGCAATCCTAAACATCTCAAGGCCTACGTGATTAAAAGATGTACAAAGATTAACGGGTTCTGCAGCTGCCGTCAGCACGTTTATAAGCTGGCTAGGAGACAAAGCTCTTCCATTATACAAATTGTTGAAGAAATCCGACAAATTTGAATGGACAGAAGAAGCGGACAAAGCATTAACCCAGTTAAAAGAAACCTTGATGAAAGCTCCGATTTTGGCATCACCAAAAGACGAAGAACCCATGTTACCGTACCTCACAACAACAAACAGGGTTATCAGTGCGGTGATAGTTGTGGAAAGACGGAAAGCCGAGAAAACTATACAAGATCAACATACGGTGTATTATGTAAGTGAAGTTTTTTCCGAGTCAAAGCAAAGATACCCGCACTATCAAAAACTAACATATGGCGTATTTTTCGCATCTCGAAAACTCCGTCATTACTTCCAAGGACATTCCATAATAGTGGTATGCAAAGCACCACTAAGGGATATAATCAACAATACGGACGCAACGGGCCGAGTAGCCAAATGGTGCATCGAGTTGGCTGCGTTCGACATTAAGTACCAAGCCCGGACGGCAATAAAATCCCAGGTGTTGGCAGATTTCGTCGCTGATTGGACAGAAGCGATGGAAAATACACCAATGCCGGAGTCAGAATAATGGGTTATGCACTTTGATGGATCCAAGATAAAGGAAGGCGCTGGAGCTGGTGTAGTCCTAAAATCCCCCAAGGGAGATACAGTGGAGTATGTATTACAAATACACTTCAACACCAGCAATAATGTGGCAGAATATGAAGCTTTGCTTCATGGCTTGCATATTGCAAAAGAAATAGGTGCCAAACGCATCTTATGCTATGGTGACTCGGATTTGGTACAGCATCAGCTCAACCAAACATGGGACGCTAAAAGCCCCATCATGGCTGAATATCGGAGAATGGTGGACGAGTTTGCAATTTGCTTCCTGGGATTTGAAGTATTTCATGTCAGAAGGGAAGAAAATTGGAACGCGGATGCATGAGCCCGCATGGGCTCGGAAAGAGTGAAAACCCTACCACCAGGTGTGTTTGTCCAGCATTTGCACGAACCATCCATAAAAGATGGAGATGTCGACTATCCTCTAGTTTCTGAGTCAATCGAAGTTCTGCTCGTTAACCCGGATTGGACAATTCCATATCTAAACTTCTTAGTAGATCAGAAGTACCCGGATGGAGCAGACGAGGTCTTGCAAAGACAAATAAAACGTCGATGCAAAGGGTACATAGTAATCAATGGTTCCATGTATAAACGCAGCACTACCGGAATTTTTCTGCGATGTATTTTGCCGGAAGAAGACCGAGAAATTCTGCAAGAAATCCATGTTGGAGATTGCGGACATCATGCTCAATCAAAAAGCATAGTTAAGAAAGCATTTCGTGCAGGGTTTTTCTGGCTAACAGCCAAGACAGACGCCTAACACATAGTCAATACATGTGCCGGATGTCAGTATTACGCCAAGCAGACGAATATGCCATCCCAAGCACTCAAAACTATCCCTATTACATGGACATTTGCGGTCTAGGGGCTAGATATGATGGGACCATTCGAAACTGCAAGAGACGGACTTACAGATCTACTGGCTGCAGTGGATAAGTATACCAAGTGGGTGGAGGAAAAACCCATCAAAAAGCTTGACGGTGTAACTGCCAGAAATTTCATCATTGACATAGTCATGAGATACGGCGTTCCACACAGCATAATAACCGACAACGGGACAAATTTCTCTATTGGAGAGTTGGCAAAATATTGCCGACAAACGGGAATACGCCTAGATCTTGCATCTGTAGCACGCCCGCAATCCAATGGGCAGGTTGAAAGAATGAATAGTTCCATCCTGCAAGGAATACGCCCAAGACTCGAATCTCCTCTTCATAGAGTAGCTGGAGCATGGGTGGAAGAGTTACCCTCTGTGCTTTGGAGTATTAGAACAACGCCAAACAGGACAACATGGCAAACCCCGTTTTTCCTAGTTTACGGCGCGGAAGCAGTCCTTCCAACGGACATGATCCATGATAGCCCAAGAGTGCAGGCTTTTGATGACTCGGATGCCGAAAGTGCACAACAGGATGTCGTCGATCTCCTAGAGGAAGAACGAGAGCTTGTGCTTCAAAGATCTGCCATTTATCAGCAAGGTTTACGATGCTACCATAGTCGAAAAATCAGACATCATTCTTTTAAAGAAGGTGACTTAGTGCTAAGACTGGTTCAGCAAAGAAAGCACAAATTGGCCCCAGTTTGGGAAGGACCGTTTGTCATCAGCAAGGCTATGAAAAATGGATCATACTATCTTGTAGATATTCGGGACACGGAAGATGATCCCGAAAAGCCGAATCGCAAAAGAAAGAGAAAGATAGATGATGAACTAGGGGAGACCAAAAGACCTGGAGTATCCAGCAGTTACGTCCCTTCTATACTTAGTTCAATTTCTATGTAAACATCTTTGAGATCATGAAATAAAGTTCTCGGAATTCGTACATCTATGTTTTTTACATGTTTATTATAGTATAAAGCATAATTCCGTCTTATCTATTTCCCAATGATCTTTCAAAATACTCAATGTTAACCCGAATTGTGCCTGCGTGCTCGGTGTTAAAAAACTGAATGATTTTCAGCCTAAAAAGGCATAGGGAAATCCAGATTGTGCCTGCGTGCCTGAGTTTCATTCAAAAACTTCCTTACTGTTCTCTAAGTATTATCTGATTGTTTTTATGTTGGGTCACTGAAGTTAGTAAGTAAAAATGCCTTTAGTATAATCCATGTTTTCGACTGATTGGTTATACCCAGTCACTTGGCATGAAGATTAAGTACTATCGAGCCATTTCAAACACTAAGGGCAGTTAAGACATATAAACCAGAGAGCTTAGGAGATAAAGGAATTAAAAACCCGGAAAACTTGCAAAGACTTAATAATATTTCTGCAATAGGCGGAGTACTTGTTTATACAAAAGAATAGAAAGCATTGCAATAAGTTTACATTGTAAGATCAGTAATGCTTCTATTTCCTATCACCCTCCCAGGATCAGGCAGCTTCCTTCAAGCATCTGAGTCGTCTTCGCTGCTGGATTCCTCGGGAATTTCCGGAATAGCTTCCTCCAGATAGAAGATAGAGACGTTCACCATGTTGGCGATCTTGGTGGCGTGACCTTTAATTTCATCAAAGATGTTGGCCCTCTGCGCCTCCGTGTATCCTTGAGGGATGTCGGATGCTACGCGCCAAGATTTGGCAGTTGGGTAGTGCATGCGCATGAGCCCTAGAGCCATGCGCGCACCACCACGTGCCGCGGAGCGAAGGGTGGACTCCCTGGACTCCGCCACCTCCACGATGGCTTCTGAAAGTTTTGCAACTTCCGATAACTCCCCAGACCTGGAAGGAAGGCATTTGTTGACCAGCAACATCCTCGCAGCCTTGATTGCGGTGAATACCTTCCCCAAAGCTCGGATTTTTTCAATCCGAATAAGCTGGGGGCTATCTCCTATTTTAGTAAAACACAAAAGTGTTAGAAAAAACAGAGAAAGATGTAAACATGGAAAATCCGGTAAAAGGTAAAGTACTTACCGAGAATCTTGTCCATCTCGGCGCCCTCCTCCAAGCGCTGGTTCAAGGCATTCTCCAAATCTCGGATGGTGTCCTTGTCCTTGGCTGCTTGGTTGGAGGCATTGGACTCGGCAATGCCAACGGCCAATTGGCTGGCCTCCAGGTCCTGCTGCAACTTCACAGTGAGCTTGTGAAGTTCCAGGTTCTCTCGGCGGAGGTTTTCGGCGTTGCCGACATCCTCAGCAATTTGTTTGGCTTTCGCCAAAGAAGCTGGAAAGCAAGTAAAAGAGATGAGTTAGAAAACTCGGAAAAATTACTTAGAAAAATTACACAACTGGAAGCAGAGAAATATCTTACCTGTTGATTCCTTCAGTTGCTGCTGAATGGATACCAGTTCTGCCTCCTTACCCTCAAGAATTGAAAGAAGGGATTTCACCTCCTTATTCTTGATGGTAAGCTTGCTGAAAACTTCCAGGTTTATGTTTTCAGTAGTTTGCTGAAACACGGAAAAGAGACAAAAAAAATGCTTAAGTTAAAAAGAAGCATAAAAGCGAAAAAAGCATTAAGGCAAAAGGTTGCATTTAACTTATTGCTTGGGGGCTAGAGGTATTACCTGGCTCATCCGCTGCAAATCTGACAAGTTTTCGTTGAATTCTTTTGCATACTCTGCAAAAAGAATCCCAACGTGGTGAAGGCCATCCTGGATGACCTACCGAGGTGAAAATACGAAGTTATTCCTTACAATTAGTCCGCCTTGCGGCCAAGGACAGATCAGAGGAGCAGGAGCGAAGAACTTCTTAGCCCCTGGATGAACATATCCGAGTTCGTCGAAGGGTTCCTCCTTTACCTTGAATTCTCTGTTAAAAGTGGGAATAGGCTCCTCCTCAGGTATATGAGAAGGACCACCCATATCCGGCTCCGCCCTTTCCCTCGCATCCGTCTCGGATGCAATGGGCTGGCTGGTTGGCAGTGGGTACTCTTCCGGCTTTGCAGACTGATCTTCTCCCCCAAGAGTAACTGGGGTAGGGGGAGCTGCAGCAGGAGATGGCGCTCCCTTGCCGACAGTGGCCTTACGCTTTTTCAGCTTCTTTGACTTCAAAGAAGTTGGAGCAAGGCTGAAAGGGAAAGGAAGAAGAAAATCCGAGAAATC
Source organism: Alopecurus myosuroides (assembly GCA_028641055.1). Taxonomy (NCBI): domain Eukaryota; kingdom Viridiplantae; phylum Streptophyta; class Magnoliopsida; order Poales; family Poaceae; genus Alopecurus; species Alopecurus myosuroides. The sequence goes on from CM054058.1 coordinate 190,649,766, forward strand.
AATATTCCGAGAAACCAAACCAACTTATGCAATAAAAAGCAGGCAAAGGTACAAAATACCCAGAGAATTACCTGGATGTAGAGACGGGAATCCCGTCAAGATCCACCACCTCTTTAGTGGTTGCCGGCCTCTTGCGCTTCCGACCACCGTAAAACTTGGCGTGCAGTTCGTCAAGTTCGGCGTCAGTTGCAAGATCTTTTTCCGAGAGGTCATCGAACTATGGAAAAGGCCAAATATCAGACTAAGTTAAGAAAACGGAGAAAGACGAAAATCCAAGAAAATTGTCCAAAGAGAAAGGAGCATACCTTTGGAATCTTGTTCCCTTCATGATACATCTCTCGACTTTATTCATACTGGCGCGAGTGTCAACCAAATGATTGACCCGTTTCTTGAAGTCCCATTTCGTGAAAGCCTTATCCGTTCCTCTCATGTTGTCTTCCGGCCCCTTGTATTCGCATAGAAGTCGGGTTCGATGTGCAAGAGGTTGGATGCGACGTCCGAACCAACACAAAACTGTGTGGGTTTCGGTAAGAGGGGTTTTTGACAAAGTGAGCTTGGCGATACGCCTTTTGATTTTCATCAAGTCGTCCGACAAAGTCTGCACTGCTCCTGCAGCCCAGTTATCTTGGAGAATAGCGGCAGCGTTGACAAATGGTGGAACCCCGGTTTCCTTTACAGGAAATGGGATGTCTTGATGATAGAAAAAGGAACCCGCACAGAATTTGACGGATTCCGGTGTTTTTATTTTCGGGAACCAATCTTCCCTGAATCTACACAGGGTGAAAGATATGGTTCCACAGATTGGAAGAGCGCCCTATGTAGGGTTTTGCTTAATTCCAAAGCAATACTGCCAGAAATCTAATCTAGGTGCTATTCCTAAATACCCTTCAAAAAGGGCCTGGAAGCCGGCTAGATAGAGAATAGAATTTGGTGGTAGGTTGTGAGGCTGGATGTTGTAGTGATTGAGTACCTGGAGGAAGAAGGCAGATGGAGGAAATCCCATACCTCGTAAGATATGAGAAGTGAGGAGAACCCTCTCTCCGGCCTTAGGTGAAGGCTCAGACTCTTCTTCCTCGTACCAACACTTTCCCTTGGCGATCAAACCCTCCTTCTCCATTGTCGGAAGAAGGGAGGAGGGAATGTTGCTCCGGCTCCAATTGCCGAAAGTTTCGCCTTCGTCCTCGGCTCCGGCGGCGGCGACCACAGCGACGAGATCCTCTCCGACGAGAGTGATCTTTTCTTCCGCCGTTTCGGGAGCGAGAGGAGGAGGCGGCGCAGAGGAAGACGCGGCCAGTTTATCGGCCGCGAGATACAGATCCTCACGGGCCTGGCCGCCGAAAATGTTTTCCGGCACGTCGACGGTGGCGCGGCTCGGAGAGTCGAGCAGCGGATCCATCGTATTGATGATGTCGTCAATGTCCGCGGCGATGGAGTGCTCCTGGGAGACGCGCGGTGAGTCCATACTTTGGCGGCGCGATGAGGACCTCAAGCTCTCCGACGAGAAGTCTGGGAACGGTGCTTGCGTGAGCACGGGCTCTGCTTTGTTCTCACTGGACTGAGGCTAGGGGGATATGGCGCTTGAGCTGGAAGGTGAGAGGAGAGCGGAAGGATTGCCGGAGGGGATGAAGTGGGCTATTTATAGCCGGAATTCCTTTACGATGCGCGCTAACGACACTTTTGACCGTTGGATGCTCAACGCGTGTCACTCGCCGGCAAATCCGGGAAAAGAGTAAGCCGGATTTCCCGAAATCCGAGTTTCGCGTTAAAGCATGATTTGAAGGAAAAGAAGAATCAAGACAAAGAGACGACATTTCTCGGAAAGAAAATTTGACGAAAGATGGCGAATCGAAGTCTTAATCCTTCTTGGGGGCTACTGTCGGATATATACCAATTAGGGGTATGTCAGATGGTGTCTTAAAGTGCCGTATTACCAGGGTGGCCTGAATGATAATGGATTACCGTCCATTAGGCGGCCCAATAACCTGACGTGCAGAAGTCGGATTCTAGATGAACCGGACCACGGACCACATGGTACGGCTTGGAGTAGAAGGCGAATTCTTGCCTTCCAAGTTAGGACTTATCGTAGTCTTCTAGGTTTCCTTTTCTGTAAGCCCTAACCCGGCTATTATATAAAGCCGGACGGGAGATAAGAAATAGAGAGACAATAAGCTAGAAACTAACTCGCCGAGAGGTTGATCCTTGACGAGTAGCTAAACCTAACTCACATTCTACTTTGTATACTTCAGGCTTCAGCCCTGATTTAGTGAGATTGCAGGAGTAGGAACGCCGCCAAGTTGCGACGTACCGAACCTGGGTAAAATCCTGGTGTCATTGTTCATCATACTACCACGTCCCCCCACGTCTCTATCAGTAGTCTTATGGCACCCCCGTTTATGAATTCTACTACGATGTCTCGACAGTTGAAGGATAAGTGGTGGCGATAACAATGGGCGATGATCTCCTCTGAATCCCTGTCCCGAGAGGATGCCATAACAGGAATTTCTGATCCCCTAATTGGGTTTCGAAGTGGCGGTGGCGCTCTGGTGTTTTTCTCTGAAATATGATGACCCCCGTCGGGTTTTAAGGTCAAGAGGTATATGTAGCCGAAAGGGGAGAACAAGGGGGCGTCCGAGGCGGCCACACCATGTGGTGGCGCGGCCTAGGGGGGCCCACCAGGTGGTGTGTGTCACACCCCAGATTTGGAACACTTGTAACACATGAGGGAGACCATTTTGTCAGCCAACAATTTTTTTAATGCCCTTGTGTAATCCAACATCATGTATTGAACCATGTTTATCTATGCAATGCAAGCAAACTTGATTAAAAAATCATTCACTTTGTTTCTGATGTTTTCTGGGTATTTCTGGATTATTTTCCACCTGGTGTTTCAAAAGTTGTTCATCAAAATTCGTGTGGCAGTATTGTAATCAACTTACAATTAATAATTGGATTGATTAGAATCAAGAAAACAATTTGAAAAAAAATTAATCCAAGGTTTTCCTTAGGTTTTTCTATTGAAAACTATTTCTGAAAAATAATCCAACTAGGTGTTTTTCACCCTTGTTATCTATATGCTAGAGAGTCACATTTTGTGTTTTCTTGGCATGGATGTGATCTCTATTATATGGACTACAAATTCTTTAACTTGTTTTGAAATTTTGAATTACAGAAACAATCAATTGCTAGATATTTTTGTGTTAAGAAAATAAGACAGAATTGGTGATTTTTAGAAAACAGAGAAAAACCCAAACTAGCTGTTTTTCCACCTTGTTTTCATTGAGCATTTGAATTTCAAATTTGGTTTCTTTTGCTGTTTATGAAATTACAAATGTTGCTTAACAGAACCATGCTTGGAAAACAAAATTTGAATAAGTTTTGGTTCATGAAAACAACTGAAACATTTGGCTAACCCACTCTGTTAAACCAACACTTAGAAATAATTCTGAGAATGAAACTGAATTTTTTTCCAGAAAGCAGTGAGTTTGCACGATTTTCAAATGATCATAACTTTTTATTGGTTCAACCAAATGCTGCAGGGTTTGGTGCTTCTAGAAGCCTAGTCAGCACCCTATCTCTTTCATCCCTTAGCCACCAAGTTGTTTGACAAGAGAGGGAGAGAGAGAGCGAGGAACAGAGAGGGAAACGGGAGGGGAAGGGATGGGCACGGCCTGACAGGTTCATCCTTGTCGCGTGCCACAGTGCAACCCACCGTTTTTCTTCCTTCCCTTCGACCCTTGGCCCTTTGACTCGCCTAGTCGTGCCCCTGGCCACGCCCAAGAGCCAAATGGCACGGCATGGGCATGCCAGAGCGCGCACGGGCGCGTCTCGCTGATGCCCGTGGCCACCCGGGCGTGCACACTGCCGCCCGCCCATATAAAACCAATGCCAAGGCCACGGCATTCGCCACTGCACGCACACTCACTCACTCACTCTCCCCAGCCACCGCAACGAGCCCGAGAGAGCACTAGCTAGCCTAGAATCGCCGGAGACCACCGCGGCCACCGCGGGCAGTCGAGGTGAAATACTCGTGCCTCAGTCCACCCATGCTCTCTCTGTCACTCCAGATCGAACCCCCACCCTCCGTAGACCGTGCGTGACACTCCCCGTGGTTCCTCGTTTGCAGGGACGCCGGAGAGCACGTCGGAGCCGCCGCGGGACACCTGCACGGCGCCGTTAATTGGAGCTACCCCGAGCCACGATCTTCGTGCCCCTGCACAGCTCCGAGCATCTGCGACCTCATCGACCACTTGCCACGGTTCTGCAACCCCCCTAGGTGAGCTATTTCTTCCTAGCTCGCCGTCGGCCGCGTGCGTGCTCGTCGGAGAGGAAAAGAAAAGAGAGAGAGAGAGGCGATGACCGTGCGCCGTAGATCTAAAGATCTACGGTCACGTTTGAATCGCGAGGCGGTACACGCCTTCGCGCGCGTCGTGGAAGCGAGGCGGGCCGCGCGCCCGTGTGTTGCTCAGCCCGCGGGCGTTTTTCTTTTTCTTTTTCAAAATGCACTGAATCTGCTGTTTTGCTTTAATCGTGTAAAAAAATGTTACACTCAGAAATAAAATGAACCAAAATTACCTGAGGTGTGTGAACGAATTCTTGAACGGATGCAACTTGCAGAACTAGATTTGAACCTTGTATGAACGAATGAAAAATGTTGAACTAAGCACTGTCTGTTAAAGAAAAATGGAATAACTTTTGATTGGAAAGGTTAAAATGTGCAAACTAAAATTCCTGGTGTATCCCTTGACTACATCTACCAGTAGAACTTGACCTCGCCTCAAGGTGAGCTACCATTTGAAAATGACATTCATTTTGGTAAAAGTCTAGTAGCCTGTTCTGTGAATTTTAGGATTTATTTTACAACACCTTTTGATGTGAATCCAATTGTATCTGTTAGGTACTGGATAGATCTCTGTTATCCTAGGTTTGTGTGAGCTCTATAATTAATTTGGCAACAGATCTAAGAAATTGTACTTTTATGTTAGAAATAAAATGAGTAGTTTTGTTTTGTAAAAAATTGCTTGCTAGTGTTATTCTGTTTTCTAGCATGTTTAAATGATGTGCTGAGTGTTATCATGTTGTTTTCCCACAGATATGCCATGTTAGAAAGTTTATGCATGTTTAGGATTTGTTTGAAACTAGTATGAGCATAGGAGTAATGTCTAGTTTTTTTTCTATTTAATTTTGTAGATGGAAATGATTAGCTAGGTTTTTGTCCAAGTTATTATGAGTGTTTTCACATGGATCCAGTACCATTTTGGTACTGGTTATTACTTGTTTTCATCTCTGCAAGGTTACATTTGTTTCTTTAGGGATGCATGCGTAGGTTTAATTTTTATTACTAGTAGTATTGTTTTCACTTGAAGATCTTGTAGTATTTTTACTTAGAGTATTTTTGTTCTCCACAAGTTTATACCAGAGGCATAATACCTCTTAAATGACATGGAAAACTTAGTGGAACACCCACTGGTTCCATCTCATTTGGTTGAGAAATAATTCATTTCAACCATAGTGGTGTAGTAATAATAGTGAATATTATTCCTTTTGAGTGCATGCTTATGTGGAATTGTTTTATGGACTTGTGTGTTATTTTTTGTGTTCATTGCTTGCTGTATGTTATAGTTGAGTGTGATTTCTTGCTTAGTAAGATTCTGATTAAGTGTATTACTTTTATTTTACGACGATAGAAAACGAAGAAGGGATAGTTGGAGCAGGGGGTTATTACTACCACTCCTGCTGTGATCACGAGCAAGACCCTCGTTTCCTCCAAGGAAATCCATCCTTAAAGCTTGTTGTTATTCCTACTTATCATTATCTATCATGCAACATCTAATTCTGAAGTTTTCAAAAACTTGTTTACCAAAAACTATTTCTATTGAGTGAATATTACTATTACTATTATATAGTATATTATCACTTTGCCATTAGTCAACTTGGTGTTACCAAGCCTTTAGCCACCATAAGGTATATAAATACCGCCGAAGATAATAATCTTGAGTCCCTAAGTGGGCACTTTTAAAATGTGCTTTTGCAAAAAAAAAATGGTTCTATGAAAAGTCCACGGTGAAGAGGCGCGACCTTGTTTCACCGGGGGAGCTAAAGAGTTGTTTTAAAAAATGTTTACAAAAGGCACATAACCTAGTCTTTGCTGGACAACCAAGAAGTACTGCCACTCTACCCCAACATGGGTACGGGGCCTATTGTCGGGGGGTTACCCCCGAGTAGGGTAAAGACAGGTGGTAAAGGCCGCTTACAGAAGAGAGGTTTGGTCGAGTAGCCGACTACCGGGTACTCGCTACCCGGTCGACTGCTACTCGGTCTCACCTCAAGATGGCCAGAAGGAGATATCAATCAGGTTCTACCCTGTCGAGTAGAAGGTTTGGCCCGAGTACAATTGGCGGGAACCTTTGGCGGGAAACTACTCGGGCAGGAAGTCAAAGGAGCCGTTCTGACACAGGATCCCGCGTATCCTGGGTCCGTACTTGGCAGCATTCGAACTACTGTTCACGTGGGGACGGCCTGCCTGACAGTGACAGCATGGAAGCAGTCGGTGGCAGGATAAGGGGGACCTACTCTGTGACTAGGTACAGTGATACCAGTCTGTCCCCTAGTTTTGCCCAACGACTTTACAGAAGCAGCCAAGACCAACGACCAAAGCTGTCAGCGGGTACTCGGAGAAAGGACAGTGTGCACACTATGTCGACACTTGTCTATATTTGGACGTATCCGGCTGGGCACCATGTATATAAGGTGCCCCGCCGCCTCCTGCGCGAGGCATGCTCCCATAGACGCTATCAGTGGCTCTCTGGAAACCCTAGAAACCCTAAGTTCTTGACCTAGCTCTACTCGGAGAGGGGCAAGGGGCTACTCGGTAGCGTTACTATTTGTACTGTGGCTACTCGGTGAGACACCGTAATACATACAGAAAGGCAGGAGTAGGGGTTTTACCTCCTCACGAGGGCCCTGAACCTGGGTACATCGTGTTGTTTGTGTTGTGTAGATCTTACCTCACGCGGCTACTCGTCGCGTGATCCCTCCCCGGACACCTCCAGCGTCCATCGTCCCCACATCTTTAGCCATCCTATGGCATCTGCCGTGACACCACCACGACAGTTGGCGCCCACCGTGGGGCAACCAGCGGCGCTGGCTGGAGTTTCTGTTCGGACGGGATCTTCATCAGCGGAGCGCGTAGTTTGTGGCCTTGTCCACAGATTCGGCTCCTTCGACTTCGTCACCGACAACGCCGGCTGTTTCGGCGGCATGGCCATGCCGGAGGGCGGCTCGGTGATCTCCTTCGGCTCGCATCTCGTCTACGTCGCCACCGTCGCCAACAGTGCCTACCCCGAGCTGGTGCAGGACGCGGAGGATCCTCCCGCGGTGGTTGCTGCTCGCGGAAGGCCCGCGCGTAGCTCTGCATGCTGCGCTGAGGTGATGGTGACGGGCTTGGCGGCGAACGCTGGCGCAGCTGTTACTGGCGCTGCGGCCGTCGTCGAGGAGGTTGACGACCCGCCCGCGGGTGGCAGGACCCACCGGCCTTACGAGAAGGAGAGCAACTTGCCGCCTTCCACGTCTACGGTCATCCCCGCGTCTGCAGCGCGAACCGGCATGCCCACGCCCACCGACGTCGAGCTCCTAGCCGCGCGGGAGCAGCTCGAGCGGCAACGCCAGGAGCTGCTCGCCGAGCAGGCGGAGCTGGAGAAGATCAGGCTTGAGCTGAGTTTGGACCAGCTCGAGTACAACAAGGCTCACGGCTTCACGCCGGTCGCCAGGAGGCCTAGCAGGGTAGGCGCTACCCGGCGCAACCTGGGCGCCGAGATGGCGACTGTTGCGGAAGAGCCCGCGCAGTCCGCCACCGCGAACACCTTCACAAGGCCAAGGTACAGCACACCCGCCAAGACGCTGCGAGCTGCGCAGGCTGTGGCTGCCGAGTTGCCGCGCCTAGAGGGAGAGGCGCGTCGCAGGCAGCAGGAGAGGCTCGGCGAGCTGGTGCTGGAGGCCGCCAGGCAGAACGAGGAGTTCCGGAAGGCCAACCCGGGAGCTGGAGCTTCGCAGGTGGTTCACTCGCATGCGGCAAGATCTAACGATCAAGCCTCATCTCCGCATCCTAGCCGCGAGAAGAGCTGCAGCGGGCGTACGGGTAGAGACAGGCAAATGCAGGTGTATGACCCGGCTGCTGCCGCGAAACAGGTTGCTGTGCCGCAGCAGCCCGGGCAGGAACACAAACGCTGCAAGAGCAGGCTCTCAAGCCCATCCAAGCTCAAAGCCGTGTCCGAGAAGCCGCACGTCCGGGTAACTTCTCGCAACCCGCAGCTCCGCCTACTCGCAGAGGCAGCAGCCGCGCCCAATGGCACCAGTCGCCAACCCGGTGGAGCAGCCTGCAGCCATGCAGGTGGATAGGTATGATGATGGCTACTCGGCTATGGAGATGGCTGGTTATGACATCCATGACCGTGTGGGTGAGCGCGTGTTGGCGCCTGGAGATGCAAGGCACCAGCTGGACCGTATCAGCTTGTCGGCGCGGCTTGAGAGCACGGGTCCTCCTGGCCCCGAGTGCTTTGGCCCGCGCATCATGAACGAGCCGTCCGTGAAGGGCTTTCAGCTCGCGAGAGGCACCAAGAGCTACAATGGTAGCACCAGGCCTGAAGATTGGCTCAACGACTACGTCACCGCGGTCCATATCGCGAACGGCAACAGGAGATGGGCGGTGCGCTATGTGCCGCAGATGCTAGAGGGTCCAGCTCGCACTTGGCTCAACAACTTGCCCAAGAACAGCATTAACTGCTGGCTGGACTTCTCGGATGCCTTCATCAGCAACTTCACCAGCACTTACAAGAGGCCGAATAGGCCACAGCAGTTGTCGGCTTGCCGGCAGCGAGAAGACGAGACGGACCGCGAGTACCTTACTCGGTGGAGCACTTTGAGGAACACCTGTGAGGGTGTGAACGAGGCACAGGCGATCACTTGGTTTGCGCAGGGTTGCCGACATGGCAGCATGCTTTGGCAAAGATTGCAGAGGGAGATGCCCAACACCCTAGCCGAGACCATCAAGATTGCGGATCAGTACGCACTCGGTGATCCTACTCAGCCACTGATGGATTCCTCTGAGCCGAGAAGAAACTTCAACAGCAGCAAGCGCAACGAGTTCCGCAACAAGCGCCGAGTAGATACTCGGTATGATCCCGAGGAGGTGAATGCAGTGAATGTCGGAGGCGGTGGTGGCCAAAGGCAGAAACCTGCTGGAGCCTACGGGCAGAACCAGAACCAGGGCCAAGGCAACAAGAAACCGTTCCGCACTGCGCAGTCGGGTAGCGGGAACTCCGAGCAGCCGAAGAAGTTTGTCTTCGATGACATGAAGGATGGTCCATGCAGCTTCCACACTCACCACCCCTCAAGGCCTGCGAACCACACTACTCGGCAATGCGAATGGTGGGATGTGATTAAGAGTGATGGCTTGCCTCCTCCTCCTCCTCTGCCAGCTGCCAATGCTACTGTTCAGCCTACTCGCGCTCCCGCAACTCGGCCGCCAGTCTATCCGAGAAGAGAGAATGTCAACCAGGTGGCTTTAGGAGCCAACCAGAACTTCAACAACGAGAGGTACCGCAACAACAACAACAACTACAACCGCAACAACAACAACAGAGGCAACAACAACTATCAGGGCAACAACAATGGCAACAATGGCAACAATGGGGGCAATGGCTCCAATCAGTACCAAGAGCATCATGAGAGCTACATGATCTTCACTTCTGAGGCAGTTGACAAGCAGTCACAGCACAGGCGGGCCATGGAGGTCAATGCAGTGATTCCGGCTGTCCCTCACTACATGTACTGGTGCGACCAGGAGATCAGGTGGACTCGGGCAGATCACCCCAAGGTGATGCCCAATCCGGGTACCTATGCCTTGGTGCTGGATCCCACCTTCCTGGGCCCCGAGAAGAACGTGAGGTTCAGCAAGGTGCTGATCGACAACGGCAGCAGCATCAACATTGTGTACAAGGACACACTCGAGAAGCTTGGCCTGGCCGAGAACATGATGCTGCCCAGCAAGACCACTTTCCATGGCATTGTGCCCGGGATCTCGTGCAACCCGATTGGCCGAGTGTGGATTGATGTGCTATTCGGTACTCGGGAGAACTGCCGCACAGAGCGCCTTCAGTTTGAGGTGGTGGATCATCAAAGCCCCTATCATGCTCTACTTGGCAGGCCTGCTCTGAGCAAGTTCATGGCCTCGACCCATGTGGCTTACCTGAAGATGAAGATCCCCGGGCCCAATGGCATCATCACCATCTCGGGAGATTACAAGAAATCCATGGAGTGTGCCTTTGCTAGCTCCCAGCTGGCGGAGTCAATGGTGATTGCTGCCGAGAAGAAGAAGATGTACGAGGTGGTGGCCATGGCTCAGTCCGCACAAGCTGGCGCACAAGGTGTGCCGAGTACTCAGCATGGTACTGCTTTCCAAGCTGCCAAGGAGACCAAGACAGTCCAGGTTGACCCCGAGTTCCCGGAGCGCGTGGCCATCATTGGTGCCGGGTTGGCCGAGAAATAGGAAAGCGCGCTCATCCACTTCCTCCGTGAGAATCGGGATGTTTTCGCCTGGACCAATGAAGATCTACCAGGAGTCCCGAGGGAGTTGGTTGAGCACTCTTTGCATGTGCGTCCTGACGCCAAGCCCGTGAAGCAGGCCTTGCGCCGTTTCGGGGATGAGAGAAGGAAGGCCATCGGTGATCAAATCACCAAGCTGCTGATCAGTAACTTCATCATGGAAGTGCTGCACCCGGACTGGTTGGCCAACCCGGTCATGGTCGAGAAGAAAAAGGAAGATCCCAAGGCGGCCACCGCATGGCGCATGTGTGTCGACTACACCGACTTGAACAAGGCATGCCCCAAGGATCCCTTCCCGCTACCTCGCATCGATCAGGTGATCGACTCCACTGCCGGCTGTGAACTGTTGTCTTTCATAGATGCTTACTCTGGTTTCCACCAGATTGCACTCAACCCTGCTGATCAAATAAAGACTGCTTTCATTACCCCGTACGGGGCTTATTGCTATCGTGTCATGTGCTTTGGCCTGAGGAATGCGGGTGCAACCTATCAGAGATGCATGCAGAAATGCTTGCATGACCAACTCGGCAAGAATGTGCAGGTGTACGTAGATGACATTGTCATCAAAACGAATAAAACACATACTCTGCTTGCCGACTTGGAGGAAACCTTTGCTAACCTACGCAGGTACAAAATGAAACTGAATCCGAGTAAGTGCACCTTCGGTGTACCAGCTGGAAAGCTACTCGGTTTTCTGGTTTCTAGTCGGGGCATTGAAGCCAATCCGTCTAAGATAAAAGCTATTGAAAGCATGTCTTTGCCGAGATCATTGAAGGATGTGCAGAAGTTCACGGGTTGTCTGGCATCTCTGAGCCGTTTTCTGGGCCGAATGGGCGAGAAGGCTCTACCTCTGTACCAGCTGATGAAGAAAAGCGACAAGTTTGTCTGGACTCCGCAGGCGGACGTGGCATTCAATGAGCTGAAAGCAATGTTGGCTAGCGCTCCCGTCTTGGCTAGTCCGCTACCCAAGGAGCCTATGCTGCTGTACATTGCCGCGACTAACCGAGTAGTCAGCGTGGTGATAGTGGTGGAGCGAGAAGAAGAAGGCAAGAGTGTGCAGCGCCCAGTCTATTATCTCAGTGAAGTGCTGTCCAGCTCCAAGCAAAACTATCCACATTACCAGAAGATGACATATGGTGTGTACCTGGGTGCCAGGAAGCTGAAACACTACTTTCAGGAGCACCCCATCACTGTCGTGAGCTCTGCTCCCATCTCGGACATCATGGGTAACAAGGAGGCGAGTGGCAGAGTAGCCAAGTGGGCAATTGAGCTAGCCGCGTACGCTCCCGCGTATACGAGAAGAGAAGCAATCAAGTCTCAGGTACTGGCGGAATTTCTTGTGGACTGGGCCGAGATGCAATATGAACCTCCTGCTCCAGTTTCCAACTATTGGAAGATGCACTTTGATGGCTCAAAGGTGAAAGAAGGCCTTGGTGCTGGCGTTGTGCTTACATCACCCAAGCGGGATCAGCTCAAGTATGTGTTGCAGATTCATTTCAAGGCATCCAACAATGTAGCCGAGTACGAGGCAGTTGTGCATGGTTTGCGAGTAGCAAGGGAGGTTGGTGTGCAGCGCATTATCTGCTATGGCGACTCAGATCTGGTGGTGCAGCAAGTCTCAGGTACCTGGGATGCTTTGGATGCCAACATGGCGTCGTATCGCTTCCTGGTGCAGTCAATGACTGGATTTTTTGAAGGCTGTGAGTTCCAGCATATTCACCGAGCAGAGAACGAGGCAGCAGACGAGCTATCCAAGTTGGGATCTTCTCGGCAGTCCATCCCGGCAGGGATTGCCTTGGAGCATTTGAGGAAGCCATCCATCAAGCCTTCCCCCAACTCGGAATCCATCTTTGTCCCTTCTCTGCCAAGTGAGGAATCTGACCCAATGGAGATTGACTGGGAGAGTGCTGCAGGGAACCCGGGGACTGCCGTCCTATACTCGGGGACTGCCGTTCCCTACTCGGGGACTGCCGTTCCCTACTCGGGGACTGCCAATCCTTACTCGGGGACTGACATTCCTTACCCGGGGACTGCCACTCCCTACTCGGGGACTGCCACTTCCTACCCGGGGACTGCCATTCCTTACTCGGGGACTGCCGCCCTCAACCCAGAAGCTGTTGCATTCATTGAAGAAGTTCTCGCCAATCGGTCTGGGCTGCAGAGAAGCGCTCCTACTCCTCCTGTGCAACCACCAGAACCTGTCCCAATGGAAATGGACGAACCAGTGTTTCCCGCGCGGGAGACACCGAGTTGGGCAATGCCCATATTATCCTTTCTAAGGGACGACACTTTACCTGAAGATGAGGTGACTGCGAGGCAGATTCAGAGAAGGTCCAAGGGCTACACTATAGTCCGAGATGTGCTGCATAAGAGAAGTGCCACTGGAGTGCTGCAACGCTGTGTGAGCCCAGAGGAAGGAGAAGAAATCCTGGGGGAGATACATCAAGGGGAATGTGGGCATCACGCCTCTTCTCGGGCTTTGGTCAAGAAAGCTTTTCGGCATGGCTTCTACTGGCTCACTGCACTGCAACAAGCTGAGGATATTGTGAGGAAGTGCACTGGCTGCCAGATGTTCGCAAGTAAGATCCACATGCCAGCTTCCGAGTTGAAAACAATTCCCATCACATGGCCCTTTGCTGTCTGGTGCTTGGATATGGTCGGTCCTTTCAAGCCGGCTAAAGGCAACATGACTCATATCTTGGTCATGGTGGACAAGTTCACCAAGTGGATCGAGGTGAAACCTATTCGGAAGTGCGATGGGGTCACAGCTGTGAAATTTGTGAAGGATGTGATCATGAGATATGGCTACCCGCACAGTATCATCACCGACAACGGCACCAACTTTGCAGAGGGGGCAATGGTGCGATTCTGCAGAGATAAGCATATCCGACTAGACGTTGCGTCAGTCGCGCACCCTGCCTCCAATGGGCAAGTTGAGAGAGCAAATGGGATGGTACTGGCAGGCATCAAGCCAAGGCTGATTGAGCCACTGCTGAAAACACCTGGGTGTTGGCTAGAAGAGTTGCCAGCGGTGTTGTGGAGTCTAAGGACTACCCCTAACCGGTCAACCGGCTACACGCCATTCTTCTTGGTATACGGGGCTGAGGCCGTGTTGCCAATAGACTTAGAGCATGACTCCCCCCGAGTAGCCCTCTACACTGAGGTGGAGGCGAGAGAAGCTCGAGAAGACGACGTTGACCTGCTTGAAGAAGCAAGAGAGCTGACTCTGTCACGTTCGGCTATCTACCAGCAAAACCTGCGGCGCTATCATAGCCGAAAGGTGAACCCAAGGGTTTTCCGAGAAGGAGACATGGTCCTTAGGCTTGTGCAGCGCACAGCCGGGATGCACAAGTTGTCTCCTCCATGGGAAGGGCCTTTCATTGTCAGCAAAGCGCTGCACAACGACGCGTACTATCTTGTAGATGTGCGCCCATCGCAGGCGAACAGGGCAGATAAAGCTGGAGAGGAAACCAAGCGTCCCTGGAATGTAGCTCTACTTCGTCGTTTTCATTCGTAAGCAAAGATGTGTATGTACCCTTTCATCCGAGTTGAAATTCTACTCTACAATCTAAAATTGTTCTCGGGGACTGCCCTCGTCCAAAATTGCTCTAAGTGTTTTTACTCGGCTTGTTCCTTTGTCTATTCGGTTGCTTCACTTCAGAACTCAAAAGTGCATTGAGTACTGTGTTTAAACCTATATGCCAACTCTTCGACTCTGCTGCTGTCCGAAACCCGGCTTCATGGCAAGCAAGAGAACAAGCAAAAGGTCAATAAGCACACGAAAACCACTAAGGAAGAAAAAGTGCAGGAACCGAGTAGATTGTCGGTTGCTTTTTGTTCTTTGTTTTCGTCTTCTCGGCTAAGTGGTGGGCTGCGTTATCATGATGGTTTCTAGCGGCTAAGTATTTGCAGCCTTGTTCTTTGAGTCTTGTGACTCGAATACCAAACAAGCGACAAGTCGCAGGTAGAGCAGAGATGAAAAGACAGGGTGAATAAGAAAAGCTACTCGGGGACTCGCATGGAAACACAACTCGGCATTAAGCCAGTGTCGTTCAAATTGATTAATGTCAACATAAACCGAGTGGGCATAAAAACTGAGTAGCAAGCAAGATAAAGGTAGTCTGTTACATCTGCTCCCGGCATCCCGGGGATCTGATAAAATGTTCAAGTGAAAGAAAAGAATGCAGGTTGTTTCAAGATGAGGAGGCGTCGTTCCCGGCGCTGGCCTTGGCTGATGTTTCCTCGGCGGCGGCCTTGGCAGCAGTTTCTTCAGTGGCGGTGGCGGTAGCTGTTTCTTCGGTGCCGGCTTGAGTGGCATCCGATTCCGTCTGCACGACGGCGGATTCCTCCACCTCGGCATCCTCCTGGGTGGCCGCCAGCTCGGAAGTGGCCGTGGCCACCGAGACGGGTCCTGGAGCCGAGGAGGAGCCTGAAGCGTGGCCAGGAGGAGGCACCGTGTCATCGAGAGCAGCACCTGAGGAAGTGCCGAAGTCGAGTGGCTCGGAGTCGATGTGCGCCTCTTCGTCTTCATCGCTACTCGCGACGACGGTGGCTTTTCCCTTCCCGGCCTTGCCCTTGGGAGATTCGAAGAAGTCACCAAGCTCTTCCGCCTCGTCATCATCTTCTTCGTCCTCGTACTCGGTGTCGGGTTCGGGGACGCCATCGATGTAGACCTCCGTCTCGGCGCATTCTGCGACATCATACGCAATCTGCTTGCGCAAGGCCACGCTATCGGCGTCAGTCTCCCACTTGGAGTCATTGCGCTTCCCGCGGATGAGCTGCATGTCCAAGTTCTCATACCAGGACGCAATGCAGAGAAGCATCACGTCCGCACCAGCACGGGCTCCGGAGGCTCGCCACTTTTTCAACTCGGCCTTCACATTTTCCAGCTTGAGGGCGAGCTCCCGCATGCTTTTTGGCTCAGGATCATGAGGCCAGAACAGCCGGTGGAGCTCGAAGCCCGCATGCATCAAATCAGTCCCGCAGCCGGCCAGCTGTTCGAAGTAACCTTTGAGCACCAGCAAGCTGTCCTCGATGTCAGCCCTGGTGTCAATCGGCTCACCCAGTGAAAGGCGAACTGCTCGGGCCTTGGCTATCGTGGGCGCAGAGGTAGACTCAAGACGAGGCCAGATATCTGAAATAGCAAGTGGCAAGATCAAAAACCGAGAAAGAAAAAAGGAAGCCGAGAAGGAATAAGACCGAGAAGAGAAGGTGCAATGAAGAGAAAATTTACCGATCAGTTGGCGGCGCAGCTGCTGCAGCTTGGTTCTCCAGGACTCCTCGTTGCTGATGTGCTTTGATTGGACCTGGCGCAGGGTGTCCATCTGAGCGAAAAGATCAGCATTGGTCTTCTTCAGAGTCTCGCATTCAGCCTCGAGGGCCCTCTCCTTGGCCTTGAAAGTGGTCTCGGCCTTGGCCTTCTCGGCGATTGCCTGGTCCCTCTCGGCGCCAATCTTGACGGCATCTTGGAGTGCATTCTGAAGCTGGACCTGCAGCTTCTCCATCTCGGTGGTGTGGTCCTTTATCAGAGTAATGGCCTGGTCGGATAGCTGCTTCTCCACCTCCACTGGCTTGACGCAATCTTGGTGCGCCTCAGCAAAGGACTTATAATCTTCTGCGAAAAGATAAGATGAGGTCAGTAAATGGGCAGAGAAGAACCAAACTCAAAGCCACACCGAGTAAACAGCAAACTCACCTTCAAGTTTCTTTATGGTGGCCTCGGCGTTCTCCACGAAGCTACGGCATTTTTCATGCTCATCGGCCAAGGCCTTCAGTTTGTCTGCAGAGAAGAAAAGGTTAGCGCGTGAGAAAGCAGAAGCGGGCGTAAACATAAAATGCAGAAACCGCGTAGCTAAAGGCGTACCTTGCACTTCGGCCAGCTGTTGGGTGCTGTCGTTTGCATTTTTGCTCGCGGCCTCAGCAGCTATCTTTTCCTTCTCCAGCGCAGCAATTCGCCTCCTGGCGATGGAGTGGTTCCAGAGAAGGATGCGGTACAAGTTGGTCCGCTTAAGAACGCTATCCTGAAAACCGAGAAGAAAATGAGTTAGGCAAAGCAGAGAAGATTCGGCCCGAGTAGGAGGCTACTCGGAGAGTATCCATCTACTCGACCCAAATCTCGGGGACTGGGGGTGATGGTAAGAAAGAAGAAAGGCGAGTAGAAGAGAAGAAAATTCAACTCGGAAAAGGCAAAAAGACTTACTGCGTAGCTCTGTTCGATATCTTCGGCATTCTTGCGGTGCAAGAACATCTTGGCTGCGAGGGTTGCGGTATCGGTGGAGACGGACATGGGCTGGTGTCCCAGGTCGATCTTGTTCCACTCCACGCGGTAGTGGTCGACGGAGCCAAGGGTCAAGCCGTGCCACTTCTCCTCTCCGAGAACCCCGCTGTCCCACTTGGCGCTGATGTAGCCGACAGTGTCCAGTACCTGCTCAAGACCCTTGGAGGTTATTGGCTTGTCTTGGGCTCCCCGAGAAGCAATATTGACGGGTTTGTTCTGGGCTGGATCGAAGGGAGGAGTATTCCTGGCTACAGCTTTCCTCCCCTTCTGAATAGCTATAGCTTTATCTTGGGGAGGGAAGCCGATGGTATGTTGGTGGCTAACCTCAATCATATATTCCGGGTAGCAGGGCTGACCAGCAGCGCGAGCATCAGCCGAGAGCGCAGCAGGAATCGGGCCGGAGTCGCGAATCACGAGTGCTCCGCCTGCGGATGCGCCTTGGTCTCTGGCCCTTTTCTTCGTTCGTTCCTTCTCGATTTCCTGCTTCTCGAGATCCTCGGGCTTCTTCCCCTCAGTCTTGGCCTTTGCCTTCTCGGCGACTGCCTTCTCGGCAGCTAGCTTCTCGGCCTTCTTCTGCTCAGCCCTGGCTTTCTTCTGCTCGGCCTTGGCTCTCTCCGCAGCTTCTTTCTCAGCTTTGATCTTCTCGGCGGCCTCCTCCTTGGCCTTGGCCTCCTCAGCAGCCATCTTATCGGCAGTCTCCTTCTCAGAAAGGCCCTTCTTGGAGCAGTAATCCCTCAGAGCATCAAGGGCCTGTTGCTTGGCTGCTCGCCC
Source organism: Alopecurus myosuroides (assembly GCA_028641055.1). NCBI lineage: Eukaryota > Viridiplantae > Streptophyta > Magnoliopsida > Poales > Poaceae > Alopecurus > Alopecurus myosuroides. The sequence goes on from CM054058.1 coordinate 190,667,413, forward strand.
AGGAGGGCTGGATGTGTCTTTGCTCTGTGGAGACGAGGAGGAGATTGGTGCCGTAGGGCCTTGCGCAGTTGGGGGCGTAGGGCCTTGCGCAGTCGGTGGCGCCACAGGTCCATCACCAGGTGCAGCTCCTGGCTGAACAATACTCACCGCGCCGCCTGGCAGTGGGTAAACATCTGCTACGGTAGCATCCGCGGCGGCGTCGTCTGTCATCAGCTGCTCGGCAATGATGTTTTCTTGTGCAGCAGCCTCGGTGTTAGGCCGCTCCTTCTCTACTTCTGGTCGCTCAAGGGCGGCGGCGTCTTGCTTTTCTTGTTCTTGATTCTCCTCGGCGTTGCTAGCCGGAGGAGAAGGGGGTCTCTCGTCGTGGACGGCGGTGTCCTGTGCTGCTGGTTCTGACGCTGCTCCCTGTGCTGGATTGGCAGCAGCAGCATTGGCGTCGCGGTCCTCATCATCATCGTCCAGGTTGACCAGAGGTACTGGTTTCTTCTGGGCTTGGTCGGATGCGAGGGCTGCGTTCGCATCCATGGCAGGACTGCAGAGAAGAAAGAGATCAGGGATTGGAAGAAGATTTGGGGGAAAGCTGTATTACGCGAGAAGGAGGGCAAACGAGAAAAGAACTCACGCAGTGGTGGATTTAAGCTGTCGTCGGGGTTTCTTGACAGTAACCTTCTTCTTCTTCTCGGCGGCCTCCTCCTTCTCGGCGGGCTTCCTTTTCTTGGCTGGAGGTGCCTGTGCTTCGCTCCCGGTCCGCTTGCGGGTTTCGGGAGGGGCAGTAGACAGAGGTTGGACGACAAGGGGCGCATCGCCCTCGTTCTCGCCCTCATCATCCTCATCCTTCTCCGCAGCGGCCTCATCTGAGAAATTCAAAGGAGAAGAAGGAAGAATCAGGAACAGCAATGCAAGGGGTTGGTGTTTCTCAGAAACAAACAAGATGAAAGTAACAATACCGTGAGAGCCTTCATCCGACCAAGTGCGGAGAGCATCGCGCTTGTCAGGGACAGGGCTGCTCTGTTCCGCGTCATCGGAGGGCAGCATGTCATCCTCCTCGCGATCGGCGAACCAATTGTCTTCAAAAACTTCGCGACTCTCAATCAGCTGTCGAGTAAGAGTCTGAAAGACAGAGAAGGCTCATAAGTCAACCGAGTAGCAGGATGGAACTCTACTCGGATAGGCGTGAAGACACAAAGCACACTAAGCCTATGCAATTTTCTAGGTATTCTACTCGGACAGGCGTGCAGACACAAAGCACACTAAGCCTATGCAGTTTTCCAAAGTGTTCTACCCGGATAGGCGTGCAAACACAAAGCATACTAAGCCTAAGCGCGAGTCGACTAAGTGCTCTACTCGGTGCACCAGGTGATTGCTAGTCGGGGTGGAAAGGGAAGTTATCTACTCGGGATGCAGAGGCGAAAACAGAGTAGGAACAGCGTACCCGGGCAATCGGTTGCGTACGGCTGTACGGGACGAAGCCATACCGCCACTTCTCGGTAAGGCTTGTCTTCAGCATGTTCCTGGCATGATAGGCAACATCGGCGTCGTCGATTTCGATGGTGGTGGTCCTGGTGCAGTCGCGCGGGCCCCCCATGTAACACATGAGATGGCAGCGCTCCTGCAGAGGGAGCACTCGGCGCTTAATCCAGCACACCACCGGGTCGTCGTTCTTGAGGCCCAGTTTCTTTAGCTCGCCGAGTCGATCTTCTATCTCAACGGCGATTTCGTCGATGGTGGGCTTCTCCTTCCAGTTCGACCCGAGTGGAGCACGGTTCCTCCAAGCAGGCAGGTTGATCCTATCATCAACCACACCTCCTTCCGTGGCGGGGACATTCTTGACGTAGAAGAATGTCTGCTGCCACATTCGGCAGGAATCCAGCCCCTGGATGCGGGGATGGTTCGTACCCGTCCGCTGCACCATCATGGCACAGCCCGTGTCGGTGGCGCGGCCGATACCTGCACCATCTTTCTTCCCGACTGACTGTTGGCGGAGATTAAAGTACCTGAGCCACGTATCAGTCGTGGGCCTGATGCCGAGGAAAGCCTCGCAGACCACGGCGTGGTAGGCGAGGAAGACGACCGCGTTGGGCGGCAGATGGTGCATCTGCAGCCCGAAGTGGTCGAGGAATTTGCGCAGAAAGTCGGAGGCGGGCAGTCCAAAGCCGCGCTCGAAGTGCGACATGAAGACCACCCGCTCGCCTTCCCGTGGAGTTGGCACGACCTCGTCGTCGGGTGCCCGGCACTCCACGCCGGGGGGAACCCTTCTGCTGGTTACGAGCCAGGCGAGATTGGCGTTGGTGACGGAGGAACCCGCCCAGCTAGCCTTGGCCATCGTCGCGAGTGGGAGGAGTGGATGATTTTCGAGTGGAGGTGCTCGGTGGAGTGAGTCCGCGGCGGCGCGGAAGCTTGCGCGGCGGCGGAGGGCTCGGTGGAGAAGAAGGACAAGAGGCAGAAGGGGAAAAGAGCAGGGAAGAAGAAAAGGAAGTTACCGCGGGGGTATTTATATCTCCCTCGCGGTATTACCGTTACCACCGCGGAAGTGGGATCGACTGTGGCGTGTGGTGGGTCCTGTGGCCGGCTAGAAACGCACACAAGCGCGGGCTGCGCGCGTAACGGCCGCATTGGATCCCACCATCAGATCGTGGCCAGTAATTGCGCGTGATGGGACATGACGGCTGGTGGGCCCACAGCGTGAAAACTGGACACGTGGCGTCGTGTCCTGGGCAACCAAACGACAAGGTCGTGGATGCTTGACACGTAGGCAGTGCCTGCGTGAAGGGCTGGATGTTGCTCTGCGCTGCAGAGGCTCAGTTTGCGAATTTTCGCTAAGTCTTTTTACTCGGATACAGAGTAGAAAGCAAGTGCTACTCGGAAAAGAGGAGACTCAAGATACTTTCCGGATAGCTACTCGGAGGACCTACTCGGCATCTTGAGGTTCGATAGCTGAGATGCGAAGGCTGGTTTTAAGCTGGCAGAGCCTAGTGAACAAGTTCACAAGACTCAACCAGCTTCGGGGACTGCTGTCGGGGGGTTACCCCCGAGTAGGGTAAAGACAGGTGGTAAAGGCCGCTTACAGAAGAGAGGTTTGGTCGAGTAGCCGACTACCGGGTACTCGCTACCCGGTCGACTGCTACTCGGTCTCACCTCAAGATGGCCAGAAGGAGATATCAATCAGGTTCTACCCTGTCGAGTAGAAGGTTTGGCCCGAGTACAATTGGCGGGAACCTTTGGCGGGAAACTACTCGGGCAGGAAGTCAAAGGAGCCGTTCTGACACAGGATCCCGCGTATCCTGGGTCCGTACTTGGCAGCATTCGAACTACTGTTCACGTGGGGACGGCCTGCCTGACAGTGACAGCATGGAAGCAGTCGGTGGCAGGATAAGGGGGACCTACTCTGTGACTAGGTACAGTGATACCAGTCTGTCCCCTAGTTTTGCCCAACGACTTTACAGAAGCAGCCAAGACCAACGACCAAAGCTGTCAGCGGGTACTCGGAGAAAGGACAGTGTGCACACTATGTCGACACTTGTCTAGATTTGGACGTATCCGGCTGGGCACCATGTATATAAGGTGCCCCGCCGCCTCCTGCGCGAGGCATGCTCCCATAGACGCTATCAGTGGCTCTCTGGAAACCCTAGAAACCCTAAGTTCTTGACCTAGCTCTACTCGGAGAGGGGCAAGGGGCTACTCGGTAGCGTTACTATTTGTACTGTGGCTACTCGGTGAGACACCGTAATACATACAGAAAGGCAGGAGTAGGGGTTTTACCTCCTCACGAGGGCCCTGAACCTGGGTACATCGTGTTGTTTGTGTTGTGTAGATCTTACCTCACGCGGCTACTCGTCGCGTGATCCCTCCCCGGACACCTCCAGCGTCCATCGTCCCCACATCTTTAGCCATCCTATGGCATCTGCCGTGACACCACCACGACACCTATCTAGATACTTGAACTTGTTAGTGTGTGTTTCATTCCAAGATGCTATAGAGTAGATGATTCTGTGAACCGAAGTGTCGCCAGGAGGGAGAAACGGGACATACATAGTGTGGGATTAATTCCCCCCGGATGAGACAGTTGGGTCTCCTGACAAGGCAGGGTCGGACCTGGTGCCGGGGAGAACACCCCACCTGAAGGAATGAGCATATACTAGTTTGTGTCAGAGTGGACATTTAGGATCATTCTTCTGATGCTTGCATATCGCTGTGTTGATCTATGGGTGGTTCATGGCAGATGATTGGATCTAGTGGAATGTGTACACCTCTGCATAGTAAAACTATTCAGAATAGTCGAGCCCTCGGATATGGGCAATTGAAAGTCCATGTAGCTAGTATTGTGTCAAGTTTTCAAAATGTGTTTTTGAACTAAGGACTTGTACCTGGGAGGTACTGATGAAGGATCTGGACATGTTGTTCCAAGAAGTTTTGCAAAGAAAACTTTCTTTTATAAAACCTCTTGTACATGTGATATCTACAAGAGAAAGAAAAATTATATTATTTTCTTATGAAGTATCTTCTTCAACGAAGATATAGATAAAAATGAATGCAACTATGATGTCATCTTAGATGTACATCATAGGTAGTGAGCCCTATTTATAGCCTTCCCATCCACCATATAAGCATGATGCATTTTGTAAGTGTATGAAGGATGACTTGCTGAGTACATTCAAAAGTACTCATATTGGTTTCTCCCCTGGCTATTTACTTGGCCAAGACTTTGAGGAGACGCCTTTGGAGGAAGAATACGAGGAAGGGTACTACTCTGACGACTACGCGAACTAGGCTCGGCTCCCGGTCAGCAGCATGTCGGTGACGGCGTGACATGGGCTATCTACGTGTGTTTGTTTTCCGCTGTGTTCGTGAGTTGTGAGACTTTGCGTGTCCTGTGTGATAGCTAATAAAAGACTTGGTCATGTGACCATTGGCTTGTAAGACTGTTGTCATTCGTGTAATGTATAATGTATATGTGTACCACTTCGTATGTTGTTCACGACTGAATTTCCTGGGATCGTGAATGTATGCATATGAGGGGTTTTGGACCTTCCGGTTTGGGGCCTCTACAAAGTTGGTATCAGAGCTATCCTGGCCCTAGGAGCCCTTAGTTAGCATGGACGTCAACTAGTACTCTCTCTCTCTCTCTATATATATATATATAATAATATACTTAAGTGACTAAGCTTTAGAAGATTCTTATACCTATCTTCCCTATTTTCTCAAACTCTACTTACATTAAGTTATATCATGTTTGACTCTAAAATTTTGCACACTTGGGTCTAACAAAATCTCACTTAAAATTTTGTGTAGATGGATGTTGTTTACACGGGGGCGTGCCAGTTAGGACTGGCCAGGGACTTCCCTTTTCGCTTCGAGCAGAGACTCGCCGCGATGACCGAGCTTCTTGACCGTCCCGTTCCCGAGCTTCAGGGAGGGATGATCACCGGGACTACCATAGAGGGGGAGTGGTTGGTGGAGTGTATGATACGCCCTCCACTTACTACTCCTAGCGCGGAGGCTTTCTTCTTCGCCACCGTCGAGCGCTCCTGGCAGGAGGGAGCAGTACGCGTGATCCAGGAGGCTATAGCGTGTCTGGCTCACATACGGGACTACCAGTTCGTGGGGTCCAGCTACGAGTTCCTCAGGAGGAGGGACAAGACAGGCACACCCGTTGCCGGGTCTCAGGACTTTGCGGGTCTTGGTGCACATCAGGATGATATGGAGGTTCTGCTTTACCGCACCCAGCGTCATCTCGACGATATGAGCATCCTGCAGCGCACCACTGCTGCAGAGTGTCGTCTTCTCCGTACCCATCTGGGGAAGACGATGCTCGATCTAGAGACATCTACTGCATGATCCCGAGCCTTGGAGAGGCAGCTACGGACCACTCGCCGGGCCCGTACCCATCTCACCACCAAGGTGGGATCCCTTCAGGAGGCGAACGCAATTCTGCGTGATCGCCCGAAGACCGCTAGGGAGGAGTTGGCCACTCGAGACTCCACGCTCGAGGAGTTAGAGAAGGAGAAATCCGAGCTCCGCAGGGAGAACGAGGACCTCCTCGTTGACGACGACGTCATGTCCGATGCAGAGGGCATGGACATGAGTGAGCAGAGTCTGCAGGAGGACAACGACTCCGTTGAGGAGGAGGACCCCGAGGAGCTCCTCTTCGACGTCGACATCACTTAGGACTAGTCATAGTGCCTCATAGTCGTGGAGTAGTGCCAGTTAGATTGTACGCCGACCCTATAAGGCGAATCCCCCCGATGTAGCTCCGAGGAGCGTAGTTGTGGTAGATGTCTATTGGAGTGTTGTGCTATGTAGGACTTGATGCTGTGAGTATGATGTTTGTCTGTATGATAACTATGTTTGGAAAATTGTCTCAACCCTTAAAAATCGTTACCCTAATTAAATCACTTGTCTTTTTCGATTGGATTTGAGACACTCTTTGGTTGTTCGAATTTTTAGCATTCTAAAAAAATAAGTCTTGCTGCATAGTCTTACACATGTTCCACTAAACAGCATGCCGCCGCGTCGGGAACCACCACCACCACCCCCGCCATCAATGGAGGCATTGCTGGCACTTATGATGGAGGATCGCCGGGCCACTAGAGCCGAGAGTGCTGCCACAGTTGCTGCCCTGCAGCAGTTGGCCGCTGCCAGCGCCAACAACAATAACAACAATGGCGATGACAACGGTAATGGCGGGCGCTCGAAGCTGAAGGTGTTTCAGCAGACAAATCCTCCGGTGTTCATGAAGATCGTGGAACCACTTGACGCTGACGACTGGCTTCGCACCATCGCCAACGATCTGAAAGTGGCAGGAGTTGATGAGAATGACAAGGTGCTCTTTGTCACCCATTTTCTTGCTGGACCAACGAGGACTTGGTGGGAGACCACCTGTGACACCGTCGCTCCTGATTACGCGTTCACCTGGGAAGACTTCTCTGCCTGTTTTCGCAAGTATCACATCGCTTAGGGGGTGATGAGCATCATGAAGGACAAGTTCCTGAAACTGAGGCAGGGAGGAATGTTTGTGTCAAAGTACTGGGAAGAGTTCACTCTGCTAGCCCGGTATGCACCAGATGAAGTCAACACAGAAGCCAAGAAGAAGGAGAGGTTCTTGAATGGGATGCACGATGAGTTGAAGTGTACCCTTGTGGTCATTCCATTTGCGGATCTGGAGTCACTCGCGGATGCCGCGATGATGATGGAGCACAAGAGACAGAATGTCTTTGAAAACAGGAAGAGGAAGATGCAGTTCCAAGGAGGACCAAGTGCACCCAGAAACCGCCCTACCCCATATACCAGGCCACCACCACACAGGGCGCCTACTTTTTCGCCAAGAAACCACCATAACAGCCACAACCACAACAACAACCACCACCATGGACACAACAACAACCACCACCACCACCACCACAACAACAACAACAACAATCGTGCATCCTATGCACCCAAGCCTGGAGGCAGTGGAAATGGGAATGGGAATGGACACAATCCCAACCATGCTGCCAAGCCAAACTAGGTACCAGAACCCAGTGGAGGTTGCTTTGCCTGTGGCAAGGAAGGACACTTTGCCCGTGAGTGCCCGACCAAGAATGCTGCCCCAGCTCAGAACAATGCGACCAAGATAACTCAAGGACCAGTGCACAAGAATCCCAATGGGATGAAAGGCTACCTAAATCATGTCACAGCTGAAGAAGTACAGGACACACCTGAGATGGTGATGGGTACGTTTCCTGTCAACTCTGTACCTGTTGAAGTATTGTTTGATTCGGGTGCATCGCATTCCTTTGTTACAAAGCCATTTGCTGAGAAAAGTGGTATGAAACACACACGTATGCACAACCCCATGTTAGTACAAATACCTGGAGCTAGTACCCAAGCCAACCTTGTTTGCAATGAGGTACCCGTGGAAATACAAGGGAAAACCTGTCATGCCGACCTGATAGTACTGGGATCCAAAGGGATAGAAGTAGTATTGGGAATGAATTGGATGGCCAAGTATAACGGTGTTATTGATTGCACCAAGAAGTCCATTTCGATGACTTCTGGCAAGGGAGAGAGAGTTGTTTTCGCCGCAACCAAGTCAAAGTCAGAGACTCACTGCCACACTGTATAGCCACACCTGCACTTGAGGAAGTTCCGGTAGTATGTGAGTACTCGGATGTGTTTCCTGAGGAGTTACCTTGTATGCCGCCTGATCGGGATATCGAGTTTGTTATTGAGTTGATACCCGGTACTGGACCTATAGCACAAAAACCTTACCGGATGAACCCAAAGGAGCTAGATGAGTTAAAGAAGCAGCTGGATGACATGTTGAGAAAAGGTCTGATTCGCCCTAGTGCATCACCATGGGGATCACCTGTCATTTTTGTGGACAAGCGGGACGGTTCCTCACATCTATGTGTGGATTACGTAAGTTGAATGATGTTACCATCAAGAACAAATACCCGCTGCCCAAAATTGAAGACATGTTTGACCAGCTAAATGGGGCAAGAATTTTCTCAAAGATCGATCTTCGTATTGGTTATCATCAGTTGAAGGTTCGTGAGACCGATATTCCAAAGACCGCCTTCACCACACGTTACGGTTTGTATGAGTACACCATGATGTCTTTTGGTCTGACCAATGCCCCCGCCTACTTCATGAATCTTATGAATAAGGTTTTCATGGAATGCCTGGACAAGTTTGTCGTGGTTTTTATTGACGACATTCTTATTTACTCCAAGAGTGAGGAAGAACACGAAGAACATCTGAGAATTGTTCTCGGAACACTTCGCCAGCATCAACTATATGTTAAGTTCAGTAAGTGCCAATTCTGGTTGAAAGAAGTTGTTTTTCTTGGACACGTAGTATCCGGAGGTGGAATCTCTGTTGACCTTGCTCTGGTTCAGTCTGTCGCTAATCGGGCTGCCCCGACAAATCAGACTGAAGTCAGATCCTTTCTGGGATTAGCCGGGTATTATCGCAAGTTTGTTCAAGGATTTTCCAGTATAGGCAGACCACTCACTCAGTTGCTCAAGAAGGATAGAAGTTTGTTTGGACGAACAAATGTGCTGAGAGTTTTCAAGAGTTGAAGAATCGACTCGTGACAGCCCCGGTACTCATTATGCCGGATGTCTCCAAGAGTTTCGATGTGTATTGTGATGCTTCTAAGCTTGGTCTTGGGAGTGTTCTCATGCAAGAAGGAAAAGTCATCTCGTTTATCTCACGCCAGTTGAGACCACATGAGCTGAATTATCCTACTCGTGACTTAGAGCTTGCTGCTGTTGTACATGCTCTCAAAGCATGGCGAAATTTCCTTATTGGGAAGAGGTGTGACATCTATACAGATCATAAGAGTTTGAAGTATATCTTCACACAGCGTGAACTCAATATGAGGAAACGCCGTTGGATAGAGCTCATCAAGGACTATGATCTTAGTATCCACTATCACCCCGGAAAGGTGAATGTTGTTGCGGACGCTCTTAGTCGAGAGCCGGTCTCTCTGAATTCTATGATCCAGATCAGACAACCGGAGTTTTGGAAAGAACTTGACCAGCTTGATATCGAGGTGGTCAGCTATGGCATGCTGGACGCCATGGAAGTTAAACCAATTCTAGTTGATCAAATCAAGGAAGCTCAGAAGGGCCAGAAGAGCATTGAGGGAATTAAAACCCGCATGGAGAAAGAAGAAGTTGCCGGTTTTACCATTGATTCTGATGGAGTCTTATGGTATGAAGGACACATTTGTGTTCCAGTTGAATCGGAGTTGAAACAAACAATCATGACTGAGGCTCATGACACTTTATACTCTATTCACCCTAGAGGAACTAAAATGTATCAAGATCTGAAGGAGAAGTTTTGGTGGCATGGAATGAAACGAGATATTGCCTCGTTTATAGCCAAGTGCCATATTTGTCAGCAAGTGAAGGTGGACATCAGCGTCCCGCTGGTTTGTTACAGCCATTGCAAGTACTTGTTTGGAAATGGGACGAAGTTGGGATGGAATTCATTACTGGCCTGCCACGGTCCAGTCGAGAAAATGATTCGATATGGGTAGTCGTTGACATGCTCACCAAAGTTGCACACTTTATACCTGTCAAGACCACATATCGTGGAGACCAACTCGCTGATCTCTATATTTCTCGGATAGTCAGTCTACATGGAGTTCCCAACAGGATTGTGTCAGATCGAGGATCACAGTTCACCTCTCGATTCTGGAAGAAGTTACACGAAGCCTTGGGAACCAAGCTAGCTTTTAGCGCAGCCTACCATCCGTAGATTGATGGACAGACAGAGCGTGTGAACCAGATATTGGAAGACATGCTTCGTGCCTGTGTATTGTCATATGGAGTTAAGTGGGAAGATTGCCTGCCTTTTGCGGAGTTTTCCTACAATAAAAGCTATCAGTCAAGCCTGCAGATGGCACCTTTTGAAGCATTGTATGGACGGAAATGCCGTACACCTCTGAACTGGACTGAAACAGGAGACAGTCAAATCTTTGGAGTCGATACTCTGAAAGCTGCAGAGGAGCAAGTGCATTTAATTCGTGACCGTCTTAAAGCCGCACAATCACGCCAGAAGAGTTATGTGGACACTAAGCATCACAATGTCTCTTTCACTATAGGAGATTTCGTGTATCTTCGTGTTACGCCGCTCAAAGGGATGCAACGTTTTCATGTCAAGGGAAATCTTGCACCCCGGTATATTGGCCCGTTTAAGTTCCTAGCCCGTCTTGGAGAGGTATCTTATCAGCTGGAGCTACCTGAAGAGTTGTCAGCTTTTCGCGATGTTTTTCACGTGTCATTGCTCCGGAAGTGTCTTCATGTACCTGAGAAGAATCTCACTTACCAAGACATTGACTTCAAGAACATTAACATCAATGATGATTTGACCTACCGTGATCGACCCCTTCGAGTACTTGAGGAAAATGTTCGTGCTACCAGGAGAAATGCTTTCAAGTTCCTTAAGATTCAGTGGACGAATCATTCCGAGGAGGAAGCAACCTGGTAGCATGAAGATTATATCAGGAAGGATTTCCCTGGTTTCCTTAAAGACTAAACCTGCGAATCTCGGGGAGAGATTCTTTTAAGGGGGGAGATCTGTCATACCCCAGATTTGGAACACTTGTAACACATGAGGGAGACCATTTTGTGAGCCAACAATTTTTTTAATGCCCTTGTGTAATCCAACATCATGTATTGAACCATGGTTATCTATGCAATGCAAGCAAATTTGATTTTAAAAATCATTCACTTTGTTTCTGATGTTTTCTGGATATTTCTGGATTGTTTTCCACCTGGTGTTTCAAAAGTTGTTCATCAAAATTCTTGTGGCAGTATTGTAATCAACTTATAATTAATAATTGGATTGATTAGAATCAAGAAAACAATTTGAAAAAAATTTAATCCAAGGTTTCCTTAGGATTTTCTATTGAAAACTATTTCTGAAAAATAATCCAACTAGGTGGTTTTCACCCTTGTTATCTATATGCTAGAGAGTCACATTTTGTGTTTTCTTGGCATGGATGTGATATCTATTATATGGACTACAAATTGGTTAACTTGTTTTGAAAATTTGAATTACAGAAACAATCAATTGCTTGATGTTTTTGTGTTAAGAAAATAAGACAGAATTGGTGATTTTTAGAAAACAGAGGAAAACCCAAACTAGTTGTTTTTCCACCTTGTTTTCATTGAGCATTTGAATTTCAAATTTGGTTTCTTTTGCTGTTTATGAAAGTACAAATGTTTCTTAACAGAACAATGCTTGGAAAACAAAATTTGAATAAGTTTTGGTTCATGAAAACAACTGAAACATTTGGCTAACCCACTCTGTTAAACCAACACTTAGGAAAAATTCTAAGACTGAAACTGAATTTTTTTCCAGAAAACAGTGAGTTTGCACGATTTTCAAATGATCATAACTTTTTATTGGTTCAACCAAATGCTGCACGGTTTGGTGCTTCTAGAAGTCTAGTCGGCACCCTAACTCTTTCATCCCTTAGCCACCAAGTTGTTTGACAAGAGAGGGAGAGAGAGAGGAACAGAGAGGGAAACGGGAGGGGGAGGGATGGGCACGGCCTGACGGGTTCATCCCTGTCGCGTGCCACGGTGCAACCCGTCGTTTTTCTTCCTTCCCTTCGACCATTGGCCCTTTGACCCGCCTAGTCGTGCCCCTGGCCACGCCCAAGAGCCAAATGGCGCGGCATGGGCATGCCAGAGCGCGCACGGGCGCGTCTCGCTGACGCCCGTGGCCACCCGGGCGTGCACACTGCCGCCCGCCCCTATAAAACCAATGCCAAGGCCACGGCCTTTGCCACTGCACGCACACTCACTCACTCACTCTCCCCAGCCACCGCAACGAGCTCGAGAGAGCACTAGCTAGCCTAGAATCGCCGGAGACCATCGCGGCCACCGCGGTCAGTCGAGGTGAAATACTCGCGCCTCAGTCCACCCTAGCTCTCTCTGTCACCCCAGATCAAACACCCACCCTCTGTAGACCGTGCCTGACACTCCCTGTGGTTCCTCGTTTGCAGGGACGCCGGAGAGCACGTCGGAGCCGCCGCGGGACACCTGCACGGCGCCGTTAATTGGAGCTACCCCGAGCCACGATCTTCGCGCCCCTGCACAACCCCGAGCATCTGCGACCTCATCGACCACTCGCCACGGTTCTGCAACCCTCCTAGGTGAGCTATTTCTTCCTAGCTCGCCGCCGGCCGCGCGCGTGCTTGTCGGAGAGGAAAAGAAAAGAGAGAGAAAGAGGCGATGACCGTGCGCCGTAGATCTAAAGATCTACGGTCACGTTTGAATCGTGAACCGGTACGCGCCTTCGCGAGCGTCGTGGAAGCGAGGCGGGCCGCCGAGCGCAACTGGGCCGCGCGCCCGTGTGTTGCTCAGCCCGCGGGCGTTTTTCTTTTTCTTTTTCAAAATGAACTGAATCTGTTGTTTTGCTTTAATCGTGTAAAAAAATGTTACACTCGAAAATAAAATGAACCAAAATTACCTGAGTTGTGTGAACGAATTCATGAACGGATGCAACTTGCAGAACTAGATTTGAACCTTGTATGAACGAATGAAAAATATTGAACTGAGCACTGTCTGTTAAGACAAAAATGGAATAACTTTTGATTGGAATGGTTAAAATATGCAAACTAAAATTCCTGGAGTATCCCTTGACTACATCTACCAGAAGAACTTGACCTCACCTCAAGGTGAGCTACCATTTGAAAATGACATTCATTTTGGTAAAAGTCCAGTAGCCTGTTCTGTGAATTTTAGGATTTATTTTACAACACCTTTTGATGTGAATCCAGTTGGATCTATTAGGTACTGGATAGTTCTATGTTATCCTAACTTTGTGTGATTTTTAGAGCTCTGGAATTAATTTGGCAACAGATCTAAGAAATTGTACTTTTCTGTTAGAAATAAAATGAGTAGTTTTGTTTTGTAAAAAAATTGCTTGCTAGTGTTATTCTGTTTTCTTGCATGTTTAAATGATGTGCTGAGTGTTATCATGTTGTTTTCTCACAGAGATTCCATGTTAGAAATTTTAAGCATGTTTAGGATTTGTTTGAAACTAGTATGAACATAGGAGTAATGTCTAGTTTTTTTTCTATTTAATTTTGTAGATGGAAATGATTAGCTAGATTTTTGTCCAAGTTATTATGAGTGTTTTCACATGGATCCAGTACTATTTTGGTACTGGTTATTACTTGTTTTCATCTCTGCAAGGTTACATTTGTTTCTTTAGGGATGCATGCGTAGGTTTAATTTTTATTACTAGTAGTATTGTTTTTACTAGAAGATCTTGTAGTATTTTTACTTAGAGTATTTTTTCTCCACAAGTTGGAACAGAGGAATAATACCTCTTAAATGACATGGAAAACTTAGTGGAACACCCACTGGTTCCATGTCATTTGGTTTAGAAATAATTTATTTCAACCATAGTGGTGTAGTAATAATAGTGAATATTATTCCTTTTGAGTGCATGCTTGTGTGGAATTGTTTTATGGACTTGTGTGTTATTTTCGTGTGTTCATTGCTTGCTATATGTTATAGTTGATTGTGATTTCTTACTTAGTAAGGTTATGATTGAGTGTATTACTTTTATTTTACGACGATAGAAAACGAAGAAGGGATAGTTGGAGTAGGAGGTTATTACTACCACTCCTGCTGTGATCACGAGAAAGACCCTCGTTTCCTCCAAGGCAAGCCATCCTTAAAGCTTGCTGTTATTCCTACTTATCATTATCTATCATGCAACATCTACTTCTGAAGTTTTCAAAAACTTGTTTACCAAAAACTATTTCTATCCAGTGAATATTACTATTACTATTATATAGTATATTATCACTTTGCCATTAGTCAACTTGGTGTTACCAAGCCTTTACCCACCATAAGGTATATAAATACCGCCGAAGATAATAATCTTGAGTCCCTAAGTGGGCACTTTTAAAATGTTCTTTTGCAAACAAAAATGGTTCTATGAAAAGTCCACGGTGAAGAGGTGCGACCTTGTTTCACCGGGGGAGCTAAAGCATTGTTTTAAAAAAAGTTTACAAAATTCACATAACCTAGTCTTCGTTGGACAACCAAGAAGTACTGCCACTCTACCCCAACATGGGTACGGGGCCTATCTAGATACTTGAACTTTTTAGTGTGTGTTTCATTCCAAGATGCTATAGAGGAGATGATTCTCTGAACCGAAGTGTCGCCAGGAGGGAGAAACGGGACATACATAGTGTGGGATTAATTTTCCCTCCGGATGCAACAGTTGGGTCTCCTGACAAGGCAGGGTGGGACCTAGTGCCGGGGAGAACACCCCACCTGAAGGAATGAGCATATACTAGCTTGTGTCAGAGTGGACATTTAGGATCATTCCTCTGATGCTTGCATATCGCTGTGTCGATCTATGGGTGGTTCATGGCAGATGATTGGATCTAGTGGAATGTGTACACCTCTGTAGAGTAAAACTATTCAGAATAGTCGAGCCCTCGGATATGTGTTTTTGAACTAAGGACTTGTACCTGGGAGGTACTGATGAAGGATCTGGACATGTTGTTCCAAGAAGTTTTGCAAAGAAAACTTTCTTTTACAAAACCTCTTGTACATGTGATATCTACAAGAGAAAGAAAAATTATATTATTTTCTTCTGAAGTATCTTCTTCAACGAAGATATAGATAAAAATGAATGCAACTATGATGTCATCTTAGATGTACATCATAGGTAGTGAGCCCTATTTATAGCCTTCCCATCCACCATATAAGCATGATGCATTTTGTAAGTGTATGAAGGATGACTTGCTGAGTACATTCAAAAGTACTCATATTGGTTTCGCCCTTGGCTATTTACTTGGCCAGACTTTGAGGAGACGCCTTTGGAGGAAGAATACGAGGAAGGGTACTACTCTGACGACTACGCGAACTAGGCCCGGCTCCAGGTCAGCAGCATGTCGGTGACGGCGTGACATGGACTATCTACGTGTGTTTGTTTTCCGCTGTGTTTGTGAGTTGTGAGACTTTGCATGTCCTGCGTGACAGCTAATAAAGACTTGGTCATGTGACCATTGGCTTGTAAGACTGTTGTTATTCGTGTAATGGATAATGTATCTGTGTACCACTTCGTATATTGTTCACGACTGAATTTCCTGGGATCGTGAATGTATGCATATGAGGGGTTCTGGACCTTCCGGTTTGGGGCCTCTACAGTGTGGGCCCCTCTCCGTCTTGTCTTCTGCCTCCGGGGGTCTTCGGGTAAAATGAGAACTTTGGGATCTTTTCTGGGCATTTTCCTAAAAGTTGATTTTCTGCACAAAAACGAGACACCAGGGTAATTCTGCTGAAAACAACGTTAGTCTGTGTTAGTTGTATTCAAAACTCACAAGTTTAGCGGAAAACAACAACAAAAGTGTTCAGAACATTAGATACGTTTTGGACGTATCAACAGGAAATGGCGGTGGCGGTGGAGGAGGAGGCGGAGGATGGCGGCGGCCAACGGTAGAGGAGGAGGATTGCGGCCAGGTGGCCGGAGGCGGAGAGCGGCCAGGCGCAGGGCGCCGGGATGCAGGAGGGGCTGGCGGCGGAGGCCGACAACATTAACCTACAGGAGGCGCTGGCGATCTTCGAACTCGACCAGAAACTCGCCCCGTTCGAGGACGAGCACTTTGCCGCCGTGCAGCAGATCACTGAGAAGTGCCTCGACGAGGCCATAATCAGGGAGATGCTCTAGGACGCCAATCTAGTCTGGGAGAGCCGCTCCATCCTAGAGAGCATCGAGGATGCCTGGGAGGACTCCATTTGGGAGTTCTCAGAGTCGGAGGCGGACGGTGGGGGTCAGTTCCCCGCCGACAAGGATGCCGCTGCCAATGCCGGTGGGGAAATGGCGGACGCTGCCACCATCGAGGCCGCCGCCCTCGAGGACGTTGAGATGGTGGCGGCCACAGCCGCCGTCTCGGACATGGAGATGCCCGCCATCTCCGACATCTCGCATGAGGTGGATGGCCCGGCCGCCCCCTACATCCTCATCTCCTTGGACGAGGCATAGTCCGCCGGCATCACGGCCGCGCTGCCAGTAGTATAGTAGTATATATATAGTACTAGTTCCCGCCGCCGGAGAAGCCGGCCGGCGATGATATATGTAATTAATTTGCTAGTATAGTAAATGTAAAAAAGTATAACCCCCCAACTAGCTAGTACTAGTTCCGCCGTCGGCGAAGACCGGCTGATACGTCATAAACATATCTATAGTTTCTGATGTTCCATGTTGTTTTCATGCCATATGCTCCTTACACTTTATGTTATCTTTATCGATTTCCCGGTACTAACCTATAGACAAGATGCCATAGAGCTAGTTTCCTGTTTTCTGCTGTTTTTAGTTTCAGAAAAGTTGTTCTCGAAATATTCTAGGAATTGGAAATTCGAAGCCCGGAAGTCTTAGAATTCACGAAGGTTCCACGGACTCCCGAAGAGGCGCGGAGGAGGGCCACAGGGAGGCCACACCATAGGGCGGCGTCCCCCTGGCCACGCCTGGGGGTGGTGTGGGCCCCTCGGGCATCCACCTCCATCGCCCTTTCGCCTATTTATTCCCCCCAATACGTCAACCCTAAAAATATACCACTTCGTCCCGAGAAACACCCGAGGCCGCCGTCATCGTCAACCCGAGATCGGGAGGGTTCGGGAGCTCTCCCCGACACCATGCCGGGAAGGGAATTCATCACCGGAGGGGTCTACACCACCATGCCTGCCTCCGGAATGATGGTACCTAGATGGTTGTACTCTCCACCTTATGCCTCATGTTTAGCTCTCATGAGCTGCCTCACATGATCGAGATCATCTATTTGCAATGCTACATGTTGTGTTTGCTAGGATCCGATGATTATTGAATGCTATGTCTGTTGATTATCAATCTATCATGTTATCTTCATGTGTATGTTATTTGTGATCTTGCATGCTCTCCGTTGTTAGTAGATTCTCTAGCCAAGTAGATGCTAGTGACTCCAAGAGGGAGTATTTATGCTCGATAGTGGGTTCATGCCTTCTTTGCATCTGTGCTCGAGTGAGAGAAACGTGACGGATGGGGGATGTGTTGTTGCCATTAGGGAGAAAACAACGATGTTTACTTCGCTTACATTGTTTACATTACACACTTTGCTTACTGCGATTATCCGTTGCTTGCAACTTAATACCCAACGTTTGTTCGGATGATATTCGAAGGGTGGATTATTAGTCATAGATGCAGTTGGATGACGATCTATGTATCTTGTTGTAATGCCCGCATGAATCTCATAGTAATCTTTGTGTCATGCATGTTCTTTATCTGTCAATTGCCCAGCTGTAATTTGTTTACCACACATGTTTGCTATCTTCTATGGAGAGACATCTCTAGTGAACTGTGGACCCCGGTCCCATTTTCTCATTCTGATAATACACACACTTCTGCTACTGTTTTCATACTGTTTTCCACACCATACATTTAACCTCTTTGTTATCAGCAAAACCGGTGAGATTGACAACCTCACTGCTTCGTTGGGGCAAAGTGAATTGTTTGTGTTGTGTAGGTTCCACGTTGCTGCTGAACCGGTAGTGCGCCCTGCCATCTCAACTGCATCAACCTTCTAAAGTTACTCCTTCCTCCTACTGGTCGATTCAACCTTGGTTTCTTTCCGAGGGAAACTTTCTACGGTGCTCTTCATACCTTCCTCTTGGGGTCTCCCAACGAACGTGTGTTACACACGCATCAAGCTAATTTCTGGCGCCGTTGCCGAGGAGGAAGAGAATTTCTGCAAGGGAATTCTGTCACTTCCAATCTCTTTACTTTTTTTGCTTAGTTTATTTTATTCTGTCTTGTTTGCTTCTCTTTATCAAAAACACACAAAAAATAGTTCTTATTCTAGTTGTAGTTTTTATCCAGTTTTTAGTCTTGCTAAAATGACTACTCGTGAGAACACTAAGTTGTATGACTTTACTAGCACCAACAACAATGATTTCATTAGCACACCTATTGCTCCACCTGCTCCTACTATTGATTTTTATGAGATAAAGTCTTCCCTATTAAACCTTGTTATGAGAGAGCAATTTTCTGGTGTTAGTACTGATGCTGTTGCTGTACATCTTAATAATTTTGTTGAACTATGTGAGATGCAAAAATATAAAGATGTAGATGGAGATATTATTAAACTGAAATTGTTTCCTTTCTCTTTGAGAGTAAGAGTTAAAGAATGATTGCTATCTTTGCCTAGAAATAGTATTGATTCTTGGACTAAGTGTAAAGATGCTTTCAATGGAAAATATAATCCTCCTACTAAGATTATATCTTTAATAAGTAGCATTATGAATTTTAAACAACTTGATAATGAGCATGTTGCTAAAGCTCGGGAAAGAATGAAATCTTTAGTAAAGAAGTGTCCCACTCATGGACTGACTACTTGGATGATCATCCAACCCTTTTATGCAGGTCTGAATTTTTCCTCAAGAACCTTTTGGATTCAGCTGCTGGAGTTACCTTTATGTCCATTACTTTGGGGTCAACATTAAAGCCTCTTGATGATATGATGGTAAATTATTCTGAATGGCACACTAAGAGAGCTACAACAGGTAAGAAGGTAAATTCTGTTGAAGAAACCTCCTCTTTGAGTGATAGACTTGATGATATTATGTCTATGCTTGTTAATGGCCATGCTCCTATTGATCCAAACAATGTTCCTTTAGCCTCTTTGGTTGCTCAAGAAGAGCATGTTGATGTGAACTTCATTAAAAAATAATAATTTCAACACCAATGCTTATAGGAATACTTTTGGTAGCAACAATTATAGGCCATGTCCTCCCAATAATAGTAATGCTTATGGTAATTCTTATGGTAATTCCTACAACAACAATAAAAGTGTACCCTCTTATCTTGAAAACATGCTCAAGAATTTATTAGTACACAAACTGCTTTTAATAAATTTGTTGAGGAAAAGTTTTGCAAAATTGATGTTCTTGCTTCTAAAGTTGATAGCCTTGCTCTTGATGTTGATTTTCTGAAATTAAAGGTTATGCCTCATTATGTTAAAGAAATAAAAACTTTGAATGCCATCCAAATTCGAATAGATGATAATGTTAAGATGTTAGCTGAATTGGATGCTATATGGAAAAGAGAAGATGAAATAGTTAGAAAGAATAATATAACTAATGTTTGCACCATTACCACCACTAGTAAAACTGAAACTTCTCATGCTAGTAAACCTTATACTATAAATGGTAAAGTAATTGGTGTTGGCAACATTCCCACTTCTGCTATTAAAAATGCAAAACTGCCTGAAACTGCTAAAAATGTTCCTGATAAAAGTGCTGCAATTTTTAGAAACATGGGGGACAATGGTCCCATTACCTTTTATAAAAATGATCTTGACTTTGATGATTGCAACATAACTGAAGTGGTTAAGTTCCTACAAAATCTTGTTAGTTGTCCTAATGCTAGTGCTATGAATATGACTTTCACAAAACACATTACAAATGCTCTCATGCAAATTAGAGAGGATGAATTAAGATGTGAAGCCTCTATCCCTAGGAAGCTAGATGATGGCTGGAAACCCATTATTAAAATAAAAGTGAATGATTTTAATTGGAATGCTTCATGTGATCTTGGTGCTAGTATCTCTGTTATGCCCAAGAAGCTTTATGATATTCTTGATTTGCCACCTTTGGAGCACTCTTATTTGGATATTCGTCTTATTGATAATGTTAGAAAGAAACCTTTGGGGAGAATTTATGATGTTCTTATCATGGTTAATAATAATCTTGTCCCTGTTGATTTTGTTGTTATGAATATTGAATGCAATGCTTCTTGTCCAATTGTTTTGGGAAGACCTTTTCTTAGAACTGTTGGTGCTGCTATTGATATGAAAGAAGGGAGTATTAATCAATTCCCACTCAAGAAAGGCATGAAACACTTTCCTAGAAATAGAATGAAGTTTCCTTTTGATTCCATTATTCGAACAAACTACAATTTGGATGCTTCTTGACTTGAAAACACGTGAATCCACTTTTCTGGACCTAGCTAAAAGGCGTGAAAGAAAAACACTTCTTGGGAGATAACCCATGGTTTTATTTTTTGCTTTGTTGTTATCGGTTTTCCTTGAGTCAAGGGGTTGTATAATTCTTTAGAAACTCCTTTGTATCTTTATTTTCATGTTTTAGTTGTGCCAAGTAAAGTTTGTGACGAAAGTTCGAGTTGGTCTTAGATTTCTGCGCAGGAAACAAATTTCTTCTGTGCACCATAAAAAATGTATAAAATCCAGAAAGATCAAAATGATCTGAATTTTTTTGTGCTTATTACTCAGCTAATTCCGAAACTTTTTTATTCTTTAAGTTTTTCGATCTGAGAAACATAAGTTCCCGAAAAAATTCGTCTTTATAGACTGTTATGGTTTTGGCAGATTCTGCCATTTTTCTTGCATTTGCTTTTTTTACGACGTTAAGCGGATTTCTGTGCTTCACGAGACATTAGTGTCTGTAGCTAATGTTTAAATGTATCAATATCACTTGTTCCCATGCATAAACCATGATTTTTTTTATTGTGGCACTAACCCTCTAATGCGAATTTCTCTCCAAGTGTGGTGTGAAGAAAGTTTTCAAGGGTCCAGAGAAGAGGGTGATATATGTGATCAAGAAGAGTGCAAGGTCAAAGCTTGGGGATGCCCCCGTGGTTCATCCCAGCAAATTCTAAGAATAATCAAGCATCTAAACTTGGGGATTCCCAAGTCATCCCCTACTTCATCAACAGTTTATCATGTCACTTCTAGTGAAACTATATTTTTATTCGGTCACATCATATGAAGTTTATTTGGAGCGTATGTTTTTTTCCTTTGTTTTCTTTTGTTTTCCTTGCTGAAATAATATAGTTGGACCCTAGCATTCTTTGTGTGGGATAGAGACACGCTCCGCTTTTTCGTTTGAATACTTGATATGCTCGTATTCTTAGTTTTCTTCTAGTTGCTGCAAATTTCCTGTTTTTCTTGCATCTCTTATTTAGAGATGTTAGTTTTAGTAGAGTTGTGTTAGTACTCTGTTGTTTCATTGCTGTATCTCTTGGAGAGTTTTTTTATTATTATGACATACTTGGTGTTGGAAAGTAGTAGTATAGTTTTAGTGCTTATAACGGTGCAATTAGAAGCTTGTATAGATTGTGGCTAGACTTTTTCATGTCATGCTAGATGTTATTTTAATTTTAAATCCTCGTGGTTATTTTTGTAGCATGACTTGTCTCAAATATCTGATAGTGTTTAATGTGTCTTTGAAAGAATCATGAGTTGTTATTGTCATTTTGAAGCATAAAATTGTGGTGTTCTCCTTTGAATGTTTTATTTGGTTGACTTGGCGCATGCTTACACCATGTTTATGACTACGAACTAGTCACTTATAGCCTCTATGATTATTTAGTTTTTGAACTTTTTTACCACTTATGCTTTGATTAATGATGTTTTTTGTCACTATGCATGATTATGGCCATTATCGCTCTCTTGATTTGTCACTCCCAGTCTTCTGCTAGCATCCACCTGTACTGAGTATGAGCTCTACTCGTGCATCCAACTTCCAAAAACCAAAGTTTGCCAAATGTGTCCACCATACCTACCTATATGTGGTATTTAACTGCCACTCCAAAGTAAATTGCTCATGTGTTACCTTTAAAACATTCAAAATTACTCCTGTTTTAGCTCATGAGGACGTAAATATGGAATCTTTATCTCACTTGTTGATTGGACTATCACACCCTGGATTAGTGGCTTCATCCGCTTATCCAATTGATAGAAGAGCTGGCAGCGGGGTGCCCAGACCCAAATTAATACAACAAATTATTTTCACTATTTTTGCCACTCATTTATCAGTCAAAGCATAATTGTGTAAACAAAAGAGAAAAAGGGGTGACCTTTTACCCAGATGCGTCCTTCTATGGGAGCCGCTCTTGTGAAGTCTAGTTGTCTTGTGACGTACTGTATTTTCTGTTTACTATTCATTGACATAAGCATACACCTCTCTAAAAATTAGACACTCCTCCATGGTATGTAATTGTTGGTAGGCACTCGAGGATTCGGTTAGCCATGGTTTGTGTAAAAAGGTTGGGAGGAGTGTCAACCATTTAATACCTCTGTTTAACAAAATAAAAGCTTTAGCACATGAGTGATCCCTGCTTTCCTCTGCGAAGGGACTTTCTTTTACTTTTATGTTGAGTCTCCATCTTCTAACTTTATGCACAACTGAGAGAGCATGGTTGCCATTCTAAGTTTTATGTGCATTTGTCCCAGAAACATTATTAATTGATTCATGATGTGTTATTGTTTGTTCTCAAATTATTTTATCTAGTCTTCCTCTTAAACTTTGAAGGTGTCCTGGTATTTATGTTTTGCCGCACTCTTAAGGACAAGCGAAATATCACTTTGTTATGTTATCTTTATGCTTGAAACAAACGCATAGATTTCGTGTGCATTATTATTCATGATCTTTTGTTTGTGTTACTTCTCATGATGCAAGGTGATTGCTATATTTTATTGTTAGAATTATATTTACCATGCTTGTGTTAAAGTTCTATGATCTCAGCTATGCTTATGCTTTTACAATTTAGATGATCGAGTTTATGTTGGTAGCATGTCACCTCGGAAATTATTTGTTTTGTCGTTTA
Source organism: Alopecurus myosuroides (assembly GCA_028641055.1). Classification (NCBI taxonomy): domain Eukaryota; kingdom Viridiplantae; phylum Streptophyta; class Magnoliopsida; order Poales; family Poaceae; genus Alopecurus; species Alopecurus myosuroides. Next base: position 190,690,534 of record CM054058.1, read on the forward strand.
CCTACTCGAGGACGAGTAGAAACTAATCTTGGGGATGTTGATACATCATAAACGTATCTATAATTTCTGACGTTCCATTTTGTTTTCATGCCATATGCTACATGTTTTCCTTACACTTTATGTCATTTTTATCGATTTCACGGGACTAACCTATTGACAAGATGCCACAGAGTCAGTTCCCTATTTTCTGCTGTTTTAAGTTTCAGAAAAGTTGTTTTGGAAATATTCTCGGAATTGGAAAATTCAAAACCTGAAAGTCTTAGAATTCCCGAAGGTTCCACGGAGTCCCGAAGAGGCCCGGAGAGGGGCTACACCATAGGGCGGCACGCTCCCCCTGACCGCGCCTGGGGGTGGTGTGGGCCCCTTGGGCATCCACCGCCATTGCCCTTTCGCCTATTTACTTCCTCCGATACGTCAACCTTGAAAATATACCACTTCGTCCCGAGAAACATCCGAGGCCGCCGTTATCGTCAACCCGAGATCGGGAGGGTTCTGGAGCTCTCCCCAGCACCCTGCCGAGAGGGCAATTCATCACCGGAGGGGTCTAGACCATCGTGCCCGCCTCCGGAGTGATGCGTGAGTAGTTCATCCCTGGACTACGGGTCCATAGTAATAGCTAGATGGTTGTACTCTCCATCTTATGCCTCATGTTTAGATCTCGTGAGCTGCCTCACATGATCGAGATCATTTATTTGTAATGCTACATGTTGTGATTACTGGGATCCAATGATTATTGAATGCTATGTTTGTTGATTATCAATCTGTCATGTTATCTTCATGCGTATGCTATTTGTGATCTTGCATGCTCTTCGTTGTTAGTAGATGCTCTGGCCAAGTAGATGCTAGTGACTCCAAGAGGGAGTATTTATGCTCGATAGTGGGTTCATGCCTCCTTTGCATCTGTGCTCGAGTGACAGAAACGTGACGGATGAAAGATGTGATGTTGCCATTAAGGAGAAAACCACGATGTTTACTTTGTTTACATTGTTTACATTACACACTTTGCTTAGTGCGATTATCCGTTGCTTGCAAATTAATACCCAACGTTTGTTCGGATGATATTCGAAGGGTGGATTATTAGTCATAGATGCAGTTGGATGACGATCTATGTATCTTGTTGTGATGCCCGCATGAATCTCATAGTAATCTTTATTTCATGCATGTTCTTTATCTGTCAGTTGCCCAGCTGTAATTTGTTCACCACACATGTTAGCTATCTTTTATGGAGAGACACCTCTAGTGAACCGTGGACCCGGTACCATTTTCTCATTCTGATAATACACACACTGCTTTCACTATTTTCACACCGCTGTTACTGTTTTTATACTGTTCTCATACTGTTTTCCACGCCATACATTTAACCTCTTTGTTATCAGCAAAACCGGTGAGATTGACAATCCCACAGCTTCGTTGGGACAAAGTGAATTGTTTGTGTTGTGTAGGTTCCACGTTGCTACTGAACCGGTAGTGCGTCCTGCCATCTCAGTTGCATCAACCTTCTAAAGTTACTCTCCTACTACTGTTCGATTCAAGCTTGGTTTCTTTCTAAGGGAAACTTGCTACTGTGCTCTTCATACCTTCCTCTTGGGGTCTCCCAACGAACGTGTGTTACACGCGCATCACCGACCGGGCGATAAATCGTGTGTAATTAGCTAGTTATATATGTAATGTGTAGAATTAAAAACTAATGCAACTTTACGTATTCGATCGATCGTATAATATTGTCTCTCTAAATATAATTCTCGGGTTTTTATTTTGCGAATTGATTTTTGTGTAGTGTTCGAATTGGCAATCGACGAGTGTATATGTGTGTGTGTTGTTTGTGAAATGGCCTGAGCATGCAACCGTATGTGTTATAATTGGCGCCAAATCAAAATTAGAGCCGGTCTGTATTAACAACAACTTCAATATTATGAGACGGCCGTTAAAACTCGCCGTCTGAGAAATAACTGGAGATGGTTGAAAATAATAGCCAACTCTAATGCAATATTATTAGAGACGGTCAGTAATAACGACCGATTCTAATAGTTGTTGCGACAAAACTAAATTTTTAACCGTCTGATGTATAGCAGACGGTTATAATTTTTTTCTCTAACCGGGTATAGGTACCCTCTTGTATGCTTGGTTTTGTACTAGTGCTCCCATGGAGTCTGAGCGTCGACATCAGGTCTACTGATAGGGAGCCTCTCCCGGGACCATAGGTGCAGCAACAGTGGACACCCAAGTACGGACGCTTCATTCTTCCTCCTACAAGTGATGCACATAGCTCGATACGTACCAGGTAAGACAACATACCCAAAACTCTGTGGCACTATATCTGCAGAGCTCTGTGCCTCTGCAATCTCTATCACCATACAGATAAAACGCGCTCTAATAGTGTGTACGTGAGTCTCAGTGAACATCACCTTGCCGAACAACCACATCAGATACGCCTCGAGACATCTAGTAATCTGGGTCCACTCAAGGCGACACGAGGGTATCCTAAAACACCAATCTGCATTGCACGTACAAAATAAACTCAGTATGTACAAGTCCAACTACATTGAACATGTAAAATTACAACAATCATACTTGATATTTGAACAACCATGATACTCGCGGACCGTGTTTCCCGGGTTGTAAGTATGGGTTCTCTGGATCCACACCTGCGAAACGTGCCTGCATTAGGTCACGTCAATTTGCTGGAGCATCTAAAGGACCAATGGGCGCGCCTACCAGTAGGAACCATCTCCCCGCACGGGAAGTGAAAAGTGTGGGTTTCAAGCCTCCATCGGTCGACTAAACAGCTGGGCAGTGACTTGTCTATGCCTACGCGTCTGGAAGCAGCAATCAATATATCACGCTGTTCCCCACCGAACTCCTCTGGTACAACTTGTACCCACTCCTGATGAGTTACCTCAACTAGTCCCGCAATAGGTAACAGACCATCCCAAGTCAACCTACATGATAAATAATGAATCATAATTTATTTGTTGTCCGCTAGAAGATAACAAAAAATATAATCATTCTCCTATACATACTGATCAACCAAAACATGATGTATCATCCAGCTATGAGCTGGACCCCGTGTCTGCAACAACTGTGGGACTTCACCGGTCTCCCAAATCCTAGCGCGATGTTTTCCATCGATCGAACATAGTTCTCACACTTAAGAATTAAAAGATAGTTCTCACACTTACAGATTAAAACATAGTTCTCACACTTGCAGATTAAAAGATAGTTCTCACACTTACAAATTAAAATATAGGTCTCACACTTACAAATTAAAAATGGTTCTCACTTGTAAAAATTAAAACATAGTTATGGCACGAACAAATTAAAACGAGGTGCTAGCCATGTTGCCCACACCCTCTTCGCTCTCGGTTGCCTCGCCCACGTCCAGGATCGACGCAATTGGTGTATTTGGGACAATACTTCTCTCTATGTCCAAACTGAGTGCATAGCAAGCACTATCGAGTACAACCACAGGCTTAAGACTTGTCCATGTCATTCCGGATGCGACGTGATTGGCGTCTGCCAGTAGAAGTTTTCATTACAGCGGGATCCGGAATGTATTATCTTTCAAGCGGGTTAACCTTGTTGAAGTTACCAACAACTCTAAATCATGTCATCTCCCCGGTCCAATGACTGTGTGCAACTGTGGCTTCTTTATCTTCTTTTCCATGTACAATCTTATCTTTCGACAGTAAGGTGTGCTGGGGTAATAATGAATATGCTCGACGTCTTCACGACGTCTATCTCGGAAATATGTCAATGTTCCATGCAGAATCCCCTCAACAAGTGCTATTAGTGTCAAACTCCTGTCCCCTCTGAGTACAAAGTTATTTACCTCAACAAGGTTCATTGTCATGATACCATACCTTGCTCCATGTGCGTCATGCAAGAGAGACCACTTGACGAGAGGCTATTTTTCTACCCACTGTTCAAAATTCCTTATCTGTGGTCCCTTCTTTCTCTTTGTTCCTGGTGGGTCAATTCGAGGCAAGTCACACAGCCCAACAGGCTATGAATCTTGCGTATGCGCTGCAGCGACCTGTGCCATAGCCATCCGTGTAGCTACTTCTTGAGCCTTTTTTCTCTCGTCCACTTGCTTGTTTGTGAATTCAGTTAGCTTATCCCACAAAAATTGATACTTCCTCTCCTGATTCTGATTACAGAGTTTTTTTAACAAATTCATCAGACCTTTACTCTTAAAGCATGAGTAAAAGTTAGCGCCGAGATGACACATGCGCCATCTTCTCTACATATCAGTCCATGGTGTTGGTTCGTCGGCGGCAGGTTGCTGCAATTCCTTGATAGCCTTGAGCATACCAGGATGTCTATCATGAAGAATGATGATGTTGACAATGGCGACAGAAATTCCTTGCGGAAATTCCTGTGTGTTGGGAACCCCAATAGGAGGGTTTGACGAGTGCAGCGGTAAGAATTTCTCTCAGTTAAGAACCAAGGTTATCAATCCAGTAGGAGAAGAGGATCTTCAGAAGGTTGATGCCACTAACGGTGGTGATGGCTCACCGGTGTCAGCAACAACGTGGAACCTGCACACAACACAACCAAAATACTTTGTCCCAACGGTACAATGATGTTGTCAATCTCACCGGTCTTGCTGAAAACAAAGATTAGATGTATAGTGTGGAAAATAATGTATACTTGCAGTAAGTAAAGAAAGCAGGAAATTGTAGTGGTTTGTTTAACAATGTAGGAAAATGGACCGGGGTTCATAGGTTCACTAGTGGTGTCTCTCCATAAAAGATAGCATGATGGGTGAACAAATTAAAGCTAGACAATTGACCAATAAAGATTGCACCGTAGTGCATATTCATGACATGATGACTACTTTGATATTTAGTGCGGGCATTACAACAATATACATAGACCGTAATCCAACTGCATCTATGACTAATAATCCACCCTCAGGTTATCATCCAAACCCCCTTAGGTATTATGTTGTAAACAACAGATAATCGCATTAAGCAATGTGTGTAAGGTAAGCAATGATTGTACACGCGAGCACTCACACCGCTATTTTCTCCCTAGTGGCAACAACACATCCTCCCCGTCACATTTCTGTCACTCGAGTACAGGCAAAAATGAGACATGAACCCACTATCAAGCATAAATACTCCCTCTTGGAGGCACTAGCAACTACTTGGCCAGAGCAACCACTAGCAACAGAAAGCATGCAAGATCACAAATAACATATGCAATAAAGACCATAATCATCTTGGATAAGTTCAATATTCATCGGATCCCAGCAAACACAACACATAGAATCACGTAAGAACAATCTCGATCATGTTAGGCAGCTCACGAGGTCTAAACATTGAGGCATAGGAGGAGAAGACAACCATCTAGCTACTGCTATGGACCCGTAGTCCAAGGATGAACTACTCACACATCACTCCGGAGGCAGGCATGGTGATGAAGAGGCCTCCGGTGATGATCTCATCTCCGGAAGGGTGCTGGGAGACGGCTTCAGAACCCCCCTGATCTAGGGTTGACGACGACGACTGCAGAACTTTTCGAGGATTTTTGATCGGGTATCTAGGGTTTTCCATCCGGGGGAATAAATAGGAGAAAGGGAAAAGGCGGTGGAGCCCTGGGGGCCCCACCCCTAGCGTGGCCAAGGGAGGGGGCGCCACCCCATGGTGTGGGTCCCCTGGTGCCCGTCTTTGACTCGTCTTCGGTCTTCTGGATGCTTCCGGGGAAAATAGGAACTTCGAGATTTGTGGGTCCAATTCCAAGAATATTTCCAGAACAACTTTTCTAAAATAAAAAACAGCAGAAAATAGGGAACTGGCACTTGGCATCTTGTTAATAGGTTAATCCTGAAAAAACGTGTAAAAATGACAAAAATAAGGGAGAAAACATGTATCAATTGGCATAATATTATCATGGAGCATCAGAAATTATAGATACGTTGGAGACGTATCAAATGCATATATTTGGTCTATCTTGCACAACTGCCATTTTCAAATGCCTGAAAACCATATGTCATAATTCTCACCCTCAACAAAGGCAAAAGCAATTGGTACGATCTGTTGATTCCCGTCCACACCTATTGCGGTCAGGATCTGCCTCTTATACTTCCCTATGAGGAATGTACCATCCACGCACATCACCAGACGACAGTGCTTAAAAGCTTCAATGCAGATAGCGAATGAGAAGAACAATCGATGAAATAGAGCAAAATGAGGAATTGTATTTAACTTCTGTAACAAGACATTGGCATATGTATCAGGATTCCTCTCCTTCAGTGTGCTAACAATACGGACAACATTATCATACGAGTCATAAAAAGTCCCAAACCTCTCCTCCAGAGTCCTCTGCTTAGCTCTTCATGCCTTACCGTACGTAATGTCGATACTCCATCTAGCCTTCACTGCTCTCTGGATGTGCTTTGCTACCATGTCCTTTTTCTCAACTATCTCACTGAACAAGAGACGAGCAATAAAAGTGGAAGTTAGGTTTGGATGATCACTCACCATGTTTGAAATTTCACATGTGTGCGGCACAATATCCGACACCTTCCACGCCACGCCATATTTCGGTACGTAAGCTTGCACCCTTGCAGGACAATCAATGTCAACACAACTCATAGTCAAATATTGTCTGTTCGATACGTCTGCGTGGGAAACCCTCTACGTCGACAATGCCAACTGAATCATAGCTTCCCTTACATGCAGCTTCTTGCTGTACTCAACCCTGATTTCAATATTATTCATGTGGTACTCCCAGGAAGATTCATGGTTATCGTACACGGTCGTGACGTTAGACTTCTCCTGATTCCAAGATTAAGGAATATGCACATCATCCCCATGATCACCATCGTTTTCATCAGAATCATCTTCCTCAGAATCAAGATCTTCTGCAAGTCCATCCTCGTCTTCCTCCAACATCACTCCCTTTATTGTTCCGCCGTACTCATCTCCATCGTCCTCTCCAATTTCAGCAACTCCGGTTGAATTACTACTTAATCCTGGTTTACGATGATCAGGAATGTCTGACACAGAGCCAAACAAATCAAAAATTTCTAGACCAGTTGAAGGAGTACTCTTACCATGTTGAAAACCACCGCCACTTTGTTCCAAAATATTCTGCTGCGGAACAAACAACAGTAGGACTCCTGGTTTACTCACTCGACGCTTGCATGATGCTAGCCAAGACACCCACCGATTTGTTCGATCCAGCGGCAACAACTCCCATAAAATATTTGTACGGGATTTGGTCCATAACGCATGAATAATAAGAGTGCACATATTTGGATCTAACCCAAAATTAACCGTAAAAGAATACTGTACATCGCTTATTTTCACTTTATCTCGCTCAGTCAACCGAATCTCCATATTTTGAAATTCACCCAGATCAACCCCCGAATCAGTTGCACGGACAGAACCGGCGCCATAGCACACAACAACACTGACCACTTCCATTACCTAAATAATTTTTTTTATATTATCAAATACTACACACCGAATATATATTATTATAACTTAGTAAAATGAACACCTAAAATATAACAAACACCTAAAATACGACTCCAACTGCATAATATAACGACAAAATATATCTATGCTAATATACAAAATGTATCTACGCTAATGTAAACCATATTAACATTTACCCTAAAAAAATCTCGTGATTAGGGTTTACCTTTGACCCGTGCGAAGCCCGTTGTACTGTCCGTCTTCAATCTTCCACCACCACTGCTGCTGCACCACACCAGCCCACACCACCTCTATCCACCATTGTTGGCCACCATTGCTCCACCTCCACACCCCAAACACCTCCACAACAAGTTATCCCATCATCAGATCGAGGATACCCTCACCCTCCTCTCTTCTTTTCCTAGCTTATAGTAATTTCTAACAATTTTTTGGGGCAGGATTGAAGGCTTGTTTGTCCAAACCAGCAAGAACAGAGAGGAAAAAGAGAGAGACTCGAGCGAGACATCGAGAGAAAGAAGAAGAGGCCGAGGGAGAGTGCTACGTGTCGGCACCTCATTTAGAACCTTTAGGCCCCGGCGCTGCCGAAAGCAGGTTTTGACACGGGCACCGCCGAAAGCCATGGCCCAAGCCTAACCACGCAGTAGTCTGCCCTCTCGTCCTGGCCCCACGAGAAAGAACATTTCGGCTGGGCCGGTGCCGAAATCATCTTCTTTCAGCTTTACCCATGACGACAACATGATAGTTTCCAAATTTCTTAAATTTGCGTGCTATTATTGAAATAAAGTTTTCTAAAAAATATTATTTTAAAAAAATTCGGCCAACACATGTGGACCTCGCGAGGAGATAATTGTGGTGACCCCTTGAAATAAAAGAAGGCCCTCCCAAAAAGAGAGTAAGAAGGACATACAAAAAAGTATAGGGGAAGTGAGTGAGCAAGAAAATCTCGAAAGCCTAGGTCAACGAGTTGAGTCCACCATTGTAACCCATTCACCGGTTATAATTTCAGATCAGACATGCAGGACGTAGTGATCCATCTCGTGATGGCTTAAACCTGGTTAAAAGTCGTGTTCGTGTGACATGTGAGGTTCTCTCTTCGCCAACTTAGATCCGGTGAAGCAGCGGTCTCCCCGCGCCCATCTGCCGAACAAATCGGGGAGTGGACATCGATATCTCCCGGTGTCCGTGTTTCGACACGCGACGTCTGGCGCGTTGACCTATGTTTTTCGTGATTTTCGTAGTCTATATCCTCGTTGGCGCAGAACAAAGGCCAGATTTGAAAATAGTTTTGCAGATGGGGCAACTATTAATTTTATCCAAGGGTCATTTTTTGGGGAAAAAAAAATACTTGCCGCATCCTTCGGTGGGAAACCGGCGACATCATCGCGCTCACCAAAAGGAGGAGACAAAACTCTGCTTTCCCAAGGCAAACCCAGCAGCCTTTTTTCCCACTCCACTCCGCACTTCGACCCCGGCGCCGATCGATGGCAGCCGACACCGCCGCCGCCGCAGAGGCGCCCGACAGAGAACAGCCTCCACCGCCGAGGCCGCTCTCTCTCGTCTCCGCCCTCCCCTTCTGGTTCTACCTCACCGCTGCGGTCTCTCTCCTCGCGCTCCTTCTTCCCCACCTCCTCTCTCCTCATGCCTCCCCTCCCCTCCATCCCTTTCTCCGCCGCCACCTCTCCGACGGCCGCCTCCTTAAGCTCCACCCGCGCCCCGATCTCTTTGCCTTCACCTCCCGCCCCGCCGCCCACTCCGCGCACCACCACCCCGTGCTCATCCTCCCGGGCCTCACTGCCGGATCCTTCTCCTTCCGCCGCCTCCTCTCATCCCTCTCGACCCAGGGCCTCGTCGCAGTCGCCATCGACCTCCCCGGACAGGGCCTCTCGCCGCCTCCTGCCGCCCCTCCTCGCCGCACGAACCCTCTCCGGGAGATCATGGACCGCGGCATCTTCCACGCCTTTGAGCACCTCGTCGAGACCGGCGAGGTGCCGTTCCAGGAAGCCGCCCCTGAGCTGTCCCACTCCTTTTACGCGCCCACCGAGGCGGCCGCGGCTGTGGCCCGCGCCGTGGACGCGCTCGGCCTCGTGCCTGTTCACCTCGTGCTCCACGACTCTGCCCTCGCTGCCGGGGCCGCCTTCGTCTCGGCCAACCCGGCGGCCGTGCAGAGTGTCACTCTGATCGACACCACTGCCACTTTACCGGCCTTCCCGGCGGCGGTTCTCGGCGTGCCGGTGCTGGGGAGACTGGTGCTGTGGGTGCCGGCATTGTTCAAGGGACTGATGCGTCTGTGCTGCGCACGGGGGATGAACGCAGAAGAGGCCGACGCACACAGAGCAGCGATGCAGGGCGAGGGGAAGAGGGATGCAGTCTTTGAGGCTTGGAAGGCTATGAATCAGAGCTTTGACCTCAGGGAGTGGAGGAGCTCTTCAGAAGAGGTGAAGAGGTTGCCCATGATGATTCTCTGGTCCGGTTCTTGGTCCGATAAGTGGATCGATGAGGGGAAGAAAGTGTCCACCGCATTGCCGGACACCAAATTCGTCTACCATTATGGCGGTCGATGGCCTCAGGTCAGCATGATTGTCTATACATGTTTATCAATTTCACGTTTAGGGAGTATACGGATTACTCATGGACTGGTTGGCCTTCTGTCGCTTCATTTTAGTAACCACTACTCTGCATCATTGTTGCAACAAGGTTAGGGTCTTTTTGGTTGAAAGGAATTTCATTGGATTTTCAGAGGATCCTAGTATTTCTTAGGAATTTTAGGTACAAGGCTTTTTTTGGTTTGTAGGATTCTAAACCATAGGTATTTTTCCTATTTCCATTTTGCATTAATTTCATAGGAAAATTTTCCTTGAGACCGACCTCATTGAAAAATTCTTTACTTCTATAACAATTAATCCTTCAGCCAAATTCTTGCGATTTTCCTGTGTTGCAACCAAACAAATTCTACTACATATTCGGATATTCCTATGTTTACAATGCCTGTAGGATTTAACATGGCATGACATCTGAATCCTATGTTTTTCCTGTTCCTACATTTAGAATCCTGCAAACCAAATATGCCCTAATAATTGTTGAAATAGGGTTGAATAGAATTAGGACTTGCTCAAAGTGAGGCTTCTAGAAACTGAAGAATGGGATGCCAGTCAAACTGCCAAACAATAGGAGCATGTCCAATTTGCAATACAGCACTTTTCATACTGTGTAACAGGCTAGTATACTGACCTAATCTAGCTTGCCGTGAATTGACCATGAAATTTCTTGACAAATATTTACACTAGTGTTGTTATCATGCTTGCAATTAGCAAGGGATGCAAATCATTTCAAGAAAGGAGCTAGTAGTCAATCTCAGCCCTGGATTTTATAGGGAACCAGCTAAACTTTTCTTTTTGAAAAGGGGGAAAACGCCCTTGCCTCTGCATCAAAGCGATGCATATAGCATTTATTAATTTATTATCGCAGAGTATGCCCAACTAATAAAGTTCCCTTAAGACTGATATATCAATGTATGCAATCTTCTCTTTCTCCTTTGCAAAAGGGATGCTTAACTAGGCTGTGTTGCCATCATCGTGGATGTGGAGTGCGTTCTATGCTCGTGTCTGCGAATTGTAGTTGTTATGCTCTATTGTGTTGTTATACGGGGTTGTGTTTGCTCTCTTGAGCATGTAAATTTCTTCTTATCTATCAATGCAACGAAACGCAAAGCTTTTGCGTTTTCGCGGGAAAAAAAATTGACCATGAAATTTCTTGGCAAAATATTTACACTAGTGTTGTTATCATGCTTGCAATCAGCAAAGGATGCAAATCATTTCAAGAAAGGAGCTAGTAGTCAATCTCAGCCCTGGATTTTGTAGGGAAACAGCTAATTTTTTTTTTGGAAAGGGGGGAAACACCCTCGCCTCTGCATCAAAGCGATGCATATAGCCTTTATATTAATTTATTATCGCAGAGTATGCCCAACTAATAAACTTCCCTTGAGACTGATATATCAATGTATGCAATCTTCTCTTTCTCCTTTGCAAAAGGACTGCTTAACTAGGTTGTGTTGCCATCATTGTGGTGCTATGTTTAATCGGGCTTTGGTGTGTGAAGTTCTATTATAGCTAAGTGAGAAGCTGAGATTATGATTGATTTTTTCCCTAATTTGTAATATCAGGTAGATGCATGTGAGGAAATCTCAAAGCTGATATCAGAGTTTGTGGCCTTGTTACCAACAACTGGGATAGAGCACGGGGCTCAGAATATGGAACAATCATCTGGCGAATCAACAGAAGCTCACAGCGACCGTCCAGCTTCATGAAAACCATAACTATCAGATTCATGGTTAGAAATGCCTTGCAAGTGAATTCACATGGCTCGACCAAGTGTTACTCTTCTGCCTTGGACAAGGCAGGGGGTGATGATCACCTGTTTACAGTCGTGTATGATATCATCTTCCCGTGAAAGTTAGAACACGTTCAGTTCACCCGTGCGTCCTGCTTCGTCTATCTTTCAGGTGGTACGGTCAAAATGTAAAGCACTGCACTAACTACTGCATTGTAAACCCAGATAAGTTCAATTGTACTTCCTCCGTCCACTTTTATAAGGCACACTTCTTACTATTGAAATGCTAAGAAGTGAGTCTTATAAAAGTGGACGGAGGGAGTACTTGGAATCTGCCATTTGATGTAACATGCAGCGTACACTGTATTTTTTCCAGAGTGATTTCCATATTTTGCCTTTCTTGTTTTGCATTCGTGACATCAATTACCCAATTCAACGAGAATTGCTCCTGTTTTATTTACCCCATTTAAGTTTATCTGGCGGAGAGAGACAAGGGCCACGGCCACCGCGCGCGTCAAGCTGCAGCGTGCACGGGTGAGCGCATCGAGGGCAGCACTCCAGACGGCGACATGGTCGATGTCTCAAGCGCAGTACTGTACATGGTAGGAACATGGCCAAGTGCACCGAACGTCGAGTGGCCTGGGCGGTGCGGCTATATCTATGCCATCCCGCCCTGTTCGACTATATCAGCTAGAGACCTGCTGGAGCCTAACTAGCTCCCCCGTACGCAGGCACACACACGCGGATAAAGGCATACGGCAGCTCACTGTAGTCCCTTGGTGACAGCAGCTTCTCACAAGGGTGGCGACATGGATGACGCCGACCTGCGCTGGACGACGACACCCAAGACCCAATAAATTCTAATTCAGCCTCGTGCCACTACCGGGGTCGCCGATGCAGCACGCCAGAGGCCACCTCTGTCGCTCCAACCCCGTCGAACCTGCGCAAGAACACGGCACCTCCCCAGCATGTGCAGGACGAACCAGACGGTGAGCAGAGAAAGGGCCGAACCCAGAATTACCCATGGACCTGAAACACGAGGTGCGGGACAAACCTAACCCTGCTAGTTGTTTGGTAGGTTTGATGGTCCAGCATAAGGTCCGAACCGGACCGGACCTAGCCCATCATGACACTCCAGCGCCCGTACTACCGCTCCGGCACTCTAGCGCTCTAGCACTTGACAGCCGCCCGTGGTCGTTCGACAAAGGCTCGGAGGCACCGGGGTCCATCCCAGCGCGGCCGCGGCGTCGTGGTCGCACGCACGCCGCGCCCCTGGCTCGAACGTGCGCGCCGACCCGTTCGGGGTGCCGCCCAAGGGCACGCTGCCGCTGCGCTACGTGGCGCCCTCGTCCGTCGCCGTGCCGCTCGACGGCGCCGGGCTCGCCACCATGGAGGCCGCGTTGAACCGCGGCGTGGTGCCGTTCCGGGTGGAAGGCGAGGCGAAAACGCGACGGCGCCGGGCGCGCCGCCATGGAGGCCGCGCTGAACCGCAGTGTGGTGCCGTTCCGGGTGGAAGGCGAGGCGAAAACGCGTCGCTCTGCTCTTCGCGCGCCCCGACACAAGGAGCCCGACGGCAGCAGCAGCTGGAGAACGCCCTGCTTCCGCCGCGCCCGCCCCAAGCGCCGTCCTGCTTCCTCATGCTCATCAAGGGCGCCGCCTCATGCTCAACCGCGTGGGCACGGAGCGGCGGGTCGTGGCTCGAGGCCGTGGCGCGCGGCATCCTTCCCGACACTACGCCGTCGAGGTGCGGGCTGGGTTTGGTCACTCCGTGCGGCCGCCGTGAAAGTTGGATACGGCGGTGGTGCTCTGCTCTTGACAACTCGTGAAAATAATGGAGGAGAGAGAAGCAGTGGACGGTAGGGGAGAGGAAAGTGGTGAGACCAAGCACTAGCTGGACAGACACATCCCGTGTGTTGCTCATTTCTGAACCAAATTTACTCTAGATTTGAGCAGGACAAAAAAAAAATAGACCGAGGCCAGAGGTGAGCAGCCCCGTATGGGCCTTCTTTTAGCCCGGCCTGCTCGGCAATTGAGCAGCCCTGTAGGAGATGTCCTTAGTGTGCAATTGACGCCTACATTCGACCAAAGTATATCTCCGCTACGCATCTCATGCTGCATTGTGCTATAACAGTTAACATATTTGTACCTAGGGTATCTACCAATACACCGTCTCTTAGCACGTTATTATATGTCTGTAAATTAATAATTTTACTTTTTTTCTATAGCGACGAGCGAAGCGTTATGAGAAGGCGAAAAATAGAGCCGGTTGCTGGGTATAAGGGATTGTCATGTCACCTTTAGTCGGCTTGTAGCCAACATGTATAATAGCTCACTATATAATTAACTATTTTACAACATATGGCTCACCTTACACTCTCGTAAAGTGTTTATGAGCACGTGCTGGCTACTAAACTGTAGCCCGTTTTCTCATCGCAACTAAGCGTAAATATATTATTCAAATGTTTATAACCCACTTACGTGGTCTTATTGTACTTGGCGTAAGATATAACCCGGTGTCTCTTTTCATTAACTATAGAGATAATTTCTTATTTGGCTTGGGCTGAAGTTTGTCTTCCTTTTTCGGTCTTGGTAATTTTTTTCGTCCTTTCATGACACATAAAGTTTGATTAGTTCCTTATTTGATACCTCTAGTACTATGTGAAATATGTGATGAAACGACACTTAAAACGTTGTAATATACTAATTGGTTATTTAAAAAAAAGTGAAAGATGAAAATGTACGTTCTAGACTTAAACGGATACAAAAAGGACAGCGAATAGCAAAAGTTGCTCGTGCTGCCGGGCGAGAAGTATGCACAAGTAACAGCTAGAATCGCAACATGCAAGATCGATTAGCTCCTAGTACAAGAAATAGAGCACGCACTAGTAGCTGGTTGATTTTTTAGGGGGCGGGAGGGGGGGGGGGGGGGCGGTGGTAGTCGTAGGTCATCCAACGGCCGTAAATCAGCAAAACACATTTTTGTATCTTAGCCCCCTATTTTTTGGATATAAAATTTGCATTCCATTGCAGCCCCACTTAAACGAAGAGGTATATTGCGTTGTCCCTGGTCATCTCGATAATTACAGCAAAACTGCCACTGCGAAGATTTCACCAGAGTATCGCAAAAAATTCACAGGTATCGCAAAACAAAATTCGGTCCCCTGTAAAAAAAATTATTGCAACAAATTGTTCCATTTTTTAAAGTAATGCTACAAAATAATGTTAAACAATATATTTATTATGTTGCAACAAAAAATTTAAACAATTCAATAAACACCACAACGTATTACAACAAAAAACATGTGTTTTGCAATTTAACAACTGGGGTAGTTGTTTGCAACAAAAATGATAAAATATTTTAAAAAAATCACAATCTATTGCAACAAAAAAAAATTACATAAATTAAAAAGTTGGTAGACAACTAAATGATTTGCTGCCGATTCAGTTGTAACAAAAATCATCACCTATTGCAACAAAAATGAAAATGGCAGCAACAAAAAAAAATCACGTGTTTACAACATGTGAAGGAGCACATAAAACACATTATTCCAAATGAGTTCTAAACAAACATATGAATTTTCTAGAAAAATCATCCAGAAAACATTGCAACATATCGCGTGTCCTTTCTCAACAAAATACGTGCGAAGCTGTTACAGATTTCAAAGACGTACGCAACGTTGATCGAAATGGCAAAAAACTTAGCGTACATATGACTAGACGTATTTATTATGATTTTCTGTTTGAGGGAAATCTGCTAATTTGATTGCATAAGAATATTCAAGGGTACAATATTGGCATCATAGGGTGTTCCAGGCCACACGTGGCGACCCATCCCTAATAAAACCAAAAACTTAGCTAGATCATGAGCTTATACATTACTAGTTCTAGGTTCAAAAGTAATGGAACAACTATTAAAACTTGACGATCGACTAACTATTTCCTTAACTATCTAATTATAGTTGCCTTGGTTCCTTCTTTGATGTCTTCAACAACTACCTTGCAATCAGAGGCCACCAGGATCTTTCCTGCGTATAGGTCATTGGCTAGACTCGAAGCTTCACGGCAAGCTAAAATCTCCACCGTAGGTGCATCCAGTGGCGGCTCCAGGAATTTTCAACCGGGTATTCATTTTTTCAAGATCGTAGTTGTTTTTCGAAAATTCCAATGTTTTGTGAAAATCAACACCGTTTTTGTAAAAATCATGGGTATTCATTTGAATACCCAGGAACATCTAGCGTCGCCCCTGGGTGCATCCAGGATCCCTTCAAACTCCATTGACGAAGCTCCAAGATAATTACCACTAGAATCCCTGCAAACCGCACTAGGAGGTGACCGAGGTCCATGGTTCTGAAAAGCAGCTTCGACATTTATCTTCATGTGATCAACCGGAGGTGGGATCCAAGAACTCTGCCGTGATCTTGGTCCAGCCCGAGAGACACTACAGCGTTGTTTCCTGGCCACCACATCCCTATTGAGCACCTTCATCTCCTCTAGATAGGATAGAATAAACCGTGGGTTGATATTGGACTATGAAACACTTCCTCGTGAATAGCTTTCCGCCTAGCTGACCAAATAGCCCAAAGGGTGACTACTAGCTTAGTGAAATCAGACTATGAAAGAATATCATTCATGGAGAACAGCCAGCCCTTTGCATTCGGATCTTGGTTTGAGCATAGATGTTCAGTGAGGTCCTCATTCGACAGGGCCCAAACACAGCGAGCCATCCTAGAATCAATGAAAGAATGACGCAAAGAGTTCTGTAAACCACAGATGGAACATATGCAGTTTGCAGACATTTTTTGACGATGTAAAAGGTCAGCAGATGGAAGTGATTGGCGGGCTAGTCTCCACACAAACACTTTTAGCTTAGAAGGGATTTTCAAACTCCACAATGATGACCAAGACTTTCTCTCAGAATCCCTATCAGATGATCTTGTGTCTTCATCTAACCAGCCCTCTCTATTTTTCTTAGTAATAGTCAACATCCTGTAAGCCGACCAAATTTCCCTATCCTCTCGTAGTGCCATGCCCACATATCTTGCATTGGAGCGGTGCATAAAGTAATGGACATAATAACTTCACCATCCATGGGGAGGAAGACCTCTCTCACCTGATCGGATTTCCAACTTATGTTAGACGAGTTAATAAACTCAGATACGAGACTCGGAGAATCATTGATCAGGGAAGCCAAAGGGCGTAACATAGCATCCCGAGGCAACCAGTTGCGCTCCCATATAATAATAATGTGTCCTTCTCCAACCCTAAAAATTATACCCTCTAGAAGCACATCTCTCTCCTCTATGATAGACCTTCAAACCTGAAAGGGGTGGGTACTAATAGAAGCATCAACTATTGTTCCATCCGGGAAATAAACAGCTTTCAAAATCCTTGCACTAAGAGTGTTTGGTGTTTGAAGAATTCTCCAAGATTGTTTCGCCAAAAGAGCCAAATTGAAGAGCTCTAAATCCCTGAAACCAAGACCCTCCCAAACATTTTGGCGATGTAAATACCTCCCATGAAACCCAACGTGGTTTCCTCTTACCGTCTTTACTACCCCACCAAAATTTGCGAATGACAGTGTTGATATGCTCACGGAGTCCTTGAGGTAGCTTAAAACTGCCCATGGAAAATACTCGAATGGATTGTGATGACCCACAAGTATAGGGGGTGTATCGTAATACTTTCGATAAATAAGAGCGTAGAACCCAACGATAAGTAGAAGGTGTTGACAAGCAGATTGGATAGATGGTTCACTTTAAACACTAGTAAACGGGTTTTTGGTTGTTTTGGATATAGCAGATAAATAAAGTGCGAGTAAATAAAGTGCAATAAATAATATTGCATCAAGTGGTCCAATCCTTTTGAGAGCAAAGGACAAGCCGATTGTGTTATTTATGACTACCAAACGTTCTCGAGGACGCATAGGAATTTCGTCAAGTGCTTTCGCTTCGTTACGGTTGATTACTATCCATTAGTTTGTGAAGTGTTGTGTGGGTGAACCTATGCTAATGCACCGCCCAACTAGGACTAATACATACTTGTGATTATACCCCTTGCAAGCATCCGCAAATACAATAAAGTAATTAAGATAAATCTAACCACAACCTTAAACCGTGATTCTACGTTCCCTCGTGCATTGGTTTCCTAACGGGGGTTTAGGTTTCTGTCGCTCCGACAACCCCACAATTAGTAGCCAAATACACAATGCATCCTCCTAGGCCCATAAAGGTGAAGTATCATGTAGTCGACGTTCACATGACACCACTAGAAGAATAGCACCACAACTTAAATACCGAACAACTAGATATTACTTCAACATAACTTGACTACTAACATCATGACTTCTCCCATGTCCTCAAGAACTAAACGAACTACTCACAAGACATCATATGGATCATAATCAGAGGTGATATAATGGGTGATAACAATCTGGTCATAAAGTGCTAACACCGATAAATCTCACAAGCATCAACTACTAACAAGTAATCCACACCGGGAGAGAGATCTACTGTAAAACAACGATAGAGGCCCCTAATTGTTACAGCAGGATGACGGTGGATGATGAGGGTGATGGTGTTGGTGATGAGGATGATGATGACGATTATCCAGATGAAGCCTTGAGTGATGACGGTGACGATGGCGATGATTTCCCCTCTCCGGGGAGGAATTTCCCCTGCAGATTTGTCCCTGCTAGAGAGCTTTTCTCTCGGGTGTTTTCCACCCCGGGGTGGCAGCGGAATAATTCTTCAGTGATGGTCTGGGGCTTAGGGTTTACTAGGGGTCAATTACGCGAAAGACCTCGACCAGAGGTGGGCCAGGGTGGCCACACCACCTGGCGGCGCGGCCAATGGGCGCCACCCCATGGTGTGGGCCCCTGGTGGCCCCCCTCTGGCTCCCCTTCTAGCTAGAGTCTTCCTCTAAACTTTTAAGACACCTCCGGTGGCCCCCTTATTTTTCTGAACTTCTGAAATATGGTATCTCGATGGTGCTTTTTTCATCAGATTCTGGTCCCGGTGTTTATTCTCCAAAAATTATGAAACATGCAAAATAAGATAAAATAACATAAGTAATGCATCATAACATGAAATATATCGATGAATAACCAAAAATAACAATATAAAACAGTGACGCAAAATGGACGTATCAACTCCCCCAAGCTTAGACCCCGCTTGTCCCCAAGCGAAACTGAACTCAGTAAACATGACCATAGGTTTATGGAGTGAGGTGTCGATAAATGAAATACGGACAAGAGGCATCACATCTAAAAATAACAAGTCAGTTTAGATAGCAACTTCCTCTCATATAATCAAACTTGAAACAAGCAGAGGAAAATAATGGTGAAAAAAGTAAATCAAAATTGGTAAAGGCAAACTTCGTTCTTGGTCAGAGAACAATTAACAGTGTACTCATCTTTCGATCAGAGTCTTTATATTATAGCTATATTAGAGTTTATCATGCTGAAGTATAACAGTCTCTTTGCAAACATTGGTAACTTTGCAAGTGGTATTCAAACAGATAAAAGAATTTGTAGAAACAAGGAATAATAATAAACATGATTGAGTAAATTAACATGGAGTCGGATGAATCACAACAATTCAAATGCTTGCTTAAGACAGGAAGAAATGGGTTTACTGACTCAACATAAATGTAAAAGATAGGCCCTTTGCATAGGGAAGCATGGAGCACTCATGTGCTAGATCTTTTATTTTAATAAACAGATGCATAAAATGCATGACACTCCTCCCATCCATCTTACACAAACCATGGCTAACTGAATCCTCAGTGCCTGCCAACAAT
This sequence comes from Alopecurus myosuroides, assembly GCA_028641055.1. NCBI lineage: Eukaryota > Viridiplantae > Streptophyta > Magnoliopsida > Poales > Poaceae > Alopecurus > Alopecurus myosuroides. The sequence continues at coordinate 190,710,105 of CM054058.1, forward strand.
CACAAACCATGGAGGAATGTCTAATTTTGAGAGGTGTATGCTAGTGTCAACGAATGGTAAACAGAAAATACAGTACGTCACAAGCCAACTAGACTTCACAAGAGCGGCTCCCATATGAAGGACGCAACTAGTGTAGAAGGACATCCCTCATTATTTTTTGTTTACACGATTATGCTTTGACTGATAAATCAGGGAAAAAATAGTGAAGAGAATTTGTGTATTAGTTTGGGGTTGGGCCCCGCTGCTAGCTCTTATAGCACTTGGATAAGCGAATGAAGCCACTAGTCCAGGTGTGTGAAATCCAATCAACAAGTTAGATAAAGATTCTCTATTTACGTCCTCATGAGCAAAAAATGGAACACAAAGCAGGAGTAATTTTGAAGGTTTTAAAGGTAGCATATGAGCAATTTACTTGGAGTGGCAGTTAAATACCACGTGTAGGTAGGTATGGTGGACACAAATGGCAAGGTTATGGGGCTCAAGGTTTGGATTGCACGAGAAGCATTCCTTCTCAATACACGTTTTTGGCTAGCAAGCATAAGAATTGAACTAAAACAAACAAAAACATATATGATAAAGCCAATCATGCAATATTCCTTGAAGGTGCAAAGGAACTTATTTGAGAATACTAAGCTTATGAGCTAACAAAGAATAAAGATCATGGAATAATATATCTACATGCAACTCCCTCTTTTCTACTTAAGTCTCACGTATTGTTGCTAATGACCAATGCTAAGTTTGCCAAAAACAACTAGATTACCTTGAAGCTCCAACATTGATACCAATACTAATAACAAGATCAATCACATAACAAAAATTGCATACTAAAATAAAGTAGAACAAGTAGATGATGAAACTTCTCATTAATATGTCATTACATCAACTCAAACCAAGGGATACAACAATAACCAACTAAGGAGCGACACTTCCATACTGCAAACCATACTATATGATTTTTTCTATACTCATGATATGACTCTATGTAAAAAGGAATGAAAGATAAAGGTGATACCGCGACACTCCCCCAAGCTTGGAACAAGCCAAGGGGATGCCAATACCAATGACGAATCAATTCTTCGGTGGTGGTGGTGGTAAATCCTTCTCACTGAGCTTATCAATTGATTTCTTCAGTTATTCAATTCTATATATAAGTAGACGTATCATATCAGTGTTGTACTCAATACGGTTTGCATGCTTGTCAATCGGTGCACTCCAGCCATCTGGATTTTCGTCCCACACTTCCTTAGGTTGAGATCTTTCTATATCTGCATGGTTAGAATGATATATATCCCAACAGGAAGGCAACCTGGACTCGGGTACGCTCATATATTGATATTCATGAATTAAAGTGTGGAAAGGTCTCTTAATACTTTAAAGTGGCATATCCGGGGATAGAAAATGACGTCGAGCCAGCCATCCAGTGTTAGTCCTTGCTGTGGGCTTGGAAGGGTTTTCAACCACTCCAATGCTTGCGATGGTGACGTGTGGACGTACTTGAGGGTTTTCTTCTATATCTCCTTCACCTCCACTTTCAATCTACTTCTTCGGCTCCTGATCTTGGAGATCTTCTTCCTTCGGTCCCATCCACTACTTGTTGTTGGTGGAGACCATGGCGCTTATAAAACCGAAAACAGACCCTGGCAGAAACAACACGAAGCAGAAACACGGCGAGAAAACGATATACGGACCTCAGGGGATCCGGGGGATTATATAGCAAAAATATACGTAACGAAAGGAAAGTCTAGGTCGAAAACGAGTCAGAGAGGGGCTCCGGGGCGCCCACACCATAGGCTGGCGTGGCCATAGGTGGGCCCGCGCCACCTGGTGGTGTGGTGCCTCCGGGCACCTTCTCTAACTCCTCTTCGGCTCGATATTTTTTATATTTTCCAAAAATCAATAATCAATAACTGAAAAGGTATTTCGCGAACTTTATCTTAACAGAATTGTTACCTATCCAAAACCGACTTTGCAGATTCTGGAATCTTCCCTCCGATAAATTTCTCCGGACTCATTACTTGAATAACATCGACATCTTCATCATAGGAATCCCCATAAATATAATGTTTGAGTCTTTTTCCATTTACCACTTGTGTAGTGTTATCCTTGAGGTAAGCAATTTTAATTGCCCCTGAACGATACACTTCTTCAACAATATAAGGTTCTTCCCATCGGGAGAGTAATTTTCCTGCAAAAAATCTGAGACGAGACCGATACAATAGAACTTTCTCACCAACATGAAACTCTCTTTTAAGGATTATTTTATCATGCCATTGTTTAACTTTTTCTTTAAACAGCTTGGCATTTTCATAAGCTTCACCTCTCCATTCATCTAAATGATTCAGATCAAGCATTCTTTTCTTACCAGCAAGTTTAAAATCTTTATTTAATTCTTTCACTGCCCAATAAGCTTTGTGTTCTAATTCTAAAGGCAAGTGAAAAGATTTTCCATAAACCAATTTATAAGGAGACATACCCATAGGATTTTTAAAAGCAGTTCTATAAGCCCATAAAGCATCATTCAACTTATCAGACCAATTCTTCCTAGATTTATTAACAGTCTTTTCCAAGATAGACTTAATTTCTCTATTTGATAATTCTACTTGCCCACTGGTTTGAGGGTGATAAGATAAGGCAATTCTATGATTAACATCATATTTAGCAAGGGTTTTCTAAAACCACCATGAATAAAATGAGAACCTCCATCCGTCATAGGATATCTAGGCTCACCAAACCTAGGGAAAATAACATCTTTAAGCATTTTTGTCGAGGTTTCTCCATCAGCACTTTTAGTAGGTATAGCTTCTACCCATTTAGTAACATAATCAACAACAAAAAATATATGAGTATAGAAATTTGAAGGAGGAAAAGGACCCATAAAGTCAAATCCCCAACAATCAAAAAGGTTCAATAGCAAGAGAATAACTCATAGGCATTTCATTACGTCTAGAAATATTTCCTACTCTTTGACATTCATCACAAGATAAAATAAATTTACGGGCATATTTAAAGAGGGTAGGCCAATAAAAATATGATTGTAGAACCTTATGTGCGGTTCTATATCCAGTGTGATGTCCTCCATAAGCACTACTATGGCACTTCTTAAAACTTTCACGTTGTTCATGATCTGGAACACATCTTCTTATAATACCATCTACTCCTTCTTTATATAAATGTGGGTCGTCCCAAAAATAATGCCTCAAATCATAGAAAAAATTTCTTCTTTGTTGAGCCGTAAATGTTGGAGGCAAATACTTTGAAATAATAAAGTTAGCGTAATCACCATACCATGGACTATCTTGGGGTTTTACCTTTATTGCAGCCAATTTTTCATTTGGAAAACTATCATTAACACGAATAGGATCAAAAGTAATGTTTTTCAATCTAGACAAGTTATTAGCAATAGGATTTTCAGCACCCTTCCTATCCACAATATGCAAATCAAATTCTTGTAAAAGCAATACCCATCTAATAATCCTAGGCTTAGCATCTTTCTTTTCCATAAGGTATCTAGTAGCAGCATGATCAGTATGAATAGTAACCTTTGAGTCAACAATATAAGGCCTAAACTTATCACATGCAAAAACTACAACTAAGAACTATTTTTCAGTAGTAGCATAATTCTTTCGAGGAGCATCAAGAGTCTTACTAACATAATGAATAACATTCAACGTCTTATCTATGCGTTGTCCAAGAACAACACCTACAGCAAAATCACTAGCATCACACATACTTTCAAAAGGTAAATTCCAGTCAGGCGGTTGCACAATAGGAGCAGTAGTTAAAGCCTTCTTTAAAGTTTCAAAAGCTTCCTTACAATCATCATCAAAAACAAATGGTACATATTTTTGAAGAAGATTAGTAAGAGGCGTTCCTATAAAACCAGCATGACCAAGAATACTACGAATACCTTTAACATCCCTGGGAGAGGGCGTTTTCTCTATGGCTTCTACTTTAGCTCTATCAACTTCAATACCTCTTTCAGAAATTTTATGTCCAAGAGCAATTCCTTCATTAACCATAAAGTAGCATTTCTCCCAATTAAGAACAAGATTAGTTTCCTCACATCTGTGCAAAACTTTATCAAGGTTGTGCAAATAATTATCAAAAGAAGTTCCATAGACGGAGAAATCGTCCACAAATACTTCCACAATTTCTTCACAAAAACCATGAAAAATAGCACACATGCATCTTTGAAAAGTAGCAGGAGCATTACACAAACCAAAAGTCATACGTCTATAAGCATAAGTACCATGAGGACAAGGAAAGGTTATTTTCTCTTGATCTTGTTTCCTAACAGCAATTTGAGAAAATCCAGAATAACCATCAAGAAAGCAAAAATGTGTTTTCTTAGACAACCTCTCTAGCATTTGATTAATAAAGGGTAAAGGATAATGATCTTTCTTAGTAACTTTATTAACCTTTCTAAAATCAATGCACATTCTATAACCAACTACTACTCTTTGTGGAATGAGCTCATTGTTTTCATTAGGTACAACAGTCATTCCTCTTTTCTTAGGGACACACTGCACATGACTCACCCATCTACTATCAGAAATAGGAAAAATAATACCAACATCAAGAAGTTTTAATACCTCATTTATTACCACTTCCTTCATCTTGGGAATTAAACGGCGTTGATGTTCAACTACTGGCTTTGCATCAGGTTCAATATTAATAGCATGCTGACATATAGTAGGAGAAATCCCCTTCAAATCATCAAGAGTATATCCAATAGCTCCACGGTGTTTCTTCAGAAATCCCAATAATCTTTACTCTTCTTCACCTGAAATTTTAGCACTAATAATAACAGGATATGTTTTCTTATCATCAATTTAAGAATATTTAAGATCATCAGGCAAAGGTTTTAAATCAAAGACATGATCCTCCTTGGGTTGTAATGTTGTACCCAAGTCTTCCACGGGAAAATTATGTTTCAGTATCACTGGTTGACGAAGAATAATATCGTCAATCTCATTTCTCTCTTCCATAAATACCTCACTCTTGTGGTCCTCCATATATTGCTGCAAAGCATTGTTAGGATCAAGAGCAATATAAGCAAGTTGTTCAACTTTAAAATTCTCACCAGGCAACTTCGATTCATAAGGTGCTCTAGCAAATTTGGAGAAATTGAACTCATAAGATTTTCCATCAAATTTACTCAAAATCTTCTCTATTTTACAATCTATAATAGCACCACAAGTGTTCAAGAAAGGCCTACCAAAAATAATAGGACAAGTCTTACTAGCATACCTACCAAGTACTAGAAAATCAGTGGGATATTTAGTTTCACCACATAAAACTTCCACATCTATAACAATAACTTTCGTGGTGTTGTCACGACAAGTGTCCTCAGATGAGAACTAGATTGTGAGGCCATTGCTACTGAGCAAGACTTCGAAAGGGTTAAGGAGGAAACGAGAGACGCGAGCTTAAACAGGTTCGGACCCTCGATTGAGGGTAAAACCTACTGCTGCCTTCTTACTATTGGGGAACAAGGTCTCGATTACAAAGGGCGATTCTGGCTCTCGATGTCTCGATCTACCTTTCTATTGACTTAGAACTTGTCTTTCTACGTCCTGGGGTCTCGCCTTATATAGTGGTCGAGTCCCTCGAGTTACAAAGGGTCCGGGTTATACCCGGCGTCGGAGTTCTATTTACATCCGGTTCTGGGTCGTCTCGTTCTGGTTCTCCTTGTGACCTGGTCGTCCCCGTCCGGCCTTGGGCCGATCTCTAGGCCTTGGGCCCTTACGCCTCCCATATTGGACCATGGGCCGGTTCCTCTGTCTTCTCCGGGTCACGCACATGGTAACCCGGGTCTTCTTTCTGCCGAGTGACCATCACGATCCGGTTCTCCTTGCTATAAACCGGACCAGTCACTCTGAGCCTGATCAAGTGGATTCCGGTTTATATGGGCGGTTGGTGAGGCTCCCCCTCACCTATTCCCCCAACATTAGCCCCTAGGTTAACGTGGACACTTAAGCCGAAACTTACGATGTTCACGTTAAGAATTTGGAGCACAAGCCAGGCGAAAACTATTTGCTTTAATAGGATAACCTTCATAAATATCTATATGGATTTCTCGGGTTTAGTTCTTTATCTTCATGATCATATCCTTCCGTTTCTTGGAAAGATAACTCCGCGTCTTTATCTCCCAGATCTCCGGAACCAGAAAACATCTCAATCTAACCCGGATTTTTCTCCATGTAATTAATGTATTGTTGTCAGAAAATCTTCTCCTGTAGATCCAATATTTTCATGTACTTTTTTGGAAAAAAGATTGATCCTGAGGGTCCTTTCCGCAATATTTAAGATTAACCCAAGGCTTTAGGCCTTCGCCTATAAATAGCCTCCCAGTACGACCTATGCTCATTCACACCCTGCGTCCTCTACTTCGTCTTCCTCCTCTAGAAATATATCAAGAGCTCCACCAGCGTCCATCACAAGATGGTGAAGGAGAAGAGCCTGGCAACCAAGACTGGAGGAAACGGAAAAAAAAATCGGAGGTGCTTCCGGCTCTGGAGCGTCTGTGTCTGGGAGAGGAAAATGCAGGTTAACTGGTGTAAGTCGGAGATGACCCAAGGCCGGCTTACGGAGATGGAGGACTCCGGGTTATTTCCCAAGAACCTGTCTTGGCGTGCCCCTGGGAATGAGATCCGGCCTGAACCTGGGCCGGACGAGGTAATAATTTTCGAAGCCCATATCCTTCAAGATATAGAGAAAACCTGGACCGGATTTTAGACTACTATGGACTTCACCTTCAAGATCTTCCTCCCAATTCCATACTCGATGTTAGTAACTTTGTTGTTCTCTGTGAAGATTACCTCCTGATAGAACCTAACCTAGATCTTTTTCTCGAGTACTTCTATTGTAACAAACACCCATAGGTTGTCGGGGGTGAGCTTATCCACTGCGGGGGTGTCTCGTTTCAGAGGCGGAAAGACATTGCCTATCCGGGTATTCCCTTAGCTAGTCATCCAAAGCTTTGGAAAAAATCTTTCTTTGACATCAAGAAAAACTCTCCAGAGGGTGAACCGCCCCTTCCGGGTTTTTGTCCAGAGCGTCTAGTTTACACTAGCACTATGAACTCATATGCCAAACCTGCCGATAGGGTTAGGATCAAACCCCTTCTTAAACGTGTCACTTCTCTAATAGTTCATGGTCTAACTGGTTTAGACCTGACTAAGACATGGGTGGAGTGGCGTATCCAACCCCTGAGCATCAGGAACCGGCTATTCCATGAGTACACCGGTTTAGCAGATCCTATGCGATATTCAGAGTCTCCAGCTTCCAAGTCAGATATAGTTGCTGCTCTGAAAGATTCGGTTGGAATAAAAAGGGACATGTTCTTTGACGTTGGCCTTGCTGCCTTATGTTTTTCTAACCCGGCTCCTCCCGTAAGTTTCATCTTTTGTAAGTAACTTTCATTTTTTAAGACTGTGCACATCATAACCCTAATTTTATCCGGCTTACAGCTCGCGGATCCATTTTGGGTCACCACTCAAGAGCCAGCTTCTCCTCCTGAAGACGATGAACACTACTAGGAAAACAGCTATAGGAGTGATGATACCCGTGACGCACCACACAAAAGGTGCGTCACGCCTAATAGCGGTGGCGCACCACGAATAGCTGCGTCGCGCGTATTGAGTTACCGCGGCGCACCGGACAGAAGATGCGTCGCGCCTATGTGTGGGGCCAGGGTAGCGAGCCTCCGAGGCATACCCGCGACGCACTGTACCTGTGGTGCGTCACGGCTATGTGGTATAAAGCGCGGCGCACGTGCCGTCGCTGCGCCACGGATTAGATAGGCGTGACGCACCGTCGGCTGGTGCGCCACGGCTACGGAGAGTACAGGTATACATCCGTTCCCCTCCTTCCTTCGATCTCTCCACACCACACACACCAACACTACCCTTCTGCATCGACGCGCCGCCGCCCTTCTGCATCGACTAGGAGGAGCCGCGGGGGAGGAGGAGGAGCGCCGCGCTGCATCGACCCGCTCGACACCGGCCGTCTTCCTTGAAGGGTAAGCCCCCTCTTCCCCCTCTTCCTCTCATCCTAGCCATCCCTTCCAGCTAAAGGAATCCAGGCTCGGGATCCAGCTCCTGCCGCGCTGCACGGCGCTGCTCACGCCGGCGTGAAGCTCCGCCTCGTGTGTCTTGTCCGTATCAATGCTCAGCGCCACGTTCTTGCGGCGCAAGAAGCTGAAAATGGGCGCCCGCGTTCATGAAACCCTTCACGCGCAGAACGTCGCCAGTGGCGATACAGACCGGAGTAGGTGGTGACGACGAGCTCGATGTCAACCAGGTTGACGATGTCATGGGGTTTCGGCTCTGTGCTGCTGCTGGAACCGGCGGGGAGAAACTCCAAGAAGTTAGCGCACGCCTTCGCCCACGAGGTGTTTGTGATAATGTCACAGAAAAAAAAATGTTCAAATGCCCGATTTGTTTAGGGTACTAGCTGAATGCATGTGCGTTGCTACGAGCTCCGAAAAATCTTCTTTGAAGTGTGCTTTGTACATGCCACTCCAAACACCATGCATAGAGGAATTGCAGGGGACATGAGAATGCATGTACCAAATGATACCAAACCGAATAATGGGAGAAGAGTTACCATTTACTACAGTACCAGCTCGATTCTAGCTGCTTGGTCTAGACATGAGAAATTAATGTCTTACTTATTTTGGTATAAGTTAAATGGATGCTAACTGCTGGATCTGCTTAGTCTGTGCTGATATGGAGGGAAAATGGTCGACATTTGTATATGTCCTGTTTGATGAAATTCCATCATATATATAGAGCATATAGAGTTAAGTTCTTATGTTTCATTTGATTCTGTAAGTACTTTCGGCATGCCTACTTGAACTTACGTTGGACTGCGATTATTGATCAAGTGATAAAATTCATGAGGATCCATTATCTTCCTCAAGTGGACGGTGGGAGTATGTAGCATCTGTAGTAGGTACATAATTTATCGCTAGTTGCTGATACTTTGCTGTGGCTTATCAAAAGTTTCTTATTTGACCTGGGGACAAACTGTTTATGCCTTTCCTCATTTCAACTTGTGTATGCTATCTCCTATTGCTATTTTAAAACTATTTTCATCATACTGAGAAATAGTGCAGCACAGACATCTTCAGCAATAATTTTAGCCCTTACACAAAATTGTATGTCTACAAAAGTACAAATCTGAACCAAACATAGAACATGTACCCCTATAGGTGTTGAGTACTATTTTGCAGTACTCCCCCTAATGATTTTCTAAGCAACATCCATCGATTAACCCGGCCTTGTGCCTTTGTTAATGATATTAAAGAAAGGCAACAACAAAATTAAAAACATTGAGCCCTTCTGTTTTTACCATTTAGATTGTGTATTCATCATTGAGAGGAAAGCCTATTGAAACAAAGAGGGAATCTGGATCCTAGTTTAACCATTTCATTAATAGCCTTTCTGCATTTGTTTTGTGATAGGTAGGTTCTACCATTTGTCTTTGTTTTGTGATAGCTATGCTCCTCTAACCTCTATGTGTACTTTCTTAATTAAATAGAACATGGCTTGCGAAGTATGTCGGTCTCGATGTGCCGAAGGACGATTCACTGGGGCTTCTTTTATGCTTCAGCTCCACGACGGTGACGTTGATTCGTTGGTAATTAACAATTCTTTTTATGTTAACTTGTTCTTTCGTTTTACTATCTAGCTTGATACTTGTGTTTATTAACAAAAGATTCTTTACATTTCTTTTTTAGATTCTACCATGCAATATTCGCGAAGAATTCAACGAGTTAGTTGGCAGTAACGTGGATTTCAATGTTCACGGGACCACCTACATTCTTCGAGTGAAAAAAGAAAGAACGAAGACCTACTTCTGCGGGCCACAATTGCAGGCTATCATCGCCACGTACAATTTAAGCGGAGGTGATTACATTCACTTCTCTATGGAAGGACCACAACCTCGCATCAAAATTCTGTATATGGGCGGGATTGCGAGCGAGGATGGCGGGAGTGAGGAGGAAACTGGGAACACCAAGGATATGGACACTGAGGATGATATGGACGAGGAGGACCCATGGAAACATGTGGTGGTTGCTCAAAGAGCGAATCTTAGCGAGTTTGAGAAGGACCGTGTCCTTCAGAAACTTGCCCAGATAGATAGCTACATCGGGTCCCCTTTCGTGCATCGCATCACCAACACTAACATCTCCAATGGACATGTCATGGTATGTTTCTTAACACTTTCTTATTCGTATAGTTGCTTATGTTCTTAACACTTTCTTATCCGGTATTTGACATTGTGCTTTTATTCTTTCTTGGAATTGTGTGTTGTAGAAAATACCGATGGCGGTAGCGGATAGTGCTGGCATGGAGCAAGGTACCATTGGAGTACGCAGTGGAGAATCAGGACCTGTCACCGCAGTTCCGATCACCAGGGATAACGCTGATGGTCGGGTCATCCTCAACTCTCAAGCATGGAGGCAGTTCCATTACGCAAGAGTTGGTATGGAGGTTGGCCGAGCTATTCTGATCACCATGAGGAATAGTGACATCGCCAACTTGGACATGATGATGGTCATCGACTACATCCGCGCCCGCTAGATAGATTATATGGTGATGATCGAGACTATGTAATATGGTTGTTTTCGAGACTAACTCCTGGATTTATTAGTAGTATATATGTTTGTTTTCGAGACTATGTAATATTTCTGCTATGAAAATTTATTCTATCAATTGCATACCTGTATTTGAGCTACTGATATTCTTCTGTATTTTGTGTACTGACATTCTTCTGTATTTGAGCTGTACATACCTGTATAAATACGGTACTGCCTTTTTTAAAAAAATACAGCATAGAATAGCCGTGACGCACCAAAACGAGTACCCGTGACGCACCTGGGAGATTAGGCGTGACGCACCTAAAACTAGCCGCGGCGCACCGGCCCAGTGCGTCACGGGTATAAATAGGCGCGGCGCACCAGCCAGGTGCGTCACGGCTAAACCCATAGGCGCGGCGTGATAGCCGTGACGCGTCCAGGTGCGTCACGGATAAGCAAAATGGTGCGTCACGGGTAAGCTTTTCCCTAGTAGTGGAATCATAGGAGCAAAGTGACGAAGAGGATGAGGTTTTCGAATTTAACTCCCTTGGTCGCTTGCACAATAAATTCGCTGAAGCTGGTTACTCGCAGGATGAACCGGCAGAGCAAGAGGGCGCCGGATTAGGCCAAGGAAGAGCTAGTGAAGAGGTTGTCGGATCAGGGTGTTCTGGATCAGACCACCCGGATCTCACTGCCACTACTCCCAACACTCGTTCTAATATGGTGGCTGAGAAGGATTCCCCCGCAGGAAACAAGAGGACCAGGCAAGCCGTTGCAAAGGTGCCTATCTCTAGACTGTCCAAACACCTCTTGAACCCATCCTCACATATAGAGAAAACACAAGACGATGAAGAGGGCCACAAGAGAATGAGGACCCGGAGCTACGGGTCAAGTGAGTTAGGAACAGGTTTTCCTGAGAAACCTCCTCTCTGCCGGGTTTCCAAGGCTCGAGTTCACATCCCTTCGACGGCAAAATCAGGCCTGAGCCGAGTCGTCCTTTTCATTCAGATTCTCCAAACTCCGACTCATCTCATTTTAGCGGGGCTAGTGAGTTTTCCATTAACTCTGGGTAAGCTAGCTTTTCTACCTTTTGTTCATTACTACTAATATTTAGTCATGCAGTCCGTGTCGATTAGTCGTGTCGGCAAATCCCTCGGGTGATCCGGTAGGGTTTCGAGTAGAGGAACAATGTACGCGCTGGTGATCTCGACGGCTAACAAGGAGGCAAGATTTACCCAGGTTCGGGGCCCTCGTAGAGGAAAAACCCTTGTTCCTGCTTGTCTGATATGTATTATGACGAGATGGTCGAGCTGTTTATAATGGCGATGCCATGGTGAGGCGTACGGGGTATCCCGTGTATTTCCTAGTCTAGTTTTGGCTTGTATCCTCCTCTCTCTAGATTGGATCTTTTCTCTTTCTCTCCTCCCTCCTAGCTTTATATATGCAGTCAGGAGGGGGTTACATGAGTCCTAGTAGAGTACATGTAGGAGTTCTTGTCTTAACCCGCAAGTCTTGCGGGTGGGCTTCTGTTGGGCCTTCTAGAACCGCGGGATCACTTGTCTTTTGGCCTAGGTCTTGGGCCTTGGGCCGGGTAGGCTCACCTGATAGGTACAGGAATAATCCCCGCGTTAGTAGCCCCCGAGTGTTTATCCGACTGAGAACAGTCGGGTAAGCACTCAAAGTTCGGTCTTGATTTCTTCTACTGATCATTCAATCGTCTGATTTGGAGGGTGCTTACCCTGTGCGATGCGCTTCTGTACTCGAGCATCGAGTGATAAATGTGCCTTGTGTTAGCTGTTTTCGCAGAAGGACGCGGCTTAGTCGCTTGGCTCTCCTGAAAGATTAGGGCCAATCAATTGCATCTAGAGCAAAAGCGGTTTTGGCCTACACAAATTCGAGACCTCCGACTCGAATCTGGCGAGGTCATCGTTGCGACTGGGACGTGGAGGTCTTACCGAGTCGAACTTAACCTAAAGGGGGTACCCGGCGCGTCCGCTAGGATTTTTATTCGTGTTGATGACACGAGAAATTTACCGCAGGACGCAGCTTGAGTGCGATTCGAGGCCCAAATGAGAGATCCTTGGGTCTTACCTTCGTACTCAAAAGAATACGGCATACGGATGTGCCTAGTCGGCCAACGATCCAGTATAAGGATGTATAAATACATCTTGTGGTAGAGTTGAGGGAGCCGCACAGCGATTTTACCTTAATCTTGTTCTTGTGATTCCTCGGGTGAAGAGATCTTCCTTCTTGATCTTGTGCGAAAGAGATTTCGCGTTATAAAGTTTACACGAAAGAAATTTCGTCTTGATGTGCCCATACGAAAGAGGTTTCATGTCAGGGTGACTATGTGAAATAAATTTTTCGTCTTGATGTGCCCATACGAAAGAGATGTCGTATCAGGATGCTTATGCGAAAGAAATTTCGCGTCTTTGATGTGCCCATACGAAAGAGATTTCGTGTTGGGGTGCTTATGCGAAAGAAATTTCGCGTCTTGATGTGCTCATACAAAAGATATTTCGTGTCGGGGTGCTTATGTGAAAGAAATTTCGCGTCTTGATATGACCATATGAAAGAGATTTCGTGTCGATGTCCTTATGCGAAAGAAATTTCGCGTCTTGATGTGCCCATACGAAAGAGATTTCGTGTTAGGGTGTCCATGCGACAGAAATTTCGCGTTTTGATGCTCATACGAAAGAAATTTTGTGTAATGAGGTGCGCAATGACGTCACCGCCCACTCGCCTTCTCCCGATGGGACCTGACGTTGTGGGACAGGGCACGTAGGGCCCATCGTGTCAGCTTTTGATCTGAAGCGTGCCGTCGTGCCCCCGTTTTTCCGCATGATGTAATTACGCGGTGGAGATGTACTCGATACGACGGATATAATCGACCCGGTGGAGGTGTACTCAACACGGCGGATAGAGTCAACACGGTGGAGGTGTACTCAACACGTCGGACGGAGTCGACGAGGAAGTCAGTAGTCGACGAGGCGGAAGGTGTCGACGTGGTGGAGATCGTGTAGTTGACCTGGACGTGGCGGAGTCGCATGACAACGTGGAAGTCGTGTAGTTGACGCGGACGCTCAGCCACCTAGTTCACATAAGAAGATGGAACCGAAAAGTCCTCAAAATGTTCTCATATCGCGAATTGGCCCATGTTGTCGTATGCGTCTCGTCGAGACGGACAAGCTTGATGTTTCACTTTTCTTCATTTAAGTTAATATGCGGTTTGTATGACCACAATAAGGACCTAGACGAAAAGAAATCTGACAGAGCTCCTAAGATACCCGGCCAACGTGTTAGATGCTTCCGACGCAGTAGTATGTCGAGTGCGCGTGTAGCGCTCGTCGGTTGCGCGACCAACGCTCATTGGATGCACGGTCAACGCTCCTGATGGGAGTAGCCCCCGAGTCTATATGCGATTATTTGCAATTGGGCATAGACTCAAAGATCTTCCAACCTTGCTTCTTCGATTTATCGGGTGCATGGCAGTGCTCCCGATGGGAGTAGCCCCCGAGGCTATGCTCGACTCGCAGAGTCGGGCATAGACTCAAGTTGTTCCGAAGCTAACCCCTTGTGCTTGTCTTATGTTGGCTCGCGGAGGAGGACATGTGTCGACTCCCGGAGGAGGGTATGTGTCGACTCTAATCGGAGGATCTGTGTCAACTGTCGACTGTCGACTCCGAGCGGAGGATATGTGTCGACTGTCAACTCCGAGTGGAGGATATGTGTCGACTCCGAGCGAGGATTGTGTCGACTATCGACTCCGAGCGGAGGATATGCGTCGACTGTCGACTCCGAGCGGAGGATATGTGTCGACTGTCAAAATTGCAGCCGACGTTGTGGTTCCTGCGTTGTAGTTGTAGGGATATAAATAGATGTGGTTAAATAATGTAACAATAGTGTTGTGTCTAGCAAAATCTATCGACTTGCAGAGTCGAGTATGGCATGTTGGTACGCAATGATTTGATCCTACGCGACACTTTTGCATCGTACGCTGTGCCTTTTCGTTAGGCTGACAACCATTGTCTATGCTCCTTGCCGACTTGTCAGTTGTTGCTGCAAACAAGGCCGGAGTCAAGGGTCGACGTCAGACGGTATCAGCTACTCGGGTTGTAGCGTTTAAATGTGGTAGTGTAACGCGCAACATGACGAGTCTCGAGTATTCATGTAGTTTGCGGGGCGCAACCCCCTGAGTGTCAGGTGTAGCTTCACAGCAGATTATAAACATAAAAAAAAAATTGTCGACTCGTATGAGAGGAACTTATCTTCGTATGACACTTCTGTAGTCTACAAGGCGGTCCCGAGTGACAGAGTCGAGAAATATCGCCGGAATCGATGAACCGGACTCGTGTGTCGAGTGCGGCTGTTTCGCTCCTCGGCCCTCGAGTGCGGCTGTTTCGCGCCTCGGCCCCCCAAGTGTCGAGTACGGCTGTGAAAGAACATAGGTTCTAAATCATGTTTTGAGTGTTTGATTACAACATATAGATGGACTAATGTGCTTTGCTAAGTGTACTCAAAAAATATCGACCCGTAAATATCTTACAAAGTTCAGCAATGAGTGAGAAAAAGATACGGGAAAAGATGAGGAAGAGGAGAAAAGAAACAGCGAAGAAAAGGGGAAGAAAGACGAAGGAAAAAGGGTGGCCGGCCTCCAAGCCGGCCTGGCCGGGCTCCAGGCCGGGCTGGCGCAGCCCCTGGCCAGCCCCACGCCGGCCCCAGGCCGGCCCCCAGGCCGGGGCGTTCGGGTGGGGGGCCGGCCTCGCCCCTCTGCCCCCGCCGGCCCCAGGCCGGCCTCCAGGACGGGGTGCTCGGGTGGGGGGCCGGCCTCACCCCTGCCTCCACGCCGGCCCCAGGCCGGGCCGGCTGCCTCCACTCCGGCCCCCACTGGCGCCCACGCCGGCCCCAGGTCGGGGTGGGTTTTGACCCGGCCCTGGCTGCTCCCAGGCCGGCCAGGCCGGCCCCCAGGCCGGGGTGGGTCGCAGGAAAGGCAAATCCCCCTCAAACGGCCGTATTTTCGACACGGGTATAAATACGGGGTCTCCACCTACCTCCTTGCTTTGTCAATCCCACTCACACTCTCTCTCACCACCATTGATTGACCAAGCTCAAGCTCAAGAACAAGATCTCCACAAATCCCCAACCAAAGCTCGTGATACTTTGGGATTTGAAGGAGACACCCCCGATCTACAACTCCACCGAGTTGATTAGACATCCACCCACTCATCCCATAGGGATCTTGTCATTCTTAGTTCATTGGAGCTAGGAATCTTGTTTCTCTTCGTTCATCGGAGCTCGGAGCCTTGTTGATATCCCCGGTGCTTGTGTGCCCGTGGATCTTGCTTCTCGGAGTCTTGGCGGCTCTCGGGATTTGGTGAGGACCCTCCAATCTTGTGGAGTGTGCCTCATCCTTGTAAAGGTTCTAGTTGTCAACCTCAACGGCAACATAGTGATTCGAGCCTATCCACATCGGTGGAAGGACTCGAAGGAGATACGGTGTGGCATTTGAGGCCTACTCGGTGTTCCACTTTGGTGGCACCGCACCGCTCCAACGGAGATTAGCTTCCATTGGGAAGTGAACTTCGGGATAAATCTCCGCGTCATTATGTTCGGTTATTCCTCAACTTACCTTTACTTGTTACTACTAGCTTAGTCATATTACTCACCTTGTGCTAGTTGTAATTGCTCAACATATAGGATTGTCCATCTAGTTGCATGATCTCGATAATCTATATTTGAGCTTTGCCTTGTTAACTTGAAAAAGAAGTTAAAATTTGTAGTTAACCTATTCACCCCCCTCTAGTTAACCTCTCGATCCTTCAATTGGTATCAGAGCCTCGTCTCTTTATAAAAGGCTTTACCGCCTAAAGAGGAGGTAAGGATGGCCGATGATCCCGTCACCATGGATGGGATTCAAAAGCTAATCCAAGCTATGATTGAAACTTCCGAGAAGAAGATGGAGGGACTAATAAAAGAATTGACATCTCCATCTAAGCAACCTAGTGAAAAGATTATCTTAGATGAACATGGAAACCCCTTGCCAACTAAAGAGGGAAGTGATACAACTTCACCTTTAAAAAATGGTGCACCATCAAATGGTAGTGGTGGCAATTCTTTTGGCTATGCATATAACAATGCTCCTAATGTACAACATCCACATGTTACTAATCTAGGTCCACCTCCTTTGGTGGATCGGCATCGTTTTACTAATTGGAAAGCTTCCATGAAGTCTTACATGTGCAGCTCTTCAATGCAAATATGGAGAATTGTTGAAAAAGGATATGAGCCAAAGGATCCCGCAAATCTAAGCTCAAGTGACATCATTGATGAGCAACTCAACGCTCATGCTTTGCACATGTTGGAAAGGGCAATGGAGAAGGAAGGAGTTGAGCACATCCGGTCCTTCACAAGTGCAAAGAAAGCTTATGATGGTCTTGTTGATATGTTTGACGGCAGTGTCAACCTTCAAAGATCCAAGAAGTCAATCATTCAAAGAAAAGTTGAACACTTTCACTTGGGTGATGGAGAGAACATAGAAGATATGTTTAGAAGACTCAAGGCTCTTGTGAATGATATGAGAGATAGTGGATTCACGGATTGCACGGAGAATTGGGTCAAGGAGAAATTTCTACTCACCTTGATGCCATACAATGAAAACATGGTGATGAACATTCAAGCAAGGGCCGACTACTTGGACCTAACCCCCAATGATGTTTTGGGTCTCTTTATTACTCTAAAGGTCATGAAGCAAACTTCCGATGATGTCATGGCCCGTGTAAATGGGATGAAGAAAGCATCTCTTGCCTTGAAGGCCAATATCATCTCCCATGAAGATAATGACTCAAGTGATGATGGTGGATCCACCCATGAGGTCTCCGAGAAAGAAATGAAGACATCCCATGAAGAATGCTTAGCTATTGCTCAACACAAGTGGTGGAAGAAAGGAGATTTTAGATCCAATGCCACCAAGAACAAAGGGAAGGAAAGCTCAAGAACAAAGAAGGCAAGAACTTGCTTCAATTGTGGAGATTCCGAGCACTTCGTTGCCGAGTGTCCCTACAAGAGTAGAATTGAGAATGGAGGAAGACTTATCAAGAAAGCCACCTTCATTCCCAAGTCCAAGAACTTCATCAAGAGAGGCCCTCCTAGGGCAATGATTGCTAAAGAAGTCGAGTACACCTCCGGTGGTGAAGAGAGTGATGGTGAAGGCGAACAAGTAGGTATGGCGGCCATGGCTAGGGGCGTCATACCTCCTAACTTAAGCTCTCTCTTCTCCAACCCAAATGACAACAAGGGCCCCTCGATTCACAAGTGCTTCATGGCCAAGGGTATACCCCCAAAGGTGACCCCTACACTTAAACTTGCTAACTCCTCTATTCCTTCACTACTAAATTGTGTCGAGGAAGACCCCTTGACAAACTTTGTTGAAAAACTAGAAGGAGAAACTAAATCCATTTTTGTCTCTCTCATGGATCAATTAAGTGAGGCACATGGCCTCATTGATGAACATGAGGAGAGAATAATGTTACTTGAAAAGTTTGCTCGTGATGATGCTAATAAAATTGAGGAGATTGAGAAAGCTCTAGATGAATCACATTGTTTTAAAGAAAGCATAGAGGAAACATTTGCAATTGACATAGCTAAAGCAAAATTTGATTGTCAACATGCTTTTGCTAAAGTAACCGAATTCATGGCTCTAAATGATGCAACTAACAAAGGTTATAATGAACTCATTAAGGATTTTGATAAGCTTAAAATTGATCATCGTACTATCTCAAATGAGCTCAAAACCTTAAAAGGAGTTAGAGTTGTGAATGAAAACTCTTGTGCTACTAACCCTTTGTGCGTCAAGGCAACTCTCATTGAGGAGAACAATAGGTTGAAGGCACAACTCAACAAAGGCCTTGCCACATGCATCCAAGGCCAAAAGAACCTCAATGATCTTTTGAGTAATCATAAGAGAGTCGTTGGTAAAGAAGGCCTTGGTTTTGGTTCCACATCGAAGGTGGCCTACAAGAAGAAGTCAACTCCCTCCACTAACTCTATTGTTTTTGTGAAGGAGGGGGAGTTGGCTAATGAGGAAGATGAGTTTGATATTATTGCTAAAAGTATTGTTTCTAGGAACACTACTACTCACAACAACTTTGCGGGAAAGTATAACCCATCCTATGTGCTTCTAAAATCTACTAATGGTCATGTTTATGCAAAGTATGTAGGCACCTCATATGGTGATGATTACAAGCATGCTATTTGGGTTCCCAAGACCCTTGTGACTAACAAAAAAGGACCCATCCAAAAATGGGTACCTAAGACAAGAAGTTGATTCATTGTAGGGTTGCATTTCCGGTGGAACATCATGGATGATTGATAGCGGTTGTTCCGCACACATGACCGGAAGCAAAGAAGTATTAGAAGACTTGAAACTCCAACTTCTCAAGTTTGCTCATGTAACTATTGGACATCGATCACAACTTAAGGTATTGGGACATGGCAAGGTGGTCATTTCTCCGGATTCATCCATTGAGAAAGTCCTCCTTCTTGAGTCCCTTGGCTATAATTGTCGAAGCTCTGGCTCCGCAAATCCCTCAGGTGACCCTGTCGGGTTTCGACTAGGAGATGTCATAGGCGCTGGTGAAATCGTCGGCTTGACAGGGAGGCGAGATTTACCCAGGTTCGGGGCCCTCGAAGAGGTAAAACCCTTACTCCTGCCTTCTGCTGATCTGTATTAGATGATTAGATCGATTACAGGGTGCTCGAATCGAGAGTAGATCTCGAGTTTCAAGGCTTTTGTGGTCGTGCGGTAATACTTGGTCCTCTCCTTTGGGGCTCTCCTGGCTTTATATAGATAGCCAGGTCTCGAGCCCAACCCGGAGAGGATACAAACCCTAGCTTGAGTCGGTTACAATCCCTAACTTAACCCGCAAGTTGACGCGGGTGGGCTTTTCATGGGCCTTCTAGAGTATTCCAAGGGCGCTTCCTGTCGGGCCTTGATCAGAAGGCTTGAGAGGGGGTGTCCTTACTCGCAGGGCCCAGGATCCGTGCCTTCGTCAGTAGCCCCCGAGCGTGTGCTCGACTGGGATTTATTTCCAGTCGGGTAGACGGTCAGACCCTTCTTTTGATCTCCTCCTGGAAGTTTAGCTCGACAATTGTTGTCTACGAAGGGTGTGTTCCCTGTTTCGCGAATTAAAATACTCGAGTATCGAGCAGCATAGGTGCCAGTTTTTGCGGCTATATTAGCAGAAGGATGTGGCGCAGTGGCTTGGCTCTCCCGAGAGATCAGGGCCAATTAATTGCGACTAGGGCAAAAACGCTCCTGGCCTACACAGATTCGAGACCTCCGACTCGAACCCGATGAGGTGATCGTCACGACTGGGCCGTTGTGGACTTATCGAGTCGAACTTAACCTAAGAGGGTACCCGGCGCGTCCGCTAGGATTTTTCTTCGTGTTGTTGACACGGAACTATGCCGGAGGACGCAGCTTTCGAGTGCGATTCCAGGCCCAAAAGAAAGATCTTTTTGGGTCTTACCTTCATATTCGAAGAATATGGCATCCGGATGTGCCTAGTCGGCTGTACAATCCAGGTCCTTGTGATGTATAATTATCACGCATAAGGTAGGTTCTTTCTACCCGATTAGATTGGTATGAGTTCCGTACGAAAAAGTTTCGTGTAGGAAATGTTAGTTCCGTATGAAAGAGTTTTCATGCTTTGGAAAATTGTGCCCGTACGAAAGAGTTTTCGTGTATAAGGTATGTTTCTCTTGTTCGAAGAGGCTTTGATTCATGAATTTTTTCATGAGAAAATTGTGTTTTATCCGAAGGAATTGACATTCGTGCGAAGATAATTTCGCGTTTGAACTTCCATTCGCAAAAGATTTCCCTTTTGAATGACGAACGCCATGACGTCAAGGCGTGCTCCTCTTCTCCCGATGGGACGTGACGGAATGGCAGCAGAAATTGGCCCACCTTGTCAGCTTTTTGACCGGGAAACGAGACGTCGCTCCCGTTTTTTACGCGAAATGCGCAGTAAATGCGCACGATCTTTTGTTAAGATCGTGGCACGAAACAGCGTATGCCGCCGCTTCGTTTCATCCTTACGCGTGGCAGCCGCGATAGGTGCCACGTTGCGTATCGTACGGCTGAGATTGCTTTACCCCGTATATAAATAGGGGTGTTAGCGCCGCAGTGAAATTTTCCCCGCTCTCAATCTTCATCTTCCACCTCGCGCTCGTCTTCGTCTTCCTTGCGCTCGAGCTCTCGCTGTGAACAATGGCCGGCGGAAAGAAACGTGGCGCTGGAACCTCCGCATCTGGCGAGCCTTCTGCGCCACTCGCCCCTCGCGCCGGCGACTGGCGCACCCCCAACACCACTGCTAAGAGCATCAAGGAGATGCAGCGGGAGGGTCTGCTGCCGGCGGAGGCGGAGAAGCGCGTCCGTCTTGGGAAGAGGGAAGAGGTACCAAACCCTCACTCGAACGAGCGCGTGGTCTTTGTGGACCACGTGACTCGAGGCCTCTCCTTCCCTCTTCATCCTTTCTTCATCGGGCTGCTGTGTGCATACGGCATACAGCTCCACGACCTCCCCCCTAACGCGGTGCAGCACATCTCGTGCTTCATCGCGCTTTGCGAATGCTATCTTGGCATTCGCCCGCACTGGGCGCTCTGGAAGGCGCTGTTCAAGATCCGGATCTTTCGCGAGAGATCGCGGGTGGAGTCCGAGCCCGGTGAGCCACTTCGCACGGGTGGCTTCGGGATCCAAGCGCGCCAGGAGAATGCATACTTCAACATGCACTTCATCGACTCCGCCCAAGGCTGGCGGAAGAAGTGGTTCTACGTCGCCGACAACAACTCGAGCGGGCTTGTAGAGTTCCACCCATTCGCAGTTCTGGCGAGGCGCAAGTCTTGGAACCACAAGATGTCAGCCGAAGAAATCCAGACAGTCACACCTCTACTCGAAAGAGTAGGTGCTCTTCGAGACCAAGCCTCGGGAGTAGTGCTCAATGGGCTTCATCTGGCAAGCCTCTTCTTGAAGCGCAGGATCCAGCCTTTGCAGCAGAGGCCTTCCGCTATGTGGGAGTATCAAGGTGCAGAAGATCCCAGCCGAGTGAGCCGCGAAGAACTTTCGAATGTGGAATTCGAGAAGAAGATCGCGGCCATCACTCGACTGAAGGTTGGGGAGCAATTCCCCGATTGCTCAGTCGAGGCTTATTCTGCTTCAAACCCTCCTCCAGCTGCGGTTAGTTTCCTGTCTTTAACTTGCTTTCATTTTCAGAATTTTCGTAGTCGATAAGATCTTTATCGTCTTCTTATCTTTGTAGAGCCTAGCTGTAGCAAATTGCTACCCGCCCGTTGTTGGTGAAGATGCCTCGTGTCTCCAGTCGAGCCACCAGGACGGCGCGGTTGACACCAGCGTGGCCAACGCCTCCTCGAGTTCTGAGCATGATTCCTCAGATGATGTTGAAGACTCGAGTGGCGTCCCACCAAAGCGCCGTCGGGTGAACGAAAACGAAGTCACCTCCAAAGACAAGTCTTTGGAGGCGTCACCTGGCCCAACTCCAATTTCCGCGACTCCGCTTCGATCTCTTCCTCCTCTGGCTCCGTTCGCAACCGCCTGGAATGCGGATGACTTGGATGAAGACGACGAGGATGACGAGTAAGATTTTTCCATATTTTAATTCGATTAAACTCTATTTGTCAACGCTGACGTTTCTTTGTCCTTCACTGCAGTCTGCAGGCAATCAGCCCGCGTAGGTTCGCCGCGGCTGTTCCTCCCGAAAAGAGGAACAAAGCGAAGGACGCGGGTGAAACCCCTACTGCGGGTACCGTCCAGAACTCTCCCAGGGCAGCGCCTGATGCTGCGACTGCGGAGCGGGATGTCCCTAGCTCCGCTGCTAGAACTTCGGTCTCGAAGGAGGCGACGGACAGCTCGGCGGATCCCCTCTCCCGCGCCTCTGGACAGGTAAACTTCTATCTCTTTGGCTTTCACAAACAAATTTTATCGGGTGCACGACAGTGCTCCCGATGGGAGTAGCCCCCGAGGCTGTAGTCGATTGTAAATAATCGGGTACAGGCTCAAAACCTCTTTCTGCTCTTCTTCTTTATTTTGTCTTCTTCGGGTGCACGGCAGTGCTCCCGATGGGAGTAGCCCCCGAGGCTGTAGTCGATTGTAAATAATCGGGTACAGGCTCAAGTCTTTTTTCTTCTAACTCTTTTATCTTCGTGCTTCCGCAGTCGCTCGTCGATTCCCTTGCGGCGATCGGTCGCCGCGTCGTTCTGGCCGAGACAGATTGCGAGTCGCTTCGATCAGAAGTTAACCGACTCAAATCTGAGAGCGACCTTCTTAAAGGTAAATTTCATTATCTTCTTGGCTTCCGTGTATCATCCATTCTTGATTTCTGATTAATATCCCCTTTGCAGCTCGAGCCGAATTCGCAGAGTCTGAAAAGACCAAACTTTCAGAGCAGGTAACTGCTCGGGAAGCTGAACTGGCGACTACCCGACAAGAGCTGGAAGCTTCTCGCAAGCAATCGGAGGAACTCAGTACGAAGCTTGCGGAGGCGCGGAAGGCCGTGAAGGACTTGGAGGAGGCCGGCAGTAAGGCTGACAACGATACTGTCGCGTTCCTTCGTCCCCTCGCCAAACGCTTTGCGGGTAAGTGTCTTGGGTTTTTGAACTTTTCATTCTGCTGATTTTTGCTAAGCATTATTTTCTCTGTCTGTAGATCTTCTGAGTGTTCCTCTGGAGATTCCTGGGATTCAGCGGGTGGACGTGCTGACCGACACTCTCGCGCAGCTCAGGAAGCATTCTGAGGGAATATTTTCCCTGATTAATGATGCTTCCAAAGCGTTGGCGCGAGTGCATGGCCGTCTTGTTGCCAGCGATACTCCTGCGCCTGCACTGAGCGAGTTGTTGAAGGTCTTCTCGGAAGGCGACCTCCTGGAAGCCTTTGCGGTTGCTCAATCGGAAGCTGGCGCAAAGACTGCGATTCAGTTCGCTCTGGCGAACGGAGTTGATGGTCTGGAGGAGGCCTATTCGTCCATGCCGGTCGACCCTTCCACGGGCAAGAAGGTACGGCTATCTCGTTTTTCTGAGCAAGCCACTGTTCTTGCT
This sequence comes from Alopecurus myosuroides, assembly GCA_028641055.1. Lineage (NCBI taxonomy): Eukaryota > Viridiplantae > Streptophyta > Magnoliopsida > Poales > Poaceae > Alopecurus > Alopecurus myosuroides. The sequence goes on from CM054058.1 coordinate 190,733,800, forward strand.
CGGAAATTATCTGAGATGTTTGCTCGGAAGAAGGGAGGGTCGACCGCTGCTAGTGGCAGCACCAACGCGGCTTCGTAGGCTTTTTTTTCTTTTGTTTCTGTTGCTTGGATGTAATGAATTTTGGGATGTATTCCCGTACCTTTGCTGGTCTTTTAATCGAAGCGTTTTGCATTTAGAATTTATCCTTGTTGTCTATACTTTGCCTCCCGATGGGAGTAGCCCCCGAGCGATTAGTCAGATGTGCGACTGGAAACCACTCGAGTAGGGCGTCTCACTTCTTTCCTTGTACTTCTTCCAGGCAATTGCGTCTGCCGCTGAACCTTCGAGTGGACGTGGTAGTCCAGTAAATCCACTTGTGGCTGCCGTGGGCACTCTTGCTGGCCTTCGTGATAAGGTTCAGGAGGGTGAGCGTAGGCTGAAAGCGCTGCGCGGAGTAGCTGACGTGGCGATATCCAAGCAGAAATTGGCGGCTGAGCGCGAGCAATTTCTGATTGGTGAACTGTCTTCGATTGCAAAGGAGTTACTATGTGAGTAGTGTAGCCCCCATGCTATTTTCCTCCTCTGTGTTTCTTAGCTTACTAAGTGCGTTTGCTTCTTAGTTGTGAAACCAGATGACAGGGAAGAAAAGCAGTGGGTAGAAAACCACATTCATCAAGAAGCTAACAGCACAAAGCCTCATGCGAGTAATTTCTGGTCTGATCGCAGTCGAGGTTTTGTGATGGCTACCTTGAAGTTTCGAGTCCGCCAGGCGAAAGTTCTCATGAGTTCTTTCCACGAGGTCCTGGTTGCGGTGAATGCTGCTTTTTATCCACTTGAGAGGGGCCCCGAAGACTGGAGCTATCTTCTCAGGTTATTCGGACGAGAAGGAGAGGTTCGCGCGTGCGTTCGCAATCAGATGACATGCGGCGCGGTTGTTGCTCTCTCGTTTGTCCGAATATGGCATCCTGAGATAGACTTGAACTCCGTAGCCCGGCGTCCGGATTATGCAATCGAAGATATTGCGCCGTACTATGATGCTGTTCGTCCTGCAGCCGAGAAGATTATCCGAATGACATCCGAAGAGGTAGATAGGATCTTAGCGGCTAAGAATGCTCAGCGTTTCGACTGACTTTATCGGATGTGAATATCCTGTAAGTTTATCTGTAGTTTGTAAAAACTGTAGTAAGGTGTGCAACCTTGTACTCGATAATTCTTTTCTGTGATGCTTAGTTTTAGGTGTAGCCCCCGTGTATTTTATGGGGTGTGTACCTGTAACCTTTTAGCATGTAGTAATCTTGAAAGCTGTCGAGTAAATATGATGAGAGAATCATGTCTTTATTGCTATGACTGAGAAGTCATGTGTTCGAGCTACAAGATTGGCTAGTATAGCCTTATTTGTTGCAAAATAAATAAACCTAGGGGTAGAATTTGCGCAGTTACGCGATATTCCATGGATTGGAATAGATGCCTCCAGTCTCTGGATTCTTCAGTCGATAGGCTCCTCCTGGGATCACTTCGTGTACGATGAAGGGTCCTTCCCAAGGTGGTTCGAGCTTGTGCCCTTCCTTTTGCTTCAGCCGCAACACCAAGTCGCCCACCACGAATGATCTGTGGCGTATGCGGCGACTGTGATAATTGCGCAGTGATTGTTGGTAGACTGCAGATCTTGCGAGTGCAATGTCCCGAATTTCGTCGAGTGCGTCCATATCTTCTGCAAGTGCTTTGTTGGAGGTTTCTTCACTGTAGGCTACAACTCGTGGGGCGCTGAATCGAACCTCTTCGGGGAGGACGGCTTCTGCCCCATATACCATGAAAAATGGTGTGTATTGCGTTGATCGATTGGGGGTTGTGCGGAGGCTCCAAAGTACGGAGGGTAACTCCTCTGCCCAATGACCTGCAGCGGGATGTAGCCGATCGAGCAATCTCTTTTTGATGCCAGCCGAAACTAAGCCGTTGGATCTTTCGACTTGACCGTTTGTTTGCGGATGGGCGACCGAAGCAAACTTCAGATTAATTCCTTTCTCCTCGCAGAACTGTTGAGTTTCCTTTGCAGTGAAGTTCGTACCATTGTCTGTAATGATGTCGTGTGGCACCCCGAATCTGCATACTATGGAGTCGAGGAACTTGATTGCGCATTGGGCGCTACCAGAGGTCACTGGCATAGCCTCGATCCATTTGGTAAATTTGTCGACTGCGACCAGTAAATGTGTGTACCCTCCTGGAGTGGATTTGCGCAGTGGGCCAACCATGTCAAGCCCCCATTGGGCAAAGGGCCAGGCGATGGGTATCATGTGCAACTCTGTGGCGGGCGCGTGCGGCTTGGGTGAGAATCGCTGGCAAGCGTCACATCTGTCGACCAGGTTTTTTGCATCGTTGGCTGCTGTTAGCCAGTAGAATCCTGCTCGAAAGGCTTTTCCCAGTATTGCTCTCCAGCTAGCATGATGTCCGCAATCACCCTGGTGTATATCCCGGAGTAACTCTTTGCCGTCTTCGGGTGCGATGCACCGCTGAAGGATGCCCGAGATGCTTTGCTTGTACAACTCTCCGTTGATTACTCGAAAGGATTTGCTACGCCTGATGAGCTGTCGAGCTTCGCGTGGATCGGTCGGGAGCTGTTTATTGAGCAGGTAGTCGAGATATTTCTGCGTCCAGACTGGCTCGACCAGAAAGACCTGTCGTGATATATTATGAATAAGCTCGATAAGCGCGACCTGCGGGCTGACCTCTGTTTCTGTCGCTGCCGGCGTTTCTGCAGTTTTCTTCAATTTGACCGATCGCTTGACCATCCGTTCGAAGTATATTCCTGGCGGTATGGGTGTATTCGTGGAACCCATGTTTGCCAGTCTATCCGCCTCTTCGTTGCTGGATCTTGCAATATACTTCAACTCGCATCCTTTGAAGCTTCCTTCGAGTAGATTATACATGTCGCGGTACGCGATCATGTTTTCGGCAACGGCATCGCACTCTTTCATTGTTTGTTGTACTATGAGATTAGAATCGCCATAAATCATCAATCTGGTAGCTCCACAAGCAATTGCCATCTTCATCCCATGCAACAGTGCTTCATATTCTGCGTCGTTGTTCGATGCTGGATCATCTGGTGGAAAGTCTAGTCGCAGGACGTATTGCAGTTTGTCTCCACGAGGTGAGATAAGAACGATTCCAGCTCCTGCTCCTTCGTTTCTTTTGGACCCGTCAAAGTACATGATCCAATTGCTTGTGTACTCGGGTGGCCCGGGTGTTTGTAGCTCTGTCCATTCGCTGATGAATTCCACGAGAACTTGAGATTTTACTGCATTGCGTCCTGCGTAGGTGATATCCCAAGCGCCCAACTCGATGCTCCACTTTGCTATTCTTCCGGATGCCATAGGGTTGTTCATGATTGTCCCGAGTGACGCATCATTAACCACTGTAATGGCGTGTTCCTGGAAGTAATGTTTGAGTTTTCGGGCTGTGAGGACAACTCCATATGCAAGCTTCTGGTAATGAGGATATCGCTGCTTGCATGGCGAGAGCACTTCGCTGATGTAATATATTGGGCGCTGGACTCCGTATGCCTTGCCATCTTCAGGTCGTTCGACTACGATTGCAGTGCTGATGACCTGGTTTGTGGCGGCTAAATAGAGGAAAAGCGGCTCCCTTTCTTGTGGTGTTGCGAGAATGCGCCTGCTTTGCAGCGACCGTTTCAAGTCTGCGAATGCTTGTTTGGCTTCGGGGGTCCATTCGAATTTGTCCGTCTTCTTCAGTAGCTTGTAGAAGGGTAACGCCTGCTCTCCCAATCGTGCGATGAATCTGCTTAGGGCGGCCAATCGCCCTGCGAGCTGCTGGACTCCACGTAGATTGGTAGGCTCCTTCATGGTGAGGATGGCTTGTATTTTCTCCGGATTGGCCTCAATGCCTCTGGCGGATACCAGGTATCCTAGGAGTTTTCCTGCGGGGACGCCGAAAACGCATTTTGTCGGATTGAGCTTGATCCGATATGCATTAAGGGCGTCGAATGTTTCTTTAATATCTTCGAGGAGTGTGTCCTCTACTCGAGTTTTGATGACAATGTCGTCGACATATACTTGTACGTTCTTGCCAATGAGATTGGCAAGGCATCTCTGCATGCAACGTTGATATGTTGCGCCTGCGTTCTTCAGCCCGAAGGGCATTGTCGTATAGCAGTATACACCGTGTGGTGTGATGAATGCCGTCTTCTCTTCGTCTTCCTTTTTCATTCGGATCTGGTTGTATCCCGAGTAGGCGTCCAGGAAAGAGAGACGTTGGCAACCTGCTGTGGAATCCACGATCTGGTCGATTCGTGGTAGAGGAAAGTTGTCCTTGGGGCAGTGCTTGTTCAGTGACGTGTAGTCGATGCACACCCGAAGGATATCCGTGTTCTTCTTGGGGACCAACACCGGATTTGCTAACCAGGTGGATATCTTGATCTCCCTAATGAAATTTGCGGCTAGCAGCCTATTTACTTCTTCTCCCAGCGCCTTTTGCTTGGGTTCTGAAAATCGTCGAGTCGTCTGTTTGATGGGCTTTGCGTTAGGAAAGACTTCGAGTGAGTGCTCGGCAAACTCCCTGGGTATACCTGGCATATCTGAGGGCTGCCAGGCGAAAATTTCCCAGTACTCACGGAGGAGTTTGACGAGCGCGCTTTCCTATGCTGGCGAGAGGGTTGTGGAAACCATCGCGGTTTTGGCGGAATCCGTCGGGTGCACTTGGTGCTTGCGAGTGTCGCTGTTGGCGCTGAATTCCAGTTCAGGCGCGTTTTTCTTCGTGAGTGGCATGACGGAGTGATCCGTGGTTTTTGCCAGCTCTTGTAGTTCTTCTTGCATCCCGAAAGATTTCGCGATCTCATTAAATTCTATGTCGCACTTATCCGATTTCTGGAAGTCCCCGTCAATGGTGATCACACCGTATTCGCCGGGTAACTTGAGCTTCAAGTATGCGTAATGTGGTACGGCCATGAATCTGGCGAACGCTGTTCGACCAAGAATGGCGTGGTACTGCGAGGGCCAGTCGACGACTTCAAAGTCCAGGAATTCCCTTCTGTAGTTGCGTGGGGAGCCCAGTACAACTTCGAGGTTGATTGTTCCGAGTGGACGTATTGCCTTGCCCGGAACTATCCCGTGGAAGGATGTTTCTGATTCCGTTAGGCCGTCCAGGTTTTTGTTCATTCGACGGAGTGTATCCGCGTAGATGATGTTGATGCCGCTGCCGCCGTCCATGAATACGCGGGCCAGGTCATAGTTGCCAATTTGAGCTTGAATGACAAGGGCGGCGTGTCCTGGTCGATAGACTCGTGGCGGGTGGTCTTCCTTCGAGAACGTGATTGGCTGCTCGGCCATCTTCAGGTACTCGGGCTTCGTTGGTGGCGTCTGCACTGCCATGCATATTTGTCTCGAGTTAGTTTTTTGAGCTCTGCGAGAGGGGCATACCTTCTGTATCATCCCAAGGAGTTGTCCGTGCGGAGTCGGGTATGTATTTGCTCCCGTGTTTTGCTGTTGTGGTGCTGGCAATGCGGCGAGTGCCATGTTTGGGTTGGCTGGTGGAGGTGGTGGCGGTGGTAGCTGGAATTGTTGTCCGCCTCCTGGTAGCGGTGGATAGTTTTGGGTGGAAGCGAATCTTTTCTTGGCGAGCGCGTCCGAGATTTCGATGAACTTTCGGCAATCCTTGAGAAGGTGTGTTGCCTTAGTCTTGCCCGTGCGCTTGTCTGTGAACAGATGTAGCGAGCAGTACCCATCGAGGTCTTCCTCGGGTGATTTTTCTTCTACCTTTGGCTTCCATTCGCGACTTCCACGACGACCGGAGTCGCGACTTCGCGTGAACTCTGCTGCCACTAGTTCTTCTCTATCCTCGTGGTCGTAATATTTTCTTCTCTTTCTTCGCCCATGACGGTCTTCGTCATGTGTGGGCGATGATGTTCTTTCATTGCGTACCGCGTCTTCTCCATTGGCCCATTTTTCGGCTATGACCATGAGCTCCCCTATGGTTTTGGGCGCAGCTCTGCCGAGTTCTTCTCGAAACGCGGTTCTTCTTGCTCCTTTGGCGAAGGCCTCAATCGCCACTTCTTCAGAGATTGTCCCTGCGGTGTTCCTGAGTGTGTTCCACCGCTGGATGTATTCTCGCGTGGATTCGCCACTTTTCTGTTTGCAAGCCCGTAGTTCTTCGATTGTAGCTGGCCTTTTGTAGGTCGACTGGAAGTTTTTGCAGAAATCGCGATGCAGGTCGTCCCACGATGCATAGCAAGATCGTGGTCTCCTCTCCAGCCCAGCTGCGGGCCGCTCCGGCCAGGTGCAAATTGAGGTATTGCATGGCCGTGTTCTTGTTACCCACGTTGGCCATTTTACTGCCGTGAGGTAGTCGCTTAAACCACTGGGAGGGCTCGAGTGAGCCATCGTATTTTGTCACCTCCGAGCTGAGCTTGAATCTCTTGGGTAGAGGTGCTTCGCGAATACTGCGAGCAAAGCAAAGTGCTCCGCAGGTTTCGTCGTCCGAAGACCCGGATGAGGAGCGTTCGCGATATCGTGAAGCCCTGGCTTTATCCACCTTCTTCTGGGCGAGATCGGATCGCGCGTCGTACCCGGACCGGTCGCGGTCGCTATCTTTTCTTGGTTCTTTACTTCGTTTTCTCGAGCGGCTGCTGTGGTGCCGCGAATCTTTGTCTCTCGGGCTGTCGTCGCTGCTGCTTCGGCTGTCGCCGCGGCGTCGAGCCTCTTTTCCTCGGCCGCGACGCGGCGATTTATCCTTTCTCGGAGAGGAGCTCCTGTGCCTGCGGGGCGTGTCTTTGTCTTTGTCCTTCTCTTGTCGCGCCTTCTCCAGTTGTTCCTTGCGATCGTGGGAGGCGAGCTTCGCGGCTGCCAGCCCTAGACCTTTGCGGATATGCTTGTATTGTTCCACCCGAGGATCGCTGTCCGTTGGCTGGTTCATCTGCATGTAGGTGGCCGCGGCTAGAATTGCGGCGGCTGGAGTTTGCGGGTAGATGTTGCCGTCGTCGTCAACCCTCATGAAAGAAGATGTGGTAGACCTGTTGGTCCCAGCCATAGATTCGTGGTCCCTTGTCGATGCTGCGGGTCCTTTTCCCACGGGTCGGGTACCGACCGAAGGAGCAAGGGACAGCTCGGCTCGGCGTAGGCTTGACTCATCCGCCGCTCTCCTGCGACGGGCTAGATCTGCTCGGGCGTCCTTGATGTTTGAGGCCGCTCTCACTAGGTGATAGTGGTAGGCGGTTAGGTCTTCCTGCGTGGCACCTGCTGCGGGTGGCTGACACTTTCGCATGGATTCCTTTGCTCTTTTCCAGGCTTCCCGCGAGACGCCGATTAGATCGCGCTCGGTTGCGCTATATTCAGTTTCCGAGGGCTGTTCCGATCCTGCCATGCAGACTTGGGCCAGTCGTGTCCCGTGCGTCCTAGGCGCAGATCGGGAGGCTCTTCGCACCCGAGAGGGTTCCTCTGTCGAGAGTGCGTGGTAGTCGATCGTGTTGAAGCGGATGGACTCGCCGCTTTTCTCCATAGGAAGCGCGAGTTGACGGCTCCAGATTCGGGTTCAGATTCATCCGAGAAGTGGAGGATTCCGTCTCTGTTTGCCATGAAGTTGAAGCTTCCGAACGTCAGGGTGACGCTCTTCTCCAGATCCTCGAATACCGGGCGTGATTCCGGCGAGTGAGGCGTGACTATGACGGATCCGATCCGTACAGGATTGTTCGGAGCCGTAGTCGATGGTTTCCAACGGGAGTTGGATGTCGATGAAGCCGAAGATGCCGGTGATCCAGCGCCCGCGTTCCCCACGGTCGGCGCCAATTGTCGAAGCTCTGGCTCCGCAAATCCCTCAGGTGACCCGGTCGGGTTTCGACTAGGAGATGTCATAGGCGCTGGTGAAATCGTCGGCTTGATAGGGAGGCGAGATTTACCCAGGTTCGGGGCCCTCGAAGAGGTAAAACCCTTACTCCTGCCTTCTGCTGATCTGTATTAGATGATTAGATCGATTACAGGGTGCTCGAATCGAGAGTAGATCTCGAGTTTCAAGGCTTTTGTGGTCGTGCGGTAATACTTGGTCCTCTCCTTTGGGGCTCTCCTGGCTTTATATAGATAGCCAGGTCTCGAGCCCAACCCGGAGAGGATACAAACCCTAGCTTGAGTCGGTTACAATCCCTAACTTAACCCGCAAGTTGACGCGGGTGGGCTTTTCATGGGCCTTCTAGAGTATTCCAAGGGCGCTTCCTGTCGGGCCTTGATCAGAAGGCTTGAGAGGGGGTGTCCTTACTCACAGGGCCCAGGATCCGTGCCTTCGTCAATAATCTTCTTTCCGTCTTGCAACTTTGTGAGTGCAATTTTACATGTGTATTTGGGCGTCACCATGTGCTTGTCCTTCACACTATTTCTCTTAAAGTAGCCTTTGTTGGGTTTGTGGAAAACGGTATGTATGTAGTGGATTTCTCGAAAGAAACTACACATATCGCCACATGTCTAATGGCTAAATCCGATGTGGGGTGGCTTTGGCATCGTCGCCTAGGCCACGTCGGTATGAGAAATCTACAAACTCTTGTGAAGGGTGAGCATGTGGTAGGACTAACAAGTGTGAATTTTTCCAAAGATCGTCCTTGTAGCTCTTGTATTGCCGGAAAGATGCATGAGAAGAATCATCCCAAGACATCAATCATCGCCACAACAAGACCTTTTGAGCGCATTCACATGGACCTATTTGGCCCTCCCACATATGATAGTCTTGGTGGAAAGAAATATTGTTTGGTTATTGTTGATGATTATACAAGATACACTTGGGTTTTCTATATCAAGAAGAAGAGCGAAACTCAAGAAAGATTCATTACTTGGGCTACTGAAGTGCAACGCCAATATGACACCAAGATCTTATCCATTAGGAGTGACAATGGTTCCGAGTTCAAGAACTACACCATGGATGAATTCTTGGGTAATGAGGGGATAAGACATCAATATTCCGCCGCGTACACCCCTCAACAAAATGGTGTTGCAGAGAGGAAGAATCGCACACTTATTGATATGGCAAGAACTATGATGGCCGAGTTCAAATCCCCATATAACTTTTGGGCCGAAGCTATCAACACCGCTTTTCATATATCTAACCGACTCTTCCTTCGTCCGATGATTGGCATGACTCCATATGAGCTTCTAACCGGTAACAAACCCAACCTCTCATATCTTCGAGTTTTTGGGTGCAAATGCCAAGTCTACATAAAAGGAACTAGATTGTCTAAGTTTGATGCTAGAACATTTTAAGGTATGTTTGTTGGTTATGCCACGAACTCCCACACTTATAGAGTATACAACATATCCACCGGGTGTGTTGAAGAATCTATGAATGTGGAATTTCATGAGGATAATGGCTCCCAAGTGGAGCAAATTGATTGTGATGATGTAGGTGATGAACCATCCTCCATAGCCATAGGAAGAATGGGTGTAGGTCCACTTATACCCATTGAGGGACACCTTGTGGCAAATGAGGATGGAACTAGCTCTACGCAAGTGGAGCCCTCTACATCAACCACCAATCAAATGGTAAACCAAGAACAAGAAGAAGATCTTCATGTGGATACCTCCCATCAAGAAAGTGATCAAGATCCACCCAATGATAATGGTGGAAATGGTCTTGGTGATACTTCACCAAGAACTCCAATAAGGGTGGACAATGGTCTTGATGAAGGAAATGATGAGGATATTCCACCTAATGAACATCCTGATGATGCTCTAGTTCGTATCATGTCTCGTCAAGCATCAAGATTGCAACAAAAGTCACTATATCAAAAGAATATCATTGGTGGCTTGGGAAGAAGTGTCTCCACTCGTGGACAAGTACTCAAGTTTTGTGGTATTCATTCATATGTCTCTCATGTTGAACCCATCAAAGTGTATGATGCTCTTGAAGATGAAGATTGGGTTCAAGCTATGCATGAAGAGCTCCATAATTTTGAAAGGAACAAAGTATGGTCTCTAGTGGAAAGACCCAAGGATCACAATATCATTGGAACCAAATGGGTGTTCAAGAATAAGCAAGATTCTCATGGGCAAGTGATTCGCAACAAAGCACGATTGGTTGCTCAAGGCTACTCTCAAGTCGAAGGACTTGACTACGGTGAAACTTTCGCTCCCGTAGCTAGGCTTGAATCTATTCGTATATTACTTGCATTTGCCACTAGTCATAACTTCATCTTGCATCAAATGGATGTTAAAAGTGCCTTTCTAAATGGACCTTTAAATGAAATGGTATATGTTAAACAACCTCCGGGATTCGAGGATCCCAAGTATCCTAACCATGTCTACTTTCTCCATAAGGCTTTGTATGGCCTCAAACAAGCCCCACGTGCTTGGTATGATCACTTAAAGGAGTTCTTAGTAGATCGTGGTTTCGTACTTGGGGTAATTGATCCCACTCTCTTTACCAAAAGTGTAGATGGACATTTCTTTGTATGCCAAGTTTATGTTGATGATATTATATTTGGATCCTCTAACCTGAGTTTTGTAGATCAATTTGCCAAACTAATGACAAGTGAATTTGAGATGTCTATGATGGGAGAATTAAAATTCTTCCTAGGTTTTGAGATCAAGCAATATCATGAAGGGACTTTTATTTGTCAAGCCAAATATATTCAAGACATGCTCAAGAAATTCGATATGATCAATGCCAAACCATTACCTTATCCAATGCCAACTACCACAAATCTCTCTTTGGATCATGAAGGTATACCGGTAGACCCCAAACTTTATAGATCCATCATTGGATCTTTGCTTTACCTTTGTGCATCTAGACCGGATATTATGTTTAGTGTGGGTTTGTGTGCAAGATTTCAATCTAACCCCAAGGAAAGCCATATGATTGCGGTCAAGAGGATTCTTAGGTACTTGGTTGACACTCCAACTCATGGTCTTTGGTATCCATCAAACACAACTTTTGATCTTGTGGGATACTCGGATGCGGATTGGGGAGGTGACAAAGTGGATAGAAAATCAACCTCGGGTGCTTGCCAATTTCTTGGTAGGTCTCTCGTGTGTTGGTCTTCCAAGAAGCAAAATTGTATTGCCACCTCCTCCACGGAAGCGGAGTATATCTCCGCCGCAAGTTGTTATTCTCAACTCTTATGGATGAGGCAATGTCTTAAGGATTTTGGAATTAAGATTAAGACAATGCCTCTTTTATGTGATAATGAGAGTGCCATTAAGATTGGTCACAATCCGGTACTTCATGGCAAGACCAAGCATATTGAGATTCGGTATCATTTTATTCGGGATCATGTGGCAAATGGCGATATCTCACTCTCTTATGTCAACACTAAAGATCAACTTGCCGACATCCTTACCAAGCCTCTAGATGTGAAGAGATTCAAGGAATTGAGGAGTGAGCTCAACATCATATGTGCAACCAATTTTAGTTGATTGAAAATCTTGCATACACACCCCTACTAGACTCCTATTTGGATTTAGATGCACGCATAGACATAGGGGGAGTGTAGCTCAATCAATGAGCCAACACTACCTTTATAATGCATAGATAAACAAATCATGCCTAAATGATCATTTTTTATGACATCATGTGCTTCAATGATGAGTCTCGACAATGCACCCAAGATACATCTTCGCGGTGTCATATCGAACATACTCATACATGGTGGCTACGGCCACCGCCAATTTTTCCATACAACATTTGTGTTCGAGTGTTCACTCAATTGCTTCTCCATTTGATTTCATATTTCATTGGTATCCAATGTTGTTCATTTCGTTTTCTCATTTTTTTTTCTCCCCATTGGATACAAATGAAAACATCCTATGCATGTCATCATTCTCATATCATCCGTGCACATGGTCAAATAAAAGTGCTCTACGAACCAAACTCATGAAAATGTTGTTAGTTCTTGAATTAAAACATTGCGCATATTATTTTTGTATTGAGTATTGTGGCTCGATAAGTTGGGTAGGCTCAATGTTCATTTTTTTCTCTTCTTTCAAACACAAAAAAAAAACTAGCCACAGCCCATCCCAACTGCCAACAAAAAAAAAAAACAACAACAAAACACGCAGCCAGCCCCCACCCCGGCCCCTGCCGCCGCCGAGCCGGCCCCAGGCCGGGCGCCAGGCCGGGGCGTTCGGCCACTAGGCCGGCCTCGCTGCCGGCCCCGCCCCCTCGCGCGCCGGCCCCAGGCCGGGGCTCCCTGCACGCACACACGCGAGCCGGCCAGGCCGGCTTCCCGGCCGGCCCCTGGCCGGGGTGGGCACTGCCCCTGTACACAACGCACACACGCACGCCCCCTCCACCAACCGCCCCACTCCCCTTCTTCCTCCTCTCCTTCCTCCATTAGAGCACCTTGGTGCTCTTGCCTCCCCCATCCCCCCCCACCTCCATAGTCCATCCCCACCGCCCAAATTCACGGATCCGCAAGCCCTCGGCCCTCTCCTCCCTCTCCTCCACACGGAATTCTCACTAACCCCTTATTGGAGGAGATCGGGACACTTGATTCCCTAGTACTTTTTGTTTGACAATGGCTTCGAACTCGGGTAATTTTTCTATGGGCTATTCTATGTGTTATGTGTATGTGAGTGCCATCCATGGGTGTGCTTGTACTAGTGTTCATGTGTTAGATTTTTGTCGTGCTAGGGTTCATACCGCTATGCTATACTATGATTTGTTCATGCCATGCGTTCCATCTATTCTTATGTTATGCCATGATTGATGTTCCATGCTCCTCGTATTCTATTAATACTAGGGTTCATCCACTATGATCTATTATGTTTTGCTCATACCATGTGTTCCATATATTCTTATGATTATGCCATGATTGATGCTCACATACTCCTATGCTACCATGACTCACCTAGCTTTGCACATTCACTTTCATATTTGGCCATGACTAAATATTACAATTTTCCCATTAATTTATACGATTATTCTCTCATTATGCCATAATGTGTATGATACCATCTACATCGTTTTACATACCAATGGTCTTTCGTGTGTGTACATGCCCCATATTGTTTTCCCATCCCACAATCCTATAGACATACTATGATAAGTCTCACCCACCCATAATATTGTGTTCTATTAGTTTCGTCTTTCGCTCACCATGTCGTTGTCTCATAGATTCATGGCTTACTTAATTATTTTTTTCCCACCTAAACAACGACCATGTGCACTCATTATCATGCTCCATCTCCATGCATCATATGTTTCAGGTGATTCTCCTCCTCACGAGGATACCTCTCGTTCTCTCTGTCCTCGCACCTCTCGCAAGAAGACTGCTCAGGATGTTGCTGGCTCTACTCCCTCACGGAGATCCTCTATTCCTATCAATCCGAAGGAGCCCGTGATCAAAAACTGGGGTGGCCTTAGTGCCGCTGATTTTGAGGAAGCTAGGCTGAAATTTAATCCTTATGAGTTTGGTCAACGCACGTGCTCGGATGCTCGGTTCTATTGCAAGATGCATCAAGTCATGTATGAGTTTATTCTTGGCAAGCTCCAGCACAGTCACGTGGATCAACACTACTTTGACATTGAGTATGCTCGCAACAAGTGGCCTGAAGTGACGACCATCATGGACTGCCACAACCTCACTCCTCTCATGGGTGACACACTTGCTCATCCGTACTCTCCAGAGTTGCTCAGGGAGTTCTACTCCACAGTTCACTTCTCCTCTGGTGGCCCCATGCGTCTCCCGCGTACTTTGATATGGATGAGCGGTGGCACCAAGTGTGAGGCTACTATGGATGAGTTTGGTGCTATCTTGGGTATCCCCGACTATCGGTTTGACTATATGTTCTATTTCCGCATTCATGGGGAGTCCAACAAGATTATGAAGGCCAAGGAGGGGATTCGTCATTGCTATCCCGAAGGTACCGGCTCCATGCATATTCCTAAGATCAAGTTCTTCTCTGAGCATTGGTACATGATACACGCCATTCTTCGCAACACCATCAACGCCAAATTTGGTGAGATGGGCGAGGTACGCAAGTGGATGATCAACCTTCTCTTCCACATTGAGTCTCGGATGCAAGCAAAGCAGCAATTGGATGTACTGGACTACATGTGGCAGGAGATGCAGAATGTGGTTAAGGAGAAGCGGGTACCCATCTATGGCTCATACATTCAGCGTCTTATTGAGACCCGCATCCCCGAAGGTCTCGTCAACAACTATGCCAAAGTGACTCCGAAGAAGAACATTCTTATGTATGATGCTCCCATTGAGACTGCTCATGAGCCAAGGCCTAAGCGCACCCGCACCGAGTCAGTTACTCGCCGCTCTACTTCACCTTCTCCTACTCCTGAGACATTTAATCTTAAGAAGATTCTTCAGAATATGAATTGCTTCTTCATTGATAAGCAACATCAAGATTATGAGGCTTATCGCAAAGGGAAGGCCTCTAGTCGCCGTCAGCGCGCCATCCAAACTGCTCTCAAGATTCCTCTTAGTCCTTCCAGCTCTGACGAGATTGCCGAGGAGAAGTGGAAGTCTAAGCATACTTATTGGTGTGGAGATGATGTTAGCTCTCTCGGCTCCTTTGCGGGGCCATACACCACCGCTGAGGCTAGCTCCAGTCAGGTTCCTCTAGAGGGCTTCCATGAGGATGAGGATGAGGAGGAGATGGGCGACGAGTGATCGGGTTGCATTTTTCTCCCTTTTTGGTGTATGATGCCAAGGGGGAGAAACACTCACGCATAGCATTGCATCACATGCATTCATTTGCGTCTTATCTTCGTGATTTGCTTTTTAGTTGAAACTATTTGTGTGGTTTGTGAACCTTGGTGTTATTGTAAGACTATGTCCTTAATTATCTATCGTACTCTCTATTATGTGTGTGACAATGGTTATTGAAGATCATAGCAAGATTATCAAGTTATTTCATCCACTCACTATTTCAATGTGTTGAAGCCATATTGAGGGAAGTTATTATTCGTAAGAAGAATGGTATGGTAAGATCTTCCTAATAGTAAACATTATTGTTCATACATGTGTATCTTCAAGGGTAAAAATCATGGTTGAACTAATTTCTTGCACTTCACATAAATATGTTATAGTCTCAACATCATCATGATTATCAAATATACATGTCAATTGTTATGGGCACACAAATAGGGGGAGTACGAATATATGTTATTTCTCTCACAAATAGCCATGCAAAATTATCTATTATGCAAATCCGTATGTTGTCATCAAACATCAAAAAGGGGGAGATTGAAAGAACATAGGTTCTAAATCCTGTTTTGAGTGTTTGATTACAACATATAGATGGACTAATGTGCTTTGCTAAGTGTACTCAGAAAATATCGACCCGTAAATATCTTACAAAGTTCAGCAATGAGTGAGAAAAAGATACGGGAAAATATGAGGAAGAGGAGAAAAGAAACGGCGAAGAAAAGGGGAAGAAAGACGAAGGAAAAAGGGTGGCCGACATCCAAGCCGGCCTGGCCGGGCTCCAGGCCGGGCTGGCGGAGCCCCTGGCCAGCCCCACGCCGGCCCCCAGGCCGGGGCGTTCGGGTGGGGGGCCGGCCTCGCCCCTCTGCCCCCGCCGGCCCCAGGCCGGCCTCCAGGCCGGTGTGCTCGGGTGGGGGGCCGGCCTCACCCCTGCCTCCACGCCGGCCCCAGGCCGGGCCGGCTGCCTCCACTCCGGCCCCCACTGGCGCCCACGCCGGCCCCAGGCCGGCCCCCAGGCCGGGGTGGGTTTTGACCCGGCCCTGGCTGCTCCCAGGCCGGCCAGGCCGGCCCCCAGGCCGGGGTGGGTCACAGGAAAGGCAAATCCCCCTCAAACGGCCGTATTTTTGACACGGGTATAAATACGGGGTCTCCACCTACCTCCTTGCTTTGTCAATCCCACTCACACTCTCTCTCACCACCATTGATTGACCAAGCTCAAGCTCAAGAACAAGATCTCCACAAATCCCCAACCAAAGCTCGTGATACTTTGGGATTTGAAGGAGACACCCCCGATCTACAACTCCACCGAGTCGATTAGACATCCACCCACTCATCCCATAGGGATCTTGTCATTCTTAGTTCATTGGAGCTAGGAATCTTGTTGCTCTTCGTTCATCGGAGCTCGGAGCCTTGTTGATATCCCCGGTGCTTGTGTGCCCGTGGATCTTGCTTCTCGGAGTCTTGGCGGCTCTCGGGATTTGGTGAGGACCCTCCAATCTTGTGGAGTGTGCCTCATCCTTGTAAAGGTTCTAGTTGTCAACCTCAACGGCAACATAGTGATTCGAGCCTATCCACATCGGTGGAAGGACTCGAAGGAGATACGGTGTGGCATTTGAGGCCTACTCGGTGTTCCACTTTGGTGGCACCGCACCGCTCCAACGGAGATTAGCTTCCATTGGGAAGTGAACTTCGGGATAAATCTCCGCGTCATTATGTTCGGTTATTCCTCAACTTACCTTTACTTGTTACTACTAGCTTAGTCATATTACTCACCTTGTGCTAGTTGTAATTGCTCAACATATAGGATTGTCCATCTAGTTGCATGATCTCGATAATCTATATTTGAGCTTTGCCTTGTTAACTTGAAAAAGAAGTTAAAATTTGTAGTTAACCTATTCACCCCCCCTCTAGTTAACCTCTCGATCCTTCAGGCTGCGGTGAATTCTCGAGTTCGTCTACTTTGAAGCACAGCCCCCGAGCAACGAGTGTGGCTGCGGCGAAGGATAGCCCCGAGACGCTTAGTCGAGAGGATTCGATGTATCGGAGTTGTGCTGCGGAGTCGCGATGTTTTCCGGAAGGACCCGACGAGGCAGACCGAGTCGACGTGGCGGAGTCGCGATGCTTCCCGAAGGACCCGACGCAATGGACCGAGTCGAAGCGGAGGAGTCGCGATGTTTGTCCGAAGGACTCGACGCGGCAGAGTCGCTATGTTTGTCCGAAGGACTCGACGCGGCGGAGTCGCGATGTTTACCCGAAGGACTCAACGCGGCGGACCGAGTCGACGCGGCGGAGTCGCGATGTTTGCCCAAAGGACATGACGCGGCGGACTGAGTCAACATGGCGGAGTCGTGATGTTCGTCCGAAGGACTCGACGCAGCGGACCGAGTCGACGCGGCGGAGTCTCAATGTTTGCCCGAAGGACTCGACGCGGCGGAGTCGCGATGTTTGCCCGAAGGACTCGACGTGGCGGACCGAGTCGACGGAGCAGAGTCGCGATGTTTACCCGAAGGACTTGACGCGGCGGACCGAGTCGACGTGGAGGAGTCACGATGCTCGTCCGAAGGACTTGACGCAGCTGAGTCGCGATGTTTGCCCGAAGGACTCGACGCGGCGGACCGAGTCGACGCGGCGGAGTCGCAATGTTTGTTGTGTGTACACGGAGGGCAATGTTGATGTCGAGCCCCCGGACACTAGTATGGAGAGTCTCCATGTTTTGTTGACGTTGCTTGGTCTTTGTGTCGACTCGCAAATTGACGAAATATGATCCGGATCCGCGATTTGAATTCGCGAACTCGGAGAGATCCAAAACGTGTCGCAGTGCGCGAGCCGCTGACGGAGATCTAACCGTTGGAAATGGCTCAAAAAATATGGAGTGCTGATGTACTGTATTCCGCAGCTTTTCAACGGTGTGATCTTTGAATTGATATCCGAGTCGACCGTGAGAATTGTTTTCCCCAAGTCGCGTGGAGTTCCGTCAGATTCGTACATGGCTTCAATGTTTGGGTCATCAACGGAGATCTAACTGCGGAAATTCGCCAATTCGTTTTGGAGACGATAGATAATTTGATTTCGCATCTTTTCACCGAAGGAATTTTTCAGATTAGTTTCGAGTCGCCGTTGATGGCCTCCGCAATATGTACGTTGTTGTTGTCCTGCAGCCTGCGTGCGAAGAACGATGTCGATGTGGACGATGAAGGTCGTGCGCGATGCCAGCGAGTGCTCGATGAAGTTGAATGACCCGAAGTAGATCGAATCCGTGGGGGTCGAGGACCCGAAGCTTGATGTGGATGAGGCCAGCGAGACCGTAGATCCAGCGCGTGTCGTTCCCACAGACAGCGCCAATTGTCGACTAGTCGTGTCCACAAATCCCTCGGGTGATCCGGTAGGGTTTCGAGTAGAGGAACGATGTACGCGCTGGTGATCTCGACGGCTAACAAGGAGGCAATATTTATCCAGGTTCGGGCCCTCGTAGAGATCCTTACTCCTGCTTGTCCTTTTCATTCAGATTCTCCAAACTCCGACTCATCTCATTTTAGCGGGGCTAGTGAGTTTTCCATTAACTCTAGGTAAGCTAGCTTTTCTACCTTTTGTTCATTACTACTAATATTTAGTCATGCAGTCCGTGTCGATTAGTCGTGTCGACAAATCCCTCGGGGGATCCGGTAGGGTTTCGAGTAGAGGAACAATGTACGCGCTGGTGATCTCGACGGCTAACAAGGAGGCAAGATTTACCTAGGTTCGAGGCCCTCGTAGAGGTAAAACCCTTACTCCTGCTTGTCTGATCTGTATTATGACGAGATAGTCGAGCTGTTTATAATGGCGATGCCATGGTGAGGCGTACGGGTATCCCGTATATTGCCTAGTCTAGTTTTGGCTTGTATCTTCCTCTCTCTAGATTGGATCTTTTCTCTTTCTCTCCTCCCTCCTCGCTTTATATATGCAGCCAGGAGGGGGTTACATGAGTCCTAGTAGAGTACGTATAGGAGTTCTTGTCTTGACCCGCAAGTCTTGCGGGTGGGCTTATGTTGAGCCTTCTAGAACCGCGGGATATCACCTGTCTTTGGGCCTAGGACTTGGGCCTTGGACCGGGTAGGATCACCCGATAGGTCCAGGAATCATCCCCACGTTAATCCGGCTTATGGTTCTCTTTTCATTGCAGAGCCCAAGTTGTGTTGAAGGTTAACCCTATCCATATGCCGCTCCTACTGCGAACCTTGAAGAGAGGATTTTTGGAGAAGAAGAAGATGAACCAGCACCTCGATCGCCGGGTCATGTTGATGTTTTGGTTGAAGATACCAAAGAAGAGGTGAATCCGGTTGATAACGCACCGGCTAATGATCCTCCTGTTGAAGATATGGTTGTTTCTAACCCGGATGTGGTCATA
The DNA here is from genome assembly GCA_028641055.1 of Alopecurus myosuroides. Taxonomy (NCBI): domain Eukaryota; kingdom Viridiplantae; phylum Streptophyta; class Magnoliopsida; order Poales; family Poaceae; genus Alopecurus; species Alopecurus myosuroides. Next base: position 190,752,807 of record CM054058.1, read on the forward strand.
ACCGGTTCCCAAGCTGTACCGGCTATCAGAACCTCCACCGTGCTTTCCAAAGTAACAGAAGAGTTGAAAGCAAAAAATAGAACAGAATACAACTCCCCCAAACCTGATATTGAAGGCATGGATTTTGATACACTGGCTCGGGAATTGTCTAAGAACCGGCCCGTGCAGATGGGATAATAGAATTCCTGAGGAAAACATATGGGATAAACTTGACACACATAATCTGTAGCCTTCAATCTTCTAGTTTATATCTTGTAATATGAACTTGAAGATTCATCAATGAATGTTTTGAACTGAATAGTTGTAGCCCCAAGCACCGATTTTCAGATTTGTGAACCGGGACTTGTGTCGGGGTTGCCAGCCTGCGGCTACTGTGGACTTAACCATAACTTGGAACAGGCTATAAGTGCTTGTAAGCTCGTAATTTTCCGGGTTATGTTTTATAAGCCGAAATTTCCTCAAGTTATAACTGGAACCTGATGATAACTTGTTTAGATGCAACCAATAATTGTGCAGAGTCTTGAATCTTCCTCGCAAAAGGAGGTTTCAAATTTGAAGAACCTGCTAGCACAAGAGGCTAAGAAGACCGCGGAAGCCAGGACCCGGCGGAAAGAGCTAGAGGATCAAGTTACTGAAGCAGCCAAGACTTGGTCTGTTCTGCAACATGATTTTGAGAACCGGGAAAAGGCTCTTATTACAAGAGCAGAAAATTGTGAGAACGAGTTGGAGGAAACCCGGAGCAGCTTCACCAAGGTTAAGGACCTGCTAGGAGAGATCTCCTGTAGTGTGTTTGGTAAGTTTTTACGGTTCATTATGTCCTTATTAATGCATTGATTTTCCGGTTCATTGTCTCCTTTGCCCGGTTATAATTACCATGTTTCTGATAAAAAAAATGCTCTTGTAACTTGTAGGTAGAATGCATGGCAATAACCTCCAACTTCCTGACCTGAAACTGAAGGCTCTGTTCACCTTGATCTGGCAGATGTATATTGGAGGTGGAGAATGCATCAAGGCCGTCAGGAACTAGGACAATCCCCCCAAGAGGATCGGTGAGATGCTTGTCGAAATAACTCAAGTTCCATAATGGATAGAAGAACACAAAATGTCATCCTGCCATCGCGGATCCATCAAGGTTATGTCCCTGTCCAAAGCTTATCACCCGGAATTGAATCCGAATCTTCTGGTGAAAGGTTTCCCATAGTATCGGGCGGACAGGACCAAGTATGAAAGGAAGGAATTTGCCAATATCGAGCGGGAATGCCGGTTTTAGGCTTGCACCATTGCAGAAAAGGTGAAGCTAAAAGAACTCTGTTCGGGTTATGTCTCCCCGGGTGAACGCAAGATGCCTTTCTCTCCTCAAGTTGTATCTATTGTTCGCCAAGTTCCACATAAGAGCCGGCTTGCTGTAGCCTCTTTGTCTGGCGCGCCCCACTCCGTTACTCCGTCAGTTTCTGCTCCACCCCTCCCTTTATATGAACGAGAGAATACCAATGACGCTCTGGCTCAACTGGAGTGGAAGTGTGTTTCAGCTTCTGAAGTTGGGGAAGCAGAACATGACCAAGTGGATGCTGAAGATCACCCAAAGACTCAAGACCTGGATCTGGCGCCGGGTTAGATGCCACCCAGCAGAAAGGAAAATCTGCTACAGAATAAACATTTGGTTCCTGCAAAAATAATAATTTAACCCGGATGGGTTTTTGTAATAGGCTAGATAAAATGATATATTTCTAGCTCTATTTTTGAAAGTGCGCGTGTGCATGGTACACTTTGGTCTGTAATAACTTGGTTTTCCTGCAAGGTTATGCAAAATATTCCGGGCTCCATACTTTTGCAGCATCTTTGATTTGTATTTGAAGTTTTCCTTGACTTTGTTTTCTTTGCTTTCTAGCTCAACCGTTTTTTCGCATGACATATTCTAGTGTTTACAACTCTGGTGAATTCAGGGTCATATAACCTGGTTTTGCCGGGTTATAACATCATTGACTCAACCAGGTTTAAACATCTAGGTCATAAAATTGCGTGTAACCACTGACTGGCAGGAAAGTATAGCCAATATATTTTGGCGTATGCCAAATTCTTGAGATATAGACTGTGCTCTAGCATCAGCCGCTAAGTAATCATAGATGAAATTGTTTAACTCTCTATCACAATGATAATTTCATGGAACAAATCTCAGTAACTCAGATTTTGTCATGTCTGTTTTTATTGCAAATATAACATAGTGATTACAATGGTCTTATGTATAATATTGGTTGAGCTGGGCTACGTTTCATGGTCTTCCAGTTTCTTCCTCATATGTTCGTGACTTATCAGCATCACACATATCAATGAGGTAATATGATCCATTATGTAGTTTCTTACTTACTACAAATGGTCCTTCCCATGGTGGGCTTAGCTTGTGCATCCCATCCTTTTTCTGGATCAGGCGTAACACTAAGTCCCCTTCCTGAAAACTTCGAGTTTTAACCATGCGGCTATGATAGCAACGCAAGTCCTGCTAATATATGGCTGACCTGGATGCCGCGAGGTCGCGTGCTTCTTCTAGAGGATCAAGCGAGTGTTGACGAGCTATCTCATTCTGGGTTTCCACATAAGCAGCCACTCATGGTGAATCGTGACAAATATCACTTGGCAAAACTGCCTCCGCCCCATAAACTAGAAAATACGGTGTATAACCTGTTGATATGTTCGGGGTAGTTCTTATGCTCCATAAAACAGCAGGTAACTCTTCGACCCAACACCTAGAAGTTTTTTCTAGTGGGACCTGGAGCCTAGGTTTGATATCTTTTAGTAGTTCCTGGTTAGCCCGCTTATCTTGTCCATTAGACTGTGGATGTGCTACTGAAGCAAGGTCAAACCGTATATGGTTTTGTTCACAAAACTTTTGCATTGCTCTTTCTAAAAAATTCGTCCCATTATCCGTTATAATGCTATGTGGGTAACCAAATTTGAAAATCAGCCTTTTTAAGAACTTGACTGCTGTAACCGCGTCACATTTGGTGATTGGTTCTGCTTCTACCCACTTTGTAAACTTGTCAACTGCCACAAATAGATGAGTCTTTTTATCGTTCGACCTTTTGAAAGGTCCTACCATGTCAAGCCCCCAGACTGCGAAAGGCCAAGTTATGGGAATCATGCGTAAATATTGAGCTGTCATGTGATCCTGCCTTGCATATCTTTGACATCGTTCGCACGTTCATACTATATGTTCTGCATCAGCGTTTGCGGTTAACCAGAAAAATCCATGTCTGAAAGCCTCATTGACCAAAGATCTGGAACTTCCATGATGGCCGCAATTTCCTCAGTGGATTTCTCTTAAAATCTGACACCCTTCTTCCGGAGAGACACATCTCTGAAAGATTCTAGTCGCGCTTCGCTTATATAACTCACCATTGATGATTGTATATGACTTGGACCTTCTTATAACCTGACGAGCGATAACCTTGTTCTGCGGGAGTTCGCCTCTCATAAGGTACGCCAGGTATGGTTCAGTCCACTCTGGGATTGTATGCAGGGCGGCTACCAATTCTTACTCCGGATCTGGGGTTGCCAGGTCTTCCTCTGTTGGAATTTTAACTGACGGGCTATGAATTTTGTCCAGAAACACGTTGGGTGGAACTTGTTTTTTCTGGGAACCTAGACGAGCCAATGCATCAGCTGCTTCGTTGAGACATCGATCAATATGATCAACTTAATATCCTTGAAAATGTCCAGCCAGCTCGGTAAACGCTCGCCTATAGGCTGCCATAACTAGATCTTTAGAATCCCGGGTTCCTGTAACTTGTTGAGAAACAAGGTCTGAATCACCCAAACATCGAATCCAGGTTATGCTCGTCTCTTTCGCAATTTGAAGCCCATGAAGCAAAGCTTCATATTCTGCTGCATTATTAGTGCATTTGAATAAAATTTGTAAGACATAGCGAAACTTATCACCTCTTGGGGATGTTAATACCACACCAGGTCCTGAGCCTTCCAATTGTCGAGACACATCGAAATTCATAGTCCAATATTTAGTATCTGGTTTATCCGGTGGAACCTCTAATTGTGTCCAGTCATTTATGAACTCGATCAAGGCTTGGGACTTTATTGCGGTCCTAGGCTCATATTTGATACGATATGGCCTCATCTCAATAGCCCACTTTGCAACTCTCCATGTTACTTCTCTGTTCTGAATAATATCGGTCAAAGGTGTCGAACTGACCACAGTAATAGGATGCTCTTGAAAACAGTGTTTCAGCTTACGGCTAGCCATGAACACCCCAAAAACCAGCTTCTGCCAATGTGGGTAGCGCTGTTTAGACTCTGGCAGGACCTCACTCACATAGTAAACTGGCCGCTGGACGGGATCTTCTTTTCCTTCCAGTTTACGTTCCACAACCACAGCCGCACTTACCGCCCTGTTATTTGCCACGATATATAGTAACACGGGCTCTTTCTTCTCATGCGCAGCCAATATAGGTGCATTAGAAAGTTGTTTTTTCAAGGCCTCCAATGCCTCATCAGCTTCTTGATTCCACACAAAGTTGTCAGTTTTCTTCAAAAGTCGGTATAAAGGTATGGCCTTTTCGCCCAGTCTGCTTATAAACTGGCTCAAGGCAGCAACGCAACCTGTTAGCTTCTGAACGTCCTTCAGGAAAATCGTTTTTTTAAGGTTATGTATGGCTTGAATTTTTTCCGGGTTTGCTTCAATTCCTCTCTCCGAAATAATAATACCCAGTAGTTTTCCAGCTGGTACTCCAAAGACACATTTTGTTGGATTGAGCTTCACCTGATATTTGCGTAAATTGACGAACATTTCCTCCAAGTCTGAGATCAAAGTGTCACCTTTTTGGGATTTGACCACTATTTCATCCACATAAGCGTGCATGTTTCGTCCAATCTAGATTTCCAAACAATTCTGAATACACCTTTGATGAGTTGCTCATGCATTTTTCAGTCCAAAGGGCATTGACATATAACAGAAAGCTCCAAAGGGTGTAATGAATGAGGTCTTATCCTGGTCCTCTTCCTTCATTTTGATTTGATGATAAACTGAGTAAGCATCTAGGAAACATAGTAATTTGCAACCAGCCGTAGAGTCCATAATCGGATCGATACAGCGTAAGGCGAACGGATCTTTAGGACATGCTTTGTTCAAATCTATGTAATCTATGCACATTATCCATGTTCTGTTCTTCTTAGGAAAAGAACTGGATTGGCTAACCATTTTGGGTGTAATACTTCTACTATGAACCCTGCTGCAAGAAGCCTAGCTATCTCCTCTCCAATTGCTTTCCTTCTCTCATCATTGAAACGACGCAGGAACTGACGAATAGGTTTCAGGTTAGGATCCACACTCAAACTGTGCTGAGCAAGTTCCCTTGGAACACCTGGCATGTCGGAAGGTTTCCATGCAAAGATGTCCCACTTCTCACGGAGGAACTTGATGGGCACGCTTTCCTATTTTTCCGTCATGTGAGCCCCCACGCTGAACTGCTTAGATGAGTCACCGGGGGTAAAGTCGACCAGCTTTGTGTCTTGAGCAGACTTAAATTTTATCTTGGAATATGCTGATGGTTTCTTGAGCGAGGTCATGTCATCTGGATCAACTTGTAGTTTATACAATTTCAACCCCTCTTCCGTGCAAGCGGTCTCTGCATATGTTGCATCACCTTCCTCACACTCTAAAGCTATGTCTTATCACAGTTGACAGTGATGTTTCCATTGGGACCTCGCATCTTCAGCTTGAGGTAAACGTAGAAAGGTCTTTCCATAAACTTGGCATAAGTTGGCCGTCCGAATAAAGTGTGGTACGGACTTTTGAATTTGACCACTTCCAATGCTAACATCTCTGTCTTGTAATTTTCAAATACTCCAAAAGCAACTTCAAGATATATTTTCCCGATAGGTTGTGCGGACTTACCAGGTACGATCCCATGAAACATAGTTGATGATGGCTGAAGTTGTTTCTCCTGCAGGTTCATCCTCTTGAACGTATCATAGTAAAGTATGTTTATGCTGGTTCCTCCATCCATCAATACTTTGTGTAACTTATATCCTCCAACTTGTGGAGGCACAACCAGAGCCACGCCTCCTAGATTATCAACTCGTGGAGGATGATCTGCCCGACTCCAAGTTATGGGTTGTTCTAACCAGTTGAGCCACCTAGGGACAACAGGAGCTACCGTATTGACTGGACGTTTCTGCACCTTTCGTTCTCTCCTGCATGAACTAGTAGTAAATACATGATATTGTCCTGAGCTTAACTGCTTTGGGTTTGTTTGAAAACCAGAATTTCCTCCTTGGTGACCTCCACCTTGGTTAGTTCCCTGGTTACCCTGACCATGGTGACCCGGATTATGATTTCCAGGTTCAGAATTGCCAGGTCCCGGATGTCCACCTCCCATGTTACCTGGGTTCCCTCCTCCATTGTTTCCTGGTCCATAGTTATTATTTCCACTAGGCCTGAAACCCTGTATAATGAAACAATTTTCCAAGAATGATTTGCTAACTTTCCGTTTTTGTTGTGTCGGGGACATGGTCCTTTCAGAGCCCGTTGGGCCCGTGCAAAGCCGGTTGGTCGAAAATTTTGATTTCCTCTGAAATTTTTGCCCTGACGTTGGTTTCTGTAACCTATATTTGTATTTGCCACTAGATCAAGGTTCCTTCCCCGTTTTTGTGCTTGTTATTGTTCTGGTTCTGAGGGTTGTTGTTGCTCTGGTTCGGGTTATGGATACCCTTGCTCCCAGTTTTCTTTCCCTTTGCAGACTTCTCATCATACGAGTCTGCATCTTTTGTTTTGTCAGACTCCGCATACTTGGTCATGGTATCCATCAGCTCGCTCATATCACTCACATATCGATTGATGCGTACCAGCTTATGCTTCAACTGGTCAAATCTGCAATTTCTCTCCAATGCAATGGCTGCTTGCTGGACAGTGAGTCCGACAGATGAATGAATAATCTCCGAGATGCGCCGAGACCAGTGTTGGGCAGACTCCCCCTTCGTATGAATACAATTTTCCAAGTCTGTAATAGTCGTCGGACGTTTCCATGTTCCCTGGAATTTTTTATGAACTGGTCTTTCAACTCTTGCTAGCTATTAATCGAATTTGCGGGCAAGTTCTTTAACCATGATTTTGCTGGTCCCTCTAACATCACGCTTAGATACCGTTGCGTCACTTACTTCCAATATCTCCATGGCTATCTCGTATCCTCTATCAAGTCTGCATGCTCCATGTCTGGCGTATAGTTTACAACTCTGCGAGGTCCTTTAAAATCAGCCGGTATTCTCTCGTTCCTGATTGTAGGACCAAGGCATTGAATTCCAATTCTACGATACTCAGTCGGGACGGGGTTTGAGACTGCGTTTTGAACTGGGATTTGAACATGACCCGGATTTCTGTTTCCTGGTTCTGCAACTCTATGTCCAGTATTTACAACTCGAGGCGCATAGGACACAATCTTCCTGGGTGGAATAGGTTGATGCCGGTTTGCGTTGCTAGAGCCTGCCGGAACCGGTGAATTTCCATGGTGACTCCTTGGCAAAGTATCCCTGCTATTGTAGGGAGTTGAGTGTATCCTGTCCTGGTTACTATAATCTATTTCCTGAACCACCGCGGTTTGTAACATTTCGATAGCCCTCCGGGCTTCAATTCCGATAGGATCGTTGGGATTGACTGGAATCAGTGCCAGGTTATTTGTTGCTGCCTAAATGTTATCCATTGGATTGTTGAAATGCCCTGGCGGTGTATGGAACCTTTCCTGCTCTTGCACCGGAACAGCGTTCGGGTTACCATGCAGCTGGACAAGTGGTTGGAAACGTGCCGGGTGAACTGGAACAGGAGCAACTGGCGGGTTCATAGGGTGAACCAGGCCAGCCGGGTTAGGTGCCCCGGGGGTTCCAACTGGGATGCAAATAAATTCTGAAGGTTGGTTGCTTCTAGTCCTGCATCGAACTCATTATTCAGCCGGGTATGATAACGTGTATTTCGTATTGAGGCTAACTCCCTCATTCTGAAGTTCAGATGAATTCCTTCTCTTTCCAAACGTGTCGCTTCCTCCAAAACCTCTAACCAAGCTTTATTTATGTTTCTTACCTCCTTCTCGATCTCCCGACGGGCGCGACTTATTTCCTGTCGAAGCCTCTCAATCTCTGCGCTACGCTGCACCAAGTTTTCCGGGGTGATCGGAGTTGCCAAGACCTCGTTCAAAGAATCCATTGCAGCCATTAGCTCAGTTCTTGGGCTATACGACGTGGGCTATGTCAAGTCGGTTACTATTACTGCTGGCCCAGAGTTTGCCGGCCCAGATCCTGGTGGAGGTGTTGTCGTTGGCCTAACCGGGGCCACCGTTGGCCCCGCAACTGCTGTCATTGAAACTCCCGGTCCTCCTGGAGCTGGATTTGAAGTTCAAACATCATTCATGATTAAATTTCCACTAGCGTCATACCTGGGCTCCGTAGGACGTGTTGATCCAGCCATGTAAACCGTCGCATGATGAGTTGTTTCCGCCAGACTCTGTGGATTCAATTCAAGGTCTCATCCTAACCGATCTCCAAAGAGCTAGTGGATAGAGCCTGATTCATCACAATCGTCATTGTTTCCAACTAAGGACTCTCCATCAGAGTGCATCATCATAGTCTCTTCAGAGACCAAATCCGACAGCTGGTCCGGTTCTGAGATTGTTGTTCCTACGTATCCAATGAAGACGTGGATCTTTCCAAAGGGGACGTGAAATTCTGAATCCACGGAGGTGAACTCGGAACCCCACGTGTCATGGTTGTAATAGTTTCCACGCCGACTCCTCCTGAGCCGTCCTATCGCGAGATTGTCGATCCCAGGTAAAGCTCCTTCCGAAAAGACGACGCTTCCGCGAGCAGGCCCCACGGTGGGCGCTAACTGTCGTGGTGTTGTCACGGTTAGTGTCCTCAGATGAGAACTAGATTGCAAGGCCATTCCTACTGAGCGAAACTTCGATAGGGTTAAGGAGGAAACGAGAGACGCGAGTTTACCCAGGTTCGGCCCCTCGATTGAGGGTAAAACCTACTCCTTCCTTCATACTATTGAGGAACAAGGTCTCGATTACAAAGGGTGATTCTGGCTCTCGATGTCTCGAGCTACCTTGCTATTGACTTAGAACTTGTCTTTCTATGTCCCGGGGTCTCGCCTTATATAGTGGTCGAGTTCCCCATGTTACAAAGGATCTGGGTTATACCCGTCGTCTGAGTCCTAGTTACATCCGGTTCTGGGTCGTCCCGTTCCGGTTCTTCTCGTGACCTGGTCGTCCCCGTCCGGCCTTGGGCTAATCTCCAGGCCTTGGGCCCTTACGCCTCCCATCTTGGACCGTGGACCGATTCCTCTGTCTTCTCCGGGTTACGCACATGGTAACTCGGGTCTTCTTTCTGCCGAGTGAGCATTACGATCCGGTTCTCCTTGATATAAACCAGACCAGTCACACTAAGCCGGATCAAGTGGATTCCCGGTTTATATGGGCGGTTGGTGAGGCTCCCCCTCACCTATTCCCCAACAATACCAATAGGAATAACCGTTTCTCTATTAACAAGCTCAATAACCACATCAATATCTTAAAGCTCACAAGAACCAATTTCATGCATAATTTCTCTATAAAGCTCATAAGGTATGGCACTAGAACTAGCACCAATATCACACAAACCATAATAGCAATGATCACCAATCTTAACAGAAAGTACAAGAACACTAGTTTTCTTAGGTCTATGAGGATGTGAAACAATGTTTGAAGCATACTCACAGAAGACAATGTGTTCATCCTCCACATTTCCACATACAAGATCTTTTACTATTGCTACTGCATGTTCAACAGTTATTTATTCATCAGGTTCAATAGCTTTCTTGTTACTCTTATTAACCACACTAGGTACCATAGAGTGTTCTTTTACTTTAGCAGGGAAATGCATCTTTTCAACATAAGGCTCAGGAATAGGAGGATTAATAGCATGCACTTCTATATTAGTAGCAAGAACAATATCTTTATAAGGTGCATCGTACTTGTGATAATTCTTTTCAGGAATACCAAGATAGGAGGCAAAAACTTTAAGACAGTTTGCAAAAATTTGAGAATCAAGACCACAAACAGCACTAACATCATAGAAATCATTGGTATCCATAAAATATTTAATGCATTCATAATCATAATTTATACCTGACTTTCTACCTTTGTCGTTCTCCCATCCTTGAGTGTTTTCTTGAATATGATAAAGAAGATCCCATTTATCTTCGTCCTTCATACGTGTGAATGATCCAGAACAAGAAGCATCTAATAAATCCTTACCATGAAGAGAAAGCCTTGCATAAAAATTATTGATCACAATATTTCTCGGGAGTTAATGAACGGGATATTTAAGCATTAATAACTTCATTCTCCCCCGCGCTTGGCAATACTCTCTCCCTCATGAGGCCAGAAAATATAGATTTGATTCCGGTATTTATGAATCTCACTAGGAGGATAAAATTTTGAATAAAAGAGAGGAACAATTTCCTCCCATCCAATAGAATCGCCATTCTTCAGTAATTTGAACCATTCAGCGACTCTTCTTTCAGCAATAAGGATAATAATTTCTTTTTAACTTGATCCATTGTAATACATGTACACTTGAATAACTCGGGTAATTCATGTATAAAGAGCAAATGATCACCGGGATGGACAGTTCCATCACCATAGTAGTAGTTTTCCATAACACATCAAACAATTTTCATAGGTATTTTATATGGATCTAATTCAGCAGAAGATGGGTTACCAACTACCCTGGTAACAACGGAAGAAGTACCCTAAATAGAGAACCAAAAGTATTCTCCATAATGAAAAAAAAACAGACAAAAATAGAAACAACACTTACAGTAAAAGTTTCTCTTACCAATAGCGCTTCACTCCCCGGCAACGGCGGAAGAAAATAGTCTTGATGACCCACAAGTATAGAGGGTGTATCGTAGTACTTTCGATAAATAAGAGTGTTGAACCCAACGAGGAGCAGAAGGTGTTGACAAGCAGGTTGGATAGATGATTCACTTTAAACACTAGTAAACGGGTTTTTGGTTGTTTTGGATATAGCAGATAAATAAAGTGCGAGTAAATAAAGTGCAATAAATAATATTGCAGCAAGTGGTCCAATTCTTTTGAGAGCAAAGGACAAGACGATTGTGTTATTTATGACTACCAAACGTTCTCGAGGATCCATGGGAATTTCGTCAAGTGCTTTCGCTTCGTTACGGTTGATTACTATCCATTAGTTTGTGAAGTGTTGTGTGGGTGAACCTATGCTAATGCACCGCCCAACTAGGACTAATACATACTTGTGATTATACCCCTTGCAAGCATCCGCAAATACAATAAAGTAATTAAGATAAATCTAACCACAACTTAAAACTCCGTGATTCTACGTTCCCTTGTGCATTGGTTTCCTAACGAGGGTTTAGGTTTTTGTCGCTCCGACAACCCCACAATTAGTAGCCAAATACACAATGCATCCTCCTAGGCCCATAAAGGTGAAGTATCATGTAGTCGACGTTCACATGACACCACTAGAAGAATAGCACCACAACTTAAATACCGAACAACTAGATATTACTTCAACATAACTTGACTACTAACATCATGACTTCTCCCATGTCCTCAAGAACTAAACGAACTACTCACAAGACATCACATGGATCATAATCAGAGGTGATATAATGGGTGATAACAATCTGGTCATAAAGTGCTAACACCGATAAATCTCACAAGCATCAACTACTAACAAGTAATCCACACCGGGAGAGAGATCTACTGTAAAACAACGATAGAGGCCCATAATTGTTACAGCAGGATGACGGTGGATGATGAGGGTGCTGGTGCTGGTGTTGAGGGTGATGATGACGATTATCCCGATGAAGCCTTGAGTGATGACGGTAACGATGGCGATGATTTCCCCTCTCCGGGGAGGAATTTCCCCTACAGATTTGTCCCTGCTAGAGAGCTTTTCTCTCTCGGGTGTTTTTCGCCCCGACGCGGCGGCGGAATAATTCTTCGATGATAGTCTGGGGCTTAGGGTTCCCTGGGGTTCAAGTACGCGAAAGACCTCGACCAGAGGTGGGCCAGGGTGTCCACATCACCTGGCGGCGCGGCCGGGGGGTGCGTCATCCCATGGTGTAGGCACCTGGTGGCCCCCTCTGGCTCCCCCATCTGGCTGGAGTCTTCCTCTGAACTTCTAAGACACCTTCGGTGTCCCCCTTCTTCTTCTTCTGAACTTCTGAAATATGGTATCTCGACGGTGCTTTTTCCATCAGATTTCTGGTCCCGGTGTTTATTCTCCAAAAATTATGAAACATGCAAAATAAGATAAAATAACATAAGTAATGCATCATAACATGACATATATAGATGAATAATAGAAAATAACAATATAAAACAATAATGCAAAATGGATATATCAACTCCCCAAGCTTAGACCTCGTTTGTCCCCAAGCCAAACAGAACTCAGTAAACATGACCACATGTTTATGGAGTGAGCTGTAGATAAATAAAATACGGACAAGACGCATCACATCTACAAAGAACAAGTCATTTTAGAAAGCAACTTCCTCCCATATAATCAAACTTGAAACAAGCAGAGGAACAATAATGGCATGAAAGGCCCTCTGCTGCAATTAGGAAGAGGTAGGGTGATATTGTATCTCCATGCCGAATACCCCTCGTGGGACTGAACTCCTCTAATCTGTTAGCATTTAACATAACCGAAAAAGACACCGATCTTACGATATCCATGACAATAGAGACCTAATTCTGGTGGAAACCAAGCTTGATCACGATTGTGTTGGAGATATTCCCTATAGGCAATAATAAAAGTTATTATTTCTTTCCATGTTCATAATTAACGTCTATATTTCTGTGTTATAACTGCTATGGTTCTTGAATATGAGATGCATAGGAAAACCATTATGCACATGTGGAAACATAAACACTAAAGGGTTCCCTAGTCTCGCCTCTAAGACTAGCTCATGTGTTGCATGATGATCTCATTTTCCTGATCATGGGCATAGTTGGATTCCAGCAAAACTGGGAGCATATTGTTGGCGGAACAATGAGTGCTCGACATACCCAATTAAATGATATATTATGAGATCGTGTAATCACATGTTGTTAGTATAATCATATAAATTTTAATGTATACCCACGTCCTTAGACCATGCAAATATCTAGTCCCTACGTACCAGACGTTTTACCTTCATGATGTCAAACGTTACCTGTAATAGGATAATCATAACCGTAGTCCTCAGATACTTGTAAAAAGTGTGTCTAGGACTTGATAGTTCAACATTGGGTTTGCTCCTCCGATGATGGAGAGATACTTTTGGTCCCTCTCGGTATTACAGTATCCATCATCGTATAGACAGACACAGCGTGATGTGATCAAGGGGGATACCCGAATATGGAAACGAGAAAAGAGAACAAACCAGCAACGAGGATAACTAGGTATCTTGATTAAGTGTTGCTTCACATGGATACCGATATAATCCCTCCTCGAGTTATGTTATGTATCGCAAATAAAAGGGAATTGTGTACGGGAACATAAGGTTCACTCAAATTCATTCGTGTAACTGTAGGAATCAATATGGATGTCTAGATCCTGCTATTGATTATTGACCGGAAGGAGTTTCGGGTCATGTCTACATTTTCACCGAACCTGTGGGGTCACACGTTTAAGTATCATTAGTCTGTTGAGTACTAGGATGTGATATTACTATGAGATAATGGTCAATGGAATGTTTCCGAAAAAATCGAAATAGTTTCGTAGAGAAACCAGAAAAATTCTGGAGTATCGGAAAAGTCCCGGGAAAACCTAAAGGCACCAGAAGGGTCTAGGAAGATTCTAGAGTATTCTAGAACCTTCTATAATGTTCGGTAAAGACACATGGGCTGCATGAAATGAATGAGTGGTAACTCCACTTTTTTATGTGTATGTTATTAAGGAGGGGTAACCCCTCTTTTATGTGCAGAGAGAAAGATGGCGGGAACGAAGCGCCTGGATTTTTTTTGGCAAATGTACAAATGTTTTTGCAAAAAAATTTAGGCCCAGGCGGTTTCGCTGTGGCCGACTGGCCTGCCATCGTCAGGCCGACAGCCTAGTCGTCTTTGATGTGGCCGACTAGCTTCTACTTGGTTTGGTCCAGACCGACAAGGCCCAGTTGGCTTCAGCCAAACCGAATGGATACTATTTTTGAAAAAACAACGCGTATTATTTTCCGAATTAATAAAAAAAAACATGTTATTTTTAAAAATTAGCCTAGATCCATACACAACTCTTGTAGATGGGACAACCTAGAGCCCAAAGCCTTGTATTGTAACCAAACATTTTGATTACATGCTCACTCACCGAGCTTCCTTCTGCCATGTGACATGACCATAAAGCATTTGTTATTTCAGAATGTTCAGTTCTAGCATGAGTATGGTACACGGTTTTTAGTGAACCGATCATATCATACGCGTGCAAACAATCAAATCGTTTCTCGAACTCAGGATCCATACATGTCAACATGAGACATTGAACATCTATTGAATCATCACTCATCAATGTGTGTGCATCCTTTTCGGCATCATAAGCGTCGTCATCGAGATCCCCTCGAAGAGGAGCATCAAGGACATACTCTAACCTGATACCCCTCAGAATAATTATCAATGAACGGCCCCAATCTGCATAGTTACTTCCATTGACAGCAAGTGATTTCTTCTCAAGTACTGGACCAAGGTTAATAGTGGGTGCATTACGAGCCATGGATATAATTATTTTCTAAGCACTTGTCAAAATAATTTACTATGTGCTCCCACTAAATCTGATATTCCTCGCGATCATAATTTAATTTATTATGGAATCCACGCTCAACATATAACCAAGGACAGATACATCTGAAGATTATAAGCTCAACGGGTAGGACAACTTTCCAATCACTACCAGCGCGATTTCCGCTTCACCTTTCGGTTGTGTGCTCCGAGCTCATGATTATCATGGCTGAACGTCAAGTCAGCCAACTGATCCTACTACATCAACGATGTCATGTTGACCTTTGGATACAAGTCATCAACATGGATCAACTTGATGCCCGCCTCCCAATCATAAGAACATATTAACCCTTGGATACAAGTGATGAACGCGAAACCCAATTGGTTTGACAGTGCTTCAATTGGAAAAGCACGATCTACCTTGATATTTCATGAGGAATCACTCTAAAAATCACATCTACTGTGCAATAAAAGGGATATAAAGAAAACAAATATACCATGCATAAGTAAAAAATAATAATAATGTAATATCAGTCGCCCGTGTCTGGTCACTGCGACCCCCTTTTGTGAGGGGGCACCCGTCCTCCTTAATCTCCAAAGGATCCTGCGTTGGCGGTGCCAAGCCAAGGTTCACGACAAGTGCAATCATTCTCCTTCCCATCATCGCCATGATTTGGGTTTAGGACGGTCTGCTGGCTAGAAAACAGTGTTAGGTAAAGCATCTCAAAATTCTAAACTTCGAGACTATACCACATCATGTTTCCTGCAAAACAGAGTTAGACGTCCCTAACATTTGTTATGGATCTTTTAGCATGGTTGTAGGATCTACGAAACAAACAGTTAACTAAACTACGCTTATGTAAGGCATAATTATTCACTTTGCTAGATTGACATTGCGGGGTGATTGAAACATCGACATTAAGAAGAAGTCTAGAGCCTCAACCTAAACTTATTCGTAACCATGATCCTAGTGTGGATCCAATCCGCATGCCCCTTCCACAATGTTATTTACAAGATCAACTATAAAGAGACCCAAAGCTACTGAAGCACTTCTTCGTACTAGACGAGATATGCCAGGGGCAACTCAAACGTCCTAGGATTGCCAAAAGTTTTTAAAAATCTCGATACTTTGTTCGAAACAAAACAATGAAGCTGGCTGGGAAGAAATCATAAATAATCTCAACGTTGGAGAACTTTCCAACGTACTTTCATAAACTTATACAATCCTCACACTCAACCATGCTCTAGATCAGATCTTGTACCTACACATAGACCGCTCTGATACCATTGCCGGGTTGCACAATAGGAGTTTAAATTTTGGCCATGCATGCTACGCAACACCAAGAACTTGCTATGCAGATACAAGTGAATATAAATACCAAGACCTAGTTCCCGATATCGTGTACCAGACACCGTAGTAGCGGAAGAGGTGTCAGTGACGATGTCGAGGAAGTTTGTAGAAGATCCTCACACACAAGCCTGTGGGTGAGGATGTTGCCGACTCCCCTTATCCAGCACCTTGATCTAGCAGAGTGAGGATCTCACATGTTACCCCTCTGAGACTATGCACACATACATAGAGGACAATTCTGCAACGCTTCATCGTCTGGGACTAGACGCCGTAGGTGTATATGAAGGTGTAATTCTCAACACATGAGAGAGAGAGAAAGAGAGAGACACACACACACACACAGAGAGAGAGTAATTACAAACTAGGTATAATCGGGAGAGTACACCTCAAAACCCAATTAGAAGAAGTTCTAATTCAATTAGAGGAAGCTCTAATTAGACCCTCTTATTCTTCTAGAGAAAGAGAGAGAGAGGCAGCTAATTGTGTTTTTTTTAGCCTTGGGGTGCTTTATATAGTGGAAGGAGGAGGAGAATTGCCAAAGGGTATATCAGTTCTACTTGGGGTAGGAGGTGGTGGCCGCACCATGAAGGATGTAGCCGCACCACTGTAACACCCAGGGTTTTTCGCCAACTAAAATTGTTTGTCGTTTTTTTTCTTCTTCATGGCATGGCATAATGCATCATTTCGCGTCTAAAACTTGAAACAAATATTTTTAAATGCCTTGAACATTTTTCCCCCTAACTTTCTGAAATTATTTTGTTCTCTCAAAACTCTTTTTAATAACATTTAAACTCTTTTTTTTTCCTGGATTGTAAAACATAGATTATAAAAAAATAACGTTTTGGCAAAAGGCCTAAAGCCAACCCGTTTTTATCCACAAGCAGCAGGCCAGCCCACCCACTTAGCCCACCTAACCCCTTTCTCCGTCCTCCGTCCGTACAGGCGAGGAGGAGAACGTGATCCTCCCTGTCGCTTTCCCCTCCATGGACCCCCCTCCACCTGCTCCCCCTCCCCTATACCTCCCTTCCCCTCCAACCCTAACCCTAGACCCTATCATCCTCCCCTCGCGCCGCCAATCTCTCATTCCCCCTGTTTCGCGTCTCCCTCGCTCTGTTGCCCTCCACCAAAACCTAACGGAGACAGTCATGAAGTTCTTCACCGCGCCGCCGCCATGGATCACCAGGAGGCATGCGGAGCACGGGAATGGAACCGCCATGGTGTCCCCCATCTCCACACCGATCGGGGGCCGAAGCTTCTTGGAACGCCGCCGACGGGACCTTCTTCCACCTCTGTCCAAGTGTACGCTGGCGTCGTCTACTTCGCCTCCTGTACGTCTCCATCATCCAGGAACCTTCCTGCTTCGACCACAACCCCTTGGGTGAGCCTCCGTCCTTAGGGACCCTTCCCGCTACCCTCCCCTTGCTCTGGGCGTGCCATCGAGCGCCAAAATCGCTGCAGTTCGTCTCCATCACCGTCCCGTGCGCACATCTGAAACTAAAGTTTCAGTTTTCGTCAGTTAACTCGAGTGCATGCTTGATCTAGATACAGTGTCCACTTCTGTCACAAACACGCACAGCAGCCCATTGGCTTGGCGCCCTGTCGCACGCCCTGGAGCCCCGGGTTCGAATCCCCCCTTAGGCACAAAGCCACCTCCTTTTTCTCAGCCTTTTTCTTTTATTTCCCGAATCCCAGAAAAACAGATCTGAGGCTTTAATTGTAAAATCAATAACAAATTGAATATTGATCCAATTTCAATGATTCAAGTTTCTTTGGATTCATAATTTTGTGCTCTTCCTGTTAATGTCAAAGTTTCAACATGTTTCTGTACTAATTTTTGCACTAAATAATTAAATACCTAAATGGCTATTAAAAGTTGAAACTTTGGAATTTCATAACTTGAGTTATGTTCATCCAATTTGAGCAAACTTGGGCTCTAAAATTTTTTCTTAACAAACTCTACACATTGGTATTTTATTTGGTCACAATTGAATTAAATTTGAACATGTTTCCCTCTGTTTACTAAAAGGGGCAGAATAAAAATGACTATGAAAAATTGCATAATAAATTCAATAATGATCCAAAAATTATGTTTAATAGCTCAAAATGTTCAGTGAAACATTTGCTACATGTTTTCAACCTTCTCAATGCAAATTGTTTACTGTTTTTCCTAATTAAAAGTGGTGCAATAATTCAATGCTTTAATTAAACCTTTTAAATTGCAAAATTCATAACTTGTGCAATTCAAATCCAATTCCAACATGTAAAATATGTTTTCCATGCAAAATTGAATAAGCTTTCCAAATATAAACTTTGTTCTCTGTTTTGAATAAATTAAATTGCTGAAAACAACTATTTCTTAATTAATGCATTTAAAATTGTCAATTTAATAACTTGCTCATCTAAAATCCAAATTCAACAAATGAAATATGTATCCCATCTAAAATTTTGTGTTATTTCCAAATATGAATTTTGTTATCTGTTTTGAAAAATTAAAATGGGTGAAAACAATAAATGTTTGTGTAACTCATTTAAGAAGCCAAATTTCATAACTTAATAAATAAAATTCCAAACTTGGTAAACAACATATCAAATTGAAGCTATTGTTGTTCTCTTATTGTTTTCATCATCCATGCATCATTCTAATCAACTTTAAAATGATGGTTATTTGTAGATCATTTAATTCAACATTAATTCATGGGCTTTTCCATATGCAATCCAAATTGCATATGGGCCCATTTAAATAGGTTTACCATGTCAACTAGTTTATCTTTGATGCATCCTTAAACTTGTCATGCATTCATATCTTGATCATGCTGGATCTTTTGCCGTAGAAGTAATTGTTGCATCCGGTGTTGTTCTAGTTCGTTGCTTCTTCGCGGATAGGACGTTGAGATGATGTGAGCAACGACAAGTTTTGCGGATGTACCTCTACTTGCTGGATTCCAGGCAAGTATACTCACTTGCTACCTATGTTGCCTTTCCTCACTTGTTATCCATTCTTTCCGTTGTCTTTATGCTAGCCTTATGATTCGATGCTTGTGTCTCGGTCCTATCATATGTTTACCTTGCAGCCATGATATAGCTTTTCCTTCCACTTCCTATTAACTGTTGCTTGTTTACCTTGTTGGCCCCCGTGTCGTAGTTGCATGCTTAGTGTTGTTTGCGCTCGAGTCTTGTTGTCCTTTGTTCTATCACCTGTTTAGTTGATAGTTGGGTTTTAACTTAATCAACAACATGTTAATGTTTTGGGTAATAATAATTTGATGATAAGGCACCGGCAGGAGGCCCGGCGTGGTTTTGGAGCCTGCTAGTGTCGACCCTAATTAGGAAAAAGGTCTTGTCTACTGATCCATGATGAGCGCACTATCCGCATGTGGGAAGCGTGTATGGGCGCCCCCCGCAACTCTGATTCGATTCGCATCTCGTCCAAATCGCCACACGTAGTTCGGGCTTTCCATTTGATGCATGCATATGCAGGTGCGAACCCTTGGCGCTAGGGTGGAACTTTTGTAGTCGGCATTTATGGCGGCGTGGTCTTCCAGTGCTATGAGGGTCCCCCTTTTCTTCGTGGGGGCTCGATTAGCCGCGCACGCACATCACGTGGTTCTTTGGGATTGATGCGAAGAAGAGTTTTGTTGTGTTGAATACCTCGCTTGGTGGGTTGATCCCCCGTCTGGCGGGATATTCTTACGTGTACGGCCAAATTGGTGCATCCCTGCAGGGTTAAATCTTCTCGAGAAGCCGTGTTGTCCGCGGTTATGGATGACTTGGTGAAAGTGCTGGCTAACAAGTACTCAGACAACTTACACTTAACGATGATAACTTGACTAGTAATATAGATTACCTCTACCATAACAATGAATGTCACCTTAATCAACCGTGTGAGTTTCCTTGGGTTGCTTCCTTAGTAGGGGGTAACATTGGATGGGTATTGTTTGGTGAGTAGTTTTAGTTGGTTCTGATACGCTATCTTATCCCTTTCTTTTAGCCGGATGTTGTAGCGCGTCTCTGTAGTTAGTTAGTGCAGCCAGCTGCCGCTTCTTTGCAATAATCCCTTCCTTTCCGTTGTACCCAAAGTATTTGTATCTTGTGATGTTTGGTTACGCTGGTATCTTGTGAATATGACTTGCCATTACTTAACCGTACTGACCCACGAATCCATTTTGTGGCTGCATATTCAACATTGCAGTCAACAGGTTTGAAGTCTGACGACGTTAGCTTGGGAATCCCTCCGGCTTGGCCTGGGCAGGGATTGGACGCCATCGGTTATCTTCAGGACTCTTAGTCCAATTTGTATCTTGTCCGTAGTCGGACACTATTTCGTTTCTTCCGTTGTTATTTGGATCTTTGTATTGTATCAGTTGTATCCTTGACTCGTTTGAGTCTTCTTGTATATATCTATCTTCTATTGTTGTTGTGGATTATTCGTGAACTGTTGTAATGTTATCACAAGTGGCAACCTGGAATCGGTTATTATGCGGATTTGGCGGAAATGCTGAAATATGCATAGTGCCCGATCTCGGGGCGTCACAACCACCCTCCTAGCCCAACTCGGATTAGTGAGGTGGAGTCCAACTCCACCTCCCACTCCCTCCCTTTTTGTTTTTCTCCCTTTACTTTTTTCTTTTCTCTCCAAATAATTCAGGAAAAATACCGGGACGAGAGTACCGTTCCGTGAAGCCACTAGGGCCCACCTGGTAGTCCCTAAATTTAGGGTTCGGCCATGAGGGGGAAATTTGCCCCCTCCCAGTACTTCCCCCTTATATGGGAAGTCCCCGAAACTCCTCCGGAACCACTTAACCCCTATAGATAAAATCATCGATATTATATAACAATGTCAGGAATATATTTTTGACACCTCGGGACATCGCATGCCCCCTGCATTTGCTCTGTGAAGCGTGTAGCCTCAATTTCTCTTTCAGAACAACTCTAGAATAAATTTGGTGGTAACAAAAATTGTTTCTATTACTATAGGACATCCAATTCCCTCATTATAAATTCTCTCCGATATATAAAATATATATATCACGCAGAAACACCGTTCCGATGATAATCCTAGTTTATCAGTACCTACCGATATACACAAAAATTAGCCCAAACTTAAGTGTGTTTCCCCTATAGGTTAGATAGTGTGTGGACATGAAACTAGAAACTCTTTAGCTTTAAATAATCAATAGCGGGTCCATGGGCGGACATATTCATCACCACATACTATACGAATAAATTTATGAACATGTACAATTGTCCTATTACTCACGATGCCGAACTTACCCGAGACTATGGATTCCGGTATTGACGTGAAACAATCTCTGATTCAGTTATACCTTTTATTTTCTCGTTAACCGGTAAGTTTCCTATTTTTTGTTACTGTATTGTGATATCCCATATGATGTATCATCATCATGCATTGTATGCAGAACTTATGGATATCAAGAATACCGTGTGGGCCCATGTATGTATCTTTTTTTTGCGGAGGAGTAATTCCCATCTGAGAACATCAAGGTAATATACTCCTTTAGAATTAATTAGTGGTACATTTTTGTTCACGCAATTTACGGTGTGACTACTGATAGTACCAAGGTAAAACCTCCAGAATATATTATCCCGATAACCTCACGGGTCCAAGGATGCATTGTTGATGTGATATGATTCCAAGGACAAAGATATCTTAGTTGAATCTCTTAGCATATCGATCTACTTAGGGAATACCCAGCCATATTTTTCCCTTCCAAAAATATTCTGTCCATTGATGTTGATAGAAACAATGTCCATGACTAGGAAAACATAGTCATCAAACATCCAGTGAATTAGTCATAAAAGTAAAGACTAAGGTTTGTCTCTTTGTTCATGTTACTAGACGTGAGCGTGAGTTTTCCTATGAATCTCATATTCAGGAACCACGTCAGTATAGCATAGTAATATGAATCATAATTATGAAACATGTGTATAAATATTATATCCTTTTGGGCACATATACAACACCGAGCTGTCGCCTGCAAGATCTCAGATGCGAGATTTGCTTCCCGGGAGCAATAGAAGGAGAGAGACATGTGAGGGGGCAAGGCCAGGAAGCATTGTTGGTCGTATGGAGCGTCATGACTCATGAGGGCACCAAACTTCATTGCCAAACATTGTCCCAAGTTGGCCCCACAAAGATATGGCCCAAGCTCCGCCACTATCCTAAGAGAAAACCCAACGCCCCCTCTCTCAAACTTGACAATTTAGTCCGTAGATCGATTTGGGGAAAACCCATTCCAACATCCCACCCCAAAAGGACCGAGGGGGGACGACTCGACTTTGCCTCAAACATGGCCCAAGTTTGGTCGATGTTTTCCCCCATCCACCCTACCCGACGCGACGCAGCAGTCACCCCTACAGTAGGTCATCGAGCTCATTGTGGCCGCCCTAGAAACTCCGAGGCCATGACCCTCTTTGTCGTTCCTTCACAGACTGCCCTCGCCAATGCAGATGGCGGCCCTGGTATCGCTCGGTCGTACTCTCAATGTCGCCGACCACCATGGAGTCTATCGGTGCCGCCACCGTTCACCCCGCCCTCTTTGATGCAGTGTGGTTTGAGATGATCCGTCTTCCCTCCCGCATTGGGCCAGGATAGCTGAAAAGGGGCCGTCGTTGCCTAGACCTCGCCGACGGAGCGTGTTGCCTGCCACCAGTTCGACCTTTTGCGGAGCCAAAGCAAGTTAGAGAAACAACTCCGTTTTCTTCCGATGGACGTTTGGTTGTACCCGTTAATAGATGCTTCTAAATTATCTTGTAGATGGATGATTCAGACCACTTCGTTTTCAACTATTTGATCGATATTTTGGATGATTCATTTGACGATGATACAGATCTTTTTGTGGACACGATAACTCTCATCCACAAGTTCAGTGTGGATACATTTGGAAATTACCAAGGCTAGGTGTCAGGTCATGGTCCAGCTTTGGACCGGGATAGAGAAGGGGGCAATGAGGAGTTGTGGAAGATTATTTCCATCCCACCAATACTACAAATGTTTTTTGTTGTCCGGTTCAGATGGAAAAACATGTGTTCTTGCATATTATTGATGGAGTGAAGGAGTACGATTATTAATTTGAGCACAAGCCTGAAGACGCGGTAAGCTTGGCTTCTCTATCTACCATAAATGCACTGCAACTATTCAGATGCTTGTATATGGTGTTGCAGGGGATCTCGTTGATGAGTATTTGCTCATGAGTGTCTCCACTTGCATTGATTCAATGCTCAGGTTCTGCAAAGCAGTGGTGCAGGTGTTTGGCAAATATTATATGAGAGATTCAAGTGTTGCGGATACTCAACGTTTACTGCCGATCAAAGAGACAAGAGGCTTTCCTGGGATGCTTGGCAGCATAGATTGTATGCAGTGTGAGTGGAAGAATTGTCCCTTTGCTTGACAGGGGGCAATATAAGGGACAATTTGGGAAGTGCACAATAATTCTTAAAGCCGTGGCATCTCAAGATCTTTGGATTTGGCGTTCTTTTTTCCGCATGGAGGTACTCACAATGACATCAATGTTCTTCGGCATTCCCTGTATTCGATAGCCTTGACAAGGGCTATGCTCCGGTGATCAGCTATGAGGTATATAGCCACCAATACACGAAGGGGTACTATCTTGCCGATGACATACCCTCCGTGGTCTATGTGAAGACAGTACCCAAAGGAGAGAAGAATCGCAAGTTTTCTCAACAAAAAAATCTTGTTGGAAGGATGTGGAGCGAGTATTTGGCATGCTCCCAATTTCGTTAGGCTATTGTTCGGCACCCTGCTAGAACATGAGACAAGACGATGAGGTGATGACTGATTATGTTATCATGCACAACATTATAGTCGAGGATGAGCATGCTGGGAGTCTCTTTGATGAAGGCTGTGAATCTCATGGTGAATTGGTTATGACAACGCCTGGACTATCAACGTTTCAGAGTATATGCACGTTGAGTTCCATGATCAAGGCACCCACAACTCTCTTCTGGATGATTTGGTTGAACATATGTGGACTTTCCTAGAAAATCACTAGCCATTTTATCTCTACTTTGTTTATTTGATTTCACACTATTTAATTTGTATTGTAACAATTTATTTACATTATTAAACAATTTTCTTTGCAAAAGGAGAGAAAATTAGAAAATAGTACCAAGTTCCCTGTCGGTTCGATTTGGGGGTCCGTTGGGATGTGTCCCTCCTAGTTCACTGTCCTGGGAAAATTCGGTCCACGGACCATCCCAAGCGGACTAAATGTGTACCGGTCCGGTTTTTGGGGTGGGGGCTCTAAGTACCAGTATGTTCATGGCTAGCCGCTAGGCTTGCTTCGTTTTCAAGATTTTGTAACCCTGTGTACGGTTTTTTCCATTTGAAGTGAAGTTTGCTGATGGGCTTCCCCAAGTGTTTTCAGTAAAAAAAAGCATTTTACTCTTGTTTTGGTCATATCTGCAAAAAACTACTTTGACTACTAAAGTCATATAAGATGCATTCTACGTTAATCCAGAAAAAAAAGTTAAATTAATAAGCAAGAATAAAACTCTTTCTACGAAGATCGTTACTAGCGTATCTGGAACATGTTCTTCCGATAAAGGAAAAAAAAAAGAGTTGAACTAAATCTAAACCACATAATCACTCTGAGAGCTCAACTTCTGGTTGACAGCAATAGCCCAGAATAAGCTTGAAAATGATAAACCGATCAAACAAACACCTCACACGACGGTCATATCCATTGCATTACAATTTAAAACAGTTACCACACATTAAGGCCATGGTGCAAATCAAGCGAACATAACATGACATCTTATCTGTAATATATATTTAGGGTCTTTAAAATTGTATTTTATACACAAACACAGTTGTGACTTCTGTTAACTAGAACTCAGCACTTGAACATGCCAAATCAATACCTTCGAGCTCTGACCCCAGACTATTTAGTGCAGCATCTAACTCACTTTTAATCTCATTTACAATATTTTCAATAGTTCCTGATAGCTCAGAATATCCTCTCTCAGCACGCTCATGTGCCTGCGCTATATCCAAATGTAGCCGCCTTTCTGGTTGAGGAAGCTTATATGCATCATAAGCATTATGCTCCAGCTGCAGGGTATGGTGAGCATTGCCTATCTCATGCTTTACTGAGGAAAGAGCGGTTTTCACCTTAGCCGCCGACATAATCGCAGAAGAGTTTGTCACCTAAAAATCATTAAAACAAAAGAAGAATAACCTTAACTTTCAGAACTTGTTGAACATCATAAAATTTGATAGTACAGGCAAACTAAGCAAAATAAAAAATATAGGAGTAGGAGGTGAAAAGTATAATTCACTCCAAAATTAATATGCAATAGCCAAGTTGTTCAGCAAATAATTTTGCCTGCTATAGTAATCAACTATAACTGCTGGCACACAAAAACATTCCAGAATAAGAATGTTACAGTTGTTATGACTTCAAAAAAAATCAAGTGCACTTTCTAATGGGTTTCACTAGCTACAGTTTCTGCCAACAAACATATTAAGGAATGGGCAAGAGAAACATACCTTGTGAGGGTCCATTGCCAACATGTTACTGAACAAACTAAGGCTGCAGAAATAATCCAATCGTCAGAATAAATTTGGTGTACTTGATCTAGAAACCAAACAGTGAATTAATTGACCTTGAACTGTTTGCATTGTATATGCAGAGTATGTTATGCTCAGTCATCATCTTCTCCAGCAAAGTAGGCCCCTCTGACAATGGAGTTTTCTGTTATAGAAAATATTCAGTCAAGAATATCATAATTCATGGGTATCTCAAAGGAATTTATGAACTGACACTTCACTTACATGATGGGGGCTTAGCTCCTTCTCTAGAGTGGACGCATCTTCTTTGTTCAAAAATTCTCCAAGAATAACCTTAATATATACAAAAAAAAATAATACAAATTCATCAACACATTGTGAACAAGATGAAATGTTAGTGGAGTTAACCAGAAACAATTTCATCAACACTAGAATTCTGCTGTGACAAGATGAAATTTTACCTTCTGCAGGACTGGATATAGCTTGAGACTGGGGCACCTCTTATCCTGATAAGGACATAGCATAATATGATGATCATGGAACAGAATATACTTTTTTTGAGAGAAAGGAACAGAATAGACTTAGGGAATATATAATACGCCACCAGAAACAAATACGTGGGTAACAAAATGAGTACCTGGGATAAAAGAGAAAGCACACGGGAGCGTTCTGGACAAGCAGCAGACAGTAAAGCACACGTCACAGCAGAATTCAAGTGTTCTTTCATTTCTTCTTTGTTGATTTCTCTACGTCAGTATGCAAAGAATATCCCAATAAAAAGGAAAATCAATCTCATTCAGCTTGCAAAAAAGAGGTAAGTAATGCTAACTGAAAGATGGGATTGGGGAGGGGTGATTTTACATCCTGCCAATCTGCATCTGTGTTGTCTTGGACACCTCATGGTATTCTGTGGCAGCTTCCAAGAGCCGAATCTTCAAGTCTAGATAGACTGCATTACAACACTTAAAGAATACAAACAGATAACGGAATTAAAATTTCATTAATTTGTAAATTGATACAAGAAATTATTTGTGCACCACAAACTGTCATACTCTGAAAATCTGCTGCCTACAGAAATTGACACACAGAACAATTCACTTAACGGTCATAAAGAGATCACGGTTATGAAGATACAACTGACATACTAATGTTCATTGTTCCGTTTTATCTCCGTTAATTAGAACTATTTAAGCGCTTGATTGGAAACCTATAAGCTATTCTGAATATTCTTTACTTAACAGAACTATTAAACATGCGTTCTGCTGTGTGTTCATATGTTGTGGTGTATGGCCCATATGAGACACATTTACTCTATTATGTATAGAGAGTCCGTTCTCATCTAATTGCTAAATTTACGGAGAATTCCTAGTCTGGGTCATTTGCACAGACCTTGTAATTGAGTATCAAAGCTGGGTCATCAACTGATTGTAAAAATGTTGAAGCATTCTTGATATATGGTTCGGCTTTAGAAACATCGCCAATCTACAACAGTCAAGATATCAATATTAGTCAAATTGCCACTCTAATAATATGACAATAATTTACAACGCAAACTGACCTCCAAGCAAAGATCTGCTATCCTCAAACACTTGCAAAATTTGTTGTAGTTATCTAAGATCCTGATATTTTAGATAGAAGGATCAGAATTCCACTAACTCAGAGATCATTGGCAATTTTGTGAGGGAAAAGTTGAACATGTACCCAATTCGTGACTCGAAATCAGCCCCGATGAGAATATCAACAGCTTTTGAAAAATCACTTCCATCCTCATAGTGACCAGCTATATAATCTCTTAACAGAAAAATCTACAAATTATAGTATCAGGTATCAGAACATTATTATTAACTTCAACTAAAATGCAAAATGAAATATGAAAATAAGTTAACCAAGATCAATGCGGACTAAGCAACCACATCCATCAGAAATAAGGACCAAGGAACCCTAAATTTAGTTCTATCTGGGGAGAAAGAAAACCTAGGAAGGCTATCGATACAAGTCCAGGACTTCCTCCTTCTCAACGCCGGCCACAGGGGCAAGTGCCCAATCTAAATGGTATATATACAACTGTACATGATGAGCATTCTCAAAAAAAAAACCTACATGATGATATGGTGCGTGGATACAATTGAATCCGCATAAAGAGAAATCTATTTACCTCTTTCCCGTAGGACTCTACACGAGCCTCCATCTGTGCAAGCACATGCAGGGATAGATCCTCATCGAACGCGTCTTCAGTATCACAAAGCTTCGCAAGGAAATTGATCATAACTTGCTTGGAAACCAGTAGTGGGACATGGCCGTCAGATATCACTGCAACATTTCAAACCAGCAAAATCATTACAAGACCTAGCCCCAAATCGACGCTAAACTACATTTCGGGTTGTGTACTACCGTGATTAACGAACCGCTTGGCCTTGAGGGTGTTTGGCGGCGTCGTAGAAAAGATGGAGTCGGCGACTATGTCATTGTACCTGGCGATCTTCTCGGCGGGGCGCAGGGACGGCGTCGCCGCGCTCGCCAAGGACACGTCTAAAGCATCGCCTACCTCAACAACGTCGCCTCCCTCGGCCATGATTGGGCTGACTCGCAGTCGATCCGCCGGCAAAGGCCGCGAGGAGAGGAAGCGAGGGCGGTTGATGTCCCTCGCGGCGGTGCTGGTTGGCAATGGCAAAGTGAATCGGATTGGGGAAATTGGGTCTGCCGACTCCGACTCCTAAATGGGTAGCTTCGTGCTGTTATGTTTATGGGCCTTTGTAACTGATTAAGCCCGAGAACTACCGATTGCAAAACAAAAAAAAAGCTTAAGGACGTGTTTGGTTCGCGTATTTCCATCCGTTACTTGATTACACCGCAACCTATTACCGTTAATCATGTTTGGCTGTGTCCTCCCGTAAACAGATCCCACGTAATCAAGTCCCACCTCAACTCAAAACTGATTCCGCCCACCACCCAGCGGAAACGAGTCGTTACCTCCAGCGATCCAAGCCGTGTGTCGAGCGAATTCTTTCGTCCCCGATCCCTAGCGCCGCACAACTCCTCGCGCTAATCTTCTCCACCGGAGTCGCGCCGCCGGCGCCGGCAAAGACAGGCCACCAAAATTTCCCACCCGAATTTCTCTACTCCACCTGCAATGGTGCCACGGGAGGAGAGGATCTGAAGATCGAGTTGGTGTTTATTTCCCGAATTCCCCACCCTGTGATGGATCTCCAGCTTTCTATTTCACATCCGCTGCAGTTCTGAATTTTGGATCTAGATGTGCTTGATTCTTGTTGGGATTTGATGGTGTTCATGATTCAAAGATACGGCAGAGAAAAGGGTAGGGGGAGTGGCCGAGTGGAGGAGTAGGGAGGCGATTCAGCGAACCCGGCCAGGAGCCCAGGACCGCACCACGTCCACGCGACCACGCCATCGTCCGCTCGTCGCCGTGCGCGGCCGCCGGTGGCGTATCCGTGCATCCTGTAAGCACCGACGTGAAGCCGCCGGAGGCCGGCCGGCTGGACCGCCGGAGTTATCGATTTTGTCGACGGCGGAGGGCAGAGCGGACTCAATTGACGCCTGGTAAGTTTTCAGACCTCCGTGAATCAAACCTCACGTTCCCTTCCCTGATTAATGTTTCTGAATCGAGAACCGCCTAGGGGGTCGCTGAACGGGGGCAGAGTACCCATGGACCGCTGCATTCGCCGGAAGCTTGAGCACGGCAGGGTGGACATAGGCGCCTCGCGCCTCAGATCCAACGTAGTATTACTGATTACAACTACTGGTCCTCTGCCGATTGTTGAAATTAAATAAGTATTAAAGGTGCTACTTTGCTTGCAGGATCATGGTGGCCTGAAGAGCCCTAGTAGCTGGACGCTGAAGAGGCAGAAATCCAATCTATCGCTGGAGAGTCTCTCTGAGGTACCAATATCACTTCACTCACTAGTTCCACGCCTCCGAGGCTTTATGCGTCGTTCATTTTTTTTCTTAATGTCCGCTTTTGTGACGAAACATATTTTGAATCTGTCTCAAATCAAACAAAAAAAAGGTCCACTTAGTAGCCATCACTGTTCATCATATCATTGCAAAGTCTGTCAAACTGTGGTATTCCGTGACATTTGGAACTATAAAAAATTGGTCATAACCTAACCTCAACCAGTTGCATATTATGTAAGCTTCACAGAGGATTTGAGCTATCACAGTAACAATTACGACTATAATAATCCAGTAAGTCAACATGTATTCTTACACCTTTTTCTCCATAGTAGAAGCCATACACAGTCCCTTTTATAAAAGAATCCCGTTAATATCATGGTAAACTCGTTGCAGTATGAACAAACTACTAACGAAATAATGCATTACCCACCCATTTGCTTTTCCTTTTATTCCGGATTAATGTGGAATTAGTAGAGTTTGCATTAGCAAATGTGGATTTTCTGGCCTCAAAGTCTTCGTTATGCACTAAAAACTCTAGTGGTTATGTTAACTCGCACCTCTGCTGTATGTAGGACTTGGTACAGAGTGTATTATCACGACTCACGTTGAAAGAAGCCGGACAAACAAGTATACTTTCTTCTCGGTGGAAGGATCGTTGGACATGTCACCCTAACCTTTGCTTTTATAGCTCTAAACTTCCAGAATGCGACGTGGATAGATTTATCAACCATGTCAACACCGTGGTGAAACGACACAGCTGTTCGGTGATCGATAAATTCATGGTTACGGCTGCACTCCGGAAACAGCACGCTGATCATGTGGATACGTGGGTTGGCTTTGCCACGGCATCAAAGGCGAAGCATGTTGTCCTTGATTTGAACCCAGCTGTGAACGCCCATCGTCAATGTGAAGCACCTGACAAGTATGAATTTTGCCCAGCTGTGAACTCCGGTCACCACTGCGAAGCCGCTGACAGATATGGATTTTGCCCAGCTTTGCACGCCCATTACCAAACTAAAGCAGACAAATACGAGTTTCCAATTAATCTTCTCAGTGGTCGAAATGGATCTTGTATCGTGTCACTTCGCCTAGGGTTTATGTGCTTAAAGCTGCCATCTGACTTATTTGGCTTTCAAAAAATAAACAAGCTGGAGCTGGACTTCGTTTCTGTCTCAGGAAATCTATGTCTCTTCTTAGCAAACTGCCCTAGCCTTCAATGGTTAAGCATCACCCATTCTTCCCTGCTCGACTTGAATATCCCCCATCAGTTGCACCACCTGCAGTATTTACTGGTTAGTGATTGTTGTGTGCAAAGCATAGAATTACATGCTATGGGTCTGACAGTATTTGAGTATGTGGGCTTACCAGTGCCAATTAAAATTAATGGCTGCTTCAAGCTATCAAAGGCAAATATCACCCTTCGACGGAGTTTTGGTAATGTGCACTACATTGTAAATGAACTCGTTTCCTCACTGGCTCACGTTGATAAACTATTCATCAAGTTTAGCGGATTGGATACTAAGGTTTGTATCAGAATAATTGGTGATGTCAAACCTTTGGCTTTTCCTTATTCTTTCGTGCCTTTGATTGATGTTTGTGTTCTTTTCTTTCTGACATTTGGAACTTTTCAGGGAACTGGATTAGGTGACAACCTTAGTAAATTTATTCATTTGAGGCATCTGGTGCTGGATTTCACTATAAGAAAAGATCCCAGTAGTCCATTTGATGTCCTTCAGTTGACTTGCATTCTGGAGGCAAGCCCTCAATTAGAGCATTTTGTATTACATGTAAGTACTATAGCCATTTTGCATTCTGCTCTCTTACAAATTGTTTGTGGTATTTTTGCGCGTCACACTCATAAACTCTTTCAATCCTTTAGCAAATTGGGCAATGGCTCTTTTCCTTGGACACAGCATGGAGTCTCAACACAGAGACCTTCTAATATAGCAGCTTTAGAAATTTATTGCTTTTGTTTTGGACCCATCCCTTTCTTCTTGGCTCATTCATTCTTTTCTAGATTCTGGTCATTTTACTGAGAAGAACCTCTGAATCTTGAAGCATCAGAGCATGTTTTGGCTTTCATTTTTATGATATTCTCCTCTTCTTGCTCATCTTTATATATTTTTCGTAAATAAACCTCTGAATCAAGCAGCTTCCAGCATTTGTTTCGAGCATCACTTTTTTTTTTTTTGTCTTGCTCGTTTTATCTATGGGAACTAATCTCTCCTTGCTGCAGATGCACACTAGGTACGCACGACCTAAAGTTATGAGAACAACCAATCTTGTCCGCCCACATCTTCACCGCCACCTGAAGACTGTCCACATGACAGGCGTGCTTGGATTCGCTGGTCAACTGGAGCTGGCAAAGTACATTCTCTTAAGTGCACATGGTCTGGAACATATGACCATTGATACAGCGAAGGAAAGATATCCACATGTACCTTGGGTGTCGTATCCTGATCAGGTTTTAGCTGTCGAGGAACTGGCAAAGTGCTACCTGGATCCTCGAGGAGTGCACGCTGATGTTCTTACAGTTTTAGGGATCGTTCCATCATGTTAGGAACGGAACTTGCAGATTGCCACCTGGATCCTCGTGGGGTGCACGATGATGTTCTTAGTTTTAGGGGCAGCACCACACAAAGCATGGGGCTGAGCTATGAGTACTTTGGCCACTCTATCTATAGAAGTATTTTATCTTTTTTTCTGAATGATGTATTTGTGAAGTAGTTTGGCCGTTCTCTCTTGTAGAAATGTTTATTTTCTCAATAATTTGGCCGCTGTCTTGTAGAACTATTTATCTGTAAAGTAATATTTATCTTGCAGAAATATTTATCTTGAAGAAGTGTTTATTTTCTGAGTAATTTGGCTTTGGAAAAGTATTCGTTTATGACTTATGCTCGATGTATTAGGTAGGTCAGATTTATCTTTCCTACACATGTATGTGTAACGAGTAACCTAACAGGATGGGACAGCTACTACGCGAATCTGATGGCAGCCACGTCCTACCACAATGCGTTTACTCGGAATTCATTAGCCAATCCGGTCAATCTAGGTCTACTTTGTTTCTTCCGTTCATTGCTTGAAGCTTGCATGCGTAACCAAACAGGAAATATGTAGCCGATTATTTTTTTTTTGTATAGATGTAGGCGAAGATTTCGCCGCCAGAGTTTCTCCAATGGCTAGGTTTCTCTTGGCTGTGCTTATTTAGCTTGTATATATCCAAATTTGATATGCCTACTTTTGAACCCGCCATTTAACCATAGGCTGGAACTAAAATTATTGATCTCCATCTCCACTACTATAAAAGTCAATGTTCAAGATATCGATTGTTTACTGCTCGGCCGGCCTTAGATTAGAGATCGGTCCCTTATCGGCCGATTAATCGATTTTATCGGTCACCTATCAATCGGCTAGTTTCATTTTCAGGAATCTACTGTGAATGTTTCACAGTTAGAAGAGAGACAATTCGTTCTGATTGTCTTTAAGATTCGTGCAAGCGGCGGTTGTGTCCGTGTGTTGGGTAAGTTGTTCGGGCTAATGGGTTTTCAGGACGCGTTTGGACAGGGCCCTCTTCCTGTTACCTTTTTTTTTTTTCCTTTTTTGAATGTTCCATCACTTAGCCGCGTGTCTTTTTCCCGTGGAGAGAGAACGAGCGGTGGTGAGAGCAACTTGTGGGGGAGGTAGGCGGAGCGAGAGCGAGAGAGGAAGGGAGAGAGGGAGGGAGAGAGAGAGACTCGCCGTCCTCAGCCCCATGGTGAGACTGCGTTGGAGGTAGGATAGATCGTCGACGTCGGAGGTATGTCTTTGAGCAGATCTCCCGTCTAGCAGCTCACCGCTTGGTGCCCTGTGCTTTTTGCCAACCCATTCTACTATTCCTCCCCATCCCGTTGCAAAGCCAAATCCTATGTGCTTTATGTTCGGTTTCTAGGGGGGCTAGGGGTTCGGCTAGTGTAGTTATTCACGCTATTTTTTGGTGATGCGATGTATGCGCTGTTATTGATTTTGGCGGTACCCTCCTGCAAGCTGTGGGGGAATTGTGAGAGATCTAACGAAGTTACTTTTTCTTAGAGAGGTTGTTGTAGGACTCCTAGATCGGTCTGAAGCGTGTAAATGATGAGATAGGTGGGTTGTAGGTTGTGGAGCTATGATTTTACTTCTCTTTGGAGATTTTTGTTTTTTGCTTTCCCAATCATGATTTTTTTTCAGTTTTTTCTAGCTAGAATAATGCATTATCTTGTTATATATGGGTGTGTCTAATTATTTGGCATAGTTGGTATCCCCTAATTTTCAAAAAAAAAAATCATGGACCTAATTTACATGGTGTTGGAATGTCGTATATATTCTTTAAACTAGAGGGGCAAGGGAATCACTATATATAACATATTGAGTGTATTTGTCTTTTTTAATGTATTCGGGATCATAGCTTTTTGCATCTAGGCTATGTGATGTATGTGTGGTAGTGGCAAGGGACTTTTTTTTATATAAATCTCATGTATTTGTGCATTTTGTATGTAGCGCGCATCGTATGTCAAATGAGAATGGGGGCGAGCTTGTCCAGTGGCTTTGATGTGAGCATGTGGTCTTGCTATGTTTTTTTTTTTCTTCTTTTTGTCCCTTTTGCTTCAAAATTCTTGGCGTTGACCACTTTTTCGTTTTGTTGTTGTTTGTTTTCATGGGCTCAGGACATGGATATCGTATAGGAACAAGTTATTAGACGACGATCTGCTGGGTTTTTATAGGGAATAGGTTGATATGTGTCAAATGTACCTATACTTTTTTATTGTTCAATACTTGTTTTATATCGTTGCTATATATTTATATTACTCCCTCCGATCCGAAATAAGTGTCGGAGGGAGTAGGACGAATGCGTTTTTAGGAAATAGGTTGATATATGTCAAATATACCTATACTTTTTGATTGTTCAATGCTTGTTTTATATCGTTGCTATTACTCCCTTCAATCCGAAAGAAGTGTCGGAGAGAGTAGTACCAATGCATACAACACTTATCAAGAATCGAAGGAAGTACAATTTTATAATAATAATAGGAAGGAGTAGTTAAGGAAAGGATGCAATGGAACAAATCCATCCGAGCAGAGTAGTCAGAAGCGGCATTGCACGCGGGTTTACTTTTCAGAATAGGGGAGCGCGGCCACGCACTTGCAAAACCGGGTACCACCCGTGTTCAGCAAAAGCCAGATATCGGCGTGTCTTTTCAAGTTCTGTGAACCAAGTCTGGGACTTCAAAGCTTCCTGTAGTACCAGTCGGATATGAGGAGCAAATCATCTCAAGAAGAAAAAGGCAAATTGAGTTTTCTATAGTTGTTACGATGAAGACCAGCCCCATCTACTACTACTTCTCACACACAGATCAAGGAGGTTAATAATTGAAAAAGAAAACATCAACGTGCAGTTCGAACAACTAGTACTACCCACACGCATATCTGGCAATCAAGAGAAGGGAAGTTCGCACCGGATCAAGTCCATACGAGAAAAATACTAAAAGCTTGAATACCCGTACGAGTACTGATGCATGCATGTCAAGGCAGGTTACGAGAAGACCAAAGAGGATTAGCTACGCGCGATGCACATTATCGTAGATCAACTCTGATGCATCTAAAAACCTTTGTCGATGCTGAACATATTGTATGCATGAAAAAAGTCCACGTCAAAGCCTACTTAGAGAAGTCAAACGATTAACAAATTAAACAGAAGTTAACAAAATCATCGTTCCATTTAATAGTGTTTAATACATCGCTAAACAGTGTAATGCATGCACATGTTTTTATTTTCGGTAAAGAGTCAACTCAACAATACTATTTAAAATTTATAAGCAAAAATTGGTAAAGTCTCAGGTTGCGGTAGGGAAGATAACCCGACATTTGGGAACTACACCGTTTGAAGCTAAACACTTCAAGACTCAAAGAAACAAAGTCGCGAGCTGCTGCATGCATGCAACCCAGCACTTGGGGGCTACACTATTGCAGTACAACTCTATGCAAGCACCAAGTCATCATGAGATGATAATAAAGGGAATATGCCTGAGATACAATAATAAAGTGGTTACTATCTTATTCTTTGTTTATGATAAATGTTTATTTATCATGCTAGAATTGTATTAACCAAAACGTTGATACATATGTGTTTAATAAATAAACAATGGTTTCTAGTAAAGGCTCTGTTTTAACTAGCTCATTGATTAATAGATGATCAAGGTTTCCTGATTATGAACATTGGATGTTGTTAATAACGGGGTCATGACATTAGAAGTATTATGTGATGAACATAGACCCAAATTAAGTAACAATACGATCATGTCATTTACTTTATATTGTTAAATCTTGCATACGAAGTAACTTATTCGTTAGACCATGAGATCATGTCAATCACTAATACCGGAAGGGTGCTCTGATGTCATCAAACGTCATGCCGTAACAGGCGACTACAAAGGTGTCGTTGGGTATTCAGAAAGTATTAGTTGAGGCTCATGGATCAAGAGTGGGATTTGTCCATCCAAATGACGGAGAGATATACTCTGGGCCCTCTCGGTGATATCACATTGACACCGCTTGCAAGCACGTGACTAGGTCACAAGAATGTCATATCATGGAACGAGTAAAAGAGTACTTGTCGGTAACGAGATCGAACAAGGTATTGTTGATACCAATGATCGGATCTCAGACAAGTAAAATATCGCGAGACAAAGGGAATTAGTCACGATGTTGATGGTTCACACGATCACGAGATTCATCGTTGAATATATAGGAGTCATCACAGATCTCCATATCCCGTTGTTGATTATTGATCCGAGAGGTGTCTCGGTCATGTCTATGTTATTCGCGAACCGTAGGGTGACACACTTAAGGTTCGATGGCGCATTTGAGAGGATACGAAATATCGGAGAAAAGTTTGGACATCACCAAAATCGTTTCGGGTAAAATTGAAATAGTTCAAGGGGTTTTTCATCGAACGGTTGTTAATAGAATTAACAAATGATTCAAGGTGCTATATGCAAAAGTTTGTTAATATAATTAACAAATGCTGAAATAAAGAAATAAAAATGTTTTATTTATTTACTAAAGGAAAAATTTTGGATTTTTTAGTCGAGTTTAAGTGAAAAATGTGTGGGTGTGAGTGGAGAGTTTACTCACATGATGGGGGAAGAGTTGGGAGCACCACCATGGGCTAGACGCACCCCCCCTTGGGCTGCCTCCCCCTCCCCTATAAAAGGAGGGTGAGAGCTCTCCCACCTCCACACACACACTTGGTGTCATCTCCACCTCCCTCCTCCCGCTGCTCCACCTCATGTTCATTCGCTTGGCGAAGCTCTAAACGATGTTTTCTCCACCACACCACGTCGTCGTGATGCTGGAGTTTCGAGGGATCCTCTACTTCCGCTGCCCCTCTAGGTCGAGGGAACGGAGGTCGTCATCAAGCCGGATTGCGGTGCACATCTTCTCGGTCTCGGAATCGGTGTGAGTACTGTCGGATATATACCAATTAGGGGTATATCAGATGGTGTCCTAAAGTGCTGGATTACCAGGGTGGACTAAATGGTAATGGATTACGGTCCATTGGGCGGCCCAGTAAACTGACGCGCGGAAGCCGGATTCTAGAAGAACCCGGACCACGGCCCACGTGGTACGGCTTGGAGTAGAAGGCGGATTCTTGCCTTCTATGTTAGAACTTACCGTAGTATTCTGGGTTTCCTATTCTGTAAGCCTTAACCCGACTATTATATAAAGCCGGATGGGAGATAAGAAAGATATAGACAAGAAGCTAGAGGCTAACTCGCCGAGAGGTTGATCCTTGTCGAGTAGCTAAACCTAACTCACATTGCACTTGTATACTTCAGTCTTCAGCCCTGATTTAGTGAGATTGCAGGAGTAGGAACGCCGCCTAGTTGCGTCGTACCGAACCTGGGTAAAACCTTGGTGTCATTGTTCGTCATACGACCACGTCCCCCCATATCTCTATCAGTAGTCTCATGGTGACGAAGGGATGGATCTTAGACCCTGCGAGTAAGGACACCCCGTCTTAGGCCCAAGGTTAAGGCCCAAGAAGGGAAGCCCTTGGAGTATTCTGGAAGGCCCATCTGAAGCCCACCCGCAATGTCTTGCGGGCTAAGTTAGGAAACCTGTAACCGACATAGGGTTAGAGTTCGAGTCCTCTCCGGGTAGGGTTTGAGACTTGGCCACCTATATAAGGCCAGGAGAACCACCGGAAGAGGACCAAGCAATACCGCACCACCAAAGCCTTGAGCTCGAGATTGTACTCTCGACTTGAGCAACCATCATTGTAACCGATCTATTCGATAATACATATCGACAGAGGCATGAGTAAGGTTTTTACCTCTATGAGGGCCCCGAACCTGGATAAATCGTGCCCCCTGTCTAGCCGACGATCGTCACCAGCGCTCATGGGTTCTCCTATTCGAAACCCTATGGGTTCACCCGAGGGATTTGTTGAGTCACATATTCGACAATTGGCACCCTCGTCTATGAATTCTACTACGATGTATCGACAGCTGGCGCCCATCGTGGGGCTAGCGACGTCAGGCATTATGTTTCGATCGGGGATACTCGGCGGAATTGGCAGTACCATAACTGTCGGAAGTCTGGAATTCGACAACGACGTCGGGCGCTTCCTCGACAACGGATCGTACATGCCAGCACGGAATCATCTGGTAAGTGCCTGCGTTTTATCGATTGGATCTGCAAATATCTTTATCGGATTAACTGCAGAAGCAATGGGATTCAGTGGTGGAAGCAAATTTATCCCACACGCCCTATACCCAGTCGAAGAAGACTATGACGCCGGATTTTGCTCAGATCGCCGATATCATGCTGAATCGCACTTTATCGGTATGGTGCAATCCGAGATCGCTGAAAACACGGATGAAAACAATCCCGTGGAAAAGGCAGAAAACAACAATCCCACAATAGAGGTGGAAGATCCGACATCCGTCAATATGACGATGAACTCGGAAGCTGACTCCGTATTAGCCGCCATTGAGGCGAGATTGGAATCAAAACCTGGATCAGATGAATTTGATTCCAAAGATGAAGACGAAGACGCTTTCGAAAGAAAGGTCAAATCTCTTCAAGAGGGATTCCATGAGGTACTTATGGCAAAACCGGCTGAAAACACGGATGCCGAAAGTCAGGAAAGCCCTAGAACAGCTCCGCTAGAGGAAGAGAGAGAAGAGAAGGAAACCACTCCAACATACTCCGATGTCAAAGAATTGACAGAGGACGAACCTGGTGAAAAACCTCCCTCTTCCAAGAAAAAACACAAAGCTTCCAAGAAACTCCAATACAAGCTCCCGAAGAAAAAAAACTGGCTGATCCAGCCAACGAAAACCCGGAAGCAGGAGGAGGAAGTGGAGTTAAGCCTGCGGAGAAGAAAGCGAAGGAAATCTCTGTTCCGCCAATATCAGAACAAGACGAACATGATCTACTTCAAACAACTGTGGGACCCCACGAACCCCCTGAAGTGATGGAAGCCAGGAGACAAGCTCTCCAAAGGCAACAGCAACATCTATTCAGAACTCGGGAACATCTCCAAAAAACCCAAGCTCACATTAAGTTGAAGCAGGAAGAAATCGAGGAGTATGAGAGAAGGAATAGATATGGCATTAAACCTACACGGTTACCCGGAATCGCAAGACCGGAAGTACTGCCGCCAAAGGAACGGTTTCTAAACCCGGCCTGGCAAAAGCAAGTAAACGGCACAGATGCGAAGGGCGAACCTATATACAAAACCGCAGCAGAAAATGCGGAGGTCGCGTTCGCCATCCTCAACAATGACATGTACTCCAATGGCGGAAAACTTCAAGGGGTGTATGCTGTCTTAGGAAAGGCATTGCAACAACAATAGCGAGGACAAGCACGA
This sequence comes from Alopecurus myosuroides, assembly GCA_028641055.1. NCBI lineage: Eukaryota > Viridiplantae > Streptophyta > Magnoliopsida > Poales > Poaceae > Alopecurus > Alopecurus myosuroides. The sequence continues at coordinate 190,792,283 of CM054058.1, forward strand.
TCAGGGAAGTTACACGACGACTCAGCCCTATGCAAAACAGCTACATGCGCCACTGGAGCACCTGACCTGAAGAACCTGGAGATTCAAGTAACTCGAAAGAGAAGAAAACAGATCTGAGAAAGGACAAGAAAAACCCGATAACAAGGATGCAGCGTCTAGAACCGGATCCCATCGGCCGAAAGATGGAATTAATCCCCGAGATCGGGAAGAGCAAAACCGGAAGGACTTTAAAGCAATGCCGCCTCCGAGACGCCCTGCTGAAAAGGCCGGAAGACATGACATTCCTCACAGGCGTGAGAGATCCCGTACGCCCCCAGGAATAAGGAAAGACATAGGAGTAGAACTCCACGTTATCCCAAAGGGCACGATAACGGAGGAAATAGAGACAATCCCGAAAAAGCGCGTTCGCGCAACAATGGAAAAGAAAGGAGTAGATCCCCTTCTATCCATTCAGCCGGTAGATACTCCGCACACATCGATAGAGCGGAAAGAAATGACCTATACTTCGGACCTAAGTGTTTCACTGACAGGATCCAAAGAATAACTCTACATTCTGGCTTCGCCAAAGTTGGTCCAACATACCAAAAATATACCGGCAGTACAAACCCGAACACCTGGCTCCCAGACTATTACACAGCCGTCCAGATTAACAATGAGACAGACCTAGAGGCAGTAAAATTCCTCCCCTTATGTTACTGGATGGAGCCAGAGATTGGATCAACGGGCTTCCGTCAAGAACAGTCGATAGCTGGGATGATATGGTGGCGGGCATTAGAGTGATAGCGGGGAGCTCGGCGCGTGTCGACGGACCGGGGGCGGGATCGGCCGTGCCGGTGAAAGAGGGGCTGCTAGCCGGCAGTGACGGCGACTCCCGCCTATCACCTTCTTTTGCCGCGCCAGGAGTCACCAATATAATAGGTCGAGGTTCACCTGCATCCCGCGGCGCCCTGTTGTGAGAGTTGCTTCCGCCTAAGCTTATCAACGGGAGCGGCCCTTGCCCGCCCTCTTTTAAATAGTTCGTCCATGACTGAAACATGGTAGGCATGATCTAATCTAACGTGTTAGCCACCTTTTCATTAACCTTCTCTCCCATCGTGGCTTCCAATTCAACCAACTTGTTCCTTACCACCCCCGTATCTTCACTTAGCTCCGCCGTCTCCTCCATCAGTTGGCTAGTCTCCTGCCTCCTCTTTTGCGCTCGCACCGCCATTCGCTCCTCTTTAGTAGTTGCCACGGCGAAGCCATGGTTAACATGTTTGCGACCTTCTCCGTGTGCGATCGTACGGTCCATATGCGGCCTTGTCAATGGTGGCAGGTCCTTCACCTTGTTCAACGCCCTGACAAGAGGAATGTCCCACAAAACCTTGTCCGTCGACGCCTGAGACGAGGAGGTAGCTTCTGCCGTTTGTTCTGCTATCTGCAGAAGTAACGTGAAGCATTAAGAAATGCCAATACTAGAATTTAATCGAGAGTAGGATCTAACTAAGCTAAAGCCGGTAAATTGCTTACCAGTTCTTTCTCGAGTGCAAGCACCTTCTCATCCGGGGCCAACTTGAGACCGACCACCTTCCTGGGGTTCGTGACGACATCCACAGTATCGTCTTCTTTATGGTACTGGGACCTCAGAAATCTCCGTGTCTCCGGGTGGGGGTCCTTGTGCCACGGGTTCTCGATGTCGGCTTCTGCATAGGCCTAGTCCTCCTTCGCCCATATCTCCTCCTTGCCGGCATAACCATTTCTACCCAGGCGGTGGACTCCGATGTTCTTGTCTCTCGTGTCCACTCCCCATCGGCGGTTAGCCTTGGTGTGCTCTAGCTCTTCAATGGCCACGAAAGCATCCAAATCTTCTTGCGTAGTCTTCGGCAAATGGTTGTGGATCTTCTCGAAATCAGCACCATCGACAAGCATATCCCTCACCATATATTTATAACCGCTCAGTGCTTTGGTGAACTTGCTCATGGCATGAGTGTTCACCACATTACCTTCGAGATTCTGGTTGTTGTACTCGGCAGGAAACTCGTATCGTGCGTGCAGCCTCGAAATGAGTTGAGCACGCAAACGCTTCTTGTCCTTATGTTGGAGGTTAGTCTCGTTGAGGTTGACGACGTCCCGAAGGATTGCTGCCAATTGGAGGTTGTAACCTTTCTCGCGAGTTTTAGGCTCCCTAGGCACACCATCGTTGTCAACCACCGTGAATGCTTCTCGGGTGGCGCCGCCCTGTTTTGGACGCCACTCCCGACGCAGTTTCTTAGCTTGCTTACTAGTCTCAGAGCCACCACCCGCGCCACTATTGGTGGTTTCTTCTCCTCGGCATCCTCTCTTTTCTCATCCACGGTAGGGTTATAATCAACATCATCGCTGCCCCTTTGTTCATTCTGCTGCTCTAAGAACATCATATGATAGGGCGCCCCCCAACTCTTGTTCAGAATTCCCGGCGCCGGTGTCGTCGTTCTGGTTTCCGAGAGACGACATTGCTACCGTGTCTCAAGGGGGTCACACTGTCATTTCAGAGAAATAAAACAATAAAACATATTATCTTAGACATATCTAACAAAGTGGCAACAAATGCCACACTACCGTAGCAAAGTAATTTGCTATAGCCTATTAGACATAGTGTGCCACGGTGTCAGGACATATCATGTTCCTATGCACAGAACAGGCACGCATACAAATTTCTGAAGAAAACTCTACACGTTCAGTATTATGCAATCCTCGCCTAGAGTCTCTGTTCCAAGATGGATCTTTAGCTTGATATATATATCTGCACTGAATATTACGAAGCATATAAATTAAAGATTCTGTACGATAAGTGGACTTAGTTGCAGTTTCTCTGAATTTATTTACAGAAATGCGATAACTGTATGGATCCTTTACTAAACAATGAATCATTAGTAGATTTAGTTGCAGGTTCTCTGAATTACTGAGCCTGGTGGTTGCAGGTTCTCTGAATTTAGTTAAAGAAACACGTACTATAACCGTATGCAATCCTCACCTAGAGCTAGAGTCATACTATTCCTAGATGGATCTTTAATCCCTGCACTGAATATCACGAGGCATACATTATTACGGATTCTGAATTTTTACTGGATTTAGTGGCAGGTTCTCTGAATTTAGTGAAACAGATACTATAAGTGTATGGATCCTTGTCTAAAGTATACTACGCAATTGAGTTAGTGATTTTAGCTATCTCCATGACTAAATGGTTCCACAATTCTGTAGCAGCAGTCAGAGGAGGAATGTTGGCTCAGCACGCTGACAGATGGTATCTTACTGTCTACTATCTTGGGGAGACTCGGTTCACGTATGGCCGCACGGACAAGCATCCTCTCTACAACGCATCTACCATGGTTGCTGCCGGAGATTGGCATCGGTGTCAGGGAATTCCTAACATCGGGCGTACAAAGACGTGTCAGAAAATTGAGAGACGTACGTGTACGTGTGTATACGAATGAGGTAGTGTTACAAAGACGCTGGAAAAAAACAGAAAGAAAGGAGCCTGCAGATTTGCTTGAAGTGGATCGGGCTCAGGTCCTTCCATGTTCAGTCCACTTGGATGGATGCAGCAGCGTCTCTCGCCATATCCATCGCTTTTGCTTTTGGTTGCCGTAGGCTGGGAACTCCAGCTAGGACTAGCTAGGTCTATATGCGTAGGATGCGACTAGATGCCACGTGAACTGCAATTACCTCGTCGCTCCAATTCTTTTGTACTACTGGAGTACCAAGAAGACTTACATCTGTCCTGTTCATCAATGCATCGCCATTTGTTATCGGAGGGTGACAGCTTGACTCAATGCTGTCAAAGAACCTCACTGCCTTTGTCTCTTTGTTCGTTTGTGGGTGACATACAACAACCGAATATACAAATTCAATCAGGGCTCCATTAAACGAGAAAGTATAAATCTAGTTGCAATTACCACATGGGTCATTAGCTCACGAACGGAACCTTGAAGACTTTGGTACTGTCATCGGTCAGTTTGATCAACTGTTTGATCTTCTCAGTAGTCTATGCATCAATTCTCGTTACTAGGGAAGCGTCCAGGGTCCAGGTTGTCGTTCTGGAAGTCAATCCAGTCCAGGTACCAAATCTACATGCACATAAACCAAACGATTAAACCACTACCAATCGAAAGCAAAAAAAACAACAACAAAAAACAGATCTACCAGAACAGCAGTGCATGCAGCTCACCTCAAGGAATAGGTTACAACCACAAAGAATCGGGATCCACACTTCTTCATCCATCTCCATTTGAAGCTTTTCAGCCACAGCCTTGATAAGATCTAGCACGTACCCAGCCTAGTGAGCAAAAACTCCCGTGCCTTCAATCTCCGATGCTCAGCCGACAAGCTTCTAGTACCGGTTCCAGAGATTTCCTGTTCCACAGGACCAAGAAATTCTGACGGCTTGTCCTCTCGGTACAGGAAGCAAGGCCTTCAGCCGGCAAACTTCCAAGCAAACATAGAGCCATGGGCAGTGGTGCAGGTCGCTTGGTCAAACTTACCTCGTGTCCTCGGTTTCTTACAGCGCGTTCACACATATAGACAAACGACGAACACAAAATTTCAACGAAACATGGACCGTCCAGATATAGGGTGCATCTGTGCTCGGGTGCCAAAACGCCCGTCCTAAGCTAAATTTTTGTCTATTCACACGTGTGAAACAAATAGGTAGGAGCAACCTCTTTGGTGAGTCTGTCTCTTCATATTGACCACATTAAAAGAAGAAAAAAGGTAGGATAAATAAAAAGGAACTTGGAGAACCCACGCTCATCAGTAAAGCTCCCAGCAAGAGCGCCGAATAACCAGTGAAGTATGATGCAAATTTTACGCCAACGAAAGTGTACTTCAGGAAGACTTGCAGTTTGCGGAGATTTTGATTATCAGTTTCCAGCAGTCACATAAGAAAAGCTCATTCGTAAAAGATTTTGATTATCAGTTGCATCCTCAACATTTATAAAAAGAAATTGCAGAGGCTGGGCTTTCCGTTTCAAAAAAAAAACATTATAAAAAGAAATACTACAAAAAGGAAATCATGGCACACTGAGTAACAGACACTTCCACAATCACATTGTGAAACACCAAGTATGAAACATCGAGCATTTGATATATATATATGAATAAGAATCTTCCTTACATATCATAGGTTGGGAAAACCTTCATTTTCCCTTTTCAGTGTGCAACCAAAAGTATGTACGCAATAAACACGAAGATAATATCACTTTCAGTTTCCACTTGGCAATGCATATCACAAAAAAAATATACTTAAGTACATGAGGCAACAAGAGAGCTACATAAGCACCATCACATGAAAATACTAAAGTACATGAGACATCAAAGTAATTTATATCAACACCTCAGTCCTCACCTCCTGATGATCTTTACTCCAATTTACATGATCGAGTCACTTGTTCTCCTACTGCTGTCGTTCCAAATTTCCTTCGCCATCCTCCTCTACCACTTCAGGCTCCTGGAAATCTGAAATGAGTAGCTACATGAGCATCATCACAGAAAAATACAAATTTTACATACTCTGAAGCTGCACACCTACCATCATCCGGATGCCCACAGCCCATTAAAGTCAATGACTTCAAGATATCATCAATTTGAGCAATTTTTGAACTCATATAATCAGTTAGCCGCCTGGTCTTGTCTGCGGAACGAGTGAGCGTCGTATGTGACACCTTGGCTACTACTAAAGGCCTGCTGGCTATGATAGCCTCGTGCCGAACAGTGTTAAGCTGGTCTTCGCACACAGACCCCTTGCGGTCCCTTACTGCGACATATGCTACATGTGGCCTCTGTAGCCTATCAACATCATGTGAGTGTTCATTGGCTAGAAGGCGTAGCCGTATTGAAACATCCTCAATCTTGACTTTCGTCTTCTGGATACATTCTCGGATGCTGCCAATACAAGCCAGCGCGTCAATCTTACAGATAGTTTGCCTACGGTTCATGACATAGATACGTATGTTTGAGCAACCTTCAGCAGCCTCCCAGTCATCAATACGGTCCACGTCACTGATGGAGATGGATGGGAGCAGATAAACATGGAGAAGACGATCATAGTTTCGAATAGGATGAGCGGCTTCACAGCAGTTCAGCAGCTGGTCCGCAGAGGAAACCTTGATCCAGTAAGAGGAATCGTCATCGTCAGGGCCATGGAGGTCGGCCGGGGCCGGGGAGCAGATGGGATCAAGTGTGATCAAATGCTCGTGCACTTCGACAAGGCAGGCACGGAGCTCCCTCACCGGATTGAAGATAAGACTGGGTTCCACGCCTATCGAGTCAGCCAGTGTGATTATGCTCTGATTGTATGCCATGGCTGGGGTAGCATCAACATGGGCAGCCATGGCCAAACCCTAGGAGCTGCAAGATGGGTTGGATGCCCACAGCGAAGCAACCACACTGGTCTGGAGGAAGAGCGGTTTTTCTAACTTCACGGATCCAGGTTTGCTAGGATATCTGCAAACAACAAGCAAATTACATGTAAGTGCTACTATTTGTTGAAAGAAAGTGAATACAGAAAATATGTAGAATTACTCAACTTCAGGATTAGAAAATTAAACAGCATACATACTGAAAGAAGAAAACGTGCACGTTTTAGTTCTAGGTCATCTTGCAAATCAGATATTGGCTTAGAAGATATTGCACTGTGACAAACACTGCATTGCCTACTGCCATACCTCAAAAATAAGTAAACGATGATTTAAACTTGCCTAAACGTAACATAAACAATGCTACTGGACAAGTATGAAACACAACCTAACAGCTAAGGTCAGTCTCGCAGGGAGAATGGTCTGCAAAACAAACGCTGCTACAACTCATGCCGGTGCAGAGATAACCACTGCCCATCATCAAATTTTCATGTCATCGCTCTCCTCCCCAATGGCCACTGCCATCACCAAACCAAAAATGCTGCTAAGATTGCTAAGATTCACAGTCACATGTATAATCTCAAGGTAGCACCCTTTGGAGGCAATTACTGGGATAGCGGCAGCCAATTTTGTAGAAAAATTGAGGCAACTACTTAACAAAAGAACGTGCAACATCTTGGAAATTTTATTTTTCTGAAATGTACAGCTGGATATTATTTACTTGCATACCGAGCCAAGTACAGGTTAAGACACACAAGTACATGTTTATACGGCGGCCAGCCATTGTATTATGGTGCTTCACATGTTGCAATATATTCAGATTTCTCTACGGAGTTGACCATATTACTTGTACACAGCTACAGCTACACAGTACACACAGCCCAGATTAGAAGAAAAGAGTTGGGGACCTGAGGAAGGGGAGCTCGATCTGGGGCGGCTCTGAGGGGAGAGGGGAGGACCGTGGAAGGGCGACGTCTGCTGGCTCGGAGAAGAAGGGGATAGCGGCCCCGTCGAGGAGGAAGAAGGGGAGGTGCGCCGCTCTCTCTCACCTCTCTCTCTCTGTGTCTCGCGGGTGTGGGGGAAACTAACCGATTGGTGTGGGGGAAAAACTGCCTTCCCCAATTTTCTTCCCGTTTTCCCTCCTATCTGCCCCCAATTATTCTTTCTCCCGCCTTCGAACGCGCAGCGGGCGCTTTTTTTTCGCCTTACCTCGCTTCCGCCCGCGTATACGCACCCTCGCTGCTTTTTTTTTTTTTAACAAGAGGAGGACCTCAAGGACCCTAGAGCTGCATTTATAAAGATCGAGGTGGTGAGTACAAAGTACACACTGGCTGTTTTACAACCCTCGCACTAAGAACCTTCGAATTTGAAGATAAGGCCAGCATTCTTACAGAAAAGACCCTAGGACAAAGAATTAAAAAGCAATCAGGTCCAGTGTCTTCTTCACCCTCACTGCTTAAGTTTTTTTTAGGGTAAACAGCACTTTGTTGATCACATTAAAATTTAAATCATTACAGAGAGTCTGTGGGATGCAATCCGGAGTAGAGTTTCTAAAAACAGTAGAGATAAAACGCTCTGCCGAACGGGCAAGAACATGAGCTGCTTCGTTAAATGGGCGACGAACATGATTGAAAGAAATTTCAGAGAAATAGCTGGACAGAGACTTGATGTCACCGATCACCACTCCAGCATCACCCCGATCCACGCATTCAGAGTTGATACGCTGGACAACAGATAGGCAGTCAGAGACCACCATCAGTTTGCGGAACCCCTCTTCATGGGCCAAGGAGACAGCGGGGCGCACCGCCAGCGCTTCAGCCGTTTGTGGCGTTGTGACCACCTCGAGGAGCTCGCTGTATGCAACAACGCACTCGCCTTTGTAGTTCCTGATCACAACACCTATTCCCATTTTCCGAGAAGAGGTAAAGATGGCTGCATCAACATTAATATAGACCGTACCTTCAGGCGGCGGAGACCACTTTGAAACTGAAAGAGGGGTATCACGCCTAGTAGAGGGGTCACGTTTGAATAAATGTAGTTCGATTATCTCCGCGTATGCCTTGATCTGCTCGACAATAGAATGTGGACTTCTCATGCATTCACCATTTCGCACATCATTTCGATTAGTCCATAGGTGCCAAACAGTTACAGCCAGGATCATTCCTTGCTTGTCTGTGGCTGTCAGCAGAAATTCATGGAGCCAGAACTTTGGATTTACAAAGAACTTCCTTCTGAGGTGTATGTCGTACACCATTTTGATCTCCCGCCAGACCTTACTGCTTAAGTTAGAGCAACACTAGCGGCGCCCGAAAAGTGAAAACCCTAAGCTGATAAATAAGTTTTCAGTTTGTCTTTTTATCGGTTTGAAGGCTGAAAAGCTCGTAGCTCATAGCAGAACTCGTAAATAGAATTGAGAAATTGGACATTTCATTGACAGCTGAAAATCTGCGTGCGAAAGTTTGCATACAAAAGAGCTTTTACGGCCGAACTACGGTGAACCTACGCACTACGGCGAATCTAGGGAGTACGGCTAGCGTCTAGCAGTACAGTGACCTCTGGAGGATGTCAAGACCGAAAACCTAGCGCCACCATCGCATCCACATGTTCGTCGAAAACGAAGTCCTCCTATGAGACGGTGGAGGCGAAGGCCGCCGGGTCGTCCCTCTATGGAGGAGGCTCGCGGATGGCGAGGGCATCGCTGCGAGGCCCGCCTACAGGAGCTTTGTGCCCGTCATTGGAGCTCCTTTCGCCGATGTTGGAGCTCCCATGGTGCATCCGATCGTACTCCTCCACGGCGTTGTACCGGAACCTCTCCAGGATTGGCAACCCCGCGCGGACGAACCTCCACGCACCTCGCTTGCGGCCGGCATCGGACCAGATGAGCCGCTTGCGCTCAGGGTCATCCTCGACACCGCCGCGGCCTTTCCTGGAGCCGCCTGAGCTAGGGCTACACGCCATTGTACATGGATTTGCTAGATCTGTCGCTGGCGCGCAGTTATTACTCACCGAAGGTGGGATTTGCGGGGGCAATTTATCGTCGGTGGCGGCGCTAGGTTTTCGACTTGACCTGAAAACGGCTCGCGCTGCCGAATAGATACAGACTAGGAGGGGTTCGGAGGGCATGTAAGCCGTTTTCAGGCTGGGACGAGTTTTCAGTCTCTGCTAGTGCGTCAAAACTAAGCCCAGACCCCAAAAGCCGCCGGAACTTTACAGTTTCAGCCGTTTAGGGGTTCTGCTAGAGTTGCTCTTACATCCTTACTCGGGCGTTGGTAGCCTGGCTCTCCTCAAAAAATCCCCACACATCCTTTTCTTTTTTCTGTTCGGTAGCATGTGTCGTGTGTCTCTAGCCATGTCCAACTCGCCCCGAAATGCCTCTGAGCCTTGCCGAGAAGAGAAACTCGATCTGAACTTCTCAACTCAGCACTGCCAGTGACGAAGATATGGATTCTTTACCCTATGGGTAAGGACACCCCATCTCAGGCCCAAGGTTAAGTCCCAGGAAGAGGAGCCCTTGGAGTATTCTAGAAGGCCCACGTGAAGCCCACCCGCACTGTCTTGCGGATTAAGTTAGGAAACATGTAACCGACCTAAGGTTAGAGTTCGAGTCCTCTCCGGGTAGGGTTTGAGACCTGGCCACCTATATAAGGCCAGGAGAGCCACCGGAAGAGGACTAAGCAATACCGTACCACCAAAGCCTTGAGCTCGAGATCATACTCTCGACTTGAGCAACCACCATTGTAACCGATCTACTCGTTAATACAGATCGACAGAGGCAGGAGTAAGGGTTTTACCTCTACGAGGGCCCCGAACCTGGGTAAATCTCGCCCCCTGTCTAGCCGACGATTTCACCAGCGCTCATGGGTTCTCCTATTCGAAACCCTATGGGTTCACCCGAGGGATTTGTAGAGTCAGAGATTTGACAATTAGCGTCGTCTGTGGGAACGGCGGGCGCTGGATCACCGGCATCTTCGGCTTCATCGACAACCAATTCTCGCTGGAAACCATCGACTACGGCTCCGAACAATCCTATACGGATCGGATCTGTCGTGGTCACACCTCACTCGCCGGAATCACGCCCGGTATTCGAAGATCTGGAGAGGAGCGTCACCTTGACGTTCGGGAGCCTGAAGTTCGTGACCAACAGGGACGGAATCCTCCACTTCCCGGAAGAATCAGAATCTGAATCAGGAGCCGTCGACTCGCACTTCCATCTGGAGAAAAGCGGCGAATCCGTCTGCTTCAACACGAACGATTACCATACCCTCTCGACAGAGGAACCTTCTCGGGTCCAGAGAGCTTTCCGATCTACGCCTAGGACACACGAGCCACGACTGGCTCAAGTCTGCATGGCAGGATCAGAGCAACCTCAGGAAACTGAACTTAGCGCGACAAAGCGCAACATAATCGGCGTCACGCGGGAGGCTTGGGACCGAGCCAAAGAAGCCATGCGAACGAGCAAGCCACCCGCGGCGGGAGCGCCACACGAAGACTTGATTGCCTACCACTATCATCTAGTGAGAGCAGCCGCAACCATCAAGGACGCTCGAATAGATCTGGCCCGTCGAAGAAGAGCGGCAGATGAATCGAGTCAACGACGAGCCGAGCTATCCCTCGCACCCTCGGTCGGTACCCGACCCGCGAGGAAGGGACATGCATCAACATCCAGGGACATCGAGTCCTTAGGCGGGACCAGCAGGTCAGTCGCACCTTCCCTCATGAGGGTTGATGACGACGGGAACGTCTACCCGCAAACTCCAGCCGCCGCGGTCCTGGCCGCAGCAACCTACATGCAGATGAACCAGCCAACGGAAAGCGATCCTCGGGCTGAGCAGTATAAACACGTGCGCAAGGGGTTAGGGCTGGCAGCCGCAAGGCTCGCCTCCTACGACCGCAGAAAGGCCGCGGAGCAGCTGGAGAAGGAGCAACAGGAGAAGGAGAAGGAGAAGGCCGCAAGGCATAGGAGATCTTCTCCAAGAAGGGACAAGTCACCACGTCGTGGTCGGGGAAAAGAAGCCCGACGTCGCGACGACAGTCGAAGCAGCAGCGAAGGCAACCCGAGACACAAAAGCTCGCGACATCACAGCAACCGCTCGCGAAAACGAAGCAAGGAACCAAGGAAGTACGCCAACCGCAACCGGCTAGGACATGACGCGCAATCTGACATCGCACAAAACAAGGTGGACAAGGCGAGGGCATCGCGATATCGCGAGCGCTCTTCGTCCGGCTCTTCGGATGACGAAACCTGCGGTGCGCTTTGCTTTGCCCGCAGCATCCGCGAAGCGCCTCTACCCAGAAGATTCAAGCTTAGCACGGAAGTGACAAAGTACGACGGCTCACTCGAGCCCTCTCAATGGTTAAGCGATTACCTCATAGCGGTAAAATGCCAACGTGGGAACAAGAACATAGCTATGCAATATCTCAATCTGCATCTCGTCGGCGCGACCCGTAGCTGGCTGGAAAGGAGACCAAGATCCTGTTACGCATCGTGGGACGACCTGCACCGCGACTTCTGCAAAAACTTCCAGTCGACCTACAAAAGACCGGACACCATCGAAGAACTGCGAGCCTGCAAGCAGAAAAGCGGCGAGTCCACCCGCGATTATATCCAGCGATGGACCACGCTCAGGAACACCGCGGGAACCATCTCGGAAGAAGTAGCGATTGAAGCCTTCGCAAAAGGTGCCCGAAGAACTGCTTTCAGAGAAGAACTAGGCAGAGCCGCACCCAAAACTATTGGGGAGCTAATGATCGTAGCCGAAAAGTGGGCTAACGGAGAAGACGCAATGCGCAATGAGAGAGTGTCATCGCCTGCGCACGAAGAAGACCGCCATGGCCAAAGAAAGAGGAGGAAATATTACGATCACGAGGATCGAGAGGAGATGGTAGCGGCGGAATTCACGCGAAGTCGCGACACCGGTCGCCGTGGAAATCGCGAATGGAGACCAAAGGCTGAAGAAAAATCTCCCGAGGAGGACCTCGATGCATACTGCTCGCTACATCTATTTACAGATAAGTGCACGGGCAAAACTAAGGCAACACACCTTCTTAAGGATTGCCGAAAGTTCATTGACATCTCGGAAGCCCTTTCGAGGAAAAGATCCGCAGCCAGTCAAAATTACCCACCGCTTCCAGGAGCAGGACACCAAGGATTCCAGCCGCCACAACCCCTTCCTCCACCAGCAAATCCAAACATGGCGTTAGCTGCACTGCCCGCACCACCTGCGCGAAACGTCGGAGCCAACGCGTACCCGAACCCGGCAGGACAACTAGCAATGATCCAGAAGGTATGTCCATCTCGCAGAGCTCAAAAGACTAACACGAGGCAATTATGCATGGCTGTGCAGACAACGCCAACAAAGCCCGAGTACTTGAAGATGGCAGACCAGCCGATCACTTTCTCGATGAAAGACCACCCACCACGAGTCTATCGACCAGGACACGTCGCCCTCATCATCCAAGCGCAGATTGGCAACTACGACTTGGCCCGCGTATTCATGGATGGTGGCAGTGGCATCAACATTATCTACGCGGATACACTCCGTCGGATGAACAGGAACCTGGATGGCCTTGCGAAATCAGAAACATCCTTCCATGGGATAGTTCCGGGAAAGGCAATCCGTCCACTCGGAACAATTAACTTAGAAGTTGTGCTGGGCACTCAAAGCAACTACAGAAGAGAATTCCTCGACTTCGAAGTCGTCGACTGGCCTTCACAGTACCACGCCATTCTTGGTCGAACAGTGTTCGCCAGATTCATGGCAGTACCACACTACGCATACCTGAAGCTCAAACTACCTGGAGAATATGGTGTGATCACCATCGACGGAGATTTTCAGAAATTCAACAAGTGCGACATCGAATTCAATGAGATCGCAAAATCTTTCGGGATGCAAGAAGAACTGCAAGAGCTGGCAAAAACCACGGATCACTCTGTGATGCCCCTCACGAAGAAGAACGCGCCTGAACTGGAGTTCAGCGCCAACAGCGACACCCGAAAGCATCAAGTGCACCCGACAGATTCTGCGAAGACAGCAATGGTCTCAACCACCCTTTCGCAAGCATAGGAAAGCGCGCTCGTCGAACTCCTCCGTGAGTACTGGCAAATTTTTGCCTGGCAGCCGTCAGATATGCCAGGAATACCCAGGGAGTTTGCCGAGCACTCACTCGAAGTCTTTCAGAACCCAAGCAGAAACCGCTCGGAGAAGAAGTAAACAGACTACTAGCAGCAAAGTTCATTAGAGAGATCAAGATATCCACTTGGTTAGCAAACCCGGTGCTGGTCCCCAAAAAGAACACCGACATCCTTCGGGTGTGCATCGACTACACGTCGTTAAATAAGCACTGCCCCAAGGATAACTTTCCCCTCCCGCGAATCAACCAGATCGTGGACTCTACGGCAGGCTGTCAACGCCTCTCCTTCCTGGACGCCTATTCGGGATATAATCAGATCCGGATGAAACAGGAGGACGAAGAAAAGACAACATTCATCACACCACACGGTGTATACTGCTACACGACAATGCTCTTCGGGCTCAAGAACGCAGGCGCAACATATCAGCGCTGCATGCAAAAATGCCTCGCCAAGCTCATTGGCAAGAACGTACAGGTGTACGTTGACGACATCGTCATCAAGACTCGAGTTGAGGACACACTCCTCGAGGACATTAGAGAAACATTCGACGCCCTCAACGCATACAGGATCAAGCTCAACCCGACAAAATGCGTCTTCGGCGTTCCAGCAGGAAAACTTCTCGGGTACATGGTATCCGCCAGAGGCATCAAAGCCAACCCAGAGAAAATATAAGCAATCTTGACTATGAAGGATCCAACCAATCTACACGGAGTCCAACAGCTCGCAGGGCGACTAGCCGCCTTGAGCAGGTTCATCGCACGATTGGGAGAACAAGCGTTACCCTTCTATAAGTTGTTGAAGAAGACGGACAAATTCGAGTGGACACCAGAAGCTAAGAAAGCGTTCGCAGACCTGAAGCGATCGTTGCAAAGCAGGCGCGTCCTTGCAACGCCGCAAGAAAGGGAGCCACTCTACTTGTACCTAGCCGCCACAAACCAGGTCATCAGCACAGCAATCGTAGTCGAACGACCTGAGGAAGGCAAAGCGTTCGGAGTCCAACGACCAATCTATTACATCAGTGAAGTGCTCTCGCCATGCAAGCAACGATATCCTCATTACCAGAAGCTCGCACATGGAGTTGTTCTTACAGCCCGAAAGCTCAAGCACTATTTCTAGGAACACGCCATCACAGTGGTTAATGATGCGTCACTCGGGACAATCATGAACAACCCTATGGCATCCGGAAGAATAGCAAAATGGAGCATCGAGCTGGGCGCTTGGGACATCACCTATGCAGGACGCAATGCAGTCAAATCCCAGGTACTCGTGGAATTCCTAAGCGAGTGGACAGAGCTACAAACGGCCGGACCGCCTGAGTACACGAGCAACTGGATAATATACTTTGACGGGTCCAAAAGAAACGAAGGAGCAGGAGCTGGAATCGTCCTCATATCGCCTAGGGGAGACAAGCTGCAATACGTCCTACGATTGGAATTTCCACCCGATGATCCAGCATCGAACAACGACGCAGAATATGAAGCCTTGCTGCATGGAATGAAGATGGCAGTCGCCTGTGGAGCCACCCGATTGATGATCTACCGCGACTCCAATCTCATCGTGCAGCAGAAAATGAAAGAATGCGATGCAATCGCTGAAAACATGGTCGCATATCGTGATATGTACAACCTACTCGAAGGAAGCTTCAAAGGATGCGAGCTAAAGCATATTGCAAGATCCAGCAACGAAGAAGCAGATAGACTAGCAAACATGGGTTCCACAAACACACCCATACCGCCAGGAATATATTTTTGAGCGGATGACCAAGCGATCGGTCAAAGTCAAAAAAGCTGCAGGAGCACCCGCAACACCAGAAACAGAGGTCAGCCCGCAAGTTGCCATCATCGAGCTTATTCATAACATTTCACGGCAAGTTTTTCTGGTCGAGCCAGTCTCGACGCGGAAATACCTCGACTACCTATCCACCAGACAGCTCCCGGCCGATCCTCGCGAGGCTCGACTGATAATCAGACGCAGTAAATCTTTTCGGGTAGTCAACGGAGAATTATACAAGCAAAGCATCTCGGGTATACTTCAGCGCTGCATCGCACCCGAAGATGGCAAAGAATTACTCCGAGACATCCACCAAGGAGACTGCGGACATCACGCTAGCTGGAAAACAATCATGGGAAAAGCCTTCCGAGCAGGATTCTACTGGCTCACGGCAGCCACTGACGCAAAGGAACTGGTCGACAGGTGCGACGCTTGCCAGCGATTTGCACCAAGACCACACGCACCCGCTACGGAATTGCACATGATACCCATCGCATGGCCCTTTGCACAATGGGGGCTGGACATGGTAGGACCACTACGCAAGTCTACGCCGGGTGGATATACACACTTGCTGGTTGCAGTCGACAAATTTACCAAGTGGATCGAGGCCATGCCAGTAACTTCGGCTAGCGCCCAATGCGCCGTCAAGTTCCTCGATTCCATCGTATGCAGATTCGGAGTACCACATGACATCATCACAGACAACGGTACAAACTTCACAGCAAAGGAAACACAAAAGTTCTGCGAGGAAAAGGGCATCAACTTCAAGTTTGCTTCAGTTGCCCACCTGCAAACGAACGGACAAGTCGAAAGATCCAACGGCTTAGTTTCAGCTGGCATCAAGAAACGTCTACTCGATCGTCTACACCCAGCAGCAGGACATTGGGCCGAAGAGCTACCCTCCGTACTATGGAGCCTCCGTACAACTCCAAACCGGTCCACAAACTACACACCATTTTTCATGGTATACGGGGCAGAAGCAGTCCTTCCCGAGGATGTTAGATTCAGCGCCCCACGGGTTGTGGCTTACAGCGAGGAAACCTCCAACAAGGCACTCGCGGAAGATATGGATGCACTTGATGAGATGCGTGATATTGCGCTCGCAAGATCCGCAGTATATCAACAATCACTACGAAACTATCATAGTCGCCGCATACGCCATAGAGCATTCGCGGTAGGAGATCTAGTGCTGCGACTCAAGCAGAAGGAAGGACACAAGCTCGAGCCACCATGGGAAGGACCCTTCATCATACACGAAGTTATCCCAGGCGGAGCCTACATGCTGAAGAACCCATCGACTGGAGGAATCTATTCCAATCCTTGGAATATCGCACACCTCCGCAAATTTTATCCCTAGATTTACTTGTTCTCACAACAATAAAGCTATACTAGCCACTCTTGTAGCTCGAATACATGACTTCTCAGTCATCGCAATAAAATACATGGTTTCTCAACCATATTTACTCGAAGATTATTCATCCTTACATGCTAAATAGTTACAGGTATACACCCCATAAACACACGGGGGCTACGCCTAAAACTCAGCATCACAGGAAAATTTATACATACAGGGTTACACACCTTACAACAGTTTTTACAAACTATACAGCATAACAGGATGTATACATCCAACGATCAATCATGGCACTGAGCATTCTCGGTCGCCAACACTCTATCTACTTCATCAGAGGTCAGTCGAATGATTTCTTCCGCTGCAGGACGAACAACATCATAATGCGGCAAAATATCATCGATTGGACCATCTGGAAGCCTAGCTACAAAGTTAAAATTCACCTCAGGATGCCATATCCGGACAAAGGAGAGAGCCACCACCGCGCCGCAAGTCATCTGATTGCGCACACACTCGCGAATATCTCCCTCTTGCCCGAACAGTCTGAGGAGATGGCTCCAGTCTTCAGGACCCCTTTGCAGCGGATAGAACGCGACGTTCATCGCGACCAAGACCTCGTGAAAAGAACTCACGAGAACTTTTGCCTGGATGACACGGAACTTCAAAGTAGCCAACACAAAGCCTCGACTGCGATCAGACCAAAAGTTATTCGCATGAGGCTTTGAGCTGCCAGCTTCTTGAAGAATGTGGTTTTCTACCCACTGTTTTTCCTCCCTATCATCCGGTTTAACAACTGAAGAGCAAACATGCACGATCAGATAAGGAAACAAGACAAAGAAGACTCGGGGGATGTATTACTTACACAGCAAGTCCCTAGCGACAGAAGCCAACTCATCCATCAGAAACTGTTCGCGTTCAGTCGCCAGTTTTTGCTTGGACTTCGCCACATCGGCTACCCCGCGCAAAGCTTTCAGCTTGCGCTCACCCTCTTGAACCCGATCACGCAGACCTGCATAGGTCCCAACAGCGGCAACAAGAGGATTTGCTGGAATAGCACGTCCACCTGAAGGTCGTGCGGCAACCCCAGCAGCCTGGAAGAATAAAAGGAAAGAAGTAAGCCACCCTATTCGAAATTTATCTAGTCGCACATTTGACGAGTGCTCGGGGGCTACTCCCATCGGGAGAAAACACACAATTGCAGGAAGCATTTTTTAGAAGAACATCTCGATGAAAGACAATGAATATACGAGAGTACATCCCAAGGTTCATTACAATCAAGGCGTTTAAGTAAAACAAAAACAAGCTAACGAGCTATAGTGGTGCTGCCACTCGCGGCAGTCGTCTCAGAAGAACATCTCGATTATAGACAATGAAAATACGGGAGTACATCCCAAGGTTCATTACAATCAAGGCGATTAAGTAAAAGAAAAACAAGCTAAGGATCTACAGTGGTGCTGCCACTCGCGGCAGTCGTCCCTCCCTTAAGTCGAGCAAACAGCTCAGATAACTTCCGAGCGAGGATTCCGGCTGGCTCGCCAAAACGACGAAGCCCTACCTTTTTTCCCGTGGAGGGATCCACAGGGAGATCCGAGTAGGCCTCCTCCAAGCCGCTAACTCCATGCGCCAGCGCGAACTGGATGGCCGTCTTCGCCCCAGACTCTGACTGAGCGACCGCGTAGGCATCAAGGAGATTGCTCTCCGAGAAGATCTTCAGCAGGTCACCTAGCGCGGGTGGAGACGCATCATTGACGAGAAGGCGACCATGCAGCTGCGTCAACACTTGGGTGGCATTGCCAACCAAGGAGCAAACTCCTTCGGCATGCCTCCTGAGATGAGCAAGGGAGTCCGTCAGCGCGTCCACCCGCTAGACTCCAGGAACTTCCAGAGGAGCACCCAGAAGACCTACAAAGAAAAGAACGTCAAGACTCAAAAAATCCACCAGGATAGAAGACAAAACTGCAAGATAAAAATAGCTTACCCGCAAAACGCTCGGCGAGAGGACGAAGGAAAGTGACAAGGTCAGCATCCGCCTTATTGCCAGCATCCTCCAAGCTCTTCAGAGCATCCTGGGCAGCCGCAAGCTTTCCTTCAAGATCCTCCGATTGCATGCGGGAAGCTTCGAGTTCTCGTCGAACAGCCGCCAGATCAGCCTCCTGAGCTGTTGCCCGAGCAGAGATACTGTCCTTCTCGGCCTTCGAAAACTCAAGTTGAGCTGCACAGCGACATTTGTCAAAAGCCAAGAATTGACGGAAGCATGAAAACATGAAAAGATGGTAAAACTTACTTAAAAGAAGCTTGCTTTCGGAGATGAGTCGACTACGGTCTGCCCGAAGCGTCCCGCACTCCGACTCAGCAAAAACAACACGGCGACCAATCGCCGCAAGGGAGTCAACGAGCGACTGCAAAGAACACAGAGATAGAAGAATTAGAAGAGTAAAATTGGAGCCTATACCCGATTGCAATCAATCGAGTAAAGTCTCGGGGGCTACTCCCATCGGGAGCACTGCCGTGCACCCGATAAAACCAAGAAGAAGAAAAAGACAGTCTCTGAGCCTGTAGCCGATCACATGCGATCGACTACAGCCTCAGGGGCTACTCCCATCGGGAGCACTGTCGTGCACCCGATAACAAGTTAAAGGCAAGTAACAGAATTTACCTGTCCCTTGGCACGGGAGAGGGGATCTGCTGAGCTACCCGTCACCTCTTTTGAAGCTGAAGCTCCGGCAGCAGAACTAGGAACTCCATGTTCCGTAGCCACCACATTGGGGGCTACGCTTGGCGAATTCTGAACAGTGCCAGCGGTAGGAGTCTCACCCGCAGCTCCCGCTTTATTCCTCCTTTCGGGAGGAAGGGAAGAGGCGTACATGCGAGGACTAATAGTTTGCAGGCTGCAATAAAAGACAAAGCGTCAACATAGATGCAAAGGAAAACGTTCGACTAAGAACAAGGAGAAAAACTTACTCATCATCTTCATCCTCATCCAGCATATCCGCATTCCAGGCGGTTTGGATTACTGGGAACGAAGGAGAAGGGGCGAGTGAGCGCAGCGGAGTCGCAGAGATGGGCTCCTTCCCGGGCGAGTCCTCCAAGGAGTTGTACTTGGAGGTGGCCTCGTCACCCTCCACTCAACGGCGTTTGCAAGGAAGGAGACCGCCATTCGAGCCCTCTGCACCATCCGAAGAATCGTGCTCGGAACTCGAAGAAGCGTTGGCAACATTGGTATCGGCCGGGCCGTCCAGGTTACTCGACAATAAATCCGAGGCTTCCTCCCCAGAAACTGGAGGGTAGCAGTTAGCCACGGATAAGCTCTACGGAGAAGACAAAAGAAAGCAAGAGAAAATTCAGTCGACCGAAACTCGGAACAAGCAAGAAAATAAAGGAGGAGAGGAAGAATAAACTCACCTCGGCTGGCGGAGGCCTTGATGCGTCGAAGGCTGCGACCGTGCAGTCGGGGAATTTCTCTCCCACCTTCAGGCTAGTGATAGCCGCGATCTTCTTCTCTAAATCAACGTTCGAGAGCTCTTCACGGCTCACTCGGCTAGGATCCTCAGAGCCCTGGTACTCCCACATCGTGGAAAGTCAAAGCTGCAGAGGCTGGATCCTGCGCTTGAGAAAGATGCTCGCCAGGTGCAGCCCATTTAGCACGACTCCAGCTCCCTGGTCACGAAGGGCGGCCACCCTGGCGAGTAGCGGCGTGACGGCCTCGGTCTCTTCAGTCGACAACTTGTGCGCCCAGGACTTCCTTTTCTTCAAAACAGCGAACGGATGGAATTCCTGGATCCCATCCGAGCTGTTGTCGATGACGTAAGACCACTTTTTTCTCCATCCCTGGGCGGAGTCGATGAAGTACATGCTGAAGTAGCTGGTCTCCGATTTCGCTTGGATCCCAAAGCCACCCGTGCGTAGCGGCTCGCCGGGCTCGGAGTCTACTCGCAATTTCTCGCGGAAGATCCGAACTTTGAAAAGGGCCTTCCAGAGCCCCCAGTGTGGGCGAATGCCCAAGAAGCATTCGCAGAACACGATGAAGCACGATATGTGCTGCACCGTATTCGGAGGAAGATCGTGGAGCTGTATGCCATATACATACAGCAACGCCACGAGAAATGGATGAAGGGGAAAAGAAAGACCGCGCGACACGTGGTCCGCGAAGACCACGCGTTCGTTCGCTTGCGGGTTGGGTACCTCCTCCTTCTTGCCGAGGCGCACCCGCTTCTCGGACTCCACAGGCAGCAATCCCTCCCGCTGCATCTCCTTGATGCTCTTCGCCGTAGTATTGGGCGAACGCCAGTCGCCCAAACGCGGCGCAGGTTGCGTCGAAGCTTCTCCGGATGCGGAAACGGCAGAGCCACGTCTCTTTCCGCCTGCCATGACTGCTAGCTCGAGCTTGAGAGTAGAAGAGAAGACGAGCGCGAGGAAGAAGATGGACTGAAAGACGAAGGTTGGGAAGGTTTTACCGCATCACAAAGACACGTACTTATACACGGAACAATTCAATACTGGCCACTCGATGCGCCACGTGGCGCTCATCGCAGCCACCACGTGCGAAGCCGAAACGAGGAGGCGGTGGATGTTGTTTCCTGCCACGATCTTAACAGAAGATCGTGCGCATTTACTGCACGGCTTGCGTGAAAACCGGGAACGACGTCTCGTTTCCCGGTCAAAAAGCTGACTAGGTGGGCCAGCCCTTCTGCTCTCACTCCGTCACGTCCTATCGGGAGGATAAAAGTGCGTCATGACGTCATAGCGTGCATCATCAAATTGAAGAAAGCTTCGAATGAAAAGTTCAAACGCGAAAATAACTTCGTATGAACAAACTCCTTCGAATAGAAGCAACTCTTTCATGGACAAATCATGAAGC
Organism: Alopecurus myosuroides; assembly: GCA_028641055.1. Classification (NCBI taxonomy): domain Eukaryota; kingdom Viridiplantae; phylum Streptophyta; class Magnoliopsida; order Poales; family Poaceae; genus Alopecurus; species Alopecurus myosuroides. The sequence continues at coordinate 190,813,765 of CM054058.1, forward strand.
AAGACCTCTTTAACAGAGAAAAATACCGTACACACGAAAACTCTTTCGTATGGGCGCAACATCCCAAACATGAAAACTCTTTCATATGGGAATAAAAACTCCTTCCGCGAAAACTCTTTCGTATGGATAAAAGAACTACTAATTCGAAAATTACTCGAGTAGGCAGAACCTGCCTTTTTCATGTCACATGATATTTCTACATCATAAAAGCCTCGATTGTTCAGCCGACTAGGCACATCCGGATGCCATATTCTTTCGAATATGAAGGTAAGACCCGAAAGATCTCTCTTGAGGGTCTGGAATCGCACTCAAGCTGCGTCCTCCGGTATGATTCCGTGTCAACAACACGAAGAAAAACCTAGCGGACGCGCCGGGTACCCCCATAGGTTAAGTTCGACTCGATAAGACCACAACGGCCCAGTCGCAACAATCACCTTATCGGGTTCGAGTCGGAGGTCTCAAACCTGTGTAGGCCAGAAATGTTTTTGCCCTAGTTGCAATTAATTGGCCCTGATCTTTCGGGAGAGCCAAACTACTGCGCCACAACCTTCTGCGATAAAAAGCCATAAAAACAGGCACTTGTATTGCTCGATACTCGAGTACGAAAACTCATTACACAGGGTACGCGCCCTCTAAATAGGGAAACAACCATGCTGGTTATCCAAAAGAAAGAAAGATCGAAAAAGGTTTGACCGTATACTCGACTGGAAAAATCCCACTCAAACAAACGCTCGGGGGCTACTGACGAAGATATGGATTCTGTACCCTGCTGGTAAGGACACCCCATCTCAGGCCCAAGGTTAAGGCCCAAAAAGAGGAGCCCTTGGAGTATTCTAGAAGGCCCACATGAAGCCCACCCGCATTGTCTTGCGGATTAAGTTAGGAAACATGTAACTGACCTAAGGTTAGAGTTCGAGTCCTATCTGGGTAGGGTTTGAGACCTGGCCACCTATATAAGGCCAGGAGAGCCACCGGAAGAGGACCAAGCAATACCGTCCCGCCAAAGCCTTGAGCTCGAGATCATACTCTCGATTTGAGCAACCACCATTGTAACCGATCTACTCGTTAATACAGATCGACAGAGGCAGGAGTAAGGGTTTTACCTCTACGAGGGCCCCAAACCTGGGTAAATCTCGCCCCCTGTCTAGCCAACGATTCCACTAGCGCTCATGGGTTCTCCTATTCGAAACCCTATGGGTTCACCCGAGGGATTTGTAGAGTCAGAGATTCGACAGCCCGCCTCATACCAAAACATCCCAAGTGTGGGCCCCGCTCGTGCCGTCCACTTTCCCACCCCGACCGAAAAACTAGCTCAGTTCCTTGTATACTCTCCCTCTCTCTCTCTCTCTCTCTCTCTCTCTCTCTTGTTCCCCGCTCTCGTCGCCCAACCCCGCCGTAGCCCGCCCAAGAGCTCGCGCCTTGACGCCTTGCCGACCTAGCTCTCCCGTCGTCCAACGCCAGGTCAAGGGATCTCCTTCGCCATCCCATATGACCTCCGTCAACTGCCCCGCAGGTCTCTGCGCCTGGTATGGCCTCCATCAACTTCCCCGCAGTTCTCTGCTCGACTGGTCATCACCGTTACTTGTCAAGGTCAATTCGAGGAGCTGACCATGAAGCTACACATGCACTTCACCCTCGCAGAGCGGGAAGGCTCGACGGAGGCTCTTGGCGGCCCGTGGCGACGACACACCGTGGCGGCGAAGAGCAACGCCGGCGGTGGACACTCGCCGGAGCTGGATGGATTCTGAGCCCAACCTTCTAGGGAGTTGATTGCTTTTTTGTAGTCAGGGACTTTATTGCTTATTATTTTTGTATGTCATGGTCCAAGTCATACGTTCAGCTCGTACAATCTACCAAATATAGCAAATAAAACACACATGTATAAGGTTGGCATGACTCGGCTTGGATGTGCTGAGATAGGCCAACCGCGCTACCAAACAGACTCGTAGTGTTCAGACCCGCACATAATTAAGATATAATAATGATAAACTTAGCATAACTAAGACATAACAACAGAACACGACTGGCATAGTCAACTGCTTAGTAGACACAACATGCTTATATAGAAGTTATCAAAGGCATGGTATGATAAAGCTACTCTTAGCGCTAAATCTGCACTTAGGAGGAACTGAGTGAATGCTTTTTTTTGTACGTGTACCACCAGCAAGTAATGAATAGTGCAAATACTAATCATCAATCATGAATCCAAATTATGCATAGGACACCTTATCAAGAACATGCTGCATCTAGCAGATCCACGAAGAATCATTATAAGCTAAGCGAATTCAACAAGTGGAAAACACACGGTTTCCGATGCAACCACCTCTTCGGCGCAGCCAACTGTATTGAGTACACCTCCACCCCTCATTTGGATACAGCTACCCTCTCCGTCTCAAGCAACACTACTAGGTTGCGCGTACGGGGACTACAAATAATTCGTCATGAGTGCTACACAACATCCAAAAATTTACTATGCACATAAGCAAGTGAATAATAATTTCAAGATCTAGTTTTCGAGATCGTGTAGCAGATACCATACGTAAGGACCCCAGACCGGCAGTCTGAAACCCTCCGTATGCATACATTCACGATCCCAGAAAGATCAGTCGTGAACAACATACAAAGTTGGCACACAGAAATACATCATCCATTACACGAATACATAAAGGTATTACAAAAGATCACATGATCAAGTTTAACGCAAGTACCACATAGGGCAGGCAACTTATCAAACACAGCGGAAGACAATTAAAAACACAACGTAGATGAGCCCAAGTCACACCTTAACCTACAGGCTGCTGACCCGGAGACGATCCTAGTTCGCAAAGCCGTCAACTCCGTACTTCTCTTCATAGATCTACTTTGGAGGCTCCTTCTCAAAATCTGGTAAGTAGATACCAGGGGCGAAACCATAATGAGTACATTTGAATGTACTCAGCAAGACATCCATCATGTCACTTACCAAACATGCAAATATGCTTATATGGTGGAATAGGTAGGCTATAAATAGGGTTCACTATCAATGGTGTTCATATATGATGACACCACAGTTGCAGTCAGGTTAATCTGTATCTTTGTTGAAGAAGATACTTCAGAAGAAAAATAATATAGTTTTATTTCTCTTGTAGATATCACGTGTACAAGAGGTTTTGTAAAGCTTTGTTAAAGAATATTTTCTCTTTGCAAAACTTCTTGGAATCAGTTTCAAGAATTCTTGCTTAGAGTAGAAAAGGTTTTCTTTGCAAAACATTTTGTTTTGTAGAACGACATCTGGCTTTTCATCATCAACGATACCTCCACGGTATAAGTTTCCATTCCTTTCCGAACTTCACAACTTCAACACTTCCTTTCCAAAATTCCCTTTCAAAAACTTCCTTTTTGAAAACATTGACACAATGCTAGCTACATGGCCATTCAACCGTCCATATCCGAGGACGCGGCTATTCCGAATAGTTTTACTCTGCAGAGGTGTACACAATCCACAAGATCCAGAAGATCCGCCGGGAATCATCCACGGACTGCTCACGACAGTATGCGAACATCGGATAACTGGTCCGGACTCTCCACCTTGGTCAAGCCAATACATGACTATCTCTTCAATCGGGACTTTGCTCCCCGGCATTGCGTCACACACCGCCACGTCAGGAACCCAACTGATGCATCCGGAGGGAAAATTAATCCCACACTTGCATGTCGCTTGTTTAACAACTTGGCAACATTTCGGTTCAGAGGATCTCATCCCCTATAGCACATTGAGATAGACCATCCACTAACAAGAACAAGTTTTCAAGCCTGGCCCTATTCCCATGTTGGTAGGGTGGCAGTACGTCTTGGTTGTCCAGCGAAGACTAGGTTATGTGTCATTTTTGAAACAAACACTTTTCCAAAAATGACTCCTTCACAATCCTCCCGTGGACAAGGTCTCACCTTTCCACCGGGTTTTCCATAAAGCCTTTGTTTTGTAGAATTCACAATTTTAGGGTGTCCACTTAGGGACTAGTATATTTGATGGTAATAAATACCATATGGTGGCTTATGGGCTTGGTATTACCAAGTTTAACTACTGGCATAATAGTAGCCTTTATACTAGTATAGTAGTAATAGCCACATCAAAAATAGTTTTGATAATCAAGATTTTGTAAAACTTCAGAGGGAAAACATGCATGATAGATAATGATAAGTATTGTATCAGCAAGCATCAGGATGGCTTGCCTGGTAACTCCTTGTGTCCCTGGTTTTGGAGTGACTGGAACTTGGAACAGAGCTTCACGACACTCCCTTCCTCTTCGTTTTCTAACATCGTAAAAAGAATAACGGACACACATTCAGAACCAATCAAGGCAAGCAACAATAAATAACAATACATACAGCAAGGAAACTAATACTACTCAAACATGAAGAATCAATGGATGCATTTCAATCAAGTAATTGAAATACAACCAGAGGGTCCATGTCATAAAAACAGGAATGAAAAACATCTGTACTTGCTATAACAAAAATATCCCATTTAACAAAACAATGCATCAATTTGCAGGGCAACTCCTACATACTAGTAGTAATAAAAAGGGCATTACTAGAGGAATCAAACAACACTCCAAAGATGTATTTTTTTCCTAGCAAGCCACACATGATTATATCCACTTACAAACAGAAGCATACACATTTTCATTTAGCACTAAAAATCCCAAGGCAAAAATGCTAGGCACTCATTAGTTAGAGAACTATATAAAAGAAACACATCTAGTGTGGGGGAAATAATGTTTCCACCAAAAATGCAATGACACCAGTGGGTGTTCCACTAGCATAACAAAGCATTAAGAGGTCACAAGGCCTCTGGTCACACTTGCTAAAAATTAACAAAAGCCTAAACTAGCATCTAGTGCAATAACCATACTAGTAGAAAATAATAGGATGCTAAAATAAGCAAGGTAATGCTACTCATGCTATTATTTTAACACAAGTGAAAACTCTAGGGTTCAAGTACTCATATGAACATCATCAAAATGCTACTGGTCCTATGAACACAACACAAAAATATGTGGCTACACAACCACAAATTTTTATGCCAAAAATTCTACACATGAGAGAATTTTTCCATAACATTTTCATAGTCATGACAAGGCTACTCATGCTTTTCTACCAATTCAAATGCAAGCTAGCAGAGATGATACCAACACAATACAAGTACCAACATGGTACTGGACCTAATCTCTCAACACAACAATCCAAGTGCTTGCACATAAATTTATCACTCAAAAATTCTATGCAAGTAATAACTAGAGAAGAAACATATGCTATTCTCAAAAATCATATTTCTTCTCAACTCAAGTCCAAACAATCTAACATGCTAAAATATCTAAGTAAACCTTAGAAAACAAGTTCACACAACTTGTACATGCTAGAAAACAATATTGCAACACAAAAATAACTTCACACAAATTAATTACCTAAAATGCCAAAATGGCAGAAATATGCAAACTAAAGATCTGTCCACCAAATTTTCTATGATCCTCTAAAAATTAAACCCAGATAGGTTTGGATAGCCCTAAACATATACAAGACCATCCAATTGAGTTTGCATCAAAAATCATTTTTAATGATTTTATAAAAATCACCAAAGTGCTCTCTGGTGTTTTACCAAATTGCACGCCATTTGAAAAATATTAGGAATTTGGAAGCAAGGTTAATTTCTCCTGTTAGGAAATTTCAAGGGCTTTCCAATGCAATTGGATACACCTCATTCTCAGTTGTGAAATTAAAATGGTGCTCATTTTTCTTGTTCTGGTACCTGTTGCCAAAACATTTTTCATGTCCAAAATGTTCATCCAAATGTAGATCTGCAAATTGGAGATGGTTTAGATTTAGTTGGTATACAACTGTGAATTTTGTCTTGGTCAAATTCATATTTTAGATAGGTTTTTAAGGCCAAAAGCAAACATGTACAATTTCTGTAAAAATTTAAAAGGAAAAACAACATGGATGGGCCAGATCCAATGTTGGGCCGGCCAGATCTAGTTTTACCGCGGGCAGAGCTAGCCGCAGTCGCTGACCAGCGGGCCAGCGGCCACGGTGGCAGCCACGCGGGCAAGCACGAGGCCCACGTGCAGGTTTGACATGCTCCCGCGCGGGTCAAGCACGCTGGCGTCAGCGTGACGCCCCTCGCCGGCGGGAGGGCTCCGGCGAGGTCCCAATCCGTCGATACCGTGCACCGTTTCGCGATTCAAGGGCACCCACGCGTTGCAAACGATGCGGGGAAGCACCCAGGGGCAACCTCGTTTCCAGGGAATCGCCGGAGAGCGGCGGCGACGACGGCGCGCGGCGGCCGAGAGACGAGCGCGGCGCGGCAACGATTCAGAGGGAGAGGGAGAGGGGAAAATGGACGGCGATGGGACGCACGGTGAAGGCGGAGGAGGCTCGAGGCGGCGGTGATCCTTCGCCGGAGTTCGCCGGGCCCGAAGAAGAAATCGGACGGCGCGGCCTCCTCGCGGCGTTTCTCCACGATTCCCCTTGCACACGTGACAAACACGACGAGGCGGAGAGGTTGAGCCACCCGGCGGCTGCCGGTGAGCTCTGAAACGGCCGCAACGACGGCGAGCTATTAGCTAGGGTTTTGTTTTGAGGAAAAAAAACAGGGAGAGAGAGGGAGCTCGAGGGGGCAGGTAGAGGTCTCACATGGGGGTTTTAACCACTGAGAATGCTTCCACTCAAAGGCAATGGAGCATGGGCAGCCATGCCTTCCACTGCTGCTACAGGAAGACGAAGGACAAATGACTAGGATTACAATTTGGTCCCTGGCTATTTACAAAGAGATCATTTTCCTCTCTGAAAAAATGTTGTTTTCACTAGGAAAACAAAGTCTAAATTTAAAATCCTTTTTCCCAAAATTCTTATTAGTTGAGATGCACAACATATGTGAAAATTGGCTCAATTGGATAAACTTGATAGTTCAAAGTTGTTCAAATTTCAATTCTGACATAAATGGACATTGAATTTATTTGACTACTTAGGAGTTTCCAAAAATGATAATTTTTGTCACACATTCCTTATTTAGTGTGTTCCTTGTGTGGTAGAAAATTCAAGTCATTTTGAGTTACTTCATAGAACAAACTTGTTCAAATTTCTAAAAGGTGCTGTCTTGAAAAAAGGGGTTTTTGGCAACTTAAACTATTCAAAAACTTGTGCCCTTTTGTTTTTCATCCTTATTTATGATATATAGAATGTGGTATTTATTTCATGGCATTTTGAAAAAGTTTGTAGAACACACTTGTTCAAAATTCCAAATGTTGCTGTGGAGAAAAATCATGTTTTCAGGACTTTAATGGATTCAATTTTTGGTCTCCTCTTGTGTTTGTTCCTTATTTGATATAAGGAAGCACTGGTATTAATTTCAGATAATTTGAAGAAAGTTTCCAATAGTAACTTGTTTGAGTTTCCTGTTTATGGAAATATTGGAAATTCAATTTAATAAGGCACTTGGCTTTTCTTTATCAATGCTTTGCCAAACTATTTATGTGACTAGGGATAGCAAGTCAATGCTCTCCAATAACTTTGTTTTTAAGCTTGCAAGGTTGGAAAAACATTTGATAAGATTTTGGTGAAGCATCTAAGAATGCCTCTTTTTCCTGATAGTCTTTTAGGGAAATTTATTGTTTCCTCTTTCTTAATTTAGACCTTGGAATAATATTCAACAAGTATGGGATTCATAAGATAGTTTTGGAAAAATCTTTGATCAATATTTACTTTATAAAATATTGCCAAGGTCATTGGAACAATATGTTGAATATTTTTAGTTTACTGCTTTGCTATCTTTTTAAGTTTGCAAGTTTATAATTAGTTTGTTTAGTTGCACTCAAACAAACACAACCAAAGTTTATTGGTCAAGCAATTAGCAAAACAACTGTGTTATCAGGTATTCCAAAATTGGGATGTGACAGGTCTTCCCCCCTTAAAAAGAATCTCGTCCCCGAGATTCGCAAGCGAGGACTAAGGGAGGGCCAACAAACACAAAGTTAGTGTTGGAGTGCAGGTGCTTCCCCCCTTTGACTTTTCTTGGGAGGCGGGGTATTCCCCTAAATTAGCAAATTCTTTTCACGGGAGTTGGTTGTCATACTCAAAACCTTAGATCCAAACACCCGTCTTAAAAATTCTCTAGCTATCAATTTACTCAACCGCCAATTTTTAAAATTTCTGATAACGTCACTAGTGCCAACTAGCTCCTTTTAGTGCAGAACTACCTGGAAACGTACCGTCAGTTATTACATGAGTTCCTAGCTATATCCCACACCTTACATAACACATATCGAGTGGTGTACCACTCTCATAACAAGGTATATAAGAAGCTAAAAATATAGCTTGTGGGTGCAAAGGATAGGTTGCTAAGGTAAAACAAACAGACAGAACAATATCCGCGGCAGTGGGTGTTACTCCCCAGAAGTAACTATCACTTAATACGTTCATGATTTTAGTTGGATGTTTTAGTTTCATAAGATACTCTTAAGCACAATCATAACACAATTATAAACTCATGCTAAGGTAAACATTTAAACAAATCCAATAAGCAAGCAACAACACACAGATGAATAGACTATTTATTCACTAGGTTATTGTTTATTAGAGGTTTTGGAATCCATCAATCATGAACAATTAGCAAACAACCAGTAGCTAAAAACTAATGGATTCAATCATAAAGATACTCTAAAACACCATCTTCACACAAGATAAAACTCCTATTACACAGACATAAAAAAAAACAGGACTGCACAAATAACACTCTAGTATGAAAAATCTACATCAGCATGCTATAAGAGATAATCATATCCTATAACCATAGAACATGCAACTAAATAATTCATGGCATGATAACAGAAGTAGTAACTTCCTAAACATGCTATATCAACACATATACTCATAAAATAAAAAGAGGGTAATACTAGAGCAAAAATCACCATTTTCTAGTGGTGAAACTAGTCTCACTCTAGAGAAGAAAACCATGCTATCATGATGTTTAAAAGTAAACAAGCAAGTCATGAATATAAGTGTACCTAATAACAGTACACAAAACTTACTCATGTTAGTAAGCACAAACACCAGAGTAATTTTATGAATCAACCATTAAGCATGCAGAAATTTCTTCTAGCAATTTCTGTTTTCTTTAACCAATTACTAGCAAACAAGCAAGGTATAACTCACACAACCAGTAGCTATGCAATTAATGAGAATTTAAGTAAACCTTTTCAAAAATCCATACACTCAATTTAAAATTATTCACAAACAATCTACCAATCAAGAGGAATTTATTTTATTTGCGAACAATTTAATTTTAGCACACGATAGTGAAACATTTCTTAACATGATACCCCTAAGGAATATTATGCTAACAAAAGGATCACACCTAAACATACTATTATTTATTAATAAGAAATAAACTTCTCACTTGCATAAGTGAAAAGAAACAATTATATTTTCCATGGTGGAAAATAGAAATCAATCACATAGTGAAACATGCTATTTTCACACATGTGTATGGTTGGGGATTTTCATCCTCAAGACAAAATGCAATGGGACCAGTGGGCTATGGCCTACTAATACCAAGGAAAAATAGGTACTAAGCCTCTGGTTACTCATGAAAAACTTTGCATACAAGATTAAAATATAAGGCTATTTAATCTAGTGAAACAATACTAGTGCATATTGATAGCAATGCTTACACATGCTTTTCTATTAAGCGACATGCAAGCTAACATAGGTACAAGCATCAAAATAACAGTACCTAAATGGTACTGGACTCAAAAAAAACATAGCACAAAATCTACTAAGAAAGTATACACAGATCTAGCTCTCACAATACTTCCAATTAATAAACTAGAAGGTAACAAATGCTATTTCATTTTTATTCGAGTTTCCAATCATGCACACACTTTCTAGGGTAGATTCATTGTAAGAAAACCACATAATAACAAGTCCTAACAACTCCATATAAGTTAGGAAGCAATATTGAATAAAACACAAATTTATTTCAATCAAGAGCACACAAAGAAACAAAAACAGGAAAACTGTTGTTTCCTAGATTTATCATAACCATTCCATCGTTCACTTAATTTCTAAATCTCGAATATCATAGTACCTACAACGCCTACTAAGATTTGGTTTCCAAAGTAAATACACCCGATATCCTATTGACTAGTAAACGAATAGGTCATCATCTTATTTCCTCGTGACTTCTCTTTTTTACCAACTAGATTAAAAGGTGTCCCACGTCACTTAATTTCTTGGTTTAGAAAGAGTTGTCAGTAGTTCGCATGCTTTGGTTAGGTTTCAACCTAATATTAGGCAAAGCATGTTAGTCTTGTTAGCTTTCTATTTAATCATGTTTGTCCGACAAGATACGACTAGCGTCATCGTACGTCGAATATTGAATTGTGCTCTTTTGATTGGCTTCAGAGGGGGTTGCGCATCATGGCATGTGAAGACTTCTTTTGCACCTTTCTCCAGAGGAGGGAGGTATATAACTTTTAAAAAGGGGATTTCTCTTGTTTGGTCTTTTAAAAGGGAACATAAAAAGGTGCGACATTTAGCCAACAGGGTAAAAAGAGTCTTTTGCAAACAGACAAACATAGAGGTTTTGGTCAGTAGTGGTTGATTTTCTTCACGCCCTTTTTTTCCTTTGAAGGCTGTCATTTTTGGAGCTTTTTCTGTTGGAGTGCATCACTGGTAGCAATGCTATCAGTTCGTGTGGCTTGATGGTCCTCTATATAGGCCCAACGGTGCTTTCATTGATGGTGGGGGAGATGGTGGTGGTTCACGACGGTGGCATTTCGAAGCGAAAACAAGTATAAGTCTAAGCAAAAAATTCTTGTTTTTGAATACTATACAAACATTTTTGCTTGGCAAAAACCTAACAGGAGGCGATTCAAAAACAAGAGCGGGGCAATCACAAATTTGCAAAATTTGAGCACCCCACAAACATATACAAGCCTAGATGAACCAAATTCTACACCACACAATAGCAGAAAGTCTTACGGACACACATATGCAAGCCATAACACACAAGCAAGGCTCCATTGGAGCTATGTCAGGGAAGGCGACTCATGGAGTCATCGCTAAATTACTCCAAACTAGACTGATCCAAAATCCTAGAAGTGGCTGAAGAACTATATCTACTTCTGACCATCATCACATTAGAGCTAGGCAATTGGTCTTCTCGGGACATCGGCAAGTATACAAGTTTTTGGATGGAAACAAGATAATATAAGTAAAGTTTTGATAAAACTTTTAACTGAGAGAGGTAAGAATATGCAACAATTTGTTTTTGAAACCCCAACTATTTTCTTGACAGAAAACTTCAAAGACGAGAGATGTTTCAAAAACAGAGTGGAGCAGTTGCAGACAAGTAAGAAATAAACTCTTAACCGAGAGAGATATGCCTTTAGAATCTTTTGATAAGATAATAAGGAGGGAAAATATACTAAAATTCCCTTAGATAAAAATAATGTAGATAGTAAATAGGTTTTTACTCAAAAATAGTTTTCTTTCCTATCTGACGTCCATGCTAACTAAGGTCTCCTAAGGTCAGGATGGCTCTGATACCAACTCTGTAAGGACCCCAGACCGACAGTCTGAAACCCTCCGTATGCATACATTCACGATCCCAGAAAGATCAGTCATGAACAACATACAAAGTTGGCACACAGAAATACATCATCCATTACACGAATACATAAAGGTATTACAAAAGATCACATGATCAAGTTTAACGCAACTACCACATAGGGCAGGAAACTTATCAAACACAGCGGAAGACAATTAAAAACACAATGAAGATGAGCCCAAGTCACGCCTTAACCTACAGGCTGCTGACCCGGAGACGATCCTAGTTCGCAAAGCCGTCAACCCGTACTTCTCTTCATAGATCTCCTTTGGAGGCTCCTTCTCAAAATCTGGTAAGTAGATACCAGGGGCGAAACCATAATGAGTACATTTGAATGTACTCATCAAGACATCCATCATGTCACTTACCAAACATGCAAATATGCTTATATGGTGGAATAGGTAGGCTATAAATAGGGTTCACTATCAATGGTGTTCATATATGATGACACCACAGTTGCAGTCAGGTTAATCTGTATCTTTGTTGAAGAAGATACTTCAGAAGAAAAATAATATAGTTTTATTTCTCTTGTAGATATCACATGTACAAGAGGTTTTGTAAAGCTTTGTTAAAGAATATTTTCTCTTTGCAAAACTTCTTGGAATCAGTTTCCAGAATTCTTGCTTAGAGTAGAAAAGGTTTTCTTTGCAAAACATTTTGTTTTGTAGAACGACATCTGGCTTTTCATCATCGACGATACCTCCACGGTATAAGTTTCCATTCCTTTCCGAACATCACAAGTTCAACACTTCCTTTCCAAAATTCCCTTTCAAAAACTTCCTTTTCGAAAACATTGACACAATGCTAGCTACATGGCCATTCAACCGTCCATATCCGAGGACGCGGCTATTCCGAATAGTTTTACTCTGCAGAGGTGTACACAATCCACAAGATCCAGAAGATCCGCCGGGAATCATCCACGGACTGCTCACAAAGTATGCGAACATCGGATAACTGGTCCGGACTCTCCACCTTTGTCAAGCCACTACATGACTATCTCTTCAATCGGGACTTTGCTCCCCGACATTGCGTCACACACCGCCACGTCAGGAACCCAACTGATGCATCCAGAGGGAAAATTAATCCCACACTTGCATGTCGCTTGTTTAACAACTTGGCAACATTTCGGTTCAGAGGATCTCATCCCCTATAGCACATTGAGATAGACCATCCACTAATAAGAACAAGTTTTCAAGCCTGGCCCCGTTCCCATGTTGAGGTAGGGTGGCAGTACGTCTTGGTTGTCCAGCGAAGACTAGGTTATGTGTCATTTTTGAAACAAACACTTTTCCAAAAATGACTCCTTCACAATCCTCCCGTGGACAAGGTCTCACCTTTCCACCGGGTTTTCCATAAAGCCTTTGTTTTGTAGAATTCACAATTTTAGGGTGTCCACTTAGGGACTAGTATATTTGATGGTAATAAATACCATATGGTGGCTTATGGGCTTGGTATTACCAAGTTTAACTACTGGCATAATAGTAACCTTTATACTAGTATAGTAGTAATAGCCACATCAAAAATAGTTTTGATAATCAAGTTTTTGTAAAACTTCAGAGGGAAAACATGCATGATAGATAATGATAAGTATTGTATCAGCAAGCATCAGGATGGCTTGCCTGGTAACTCCTTGTGTCCCTGGTTTTGGAGTGACTGGAACTTGGAACAGAGCTTCACGACACTCCCTTCCTCTTTGTTTTCTAACGTCGTAAAAAGAATAACGGACACACATTCAGAACCAATCAAGGCAAGCAACAATACATAACAATACATACAGCAAGGAAACTAATACTACTCAAACATGAAGAATCAATGGATGCATTTCAATCAAGTAATTGAAATACAACCAGAGGGTCCATGTCATAAAAACAGGAGTGAAAAACATCTATACTTGCTATAACAAAAATATCCCATTTAACAAAACAATGCATCAATTTGCAGGGCAACTCCTACATACTAGTAGTAATAAAAAGGGCATTACTAGAGGAATCAAACAACACTCCAAAGATGTATTTTTTTCCTATCAAGCCACACATGATTATATCCACTTACAAACAGAAGCATACACATTTTCATTGAGCACTAAAAATCCCAAGGCAAAAATACTAGGCACTCATTAGTTAGAGAACTATATAAAAGAAACACATCTAGTGTGGGGGAAATAATGTTTCCACCAAAAATGCAATGACACCAGTGGGTGTTCCACTAACATAACAAAGCATTAAGAGGTCACAAGTCCTCTGGTCACACTTGCTAAAAATTAACAAAAGCCTAAACTAGCATCTAGTGCAATAACCATACTAGTAGAAAATAATAGGATGCTAAAATAAGCAAGGTAATGCTACTCATGCTATTATTTTAACACAAGTGAAAACTCTAGGGTTCAAGTACTCATAAGAACATCATCAAAATGCTACTGGTCCTATGAACACAACACAAAAATATGTGGCTACACAAACACAAATTTTTATGCCAAAAATTCTACACATGAGAGAATTTTTCCATAACATTTTCATAGTCATGACAAGGCTACTCATGCTTTTCTACCAATTCAGATGCAAGCTAGCAGAGGTGATACCAACACAATACAAGTACCAACATGGTACTGGACCTAATCTCTCAACACAACAATCCAAGTGCTTGCACGTAAATTTATCACTCAAAAATTCTATGCAAGTAATAACTAGAGAAGAAACATATGCTATTCTCAAAAATCCTATTTCTTCTCAACTCAAGTCCACACAATCTAACGTACTAAAATAGCTAAGTAAACCTTAGAAAACAATTTCACACAACTTGTACATGCTAGAAAACAATATTGCAACACAAAAATAACTTCACACAAATTAATTACCTAAAATGCCAAAATGGCAGAAATATGCAAATTAAAGATCTGTCCACCAAATTTTCTATGATGCTCTAAAAATTAAACCCAGCTACGTTTGGATAGCCCTAAACATATACAAGACCATCCAATTGAGTTTGCATCAAAAATCATTTTTAGTGATTTTATAAAAATCACCAAAGTGCTCTCTGGTGTTTAACCAAATTGCATGCCATTTCGAAAATATTAGGAATTTGGAAGCAAGGTTAACTGCTCCTCTTAGGAAATTTCAAGGGCTTTCCAATGCAATTGGATACACCTCATTCTGAGTTGTGAAATTAAAATGGTGCTCATTTTTCTGTTTCTGGTACCTGTTGCCAAAAAAATTTCATGTCCAAAATATTCATCCAAATGTAGATCTGCAAATTGGAGATGGTTTAGATTTAGTTGGTATAGAACTGTGAATTTTTCTTGGTCAAATTCATATTTTAGATAGGTTTTTAAGGCCAAAAGAAAACATGTACAATTTCTATAAAAATTTAAAAGGAAAAACAACATGGATGGGCCAGATCCAATGTTGGGCCGGCCAGATCTAGTTTTACCGCGGACAGAGCTAGCCGCAGTCGCTGACCAGCGGGCCAGCGGCCACGGCGGCAGCCACGCGGGTAAGCACGAGGCCCATGTGCAGGTTTGACCTGCTCCCGCGCGGGTCAAGCACGCTGGCGTCAGCGTGACGCCCCTCGCCGGCGGGAGGGCTCCGGCGAGGTCCCAATCCGTCGATACCGTGCACCGTTTCGCGATTCAAGGGCACCCATGCGTTGCAAACGACGCGGGGAAGCACCCAGGGGAAACCTCGTTTCCAGGGAATCGCCGGAGAGCGGCGGCGACGACGGCGCGCGGCGGCCGAGAGACGAGCGCGGCGCGGCAACGATTCAGAGGGAGAGGGAGAGGGGAAAATGGACGGCGAGGTGCGCCTGCTCACCATGAACGCGATGGGACGCACGGTGAAGGCGGAGGAAAAAAAACAGGGAGAGAGAGGGAGCTCGAGGGGGCAGGTAGAGGTCTCACATGGGGGTTTTAACCACTGAGAATGCTTCCACTCAAAGGCAATGGAGCATGGGCAGCCATGCCTTCCACTGCTGCTACAGGAAGAAGAAGGACAAATGACTAGGATTACAATTTGGTCCCTGGCTATTTACAAAGAGATTTTTTTCCTCTCTGAAAAAATGTTGTTTTCACTAGAAAAACAAACTCTAAATTTAAAATCCTTTTTCCCAAAATTCTTATTAGTTGAGATGCACAACATATGTGAAAATTGGCTCAATTGGATAAACTTGATAGTTCAAAGTTGTTCAAATTTCAATTCTGACATAAATGGACATTGAATTTATTTGACTACTTAGGAGTTTCCAAAAATGATAATTTTGGCACACATTCCTTATTTGGTGTGTTCCTCGTGTGGTAGAAAATTCAAGTCATTTTGAGTTACTTCATAGAACAAACTTGTTCAAATTTCTAAAAGGTGCTGTCTTGAAAACAGGGGTTTTTGGCAACTTAAACTATTCAAAAACTTGTGCCCTTTTGGTTTTCATCCTTATTTATGATATAGAGAATGTGGTATTTATTTCATGGCATTTTGAAAAAGTTTGTAGAACACACTTGTTCAAAATTCCAAATGTTGTTGTGGAGAAAAATCATGTTTTCAGGACTTTAATGGATTCAATTTTTGGTCTCCTCTTGTGTGTGTTCCTTATTTGATATAAGGAAGCACTGGTATTAATTTCAGATCATTTGAAGAAAGTTTCCAATAGTAACTTGTTTGAGTTTCCTGTTTCTGGAAATATTGGAAATTCAATTTAATAAGGCACTTGGCTTTTCTTTATCAATGCTTTGCAAAAATGTTTATGTGACTAGGGATAGAAAGTCAATTCTCCAATACCTTTGTTTTTAATCTTGCAAGGTTGGAAAAACATTTGATAAGATTTTGGTAAAGCATCTAAGAATGCCTCTTTTTCCTGATAGTCTTTTAGGGAAATTTATTTATTGTTTCCTCTTTCTTAATTTAGACCTTGGAATAATATTCAACAAGTATGGGATTCATAAGATAGTTTTGGAAAACTCTTTGATCAATATTTACTTTATAAAATATTGCCAAGGTCATTGGAACAATATGTTGAATATTTTTAGTTTACTGCTTTGCTATCTTTTTAAGTTTGCAAGTTTATAATTAGTTTTCTTAGTTGCACTCAAACAAACACAACCAAAGTTTATTGGTCAAGCAATTAGCAAAACAACTGTGTTATCAGGTATTTCCATGATTGGGATGTGACACCATAGAGGGGAAAGAGATGTCGGTGATGATGTTGATGAAGTATGTAGAAGATCCTCATGCACAAGTCTGTGTGTGAGGATGTTGCCGACTCCCCGTATCCAGCACCTTGATCCAGCAGAGTGAGGGTTTCACGTATTACCCCTCTAAGAGTATGCACACATACGTAAGGGCCAATTCTAGGACGCTTCACCGTTCAAGACTAGACGCTGCAGGTGCGTATGAAAGTGGAGTTCTCAAGACATTAGAAAGAGAGTAACTAGAAGTTAGATCTAATTAGGAGATGACAGCTCAAAATCCAATTAGAAGAAACTCTTATTCAATTAGATGGGCTCTAATTAGACCTCTAATTCTACTATAGATAGAGATGGGATTGTTGTCAAAGTTGTGTTTTGGTTATAGCCTTGGGGGTCGTTTTATATTTGGAAGAGAGGAAGACATACCAACGGGGAGGAGGGGTCCTAGTTGGGCTACAAGGAGGGGCTAGTCGCACCATGAGGTGGCCGCACCCTCTCTCCTTGCTCAACTCGGATTGAACTCCTTTTGGAGTCCAGGTCCACCTCCATTTTCGCTTTTCCTTTTCCCTTTCTATTTTCTCCTTTTTCTCTCTAATTAATTTTAGGAAAATTACTTGAATCTCAAGTACCAATATATGATGTCATGGGGCCCACCTAGAACCCCCCCCTATAAAATAGGTACAACCATGAGGGGCATTCCTGCCCCCCTCCGGCACTTTACTACTTCTCGGTTTTTGCCCGAAACTCTTGTGGAACCCTATGACCCATTTAGATAAAACCATCGATATTATGTAACGATGTAAGAAATATATTTCCTACACCCCGGGACATCTCATGCCCACTGCACTTGCTCTGTAATACTTGAAGGAGTTATGCCCTAGAGGAAAATAATAAAGAGTATTTATTATCATAACTCTTATGTTCATAATGTTTTATACCATGCTATAACTGTATTAAGCGGAAACATTAATACACGTGTGGTATGTAAACAAACCATGTCCCTAGTAGCCTCTAGTTATACTAGTTCGTTGGACAACAGGTGGTCAAGGTTTCCCAATCATGGGCATTTATGTCATTGACAACGGAGTCATGTCATTGAATAATGATGTGATGGACTTACACCCATTATGTTTATCATAACGAGATCTAGTCATTTAAGTTCAACGTTATGATAACGAAAACGTAATACCATGACCTATGACCGTGAGATGGTATCTGAATTGCTATCATGGAAGTTACTTTGATTGCATCAAACGTCACATCGTGACAAGGTGATTATAAAAGTGTATCTTTGGTAATGAAAGGGATATGTTGAGGCTAGCCATCAAGAGCGGGACTTGCCAATCCAAAGATGGATAAATACTCCTGGGCCCACTCGGTGGAGTTGCATCAATTAGCTTGCAAGAATGTGACTCTGTCACAGGGATGCAACGACACAGAACGAATAGAATTGTTATGTCGAGAACGAGGTATGAAATATCGGAAGATCAAGTCTCGGACTAACAGAGTATCACTAAGGCAAGAGGTATGGAGACTTATGTTTAAGTTTTAAAGCGACGCAAAACTTCGATGGGTACACAGGGGCCATTATGAATGTCCAAATCCTGCTATTGGTCATTGGTCGTAGAGAGGTCTCGGCCATGTCTGGAGTAGCCCGAACCGTAGGTTGTCACACTTAAGGGTAGACGATGTTTTAAGAGTGATATTATTACCAAATAATAAAGAGAGACAGAATCGTTCTGGTATTTATCCGACCGGAATCAGAAAGTTACAAAGGGGTATCGGAATTAAGGGAGAAATGCCTGATAGTAATCGAAGGGTACTGTCGGATATATACCAAATAGGGGTATATCAGGTGGTAGTCTAAAGTGCCGGATAACCAGGGTGGCCTAAATGGTAGTGGGCTACGGTCCATTGGGCGGCCCAGTAAGCTGACGCGCAGAAGCCAGATTCTAGAAGAACCCGGATCACAGCCCACGTGATCTGGCTTGGAGTAGAAGGCGGATTCCTTACTTTCCAAGTTAATAGTTACCGTAGTCTTCTAGGTTTCCTTCTCTGTATGCCCTAATCTGGCTATTATATAAAGCCGGACGGGAGACAAGATAGATAGACAAGAAGCTAAAGGCTAACTCGCCGAGAGGTGGATCCTTGACGAGCAGCTAATAGAACCTCACATTATACTCTGTATTTCCAGGCTTTAGTCCTGAATAGTGAGATTGCAGGAGTAGGAACGTCGCATTACTGCGTCGTACCTAACCTGGGTAAAAACCATGTGTCATTGTCCATCGTACAATCACGTCCCCCCACATCTCTATCAGTAATCTCATGGCACGCCCGTCTGTGAATTCTACTACGATGTCTTGATTGTTGACGCCCACCGTGGGGCCAGCGACGTCAGGCGTTAAGTTTCGATCGGGGATACTCGGCGGAATCGGCAGTACCATAACTGTCGGAAGCTTGGAATTCGAAAACGACGTCGGACGCTTCCTTGACAATGGATCATACATACCGGCGCGGAATCATCTGGTAAGTGCCTGCGTATTACCGATTGGATCTGCAAACATCTTTATCGGATTAACTGCAGAAGCAATGAGATTCTGCGGCGGAAGTAAATTTATCCCACCCGCCCTATACCCAGTCGAATATGACTATGATGCCGGGTTTTTCTCAGATCGCCGACATACAAGTGAATCGCACTTTATCGGCATGGTGCAATCCGAGATCGCCGAAAACACGCATGAATGCAATCCCGTGCAATAGGCAGAAAACAACAATCCCACAACAGAGGTGGAAGATCCGACATTCGTCAACACGACGACAAACTCGGAAGCTGATTCCGTGTTAGCCGCCATTGAGGCGAGATTGGAATCAGAAACCGGATCAGGCAACTTTGATTCCGAAGACGAAGACGAGGACACTTTTGAGAGAAAGGTTAAATCTCTTCACGAGAGATTCCATGAAGTACTGATGGCAAAACCGGCTGAAAACACGGACGCCGACGGTCAGCAAAGCCCTAGAACTCCTCCGCCAGAGGAAGAGAGAGAAGAAGGAGAAACCTCTCCAAGATACCCTGATGTCAAAGAATTGACAGAGGAAGAACCAAACAAAAAATCTCCCTCTTCCAAGAAGAAGCACAAAGCCGCCAAGAAACTTCAGTATAAACTCTGGAAGAAGAAATCGGCCGATCCAGCCAATGAAAGCCCGGTAGTAGGAGATGCCAGCGGAGTAAAGCCTGTGGAGAAGAAAACAAAAGAAATCCTTGTTCCGCCAATGACAGAACAAGACGAACAGGAGTTACTCCAAACACCGGTGGGACCTCACGAACCTCCTGAAGTGCTAGAAGCCAGGAGACGAGCTCTCCAGAGGCAGCAGCAACATCTGTTTCGAACTATAGAACACCTCCGAAAAACCCAGGATGACATCAAGCTCATGAAGGAAGAAATTGAGGAATACGAGAGAAAGAATAGATCTGGCATTAAGCCTACAAGGTTACCCGGAATCGTAAGACCGGAAGTACTGCCGGCAAAATAAAGGTTTCACAACCCATCTTGGCAAAAGCAAGTAAATGGCAAAGATGCCAGAGGCAAACCAATATACAAGACCGCAACAGAAAACGCGGAAGCAGCGTTCGCCATCCTCAACAACGATATGTACTCCAATGGTGAAAAACTTCAAGGGGTGTATGCTTTCCTAGGAAAAGCATTGCAACAACAACAACGGGGGAAACAACAATCAGGGAAGTTGCACGACGACTCCGCCCTATGCAAAACAGCTACATGCGCCGCTGGAGCACCTGGACCGGAAGAACCTGGAGATTCGAATAATTCAAAAGAGAAGAAATCAGATCTGAGAAAAGACAAGAAAAATCCCGACGATAAGGATGAAGCGTCTAGAACCGGATCCCATCTCGCGAAAGATGGAGTTAATCCTCGTGATCGGGAAGAAAAGAACCGAATGACGGAAAAACAATGCCGCCTCCGAGACGCCCAGCTAAAAAAGCTGGAAGGCAGGATATACCTCACAGGCGTGAGAGATCCCGGACGCCCCCCCCCCCCCAAAGTAAGGAAAGACACAGGAGTAGAACTCCATCTTATCCCAAAGGGCATGATCTCGGAAGAAATAGAGAAGATCCCGGAAAAGTGCGTTCGCGCCACAATGGAAAAGAAAGGAGCAGATCCCCTTCTGTCCATTCAGCCGGCAGATACTCCGCACACATGGATAGAGCGGAAAGAGATGATTTATACTGTGGACCTAAATGCTTCACAGATAGGATCCGAAGGATAACTCTGCATTCTGGCTTCGCCAAAGTTGGTCCAACGTACCAAAAATATACCGGTAGCACAAACCCGGATACCTGGCTTTCCGACTATTACACAGCCATCCAGATTAACAATGGGACAAAATTGGAAGCTGTAAAGTTTCTCCCCCTAATGTTACTGGATGGAGCCAGAGACTGGATCAATGGACTACCCTCCAGAACTGTCGATAGCTGGGATGACATGGATCGAGTATTTACTCAGCATTTTCGGGGAACCTATAAGCGCCCAAACAACATCAACCATCTAAACCGTTGCACCCAATTTGAAGACGAACCATACGTGGATTTCATCTCAAGATGGACTGCAATGAAGAATAGTTTCTCTAGAGTAACTGACGTTCAAGCAATGCATGCTTTCGTCAATGGCTTAAAACCCGGACTTGTACCGTTCATGATCGGTTCCAAAAAGCATAAAGATCTCGGATCTATGCTTACAACCGCTAATGAGCATGCAGCAGCCGAAGACGACGTCAGAGCAAGAGGAGGCAATATTGATACCCTAATATAGGCCAAAAAGACCCCTCGCCCTGAGAAAAAAGGAACTCCAGATGCAACGCAAAAACCCAAAGAAGTCAACATAGCCTTTGGAAGAGAAAATGGGAACAGGTGGAAAGGACGCAGTACGAAACCGATTAATTACACCAAGGAAGAGTGGGAAAAGATAAAGTCGGAAAACTGCGTCCACCACTCGCAATTTGGGAAACCCACCCAAACTAACGCATAATGCCGGCTGAACAAGCATATAAAAGGCAGTGCAGGATCCGGAAACAAAGGGAAGAATCCCAAGAGGAAATTTTCCAAGCAAAAGCCAGAAGCTGAAAAAGAAGACAGTGAATCAGACACTGACGAAAAAATCCAGGAACAACAGCGAAAAGGCGAGCCCAAGTTTCCGAGAGTTGATGGAGAATGTAACCTAACTTTCCTGGCAACTCCCTCGGCAAAGGTGGCAAAGAGAACGCTTCGAGAAATAAACGCGGTTGTCCTGCAACCCCGAAATTCTTGAAGTACTCAAATACACCAATTACCTGGGATCGGTCTGATCATCCCGGAAACATCCCTGAACCCGGCACACAATCTCTTGTCGTAAGCCCTATTGTACAGAACACTAGGCTAAAAAGAGTGTTGATGGATGGAGGATCCAGCATTAACATAATGTACCTGGATACACTGAAGCATCTGAAAATTTCCGAGACCCAGCTCAATCACAACAACATACGTTTTCACGGCATCGTCCCTGGCAGACAAGCACGATCCTTCGAAGTGGCGCCGTCAGGAAACTTCCGTCGGGAAAAAGATCACTTCCGTCAGGAAAAAGTATCCTTCGAAGTGGTGCCGTTCGAAAGCATGTATCATGCGATACTCGGACGTCCAGCTTTCGCCATATTCATGGAAAAATCATGTTATATTTATAACAAGCTGAAGATGCCAGGGCCCAAAGGAGGAGGAATCACCATAACAGGAGACTTCAAGTTGGCAAACGAGCTGGAAAAAGAAAACGCCCTTTGCGCTGATAAAGTGATAGCAAAGGAAGAGTTGAAGGAGCCGGCAAAAGAAGTATCGCCGACAGAAATGCCGACAGGAAAAGAAAATAGGAAGCCTGCAGACAGCTTCAAAGCTTCCGAGAACACAAGACAGGTAATCCTAGATCCTAAAGATCCGACAAAGTTTGTCGTAGTAGGAACTGTGATGACCGACAAATAGGAAAGCGAGCTCATCAAGTTCCTCCGTGAGAACTGGGACATTTTCGCATGGTGTCCTGCAGACATGCCAGGCGTACCCAGGGAACTTGCTGAGCATCAACTTAAGGTGATTCCAGGATCTAAACCCGTCAAACAAGCTCTCCGTCGATTTGACGGAAGAAGACGGAAGGCTATTGGCAAGGAGATTATCCGACTTTTAGCAGCAGATTTTATCCTGGAAGTTATACATACTGAATGGTCAGCAAACCCAGTATTAGTCCCGAAGAAAGACAGTACTGCCCTTAGGATGTGTATAGATTATACTGGTTTGAACAAATTATGTCCAAAAGATAGATTTGCGTTACTACGAATCGATCAAATAATAGATGCCACTGCTGGCTCTGAGCTTTTATGCTTTTTGGATGCATATTCCGGCTATCATCAAATACGTATGAAGGAAGAAGATCAAATCAAAACTTCCTTCATAACCCCATATGGGACGTACTATTACATAACCATTCCATTCGGCCTGAAGAACGCAGGTGCAACCTACCAGCGTTGCATGCAACGTTGTTTGCATAGTCAGATTGGCAAAAATGTCCACGTTTGCGTGGACAACATTGCTGTTGTTACCAAGGAAAAAGATACGCTCCTTGAGGATTTGCGAGAAACCTTCAAAAATCTGCGCACTTAGAAAATGAAGTTAAATCCATCAAAGTGCGTATTCGGGGTTCCCTCAGAAAAACTTCTGGGTTTCATCGTTTCTCACAGAGGAATAGAAGTAAACCCAGAAAAGATCAAAGCAATCTTAAACATCTCCAAGCCAACGTGTGTAAAAGATGTACAAAGATTGACAGGTTCTGTCGCAGCCGTTAGCAGGTTTATTAGCCGGCTAGGGGACAAAGCCCTGCCACTGTATAAGTTGTTGAAAAAATCCGACAGATTTGAGTGGACAGAAGAAGCAGATGCAGCATTAACCCAGTTGAAAGAAACTTTGATGAAAGCTCCGATTTTGGCATCCCCAAAAGACGAAGAACCTATGCTATTGTACCTCACGGCTACAAACCGGGTTATTAGCGCAGTGATAGTTGTGGAAAGGAAGAAAGACGAACAAAGCATACCAGATCATCATCCGGTATATTACGTAAGTGAAGTTTTCTCCGAGTCCAAACAAAGGTACCCACACTATCAAAAACTGGCATATGGCGTATTTTTCGCATCTCGAAAACTTCGCCACTACTTCCAAGGACATTCCATAACAGTGGTATGTAAAGCACCACTAGGGGATATAATAAACAATGCGGAAGCAACTGGCCGAGTAGCCAAATGGGGCATCGAGCTAGCAGCATTCGACATTAAGTATCAACCCAGGACGGCAATAAAATCCCAGGTTCTGGCAGATTTTGTCGTAGACTGGACGGAAGCAATGGAGAAAACACCAATGTCGGAGTCCGAGTACTGGATCATGCACTTTGACGGATCCAAGATGAAGGAGGGCGCTGGAGCTGGTGTAGTCCTAAAATCCCCTAAAGGAGATACAATGGAGTATGTATTACAAATAGACTTCTACGCCAGTAATAACGTGGCAGAATACGAAGCTCTGCTTCACGGCTTGCATATTGCAAAGGAAATAGGTGTCAAATGCATCTTATTCTATGGCGACTCAGATTTGGTACAACACCAGATCAACCAAACTTGGGATGCCAAAAGCCCCATCATGGCCGAATATCGGAGAACGGTGGACGAATTTGCAATCTGTTTCTTTGGATTTGAAGTGCTTCATGTAAACAGGGAGGAAAATTGGAACGCGGACGCATTAGCCCGCATGGGATCAGAAAGGGTAAAAATCCTACCACCAGGTGTGTTCGTCCAACATTTGTATGAACCATCGATAAAAGGTGGAGATGTTGATTATCCTCTGGCTTCCTAGTCAATTGAAGTCATGCTCGTTAACCCGGATTGGACAATTCCATATTTAAACTTCTTAGTTGATCAGAAGTACCCAGATGGAGCATACGAAGTCTTGTAGAGACAGATTCAGCGTCGATGCAAAGGATACACGGTAATTAATAATTGCTTGTATAAACGCAGTACTACCGGAATTTTTCTGCGATGTATTTCACCAGAAGAAGGACAAGAAATCCTGCAAGAAATCCATGCTGGAGATTGCGGACATCATGCTCAATCAAAAAGCATATTCGAAAAAGCATTCCGTGCAGGGTTTTTCTGGCTAACACCCAAGACAGATGCTGAGCAAATAGTAACTACATGTGCAGGGTGTTAGTATTACGCCAAGCAGACAAATATGCCAGCCCAAGCACTCAAAACTATACCCATTACATGGCTGTTTGCGGTCTGGGGGCTAGATATGATGGGACCATTCAAAACTGTAAGAGGCGGACTTACACATCTACTCGTAGCAGTGGATAAATATACCAAGTGGGTGGAGGCCAAACCCATCAAAAATCTTGACGGTGTAACTGCCAGAAATTTCATCATTGACGTAGTCATGAGATACGGCGGTCCACACAGCATAATAACCGACAAGGGGACAAATTTCTCTATTGGAGAGTTGGCAAAATATTGCCGACAAACGGGAATTCGCCTAGATCTCGCATTTGTGGCACACCCGCAATCCAATGGACAGGTTGAAAGAATGAATAGCTCAATCTTACAACGAATACGCCCAAGACTCGAATCTCCTCTTCATAGAGCAGCTGGAGCATGGGTAGAAGAATTACCCTCCGTGCTTTGGAGTATTCGAACAACACCAAATAGGTCAACTGGGCAAACCCTGTTTTTCCTAGTTTATGGTGGCGAAGTAATTCTTCCAACGGACATGATCCATGACAGCCCAAGAGTGCAGGATTTCGATGACTCAGATGCCGAAAACGCACGACAGGATGCCGTCGATCTCTTAGAAGAGGAACGAGAGCTTGTGCTTCAAAGATCCGCCATTTATCAGCAAGGTTTACGACGTTACCATAGTCGGAAAATCATGCATCGTTCTTTTAAAGAAGGTGACCTAGTGCTAAGATTGATACAGCAAAGAAAGCACAAACTGGTCCCAGTATGGGAAGGACCATTCGTCATCAGCAAAGCTATAAAAAATGGATCATACTATCTTGTAGACATTCGAGACACGGAAGACCATCCCGAAAAGCCGAATCGCAAAATAAAGAGAAAGATAGATGATGAACTAGGAGAGACAAAGAGGCCCTGGAGTATCCAGCAGTTACGTCCCTTCTATACTTAGTTCAATTTCTATGTAAACATCTTTGAGATCATGAAATAAAGTTGTCGGAATTCTTACATCCATGTTTTCACAAGTTTATTATAGTACAAAGCATGATTCCGTCTTATCTATTTCACAATGATCTTACAAAATACTCAATGTTAACCCGAATTGTGCCTGCGTGCTCGGCGTTTAAAAAACTGAATGATTTTCAGCCTGTTAAGGGCTAAAGGAAACTCGGATTGTGCCTGCGTGCCCGAGTTTCATCCAAAAAATTCGTTACTATTCTCTAAGTATTATCTGATTGTTTATGTGCTGGGTGACTGGAGCTAGTAAGTAAAAATGCCTTTAGTATGATCCGTGTTTCCGAGTTTGAACTGATCGGTTTTACCCAGTCACTTGGCATGAAGATTAAAATACTACTGAGCCATTTCAAACACTAAGGACAGTTAAAGCACATAAACCAGAGAACTTAGAAGATAAAGGAATATAAAACCCAGAAAACTTGCAAAGGATTTAATAACATTAACTGGAAAAGGCGGAGTACTTGTTCATACAGATGAATAGAAGCATTACAATAAAATTTTACACTTTAAAAGTTCAGTAATGCTCCTATTTCCTATTTCTCCTATCCAGGGCAAGGAAAATTCTTCAAGCATCCGAGTCTTCTTCGCTGTTGGACTCCTCGGGGGCTTCTGGAATTTCTTCTTCCGGATAGGTGATGGAGACATTCACCATAGAATCAATCTTGGTAGCGTGACCTTTGATTTCATCAAAGATGGTGGTCCGTTGGGTCTCCGTATATCCTTGTGGGATGCCGGACGCCACGCGCCAAGATTTGGCTGTGGGATAATGCATGCGCATAAGCCCTAGAGCCATGCGTGCACCACCCCGTGCCGCGGAGCGCAAGGTGTACTCCTTGGCCTCCGCAATTTCTGTGATAACTCCCAGAAGTTTTTCAACTTCCGAGAGATCCCCAGACTTTGAGGGAAGATATTTGTTGATGAGCAACATCCCCGCAGCTTTGATCGCGGTGAATACCTTCCCAAAAGCTCGGATTTTCTCAATCCGAGAAAGTGCTAGGTTATCTCCTGTTTTTTCAGACAAACAACCAAAGGGTTAGTGAAAAAGCAGAGAAAGAAATCAAAACATGGAAAATCCGGTAAAAGTAAATGACTTACCGAGGATCTTATCCATCTCAGATCCTTCCTCTAGGCGCAGGGTCAAGGCATTCTCCAAATCTCGGATGGTTGCCTTGTCCTTGTCAGTGTGACGCCCCGAGATCGGGCACTATGCAGATTTCAGCATTCCCGCCAAAATCCACATAATAACCGATTCCAGGTTGCCATTTATGATAACATTACAATAGTTCACGAATATTCCACAATTACAACAGAAACAGATAGATACAAGATGACTCAGACGAGCCAGGGATACAACTGGTACATTACGAAGATCCAAAATAACAGCGGAATAAACAACACATCGTCCGTCTACGGACAAGATCCAAATTGGACTAAGAGTCCTGAAGATAACCGAGAGCGTCCAATCCCTGCCCAGGCCAAGCCGGAGGGATTCCCAAGCTAACGTCGTCAGACTTCAAACCTGTTGACTGCAAGTTGGAATTTGCAGCCACGAAAGAGATTCGTGGGTCAGTACGGTTAAGTACTGGCAAGGGGGATAAAACCCATACTCACAAGTTACCGGCGTAGCCAGTCATCACAAGATACAAATACTTTAGGATCAACGGAAAGGAAGGGGTTATTGCAAATAAGCGACAGCAGGCTGCACTAACCAACTACAGAGAGATACTACAACTTCCGGCTAACAGAAAGAAGATAAGATCGAGTAATAGTAACCAACTGGAAGATAACTTCAAACAAACCCATCCTGGATCTCGCCCCTTATCCAAAGAAGCAATCCGAGGATAACTCACACAGTTGGATTAATGATGATTCAGATTTTTGTGTCAATAAGCCTATTACTAGTCAAGTTGTTAATCGTTGGGTGAAAGGTTGTTAATCATTAGGTTTAAGTTGTCCTGAGTACTTGTTAGCCAGTACTTTCACCAAGTAATCCATAACCGCGGAAAACACGGCTTCTCGAGAAGATTATCCCTGCAGGGTTGCACCAATTTGGCCGTACACGCAAGAATATCCCGCCAGATGGAAATGCACTTCCACCAAGCGGGGTACTCTACACAACCAACCCTTCTTCGCATCAAGCCCAAAGCACCGCGTGCTGTGCGTGCGCGGCTAATCGAGCCCCCCCGAAGAAAAGGAGGACCCTCATAGCACTGGAAGACCACGCCGCCCTAAATGCCGACTACGAAAGTTCCACCCTGGCGCCAAGGGTTCGTACCTGCATATGATGCAGCAAATGGAACACCCGAACTAGTACGGCGATTTGGACGAGATGCGAATCGAGTCAGTTGAGGGGGGCGCCCATACTCGCTTCCCACATGCGGGTAGTGCGCTCATCATGGATCAGTAGACAAGACCCTTTTCCTATTAGGGTCGACACTAGCAGGCCTCAAAACCACAAAGGGCCTCCTGCCGGTGCCTTATCATCAAATTTGTTATTAAGTAATAACAGTAGCATGATGGATTGATTGATTAAACATCGAGCCCCCAGAACATAATAGAGTAATAACAGAAAGTAACGGGTAACAGACTCGAGCAAAACAACCTAAGCATGCTAGTAAGACACGGGCAACAAGCAATGGTTATAGGTATGGAGGTGAGGCAATATCAAGGTTAAGGGATTCATGTGATGGGTTCGTAACAGAAACAACTACCACTAAGGCTAGCAGAAAAGAACAACGGAAAGAATCGGTAACAAGTGATGAAAGGCAGCCATATGGCAGCAAGTGAGTATACTTGCCTGAGATCCCGCAAGGTAGCAGAACTTGTCGTTGCTCACATCATCTCAACGTCCTATCCGGGAAGAAGCAACGAACCTCGAACAAACACCGGATGCAACAATTACTACTACGGCAAAAGATCCAGCATGATCAAGATATGGATGCATGACAGGTTTAAAGATGCATCAAGGTAAACTAGTTGACAAGATAAACAGTTTTAAATGGACCCATATGCAATTTGAGTTGCATATGAAAAGCCCGTGAATTATGGTTAAATTATTTGTTTTCCAACTAATCAATAGGTGCTAGTGGTTTAGTATGATGCATGCAAAAGGGAAACAGCAAAATAACAACATTAGAATCAATTTAAGATAGGGTGTAGCAATTTAGAATTTTATTATTAATTTAGGGAATTTTTGGGTGCCTTAAAGGTGACACACAAGTATTTGTTGTTTTCAACCATTTAAATTGTTCAAAACAAATAACAAAGTTTATATTTGAAAAGAACATCAAATTTTAGCTGGATTACATGTTTCAAATATTGAAATTGGAATTTGGATTATTTAATTATGAATTAAACAATATTAAACAAGTTTTAAATGAATTTAAAACAAGTTTGAATTTAATTGAATTTTTATTTGTTCAAAACATAATTTCAAACTCACATTTGAAAAGTTCACACTTGATGGGTTGAAAACATATTTTGCATGTTTAAAATTATTTTATTTTGAGCAAGTTATGATTTTATCAAATTTAAATGAATTAAACAAGTATTAAATTATTTAGGCAATTTAAATTATTCAAACAATGAAACAAATTTTATATTTGGATAGGATATTCAAAATGGTATGAAAAACATATTTTATTTGTCTTAATTGGAATTAGTATGAATTATTTATGAATTATTGCAAATTACATTTGAATTATTCAAATTTGAATTTTTAAATGCATTTTGAAATTTCAAAACAGGAAACAAAAGTTATATTTGAAAAGGTTATTTGAAATGGCATGGAAAACATATTTTATTTGCATTTATTGGATTAATAAAGAATTAGTTATTGAATTTAGAAATTTGCATTTGAATTATTTGGATTCAATTTTAAATTGCATTTTGAAAATTCAAAACAGAAAACAAATGATGCTAAAAGATAGAGAATTAAATTTAGGACAGTGTGGATATTTTATTTGCATTTTTTAGAGTTATAAAATAAAAGATACTAAAGTTTCAAATCCAGGGGCCAATCTGTTATTTTCAGGGACTTAGATTTAAAGAAATGTGCAGAAAAGTTTTTGTTACCGCGTACTACCCTACCCACTGCCACTGCCCGTGGGCCCGTGGCGTGCGCGTGAGGAAAAAAAAATGGGGGCAGAATTGCGCCCCGCGGGACTCGATCCCGTGAGCTCGGGCGAGCGCAGAACGGACGCAACCAGTGCGTTGATCGGCTGTTTGTGATACCAATGCAGACTGACGGAGGATATGGTAAGCGACGACAGTTAACTGAACATTGAACAGATCAGCTCTTCTCTGAACCTGACGAACAACGCAACGTTCGATCGGAAAACTGCGGCGACCCGCGAGCGGCGGCCGGCGGCGATTGGGTGCGGCCACGCATCACAGAGCAAGAGGAAGGAGGGGGCCTAGGCCAGGAAGGAGCTCTCACCAAGGGGTAGTCGACGAAGGAAACGAAGAGGAGGTCGCTGTCGAGGTGCAGCTGCGGCCGGCGCGTGCAGACGGCGGCAGCTCGCCGTCGTGGCCTCCCTGGGGCTCCCAGCAAGCATCGAGGAAGCGAGAGGCGAGGGGGAACCGTCACGGTTCCATCCCCGTGGTTGGTGCAGCCCGAGGATGGCCGTGGCGCCGGTGATCGGCGTTCTCTGACGGCGGAAAAAAAATTGGGGACCTCGTCGGCGCCTGTACTGAAACCCGAGGTTGCTGCAGACGACCCCGTGCTCCTCCGGCTGGTGTTCGAGTTTGAGGAGGAAGAGGGAGGTGGGGTGGTCCTTCCCCACCCCCTAGCTTGGCTCATGGCAGCTGCGTGGGGTGCGGCGACGGTGGGCTGCTCCGGCGGTTGCGGCGAGTTTCAGAGGTACAGAATGAAGCGAGGGGAAGAAAAGGAATCGGCGGCGCTTGGCGGAAGGGAACTAGTGTGGGTCTAGGGCAGGCAGAGTTTTTATGGAGAGAGGGGGATGGTACGGCTGCAAATCGGAGGAGGGGGACGAGGATCAGAGGGTGGTGAGGCTGTTCGTACTGAAGATGACGACATCGCGAGGAAGATGACAGCGTTGCAGGGGGTACTGGGCCGTTGCGGTAGGGTTAAGTGAAAATAGATGGGCTGGGCTGGCTTTCTCCCCCCCCTCTCGAACCAAAACTTTTATTCATTTTGTGCTGCAGTTTTTTTTTGTAGCAAGATGAAAGGGGAAGAAATAGATACTTTGGGGGTTTCCAAAAATTACAGAAAAATTAGGGTGTGCTTGTGATGTTAAATTCAAACAGTTAACCAGTTGGGATTTCAAAAATGTTTAAATTTTTGTGCTGTTTGAAAAATAAACCAATTTAGATGATTTTTTGAAGATTTGAAATGATTAATAAAATAAACCTTTTAATAAGGTGACCCAAAATATTCAATTTGGAAACAAAGAATGTTTTGGTTATTAGTTTTATAGTTTTTAAATTGGTTCTGTTTGAAATACATTTGATTTGAAATTGAAGGTGATTTAATTAATTGATTGAATTAATGGTTTGATTAAAACCAACAATTTAAATGAGTGATTTGATTTGAATTTTTGAATTAGTCATTAGTTTTTTTTAATAACAGGGTGATTTGTATTACCAAGCAATTTGATTAGAACAAATTCAACCAGTGAAAAACAATTGAGTGGTTTAGTTTGCAAGTTTGAAATTGGGAATTTTGAGCAAGGGTGAAAGTTTAAATTGTTTTGAGATTTCCAGTTGTGATGCAAACATGGTGCAATGCAATGTGATGCATATGATGCAAACAAAACAAACAGGTAACACCCCAGGTGTTACAGTCGACACCACTAACAAGGGGATTGCGCCCTCGCAATCCACCTGCTAACCCGGGAGGGGAAAGAAGTTCGACTATCGATTCTTCGTGCTTCCAGTTGATCTCCTCGACACCACTAACAAGGGTTTCTCGACACCACTAACAAGGGATTCTTGCTCGGGCTGACGACGACGTTCTTCCACCAGGAATCTTCTGATGATCGAACCTATTAGGTTAAGGGCTCAGAAAACGTCCACCCACGTAGGATCCTAACACTTTGAAAGATAGACAAAGGGGGGAAGACTCCCAAAACAAATGAGATGGGAGGGGAAACAGAATATGGATAAGGAGAAAACAAGAATCCTATTGAGATGTTTTCCAAAATAGTTTAGCAGAAATAGTTTTTGACACTCTAGAAACAACGACCGTTAGCGAGGTTAACCTACAGGCTTTGCGGACCCGTTGCTTCGATAACCATTCGTATCGAAACAATCTCGGGAATCGGAACCAAGGCTCTGATACCATTTGTGACGCCTGAGATCGGGCACTATGCAGATTTCAGCATTCCCGCCAAAATCCACATAATAACCGATTCCAGGTTGCCATTTATGATAACATTACAATAGTTCACGAATATTCCACAATTACAACAGAAACAGATAGATACAAGATGACTCAGACGAGCCAGGGATACAACTGGTACATTACGAAGATCCAAAATAACAGCGAAAGAAACAACACATCGTCTGTCTACGGACAAGATCCAAATTGGACTAAGAGTCCTGAACATAACCGAGAGCGTCCAATCCCTGCCCAGGCCAAGCCGGAGGGATTCCCAAGCTAACGTCGTCAGACTTCAAACCTGTTGACTGCAAGTTGGAATTTGCAGCCACGAAAGAGATTCGTGGGTCAGTACGGTTAAGTACTGGCAAGGGGGATAAAACCCATACTCACAAGTTACCGGCGTAGCCAGTCATCACAAGATACAAATACTTTAGGATCAACGGAAAGGAAGGGGTTATTGCAAATAAGCGACAGCAGGCTGCACTAACCAACTACAGAGAGATACTACAACTTCCGGCTAACAGAAAGAAGATAAGATCGAGTAATAGTAACCAACTGGAAGATAACTTCAAACAAACCCATCCTGGATCTCGCCCCTTATCCAAAGAAGCAATCCGAGGATAACTCACACAGTTGGATTAATGATGATTCAGATTTTTGTGTCAATAAGCCTATTACTAGTCAAGTTGTTAATCGTTGGGTGAAAGGTTGTTAATCATTAGGTTTAAGTTGTCCTGAGTACTTGTTAGCCAGTACTTTCACCAAGTAATCCATAACCGCGGAAAACACGGCTTCTCGAGAAGATTATCCCTGCAGGGTTGCACCAATTTGGCCGTACACGCAAGAATATCCCGCCAGATGGAAATGCACTTCCACCAAGCGGGGTACTCTACACAACCAACCCTTCTTCACATCAAGCCCAAAGCACCGCGTGCTGTGCGTGCGCGGCTAATCGAGCCCCCCGAAGAAAAGGAGGACCCTCATAGCACTAGAAGACCACGCCGCCCTAAATGTCGACTACGAAAGTTCCACCCTGGCGCCAAGGGTTCGTACCTGCATATGATGCAGCAAATGGAACACCCGAACTAGTACGGCGATTTGGACGAGATGCGAATCGAGTCAGTTGAGGGGGGCGCCCATACTCGCTTCCCACATGCGGGTAGTGCGCTCATCATGGATCAGTAGACAAGACCCTTTTCCTATTAGGGTCGACACTAGCAGGCCTCAAAACCACAAAGGGCCTCCTGCCGGTGCCTTATCATCAAATTTGTTATTAAGTAATAAGAGTAGCATGATGGATTGATTGATTAAACATCGAGCCCCCAGAACATAATAGAGTATATAACAGAAAGTAACGGGTAACAGACTCGAGCAAAACAACCTAAGCATGCTAGTAAGACACGGGCAACAAGCAATGGTTATAGGTATGGAGGTGAGGCAATATCAAGGTTAAGGGATTCATGTGATGGGTTCGTAACAGAAACAACTACCACTAAGGCTAGCAGAAAAGAACAACGGAAAGAATCGGTAACAAGTGATGAAAGGCAGCCATATGGCAGCAAGTGAGTATACTTTCCTGAGATCCCGCAAGGTAGCAGAACTTGTCGTTGCTCACATCATCTCAACGTCCTATCCGGGAAGAAGCAACGAACCTCGAACAAACACCGGATGCAACAATTACTACTACGGCAAAAGATCCAGCATGATCAAGATATGGATGCATGACAGGTTTAAAGATGCATCAAGGTAAACTAGTTGACAAGATAAACAGTTTTAAATGGACCCATATGCAATTTGAGTTGCATATGAAAAGCCCGTGAATTATGGTTAAATTATTTGTTTTCCGACTAATCAACAGGTGCTAGTGGTTTAGTATGATGCATGCAAAAGGGAAACAGCAAAATAACAACATTAGAATCAATTTAAGATAGGGTGTAGCAATTTAGAATTTTATTATTAATTTAGGGAATTTTTGGGTGCCTTAAAGGTGACACACAAGTATTTGTTGTTTTCAACCATTTAAATTGTTCAAAACAAATAACAAAGTTTATATTTGAAAAGAACATCAAATTTTAGCTGGATTACATGTTTCAAATATTGAAATTGGAATTTGGATTATTTAATTATGAATTAAACAATATTAAACAAGTTTTAAATGAATTTAAAACAAGTTTGAATTTAATTGAATTTTTATTTGTTCAAAACATAATTTCAAACTCACATTTGAAAAGTTCACACTTGATGGGTTGAAAACATATTTTGCATGTTTAAAATTATTTTATTTTGAGCAAGTTATGATTTTATCAAATTTAAATGAATTAAACAAGTATTAAATTATTTAGGCAATTTAAATTATTCAAACAATGAAACAAATTTTATATTTGGATAGGATATTCAAAATGGTATGAAAAACATATTTTATTTGTCTTAATTGGAATTAGTATGAATTATTTATGAATTATTGCAAATTACATTTGAATTATTCAAATTTGAATTTTTAAATGCATTTTGAAATTTCAAAACAGGAAACAAAAGTTATATTTGAAAAGGTTATTTGAAATGGCATGGAAAATATATTTTATTTGCATTTATTGGATTAATAAAGAATTAGTTATTGAATTTAGAAATTTGCATTTGAATTATTTGGATTCAATTTTAAATTGCATTTTGAAAATTCAAAACAGAAAACAAATGATGCTAAAAGATAGAGAATTAAATTTAGGACAGTGTGGATATTTTATTTGCATTTTTTAGAGTTATAAAATAAAAGATATTAAAGTTTCAAATCCAGGGGCCAATCTGTTATTTTCAGGGACTTAGATTTAAAGAAATGTGCAGAAAAGTTTTTGTTACCGCGTACTACCCTACCCACTGCCACTGCCCGTGGGCCCGTGGCGTGCGCGTGAGGAAAAAAAAAATGGGGGCAGAATTGCGCCCCGCGGGACTCGATCCCGTGAGCTCGGGCGAGCGCAGAACGGACGCAACCAGTGCGTTGATCGGCTGTTTGTGATACCAATGCAGACTGACGGAGGATATGGTAAGCGACGACAGTTAACTGAACATTGAACAGATCAGCTCTTCTCTGAACCTGACGAACAACGCAACGTTCGATCGGAAAACTGCGGCGACCCGCGAGCGGCGGCCGGCGGCGATAGGGTGCGGCCACGCATCACAGAGCAAGAGGAAGGAGGGGGCCTAGGCCAGGAAGGAGCTCTCACCAAGGGGTAGTCGACGAAGGAAACGAAGAGGAGGTCGCTGTCGAGGTGCAGCTGCGGGCGGCGCGTGCAGACGGCGGCAGCTCGCCGTCGTGGCCTCCCTGGGGCTCCCAGCAAGCATCGAGGAAGCGAGAGGCGAGGGGGAACCGTCACGGTTCCATCCCCGTGGTTGGTGCAGCCCGAGGATGGCCGTGGCGCCGGTGATCGGCGCTCTCTGACGGCGGAAAAAAAATTGGGGACCTCGTCGGCGCCTGTACTGAAACCCGAGGTTGCTGCAGACGACCCCGTGCTCCTCCGGCTGGTGTTCGAGTTTGAGGAGGAAGAGGGAGGTGGGGTGGTCCTTCCCCACCCCCTAGCTTGGCTCATGGCAGCTGCGTGGGGTGCGGCGACGGTGGGCTGCTCCTGCGGTTGCGGCGAGTTTCAGAGGTACAGAATGAAGCGAGGGGAAGAAAAGGAATCGGCGGCGCTTGGCGGAAGGGAACTAGTGTGGGTCTAGGGCAGGCAGAGTTTTTATGGAGAGAGGGGGATGGTACGGCTGCAAATCGGAGGAGGGGGGCGAGGATCAGAGGGTGGTGAGGCTGTTCGTACTGAAGATGACGACATCGCGAGGAAGATGACAGCGTTGCAGGGGGGTACTGGGCCGTTGCGGTAGGGTTAAGTGAAAATAGATGGGCTGGGCTGGCTTTCTCCCCCCCCCTCTCGAACCAAAACTTTTATTCATTTTGTGCTGCAGTTTTTTTTTGTAGCAAGATGAAAGGGGAAGAAATAGATACTTTGGGGGTTTCCAAAAATTACAGAAAAATTAGGGTGTGCTTGTGATGTTAAATTCAAACAGTTAACCAGTTGGGATTTCAAAAATGTTTAAATTTTTGTGCTGTTTGAAAAATAAACCAATTTAGATGATTTTTTGAAGATTTGAAATGATTAATAAAATAAACCTTTTAATAAGGTGACCCAAAAGATTCAATTTGGAAACAAAGAATGTTTTGGTTATTAGTTTTATAGTTTTTAAATTGGTTCTGTTTGAAATACATTTGATTTGAAATTGAAGGTGATTTAATTAATTGATTGAATTAATGGTTTGATTAAAACCAACAATTTAAATGAGTGATTTGATTTGAATTTTTGAATTAGTCATTAGTTTTTTTTAATAACAGGGTGATTTGTATTACCAAGCAATTTGATTAGAACAAATTCAACCAGTGAAAAACAATTGAGTGGTTTAGTTTGCAAGTTTGAAATTGGGAATTTTGAGCAAGGGTGAAAGTTTAAATTGTTTTGAGATTTCCAGTTGTGATGCAAACATGGTGCAATGCAATGTGATGCATATGATGCAAACAAAACAAACAGGTAACACCCCAGGTGTTACAGTCAGCTTGCTGGGAGGCATTGGACTGAGCAATGCCAACAGCCAATTGGCTGGCCTCCAGCTCCTTCTGAACCTTCATAAGGAACTTATGAAGGTCCAGGTTCTCCCGACGGAGATTCTCGGCGTTGCCGGCATCTTCAGCAACTTGCTTGGCTCTCGCCAAAGCAACTAAAAAGCAAGAAAAATTTCCGGGTTAGAAAACTCGGAAAAATACTTAGGAAAAAGTTATGGACAAGAAACCTTAGAGAACTAAAATACCTATTGTTTCCTCCAGCTGTTGCTGAGACGATGGCAGCTCTGCTTCCTTAACGTCAAGAATAGACAGAAGGTTTCTAACCTCCTTGTTCTTGACGGTAAGTTTGCTGAAAACTTCCAGGTTAATTGTCTCGGCAGTTTGCTGAAACACGGAAATGAAAGCAAAACGCTTAAGTTAAAAACAAGCATGATAATGAAAGCATTAAGTGAAAAACAGGCATTTGACTTATTGCTTGGGGGCTAGAGATATTACCTAGCTCATCCGCTGTAAACTTGACAAATTTTCGGTGAACTCCTTTGCGTATTCGGCACAAAGAGTCCCGGCAGCGCTACGGCCCTCGTTGATATTCTTGAATTCTTTATCAAAGTTGGGAATAGGTTCCTCCTCAGTTATCCGAGAAGGACCTCCCACCTCCGGGACCGCCTTTCCCTCGTGTCCGTTTCCGGCACAATGGGCTGGCTGGTCTGGGGCGTATCGGTGTTTGGGGCGGCGGCATGATCTTCCGCAGTTGCTACAGGGGTATTCGGAGCAGCAGCGAGAGAAGGGTGTGGACCTCTGCTGGCCACAGATTTGTGCCTCTTTAGCTTTTTAGGATTCAGAGTTTTGGGGTCCAAGCTAAAAAAGAGAAATGCCGGAAAATTAATACTCCGAGACAAAGGAAAAAATTCCGATAAAGAAGAATAACCTAGGCGCACAAACCTGGAAGTTGGGACGGGAACCCTGTCAAGATCAATAATTTCTTGCGAAGCGGAAATCTTCTTGCGCTTACGTCCACCGGCAAAATTGGAGCGCAGTGCCTCCAGCTCGGCATCAGAGGCAAGTTCCGACTCAGGAAGTTCGGTGATCTGTTAAAAAAGGCAAAGGCCAAGTTAAAGCAAGAAACCGAGAAAATGGAAATAATCTAAACCCGAAAGGCAGAAAATTGTACCTTGGGAGCCGGATTCGAAGCTGCATACATTGGCCGGCTTTCTTCATATTGGTCGCGGGAGGCGACCAATTGATTCACGCATTTCTGCAAATCTTTTGCCGACCAAGTCTTGCTCGTCGTCCGCATGGCATCGCCGGTTCCCGTGTAATCACAGAGGAGGCGAGTGTCGTGATTGGCCAAAGGCTGAATCCGCCTTTCTAACCAGCATAGGACAGTGTCCATGCCAGTTAGAGGCGGATCGAAGGCGACGAGTTTCGCAATGCGCTGCTTGATCCTAAGAAGATCCGGCGACATGGAATGTACTGCTTCAGTTCCCCAATCTCTTGGGGAACGGCAGCGGTATTTGAAAAAGGTTGACCCCCGGTGGTTTTCCCAGGAAAGGGAACGTCGGGATGATAGAAGAAGGAACCCGTCCAGAATTTGACGGATTCCGATGTCTTAATCTTGGGGAACCTATCCTCCCTGAATCTGCGCAGGGTGAAGGATATGGTTCCACAAGTTGGGACTGCTCCCTCTGAGGAGTTCCGCTTAACCCCAAAACAATACAACCAGAAATCTAACCTAGGAGCTAAACCTATATATACCTCGAAAAGGGCCTGAAATCCGGCTAAGTAAAGGATGGAGTTTGGAGGCAGATTGTGGGGTTGAATGTTATAATGATCCAGGACTTGGAGAAAAAAGGCGGATGGCGGAAAACCCATACCTCTGACAATGTGGGAGGTAAGGAGAATGCGTTCCCCGTCCTTTGGCGCGGGCTCGGACTCTTCCTCCGAGCTCCGCCATTTTCCCTTCAGCAGCAACCCCTCCTTTTCCATTGTCGGAAGGAGGGAAGGCGGAATTCTGCTCTGGCTCCAATTGCCGGCAGTTTCCCCTTCGTCTTCCACCCCGTTGGCGGCGGACGCGGCCGCGAGCTACTCTCCGACGAGGATGATTTTTTCCTCCGCCGTCTTGGGCCCGAACGGCAGGGATGGCGCGGAGGAAGATCTCGCAAGATCTGTGGCGACGAGAGGAATTTCCTCGCCCGCTGCGCCGCTGGCAGCTTTCTCCGTCTCGTCGCCGGTTGCATGCAGTGGGGAATCCACCAGGGAATCCATAGTGTTGATGATCTCGTCGATCTCTGCCGCGACGGAGCGTGCCGGAGAAGAGCTAGGAGATGCCATCTGTGGGCGGCGCGAAGAGATTTCCGGCTGCTCCGGTGAGGTTACAGGCGGCGTTTCGTTTGGGCGTGCGGTCGGGAGTGGCTTTGCTTACGAGCTTGGGCACTGAGAATGGCGTTGCGAGTGAGAGTGGAAGGTTTGCCGGAGAGGACGGAGACGGCTATTTATAGCCGGAATCCCGTCGCGATGCGTGCTAACGGCTCTTTTGACCGTTGGATGATCAACGCGTGTCACTCGCCGGAAATTTCGGGAAATGAAATGACGGGTGATTATTTCTATCTCCTCGTTTCCCGCGAGAATGTGTTAGAGATATGTTTCAGGGTTTCCCGCTCGAAACCCAAACGTCCCTTACGTCAGCATAATTAAAGCGCTGACGTAGGAAGTTCCTTCTTCACGAAGGATCGTGAAAGAAAAGCCGGATTTTCTGGATTCCGAGTTTTGCGTTATAACACCCTTTTTAGGAGAAGAAGAATCAAGACCGCGAGCCGATATTTCTCGGAAAAAACACATTTGGCGAAAGACGGCGAATCAGAGTCTTAATCCTTCTTGGGGGCTACTGTCGGATATATACCAAATAGGGGTATATCAGGTGGTAGTCTAAAGTGCCGATACCAGGGTGGCCTAAATGGTAGTGGGCTACGGTCCATTAGGCGGCCCAGTAAGCTGACACACATAAACCGGATTCTAGAAGAACCCGGATCACGGCCCACGTGATCTGGTTTGGAGTAGAAGGCGGATTCCTTACTTTCCAAGTTAATAGTTACCGTAGTCTTCTAGGTTTCCTTCTCTGTATGCCCTAATCTGGCTATTATATAAAGCCGGACGGGAGACAAGATAGATAGACAAGAAGCTAAAGGCTAACTCGCCGAGAGGTGGATCCTTGACGAGCAGCTAATAGAACCTCACATTGTACTCTGTATTTCCAGGTTTTAGTCCTGAATAGTGAGATTGCAGGAGTAGGAACGTTGCATTACTGCGTCGTACCGAAACTGCGTAAAAACCCTGTGTCATTGTCCATCGTACAATCACGTCCCCCCCCCACATCTCTATCAGTAGTCTCATGGCACCCCCGTCTATGAATTCTACTACGATGTCTCGACAGGTACCAGAATTGTTTTCGGGATTCGAAATAAATAAAAATGTATATTTATTATTATTTAGTGTAATTAATAATTAAATATCATTTTTATTTTATTTTAAAACATTTATTCAACTAATTGGCCTTCCGGGCAAAAGAGCCCCATTAAGGGAAAAGTGGGAGAATGAAAAGGGAAAAAGGAGGGGAGCCCACATGGACCACTTGGGGCCCAAGTGGGGATGCGGCAGCCCCCCTTGGCCGCGTGGGCATGTGGGGTTTAGACCCACATGCCTTGGCCAAGGGGAAAGACTCCCCTCCCACCTTTATATAGTTGGACTCACCTCCCCTTTTTCCATCCAACAATCTCTCTCTTTTCTCTCTTCTCCAAACGTGGTTCCCTTTTGAGCCGTGCTAGGAGTAGAGAATTCTCTACTATAAGCACACCACCGTGATATTAGTCTTCGGTACATCTATCTACTTCCGCCACCTTCGTTGGGATGGAGACCGGGAGTCATAGTCTACACCATATGTGTGTAAACCCATGAGGTGCAACACTTAAGGCACTAGTTTTGGAACCACTCCTCGACCTTTTGAGGTCGGCTTTGTTGTCTTCATTGACAACCCTTGTGCGGGAGGGTAATCCCTCTTTCGCTCTTCAAGGGTATGATCACCGTTCCTTCTTAGTTACTTTGTATCTGCATAGTAATAGATCTTGACTGTTTTTCAGTTATCGTTGTTATGAAAATTTTGCTTTCTGCTACGAAACCCTTCGGTGGTATCAGAGTCGATCTATGCGTAGATATAGAAGTATAGTTAGAACTCATGGTGGATGAGGGAATCGATCTTTGCAGTTGTTACCTCCTCGCGTGTACTTGATTATGATGTTGGCATTGTTTGATGATAGCGGCCCTCAGCCAACTTTACGCGTACTCTTACGGGAGACCGGTGTTGCGACTGTCATGTGGCTTGTACCACAACGGTGCTACTAGGCGACGTCGGATTGATCTCGCCATTCTGAGACAGAGGCTGTGAGTCATCAACGTACGAAGTGATCTGTGATTCCCCAAAGGGAACCAGTGTGCCTGACTAAACTGGTCGTCCCCGAATATGCCCTACATCGATGACGAAAACGAAAATGGATGAACACGGGAACAAGTAGCTCAAACGGTAAGGGATGAATACGGAAACATCAAGCACAAGCTCAAACAAACAAGGATCTATAGATCAACGAACCACGAGCACGAAGCATACAACCATTAACATGCTCTACCAACATATCTATATAACCCTATGTTCACAGATCTACAAAATCACATGCACATGAACCGGACAAGAGTGAGATAACTTGCAGCCATCGCCTCTGCTTGCTATGTGGAGTGAGGAGAGACGTCGAGTGGACAGAAATGGAGGGCTCGATGAGAGCAGTGAGAATTGAGGGTAGAAATATGTGAGGGTTTTCGACGGGAGGTGACGGAATTTCTCCCGTCCTTCCTTTCCTCTTTTCGCTGCTCCGCGACGGCTCCCGCCATCTCCATGCTGGCACGAGCAGAGCGCACAGAGATGAGGATTTTTGCATCGCGGAGGTGGGAACGAGCCAGGCTCCACGGAAACGTCCGATTCTGCTGTTTCCACCGGGCCTAGTCTTGACTGCTTTAAAGTTCGTGCGGGACACTATTTTTGGTCGCATATAACCAAATGTTGGGCCGTCTTTGCATCTGTCGGGCCTGCCGTGTGCATCAAGCAGAGATACCCATTTTAAAAGAGAAAGAAAAAGCTGACAAACAAAACACGGCATTTGACAGTGTGGTCAGCACTGCAAGTCTGCAACTGAATGATGCGATGCACAAGGCCAGGATTTCAGACTCCAGAATCTCCACACGCACAGCAAGGCATTTCCCCATGTGCTACCTTTGTGTCTTCTTTTCTCAACTGCGTTCGCTGTAGTAATACCAAGGCATAATCGTATATGCTTTTGACAAAGGGCGACCATTCTCTTCGCCCAGTATTTACACACAGCAATGTATCCCCAATAGTATACAGTACAACAACGGCTGACCAGCCCCAAAGCTTTGTACACACAACATGGCGCCTTGAGTGCCAATTCCTCTCCGATCAAAACCTAAGGCAGAGGAACGTTACAGACATTGCAGCGGCAGCAAGGTTGCTGCTATACTGTAGTAGTACGTACAAAAACTACGTACAGACAGTGAAAGAAATTTTGATCTGTCTAGAACTCTACAGTACGTGCTACTGTGCTAGCTAGCTACCGCACGAACACCTTTTGCATCGCCACCGATGGAGGTCATGATGTTGGAGGCAATGGCGATGCTGCTGGTGATCACTGCCAGGATGATCATCGTTGCCGCCATTGCCTTGTCCTTGCCGTTTGCTATTCCGTGAACATCCCTGCAAGAGTTCCCGGGCGTTGAATTAGCCATGCATGCATGCACAAAGAAGTGTGATTCATTCTGAATGTTGGCGGTATTTTTTCTGAATGTCGCACCTGAGAACAATGGCGCCGGGGAAGATGAGCGATATGCACACCGCGAACGTGGACCCTGTGTACTGGAAGAGCGTCCAGATGCTGGGGATGGCAATGGCGAGCACGTAGAGCGCCGCCATGAGCGCGGCCGTGAGCGCCACGAAGCGGCGCGTGTCCGCGGCCAGCGGGCGGCGGCCCGGGAAGAGGAGCTCGTCGACGTTGACGCGGAGCGAGTAGTGGAGGAGCGGGAAGACGAGCACGAGGTGCAGCGCGTAGCTGAGGCGCGCGGCGTCGTTGAGCGCCTGCGGGACGCCGGAGCCGGAGCTGCGGTCGAAGTTGGCGAGCACGTCGGGCATGGTCGCGTCCCCGAAGAGGAGGAAGCCGAAGAAGCCCACCGCGGCGTAGATGAGGGAGCAGAGCACGAGGGAGATGCGCACCGCCGACTTCATGTCCGACGTCTTGCTCAGCTCCGCGCGGATGGGGTGCACTGCATTGCATGCCAAGGCAGAACCGGTCGATGAGCCATGTGCATACGTATATGGAAGCTGTGAAAAATGAATCGGTCGATGGATGTGTTACCGTTGAAGTGGAAGGTGAAGGCGACGACGATGACGGGCACGGCGGTGAAGAGCTCGAACGGGGAGGAGAGGCGGGAGAAATCGGGGAGCATCCGCGGCATCTTGGCGGTGCCGCTGAAGATAGTGTAGATGGCAATGCCCATGGTAATGAGCATGAACACCGCCGCCAAGAGGATTGACACAGCCGACGTGTACCTCAGTGAATCTGCAGATTGTACCAAGATTGTGAATACTAGTAGTAGTCATGGACAACCTGATAGACGCAAATTCATTTTTTTTTGAGTTTTCGACGCAAATTCATTTCAGTCCTAGATTACTAGTTAGAGAAATTCCCCATTTCTGCGGAACAATTCTATCATGTTACTCTCAAGTGGTAAACAGGTAAAACTAGGAAGCAAATAGACGCAGGTAGTGGTCAGTGGTGCATATCTTCAGTGGCAAATCAAAATGTCAGGGCACGTATATAAGACAGAGTAGCTGTTCCGTTTGGCTTTGATAGACAAAAACTGAGGTCGTCGACACGCTGAAAACCGAGCTAGGTCCAGATTCTCGTTCACGCACAGATTAATCCTGCTCGGTTCAGCTCAAGCAGCAGAGCAAGCTGGCGTACGTACCTACACGCTTCTGAAGCACTAGCGGCAGGAGAATGACCGCGGCCGCCACCAGCACGGCCTCCCTGCCGGTCCACCAGTGCGGCCCGAACCACTCCGGCAGCACGCCGACGTGCGCCTTCCCTCCGCTGGCGGGGCCGGACATCACGTCCCCTGCAGTACGGATCCCAGCCCTTAATTAGGACGACGATCAGCCGGCGCGGCCAGGGACGCGGGGGTTAATTACCGATGATTATGAGGTAGACGGTGAGGGTGCCGACGCAGTTGAAGGCGACGAAGCCGTTGAGCAGCGCGGCGCCGGCCCGGCCAAACGAGCCGCCCATCAG
Source organism: Alopecurus myosuroides (assembly GCA_028641055.1). NCBI lineage: Eukaryota > Viridiplantae > Streptophyta > Magnoliopsida > Poales > Poaceae > Alopecurus > Alopecurus myosuroides. Next base: position 190,858,243 of record CM054058.1, read on the forward strand.
TGCCGCGTACGACGGCGGCGAGCGGGTGTACCGGAGCATGAAGTCCACGGCGACGTTGGCGAGGAGGGCCATGGCCACGATGAGAGCCACGGCCGGGGCCACGCCGAGCACCCGCATGGCCGCTGGCAGCGACATGATCCCAGCGCCCACCACGCTCGTCGACACGTTGAACACCGCGCCGAGCACCGACGCGCCACCGCCGGCTCCCGGATCCCCGAGGTAGCGGTCCGGCAGCAAGAGCGCTTCCTCCGCTGCCCCGCCGGCCGTGGCGGGAGCGGCACCCCCCGAGTTGCTGGACACCATCGTTCGTCGATACGGTAGAGCGAGCAAGAGCAGAGGAAGAGAGGAAGATGGCAGAGTGGTCAGCGCGGGTGTAATCGGCGTCTCGACAGCGTGAAGTGGTGGTGAGAAAAGGACGGGATGACTGTGCCGAGAGATAAGAGCTGAGTCAGAGGATGCGATGGAGCTCCGCCGCTTGATTATTGGTGCGTGGCTGTGGACCTCGCCGTACAAGGGGGAAAAACCCATTGTCTATGTGCCCTGATGCAACGTGTTCCGTGTGGAGCATGTCATTTCTTCTGCGATGGAATGGAGAGTGACCCGCGGGCTATTTTCGGCAAAATAGTGCCGTGCGGTGGGAGAATGTCTTGCCAATCATGAGAACAGAACGTACTAACTTGCAGGCGTTGGGCCATAGGTTTCGTTCCGATCTTGATATGAATGCCGCGTACTCGTTTATCGGCGTCCTTAGTGCTATCCTCGCTAAGTTTATTCTTGAAATAAGCACGAGAACAGCTTAGATATTGCACTACAAAATTTCATTCACAAGAGGCATGCCATTTGCAAAAAAAAGGGATTATTTCTAAGTTTTGCTGTTTTTTAGATACCTAGGACATAATATATTTTTCCCAAGAGGAGTAAGCATACTTGGCTTCTGCATCAATCAACACAATCATATCTATTGAAAAAATCACTATCAAATCAAACGTCTTAATGGTTACCCGCAAAAAAAAAAATCTTAGTAGTCAACAAAACACCGAGGTAAATTAGTCATCATCAAGTATCGTTATATATCTTGAACGTGGATATCGGTTGAGAAATACTCACTCCGTTCTAAAATGTAAGTATTTTTAACAAACTGGTTTAGCTTCCGAAAAAGGTTTACATTTTAAAACAAATGTAGTACTCCTTAAGTGTTGTCTAAGTTGATTAAGTGGTTTTCGTTAAGTGTTGTCTAAGTTGATTAAGTGGTTTTCGTTGTCTTATTCTTTTAGCCGAGCTAGCTCCTTTTTTTAACTTTCACAACAAAAAGGCGCTCTTAGAAAACAGAGAAAACAAAGTACTGTACGATGCATAAAACCCATCAGAGATGGTGGCGGCCGTAGTCGGACCACCCGAGTTCTTGGACACCAGGCCACAGCGGTCAGCAGAAGTGTTGATTTGGTGGGTGTCTTGCTTGTAATCGGCGACTCGATAGCGTGAAATCGTGGCCAGAAAACGACGGGATGACTGTGCAGAGAGATAAGAGCTGAGTCACATGAACGGATTGAGCTCTACCGCTTGATTACTGGTACTTACGTGGCTGTGGACCTCACTGTACAAAGGAGATGGCGTGGACGTGTCATGTATACTTCCCATGACAGACAAGAAAATCGGGCCCTACTTATTTAAAGCCATTGTCCACATACCCTGATGCAACATGTTCCGTGTGGAGCATGTCCTTTCTTTTGAAATGGAAGTGATCCGCGGACAATTTTCGGCAAACTATCGCAGCGCAGTGGGAGATCGTCTTGCCAATCATGAAAATGCGAACGTTCTCGTTCATCGTCAGCGGCGTACTTAGTGTTATCGTCACTAAGTTTATTCATGAAACAAGCACGAGTACAACTTAGATATTGCACTACAAAATTTCGTTCCAAAGATGCATATCTTATGCAAAAGAAAGCGCGTTATTTTTCAGTTTTGCTATTTTATTGAAGAGGAGTAAGCACACTTGGCTTCTGCACCGAAGCACCAAAATAATATCCCACTGTTCTAAATTATGACATGTTTTAGGTTTTTTTTTAAACCGGATTTGGACGCATTAGATTCATTCGTTCAATATATATTTCATATTAAAATATTCAAAACATCTTATATTATGGAAAGAAGGAAAATAGCCATAAAGTGGCACGACCCATGCATCAAGAATCGTTAAATGGATACGAATAAGAAGATAGTATTGGAAGACTATTGATATCTTTGAGAAATTGACTATTTTTAACACTTTAAGTGAATTTAGTTTTTTACTTCGCGATTCTGCATTTGTAACACTTATTATCTCATTTAGTGAAATAAAATCAGAAATATACAATATAAATTTTTAAAGACAGTTTTACCCCCACGTGGAGATTTCACTGCCCTACGTCGCTCCTTCGGCGACAAGGGTGGTGACCTAGACCTCGCGTCGCACCTCCTCCCGAGATAGCCCACGTGGTGAACAAGGACGGTGGTGGTGAGGCATCCTTCGTGTTATGAAAGTTCGTCACCCTATAGGCTGAATTGGCGTGCAAGAGATTAAAAAAAAGGCATAGAAGGCTCCCACCCTAACCGTGTATGTCGCCCTGTAGGCCGAAGTCATCGCCCGAGCCACCATCGAAGCTATGGCCGCGCAACAAGATCAATCTCATCATGAACCAACATGTAGTTGTTGAATCTCTAGCCGCGCATGCCACAACGAGCCAAGGCTTGGTATGCACCGAGATAGCCCACCTGAGATCTCCTTGCATGTCCTCTCATCGCCCTCACCGACGTATGCCTTCCCCCATGGGGACGCCCCACAACCTTCTATACTCAGTTCTCCCCACGCAGTTCGTCCCTAGAGGTCAGCGAGACGTCCTAGCAACCGATCCTCAACAACTGATATTGAGAAAGAGGCTACCCTGAGTGGGGGGTCGTTTGGTTTGGCCATGAGAAACTCCAAAGAGGTTGTAAAGCATGAGGTTTCATCACTTATATGCAAGAATCATTTAAAGAACATGTAAAACAGGTGTCAAGTGAGAAGAGAGAAGAGATGAGAGAGCTCAAGAAAGATGGTCACTTAAAAAACTCCATGGACATGGAAAGGAGAAGCTCCGAATTGAAGTTGAAGTTGCCGCAACCGCGAGCTTGGAAGCAATGTCAAGGAGAAAATAGATCTCAACCTTTTCACCAAGGAGGCCGAGTAACGACGGCTGACCTAAGCATCATGGACAATATGAAGAGGGTTTGATATGAGAAGAAGGCCATGATCTTGTCTCGACAAGATTGATCACTCGATGCATCATATTTGTGTGTTTGCATGAACTATTTGCCGTGTGATTGATTTTGATACTTGAATGGATGCCCGCGCGGCTTAATTTAAATTCAAACTTGTGCTAAATTATTTTCTTACGATTTTTTAATATTTTTAAAATTTGCGTTTAATTATTAGAGCTACTGCCGACTCCATATGATGATGAAAAGTGGGTCAAACTCGACATGTCCTTGTCCCATTTAGGGGCGTCAATGGAGCGGACGGACAGTCTGGATACACTTGTCCATCGCCTACTAAGTAGACCAAAAATACAGAATTTATAGGTGGCCAATTAAGTAGCCCACTACACGTCCAACAAAAAGGAAATCAAACTGAATACTCCATGGTTAGAAATAGGATAGCAATATATCCGACTTTTTGCCCAATACGAAGAGTGTCCCAGAACAAGCACAATAGGCATTGGACCACTCGTCGTCATGTCCAAAAGACTAAAACTATGCGTCTATGCTGAACCGCTCAGGTCAAACTCACGTCCTAGTCGCAGCTCATCAGCACATAGCTTGCTCTCTCTTATAATACTGCTCGTTAATTGAGCTCACCGGTATAGAAAATCGAGCTCATAGAAGATCTTATCTTTCCAGTGTCGAATCAAACCGGATCAGAATGCAGAGCTGGTCACCAACTCACTAACCTGGCTATCAGTTTTTCCTAAGAAAACTATAATCCGGTATTTCCTAACAGCAAACGCAACTAAATCTTCTAATTAAGGAAAAATAATTGAGCAGTAGAGTTCTAGTGCAGCAGTGCAGTACATTAAATTGCAAACGTGAATACTCACCGACACGGCGGAGGAGGACGAGCGGCAGCAGAACGACGATGGCCGTGGCCAGTATCACGAACTCCCTTCCGGTCCACCAACGCGCGCCGAACAGCTCCGCCAGCACGCCGGCGTGCTCGTAACCTGCCCCCGCGCTCCCGGACATCACATCCCCTATACGACACGACCAGAATTCTCGATGCAACCGATTAGTAGCTAGCCAGTCGCGCCTCGCGCGCGTGCCATGGCTTATGGCTCGCACTGAGCAACACGTACGTACGAAAAGCAGCTCATCGTCGCGAGCGAGGGGCTTACCGATGATGATGAGATAGACGACGAGCGTGGCGGCGGTGGTGAAGGCGACGAAGAAGTTGAGCACGGCGGCGCCGGCGCGGCCGAACGAGTCGCCCATGGTGGCCGCGTACGAGGGCGGGCCGCGCGCCCAGCCCGTGTACCGCAGCATGAACTCCACGGAGACGTCGGAGAGGAGGGCGACGGCCGCGATGAGGACGAGCGTCGGGGCCACGCCGAGGATGCGCATTGCCGCCGGGATGGACATGATGCCGGCGCCGATGATGCTCGTGGACAGGTTGAACACCGCGCCGGAGACCGACGCCCCGCCGCCGCCGCCGTCGTGCCCGCCGGAGAGCTCCGGGAGCAGAAGCGGCTCGGCGTCAGCGGCGCTAGCTCGCATCCCCATGGTGTGACTTGCCGGTGCCCTCGTCCTGTGGTTGCTCTGGGTTGGGCGTGTGGACGGCGTCCGTCGGGACCCGGGAGTGTTTGATTTAATACTGTAGCCTGTAGGACTATGACACATGGCCATGTATCGAACGAGCGTATATGACTACGGGAGACGCACTGAAGCAGAAGTTGAATGGTGTGTAACATGATACGGAGTACTAATTCCGTGCGTGAGGTGTACGTACGAGTACGACGGAACAGGCCAGCCAAAATGATTCCGTTGTACATGGACGGCTATGCGCCCGGGTTCCTGTTTTGCGATGACACGGTGAGCTGGACCGGTTTAGCAGAAAAACCGTGTTTGAACAGCACATAATATACTCCTAGTACTCCATCCGTCTCAAATTACTTGTCACAAAATTTGACTAAAGTGATGTATCTAGACATAATTTAGTGTTAGATACATCCACTTTTATCAAATTTTATGACAGTTAATTTGAGACGGAAGGGGTACTATACCTATCATCATGGCCAGTTGCCAATTTATTTGGGGTTTAGGGTACGATCGCCGCGTATGTGTTCTTCGTTGTTGAGAGCCGCCACATATTTCATTAATCGAGAATTAAGTAACATGAAGCAACACACGTGGACACGACACTAAAAACATACCAGAATAAGATAATTATCCTAAAAACTTTACAGAAAACATCCTAAAAAATCATGAGTTAAAAAATTCCTAAAGTTTTCTGCAACCACCGAAATCTAGCGGCCGTTGCCCAACTCTAACGCCGCCAAGACGCACGCTGGAAAGGGACGTCGAGTCTCCACCGTTGCAAGATCAAAAAAGCACCATCGTGGTTTGTGAGTCGATGAATAGCTCTGATGCATGCAGCAAGTCATTTATCGTTGTGGCACGTCTACTCGGGGACGTCCCTGTGCTGTCTTGAACCAAGATCCGCCGCCTCCCATCGGCGAAGTCGGAGAAGAGCGACAGATCCACTACCTCCGGACCAACATCCTCGCTCCACAGAAACCACCTCGCCCCAGCCGTCAGCGCCGTCGCAGATAAAGACGAACACCAGCGACACACCGAGAACCAGATCTCGTCAGATCCAAAGCACGGCGAGAAGACCAAACCATTGATCTGAAGGACCGACGAGAACATGTTGCCATCAACTGTGAGACATCGTCGTGAAGGTCGCCTCTGGTGTGGGAATAGAGTTGAGACAGATTTATTCGCCCGGCACCGCTCCCACCACCCCAACGGTGCCCAACAACATATAGACCCTAACCAAAACTACTAGACAAAGAAACATGTCCCCCTCCCTCTTGCCGTCGGAGCGGCGAGCGGAGGGAGAGGAACCAACGCTCCCGCCGGCTAAGATCTGGAGGAGTTTGTCTCCACTACCGCCTGTTAGGGAGGGAGAGGAAAAAACGCTTTCAAGTGTGTTCTTCATGTATGGCTTATGGCTAGGAGTGAAAACAGAAGGAAAACTTTTGGTCCATCGAAAAAGAAAACGCTTAAAGCAGAATCCAAAACACTACTCACTATGTCTCAAACTAATTATCGTGAATTCGTCAAAATATGGATATTGCAGAACGATTAATTCTTAATTTGGGATAAAGGGGGTATTTTTTTTAAAGGAAACGGGAACAAAATATTTTAATCGAAAACGGCAAGTAAACAATGAGACAATTAATCCGGGTGAAAACAGGTAAACTTTCTAGAATCAATTCAACAAACTATTTGGAAATACTCACTCTGTCCCAAAATATTTTTGTTTGTTCTAATATGGATGTATGTATACACTAAAACATGTCTAAATACATCAATGTCTACATTTAGATAAATGGGGGTCAATTATTTTGGGACGAAGGCAGTACAACCTAGGCTGCCCAAGTACTAGTTCGAATATGTGATTTTCATTTTTTTCGCTTCATGGCCTTCTCCGGCGCGACTCGTCGGCGCATCGACGACGACAAGTAGGCCACTACGGCAGAGGAGGAGGCCGACGGTAGCACCGATTGCGCCTGCCTACATCGTCCTTGACGATGACGAGTAGGTCACATCGGTGGAGGAGGACACTGGTGGCGGCGTGTGCCTACATCGTACTCGCCGACGACGACTATGCTACTTCGGCGGAGGAGGACATCGGCGGTAGAACCAATGGTGCCTGCCTAAATCGTCCTCGACGACGACAAGTAGGCCACGTTGACGGAGGAGGATACCGCAGCGGTGCCTGCCTACATCGTCCTTGACGACGACGAGTAGGCCACAACGGCGGAAGCACCGATGGTGCATGCCTACATCGTCCTCGACGATGTTGAGTAGGCCACAACGGCGGAGGAGGACACCGGTGGCGGCACCTGCCTACATCGTCCTTGACGACGGCGAGTAGGCCACATCGGCGGCGGAGGATATCGGAGACAGCACCGATGACAAGAAACCTAGGAGTGGCCGTAGTTATCCCATAAATGTAAATTAAGTTCAAATTTCAGTTTTAGTTTGATTTGCGTCTGATTTAGAGAGAGCCGTTGGGTTCTATCCACCCACAATCTTTATCTGGGACAAAATTTATCCGTGAAACATCCCAAACGAATAAAAAAGGGACTAATTTTGTCCCATTTGGTGGCTGTTGGGTTTGCTCGTAGACTTTTCTTCGTCCGATGCTTCACAGCTACAGGGCTATTGGGAGCGTCCGAAGTAGCTCTCCTCTAATCAGATCTGACATCCGAGCAACATGTATAGAAGATCGAGCTCATATAAAATCGTATCTTTCCAATGCATAGCTGATGACCAACTCACTAATTTGGCTATCAGCTTTTCCTAACAAACCTACAATCTGGCTGTCACGTACTCCTAACGCAACTAAATCGTCTAGTAAGAAAAATAATTTTAGCATTACTGCTACTAGTGCAGTAGTACGACATTACTTGCAAACGTGAATACTCACCGACACGACGTAGGAGCACGAGCGGCAGCAGAACGACGACGGCCGTGGCCAGTATCACGAACTCCCTCCCGGTCCACCACCGCGCGCCGAACAGCTCCCCCAGCACCCCGGCGTGCTCGTCACCTGTCCCCGCGCTCCCGGACATCACATCCCCTGCGACAAGGACCAGAATGCTCGATGCGATCAGTACGTAGGCGCCGCGCGCGACATGGTTCACACTAAGCGACACCAAAGCAGCAGCACATCCTCGCGAGCGCTTACCGATGATGATGAGGTAGACGACGAGGGTGCCGGCAGTGGTGAAGGCGACGAAGACGTTCAGCGCGGCGGCACCGGCGCGGCCGAACGCGTCGCCCATGGTCCCCGCGTAGGAGGGCGGGCCGCGCGCCCAGCCCGTGTACCGCAGCATGAACTCCACGGAGACGTCGGAGAGGACGGCGACGGACGCGACGAGGACGAGCGCGGGGACCACGCCGAGGACGCGCATTGCCGCCGGGATCGACATGATCCCGGCGCCGATGATGCTCGTGGACAGGTTGAACACCGCGCCGGAGACCGACGCCCCGTCGCCTCCGTGCCCGCCGGAGAACTCCGGGAGCAGCAGCGGCTCGGCGGCGCCAGCTCGAATCCCCATGGTGCTCGCCGGCGGCCTCGTCCTCGGCCTTGTGGACGGCGTCCCTGAGAGTATACTTGATTAAATACGGCACGGGGCGACGAATTGAACGAAGAGATTTACTCTTATAGCCCGGCTTGGAGTACCTACAACGGGGCAGGCAGCCAAAATGATTGGGAGGCGGGACAGGAGCCAGGATGCCGTTGTACTTGGACGCCTATGCGCCCGGGTTCGTGTTCACTTATTGATCTCTTCCCTCCAGTCCGTTGCGAACAGCTCACATCCGTATATTGACCGTCACGGCCTATGTAATACTCGCTCCGTTCATAAATACTTCGTATATGACTTCCGTTTGTCTAAAAGTGGATGTATGTAGATTACTAGATGACTTGTGTTTGTCTATATATGGATGTATCTAGTATTAAAAGATGTCTAGATACATCTATATATAGACAAACATAAGTTATCTAATTTCGAACCGAGGGAGTATTTGTGAACGGAGGGAGTAGCTGGCAATTTATTCGAGGTATGGTAGCCGCATATGGCCTATGGGCTATGGCACTATGGCAGGCAGCAAGATTGTATACAGTACTATCTACTCCCTCGGTCCCTCCGTTTAGGTCTATAAACGTCTCATTTCAAGCCAAATGTTAACCATTATATTGAGTTTTTGACTAATACTTCTTCCCTTTTGAAATATTTTACTCTCAAATGATTTTACTATTTAGACAAAAAAAAAATGTCTAGATGCACTCATTTGAGAGTCAAAGTTCGGAGTATTTCGGTATGAGGGGATAAAACGTACGGTAGTAAATTATATGATAAAAAGCATACCACTGAATTTGTATTAACAAAAATTCGATGATGTAGCATATATGGCATATATATCCACTTTTGTCCAACTTTGAGACAATTATTTTGAGACGGAGGAAGTATTAAATTGTTTAGAATCATGATTAAAGTTTGTTTTAAAAATACTACTCTAAAAATATATGCTCAAAAAAATCTTAAGAAAATCATGATTAGTTGGACAGGGAGTATGTTCTTTCTTCCAAAAAAAAATGATAGACAAAATCTTAAGAAATAACTCGCGTGCACAAGCAGGAGCAAAAGCCAAAAGCATATTTAAAGAATATGAATCGAAACGTGCATAAGGATGGGCAGATGGATGGGAAATCATTCTCATATGTCAATGGGAAAAATATAAATGAAGCAATATGTGTTTGAAAACAAACAAAACAATTTTTTAGGACATTTGTGGTGATGCACGTTTGTGCATCATACTCCCTCTGTTTGACAATATTTGACTTCAATTTGTCCAAATATGAGTGTATCTAGACATGTTTTAGTGTATAGATACATTCATATCTGAACAAATAAAAGTCAAGTATTGTCGAACGGAGGAGTACGTTGTAGCCAGATCTAATTTATTATTAGCCCTAACAAGGAAACATTTAATGCTTTATGGCAAACATCAAAATAAATACTTCATCTGTCTCAAAATAATCGTCGTTGAAGGAGGGAGTACATAATACCATGGTCGCAAATCACATGACACGTGATTGTAAATATTGTTAGGGAAAAAATCATTGTGAGCTCATTGTTCACCGAGCAATTTAGTGAAAAATTAACATTTTCAAGTAGCCAAATAAACATGAAACTAGTGTTCATTGCCAAACTAAAAAGATGGATCATTGGAGTAAGTTTAACTAAAGTTGCTCCCGCAAAGGTCCAAAATAATTATGGCACGATGGATGGTTAGGAATGTATGCATTCCACTCGTAATATTTACACGGGTAAAAAAAAAATCATGTTCGTTGGGCACCTCTAAAAATGGACGGTACAAAAACCGTTAAGTTCTACCCTCTCCGTTCCTAAATATAAGATGTTTTAGTCATTTTTCACATTCACACGTCTCTACATGTATCTAGACAATTTTTAGTGTATATGTTCACTTATATTAGTCTGTATCTAGCTAGTTAACATGATCAATAGCTAGAACATCTTATATTTAGGAACGAAGGGAGCACTAGCTTGAAAGTTTTGGATCAACTTCACTCAGAAGTTCTGGATCTATATTAGACGGCTATGAAAACCCTAACATACTTGGAATACCGAAGACTGTCCACTTAGAGGTACCTGACTAAGAAGAGCATCGCCGAAAAACCGAGTCACAAGGTTTCGGAAACTAGCCAATGTAGTTCTTGACCCACATTTATGATTATCTCGCTACCTCTCAAACTTATTGGACTGGGACATATGCCGCCGACTGGTCCGGTAATTCGATGTATAATTAAAAGTGCATAGATTGAGATATTTCAAGTTAGAAATTTGAGGGAAATCTTTGAGAATTAAGCAATTATTAAACTATTGATCAATTCAACTACTCCTCTTGATAGCACGACACTAAGAGTTCATGTAACCCATACTGGCGATTAATAACAATCTCTATGGAATTATCATTTTTCTAGATTATATGAATGAAAACTCCATAAGTGATTCATGAAGAATATTGGATGGGTCAGAAATAAATGCCATCAAAATCAAGATATGTATCAAGATCATCAAGATATAATTACATGATGATCAAAAGTAAGAAAAGTAAATGAACTTTGAAGCATCAAGAGCATGTTCAACGAGTGAAGATATGAAGTTCATATGAAGAAAAAGAGATGACCAAGATGGAGTTCATTGGAGGAAGGTGGGGCTCACGAGTTAAGTCATGGTTGATCAACTCTTGAAGCAAGTAATTCAAGTAAAGAATTTTGTCGACGTCTTCACCACCATCATGAACTGAAGGTAATCAGTTTGCACTTGACAAGTTGAGCCGAACTTTTGACAAAAAGGACCATCCGTGAAAGTGCAATGTCAAAAAGGACCACCTCCTGAAAAAATGTCAAAAAGGACCATCTCTCCGTGGCGGCAGGCGACACGTAGCACCTGCTGCAGGGTGAGAGGCGGCAAGAGCCTGCCGCCTGGGCTGGAGGCGGCATGTGCTGCAGTCTGCATGCATGTGCTCACATGCACGGTTGATATAATTTCTGTCTACACGATTAATTATGTAATCAGTCTGCGTGCTGGTGCTGCAATCAGTCTGCATCCAAGGGGAGCAAGTCCATCCTAATTGGGTCCTGCCTAGCTAGTGTCCCCTCATATTTGATGGGGATCTACTCTCTGCCGGAGGGAGTCCACGCAGCTTTTGACAAAGAGCTTTCGCGGTTCTTCTGGCATGATGCTTCCGGGAAACAAAAATATCACATGGTCAAATGGGCGGATGTTTGCGCCCCCAAAGATTTTGGGGGCATAGGTATCCTGGCGTCCCGGAAGATGAATGTGGCCCTAATGCTAAAGTGGGTGTGGCGCATTCTACGGGAGGAGGGGGGCCTCTGGCTCCAGCTCCTTAAAGCCAAAATATTTGCAGGACCGCCCGCTTCTTGCCTGTGAACGTCAGGAGGGATCCCTCTTCTGGAGGTCCATCCAGTCGTTTAAACAGGAGATCAGGAAGGGGGCTAGGTTTGGTATAGGGAACGGCCGAGGGACCATGTTTTGGATGGACCCTTGGCTTCGGGAGCGGGCGCTCCAGTTCGAGTTCCCAAGACTCTTCGCTATCTGTTCTGAGCCCTCCCAACTAGTGGCAGCGGCGGTCCACAACGGGGATTGGAACATCTTGTTCTGACGCTCTTTTGGGCCGGCGGAGGCAGCTGAGTGGGAGGCGCTCAGGGGCGATCTGTCGGATTCCCTTCCGGGGGGATTGGACCAGGTGACCTGGTCGCTGACCCCCTCGGGAGTCTTCTCGGTCAAGTCGGCGTATAGGGCCCAGTTCTCTGGGCCGGTTAGGTCTTGGGCTACTCCCCTTTGGAAGGCCCCGATCCCGTTGAAGATAAAGATTTTCGTTTGGCAGCTCCTGCGTGATAGGTTGCCCTCCGGGATTGAAGTAGCGAAGCGTCATGGCCCGGGGGATGGGTTATGTCCGCTGTGTAGATGCCCGGAGTCCAGCACACACATTTTCTTTGTGTGTCCTGCTGCCCGGTTTCTTTGGAATTTCGCCCATGAGGCTCTAGGGCCGCAATGGCAGGCCTCGGACCTTGGCGAGTTCTTGGGGGATCAGGCACACCGGGCCGGAGGGGGTTCGCGCCTCTTCTGGCTGGTGTTCGCGGCTTTGACGTGGTCTTTATGGACGACTCGCAATAAGATGGTGATTGAGAAGATTTTTCTGCGTCGTGCATCTGACTCCTTATTCAAATGTTTGGCTTTATTGCAGCAGTGGTACCCGTTGTGTAGACAGCGGGACATGGCGCGGCTTGACGACATCATTGACAGACTCCTAGCTGCCGCACGCCGCATCGCCTCCTCGATGCCCCCCTCTTGAGGCGTCGACCCCCCCTGGAGGCTCCTCAGCTTGTCTACCCACACCACCACCCCGCCGCCCCCCTCTTTCCTTTTTTGTGTTTTTTTCCTCTTTGGGCATTGTGTGTGCTGTTGCCCCAGCATGTGGTACTCTGGTTCGTGTTGTTCCCGTTGTATCCGATACTTTGTATGGATGTTGTGGTTGCTTTATTTATAAAGCGGGGCGAAAGCCTATTTCGAACATGTTGTTAATTATGTCGTAATTAATATATTTTCTGTCTAGCTACACGATTAATCTTCCAGTAATAAAGCTGACAACAAACCACTGGACAACATAAATGTGACAAGAGAAGCGAGAGAGAGAATGCAGACAAATTAGCCCCAGCCCAAGTGTATTTAGTGCATATCCTTGACACGATAGGAGTAACAAAATGTTCGTACACTAATGTTTGGGCATGTATCCATTTGCATGCATAGTTGGAAACTCAATCAAGCCCCGCAACGGTGTCAGGACATGCCACCTGGGCCAGTGGCGGCAGCACGGAGAGGTGGTCTTTTTTGCTAATTTTTTTAGGAGGTGGTCCTTTTTAACATTGCACTTTTGCATATGGTCTTTTTCGTCAAAAATTCAGTTGAGCCATCATGAAGCCGAGGTACAAATGATGTATTTTACTCTTGAATTTACGTCGCCATTGCTTAAAATGCTTATGTCTAACCGTGCGGATCTCCTCCATATTACTTTTCCTCTGTGCACCTTACAATAAATAATCACTTTTGATACAAACAGTAGGTTGTTTACTGTGGCAATGTCACATAGACTTAAAACATGATTTATAAGTGCCCCTCACAATACAAGACGAAAAAGAAAAAATCATGTACGTACTACATTCGAAGAGCGTGGTGTACACTTTTCAGGCTGTATAGTTGAGTTGCATCATAGCTCCCAGTCGATGACCCCCGTTCTTGAACAAATTTACTCCCTCCGTCCCGAATTAATTGTCGTGGATTTAAGAAAAGAGCGCTGCTATGCGTACGATACAATTCGTACGATTTGGGTACGACAATGCATATGGGACCTTGATCTACAAGGCCAAATCAAGTAAGCCCATTGGATAGTGCATCGTACAGAAATCGTATGCAAAGTGTCGTACGCAAAGTACTTTCGTTAAGAAAATATGGATGTATCTAGATATGTTTTAGTGTATTGATACATCCATATTTTGATAAATCCACGACGATTAATTCGAGACGGAGGATACTTCTTGAAGGAATGTCATATTAAGAGCTGAAAGTCTCGCCAACGAGTAAAGTTCACCCGAGGACATGATAGGATAGAAAAGTAGAAAGTGAACCAAATGAGCACGGCCGACACATGAAGATGATGGCTATATTACCCTCACTCCGGGTCCAGTGAGCTAGAAACCCGAAATGTATGACGTACAAGCACGCACATTCACAAGCACAGGAACCGACTCATACCCTCTTCACAGCATTCTCTTTTTCTTACAGTTATCCCCCCTTTTATTCTCCCACCTGGTTTTATTGCAATATGATGCCATGCTACCAAATGCGCTGCCCTGCTAGTACATGAACTGATGATCCAGGGGCGCACGAAGCACTGTCACGGTACACATCCAAAGGTGATCCTCCGGCATGCCCGTCACTTGCACATTTATCAGATCTCGCTGAAAGAGCTGACAGTCCGGAAACCATGATTCTCAGGAAGTGGTGCATTCCCCGGGCGAATGGAGATTATTGCCTCCAAACCTGGAGAGAAACAAATGTTAGATAAACAGTGAAATCAAAGTCCTCTTCCGAGAGAGAATAGACGATATAATTGTGCAATAATGAGCAAAAATATCTTAGCTCGCGAGCGCGCCTGCAAGCCAAAAAAGTGTGAACGCCCCGTAAGACGTGAATCATTATATTTGCATGATTTATCTAAAAATACCCTAATATTACTGAGTGGAACTAGCCTAGCTGTACCTGCATTCTTTGCAGCAACGGCTTCTGCAAACACATCTGTGACAAATAATATTTGAGACGGATTGTCCACACCAAGTGATTGTGAGATCTCGAAATAACTCCTCGCTTCTCTTTTGTTTCTGTGTATATGAGAGAGAGAATCATGATTCCATATTCACTTTTGAAAGGACAAATAGAACAAAAAACAAAAGCTTACCCGGTTGTGGTGTCAAAAAACCCACACAGGTATTGGCGCAGATCACCATAGGATGTATGTCCAAATAGTAGCCTCTGTGCCTCCCTACTGCCACTTGAGTATATGTAAACCTATTGGATACTGCACAAATTTAGGAATACATACACAAGACTATATCCGATTGAGATTACAGTTGTAGTAATATCTTAACTACCGCTCATATTTTACGACCATATCAAATGACTAAACTAACTTGTAGTCATTGCATGTATCATCATTTCTTGTTTACTCCTTTTAACATTATTCCTTTTTAAGTTCAGTGCGGCTCAGTTACATCTACTGTGCACAATTAATGCAATTAAAGGTTAGCATCCTTTTGCTCTATCATAAACCATATTCCTGAGCTGAATTCAGTAGGACTTTTGACGACCTACCAGCCGATTTTTTTTTTCGTTTTCTCAGTATCATGAGGGACTGAGCATTCTGTAGCATCGTTCTGCTTTATTTAAATCCATATTGCTTACATACATTAGTCCTGCATATGAAAGTAGAACAGCCGAACCACAGTGCAACTGGTTTTTTTTATGACCATCTCAATGGTTGAGCATGGTGCCAAAGTATACCATTTTTCTGTGAATGTGTTATGTGCATATAGTACATGATCCACCAAGAAGCAAGTTAGGGAGAGGTCCCCGTGATCTCTCAATAAGAAAGTTTATCTTTTAAATTAGGACGATACCTTTTAGCTTGGGCCTTGCGGTAATTACAAATAAGATCTATGTTTTGTTACTTAGATTGGATTGTTAGTCCTCTATATAAAGAGGATCACCTATGAGAAATAAACCAAGCAAGAACTAGAAGAATTCTTCTATCTTGCCCCTGGTGGTACAGCCTTCCCCTACCCTCCCTGCAACCCTAATATACAATAGAATGATTTACGGATTTCTGTAATGGGTATTGTCTCGACACTCTTAACTCGGCAGTCAACTCTCTGACCTAAATAACTCAGTTACAAATTATGAACGATAAAAATGAGCGTGAACAATAAACAGATATGGTGACAATTCAATTTATGCCTCAAAAGTCTAAAATTTATACTTCAGAAGAGTTTGACCAAATAGATACCTTCACGCCGTGAGATTGCCAGTCCATCAGTGCCTCAGGAACATCCTCGAAAACAATTCCTTGAAGTTCTTTGCTTTCAAATCCAGTCCTCCATATATGACCCTGGAATTAGCCATAAGAACAGAACTCCATGAACGAAAAAGATATATGTTTCTAGCTCTAGGAAGGGGTATGAAAGGTACCTGAAGTTGTTTCAGTGAAAAAGATATATGTTTCCAGCTCTAGGAAGGGGTATGAAAGGTACCTGAAGTTGTTTCAGTGATGTAATCTTCCGGTCTGCTTTGATCATAGATTCAACATTAGCGACTAACGAACTGATAATCTCTTCTTTGCCAGCATCACTGGGTGCAACTGGAACAGCCCCAACAACTCCATTTCTCAGATCTTCTTCAACCTGCATAATAGATCAATAGTTAAATGAACTTGAATAAAACAAAGTAATTTGTGCAAGAGCTGCCAAATAATCCCACCGTTCCACATTAATTGTCGCTGATTTAGTACAACTTTGTACTAATTCAGCGACAATTAATTTGAAACGGGGAATACAATATACTAGCATGATCAACTTTGATTTTTAGATGCTTCAAGATCTAGCTTCACATGGCACGTTAAATTCCTTTACCATAACTTACTTGGATACGCAACAGTTTGATGTCTTCTTTGGTTTCTTCAGAATCGTATGTAGAAATCAGATGCTTTCGCACATTATCACGAGCATAAGGAAACATAACATCAGTCACAAATGATATTGGAGTTGTTGTTCCTTCGATGTCAAGTACAACACAATGCTGCAATGAGCAAGAAAGTGTGAGTACTAGCATTCAATAAATAAGTCAACGGTTAAGTTGCCAGATATAGCAAACATAAACCAGCTAAGGAAACACACAAGCAATAATATCAGCAATAACATCCTATTTTCACAGAGGGTTTTAGGAAAGATGTCAGTTGCAAGGATGTTACTTGGTGCAGAAGTTGTCTCGTGAGTTTTATGCAATCTATTTGGATTAATTTAAACTACTCCGATATGTATTTTGTGTTATGTCCATATACTGGAAAAAAAGATAGAGCTATGCGTTGGGGTTAATTTTACTTGAATTTTTCTCATATGGTGCGTTCTCCAGGAATTCCGAAAACTGTTTTCAGTTCTCATAAATCGACTGGGCTGGAAACCCTCTCCTTGGTCCATTCTATTCTCCTTAAGCCCACCACCAAAGCAACCAACGCCAGCTCATCTTCTAGCCCAATCTCTAATCCAGCACACTATCAGGAAATTGCAGTGGTTCCTCCATCGGTTCATCTCCCCACTTCCTACTCTCTTCTATTTCAAGTGCAATTAAATCCCTATCTCCAGCCATGTCGTGGTGGTGTCACGGCAGATGCCATAGGATGGCTAAAGATGTGGGGACGATGGACGCTGGAGGTGTCCGGGGAGGGATCACGC
This sequence comes from Alopecurus myosuroides, assembly GCA_028641055.1. Classification (NCBI taxonomy): domain Eukaryota; kingdom Viridiplantae; phylum Streptophyta; class Magnoliopsida; order Poales; family Poaceae; genus Alopecurus; species Alopecurus myosuroides. Next base: position 190,875,656 of record CM054058.1, read on the forward strand.
GACGAGTAGCCGCGTGAGGTAAGATCCACACAACACAAACAACACGATGTACCCAGGTTCAGGGCCCTCGTGAGGAGGTAAAACCCCTACTCCTGCCTTCCTCTATGTATTACGATGTCTCTCCGGGTAGGTACAATACAAATGATATCGCTACCGAGTAGCCCCTTGCTCCTCTCCGAGTAGAGCTAGGGCAAGAACTTAGGGTTTCTAGGGTTCACTATGAGCCTGGAATGAGATTGTCTGTGTGCGTCTGTGAGTGTCCCTCGCGCAGGAGGCGGCTGGGCACCTTATATACATGGTGCCCTAGCCGGATACGTCCAAATCTGGACAAGTGTCGACATAGTGTCCACACTGTCCTTTCTCCGAGTACCCGCTGACAGCTTTGGTCGTTGGTCTTGGCTGCTTCTGTAAAGTCGTTGGGCAAAACTAGGGGACAGACTGGTATCACTGTACCTAGTCACAGAGTAGGCCCCCCTTATCCTGCCACCGACTGCCTCCATGCTGTCACTGTCAGGCAGGCCGTCCCCACGTGAACAGTAGTTCGAATGCTGCCAAGTACGGACACAGGATACGCGGGATCCTGTGTCAGAACGGCTCCTTTGACTTCCTGCCCGAGTAGTTTTCCCGCCAAAGGTTCCCGCCAATTGTACTCGGGCCAAACCTTCTACTCAACAAGGTAAAACTTGACTGATATCTCCTTCTGGTCACCTTGAGGTGAGACCGGGTAGCAGTCGACCGGGTAGCGAGTACCCGGTAGTCGGCTACTCGACCAAACCTCTCTTCTGTAAGCGGCCTTTACCACCTGTCTTTACCCTACTCGGGGGTAACCCCCCGACAGCAGTCCCCGAAGCTGGTTGAGTCTTGCGAGCTTGTTCACTAGGCTCTGCCAGCTTAAAACCAGCCTTTGCATCTCAGCCCTCGAACCTCAAGATGCCGAGTAGGTCCTCCGAGTAGCTATCCGGAGAGTATCTTGAGTCTCCTCTTTCCGAGTAGCACTTGCTTTCTACTCTGTATCCGAGTAAAAAGACTTAGCGAAATTTCGCAAACTGAGCCTCTGCAGCGCAGAGCAACATCCAGCCCTTCACGCAGGCACTGCCTACGTGTCAAGCATCCACGACCTTGTCGTTTGGTTGCCCAGGACACGACGCCACGTGTCCAGTTCTCACGCTGTGGGCCCACTGGCCGTCATGTCCCATCACGCGCAATTACTGGCCACGATCTGAAGGTGGGATCAAATGCGGCCGTTACGCGCGCAGCCCGCGCTTGCGTGCGTTTCTATCCGGCCACAGGACCCACCACACGCCACAGTCGATCCCACTACTGTGGTGGTAACGGTAATCCCGCGAGGGAGGTATAAATACCCCTGCGGTAATTTCCTTTTCTTCTTCCCTGCGCTTTTCCCCTTCTGCCTCCTGTTCTTCTTCTCCACCGAGCCCTCCGCCGCCGCGCAAGCTTCCGCGCCGCCGCGGACTCACTCCACCGAGCAACTACACTCGAAAATCATCCACTCCTCCTACTCGCAAGGATGGCCAAGGCTAGCTGGGCGGGTTCCTCCGTCACCCAGGCCAATCTCGCCTGGCTCGTGTCCAGCAGGAGGGTTCCTCCCGGCGTGGAGTGCCGGGCACCCGACGACGAGGTTGCGCCAACTCCACGAGACGGCGAGCGGGTGGTCTTCATGTCGCACTTCGAGCGCGGCTTCGGACTGCCCGCCTCGGACTTCTTGCGCAAGTTCCTCGACCACTTCGGGCTGCAGATGCATCATCTGCCGCCCAACGCGGTCGTCTTCCTCGCCTACCACGTCGTCGTCTGTGAGGCTTTTCTCGGCATCAGGCCCACGACTGATACGTGGCTCAGGTACTTCAATCTCCGCCAACAATCAGTCGGGAAGAAAGAAGGTGCAGGTATCGGCCGCGCCACCGACACGGGCTGTGCCATGATGGTGCAGCGGACGGGTACAAACCATCCCCGCATCCAGGGGCTGGATTCCTGCCGAATGTGGCAGCAGACATTCTTCTATGTCAAGAATGTCCCCGCCACGGAAGGAGGTGTGGTTGATGACCGAATCAACCTGCCCGCTTGGAGGAACCGTGCTCCACTCGGGTCGAACTGGAAGGAGAAGCCTAACATCGACGAAATCGCCGTCGAGATAGAAGACAGACTCGGCGAGTTGAAGAAGCTGGGCCTCAAGAATGACGACCCGGTGATATGCTGGATCAAGCGCCGAGTACTCCCACTGCAGGAGCGCTGCCATCTCATGTGTTACATGGGAGGCCCGCGCGACTGCACCAGGACCACCACCATCGAAATCGACGACGTGGATGTTGCCTATCATGCCAGGAACATGCTGAAGACAAGCCTCACCGAGAGGTGGCGGTATGGCTTCGCTCCGTACAGCCGCACGCTACCGATTGCCCGGGTACGTTCTTCCTCCTCTGTTTTCGCCTCTGCTTTCCGAGTAGATAGCTTCCCTTTCCGCCCCGACTAGCAATCACCTGATGCGCCGAGTAGAGAACTTAGTCGACTCACGCTTAGGCCTAGTATGCTTTGTGTGTGCAGGCCTATCCGGGTAGAACACTTGGAAAACTGCATAGGCTTAGTGTGCTTTGTGCCTGCACGCCTGTCCGAGTAGAATACTTAGAAAACTGCATAGGCTTAATGTGCTTCGTGTTTGCACGCCTATCCGAGTAGAGTTCCATCCTGATACTCGGTTGACTTATGATCCTTCTCTGTCTTTCAGACTCTTACTCGACAGTTGATTGAGAGTCGCGAGGTTTTTGAGGAGAACTGGTTCGCCGATCGCGAGGAGGATGACATGTTGCCCTCTGATGACGCGGGACAGAGCAGCCCCGCTCCTGACAAGCGCGATGCTCTCCGCACTTGGTCAGATGAAGGCTCTCACGGTATTGTTATTTTTCCTCTCGTTTGCTTCCGAGAAACACCAGCCCCTTGTATTGCTGTTTCTGATTCTTCCTTCTTCTCTTTTGAATTTCTCAGATGAGGCTGCTGCGGAGAAGGAGGACGAGGATGAGGGCGAGAACGAGGGCGATGCGCCCCTCGTCGTCCAACCTCTGTCTACTGCCCCTCCCGAAACCCGCAAGCGGACCGGGATCGAAGCACAGGCGCCTCCAGCCAAGAAAAGGAAGCCCGCCGAGAAGGAGGAGGCCGCCGAGAAGAAGAAGAAGGTTACTGTCAAGAAACCCCGACGACAGCTTAAATCCACCACTGCGTGAGTTCTCTTCTCGTTTGCCCTCCTTCTCGCGTAATACTGTTTTCCTCCAAACCTTCTTCCAATCCTTAATTCCTTTCTTCTCTGCAGTCCTGCCATGGATGCGAACGCAGCCCTCGCATCCGACCCAGCCCAGAAGAAACCAGTACCTCTGGTCAACCTGGACGATGATGATGAGGACCGCGACGCCAATGCTGCTGCTGCCAACCCAGCACAAGGAGCAGCGTCTGAACCAGCAGCACATGACACCGCCGTCCACGACGAGAGACCCCCTTCTCCTCCGGCTAGCAACGCCGAGGAGAATCAAGAACAAGAAAAGCAAGACGCCGCCGCCCTTGAGCGGCCAGAGGCAGAGCAACCCACCACCGAGGCTGCCGCACAAGAGAACGTTGCTGCCGAGCAGCTGGTGACAGATGACCCCGCCGCGGATGCTACCGTAGCAGATGTCTACCCACTGCCAGGCGGTGGATCTGCGGCGCCACCAACTGCGCAAGGCCCTACGCCACCAACTGCGCAAGGCCTTACACCACCGACTTCCTCCTCGTCTCCACAGAGCAAGGACACATCCAGCTCTCCTGGGCGAGCAGCCAAGCAACAGGCCCTTGATGCTCTGAGGGATTACTGTTCCAAGAAAGGTCTATCCGAGAAGGAGACTGCCGATAAGGTGGCTGCCGAGGAGGCCAAGGCCAAGGAGGAAGCCGCCGAGAAGGCCAAAGCCGAGAAAGAAACTGCTGAGAGAGCCAAGGCCGAGCGGAAGAAGGCCAGGGCTGAACAGAAAAAGACCGAGAAGCGAGCTGCCGAGGAAACAGTCGCCGAGAAGGCAAAGGCCAAGACTGAGGGGAAGGAACCCGAGGATCTCGAGAAGCAGAAGATCGAGAAGGAGCAGACGAAGAAAAGGGCCAGAGAGCAAGGCGCATCCGCAGGCGGAGCACTCGCGATCCGCGACTCCGGCCCGATTCCTGCTGCACTCTCTGCGGGCGCTCGCGCTGCTGGCCAGCCTTGCTACCCGGAATATATGATTGAGGTTAGCCACCAACATAGCATCGGCTTCCCTCCCCAAGATAAAGCTGTAGCTATTCAGAAGGGGAGGAAAGCAGTAGCCAGGAATACTCCTCCCTTCGATCCAGCCCAGAATAAACCCGTCAATATTGCTTCTCGGGGACCCCAAGACAAGCCAATAACCTCCAAGGGTCTTGAGCAGGTACTGGATACTGTCGGCTACATCAGCGCCAAGTGGGACAGCGGGGTTCTCGGAGAGGAGAAGTGGCACGGCTTGACCCTTGGCTCCGTCGACCACTACCGCGTGGAGTGGAACAAGATCGACCTGGGACACCAGCCCATGTCCGTCTCCACCGATACCGCAACCCTCGCAGCCAAGATGTTCTTGCACCGCAAGAACGCCGAAGATATCGAACAGAGCTACGCAGTAAGTCTTTTTGCCTTTTCCGAGTTGAATTTTCTTCTCTTCTACTCGCCTTTCTTCTTTCTTACCATCACCCCCAGTCCCCGAGATTTGGGTCGAGTAGGTGAATACTCTCCGAGTAGCCTCCTACTCGGGCCGAATCTTCTCTGCATTGCCTGACTCATTTTCTTCTCGGTTTTCAGGATAGCGTTCTTAAGCGGACCAACTTGTACCGCATCCTTCTCTGGAATCACTCCATCGCCAGGAGGCGTATTGCTGCGCTGGAGAAGGAGAAGTTAGCTGCTGAGGTCGCGAGCAAAAATGCAAACGACAGCACCCAACAGCTGGCCGAAGCGCAAGGTACGCCTTTAGCCACGCGGTTCCTGCGTTTTATGGTTACGCCCGCTTCTGCTTTTTCACGCATTAACCTTTCCTTCTCTTGCAGAAAAACTGAAAGCCTTGGCCGATGAGCATGAAAAATGCCGTAGCTTCGTGGAGAACGCCGAGGCCACGATAAAGAAACTTGAAGGTGAGTTTGCTGTTTACTCGGTGTGACTTTGAGTTCGGTTCTTCTCTGCCCATTTACTGACCTCATCTTATCTTTTCGCAGAAGATTATAAGTCATTTGCTGAGGCGCACCAAGATTGCGTCCAGCCAGCAGAGGTGGAGAAACAGCTGTCCGACCAGGCCATTACTCTGATTAAGGACCACACCACCGAGATGGAGAAGCTGCAGGTCCAGCTTCAGAACGCGCTCCAAGACGCCGTGAAGATTGGCGCCGAGAGGGACGCGGCCATCGCCGAGAAAGCCAAGGCCGAGACTACCTTCAAGGCCAAGGAGAGGGCCCTTGAGGCTGAGTGCGAGACTCTGAAGAAGACCAATGCTGATCTTTTCGCTCAGATGGACACCCTGCGCCAGGTTCAATCAAAGCAGATTAACAACGAGGAATCCTGGAGAACCAAGCTGCAGCAGCTGCGCCGCCAACTGATCGGTAAGTTCTTTTCTTCATTGCATCTTTTCTTCTCGGTCCTATTCCTTCTCGGCTTCCTCTTTTCTTTCTCAGTTTTTGATCTTGCCACTTGCTATTTCAGAGATTTGGCCTCGTCTTGAGTCTACCTCTGCGCCCACGATAGCCAAGGCCCGAGCAGTTCGCCTCTCGCTGGGTGAGCCGATTGACACCAGGGCTGATATCGAGGACAGCTTGGTGGTGCTCAAAGGTTACTTCGAACAGCTGGCCGGCTGCGGGACTGATTTGATGCACGCGGGCATTGAGCTCCACCGGCTGTTCTGGCCCCATGATCCTGAGCCAAAAAGCATGCGGGCGCTCGCCCTCAAGCTGGAAGGCGTGAAGGCCGAGTTGAAGAAGTGGCGAGCCTCCGGAGCCCGTGCTGGTGCGGACGTGATGCTTCTCTGCATTGCGTCCTGGTATGAAAACTTGGATATGCAGCTCATCCGCGGGAAGCGCAATGACTCCAAGTGGGAGACTGACGCCGATAGCGTGGCCTTGCGCAAGCAAATTGCCTATGATGTCGCAGAATGCGCCGAGACGGAGGTCTACATCGACGGCGTCCCCGAACCCGACACCGAGTACGAGGACGAAGAAGATGATGACGAGGCGGAAGAGCTTGGTGATTTCTTCGAATCTCCCAAGGGCAAGGCCGGGAAGGGAAAAGCCACTGTCGTCGCGAGTAGCGATGAAGACGAAGAGGCGCACATCGACTCCGAGCCACTCGACTTCGGCACTTCCTCAGGTGCTGCTCTCGACGACACGGTGCCTCCTCCTGGCCATGCTTCAGGCTCCTCCTCGACTCCAGGACCCGTCTCGGTGGCCACGGCCACTTCCGAGCAGGCGGTCACCCAGGAAGACGCCGAGATGGAGGAATCCGCCGCCGTGCAGACGGGGGCGGATGCCACTCAAGCCGGCCCCGAAGAAGCAGCTACCGCCAGCGCCACTGAAGAAGCTGCTGCCAAGGCCGCCGCCGAGGAAACATCAGCCAAGGCCAGCGCCGAGAACATCTCCTCTTCAACTTGAAGCAACCTGCAATCTTTTCTTTCACTTGAACATTTTATCAGATCCCCGGATGCCGGGAGCAGATGTAACAGACTACCTTTATCTTGTTTGCTACTCAGTTTTTATGCCCATCTCGGTTTATGTTGACATTAATCAATTTGAACGACACTGGCTTAATGCCGAGTTGTGTTTCCATGCGAGTCCCCGAGTAGCTTTTCTCATTCACCCTGTCTTTTCATCTCTGCTCTACCTGCGACTTGTCGCTTGTTTGGTATTCGAGTCACAAGAATCAAAGAACAAGGCTGCAAATACTTAGCCGCTAGAAAACAATCATGATAACGCAGCCCACCACCTAGCCGAGAAGACGAAAACAGGGAACAAAAAGTAACCGACAATCTACTCGGTTCCTGCACTCTTTCTTCCTTAGTGATTTTCGTGTGCTCATTGACCTTTTGCTTGTTCTCTTGCTTGCCATGAAGCCGGGTTTCGGACAGCAGCGGAGTCGAAGAGTTGGCATATAGGTTTAAACACAGTACTCAATGCACCTTTGAGTTCTGAAGTGAAGCAACCGAATAGACAAAAGAACAAGCCGAGTAAAAACACTTAGAGCAATTTTGGACGAGGGCAGTCCCCGAGAACAATTTTAGATTGCAGAGTAGAATTTCAACTCGGATGAAAGGGTACATACACATCTTTGCTTACGAATGAAAACGACGAAGTAGAGCTACATTCCAGGGACGCTTGGTTTCCTCTCCAGCTTTATCTGCCCTGTTCGCCTGCGATGGGCGCACATCTACAAGATAGTACGCGTCATTGTGCAGCGCTTTGCTGACAATGAAAGGCCCTTCCCATGGAGGAGACAACTTGTGCATCCCGGCTGTGCGCTGCACAAGCCTAAGGACCATGTCTCCTTCTCGGAAAACCCTTGGGTTCACCTTTCGGCTATGATAGCGCCGCAGGTTTTGCTGGTAGATAGCCGAACGTGACAGAGTCAGCTCTCTTGCTTCTTCAAGCAGGTCAACGTCGTCTTCTCGAGCTTCTCTCGCCTCCACCTCAGTGTAGAGGGCTACTCGGGGGGAGTCATGCTCTAAGTCTATTGGCAACACGGCCTCAGCCCCGTATACCAAGAAGAATGGCGTGTAGCCGGTTGACCGGTTAGGGGTAGTCCTTAGACTCCACAACACCGCTGGCAACTCTTCTAGCCAACACCCAGGTGTTTTCAGCAGTGGCTCAATCAGCCTCGGCTTGATGCCTGCCAGTACCATCCCATTTGCTCTCTCAACTTGCCCATTGGAGGCAGGGTGCGCGACTGACGCAACGTCTAGTCGGATATGCTTATCTCTGCAGAATCGCACCATTGCCCCCTCTGCAAAGTTGGTGCCATTGTCGGTGATGATACTGTGCGGGTAGCCATATCTCATGATCACATCCTTCACAAATTTCACAGCTGTGACCCCATCGCACTTCCGAATAGGTTTCACCTCGATCCACTTGGTGAACTTGTCCACCATGACCAAGATATGTGTCATGTTGCCCTTAGCCGGCTTGAAGGGACCAACCATATCCAAGCACCAAACAGCAAACGGCCATGTGATAGGAATTGTTTTCAACTCGGATGCTGGCATGTGAATCTTACTTGCGAACATCTGGCAGCCGGCGCACTTCCTCACAATGTCCTCAGCTTGCTGCAATGCAGTGAGCCAGTAGAAGCCATGCCGAAAAGCTTTCTTGACTAAAGCCCGAGAAGAGGCGTGATGCCCACATTCCCCTTGATGTATCTCCACCAGGATTTCTTCTCCTTCCTCTGGGCTCACACAGCGTTGCAGCACACCAGTGGCACTTCTCTTGTGCAGCACGTCTCGGACTAAGGCGTAGCCCTTGGATCTTCTCTGAATCTGCCTCGCGGTCACCTCATCTTCAGGTAAAGTACCGTCCCTTAGAAAGGATAATATGGGCATTGCCCAACTCGGTGTCTCCCGCACGGGAAACACTGGCTCGTCCATTTCCATTGGGACAGGCTCTGGTGGTTGCACAGGAGGAGTAGGAGCGCTTCTCTGCAGCCCAGATCGATTGGCGAGAACTTCTTCAATGAGTGCAACAGCTTCTGGGTTGAGGGCGGCAGTCCCCGAGTAAGGAGTGGCAGTCCCCGGGTAAGGAATGGCAGTCCCCGGGTAGGGAGTGGCAGTCCCCGGGTATGGAGTGGCAGTCCCCGAGTAAGGAACGGCAGTCCCCGAGTTCCCTGCAGCACTCTCCCAGTCAATCTCCATTGGGTCTGATTCTTCACCTGGCAGAGAGGGAACAAAGATAGATTCCGAGTTGGGGGAAGGCTTGATGGATGGCTTCCTCAAATGCTCCAAGGCAATCCCTGCCGGGATGGACTGCCGAGAAGATCCCAACTTGGACAGCTCATCTGCTGCTTCGTTCTCTGCTCGGTGAATGTGCTGGAACTCACAGCCTTCGAAAAACCCAGTCATTGACTACACCAGGAAGCGATACGATGCCATGTTGGCATCCAAAGCATCCCAGGTACCTGAGACTTGCTGCACCACCAGATCTGAGTCGCCATAGCAGATAATGCGCTGCACACCAACCTCCTTTGCTACTCGCAAACCATGCACAACTGCCTCGTACTCGGCTACATTGTTGGATGCCTTGAAGTGAATCTGCAACACATACTTGAGTTGATCCCGCTTGGGTGACGTAAGCACAACGCCAGCCCCGAGGCCTTCTTTCACCTTTGAGCCATCAAAGTGCATCTTCCAATAGTTGGAAACTGGAGCGGGAGGTTCATACTGCATCTCGGCCCAATCCACAAGAAATTCCGCCAGTACCTGAGACTTGATTGCTTCTCTTCTCGTATACGCGGGAGCGTACGCGGCCAGCTCGATCGCCCACTTGGCTACTCTGCCACTCGCCTCCTTGTTACCCATGATATCCGAGATGGGAGCTGAGCTCACAACAGTGATGGGATGCTCCTGGAAGTAATGCTTCAGCTTCCTGGCGCCCAGGTACACACCATATGTCATCTTCTGGTAGTGAGGATAGTTTTGCTTGGAACTGGACAGCACTTCACTGAGATAATAGACCGGGCGCTGCACACTCTTGCCTTCTTCTTCTCGCTCCACCACAATCACCACGCTGACTACTCGGTTAGTCGCGGCAATGTATAGCAGCATAGGCTCCTTGGGTAGCGGACTAGCCAAGACGGGAGCGCTAGCCAACATTGCTTTCAGCTCATTGAATGCCACATCCGCCTGCGGAGTCCAGACAAACTTGTCGCTTTTCTTCATCAGCTGGTACAGAGGTAGAGCCTTCTCGCCCATTCGGCCCAGGAAACGGCTCAGAGATGCCAAACAACCAGTGAACTTCTGCACATCTTTCAATGATCTCGGCAAAGACATGCTTTCAATAGCTTTTATCTTAGACGGATTGGCTTCAATGCCCCGACTAGAAACCAGAAAACCGAGTAGCTTTCCAGCTGGTACACCAAAGGTACACTTACTCGGATTCAGTTTCATTTTGTACCTGCGTAGGTTAGCAAAGGTTTCCTCCAGGTCGGCAAGCAGAGTATGTGTTTTATTCGTTTTGATGACAATGTCATCTACGTACACCTGCACATTCTTGCCGAGCTGGTCATGCAAGCATTTCTGCATGCATCTCTGATAGGTCGCACCCGCATTCCTCAGGCCAAAACACATGACACGATAGCAATAAGCCCCGTACGGGGTAATGAAAGCAGTCTTTATTTGATCAGCAGGGTTGAGTGCAATCTGGTGGAAACCAGAGTAGGCATCTATGAAAGACAACAGCTCACAGCCGGCAGTGGAATCGATCACCTGATCGATGCGAGGTAGCGGGAAAGGATCCTTGGGGCATGCCTTGTTCAAGTCGGTGTAGTCGACACACATGCGCCATGCGGTGGCAGCCTTGGGATCTTCCTTTTTCTTCTCGACCATGACCGGGTTGGCCAACCAGTCCGGGTGCAGCACCTCCATGATGAAGTTGCTGATCAGCAGCTTGGTGATTTGATCACCGATGGCCTTCCTTCTCTCATCCCCGAAACGGCGTAAAGCCTGCTTCACGGGCTTGGCGTCAGGGCGCACATGCAAAGAGTGCTCAACCAACTCCCTCGGGACCCCTGGTAGATCTTCATTGGTCCAGGCGAACACGTCCCGATTCTCACGGAGGAAGTGGATGAGCGCGCTTTCCTATTTCTCGGCCAGCCCGGCACCAATAATGGCCACGCGCTCCGGGAACTCGGGGTCAACCTGGACTGTCTTGGTTTCCTTGGCAGCTTGAAAAGCAGTACCATGCTGGGTACTCGGCACACCCTGCGCGCCAGCTTGTGCGGACTGAGCCATGGCCACCACCTCGTACATCTTCTTCTTCTCGGCAGCAATCACCATCGATTCTGCCAGCTGAGAGCTAGCAGAGGCACACTCCATGGACTTCTTGTAATCTCCCGAGATAGTGATAATGCCATTGGGCCCGGGGATCTTCATCTTCAGGTAAGCCACATGAGTGGAGGCCATGAACTTGCTCAGAGCGGGCCTGCCGAGTAGAGCATGATAGGGGCTCTGATGATCCACCACTTCAAACTGCAGGCGCTCAGTGCGGCAGTTCTCCCGAGTACCGAATAGCACATCAATCCACACTCGGCCAATCGGGTTGCAGGAGATCCCGGGCACGATGCCATGGAAAGTGGTCTTGCTAGGCAGCATCATGTTCTCGGCCAGGCCAAGCTTCTCGAGTGTGTCCTTGTACACAATGTTGATGCTGCTGCCGTTGTCGATCAGCACCTTGCTGAATCTCACATTCTTCTCGGGGCCCAAGAAGGTGGGATCCAGCACCAAGGCATAGGTACCCGGATTGGGCATCACCTTGGGGTGATCTGCCCGAGTCCACCTGATCTCCTGGTCGCACCAGTACATGTAGTGAGGGACAGCCGGAATCACTGCATTGACCTCCATGGCCCGCCTGTGCTGTGACTGCTTGTCGACTGCCTCGGAAGTGAAGATCATATAGCTCTCATGGTGCTCTTGGTACTGGTTAGGGCCATTGCCCCCGTTGTTGCCATTGTTGCCATTGTTGTTACCCTGATAGTTGTTGTTGTTGTTATTGCGGTATCTCTCGTTGTTGAAGTTCTGGTTGGCTCCTAAAGCCACCTGGTTGACATTCTCCCTTCTCGGGTACACTGGCGGCCGAGCTGCAGGAGCGCGAGTAGGCTGAACAGTGGCATTCGCGGCTGGCAGAGGAGGTGGAGGAGGCAAGCCATCACTCTTGATCACATCCCACCATTCGCATTGCCGAGTAGTGTGGTTCGCAGGCCTTGAGGGGTGATGAGTGTGAAAGCTGCATGGGCCATCCTTCATGTCATCGAAGACAAACTTCTTCGGCTGCTCGGAGTTCCCGCTACTCGGCTGCGCAGTGCGGAACGGTTTCTTGTTGCCTTGGCCCTGGTTCTGGTTCTGCCCGTAGGCTCCAGCAGGTTTCTGCCTTTGGCCACCACCGCCTCCGACATTCACTGCATTCACCTCTTCGGGATCATACCGAGTATCTACTCGGCGCTTGTTGCGGAACTCGTTGCGCTTGCTGCTGTTGAAGTTTCTTCTCGGCTCAGAGGAATCCATCAGTGGCTGAGTAGGATCACCGAGTGCGTACTGATCCGCAATCTTGATGGTCTCGGCCAGGGTGTTGGGCATCTCCCTCTGCAATCTCTGCCACAGCATGCTGCCATGTCGGCAACCCTGCGCAAACCAAGTGATGGCCTGTGCTTCATTCACACCCTCACAGGTGTTCCTCAAGGTGCTCCACCGAGTAAGGTACTCGCGGTCCGTCTCGTCTTCTCGCTGCCGGCAAGCCGACAACTGCTGTGGCCTATTCGGCCTCTTGTAGGTGCTGGTGAAGTTGCTGATGAAGGCATCCGAGAAGTCCAGCCAGCAGTTAATGCTGTTCTTGGGCAAGTTGTTGAGCCAAGTGCGAGCTGGACCCTCTAGCATCTGCGGCACATAGCGCACCGCCCATCTCCTGTTGCCGTTCGCGATATGGACCGCGGTGACGTAGTCGTTGAGCCAATCTTCAGGCTTGGTGCTACCATTGTAGCTCTTGGTGCCTCTCGCGAGCTGAAAGCCCTTCACGGAAGGCTCATTCATGATGCGCGGGCCAAAGCACTCGGGGCCAGGAGGACCCGTGCTCTCAAGCCGCGCCGACAAGCTGATACGGTCTAGCTGGTGCCTTGCATCTCCAGGCGCCAACACGCGCTCACCCACACGGTCATGGATGTCATAACCAGCCATCTCCATAGCCGAGTAACCATCATCATACCTATCCACCTGCATAGCAGCAGGCTGCTCCACCGGGTTGACGACTGGTGCCACTGGGCGTGGCTGCTGCCTCTGCCGAGTAGGCGGAGCTGCGGGTTGCCGAGAAGTACCCGGACGTGCGGCTTCTCGGACACGGCTTTGAGCTTGGTGGGCTTGAGAGCCTGCTCTTGCAGCGTTGTGTTCCTGCCCGGGCTGCTGCGGCACAGCAACCTGTTTCGCGGCAGCAGCCGGGTCATACACCTGCATTTGCCTGTCTCTACCCGTACGCCCGCTGCGGCTCTTCTCGCGGCTAGGATGCGGAGATGAGGCTTGATCGTTAGATCTAGCCGCGTGCGAGTGAACCACCTGCGAAGCTCCAGCTCCCGGGTTGGCCTTCCGGAACTCCTCGTTCTGCCTGGCGGCCTCCAGCACCAGCTCGCCTAGCCTCTCCTGCTGCCTGCGACGCGCCTCTCCCTCTAGGCGCGGCAACTCGGCAGCCACAGCCTCCGCAGCTCGCAGCGTCTTGGCGGGTGTGCTGTACCTTGGCCTTGTGAAGGTGTTCGCGGTGGCGGACTGCGCGGGCTCCTCCGCAACAGTCGCCATCTCGGCGCCTAGGTTGCGCCGCGTAGCGCCTACCCTGCTAGGCCTCCTGGCCACCGGCGTGAAGCCGTGAGCCTTGTTGTACTCGAGCTGGTCCAGGCTCAGCTCCAACCTGATCTTCTCCAACTCCGCCTGCTCGGCGAGCAGCTCCTGGCGTTGCCGCTCGAGCTGCTCCCTCTCAGCTAAGAGCTCGAGGTCGGTGGGAGTGGGCATCCCGGTTCGCGCAGCTGACGCGGGGATGACCGTAGACGTGGAAGGCGGCAGGTTGCTCTCCTTCTCGTAGGGCCGGCGTGTCCTGCCTCCCGCGGGCGGGTCGTCGACCTCCTCGACGACGGCCGCAGCGCCAGTAGCCGCTGCGCCAGCGTTCGCCGCCAAACCCGTCACCATCACCTCCGCGCAGCACGCAGAGCTGCATGCGGGCCTTCCGCGAGCAGCAACAACCGCGGGAGGATCCTCCGCGTCGTGCACCAACTCGGGGTAGGTGTCGTTGGCGACGGTGGCGACGTAGACGAGGTGAGAGCCGAAGGAGATCACCGAGCCGCCCTCCGGCATGGCCTTGCCGCCGAAACAGCCAGCGTTGTCGGTGACGAAGTCGAAGGAGCCGAATCTGTGGACAAGGCCACAAACTACGCGCTCCGCTGATGAAGATCCCGTCCGAACAGAAACTCCAACCAGCGCCGCTGGTTGCCCCACGGTGGGCGCCAACTGTCGTGGTGGTGTCACGGCAGATGCCATAGGATGGCTAAAGATGTGGGGACGATGGACGCTGGAGGTGTCCGGGGAGGGATCACGCGACGAGTAGCCGCGTGAGGTAAGATCCACACAACACAAACAACACGATGTACCCAGGTTCAGGGCCCTCGTGAGGAGGTAAAACCCCTACTCCTGCCTTCCTCTATGTATTACGATGTCTCTCCGGGTAGGTACAATACAAATGATATCGCTACCGAGTAGCCCCTTGCTCCTCTCCGAGTAGAGCTAGGGCAAGAACTTAGGGTTTCTAGGGTTCACTATGAGCCTGGAATGAGATTGTCTGTGTGCGTCTGTGAGTGTCCCTCGCGCAGGAGGCGGCTGGGCACCTTATATACATGGTGCCCTAGCCGGATACGTCCAAATCTGGACAAGTGTCGACATAGTGTCCACACTGTCCTTTCTCCGAGTACCCGCTGACAGCTTTGGTCGTTGGTCTTGGCTGCTTCTGTAAAGTCGTTGGGCAAAACTAGGGGACAGACTGGTATCACTGTACCTAGTCACAGAGTAGGCCCCCCTTATCCTGCCACCGACTGCCTCCATGCTGTCACTGTCAGGCAGGCCGTCCCCACGTGAACAGTAGTTCGAATGCTGCCAAGTACGGACACAGGATACGCGGGATCCTGTGTCAGAACGGCTCCTTTGACTTCCTGCCCGAGTAGTTTTCCCGCCAAAGGTTCCCGCCAATTGTACTCGGGCCAAACCTTCTACTCGACAAGGTAAAACTTGACTGATATCTCCTTCTGGTCATCTTGAGGTGAGACCGGGTAGCAGTCGACCGGGTAGCGAGTACCCGGTAGTCGGCTACTCGACCAAACCTCTCTTCTGTAAGCGGCCTTTACCACCTGTCTTTACCCTACTCGGGGGTAACCCCCCGACAAGCCACACTCATCCCCTTTATCTCTCATCTTTCTTCCCTTAAATCTCCACTAGAAACTGTAACCATTAGCGCACACGAACCATACCATCTCTTGATGTCCATGCTCTATATAAAGCCAATACAAGGAAAGCAACAATCGGACCTGAAGCCCACAAAAGAGTTCGTACCGACGCTTCTTTCCCTGCAGCTACCGCATAGTTCACTGGACCGCCTGCTCCACAGGTGTCTTTGAGTCCAACTCCTTCCACTATATACTTCTCAACAACCTCGTCTACATGGTGCTCATATCCACAAAATCTACAAGTCTTATGCCACACACCCACTAAGGCATCACAAACGGCTTGGCTTGCCACCACAACCACTAAGGGTGTTCTAGGATGCTTAGATCGCGTCACTGTCCTCACCACACAATCATTGGGGCAATTCCATCACCGCCTTCCTCTCCAGGTTGTTGGAATATCGCCGCATCATAATACACCAGCAAGGGGCTTTTTCTGGGGATTCCGACCATTACAGCCACACTCAGGTTGCACAAGTTTACCACTGGGATCTAAGTACTAACGCAGACTGAGGGCATACCCATTAATGGTGACTGTTTTTGGTAGAGTTTAAACAAGGAAAATGGATGGGACTTGAACGGGATGAGTGTCTCAGGTGATACCAATTTAATGTTCCACCGGAAATTGAAGAGAGAAGGTAGCGGGCGATGAACCAACGGAGAAAATGCTACATTTTCCTGCTGTTGTGTGTGTTTGCTGGAGGTTGAAGAAATCTGACACAGATGTTATAGTTGGCGCATGTCAGAGAAAGGGGATTAGAGACCAAGCTGAAGCTTGGGCTAGAAGATGGACTAGGCTGGTTGCTTGAGTGGTGGGTGGGCTGAAGAAGATTAAAATGCAAATGGTTGAGAAAAATACGAACAGAACTCCTAAATTCTAATAAAATTCACACAGGCCAAAATACTATGTAGAACCCAACTTAATATCTCCAAGGCATTATTTGAATTGGAAATATACTCATAAAGGGACTCAAATCCAATTACATAATTCAAATTAACTCAAGTATTTTAAATTAATTCAATAAAATGCACCGGGCTAATTTTGCACTAAGTAACATCCTTGCAAGTGGAAAAAAAAACTCAGAGAAAACAGGATGTGACACACGCAGTTGTCAATGATATCAATCTATAAGTACTACAAATGAGGTTGAATTCACAAATTACTAGGAACAAAGAACGGACCTTTGATGATTTGGCTGCATGACATCCATTAGGAACGCCAGGACTTATAGTAGCACTACGCAATCTTTTGGCACTGTCTATTGGACCATGCTCAGGAGTTGTCCAGTCAATCCCTAACTGATACATCTTGATGGCAGCATCAAGAAGATAATGATAGCATTCAGCCTGAAAAGCGACGCATAGCAATGTAGTGAATATCTGCCCCCGCATAAATTCCAGGAACCATAAGAAAGCCCGCATAGCATATGTCGCAGAACTCTCATCAAATAGAGAGCTAAATTATCCCTTTATTAATATAGTTTCCATGTGTACAACCTAGAATGGATAAAACATACTGTTGATTATATTTCAGAAAATTTAGATGCAAAATGACCATTAAAACTAAAAGAGGAGGCACCATGTGGAGATAGATCTAAGAATTTATGTTGAATGAACTGATAACCTAAAATGAAGAGATGAAATGATTTGTGAGAGGAGATGAGGCGAATGTTAGTCAGCAATAAGCACCCCAACCTGAGAACTGATGCAGAAACCTAAGTTACGGGGAAAAAAAATACCTGTGTCTTGGCATTGATCCAGGAGTCACCCCAAATATAAATTCCATGGTTCCGTACAAGCACAGCTGTTGCCTTTGGGTATGCTTTGATCTGTAATAACTTTGCGTCAGGTACTGGTAGATCCAACCAGAATATTGTTCATAACCTAACCTCGTTGTAATAAATATTCTTTGGTAGTTACTCAAACTCTCCATAATACAAGGGAATGAGATGGTGCTACTGATTATAGGGTAAAGACTAAATGATTAGATTAATCAGATGGTGTTGCTGCCTACAAGTTGCCTAATCCCATTGCTGAAATCGTCTGATTTTTATCGGTACAAATTCATGAGAAATAAAACTACAGATAACAGAAGCATGTATTTGCACCTGCAGACTAGATTGCTTGAAAACTGAATGGAATCTTGAAACAAAGGACACTAGTACCATACCGCTTCAGCCAAAGAGTCTGTGAGTTCATACTCATAAGGAGTATTCTCAATTATGGGAATCACCAATTCGTCTCTGTAGCCATGACCTTTGATTCCTTTAATCATTTCCATATGCGTCATCTGCAGTAAGATCAGCGGAGCAGTATATGGTCACACAAGGAATACCTACACAGTAATTAATTTAGTAAAAGATAGAGATGGACATAATTAGCTGAGAGATATGTAAAACAGGATCTACTATCAATGTGACTTGTAAACCGCTGCCACGCACTGATAAAATTTTGAGAAGTCAGTGTTATTTGTGTTCCAGTTACCTATTAGTACCACACATGTAACTGGTATCTGAGAACTCTGTTATTGAAGTGTTATTCTGATTCCTGTTGTGAATATCATTGATCGATACAACGGGGTTGATAATTTGATATAGCACCTACGTATTGTGTATACCATGCAACATGTATGGCAGTTTATATGTTTAAATTTTATACATGTCAGCATGTCACCGTAATTTATTATTCCTAATTGACTTTTAAGAAACATATATTGGAGCTCAAAATTGTATGACATATTTAGTTCCATGTACCATCTACATTCTACATGTAAGACAAAACATACTCCACCATAAGAGTTTCCAATCAATGTACCGAACATACATATTTCTAAATGTTTAGCTTCCCGGCATGGACAACTTTAGAGGATCTGTAAAACATCCCATCTGGATGTATAACATCAGAGTCTGGATCACTGATCCAAACCGCCGATGCATATCTGTATGTTGCTGTTAGAGAAAATCTATAAAATTATGCACTATGTGCTAGTGTTCATGATTTTCCTGTGTGATGTTTCACATGACACGAAAGAAATGTGGAGCAAAAGCAAAGTCCAGATTATTGAATCATTGCACAAACCAGTAGCGCATCATATAATAACACTTGACGTGTATAAGATGGAAATGAATATGGAAAGTATAAATGATTTTCACAATCGATCGGAATTAAAAGTGTCCATAATGTGGTAGACTTCACTTCTAATATAAGCACTAAATTGCCTGAGCATAAAGAAGTCCTGATCTTAGAAGTACACCAGACATGATGTGTCTAACTTTTGCACTTGCATTCTTAATAAGCACTATAGGTATTCATGGAAACACAAAGGAGACATTGCGCATTAGCTGAATTTCATGGGATTTTTTAAAAAAAATACTAGGAGGACTCACCCTGAACTCCTTTGCACCAGGAACAAGCATTGTTGCCATGCAAGTCTCCATGCCATGGCTATGAATCACAGCGCCAGCTCCTCGCATTAGATAAGACTGCAAAACATCAAGGAAATTAGACAACTGTAAAGGGATCTGAAACAGCAGAACAAATAAAAAAAAGGAAAGCTGACGACCTTCATGAAGAGAGGTGCACAGTCTGAACACTTTGGATGCTTGTGTGGCCATGGCTTTGCTACTGGTGCAGATATCACCTTGCCATCTGCTGACATCACGTACATGTCGTCTGCCACCATCCTCTCCTTTTGCACACCTAAAAACCAGATTAAAAACTCATGCTGTCAGCTTGTCACTTGTATTTCTTACCTCGACCAATTAACCTCCAATAGTCAACACTACATATCATTCCTATGGTCATCGTATTTTATGACTACTCTATAAGCATGTCAAGGACGACATTTTGAAGAAAAATCAGTTGATAGGTTTTAAACGTGGCCAACGGGGGAATGATCCCTCCCTTGGTTTTACGTTGTTTAGGTAGATGAGACTCCCGGTTTATTCGAGCGCACGCAGCCGAAGCTGGGACTCGAACCCGGGCGGCTTGGCACGCACTCGCAGCCTCTAGCCACTGAGCTAGCACTCAGTTCTCCAGTTGATAGGTTTTGTCAGTGACTTAAAGCATACAGTGCTTAAGGTGGTTCAAAACATGACATTCCGAAGAGATACGTCATAATCAAAGTTTCTTCACAGTGCAACCATAATAAAGACTACTATGGCCATCGACCAAAAAGGGTCCGGTACCACCAAACACACCGTTAAACTACACAAGGTAGTGGGAATTTCTAAAACTTAGTTTTCAATTCGCATTTCACCTATTGGGGAAGTCGGTGCAAGCTAGTAGTAACTGGGCAAACAAGTCAGTGACGATAAGAAAGAACATCAGTTGACCGACCACACACTCATAAGAGTACGCAAAACACTGAGCAGAACGGGTAAGCGCGATCACGACTCAAAGGCAACAGTATCATCCTTTATGGCTTTATTCCTTGGTCGAGTGGGGATTCGCAACCTAGTTTAACAATTCATCGAACAGGTGGTGCTCGTTCACCGTGAGGCCGGGCTATTAACGCAAAGCAGGGAACAGAAGAGGAGAGCAGGAGAGACAGTTACCGGATGGGGACATGACGATGAGCTGCTGCGCGAGGGGCACGGCGGGGTCGTTGGCCTTGACTGTGATGCTGCCGCCGGTGCCGGTGACCCACCCCTGCAGGTAGAAGTGCCGGCAAAGCTCCGCCACCAGCTCCCGCGCCTCCCTCACGGCGTCGCCCGCTAGGTACGCCTCCGACGCCATCGCCTCCGCCGCCGCAGCCTCTGCACCACCGGTCGACATGGCTCTCTGTCGCTTTTTTTTTCCTTCTCCTCCTCCTCCTCCTCCTCCTCTGGCGCTGGGGGCTGCGGTGTGAGCGACCGTGTGGGGGGTTTTGGACCCGTGCTCCGATAGGTGGCGGCTTGATTCGTGCCTGCGGTTACTCTACTCCACCTATCAGAGGCAGGAGAAGGAGAAAAAACCCCGTTTTGGACCCGTGCTCCGCTAGATGGCGGCTTGATTCGTGCTCCGATAGATGGGGGTTTCGGGGCCACATGTCAGTCGCGTGCTTGCAGGGAATCGGGAACCCATCGGTGGTGACGGTGACGGTGACGGTGACGGGACAGAAATAATCGAGCCAGGGAATAAACCACTTTGCGGTGTGTCGTAAGCGAAGGTGCTACCATGTCAGTGGGTCAATATTGTTGTGGACGGCGAGGCAAAGGTCCCGGATGCCATGGGAAACTGCTCCGGATCGGGTCTCGTCCCTCGTGGTATGTGAAATCGAGCAGGTGGCGGCATATTTCGTGGTGACCGTCCTCGGGCTTGCTACGGGATTTCCAAGTACTAGAAGGTATATGCGCGCTTTGCTGCGCCCGTGGAGCATAACGGTAGAAAATTTCAAAATTCACTTTTGATGCCAATTGCAAACATTGAATTACCGTTATAAAGTTTATGCCAAGTTTGGCAGGATAAACGTAAATCATAGCATCGGAGCACACATACTTTTACAGTTTACGAAACACAGAGCACCTCCCTAGCTACCATTTAGAAGTACCACCAAGATAAAACAATAAGCCAATACTCTCCCGTCTCAAAATAATTATCGTTAAAATTGGTTGAAATGGATGTATCTAGACTTAATACATCTAAATACATCCATCTAAATGGCGATTATTTTGAGATGGAGGGCAGGAGTACATAACTTTTATTTGTTTAAATATGTCTAGAGTTAAACATGTTTTAGCATCTACATAGATATATCTTGATAAATAAAAAGTCGTATTGTTTCCCTAGAATTGAGATATGTGGGTGTCGACGATGTGAACTCAACAATCTTTATGGTGAGGGACCTGGGGTTTCGTGAAGGAAGAAGTCGCTGGTGGACAACTCGCCTTGGGCAAGACTCGAAGCGAGATTTATCCAGGTTCAGGGCTTTTCGAAGAAGATAACACCCCTATCCATGCTTGTCTGATTGTTATTCCAGCGAGATAAACAGATTACACGGGTTGGCGTCGCAGATTCGATCTAGCGCGTGACTGGTCTAGGGTTTCTGTCTATTTGTGGCATGTCTATTTTGATCTCTAGTTGTCCTTGTTCCCTTTTCTCTCCACCCTCCTGACGTTACATAGGTAGCCACACAGGGTTTACATGAGTCCTAGTAGACTACGAATTGGAGTTGTCTTGTGCTCCAAGGGATTGATGGTTTCACTTTTCTTATCTTTGTATCTTGCTTTGTACTTTAGGAAGGTAAATAGTCCTTATTTGATGCACCTGGTAAATTGTTGGGTCCCAGCGACCCGACAGGTGACTCGGGTGACACCCGACAGGTGACTCGAGTGGCCCGACAGGTGACTCGAGTGGTGACTCCGGTGGCACCCGACAGGTTACTCAGGTGACACCCGACAGGTGACTCGAGTGGCCCGACAGGTGACTCGAGTGGTGACTCCGGTGGCACCCGACAGGTTACTCAGGTGACACCCAACATGTGACTCGAGTGGCACCCGACAGGTTACTCATGTGACACCCGACAGGTGACTCAGGTGACACCCGACTGATGACTCTGGTGGCACCTGTGACGCAGTTAGACTCCTTTCGAAGAACCCTCAGACAGGCTGCACCTGGTAGGCCAATCGTGGAGGGTCTCTCGGGTACCCCCACGTTAGTAGCCCCCGAATGTCTGATGGAGTCGATGACTCGATCAAGGGACTCAAACTCTGAGAACGGATTAATTTGGGTGCATTTTCGTGCTCAATTTTTGAAGGATATCACTCAATAGGCGTGATCTACTTGACTGATCGAGATCAATTAATTCCACTTGGGAGAAAACACCATTGGCCTACTCAGGCTTCGAGTCCTTAGGCTCGAACCCGGAAAAACCTGGGATAACTCGACTCGCGTTACTGAAGTCTTACCGAGTCGAATTCCAGTTGTCAGTTATTTTACCTAACGCGCCCGTCGGGATTTTCATCACACCTGTTGGCATGGAAAGGTACCAGGTAGCGCGGCATAGGTGCAACTCCCAGGCCGTTGGAACTGATCCGCGGGTCTTACCTTCATGCAATGAGCACGACATCTAGAGTTCTAATGCAGCTGTGCGATCTGGGGAACAGAGTTTTTTGGCACAATTCATTCGAGTCGTTCTTTCGAGTGACAGAGGAGAGAATCTCAACTCACATACTTTCTTGAAAACTCCATACATCATGAAAGGGCTTAGTGGGACTCGATGATTTTTCTGATCACTCGAATGATTTTTCTGATCACTCGAGTATCTTTCCTGATTACTCGAATGATTTTTCTGATCACTCGAATATCTTTCCTGATTTCTCGAACAATTTTTCTAACCACTCGAATGCCTTTTCTGATTACTCGAATGATTTTTCTGATCTCTAGAATAATTTTTCTCGTCACTCAAATACCTTTGCTGATTACTCAAATGATTTTTCTTCGTGTCGGGTGCGCAAACAGCGCTCCCAGTGCGAGTAGCCCCTGAGGCTATGTTCGACTATTTTTAGTCGGACATAGGCTCAATTTGCATTAGTTTATCGATGATAGTCATTCTATATTATTCAGTTGTGACTTTTTGCGGCACATCCCCGAGTGTTTCAAGGGTGACTTCGGCTTGGAGTTACCCCATAGTTTTCAGCCTGTAACTTTTTGCGGCACAACACCCGAGTGTTTTTAGGGTGATTGTGGCTAGGAGTTACCCCACGGTTTTCAGTCTGCAACTTTTTGCAGCACAACCCCCGCGTGTTTCGAGATTGATTATGGTTAGGAGTTACCCCACGGTTTTCGTTCTGTAACTTTTTTGCGGCACAGCCCCCGAGTGTTTCGAGAATGACCGCGGCTAGAAGTTACCCCACAGTTTTCAGTCTGTAACTTTTTGCGGTGCAGTCCTCGAGTGTGTTTCAGGGTGAATGTGGTTAGGAGTTACCCCACAGTTTTCAGTCTGTAACTTTTTGCGGCATAGTACCCGAGTGTTTTCAGGGTGACTGCGGCTAGGAGTCACCCAACATTTTTCAGTCTGTAACTTTTTGCTGCGCAGCCCCCGAGTGTTTTCAGGGTGACTATGGCTAGGAGTTACCCCATAGTTTTCAAGTCACTTAGCCAACAAGTAGTCGATGTGGCAAAGTTGTACGGTGCTTTAACCGAAATGACTCGACGCGACGGACGGAGTCGACGCGGAGGTGTCATGCGATCAGCGGATGGAGTGACGAAGTCGACGCGGCGGATGGAGTGACGGAGTCGGCGCGGCAAACAGAGTGATGGAGTCGACGCGGCGGACAGAGTCAACGCGGCGGAGTCATGCGACGCGACGGCGGAGTCAAAAGGACTCAATGCGGCGGACGGAGTCGATGCAGCGGAGTCATGCAACGCGGAAGACGAAGTGATGGAGTCGACACGGCGGAGTCATCCGAC
This sequence comes from Alopecurus myosuroides, assembly GCA_028641055.1. Classification (NCBI taxonomy): domain Eukaryota; kingdom Viridiplantae; phylum Streptophyta; class Magnoliopsida; order Poales; family Poaceae; genus Alopecurus; species Alopecurus myosuroides. The sequence continues at coordinate 190,899,276 of CM054058.1, forward strand.
GCGGAAGACGGAGTGATGAAGTCGACACAACGGAGTCATGCGACGCGACGAACAAAGTCAACGTGGTGGAGTCATGCGAAAGGACTCAACGCGGCAGACCGAGTCAACGCAGCGGACTCATGCGAAAGGACTCAACGATGGACAAAGTGATGGAGTCGATGCAGCAGAGTCATGCAACGCGGCGAAGTCATCCGAAAGGACTCAACACGGCAGATGGAGTTGATGCAGCGGAGTCATGCGATGCGGCGGCGGAGTCATCCGAAATGACTCAACACGGCGGACAGAGTCGATGCAGCGGAGTCATGCGACATGGAAGACGGAGTGATGGAGTCGACACGGCGGAGTCATGTGACACGGCAGACAGAGTGGTGTCGTCGACACGGCGGAGTCATCCGAAAGGATTTAACGCGACGGACGGAGTCGACGCAGTGGAATCATGCGACGCGACGGACGGAGTGGTGCCATCGACGCGGCGGCGAAGTCAACGCGTCGGAGTAATCTGAAAGGACTCACCATGGCGGAGTCGCATTTGTCATGCGTACGCGAAGGGCGATGTTGATGTCGAGCCCCCGGGCGCTAGTACGGTGAGTTTCCCGTGGCGTAGTCGATGTTGCAGCCGGTGTATGAGATGTTGAGCTTGACCTTAGTCTTTGTGCTGACCTGTAACTTTGACGAAATAGGTTTTGGGTCCGGATCTGTGATTTGAATTCGTGGACTCGCAGAGATCTAAAAACGTGTCGCAGCGCGTGAATCGCTGACGGAGATCTAACCGTTGGAATTGACTCAAAAATACGGGCTTGTACAGGATTATATTCCACACGTATTCAACGGTGGGATCTTCAAATTGATGTCCGAGTCAAGCTCGACAATTATTTTTCTAAAGTTGCACGGAGTTCCGTCAGATTCTAACAAGTCTTCAGTGTTTGAGTCATCCACAGAGATCTAACTGTCGGAAATCACCGAATCTTCTTGGAGATGATAGATAATTTGATTTCGCATCTTTTCACCAAAGGAATCGTCAAGATGAGTCCCGAGTCGCCATCGGTGATGCCCACAGTACATATGTTTCTGATGTCCTGCAGTCTGCGCGTGAAGAACGATGTCGATGTAGATGATGACGCCGACCAAAGTGATCTACACTCCAATCGAGAGCGTCGAACACCGTGCGCGATGCCAGAGTGTGCTTGGTGATGTAGACAGACCCGAGTCGAATCGAGCCCGCCCGAATAGGCGAGTAGTAGCTTGTCGATGATGATGCCTAAGAAGCATCGATTCCAACGCCCCGGATTTCCACAGACGGCGCAATGTCGAGGATGTGAACTCAACAGTCCCCATGGTGAGGGACCTGGGGTTTTGTGAAGGAAGAAGGCGTTGGTGGACAACTCGGTTTGGGCAAGACTCGAAGCGAGATTTACCCAGGTTCAGGGCTCTTCGAATAAGATAACACCCCTACTCCCGTCTGGCTGATTCTTATTCCAGCGAGATAAACATATTACATGGGTTGGAGGTGCAAATTGGATCTAGCGCATGGATGATCTAGGGTTTTTATCTATTTGTGGACTTTCTATTGTGATCTCTAGTTGTCCTTGTTCCCTTTTCTCTCCGCCCTCTTGGCTTTATATAGGTACCCAGACATGGTTTACATGAGTCCTAGTAGACTATGAATTGGAGTCCTTGTCTTGTGCTCAAAGGGATTGATGGTTTGTCTTTCCTTATCTTCATATCTTTCTCCGTACTTCAGGAAGGTAAATAATCCTTATTTGATTCACCTGGTAAATTGTTGGGTCCGAGCGACCCGACAGGTGACTCGGGTGGCACCCGACAGATGACTCGAGTGGCACCCGACAGGTTAATCAGATGACACCTGAATCATGACTCGGGTGGTACCTGACAGGTGACTCGAGTGGTGACTCTGGTGGCATCCGACAGGTTACTCAGGTGACACCCGACAGGTGACTCAGGTGACACTCAACTGATGACTCACGTGACACCCGACTGATGACTCAGGTGGCACCTGTGACAGAGTTAGACTCCTTCTGAAGTACCCTTAGACAGGCCGCACCCGGTAGGCCAATCGTTGGGGTCTCTCGGGTACCCCCCCCCCCACACACACACACACGTTAGTGGGGTTGCATGGTCACATGAGGCGTGTCTTTTTGGGAGCGAGAGAGGCGGCTCAAGAAGAGAGGGTGAAAGTGCACTATGGTCAACTAGAGGGGGTGAATAGATTGACTACCAGTTTTTCTTCTTTTCCTTTTAATTATGGCTAAGCAAGATAAAGTAAGGTTCTCTAAATGTGCAACTAGGTGAGCAACCTAAGTGATACACGATAAGATACGCAACGGAAGTAGTGTAAACAAGGAGACAAGGATATGTTTCCCGTAGTTCCTTCTCAAGAGAAGTACGTCTACGTTGGAGAGGTGGGGAGCCACCTAGGCGCTCCTCAATAGCACGATTGTGCACACCTTATTCTCCTTGAGCTTCTCTGGTGAGGGAGATTCTTGTTTCCACTATGAGGTCGACTTGAAGGCGTTGACCAAACACTTACATGAGCTCGAGGTCACTCCACAAGATGGATGGAGGCTCTCAAGCAATCCGAAACTTCTTGCAACAAGGTGGAAGCTACAAGCACAAGATCTACTAAGGTTTCTAGGCCTCAAGTAGGATTCTATATCTACTAGGATGTGGTTGATGGATTTGAAATTCCTTTGGTGGAAGTGTGGATCTAGGTCTCCTCTGGCTCTCCACAAAGTATGGGAGTGTTTGGGGTGGTTGGAGAGGGAGATCTAGAACGTTGAAGCTTTCATTAATGGCTAGGAGAGAGAGAGAGTGGGAAAAGTTAGGCATTTATGAGATAGGGGAAGGGGTATTTATAGCCCCTCCCCAAGTGGCCGTTTGAGCAGACCACGCAGGACCGGAGGCTCCGGTGGTCTTCACTTGTGCGCACGAGCGCGGCCCTTTTCTCCTTTCCTCGTAGCTTTGCTGGCGGAGGCTCCGGTGCCTTTGATGGAGGTTCCTCCTACCGGAGGCGCACCGGAGGCTCCGCTGGGACCTCCGCCCTTATCCAACAGAATGCCATTTTGGCGGAGGCCCCACCGGAGGTGCCACCCGAGGCCAGCCCCCTAGTGGGGTGGTGGAGCCAGCGGAGGCTCCGCTCACCGGAAGTCCACCGGAGGCTCCGCCATGGCCTCTGCTCTTCTCAACCCGAACGCCATTTTGGCGGACCCCCACCGGAGGCCACACCGGAGGCCAGGCCCCCGATGGGGTGGTGGAACCAGCGGAGGCTCCGGTGGTTTTACCGGAGACTCCGCCCACCGGATGTCCACCGGAGGCTCCGTCCTGGCCTCCGCTCTTCTCATCCCGAACGCCATTGTGGCGGACCCCCACCGGAGCCCACACCGGAGGCGCAGCGCCTGAGCTGTGCTGGAAAATGACTGGGCGGAGGTTCCGGTGGTTTCACCGGAGCCTCCGCTACAAACAAAAAAGCTTTTCCAGCTTTGTCATTTTGAGCTCTTTTCATTCCAAACGAAATTGTATCCCATAGAGAATGTAAACTTTATGAACCTGGGAATTTTCATGAATAACAAGTAAACGTTAGACCAATAGGTATGTTGTCATTTAATTATCAAAACGGAAGATGATCTTTCATTCTCCCCCTTTTTGGTAATTGATGACAACATCCCTATTTGCATAATTAAATGCACAACATGAACGGAGCTCCCCCTAAAAGATATGCTCCCTTCATGTTGAGAGAATTTAAACACAATGGATATACAAACATATGAATAATAGTGAGCACAAAGCACATAAGATAATAAGTTCACAAGCTCACAAAGCATAATACGAGGTTCACAACACATAATAATTTAAGCAACCGAAGTTCCCAAATGAAAGACCAACTCTCTCAAGCAAACGAAAGATGCAAATCGAAAAACATGCTTGAGAGAGACCCATGCAAATACCCTCTCCTACTAGATAGATAGCTCTCCCCCTTTGGCATCAAGATACCAAAAGAGAGATAAACTGATGCTAACGCCCCGAAGATCACTCGGAGGAGATATCCAGGCTCGGAGGGCGGGCACGGCAACGAGAGCTGGTGACTTTTTCTCCTTCTTCCTCGTCAGACCACTCAATGATCTTCCCGGCGGAGTCCTTGGCCTGCCACTTGTCCCAGTTAGTGATGCTAGGTAGCACCGGGGACTCCATTGACTCGCCACCATCACGACGAAGCTGACGCTCTGCCTGGGCTGCCTTGCGGTGCTTGAGCTCCTTATCATAATGGGCTTCCCATTGACGCTGCTAAATCTTCTTGTTCAATTTGAACACCTTCTTGAGTGCCCTTGCCATCCACTTGAAAGCATTGTCAGAAGGAGGAGGGCGAGAGGGACCTGCCTCTTCTTCTTCCTCCTCCTCAATGATAACACGTGGTTTGGCCTTGTTTTTGCGAGGAGCCGGTGTAGGATGCACAATGGGCTCGGTGTGGTCCTTGATGAGAAGTTTCTTCTCCATGTGAGGGATCCAATTAGCATCATCAAAAGGTTCTTCCGGGAACTTGTCCGTCCACACATGCAAGATGATCTTCATAATAAAGGGCCCAGAGCAAGCATTCTTGTTGTTGATAACCACGTGCCATAGATCATTCCACAGATAATCTAGCACATCGAGCTTCTGAGTTGAACCGGCAAGCCGCTTCTCATGAGTGAAAAGCATAAGATTCTTGAGGAAGCCTTGGATCTCATCAACATTCCCCGCCTTTGGGTTGATGGTCTTGCGATAGATACGGAGCATGATATCATAAGTGGGGTAGAGACCCTTGATGAACCACCCAGCAAATTTCTTCCAGTGATACGGAGGGGTGAGTTGATCCTTGGAGAGAAATTGAGTGTTGATGGCATGAATACGGAACCACCCATTGTCAAACTCCTCCCCACCGGCAAACGGTCCATGATCCGGGTATCCTCCAAGAAGAGTTCCAACTTCAAACCACTTGATAGTTAGCTGTCGTCCCTTGGTAATCCAAATAAGATGACGCTCGGTCTCATTGGCTAGATGCACTGTGGCCAAGAACTGACAAACTAAATCTTCATCATAATCTTGTTGAACACTCATGATAGGAGCAAGTCCAAAGGAATCAACAATCTCTGGTGCCTCCCCAAAATACTTGGGATTCCTCTCCAAATGTCTAAAATTAATAGCATGTTGAGGAGCAACATTCTCCTTGGGCTTCCTCATCAAAATCTCATGATAGATTTGGCTCTAAAAGACAGTGTGGAATCGAGGGTCCTTACCCCGGAACTGTGGCATCAAACGGTCGCAGTCAATGACATATGGGTTCTCGCGGCGTTGTTTCACGAACACCCCCTCAGACATCTGGGAAGCAGATTTCTCCCTTCATGGCAATGTCTTCTCGGTAGCCGGAAACCTCTTGTGCTTGGGCTGAGATGGGTCCAGAGTTTCCTCAATTTCATCGACCCTAGGAGCCTTGAGACAAGCCACACTCTTGGAACGATTGCCCTTGCCTTTGGAGCCGTATGCATCTATGAGAGAAATAGCAAGAAAAGCATGAAGAAAGGGTAATGCTCAAGTCTTAGGAGACGCACAAATCCAAGAAACAAAGATATGCATAGTATTAGGGTTGAATAACAAGGGTTAGGGCATATGAACAAATCCACCCTAAAAACCGTAGCGATTCAAGCCTAATACTCACTATCTAGGTTGCTAGGGTTTGTACTCGAGATCTTCGACTCCAAAATCCAAATCCACACATCTAGATGTTAAGAACATGGAACTCATATGCATCCCCATCCATCAAATAGATGAGAGAGAGAGAGCACACATACCCGCACCATCCATGGTGGAAAGGAAGGAGGAAGAGGACCCCGGGGTGGTCCAAGGCAAGGAGGAGGGCTCCCGGCGGTGGAGCACCCCATTTCGGCGGCGGAGACCTTGGGGGCGGCGGCGATTGTGGGGGAGAAGAGGGAGGGCGAGTGGGGGAAAATGAGATTGGATCTCGTTGACCACCGCTCGCCCTGTAACTTATCCCGCAAAAACGCCACGAGCGGAGCCTCCGGTGGTTTCACCGGAGCCTCCGCTCCCTGCCCAGCGGAGCCTCCGGTGGTTTCACCGGAGCCTCCGCCCTCTGTCCACACAGTGCACCACTATACTGTCCGCTGGGCAATTTGCAACAGCGGAGGTTCCAGTGGGATCCGGTGGACATGAGCAGCGGAGCCTCCGGTGGTTTCGCCGGAGCCTCGGCAGACCAAGTTTTCGCGCGCCAAAACCAGAAAAACGAGAGCATTAAGAATAGAATGGTGTTTTGGGCAAAGGGAGCTTGGGTTGGAAGATTGTAACTGTTGTACGAGAGACATTACTCGATGGGGTTCGCAAGATGCAAAGAGATAAAAGGCCGAACCCGCACAAGTTGTCAAGGGGAGATAAGATATTCGGGAAAGATCCAAAAAGAAACATAAAAACAACTTCGAGAGGAGGTTGGTGGCCGAAGCCACCATGTTTGAGTGTGTACTTTTGGCACCGCGAAGATATATCTTGGGTCCAAGAGTACTACTCACAATTAAGCACAATAAGCCACAAGTTGACTAGATATGCAATGATGTATTGATTTTCGCATAATAAGAGGAGTGTACACTCATGAGTTGAGTGACGCTCCCCCTATGTCCATGCCTACATCCAAACCTAATAGCATGTATAATAAAGGTACATATGCAAGGTTTCAAGTGAAGTTGGAAGAATCGATGACATTTAGTTCATTCCTCAAAGCTTGAAACCTTGGTTCATGAAGGGCCTTCGTGAAGATATCGGCAAGTTGCTCCTTGGTGGACACATATGAGAGATCAATATCACCTTTATCAACATGATCCCGAATGAAATGATGACGGATCTCAATGTGCTTCGTCTTGGAGTGGAGAATGGGGTTGTAGGAAATCTTGATAGCACTCTCATTGTCACAAAGAAGAGGCACCTTGTCAAAATGAATACCATAATCCTTCAAGGTTTGCCTCATCCAAAGCAATTGGGCACAACAACTTGCCGCGGAGATATACTCGGCCTCAGTGGTGGAGAGAGCAATGCAGCTCTGCTTCTTTGAAGACCAACATACTAGGGAGCGGCCAAGGAATTGGCAACCCCCGGATGTGGACTTCCTATCCGTCTTCTCTCCCGCATAATCCGCATCCGAATATCCAATGAGCTGAAAGCTTGAACCCTTGGGATACCAAAGACCAAAATTTGGGGTATGAACTAAATATCGAAAGATTCGTTTCACCGCTTCCAAATGACTTCTCCTCGGGGAGGCTTTAAACCTTGCACATTTACCTACGCTATACATGATATCCGGTCTAGATGCACAAAGGTAGAGCAAAGAACCAATCATGGAGCACTATACCTTTTGATCTACCTCTTTACCGTTGGGGTCGGGTTTCAAGTCAGTGGTTGTGGACATGGGAGTCTTCATAGGCTTGGCATCATGCATATTGAATCTCTTGAGCATGTCTTGAGTGTATTTAGCTTGTTTGATGAAGGTTCGTTCATGATATTGATTCACTTCAAAGCCAAGGAAAAACTCCAATTCTCCCATCATAGACATCTCAAACCTATCGGTCATAAGCTTGCAAAACTCTTCATTGAACAAAGTGTTAGTAGACCCAAAAATGATGTCATCCACATATAGTTGGCATATGAATAAGTCACCTCCAACCGTCTTAGTAAAGAGGGTGGGATCGATTAAACCAACATTAAACCCACGATCCACTAGAAACTCTTTAAGGTGCTCGTACCATGCACGTGGAGCTTGTTTAAGTCCATAGAGTGCCTTATCGAGTTTATAGACATGATCGGGGTGGTTGGGATCCTCGAAACCCGGAGGTTGCTTAACATATACTAACTCACTAATGGGACCATTTAGGAAAGCACTTTTAACATCCATTTGTTGCAATTTAAAATTATGATGAGATGCATAAGCAATTAAGATACGAATGGATTCAAGACGGGCTACGGGGGCAAAGGTTTCACCGAAATCAACACCTTTGACTTGAGAAAACCCTTGAGCCACCAAACTTGCCTTGTTGCGAATGACAATACCATCTTTATCTTGCTTGTTCTTGAACACCCATTTGGTGCCAATAACATTCTTGCAATCCTTGGGCCTTGGTACTAACTTCCACACTTTGTTGCGCTCGAAGTTATTGAGTTCATCATGCATGGCTTCAAGCCAATATTGATCTTCAAGAGCTTCATAAACCTGTTTGGGTTCAATGAAAGAGACAAAAGCATGAGGCTTGCTAAAATCCGCCAATTACCACCGAGTGACAAACCTTCCACGAACTTGCCAAATATCTTGTCCTCCGTGTGACCCGCTCGTTCCAGATTCTCTAGCGTTATATTTGCTCTACGAGCTAGTATCTCCTCCAAAGATTCTTCGGATATTGCTTGAGAATCACCTTATTCATCGGAGACATGTTCATCTTCATCTCGGCCTTGATCATTAGTGGGTGAAGGATCACCACTAGGTTGAGCTCTCTCAACAATGATGGGACTTTGATCATGGCTTTGATGAGAAGTTTGGCCTTGATCACTTGCTTGACCTTTATCATTAGCTTGAGGGCTTGGTGCATCTTGTTGACTAGCTTGATCATCAATGGGTGTAGTCAATGGCTCCACTTGAGTGGGGCATAGTCCTTCTCCCTCCGTCATCCGGTAACCCTCAATGGGGATTATTTCACCAATCCCCATTCTTCTTATGACGATGGGAGGAATCGCATCTCCTACAACACCATGATCTATACGGCCCCCTTGGGACCCATTATCCTCATCAAACACCACGTCTATAGCTTTTTCAACTTGTCCGGTGGACTCGTTGTATACTCTATAGGCGTGAGCGTTTGTGGCATAGCCAACAAAAATACCCTCATAAGATTTGGCCTCAAATTTTGACAACCGTTTACCTTTCTTGCGAATGAAGCACTTGCAACCGAAGACCTTGAAATAAGATACATCCGGTTTCTTTCCCGTGAGAATCTCAGAGGGAGTCTTGTTCAAGATCTTGCAAAGATATAACCGATTGGTAGCATGACATGCGGTGGAGACGGCTTCGGCCCAAAAGTTATAGGGAGAAGAGAACTCCGCAATCATGGTCCTAGCCGCATCCATCAAAGTCCGGTTCTTTCTCTCTGCAACACCATTTTGTTGAGGGGTATAAGGAGTGGAATATTGATGATCAATGCCCTCTTCACTGAGAAAGCCCTCAACGGTGTAGTTCTTGAACTCCGAGCCATTATCACTCCGGATGGCCAATATGGAAGCATTGTGTTGGCGCTCCACTAGAGTGATGAACTCGATGACTCTCTTTTGAGTTTCACTTTTCCTCTTGAAGAAATACACCCAACAATATCTTGAATAATCATCCACAATCACCAAGAAATACTTCTTTCCTCCGAGACTATCATAAGATAGTGGACCAAAGAGATCTAAGTGAATGAGCTCGAGAATTCTTGTGGTGGAGATAGTGGTCTTGGTTGGGTGAAGTTCTCTGTGTTGCTTCCCAAAGGCACAAGAGCTACACACACGATCTTTAGCAAACTTAGCCTTGGTTAGTCCTAGAACATGATTGTCACTTTGAAGGTCATGCAACATTCTCATATTGGTGTGGGCTAACCGGCGATGCCAAAGCCAACCCACATAAACTTTAGCCATTAGGCATGTCGCGGCGCACGTGTCTCCTTTAGAGAAGTCCACTTCATACATGTCGTTCTCGACAAACCCAACAAAGGCTACTTTAAGAGTTGTTTCCTAGGTGACAATCACATTCTCTTTATTAAAGAAAGAGGTAAAGCCACAATTCACAAGTTGAAGAACGGACATCAAGTTATAGCCAAGGGACTCAACAAGGAGAACATTCTCAATTGATAAATCATTTGAGATAGCCACCTTGCCTCGTCCCAATACCTTAAGCTCGGACTTGTCACCAACAGTAACACAATTGAGGTGAGGTAATGGAGGTTCAATATTTCTCATTGCGTCATCGCTTCCGATCATATGTTGGGATGCACCACTATCCACTGTCCATCTACCCGCACCGGAAGCACTTCCCTACAAGAGATCAATTTCTTGATTTAGGTACCCATTCTTCAATGGGTCCTCTTTTGTTAGTAACAAGGGTCTTAGGAACCCAAATAGTCCAATTATAATCATCACCATAAGAAGTACCAACGTATTTAACATAAACATGCCCATCTCTAGATTTCATAAGAACATAAGATGGGTTATATTTTCCGGCAAAATCATTGTGAGTGATTTTAATGTCCCAGCGTTTAGGAACTCACGGGGGGTAGAATATTAATTTGTGCATCTGCATGCATGTGTTTGCAAAACCTGAATAATTTTTTCGCAAAATTAAAACCCCGGAGTGAATGAGGTTCCACTAAGTAACTGATTCTTAGATAGAGGTTGTTACTGTAAGTTGATGGAATTTCGACATGACCTCTGGGTTATATTTGAATTTGAGATACAAAAGTTTGAATTATTTGAATTTAGGAATATTATAATTTAAGTTTGAATTGTATTTGAATTTGAAATCAATTTAGATAGACAAGATTATATCTTAAATATAAATCATTGGACTCATAATTGAGTTAGCAAATAAGGAACTATCTCTAAATATTAACAAGAATAAATAAAGAAAAACAATTAAACTTTATTGATAATCACATAAGATACAATGTCTTTACAATGAGATCCAAAATAGAAAAATTACAACAATGGTACAAATGAGCTATTACAAAGAATTGATCCTAGAACTAAACCTATCTAATCCATAGCAGCTAATATCTTCAACACCTGCAAAACAAAAACACAAAACCAAAACAGAAATGGTTAGGAGGGGGATTAGTACCCTCAGGTTGTCAGTGAGTTGCACTGATTAGATCATCACAGGGTTAATACCAGATATGTAGTATCTGTTCTGTTAAATTTAGCCTCAGACCAACATCATGGGCAAGGATCAGGAATTACAACTAGCATCACAAAAAAATACCAGATAGGATAAGATCAGCCGAATGCCTGGGAAAATATCTCCTCACTAGGCAAGCAGGCACACAACACACTCACGTATAAGCACACAGCACATTCATGCACCAGATTTTGTGCTGTCAAAACAACACTTAGGGTATAAAAACCCCAACAGCCGCAAGAGAGGGGAAACACACCTCACTTTCCCCTGCTATTGCTCAAGCAAACAAGAACAGGAGAAGAACACCACCAAATCAGTCACTCCACTAAATACTGGAGCAATTGATTGCAAGCCTGCAATCAAGCATACAAGGCCAAGGTACCAGGAAGCAAAAGGAGATAATCAAGCAAGCCACAAGCACCAAAATCCACCAACCATTTTGATCATCACCTAAGGTGAATTTCTTGGTACCCTCTAAGCCATTCAGTGGCTAGTTGCACACAAGATTGGTTGGGATGCTAGTACCCTCAGAGAGGCATAGTGATGCTATGCTAAACTCATCATTGGGGATAGATCTATCAAGTCTAGTATCTGTTCTTATTTAGAAAAGGCCTCAGGCTATGCATCATTGGCTTGAGGGCAAAGGGAACAAGTGCAAGCATCTGTTCTTAATTGATAAGCTTCAAAGAAGTAAAAGAAATCATGTGTAGTAATCTGTTCTTATTATTTGATGCAAAGAAGCATCAGATCAACAAGATATAAATGTTTTAGCAAAAGGATCCTGAGTCAAATAATTAGCCAAGGGCTACTGTTTCATGTCACACACACAGGGTTGCTGGGCACCAGATCCAAAGGTCTGATACCTCAACACAACTTGCATCAGGACATGAAAACAGTAAAAGGAAACCATTGGTTGATGGCATATTCTCTGAATAAACATTCAGAGTAATACCTATCAACAAGCAAGCACACCCATAGAAACATTGGAAGCCATATATATGCTATTAGGATTTGTTCATCAGATAGCCAACCAAAAGAATTTATCACGGGGAGCAACCAAAGGGTGCCATCTCACAGAAATGGCACTGGGAGTAAAATCCCAGATAATTATCCACTACCAGCACAAGGATGACAACCACCAACATCCCACAGTACATAGCATCAGATAGATAGCCTAGGAGCACAATAAATCCCTAGTTCATCACAGAGCATAGCAAGATCTCCACATCCTCTGTATCAAATAAACCATGGGGAAAATTTTCCAAAGCTAATCCAATCATCCAAAACCTCACAGAGGGATTCACAGGGGGGCATGGCATGAGCTAGCACGATGGCTAGGCTCCAGAGCAAGGGGGAAGAAGGAGACAGAGAGAGAGATGAGGGGACAGAGAGAGAGGAGAGGAGCACTCACAGGTGGTCACCTTCGAGGTGACCACATCCAGTTGGAGTAGCGATGAACGGCGGCGAGCCGCGGTTGCCTCCAGGAGGCCGTCCCGGCGGCATCACCACCGCAACCGTAGCCATCTTGAGCAGCAACAGCACCTGAACCACCGTGCAGCATCCGGGAGCCACCTCGAGGAGCAGGAGCCACCGGAGAGGGGTGGAGCACCCCGGGCATCCGCAACTTAGGGTTAGGGTTTAGGGTTGTCCACGGGAGGCACAGAGGGGGAAAACCAGATCGAAGTGGAGGAAGGAGTAGAGGACAGGGAGGCGCATCGATGGCGCTAGGTCATGGCGGCGGGGTTGGCCGGAGAGGGGCGATGTAAATCGTCGGAGGGGAGGCGATGGGGAATCGCCTCTTTATCGCCACGAGCGATAGGAAGGAGCGAGGAGGAGCGAGAGGGCGCACGGGCGTGGGTCTGGTCTGGTCTGGCTCGACCAGGCCAGCGGGTTGGGTTCAACCCTAACCCCATGGACCCACCTGTCAGTCGTAGGGGCAGCAGGGTAAATTGACCTAATTCTTTAATAAAGAATTATAAAAATAATAGAAAATAATAAATAAAATTCTACAAATTTCAAATAATTAGAACATAAATAATTATTAATTCAGTAAAGTTTTTGTGTATAAAAAATTATTAAGAATAATAATACAATAATATTTATAGTCTTAAAATTTATAATTTGAAATAGTTAATTTTTAATAAAAACTTGATTCAGAATAATTAAATCAAATAAGACTATATCCTTTCAAAATTTAATATTTAATCATTTCAAAACATTTCATAACTTATGTTTTCTGAGAAAATAGTAAGTACTTAATTAATCAAATTAATAAAAATAACATAAAAATAATATTAATAACATTAATAATCATTAATTCTGAAAGATTATGTAATCACAAACAAAACAATTATTATAAAAGATTTAGTACACCAAATGATCATTTAGTTAAAAAAATGCATACATCCCATCATTATGCATAATAGCATCGTTTGCTTCTTTAAACATTGTCTTTACTAGACAATGATGGTATTTTGTAGAACAAGGAAGTCGGGATCCACCTCAAGCTTCAGAATTCAATACCTGTCTGTATCCAGGCAAGTTCATCACTTGCTCATGTCCTTTGAACTATCTCATAACAAATATTTTCAAAACCCTATCGTAATACCACCTCCGCTCAAAAGAATGCATGATCCTATTTTTTATAATAATATGACTAATTGAATGACTACCCGAGTGGTAGTGTTCTGTTTGGTGGGCGGATGGAGCCATGGTAAGATGAATAGGTCTAAGGAAGGTTCCATCTGCACGGGAAAGTACTACCTAGGAGTTAACAACCAATGCCGTCAGAACTCGGTGCGCCGTAGATATCGCGTTGACCATGGGTCTTCTATGGGGGGAGTAAGTCAGCTGTGATCTTTTCTCGTTCGCATGTCAACGGGCTGCCAGAGACGTACGCTGTAGGTTCTGCGGGACTACATGCACATGGGTGGGAGCCCTTACGTCCCACGGACTCTGGGGTCTATGAGTGTCTGCCAGGGGCACGTAGATCTCCATCGTGAGGGGTGGAATCAGGCGTTCAACCTGCTGGTGGAAATGGGTGGGCATGCGTTGTGCGGAGAAGCACGGTTTGGCTTGGACCAACAACCGGGCCCCACACCTGAGTGGGAGTGGACAGGATCGCGCGCCTGGTTGTGCAACATGGTCTTGGTCGCCCATGGGTAAAGTAACGCACCTCTGCAGAGTGTAAAAGGATGTGGCATGTTACCCCTTGTTCCGGGATGGAACTGCGAACGCTACAGGAAAGGCAACTCCATGAAGTTCTAGTCCTGTGATGACTGGCGGGCATAGTTTCAGTATTAAAAGAAATCTCTTGAAGAAAGTTTGACAAAACTTTGCATCTGTCTAGACTCTTTAGAGTCGATGACCGTAGTTAGTGCATCAATTACTTCTGTACTTAATGAACTTGCTGAGTAACGCTCGTTACTCATTCAATCCCGTTTGACCCCTGCTTAGGCTATGAAAACTTAGAAGAAGCATCCTTCAATATCCTCGGAGGCCAAGAAGACATCTTCTACGAGGAACCGGACCTCTCCGGTGGAGTGGAAGGAGTCGACTACATCATTCAGTACGGAGTTGACCCCGAGGGGGATGAGTCTGACTAGGATTAGCCTAGTCTGAAATAAACACTTATCACGGTCGAATCGAGCAGCCATGGACTCTCTTGATGGCTGTTGAGTTCCTGTGTTAGCACCTGCTTTACTTTTCAGTTGTCGTTCTAACTTCAATAATGGATGACCTCATCGTGAGCTCATCCTCTTGTCAGTACATTTGGTTCTGTAATATATTTGTTGTATGACAATCAGTCCCGCAATGTTTCTGTTGTACCACCCTGAGGGATGTAATATTTGCGGAACGGTGTTCTGCGAGTGTTATATCAACGACTGGCGTACTACAACATGCAGTGGTATGCCGGGTCACCACAGCTGGTATCAGAGCAATTGCTTTGACCTTAGGTTGGAAACCTAGTAAAGGGATATACCTGTAGGGTTTTAGAACGTACCAATAAAGAATTCACTGGAAGTATGATAGGTATTCACCTGGGAATATTCTGGTCATATTTCCAGAATGTTGAATCTTTATGATGATCTAATAATAACATTTATGTTACTTGTGAACAGTGATCATGAACGGCGGGAGTTCCGGGAGAACGGAGTGGGTTAAACATGAGAGGCTGGACCACTACAAGGGAGAGTTGACTGAGCAACTGCGAGCTTTGCTCCGAGCTTTCGAGTTCGACACCAACCTTAAAGTCAACACTTACACGTATAAGGACGGGGAGATGGTTTTGAAGTATCGGGTATTAATTTTAATACCCAGGGAGTTAACCCCACACATAACCACACCTAGTGGTGAAGGGAGAAGCCAGATGGCAGCATACCAACAGGCTTTAGTACAAGCCTTAGCCACCATCAGAGAGTATAAAGCTAGTCAGCTGTCAGGTACTAGCTTCACAGCTATACCGCACGACCGTCTAAGCACAGAAGTTGGCACTCGACCATTCTGTGTTGATCAAAACCAAGCCTAAGCTAGCCACTAGCCTTTTAGATCGCTACAGGAAGTTGGTAGGATCTTTCTACAAGACACATCAGGTCATTGTTGATGACAAAGATGGAATGTTGAAGGATCTAACCAAACCACCTAGCCCTGAGCAAAAGGGGAAGCAGAAGGCTCAGGAGAGTGATGAACCTTATTATACCCCAGGACCCGAGTCATCTAGGAAATCACACCATGATAGGCAGTCTAGGTATTCCACCACACCAGAACCCATTCACTATCCTGTTATACCACATAGTGAGCCAGAACCCTATGATCCGTTTGACATATCGGATACACCCGGAGACATAAAGCCAAACACTTTTGGTGGGGTCCCAGAATCAGATTCCTTTATTGAGAACTCTGATGGCTGGAGGTATGACTGGTATCCTGGTACTAGTCAGCATCCGATTCCATGTGACTATATGTCAGAGGATGAGGATCAGGATAGTGTGGAGATAGTGGCAGCTGAGGAAGCAGATATTGTCGCTATAAATATCTCATCTGATGAGGAGGAGCCGGATGAAGCCCAGCCGATGCAGGAGGACCCGTTTGATCACAGCCACTGCACGAGTACCACTTGCTTCGCAGAAGGGGAAGCCTCGCAGTACACTAGTACTGATGAGTTTGTGTCTTATTCTGATGATTATCTGGACATGGACTGGCTCTCTTTGAGCGATACCCAGTCTATGGATACTTCTGACACAGACTATGTGCCATCGGGGAGGCCGTTTTATCCAGAGGCGGTGCGCAGGACTCCACGTTACACAGGGTGGACTCCTGGTATGTACTCGGAGTAGTACAGCGACATCCAAGGAGTGGAAGTGAGGGCTCGAGTTAAGTAGTAGTCTGGAGTTTCGAGCCATGTACCTAAATAAGGGTCGGAGTGTCAGCGCGACCCAGTTGTGTTTCCTACTGTTGTACTTTCTGTATTCACTGCGGTGAAGGCTTGTAACCAACTTATAAGTATATGTATAATATATGTAATATGTTGTGTGTATCTGGATTTGGATTTTGTTTCTCTTGTGTGATTAGTGTTGCATGTGAAGTGAGGCTCAGAAAGCATGAGCATGATGTAATTATGAGTTTGTTCGCTTCACATTGCAGGACTAAGGGGTTATGGAGAGTGGAGGAACTAGTGAAGCTGACGCTCAGCGTCTGGAACGGGAGAACAAGGCCAAGGCTGATGAGGACGCTGCCAGAGCAGAGTTGCCACCACCACCACCACTCAGGCCATTGGCGGAGCAGAATTTCCTGGAATACATGAAATTTGTACAGGAGAATCAAAATAAATTCATGCAAGAACTGCTTAACCAGGTGGGACCTGGGAGAGCAGCTGAACCAAGGACATTAACACTGTCAGATTTCCTCAAGACTAAACCAGCACCGTTTGCAACGGCAAGGATCCCATGGAGGCTGAAGACTGGTTAGTCGATACGGAAAGGAATCTTAAGGCTATCAAGGCCAGTGACGAAGAGAAGGTGCGCTTTGCTACACACCTTCTAAATGGTCCCGCAGCAGCATGGTGGGATAACCAGATTGTTATGAAGCCACCGGAAAGGGAATTCACGTGGAATGAGTTCAAGGAAAAATTCAGGGAGTATCACGTCCCTGACAGCGTCATGGAGCTTATGAGGAGGCAATTTGAGGACCTTCAACAGGGGACACACCATATGATATGGTATGTCAATGAGTTCAGCAGGCTTTCCAGATATGCTGCTGATGAAGTTGATACCGACAAGAAGAAAATCAAGAGGTTCTTGAGAGGGATGGATCCCTATGCAGCCATGCAATTAAGGACATCCAAACCAGCTAACTTTCAAGAGTTGATGAACTCTGCAGTTACCTGGGAGAACGATTACAAGTTGGTTCAGCAGAACCGACAAAAGAAGGCCAAGTTTGAGCCCAAAAAGTTTCAACCCAGTAGACCTACTACAAACTTGAGTTTCAAGCCAAGAATAAAGTCAGGAGGAGCCCCGATTAATCGTGGACCATTCAATCCAAGGAATCAGATAATCTGTCATGGTTGTGGGCTTCCGGGGCATTTCAAGAGTGAGTGCAAGAAGCCCAGGATTGTTTGTTTTGGTTGTGGAAAAGAGGGACACATTAAGCCAGATTGCCCTAACAAGACAACTGGAGGAGGTTTCAACAAGGGTGGAGCAAGGCCCGGAGGAGCAAGCGGATTCTCTGCCGAAGCGGCGGCAGTGGGAAGAACAGTAATGGAAAATGAGCAAGACCCTTCGGGAAACTAAACTGCACATCTCTGGAGGAGGCTGACAACTCGGACACCACCGTACTAGGTACGCTCAGTCTTCTTACACAATATGGCAAGGTTTTATTTGATACCGGTGCCACCACATCATTCATCTCTAGTTATTTTGTGGATAAGTATGGGGTAAGGTGTTCGCGTTTAGAATGTCCTCTTACCGTTATGACGGCGGGAGGTACGCTCTTAGTTACGCGTGCAAGGCCAGATCAAGTCATCATGATCTGTGGTTGCACTTATTACGCGGACCTATTTGTTATTCCTTTGAAGAACATTGATGTTGTTCTTGGAATGGACTGGATGACGGAGAATGGAGCTTTGATTGATTGTGAGGAGAAGACAGTTTCTCTTAGGAGACCTGGAGGAGGAAGAGTTACTTACCAAGCAGATAAGCATACTCATGTGGAGGCTGAACTCCAACTCAACTCACTCAATGAAGCTAAGTTAGAAGATATACCAGTAGTCAATGAGTTTCCGGATGTTTTTCCAGCAGAATTGCCGGGAATGCCACCAGATAGGGAGATCGAGTTTACCATTGACTTGATACCAGGTACATCACCTATTGCTCAGGCACCATACAAGATGGGTCCTAAGGAGTTAAAGGAACTTAAAGAACAGTTAGATGAACTGGAAAGCAAGGGATTCATCAGAGAAAGTGTATCACCATGGGGATCACCAGTGATATTTGTGGACAAGAGAGATGGAGGTAGAAGAATGTGTGGTGATTTCAGAAACCTGAACAATGTCACTATCAAGAACAAGTATCCATTACCAAGAATACAAGATTTGTTTGATCAAGTTTATGGAGCTGGAGTGTTCTCCAAGATCGATCTCAGATCAGGGTACCATCAGATCAAGATTAAACCAGAAGATGTACCCAAAACAACTTTTGTTTCAAGGTATGGACATCATGAATATTTGGTTGTTCCTTTTGGACTGACCAATGCACCCGCTATTTTCATGAATTTGATGAACAAGATCTTCATGCCATACTTGGATAAGTTCGTGATTGTGTTCATCGATGATATTCTGATTTATTCAAAGAACAAAGAAGATCATGCCAAGCACTTAAGGATAGCACTACAAGTTCTAAGGGAACATCAGCTATATGCCAAATTCAGTAAGTGTGAGTTTTGGTTAGACCAAGTAGAATTTCTTGGACATGTTATCAGCAAGGAAGGTATTGCAGTAAATCCTGACAAAGTACAGTCAGTTCTGGATTGGAAGGCACCAACCAATGTCAAGGAAGTTCGAGGATTCCTTGGAATGGCGGGTATTATAGAAGATTCATTGAAGGATTTTCTAAAATAGCCGGGCCAATGACCAATTTGCTAAGGAAGAATACTCCTTTCGTATGGTCAGATAAGTGTGAAGCCAGTTTTCAAGAGTTGAAGAAACGTTTAACAACAGCTCCAATCTTAGCAGTACCTGAACCAGGAAAGGATTACACCGTATATTGTGATGCATCCAAGAGTGGATTGGGTTGTGTACTCATGCAAGATCGTAAGGTGATAGCTTATGGTTCGAGACAGCTCAAACCACATGAAGTTAACTACCCAACTCATGATTTAGAATTGGCAGCTGTAGTGTTTGCTTTGAAGAGATGGAGGTCATTTCTTTATGGATCAAAGTGTGAGCTTTACACAGATCATAAGAGTCTCAAATATTTCTTCACTCAGAAAGAATTAAATATGAGGCAAAGAAGATGGTTAGAATTGATCAAGGATTACGATCTTACCATCAACTATACACCGGGAAAAGCTAATGTGGTAGCTGATGCTTTAAGCCGGAAGAGTACTGACAGTCCACCAATTCAATTTGAACTACCAAAAGAGCTGAAAGAGAGAAATAGAACAAGCAGAGATTGAGATACTGGAGGTACAGTCTTTGGGGGGCTTATATACCATGAGGGTCATGGAAGAAAGAAAAAGTGATCTTAGAAACGAGATAATTCAGCGGCAAGACGAAGATCCTTTCATAAAAGAAGAACTCCAAAGAATTGAGGAAGGAAGACCTTCCGTATTCCATTTGGGTGAATATAACTCATTATGGTTCAACAAGAGGCTTTGTGTACCTGATATTCCGGAGATCAAGAAGTTGATACTTCGGGAGGCACATGAGACACCGTACTCTATTCACCCTGGGAGTACCAAGATGTACATGGATCTCAGAGACATATTTTGGTGGAACAATATGAAGAGAGATATTGCCAAGTATGTTTCTGAATGTCACACATGTCAGAGAGTAAAGGCTGAACATCAAAGTCCAGCAGGGCCATTACAACCCTTAGATATTCCAGAATGGAAGTGGGAGGATATTGGTATGGATTTCATTACTAGATTACCAATGACTAAAACCCAAAAGGATATGATTTGGGTTATTGTGGATAGATTGACCAAAAGTGCACATTTCCTAGCAGTCAATCAGAAGGATAACGCTGAGAAGCTGGTGAATATTTATGTCAAAGAGATAGTCAGTAAACATGGTGTTCCAAAGAGAATAGTTTCAGATCGAGGATCTGTGTTTACTTCAGAATTTTGGAAGAAGATACATAAAGCTTTGGGATCACAACTAGATTTCAGTACTGCTTATCATCCTCAGACCGGAGGGCAAACTGAAAGAACTAATCAGATTCTGGAAGACATGCTTCGGGCATGTGTCTTGATTTTGGTGGATCATGGGATGAACATCTACCATTAGCAGAATTCTCATACAATAACAGTTACCAAAGCAGTTTGAAAGCTGCACCCTTTGAAGTACTGTACGGACGAAAGTGTAGATCACCAATTTGTTGGTTCGAGACCGGAGGCAAGTCTGAGTTTGAACCAGATTACGTCAAGGATCAACAACATATCGTTGATATCATCAGAGACCGTTTGAAGATAGCTCAAAGTCGTCAAAAAAGTTATGCAGATCAGAAAAGAAGAACATGGGAACCAGAAGTCGGGGATATGGTCTATCTCCGAGTTAGTCCGATGAAAGGGCTTATGAGGTTCGGAGTTAAGGGAAAGTTAAGTCCTCGGTATATAGGACCTTACAAGATTCTGGCACAGAACAGGAATGTAGCTTATACTCTACAGCTACCCGAGAGATTAAAACAAGTTCATAATGTTTTCCACGTATCCCAACTCCGAAAGTGTTTGAAGGAGCCAGAAGATTCTGTTAATCAGGAGGAGTTAGAACTGGAATCAGACCTCACATATGTGGAGGAACCAGAAAAGATTCTAGCAGAAGATTGGAAGAGACTCCGAAACCGAGCAATAAAGTACTGTAAAGTACAGTGGAAACATCATCCTGAACGTGAGGCTACCTGGGAGAAGGAAGAGGAATTACGACAAAACTACCCCGAGCTATTCAGGTATTATTGTTACAACTTCGGGACGAAGTTCTCGTTAAGGAGGGAAGACTGTAATGTCCCAGCGTTTAGGAACTCACGGGGGGTGGGGGTAGAATATTAATTTGTGCATCTGCATGCATGTGTTTGCAAAACCTGAATAAATTTTTCGCAAAATTAAAACCCCGGAGTGAATGAGGTTCCACCAAGTAACTGATTCTTAGATAGAGGTTGTTACTGTAAGTTGATGGAATTTCGACATGACCTCTGGGTTATATTTGAATTTGAGATACAAAAGTTTGAATTATTTGAATTTAGGAATATTATAATTTAAGTTTGAATTGTATTTGAATTTGAAATCAATTTAGAAGGATAAGATTATATCTTAAATATAAATCATTGGACTCATACCTAAGTTAGCAAATAAGGAACTATCTCTAAATATTAACAAGAATAAATAAAGAAAAACAATTAAACTTTATTGATAATCACATAAGATACAATGTTTTTACAATGAGTTCCAAAATAGAAAAATTACAACAATGGTACAAATGAGCTATTACAAAGAATTAATCCTAGAACTAAACCTATTTAATCCATAGCAGCCAATATCTTCAACACCTGCAAAACAAAAACACTAAACCAAAACAGAAATGGTTAGGAGGGGGATTAGTACCCTCAGGTTGTGAGTGAGTTGCACTGATTAGATCATCACAGGGTTTAATACTAATTATGTAGTATCTGTTCTGTTAAATTTAGCCTCAGACCAACATCATGGGCAAGGATCAGGAATTACAACTGGCAACAGAAAAAAATACCAGATAGGATAAGATCAGCCGAATGCCTGGGAAAATATCTCCTCACTAGACAAGCAGGCACACAACACACTCATGTATAAGCACACAACACACTCAGGCACCAGCTTTTGTGTTGTCAACACAACACTTAGGGTATAAAAACCCCAACAGCCGCAAGAGGGGGGAACACACCTCACTTTCCCCTGCTCAAGCAAACAAGAACAGGAGAAGAACACCACCAAATCAGTCACTCCACTAAATACTGGAGCAATTGATTGCAAGCCTGCAATCAAGCATACAAGGCCAAGGTACCAGGAAGCAAAAGGAGATAATCAAGCAAGCCACAAGCACCAAAATCCACCAACCATTTTGATCATCACCTAAGGTGAATATTCTTGGTACCCTCTAAGCCATTCTGTGGCTAGTTGCACACAAGATTGGTTGGGATGCTAGTACCCTCAGAGAGGCATAGTGATGCTATGCTAAACTCATCATTGGGATAGATCTATCAAGTCTAGTATCTGTTCTTATTTAGAAAAGGCCTCAGGCTATGCATCATTGGCTTGAGGGCAAAGGGAACAAGTGCAAGCATCTGTTCTTAATTTATAAGCTTCAGAGAAGTAAAAGAAATCATGTGTAGTAATTTGTTCTTATTATTTGATGCAAAGAAGCATCAGATCAACAAGATATAAATGTTTTAGCAAAAGGATCCTGAGTTAAATAATTAGCCAAGGGCTACTGTTTCATGTCTCACACACAGGGTTGCTGGGCACCAGATCCAAAGATCTGATACCTCAGAACAATTGCATCAGGACATAAAAACAGTAAATGGAAACCAGTGGTTGATGGCATATTCTCTGAATAAATATTCAGAGTAACACCTATCAACAAGTAAGCACACCCATAGAACATTGGAAGCCATATATATGCTACTAGGATTTGTTCATCAGATAGCCAACCCAAAAGAATTTATCACAGGGAGTAACCAAGGGGTGCCATCTCACAGAAATGGCACTGGGAGTAAAATCCCAGATAGTTTCCACAACCAGCACATGGATGACAACCACCAACATCCCACAGTACATAGCATCAAATAGATAACCCTAGGAGCACAATAAATCACTAGTTCATCACAGAGCATAGCAAGATCTCCACATCCTCTGTATCAAATAAACCATGGGGAAAATTTTCCAAAGCTAATCCAATCATCCAAAACCTCACAGAGGGATTCACAGGGGGGCATGGCATGAGCTAGCACGATGGCTAGGATCCAGAGCAAGGGGGAAGAAGGAGAGAGAGAGAGAGAGAGATGAGGGGACACAGAGAGAGAGGAGAGGAGCACTCACAGTGGTCACCTTCGAGGTGACCACAGACCAGTTGGAGAAGCGATGAACGGCGGCGAGCGGCGGTTGCCTCCAGGAGGCCGTCCCGGCGGAATCACCACCGCAACCGTAGCCATCTTGAGCAGCAACAGCACCTGAGCCACCATGAACATCCGGGAGCCACCTCGAGGAGCAGGAGTCACCGGCGAGGGGTGGAGCACCCCGGGCACCTGAAACCTAGGGTTAGGGTTTGGGTTACCACGGGAGGCACAAAGGGAGGAGGACAGATCGGGGTGGAGGAAGTAGTAGAGGGCAGGGAGGCGCATCGATGGCGCTAGGTCACGGCGGCGGGGTTGGCCGGAGAGGGGCGGTGTAAATCGCCGGAGGGGAGGCGATAGGGGATCGCCTCTGTATCGCCACGGGCGAGAGGAAGAAGGGAGGAGGAGCGAGCGAGCGCGCGAGCGTGGGTCTGGTCTGGTCCGGCTCGACCAGGCCAGCGGGTTGGGTTCAACCCAACCGGGTTGACCCACCTGTCAGCCCTAGGGGCAATAGGGTAATTGCCCTAATTCTTTTATAAAAGAATTATGAAAATAGTATAAAAATAATACATAAAATTCTACAAATTCCAATTAATTAGAACATAAATAATTATTAATTCAATAAAGTTTTTGTGTATAAAAAATTATTAAGAATAATAACACAATAATATTTATAGTCTTAAAATTTATAATTTGGAAATAGTTAATTTTTAATAAAAACTTGATTCAGAATAATTAAATCAAATAAGACTATATCCTTTCAAAATTTAATATTTAATCATTTCAAAACATTTCATAGCTTATGTTTTCTGAGAAAATAATAAGTATCTAATTAATCAAATTAATAAAAATAACATAAAAATAATATTAATAACATTAATAATCATTAATTCTGAAAGATTATGTAATCACAAACAAAACAATTATTATAAAAGATTTAGTACACCCAAATGATCATTTAGTTAAAAAAATGCATACATCCCATCATTATGCATAATAGCATCGTTTGCTTCTTTAAACATTGTCTTTACCAGACAATGATGGTATTTTGTAGAACAAGGAAGTCGGGATCCACCTCAAGCTTCAGAATTCAATACATGTCCGTATCCAGGCAAGTTCATCACTTGCTCATGTCCTTTGAACTATCTCATAACAAATATTTTCAAAACCCTATCGTAATACCACCTCCGCTCAAAAGAATGCATGATCCTATTTTTTATAATAATATGACTAATTGAATGACTACCCGAGTGGTAGTGTTCTGTTTGGTGGGCGGATGGAGCCATGGTAAGATGAATAGGTCTAAGGAAGGTTCCATCTGCACGGGAAAGTATTACCTAGGATTAATCACCACTGCCGTCAGAATTCTTGCGCCGTAAATACCGCGTTGACCATGGATCTTCTATGGGGGGAGTAAGTCAGTTGTGATCTTTTCTCGTTCGCATGTCAACGGGCTGCCAGAGACGTACGCTGTAGGTTCTGCGGGACTACATGCACATGGGTGGGAGCCCTTACGTCCCACGGACTCTGGGGTCTATGAGTGTCTGCCAGGGGCGCGTAGATCTCCATCGTGAGGGGTGGAATCAGGCGTTCAACCTGCTGGTGGAAATGGGTGGGCATGCGTTGTGCGGAGAAGCACGGTTTGGCTTGGACCAACAACCGGGCCCCACACCTGAGTGGGAGTGGACAGGATCGCGCGCCTGGTTGTGCAACATGGTCTTGGTCGTCCATGGGTAAAGTAACGCACCTCTGCAGAGTGTAAAAGGATGTGGCATGTTATCCCTTGTTCCGGGATGGAACTGCGAACGCCGCAGGAAAGGTAACTCCATGAAGTTCTAGTCCTGTGAAGACTGGCGGGCATAGTTTTCAGTATTAAAAGAAATCTCTTGAAGAAAGTTTGACAAAACTTTGCATATGTCTAGACTCTTTAGAGTCGAGGACCGTAGTTAGTGCATCAATTACTTCTGTACTTAATGAACTTGCTGAGTAACGCTCGTTACTCATTCAATCCCGTTTGACCCCTGCTTAGGCTATGAAAACTTAGAAGAAGCATCCTTCAATATCCTCGGAGGCCAAGAAGACATCTTCTACGAGGAACCGGACCTCTCCGGTGGAGTGGAAGGAGTCGACTACATCATTCAGTACGGAGTTGACCCCGAGGGGGATGAGTCTGACTAGGATTAGCCTAGTCTGAAATAAACACTTATCACGGTCGAATCGAGCAGCCATGGACTCTCTTGATGGCTGTTGAGTTCCTGTGTTAGCACCTGCTTTGCTTTTCAGTTGTCGTTCTAACTTCAATAATGGATGACCTCATCGTGAGCTCATCCTCTTGTGAGTACATTTGGTTCTGTAATATATTTGTTCTATGTCAATCAGACCCGCAATGTTTCTGCTGTACCACCCTGAGGGATGTAATATTTGCGGAACGGTGTTCTACGAGTGTTATATCAAGTTATCAACGACTGGCGTACTACAACATGTAGTTGTATGCCGGGTCACCACAGTGATGCTCCCCCTAGAGGTATCACCACCCACAATGGCGTTGATATCCTTCTCCTTGGTCACCTCTCCTCTTTCACAAAGACAACATTTTGAGAGGAGGAAGTGACACTCTTGGATTTCTTCTTTGACTTGGCAACAAAGCCAAGTCCTTATTTTCCTTTCTTGGCTCCTTGAGATCTTATGGCATCATTGAGAATTTTCTCTCTTCCTACAATGTTAGTCGTAGTACAAGAGGTAGGCATGATAACAATGCTATTAGATGAAGATGTAACTTGCTTATTAGATTGTTGAGCTAGAAGCTTATTTCGAGACTTGGTGAGCTTGTCATGAATTTCTTTAAGAGACATGAACTACTTTTTTAGTTTTTCATGATTATCAACAAGTTCCTCATGAGCTATTCCTAGCTTCAACTCTTCTTCTTCAAATATCTTAAGTAAAGCAAGAGATTTTTCATTATCTTTCCTAAGTTTGGAAACACTAATAGCATAAGTCTCCTCTAGACTAGATAATCTCTCTTCGAGAGAGGCCCTCATGGATCTTTCTTTTTCAAGAGCTTTTACAAGCTCATCGTCATGGTTCTCATGGATACCACCATGGCTCTCCAAAGTCATGATGATTTCCTCCTTTTCATCTATAAGAGAGTTAGCATCATCAAGTTTCCTCAAAAGGGCCTTTACCTTTTCTCTAGTTTCACCTTCAAGACTACATAACCAAGAGCCTAGATTCTCGGCCTCCTCATCGTCAACAATGTTTTCAACGCAATCCAATAATGAGGGAGAACTAGTGGCAATAGACTTGGAGGTGGAAGATATTACCGTGGTGGCTTTTGCCATGAGACATGTAGGTCGGATTGATGACTTCTCATTGGTGGATTAAAATAGAGAGACCGATGAAGAGAAAGTCGTAGCTATGGCGATGTGGGACACACCTGCGACTTCATCTTCTCCTTCATCTCCGGAGTAGTATGTTTCCAATGTGGGGCCTTCTTGAACATATAGAGCCCTTGGGACTCTCCTAGCAAGATTCTTGTTTTGTGGAGCTTTGTTCTTGTCCTTGCGAACAAGCTTCCCTTCATTTTCTTCTCTTGGCTCAAATGGACATTCCTTGACGTAATGGTTTGCACTTCCACAATTTAAGCATGTCCTTGGCCGCTCTCCCTTCTTCCTAAAGATCTTGTTTCTTGAAGTTCTAGGAGCACCGGCCTTGTGAGCCTCCCATCTCTTCCAATGACCATGCATGGCAAGAGTGATACACTTATGAGCACCTTTGTATGTGTTTTCATAGTCCTCATCATCCTCATCCTCCTCATCCACTTCTTCTATCTTGGCAATCGCCTTAGACTTCAAGGCAAGGTTTGGAGACTTTACAACTCCTCTTGAGCGAGCGAGAGCATCATCCGCGCTCTTGTGAGATAGGGATATGGCTATGAACTCACTAAGAACACCAATGGAGTTGAGAGAGTTGTAGTCTGATCTTGTTCGAATTCTAGTGTAGAGGTTCTTCTCGAACGGAGTTATGGCCTTGCCAAACTTCAACTTGACCCGCTCATCGGAGATTTCCTCTTCTCCAAAGTCCCTTAATTGATTGCCAAGGGTGACAACTCTTCTATATAGCTCCTCAAGATTTTCGTCTTCAAGCATAACAAAGTTCTCGGACTTGTCAATAGCAACATCATACTTGGATCATTGGATGCTAGCATTGCCTTGGAACAAGGTGTCAAGTTTATCCCAAGCCTCCTTGGCGGTCTTGATACCGCAAATTTGTTCAAGATGTTCTCTTGGGAGAGCCTTTTGGATAGTGACAAGAGCGGTCTTGTTGAGTTGGAATTCCACATCTTCTCTTGGAGTCAAGTTGATTGGATCATGAGGGTGGAATCCATGGAGTATGCTTCTCCACAAAGCGGTGCAAGATCCTGAAATATGAGACTCCATATCGAACTTCCAAGATGAAAATTCATTAGTGTTAAGCATGGGAGGAACTCCAACATTAACCATGTGTGTCATTGTGGCAATGGGATGGATAGAATCATAATTGGGAGGCGGTGGAACTTTAGAGTGAGACCCCGAACCGTTAGCCGATTGAGACTTGGAGCCTTCGGAGCTCCCACCGCTCTTAGCCTTTTTATCAGCTTTAGCTTTGGCTTTCGCCTTGGTTAAGGCAATGTTAGCTTCCATTTCGGCGATGTCCGGAATGGACTCTTCATCCGAGCTAACCTCATCGGCGGTGAGAGGTGGTTCCTCAAGCTCCTTGGTTTTCCCCATCATGGCCTCCAACATTTTCTTTATGCTAGAAACCTCCAAACCAACACTAGAGCTAACCTTGGACAATTCGGTTTGAAGATTTCCAACCGTTTCTTGTAGGTTAGTTGTAGTGTCGGTCATTTTGGCGATTTCCGCATTAGAACCGTCGGGCGCATTTTCATTGAGCATTATACTCTTAGGCGGTTAAGCCCTTAGCAAGAGCCGAGGCTCTGATACCAATTGAAAGTGCACTATGGTCGAGCCCCCGGGCGCTAGTACGGTGAGTTTCCCGTGGCGTAGTCGATGTTGTAGCCGGTGTATGAGACGTTGAGGTTGACCTTAGTTTTTGTGCTGACCTGTAACTTTGACGAAATAGGTTTTGGGTCCGAATCTGTGATTTGAATTCACGGACTCGCAGAGATCTAAAAACGTGTCGCAGCGCGTGAACCGCTGACGGAGATCTAACCGTTGGAATTGACTCAAAAATACGGGCTTGTACATGATTATATTCCACACGTATTCAATGGTGGGA
Source organism: Alopecurus myosuroides (assembly GCA_028641055.1). Taxonomy (NCBI): domain Eukaryota; kingdom Viridiplantae; phylum Streptophyta; class Magnoliopsida; order Poales; family Poaceae; genus Alopecurus; species Alopecurus myosuroides. Next base: position 190,927,809 of record CM054058.1, read on the forward strand.
TCTTCAAATTGATGTCCAAGTCGAGCTCGATAGTTATTTTTCTAAAGTTGCGCGGAGTTCCGTCAGATTCTAACAAGTCTTCAGTGCTTGAGTCATCCATAGAGATCTAACTGTCGGAACTCGCCGAATCTTCTTGGAGATGATAGAGAATTTGATTTCGCATCTTTTCACCATAGGAATCGTCAAGATGAGTCCCGAGTCGACATCGGTGATGCCCACAGTACATATGTTTCTGATGTCCTGCAGTCTGCGCGTGAAGAACGATGTCAATGTAGATGATGACGCCGACCAAAGTTATCTACACTCAAATCAAGAGCGTCGAACGCCGTGCGCGATGCCGACGTGCGCTTGGTGATGTAGACAGACCCGAGTCGAATCGAGCCCGCACGAATAGGCGAGTAGTAGCTTGTCGATGATGATGCCTAAGAAGCATCGATTCCAACGCCCCAGATTTCCGCAGACAGCGCAATGTCGAGGATGTGAACTCAACAATCCTCATGGTGAGGGACCTGGGGTTTCGTGAAGGAAGAAGGCGCTGGTGGACAACTTGGCTTGGGCAAGACTCGAAGCGAGATTTACCTAGGTTCAGGGCTCTTCGAAGAAGATAACACCCCTACTCCTGTCTGTCTGATTCTTATTCCAGCGAGATAAACATATTACACGGGTTGGAGGCGCAAGTTGGATCTAGCGCGTGGCTGATCTAGGGTTTTTATCTATTTGTGGCCTTTCTATTGTGATCTCTAGCTGTCCTTGTTCCCTTTTCTCTCCGCCCTCTTGGCTTTATATAGGTATCCATACAGGGTTTACATAAGTCCTAGTAGACTATGAATTGGAGTCCTTGTCTTGTGCTCAAAGGGATTGATGGTTTGTCTTTCCTTATCTTCATATCTTTCTCCGTACTTCAGGAAAGTAAATAATCCTTATTTGATTCACCTGGTAAATTGTTGGGTCCCAGCGACCCGACATGTGACTCGGGTGACACCCGACAGATGACTCGAGTGGCACCCGACAGGTGACTCGAGTGGTGACTCAGGGGGGCACCCGAGAGGTTAATCAGATGAACCTGAATCATGACTCGGGCGGTACCCGACAGGTGACTCGAGTGGAATCCGACCGGTGACTCCGGTGGCATCCGACAGGTTACTTTGGTGACACCCGACATGTGACTCCGGTGACACTCGACTGATGACTCACGTGACACCCGACTTATGACTCAGGTGGCACCTGTGACAGAGTTAGACTCCTTCCGAAGTACCCTTAGACAGGCCGCACCCGGTAGGCCAATCGTTGGGGGTCTCTCGGGTACCCCCCCATGTTAGTGAGGTTGCATGGTCACATGAGCCGTGCCTTTTTGGGAGCGAGAGAGGCGGCTCAAGAAGAGAGAGTGAAAGTGCACTATGGTCAACTAGAAGGGGGGTGAATAGGTTGACTACCAATTTTTCTTCTTTTCCTTTTAATTATGGCTAAGCAAGATAAAGTAAGGTTCTCTAAATGTGCAACTAGGTGAGCAACCTAAGTGATACACGATAAGATACGCAACGGAAGTAAAACGAAAGGCAACGAGATAAACCACAAGTGTAAACAAGGAGACAAGGATACGTTTCCCGTAGTTCCTTCTCAAGAGAAGTACGTCTACGTTGGAGAGGTGGTGTGTTGACCCAGCACACCACTGCATGTGTAGTGCGCAAGTCGGTGACATAATACTCACAGAAGGACTTATCCGTGAATATTACATCTCTCAGAGTGGTACAACAGAAACACAGCGAGTCCAAGCAAAGCTTATATTATACAAACTTCATTAGAAAATCTTGAGAATCTCCTTGATGAATTAAGAAGATCTCCTGCAAAAGAAACACCAGAAGAAGCAATTCGAAGCTCCGAGCCGGAGAAGAACTCTAGCTCAGAACTAATCCACTATGGCTGATGTCAGCCCTAATCTATGGCTAGTAAATGCTAAGTCTACGAATGGTCTCTACCTACACCTTGATAGCTTCTCCTCCACCAACGTTGTTGATGACGATACTTTACCGACTAAGTAGTATAAGACTCCACCTAGCTTCATGAGGTAAAGATGGCTTCACGATGATGACTTCCATAGGCTTCAACTCTAAGCAGGGGGTCAAACGGGAACGAATGAGTAACGAGCGTTACTCAGCAAGTTCATGATATACAGTGGGTGGTTTGATGCACTAACTACAACTTTAGACTCGAAAGAGTCATAAGCTAATGCAAGGTTTTGTAAAAAATTTCTTCAAGAGGTTGCTTTTAATTCTGAAAACTATGCCCGCCAGACCATCACAGGACTAGAACTTCATGGAGTTGCCTTTCCTGTAGCGTTCGCAGTTCCTTCCCGGAACAAGGGGTAACATGCCACATCCTTTTACACTCTGCAGAGGCGCGTTACTTTACCCATGGACGACCAAGACCATGTTGCACAACCAGGCTCGAGATCATGTCCACTCCCACTCAGGTGTGGGGCCCGGTAGTTGGTCCAAGCCAAACCGTGCTTCTCCGCACAACGCATGCCCACCCATTTCTGCCAGCAGGTTGAACGCCTGATTCCACCCCTCACGATGGAGATCTACGCGCCCCTGGCAGACACTCATAGACCCCAGAGCCCGTGGGACGTAAGGGCTCCCACCCATGTGCATGTAGTCCCGCAAGACCTACAGCGTACGTCTCTGGCAGTCCGTTGACATGCGAACGAGAAAAGTATCACGGCTGACTTACTCCCCCCATAGAAGATCCATGGTCAACGCGAATTTACGGCGCACCGAGTTCTGACGGCATTTGTGATTAGTTCCTAGGTAATACGTTCCCGTGCAGATGGAACCTTCCTTTGACCTATTCATCTTACCATGGTTCCATCCGCCCACCAAACAGAACACTACCACTCGGGTAGTCATTCAATTAGTCATATTATTATAAAAATAGGATCATGCATTCTTTTGAGAATAGGTGATAATACAATAGGGTTTTTGCAAATAGTTTGCTATGAGATACTGCAAAGGATATGAGCAAGTGATGAACTTGCCTGAGATTGAAATAACCATAATAATCCATGTCTTCGGGTCAAGGGTCACGTAGAACATCCTGACGTCTGAAAGATAGCAAAGTAGTCCCGGTAAGGACTACAGAAACACTGGCAACATGATACATGCATAATAATGAGATGCAATCGTGAAATACCCTGGAAAATATCCCAGCTTACAAGTGTAAGCTATATTTGATATGGTAACTTAATCTTATGAGTTTTAGGTGAATTGTTTCATTACTTGTGGTGATGTGGTTATTACTACTTTTAGACTTACGTGTGTTTCACTTTTATTTTAGCAAACAATGGTTATCTTGTTTAGGTAAAAGTGTTTATTACTTGATTAAATAACAAAACAACAACACACGGAAAACAGTTATTGAATAGATAATAGATACACTTTATTTTATGTTCGAAAGTGTAGATCTAATGTCAATGAGTTTAGTTAAAAATGATGAGCTGATACAACTACTCTATCATCACACAACTTGTTAGTGACTAGTGATGATAGGTTTAGTAGGTATGGAAACATGGTTTTATTAATAAGGAAAATCATGTTTGTGATAGTTGTTTATGGTTATAATGGAATATTACAGAATTCCATTATACCCTTTAAAACAATTCTATAAGTTGAAGAAAATGTTTTATGTTTAACTGATTTTAATTGGAAATGCTTTTCTTTTTAATTTAGTACATCATTCAATGATTCTAAAAAGATTTGCACAAACTATTAATTTATTAATTTTAAAGGAATTAAATGACTAGGCAAATATTAAACACCTAAGAACTTAGTCAAATGGCTTTGGTAACACCATAGATGAGTTGCATAAGTTATTTGGAACATTTTGGTATATAACATGTATTTTTCTGATTTTATGAATTATTTATCATTTTTCAGAGTTAATGGTTGTTATTATTACTACTACTATTACTTCTTAATTTTATTTAATTAAATAAGCACTTATGGGTTTCTTAGAAAACATAGATTATGGAATGTTTTGAAATGATTAACACAAAATTTTAAAGGATAATATCTTAGCTGATTTAATTATTCTGAAACAAGTTTTTATAATAAACTTACTATTTCAAGGTTTTTGGGATAATTACCCTACTGCCCCTAGAGCTGACAGGTGGCCCCTGGGTTAGGGTTGGACCTAACCCACTGGTCTGGTCAGGCCGGACCAGACCAGGCGCACTCGCCCCCGAGCCCCGTGTCCTCTTCTCCTCCCCTCTCCGCGTGAGGCGACGCAACGGCAATGCAGAGGCGATCCAGCGCCTCCCCTCTCCGGCGATTTCCTCCGCCCCCTCCGTCCATCACCGCCACCGTGACCTAGCGCCACCCTGCTCCCCTCTGTCCGCTACCACGCCTTCCTCCTCGATCTGCTTCTCTCCCCGTGTGGCTCCCGTGGAGATCCTCAAACCCTAACCCTAGGGTTAGGTACCCGGAGTGCTCCTCCACCTCTCCGGTGGCCGTGGCTCCTCGACCTGACTCCTAGAGTTGAGGTGCTGGTGCTGGTGCTTCTGTGGTTCCGTTTCCGGGGACGTCGCCGCCGGGACGGTCTTCGGGCAACCGCGGCTCGCCGCCGTGCTCCTCTCTCCATCCGGATGTGGTCACCACGATGGTGACCACCTGTAAGTTGCTCTCCTCTCTCTCTGCCCTCCAACCTCTCTCTCTCTCACGGATTCTTCCTTTCCCCCCTTGCTTTGGAGTCTAGCCCTCGAGCTAGCTCGTACCGAGCTCCACTGTGATGCTCTCTGTGCTCTAGTGCTTGGTTAGACAGCAATGGATTTTTCCTTTAATTTACTTGATGTGTGAGACATGGAAATCATGCCATGATATGTGATGGATGAGGAATTTTTATTGTGTACCTAAATTAATCCTCTGTTGCTATGTGCTGTGAGATGATAATGTGGTGGAGGTGATGCTGTTGGTGGAAAATTATTTTGGAATTGCTTCCCATGTTGTTTCGGTGTACTGATACCCTTAGGGTTTGCTCCCAGTGATGGATTCTTGTTACTGGTTATTGGATAACAATTCTTATTACTAAGTATATAATTCCTAATGTTCTATGGGTGTGCTTAATGTTGATAGGTGTTACTCTGAGTTTCAGGTTCAGAGAATATGCCATCAGCACATAGCTTCATTTGACTGATTACATCTTTTTGTGAAGTTGTGTTGAGGTATTATTCCATTGGATTAGTACCCAGCAACAGTTGTGCACAAGTCTGTGAGCTAGATAATATCCCAGTGTGAATTTCTTGAGGATTTATGCCCCTAGTTTCTTCTGTACTGATAAGAACATGTTACTTGCTTGATTTGCCCCTAAACAATTTTTATCTGATAAGAACAGTTGCTTCCATCTTGATTAAGCCCCTGGCCAGTGATGCAAAGCCTGAGGCCCAAGTTTAAATAAGAACAGATGCTAGATTTGATAATTTTAATTTCCAGTGATGAACTTTAGCATAACACTTCTATGCCTATCTGAGGAAAATAACCCCAGCCTGCTATTCTGTGCATAATCTAGCAATTGCTTGCTAGATGGTGTGTAGTTAACAACCTGGGCTTGTTGGCTATGGATGGTTTGTGTGCTTGTGGTCTGCTTGCTCCTCAGCCTTGCTCCTCCACTTATAGCTTGACCTTGTGAAGATCTTGCTCCAGGTATGCTTCCCCAGCTAGTGGCTTGGCCTTGTTGTTATCCTACTGGATCTATGGTCTCACAGATCTTTGCTGGATAAATTGAGTTGTGGTGCTGTGGTTTCCTGGTGGTTGTTCTTGTTGTTCTTGCTGGAGCTGTGCAACTCGAGCTGTGAATAGGGGAAAGTGTGATGTGACTCCCTCCCCTTGCGGCTGGTGTGGTATTTATACCACAGCAGGTGTTTTGACAGCACTAAAGTGTGATGGTGAGTGTGTTGTGTGCTTGTCTACGTTGCCTAGGATATTTCCTGGGAGATGTGCTCGGTTTGCATTTGGTCTTATCCTGGTGTTGTACTTAATTTTGGCTTGCCACTTGTATTACCTGATACTTGCCCATGATGTTGGTCTGAGGCACTTCCACTGATTTGAATAGATACTACAAGTAATTTACTTAACCAAGTGATGAGATTAGCAGTGCATCACACTGCAAATCTGAGGGTACTAATCCCCACTCACCCACCTTTCTTTTTTTTTCTTTTGTTTATTTTGCAGGAACAGAAGATAAATTGGAGACTGTAACTTTGCAAGGATATTTTAGGAATTTATTTTGTAATTGTCCACTTGTAATAGAACCTGTAATTTTCCATTTGTTGGATTATGTAATGACTTTGTATTATTATTTTATTATCAATAAAGTTTATTGTTTTCTTTTTTCTTATTCACAATGAAATTGGAAATGTCCAATACTTGATATTTCTTAATTGTTTCCATTTGATTATGGTAATAGTATTTTCTTGATTATTCAATTTGAATTCAAATTCAATTCAAATATTCACAAGTTTCAAATAATTCAAGTTTGAACTCCTCAATTTCAAATTTAATCAATAGGTCATGTCGAAATTCCACTCTCTTCCCATATTGGTCTCGCTCTCTCTCTCCACTAGAATATCGATGGGACCTCGATCACTTCGGGGTCTAGTATTTACAAATAAGTCTCCAGTTGCCACGAGTCTTCTGGTACTGTCTTTGTCACTTGAAAGGCAGATCCACTCATGGATTCCATCATCCACTATCTTACCCTTGTGGTGAAAACAACCAGTTGTTCCAAGCGAATATTTTACTCAGATGATTATAAACATATGGGAGATTATTTTATGTCATCAATTAGCCTTAAGCATATAAAAAGAATCCGTTGACAAGTTTGCAGGCTTATCCCCAAATTACTTTTCATATCCAAGAGACTGAGATGTACTAGGTTATTCAAACTTCTGTTGGTTTCTGTCTGACACTCAATTGTTTGAGTATACAAAAGTGATCTGTTAACAAGGTGTACAGGCTTGTTACCAAACTACTTCTATATAGCACTAACATTGGAATATCACACTGTTTCAAGAGTGTTGATAAGATCAGATCAATATATAAAAGTTCTCCAAGTACTCTTATGGTAGATTGGAGTAGCACTTCTAAAACACTCTAAATATTCTTCTTGAAGATCCTCCTGTGGTAGTTTCTCCTTTCTGGTGAGTTGCTTCTCTTGCATATTGATTTAGAGAAGATTGGGAACAAGATAGAATAATCTTTACAACATAAAAAGATCTAGATTAAGAATTAATTCATGATTAGGAAATATAATATCCCTACTGTTGTGATGGTTCAATTGTGTATTACTATCTTGTGGAGATGTGATCACCAGCTATGTGGTTAGGATACTCACCCCTCTTTGAGTTCTAGATACCTAGTTGATTTCTCTCAAATCACCTACAGACTTGAGGTTAGGCTTGTTGAGAGTTAGTGTTGGTCACAACCAATTATGGTTTGTGTAACCAGATGATTTGGTTTCTTAAGATACTTCTTATAAAGATCACTCCAATTGTACTCTTGACCAGATGATCTAGTCCTATTTCATCATGTCAAGTGAAACATTGGTCACTTTGGTTTGTTTAAACTTTCGCGCCAAAATTTCCCGTACTTTTAGATGCATGCTTTGCAAATGCACATATTAAATTTAGATCCTTATAACTTCCCAAACACTGGGATGTTACAGTATCTCCCCCTTAACAAGAACTTCGTCCCGAAGTTCAGCCTCTCTCACGTAAAGGTAGGTAGAGAGAACTTCTGTAGACCTATGAGTCTTCACATCTGTTTTCTTGTGTTGTCCTAGGCATGTGTATCCTCTTGTCTTGATTGTTCACCTTCCACTGTCTTGTATGATAATCAAATAGTATGCCAGTTGTTAGGGCAACTCTGTCTTGTTACTAGGCCTTCCTAATAGACTTACGAAGAACACGTGGTATTTCCACCATATAGTGGATACCAAGTTTCATTCTCCGATGAATAGGTATGGTTTCCTAACTCTCACAACTTTCTGAAGAACAGTTGGTACATCCACCAGGTGATGAATAACCAATAAGATTCTTCCGATACACTGGATATTGTCTATGGTTTGGTCTCCATTTGGTTCAATCTAATGGTCTTAAGATAAAGATTTTCAAAGAAACTTGTACGAAGTAGTGTACACTGACTTAGACTCTTCTAATTAGCAAAAATATCTTCGAGTTTCCTCGAGTTTTAACTTTTTCCTATAGGTGACTATAACCCATTCCAGTGGTTACTTTCTATGGTCCTTCTATATCTTTGAGTTTTGACTTCTATGGGACAACTCTATGAGTTTATCTATCGACTTCTACTCTTTTCCTTCTAAGATATAACTACCCATGTTATTTTCCTGGCATGATTTGTGGTAGTTCACCATGTGTTGATGCAATAGCTCACCAACTCCAAACAGGATGTGGAATGTGGTCCATTCCCATCAGTGTCTTCATTGATTTCTACCTTCTTTACTTCAAGGACTTCTAGAGCTTTGATAGTTGCTTCAATCAGCTGAGATTTCAGACCGCTCTCATACTAATCCTATACCCTCTAGACCAGTAACATCAAGATAAAACTCAATGTTTGCCATGCATCTGCACATCAGGTTCAATCTTCATGTACAGATCTAGTCAATCAAAGATCCAAATAAGATCCAATAAATCCCAAATGCAGTTATCACTCATGCATCAAAAGCCTGTGAAATAAAAGTACTCAGAGTAAAACATCTCAAGTACCAAGGCTCTTAAATGCTATACACTACAAGTAGGTACATATTACCTTGTAATCCTAGTCTACACAACCACTCTTTGCCTCGGTAATTACTCCAATTGCATGCCTTACTGCAATGGAATAAACCAAGACAAAATGATCCTATAGTAGTTGTTGTCTAACTTGGTTCCATATAGGACTAAGTACCATGTCAATTAAAGTACTTCACCTTGGTTATGATAAGCTTCTCCTAACATCTGTTGGTCCTTCATGGTGTTGATCATATCATAGAAATAGTAATGTAGCTTCAATAATGCTTATGCCTTCTCCTAGTCTATTCTTACTATAGCGATTCAACTCTGGACTTGATAACTATGGACTATGGTATATACCCCGTAGTTACCATGTTTAATGACTCTTCATGATTCTCAAATATCCCTTCTTGATGACTACTGTACTTACTCTATACTCATGTTCTACTCCATCCTATTGCATCATAGAATGGGGTAATCATCACTTTGACTTAATCATCTCTGACTATGTCAGAACTCTTTTTCTCAACAAAACTGATAGATGATAGACTTCTAACTATTCATACCTAGGTATATAGAAATTATAAGTATATTTACTCAAGTTGAGTAAGAAAATTCTATACAAGTATGATTATATCATTCTCAAGTGAATGATCATCATAGTTATAGGAAATATGGTTTAGATAAGATGGCTTCCTATAGTCTTTACCAACCTACAGATCTCCTAAAAGGTTTTAACCTAAGGTCGCTTCGCTCTGATACCATCTGTGTTGACCCAGCACACCACTGCATGTGTAGTGCGCAAGTCGGTGACATAATACTCACAGAAGGACTTATCCGCAAATATTACATCTCTCAGAGTGGTACAACAGAAACACAGCGGGTCCAAGCAAAGCTTATATTATACAAACTTCATTAGAAAATCTTGAGAATCTCCTTGATGAATTAAGAAGATCTCCTGCAAAAGAAACACCAGAAGAAGCAATTCGAAGCTCCGAGCCGGAGAAGAACTCTAGCTCAGAACTAATCCACTATGGCTGATGTCAGCCCTAATCTATGGCTAGTAAATGCCAAGTCTACGAATGGTCTCTACCTACACCTTGATAGCTTCTCCTCCACCAGCGTTGTTGATGACGATACTTTACCGACTAAGTAGTATAAGACTCCACCTAGCTTCATGAGGTAAAGATGGCTTCACGATGACGACTTCCATAGGCTTCAACTCTAAGCAGGGGGTCAAACGGGAACGAATGAGTAACGAGCGTTACTCAGCAAGTTCATGATATACAGTGGGTGGTTTGATGCACTAACTACAGCTTTAGACTCGAAAGAGTCATAAGCTAATGCAAGGTTTTGTAAAAACTTTCTTCAAGAGGTTGCTTTTAATTCTGAAAACTATGCCCGCCAGACCATCACAGGACTAGAACTTCATGGAGTTGCCTTTCCTGTAGCGTTCGCAGTTCCTTCCCGGAACAAGGGGTAACATGCCACATCCTTTTACACTCTGCAGAGGTGCGTTACTTTACCCATGGACGACCAAGACCATGTTGCACAACCAGGCTCGAGATCCTGTCCACTCCCACTCAGGTGTGGGGCCCGGTAGTTGGTCCAAGCCAAACCGTGCTTCTCCCGCACAACGCATGCCCACCCATTTCTGCCAGCAGGTTGAACGCCTGATTCCACCCCTCACGATGGAGATCTACGCGCCCCTGGCAGACACTCATAGACCCCAGAGCCCGTGGGACGTAAGGGCTCCCACCCATGTGCATGTAGTCCCGCAAGACCTACAGCGTACGTCTCTGGCAGTCCGTTGACATGCGAACGAGAAAAGTATCACGGCTGACTTACTCCCCCCATAGAAGATCCATGGTCAACGCGAATTTACGGCGCACCGAGTTCTGACGGCATTTGTGATTAGTTCCTAGGTAATACGTTCCCGTGCAGATGGAACCTTCCTTTGACCTATTCATCTTACCATGGTTCCATCCGCCCACCAAACAGAACACTACCACTCGGGTAGTCATTCAATTAGTCATATTATTATAAAAATAGGATCATGCATTCTTTTGAGAATAGGTGATAATACAATAGGGTTTTTGCAAATAGTTTGCTATGAGATACTGCAAAGGATATGAGCAAGTGATGAACTTGCCTGAGATTGAAATAACCATAATAATCCATGTCTTCGGGTCAAGGGTCACGTAGAACATCCTGACGTCTGAAAGATAGCAAAGTAGTCCCGGTAAGGACTACAGAAACACTGGCAACATGATACATGCATAATAATGAGATGCAATCGTGAAATACCCTTGAAAATATCCCAGCTTACAAGTGTAAGCTATATTTGATATGGTAACTTAATCTTATGAGTTTTAGGTGAATTGTTTCATTACTTGTGGTGATGTGGTTATTACTACTTTTAGACTTACGTGTGTTTTCACTTTTATTTTAGCAAACAATGGTTATCTTGTTTAGGTAAAAGTGTTTATTACTTGATTAAATAACAAAACAACAACACACGGAAAACAGTTATTGAATAGATAATAGATACACTTTATTTTATGTTCGAAAGTGTAGATCTAATGTCAATGAGTTTAGTTAAAAATGATGAGCTGATACAACTACTCTATCATCACACAACTTGTTAGTGACTAGTGATGATAGGTTTAGTAGGTATGGAAACATGGTTTTATTAATAAGGAAAATCATGTTTGTGATAGTTGTTTATGGTTATAATGGAATATTACAGAATTCCATTATACCCTTTAAAACAATTCTATAAGTTGAAGAAAATGTTTTATGTTTAACTGATTTTAATTGGAAATGCTTTTCTTTTTAATTTAGTACATCATCAATGATTCTAAAAAGATTTGCACAAACTATTAATTTATTAATTTTAAAGGAATTAAATGACTAGGCAAATATTAAACACCTAAGAACTTAGTCAAATGGCTTTGGTAACACCATAGATGAGTTGCATAAGTTATTTGGAACATTTTGGTATATAACATGTATTTTTCTGATTTTATGAATTATTTATCATTTTTCAGAGTTAATGGTTGTTATTATTACTACTACTATTACTTCTTAATTTTATTTAATTAAATAAGCACTTATGGGTTTCTTAGAAAACATAGATTATGGAATGTTTTGAAATGATTAACACAAAATTTTAAAGGATAATATCTTAGCTGATTTAATTATTCTAAAACAAGTTTTTATAATAAACTTACTATTTCAAAATAATTAATTTCAAGACTATACTTATTATTGTGTTATTATATTTAATGGTTTTTTACATTCAAAAACTATTACTGATTTGATAAGTATTTATAGTCTAATTGATTGAAAATTTGTAACATTTTATGAATTATTTTTATTCTGGTTTTTATACTCTTTTATTAAGGTTTTTGGGATAATTACCCTACTGCCCCTAGAGCTGACAGGTGGCCCCTGGGTTAGGGTTGGACCTAACCCACTGGTCTGGTCAGGCCGGACCAGACCAGGCGCACTCGCCCCCGAGCCCCGTGTCCTCTTCTCCTCCCCTCTCCGCGTGAGGCGACGCAGCGGCAATGCAGAGGCGATCCAGCGCCTCCCCTCTCCGGCGATTTCCTCCGCCCCCTCCGTCCATCACCGCCACCGTGACCTAGCGCCACCCTGCTCCCCTCTGTCCGCTACCACGCCTTCCTCCTCGATCTGCTTCTCTCCCCGTGTGGCTCCCGTGGAGATCCTCAAACCCTAACCCTAGGGTTAGGTACCCGGAGTGCTCCTCCACCTCTCCGGTGGCCGTGGCTCCTCGACCTGACTCCTAGAGTTGAGGTGCTGGTGCTGGTGCTTCTGTGGTTCCGTTTCCGGGGACGTCGCCGCCGGGACGGTCTTCGGGCAACCGCGGCTCGCCGCCGTGCTCCTCTCTCCATCCGGATGTGGTCACCACGATGGTGACCACCTGTAAGTTGCTCTCCTCTCTCTCTGCCCTCCAACCTCTCTCTCTCTCACGGATTCTTCCTTTCCCCCCTTGCTCTGAAGTCTAGCCCTCGAGCTAGCTCGTACCGAGCTCCACTGTGATGCTCTCTATGCTCTAGTGCTTGGTTAGACAGCAATGGATTTTTCCTTTAATTTACTTGATGTGTGAGACATGGAAATCATGCCATGATATGTGATGGATGAGGAATTTTTATTGTGTACCTAAATTAATCCTCTGTTGCTATGTGCTGTGAGATGATAATGTGGTGGAGGTGATGCTGTTGGTGGAAAATTATTTTGGAATTGCTTCCCATGTTGTTTCGGTGTACTGATACCCTTAGGGTTTGCTCCCAGTGTTGGATTCTTGTTACTGGTTATTGGATAACAATTCTTATTACTAAGTATATAATTCCTAATGTTCTATGGGTGTGCTTAATGTTGATAGGTGTTACTCTGAGTTTCAGGTTCAGAGAATATGCCATCAGCACATAGCTTCATTTGACTGATTACATCTTTTTGTGAAGTTGTGTTGAGGTATTATTCCATTGGATTAGTACCCAGCAACAGTTGTGCACAAGTCTGTGAGCTAGATAATATCCCAGTGTGAATTTCTTGAGGATTTATGCCCCTAGTTTCTTCTGTACTGATAAGAACATGTTACTTGCTTGATTTGCCCCTAAACAATTTTTATCTGATAAGAACAGTTGCTTCCATCTTGATTAAGCCCCTGGCCAGTGATGCAAAGCCTGAGGCCCAAGTTTAAATAAGAACAGATGCTAGATTTGATAATTTTAATTTCCAGTGATGAACTTTAGCATAACACTTCTATGCCTATGTGAGGAAAATAACCCCAGCCTACTATTCTGTGCATAATCTAGCAATTGCTTGCTAGATGGTGTGTAGTTAACAACCTGGGCTTGTTGGCTATGGATGGTTTGTGTGCTTGTGGTCTGCTTGCTCCTCAGCCTTGCTCCTCCACTTATAGCTTGGCCTTGTGAAGATCTTGCTCCAGGTATGCTTCCCCAGCTAGTGGCTTGGCCTTGTTGTTATCCTACTGGATCTATGGTCTCACAGATCTTTGCTGGATAAATTGAGTTGTGGTGCTGTGGTTTCCTGGTGGTTGTTCTTGTTGTTCTTGCTGGAGCTGTGCAACTCGAGTTGTGAATAGGGGAAAGTGTGATGTGACTCCCTCCCCTTGCGGCTGGTGTGGTATTTATACCACAGCAGGTGTTTTGACAGCACTAAAGTGTGATGGTGAGTGTGCTGTGTGCTTGTCTACGTTGCCTAGGATATTTCCTGGGAGATGTGCTCGGTTTGCATTTGGTCTTATCCTGGTGTTGTAATTAATTTTGGCTTGCCACTTGTATTACCTGATACTTGCCCATGATGTTGGTCTGAGGCACTTCCACTGATTTGAATAGATACTACAAGTAATTTACTTAACCCAGTGATGAGATTAGCAGTGCATCACACTGCAAATCTGAGGGTACTAATCCCCACTCACCCACCTTTCTTTTATTTTCTTTTGTTTAGTTTGCAGGAACAGAAGATAAATTGGAGACTGTAACTTTGCAAGGATATTTTAGGAATTTATTTTGTAATTGTCCACTTGTAATAGAACCTGTAATTTTCCATTTGTTGGATTATGTAATGACTTTGTATTATTATTTTATTATCAATAAAGTTTATTGTTTTCTTTTTTCTTATTCACAATGAAATTGGAAATGTCCAATACTTGATATTTCTTAATTGTTTCCATTTGATTATGGTAATAGTATTTTCTTGATTATTCAATTTGAATTCAAATTCAATTCAAATATTCACAAGTTTCAAATAATTCAAGTTTGAACTCCTCAATTTCAAATTTAATCAATAGGTCATGTCGAAATTCCACTCTCTTCCCATATTGGTCTCGCTCTCTCTCTCCACTAGAATATCGATGGGACCTCGATCACTTCGGGGTCTAGTATTTACAAATAAGTCTCCAGTTGCCACGAGTCTTCTGGTACTGTCTTTGTCACTTGAAAGGCAGATCCACTCATGGATTCCATCATCCACTATCTTACCCTTGTGGTGAAAACAACCAGTTGTTCCAAGCGAATATTTTACTCAGATGATTATAAACATATGGGAGATTATTTTATGTCATCAATTAGCCTTAAGCATATAAAAAGAATCCGTTGACAAGTTTGCAGGCTTATCCCCAAATTACTTTTCATATCCAAGAGACTGAGATGTACTAGGTTATTCAAACTTCTGTTGGTTTGTGTCTGACACTCAATTGTTTGAGTATACAAAAGTGATCTGTTAACAAGGTGTACAGGCTTGTTACCAAACTACTTCTATATAGCACTAACATTGGAATATCACACTGTTTCAAGAGTGTTGATAAGATCAGATCAATATATAAAAGTTCTCCAAGTACTCTTATGGTAGATTGGAGTAGCACTTCTAAAACACTCTAAATATTCTTCTTGAAGATCCTCCTGTGGTAGTTTCTCCTTTCTGGTGAGTTGCTTCTCTTGCATATTGATTTAGAGAAGATTGGGAACAAGATAGAATAATCTTTACAACATAAAAAGATCTAGATTAAGAATTAATTCATGATTAGGAAATATAATATCCCTACTGTTGTGATGGTTCAATTGTGTATTACTATCTTGTGGAGATGTGATCACCAGCTATGTGGTTAGGATACTCACCCCTCTTTGAGTTCTAGATACCTAGTTGATTTCTCTCAAATCACCTACAGACTTGAGGTTAGGCTTGTTGAGAGTTAGTGTTGGTCACAACCAATTATGGTTTGTGTAACCAGATGATTTGGTTTCTTAAGATACTTCTTATAAAGATCACTCCAATTGTACTCTTGACCAGATGATCTAGTCCTATTTCATCATGTCAAGTGAAACATTGGTCACTTTGGTTTGTTTAAACTTTCGCGCCAAAATTTCCCGTACTTTTAGATGCATGCTTTGCAAATGCACATATTAAATTTAGATCCTTATAACTTCCCAAACACTGGGATGTTACAGTATCTCCCCCTTAACAAGAACTTCGTCCCGAAGTTCAGCCTCTCTCACGTAAAGGTAGGTAGAGAGAACTTCTGTAGACCTATGAGTCTTCACATCTGTTTTCTTGTGTTGTCCTAGGCATGTGTATCCTCTTGTCTTGATTGTTCACCTTCCACTGTCTTGTATGATAATCAAATAGTATGCCAGTTGTTAGGGCAACTCTGTCTTGTTACTAGGCCTTCCTAATAGACTTACGAAGAACACGTGGTATTTCCACCATATAGTGGATACCAAGTTTCATTCTCCGATGAATAGGTATGGTTTCCTAACTCTCACAACTTTCTGAAGAACAGTTGGTACATCCACCAGGTGATGAATAACCAATAAGATTCTTCCGATACACTGGATATTGTCTATGGTTTGGTCTCCATTTGGTTCAATCTAATGGTCTTAAGATAAAGATTTTCAAAGAAACTTGTACGAAGTAGTGTACACTGACTTAGACTCTTCTAATTAGCAAAAATATCTTCGAGTTTCCTCGAGTTTTAACTTTTTCCTATAGGTGACTATAACCCATTCCAGTGGTTACTTTCTATGGTCCTTCTATATCTTTGAGTTTTGACTTCTATGGGACAACTCTATGAGTTTATCTATCGACTTCTACTCTTTTCCTTCTAAGATATAACTACCCATGTTATTTTCCTGGCATGATTTGTGGTAGTTCACCATGTGTTGATGCAATAGCTCACCAACTCCAAACAGGATGTGGAATGTGGTCCATTCCCATCAGTGTCTTCATTGATTTCTACCTTCTTTACTTCAAGGACTTCTAGAGCTTTGATATTTGCTTCAATCAGCTGAGATTTCAGACCGCTCTCATACTAATCCTATACCCTCTAGACCAGTAACATCAAGATAAAACTCAATGTTTGCCATGCATCTGCACATCAGGTTCAATCTTCATGTACAGATCTAGTCAATCAAAGATCCAAATAAGATCCAATAAATCCCAAATGCAGTTATCACTCATGCATCAAAAGCCTGTGAAATAAAAGTACTCAGAGTAAAACATCTCAAGTACCAAGGCTCTTAAATGCTATACACTACAAGTAGGTACATATTACCTTGTAATCCTAGTCTACACAACCACTCTTTGCCTCGGTAATTACTCCAATTGCATGCCTTACTGCAATGGAATAAACCAAGACAAAATGATCCTATAGTAGTTGTTGTCTAACTTGGTTCCATATAGGACTAAGTACCATGTCAATTAAAGTACTTCACCTTGGTTATGATAAGCTTCTCCTAACATCTGTTGGTCCTTCATGGTGTTGATCATATCATAGAAATAGTAATGTAGCTTCCATTAATGCTTATGCCTTCTCCTAGTTCTATTCTATACTATAGCGATTCACCTCTGGACTTGATAACTAAGGATATGGTATATACCCCGTAGTTACCATGGTTTAATGACTCTTCATGATTCTCAAATATCCCTTCTTGATGACTCATGTACTTACTCTATATCATGTTCTACTCCATCCTATGCATTCATAGAATGGGGTAATCATCACTTTGACTTAATCATCTCTGACTATGTCAGAACTCTTTTTCTCAACAAAACTGATAGATGATAGACTTCTAACTATTCATACCTAGGTATATAGAAATTAGATAAGTATATTTACTCAAGTTGAGTAAGAAAATTCTATACAAGTATGATTATATCATTCTCAAGTGAATGATCATCATAGTTATCGGAAATATGGTTTAGATAAGATGGCTTCCTATAGTATTTACCAACCTACAGATCTCCTAAAAGGTTTTAACCTAAGGTCGCTTCGCTCTGATACCATCTATGTTGACCCAGCACACCACTGCATGTGTAGTGCGCAAGTCGGTGACATAATACTCACAGAAGGACTTATCCGTGAATATTACATCTCTCAGAGTGGTACAACAGAAACACAGCGGGTCCAAGCAAAGCGTATAGGATACAAACTTCATTACAAAATCTTGAGAATCTCCTTGATGAATTAAGAAGATCTCCTGCAAAAGAAACACCAGAAGAAGCAATTCGAAGCTCCGAGCCGGAGAAGAACTCTAGCTCAGAACTAATCCACTATGGCTGATGTCAGCCCTAATCTATGGCTAGTAAATGCCAAGTCTACGAATGGTCTCTACCTACACCTTGATAGCTTCTCCTCCACCAGCGTTGTTGATGACGATACTTTACCGACTAAGTAGTATAAGACTCCACCTAGCTTCATGAGGTAAAGATGGCTTCACGATGACGACTTCCATAGGCTTCAACTCTAAGCAGGGGGTCAAACGGGAACGAATGAGTAACGAGCGTTACTCAGCAAGTTCATGATATATAGTGGGTGGTTTGATGCACTAACTACAGCTTTAGACTCGAAAGAGTCATAAGCTAATGCAAGGTTTTGTAAAAACTTTCTTCAAGAGGTTGCTTTTAATTCTGAAAACTATGCCCGCCAGACCATCACAGGACTAGAACTTCATGGAGTTGCCTTTCCTGTAGCGTTCGCAGTTCCTTCCCGGAACAAGGGGTAACATGCCACATCCTTTTACACTCTGCAGAGGTGCGTTACTTTACCCATGGACGACCAAGACCATGTTGCACAACCAGGCTCGAGATCCTGTCCACTCCCACTCAGGTGTGGGGCCCGGTAGTTGGTCCAAGCCAAACCGTGCTTCTCCGCACAACGCATGCCCACCCATTTCTGCCAGCAGCTTGAACGCCTGATTCCACCCCTCACGATGGAGATCTACGCGCCCCTGGCAGACACTCATAGACCCCAGAGCCCGTGGGACGTAAGGGCTCCCACCCATGTGCATGTAGTCCCGCAAGACCTACAGCGTACGTCTCTGGCAGTCCGTTGACATGCGAACGAGAAAAGTATCACGGCTGACTTACTCCCCCCATAGAAGATCCATGGTCAACGCGAATTTACGGCGCACCGAGTTCTGACGGCATTTGTGATTAGTTCCTAGGTAATACGTTCCCGTGCAGATGGAACCTTCCTTTGACCTATTCATCTTACCATGGTTCCATCCGTCCACCAAACAGAACACTACCACTCGGGTAGTAATTCAATTAGTCATATTATTATAAAAATAGGATCATGCATTCTTTTGAGAATAGGTGATAATACAATAGGGTTTTTGCAAATAGTTTGCTATGAGATACTGCAAAGGATATGAGCAAGTGATGAACTTGCCTGAGATTGAAATAACCATAATAATCCATGTCTTCGGGTCAAGGGTCACGTAGAACATCCTGACGTCTGAAAGATAGCAAAGTAGTCCCGGTAAGGACTACAGAAACACTGGCAACATGATACATGCATAATAATGAGATGCAATCGTGAAATACCCTGGAAAATATCCCAGCTTACAAGTGTAAGCTATATTTGATATGGTAACTTAATCTTATGAGTTTTAGGTGAATTGTTTCATTAGTTGTGGCGATGTGGTTATTACTACTTTTAGACTTATGTGTGTTTCACTTTTATTTTAGCAAACAATGGTTATCTTGTTTAGGTAAAAGTGTTTATTACTTGATTAAATAACAAAACAACAACACACAGAAAACAGTTATTGAATAGATAATAGATACACTTTATTTTATGTTTGAAAGTGTAGATCTAATGTCAATGAGTTTAGTTAAAAATGATGAGCTGATACAACTACTCTATCATCACACAACTTGTTAGTGACTAGTGATGATATGTTTAGTAGGTATGGAAACATGGTTTTATTAATAAGGAAAATCATGTTTGTGATAGTTGTTTATGGTTATAATGGAATATTACAGAATTCCATTATACCCTTTAAAACAATTCTATAAGTTGAAGAAAATGTTTTATGTTTAACTGATTTTAATTGGAAATGCTTTTCTTTTTAATTTAGTACATCATTCAATGATTCTAAAAAGATTTGCACAAACTATTAATTTATTAATTTTAAAGGAATTAAATGACTAGGCAAATATTAAACACCTAAGAACTTAGTCAAATGGCTTTGGTAACACCATAGATGAGTTGCATAAGTTATTTGGAACATTTTGGTATATAACATGTATTTTTCTGATTTTATGAATTATTTATCATTTTTCAGAGTTAATGGTTGTTATTATTACTACTACTATTACTTCTTAATTTTATTTAATTAATTAAGCACTTATGGGTTTCTTAGAAAACATAGATTATGGAATGTTTTGAAATGATTAACACAAAATTTTAAAGGATAATATCTTAGCTGATTTAATTATTCTAAAACAAGTTTTTATAATAAACTTACTATTTCAAAATAATTAATTTCAAGACTATACTTATTATTGTGTTATTATATTTAATGGTTTTTTACATTCAAAAACTATTACTGATTTGATAAGTATTTATAGTCTAATTGATTGAAAATTTGTAACATTTTATGAATTATTTTTATTCTGGTTTTTATACTCTTTTATTAAGGTTTTTGGGATAATTACCCTACTGCCCCTAGAGCTGACAGGTGGCCCCTGGGTTAGGGTTGGACCTAACCCACTGGTCTGGTCAGGCCGGACCAGACCACGCGCACTCGCCCCCGAGCCCCGTGTCCTCTTCTCCTCCCCTCTCCGCGTGAGGCGGCGCAGCGGCAATGCAGAGGCGATCCAGCGCCTCCCCTCTCCGGCGATTTCCTCCGCCCCCTCCGTCCATCACCGCCACCGTGACCTAGCGCCACCCTGCTCCCCTCTGTCCGCTACCACGCCTTCCTCCTCGATCTGCTTCTCTCCCCGTGTGGCTCCCGTGGAGATCCTCAAACCCTAACCCTAGGGTTAGGTACCCGGAGTGCTCCTCCACCTCTCCGGTGGCCGTGGCTCCTCGACCTGACTCCTGGAGTTGAGGTGCTGGTGCTGGTGCTTCTGTGGTTCCGTTTCCGGGGACGTCGCCGCCGGGACGGTCTTCGGGCAACCGCGGCTCGCCGCCGTGCTCCTCTCTCCATCCGGATGTGGTCACCACGATGGTGACCACCTGTAAGTTGCTCTCCTCTCTCTCTGCCCTCCAATCTCTCTCTCTCTCACGGATTCTTCCTTTCCCCCCTTGCTCTGGAGTCTAGCCCTCGAGCTAGCTCGTACCGAGCTCCACTGTGATGCTCTCTGTGCTCTAGTGCTTGGTTAGACAGCAATGGATTTTTCCTTTAATTTACTTGATGTGTGAGACATGGAAATCATGCCATGATCTGTGATGGATGAGGAATTTTTATTGTGTACCTAAATTAATCCTCTGTTGCTATGTGCTGTGAGATGATAATGTGGTGGAGGTGATGCTGTTGGTGGAAAATTATTTTGGAATTACTTCCCATGTTGTTTCGGTGTACTGATACCCTTAGGGTTTGCTCCCAGTGATGGATTCTTGTTACTGGTTATTGGATAACAATTCTTATTACTAAGTATATAATTCCTAATGTTCTATGGGTGTGCTTAATGTTGATAGGTGTTACTCTGAGTTTCAGGTTCAGAGAATATGCCATCAGCACATAGCTTCATTTGACTGATTACATCTTTTTGTGAAGTTGTGTTGAGGTATTATTCCATTGGATTAGTACCCAGCAACAGTTGTGCACAAGACTGTGAGCTAGATAATATCCCAGTGTGAATTTCTTGAGGATTTATGCCCCTAGTTTCTTCTGTACTGATAAGAACATGTTACTTTTAAGCCTTTTTAGCGTCTCTTTTTTCCTATTTTCAGTTTTTTTTTTCTTTTTTGTTTCCTTTTCTTTTCCGTTTTATTCTTTTTTTTATTTTTTTCAAAATTTAAAATGTTTAAATTTATATTTTTCGAATTCGAAATTTGTTCAAAACTAAAATTTGTTCAAAATTAAAATTTGTTCAAATTTAAGTTTCGTTCAGATAAAAAATTGTTCACATTTGAGAATCGTTCATATGTAACATTTGTTCATGTTTGAATTTTTTATTTTTTATATTTGTTCAAACTTAAGATTTGTTCAGAATTAAAAATAATCCATATTTTAAAAAAAAATGGTACAACAGTGCTGGATAGGGGCGATCTTCCTCTCCTAATGGGTCCGGCCCATTTGAGCGCCCGTGTAGGCGATCCCTCGCTACGAGCGTGCTATAGGGTACCCCTAACAGGCTCGTGCCGTGCCACGGCCCATTTAGAACGTGTCGTGTCATGGCCATGTCGTGCCAAAAGACCCGTGGGCCAGCCCTTTTGGCTCGGGCAATTTGGCCAGCTATACGACCATGTCAGACTCGTCGGTCCCCGTCCCGAGGCCTCAGGGGCAGAGGTCAGTTAAGATTCGGGCGCCGCGGAGCATCGGACCCCCGGAGGTGCGCGCGCGTGCAGCCCACCCCCTGCTCGTCCAGTTCTTCTCCACGATCTTCCCGTAGTAAGTCCATCCCCCCTGCTCATCTTGGAGACGCGTGCTTTCTTCCCCGGTAGTCAAATCTTATGGTGCCGCCGTCAGCCCCAGTGCACTCGAGGGTTACTCAGACAGGGAATTCGGAGTTCCAGACACCTCACTGTTTTCAGCGCTTCGTTGATCTTGTCGCCCCCCAAATTTCAGGACGTAGGAGTAGACTGCACACTAACTAGGCATGTGTAATGTATCGCCATGCCCCCAAGCTTGACCGGTTGACAGGTTCCATCTGGCCGGCTCAACAAGCATTTGTTTGAGTCGCGTCTGAGTGATTCGCTAGTGGTGTGTCAAGGGTCAACACCGACTGCTCGAAGTAGGAGATGACAGCGATGTTCCGGCGAATACGAAGTCCCTTCGCTCACAAGGAAAGATTTTGTTTCGGTTGTTGCAGTCAAATACTGGTACCCCAAAAGATCCGGGGTCCGGTTTAGCTGCCTGCCTGCCGGCCGGCCGGCTGCCGCTTTCCCCTATTTCAGCTCCTCCGCAGCACGAGTTCATCACCACATCTTCATTTTTTTTTTCGAGCAAACAGCAGGAGCTGTAGAAGCCCCTGGTTTTCTTCCTTATTCAACTGTGCCAAGGATTCTTGGATCCTGGATCTAATTTCGGATGACCACCTTTTCGTCCAATTCTTCCAACTGGTTTGCACTCCCCGTCTGAAGGTATGTTATGCTTTCTGCTCCAGTTCATACATTCGATCTAACAATTGGAGAATCATTCTGTAAGATTACTGAATTTGGTGGGGGGTCTATCCCTTTGAGGTTCAGAAGAGGAAACATCTAGTATGATCAAATGATCTCGTACATGTCGGTGATTTTACTATTTAACTGAAGTTAAATCGGATGTGTTTTTCTCCTCACACTTCTTGATCATATGTTTGGCTGATTAATGAAAGAAGTTTTTTTCTAGATAAAACTAATGAAAGAAGTCTGTAGTGGCCAGTGGACATGCTGATATACATACTACTCCGTACATGCATTCTGGTTACCATTTAAGAAATGACATCTGAATGATTTGTGTGGTGTAACTACGGTTTTAGAGAACTTGATACATGCCACTGGGTTTATATCAGAAGCTTCATATCATGATCATATTTGTGGTTCCACTTTTGTGCCATTATCTTACTTAAAGTCAGAAATTCATGATTCAGTTCTAACCCTCTTTTGTTTTCAATTTGATAGCTAAATGCTGCAATTCCTTTGAGCCACAACTTCAAGTTCATCATCCTCTGTCCCTAGGCGACCAAAAGTACAAAGTTCAGTCACACATAACAAAATGAGTCACAATATTACCGTGGATGACATAGAGGACATACCATGTTCAGATGCAAATTCACCAATTTTGACTGAATATCACATCACAGTTCCTGCTCTTCATGACGGACTAATGGAAGGGGCGGATCATCATGAGAGACGGCTCCTGGATTTCCTCAAAGCAACTCCATCAGTGGAATGGCTAAAGGACATCAACCTTTGCTCTCCACTGGAAAATTTTAAGCTACCATCGATCGGCATCCACCGCTACCTCCATGTTCACTTCATCAGAAGAATCGACTGGGGCTCACTCTTCACCATTTGCAAGAACCATCTCAAGCATCCTCTGAACATTGCTCTTCTCATCTGGCTGCTCTGCGTCGCCGCCGCTGGTGCCATGTTAGGACTGCTCCTGTTAGGATTCCTGAACAAGGCATTCCCTTCCAAGGGCTTGAGAAACCACTGGATAGAGATCGACAACCAAATCCTCAACGCCCTCTTCACTCTCATGAGCATATACCAGCATCCCAGCCTCATCCACCACCTTTTCCTCCTCTGCCGGTGGAGGCCAGAGGACGTGGCTGAGCTTAGAAAGGTTTACTGCAAGAGTGGTGCCCACCGTCCCAACGAGCGAGCGCACATATCGTTCGTGGTGGCCCTCCTCCACATCACTTGCATCTCCCAATACGCAGAGTGTAGCCTGTACTGGGGCTACCCCAGCAGATCACGCTCCGAGTACGCCGATACCTTCTTCTTCATCCTCGGAGTCGCTGCACCGGTGGTTGCCGGAGCGCACACGGTGTACAGCCCTCTAGGCAGAGACATGGATGATGCTGCCTCGTGTGAAGAAACCAAGCATCCTTACACAACAGAAGTCGAATCGGCCGAAGCAAGAACAGTGGTCGGCAATCCAATGTGGGCAGGGGAGCTGCTCGACTGCAGCGAGGATCCAACGGCATGCTACCTGTCGTTCCTGTGCACGTTCTGCGTGTTCGGCTGGAACATGGAGCGGCTCGGGCTGGGCAACATGTACGTGCACACCGTCATGTTCCTTCTGCTGTGCGTCGCGCCGTTCTGGGTGTTCAACATCACGGCGCTCAACATCCACGACTACGTCCTCAGCGACGCCTTCGGCGCCATGGGGGTCGTCCTGTGCTTCTTCGGGCTACTGTATGGGGGTTTCTGGAGGATCCAGATGAGGAAGAAGCTTGGGCTGCCCAGGAGCAGGTGGTGCTGCGGCTCAGCATCACTGACGGACTACATTCAGTGGCTGTTCTGCTGGCCGTGCGCGCTCGCCCAGGAGGTGCGCACCGCGAACCTGTACAGCATGGAGGATGGCAGTTTCTATGGGAAACTGATGGATGGTGGTGATGCAGAGTGTGGCCCGGTAGCAATGGCTGCGACGGAAGTGCCGGTGTCTTTTGGGGTGCGAGAGGGGAACAGCATTGTTGTCAAACTGACGGTGGACGACGAAATGATCCCACCCGTCCAACCAGTGGTAGAGTCTGGACGGCAGAGGCAACCTGATGATGAAGAAATTGTGGAAAATGGTAGCATCCGGCTAAAAAGTTGACCCACAGCTGTTGGATGATGACTGATGCTGTATAGTATAGGAAAGCTGACAAATAGATCTTCCCTTTTTTAGGATCGATGTCATCATTTGACATTCTTATGCTCTTGGTTTGTCATGTTCTGTTTTAGTACTTTATGTTGTTAGTCCTTATTTAGTCCAGTTCTGTTCAATTCAGCTACTGGAACATTGTAACAGGTGTCATCTTTTCGTGTTCCTTGTTAGAAGGGAGAAAAAAAAAATCTTATTCCAAAAAAGAATAGAAAAAAATAGTCTCTCTTGAACTATGAGGCTCTTACTATGATGATTAGGAAATCACCATGTTGACACCAGCGGTAAGTGTCATGTTTAAGCCTCTGATCAAAGAATATTGAACTAGGTCAGGTAGCGTATACCAGTAACTTGAGAAAGAAATAGCTGGAGCCAGTTGAAAAGGAGATTCTTACTCATCTATCTGGTAGACCTGGGCAATCTTTTCAAGTGTGAAACGCCTGCCTCCGTGATGACAGCTTAAAAGTGAAGCGATGCTATGTGCTTTATTATTCACGGTGGAGAACAAAAGTTGGCGTTGCTTGCAGAAAAGCGAAAGGTACAGTTGTGGTATATAAGCTTCAGGATACAGGGAAGACAGAAATCTCTACTTGGGAGCTGTCTGAGAAGTGGTAGCTGCACCTGCACAGTACTTTGTAGGCTTCTGTTCTACTCGCCGAGAAACCATGACTGTAAGTTAGCACCAGTCAGTTCTTCTGTTCATCCGATAAATGAATTATTGTACATATAGAAGCAGATCATGCATATCCTTCTCACCAGCTTGAGCTTGAAAGTGTATCTACATGGCAACTGCAGGTAGTGGAGTTGAAGGTGGGGATGCACTGCGACAGGTGCATCAAGTCGATCAAGAAGGCGATCAAGACCATCGATGGTAGGGAAACCTGTGATCTGCTCAACACAAGCAGTCACTTTCCACACCTGCATACATAATGAACCAGGTCTTGTTTACCTATTTTCAGATATGGAGAGTTACCAGCTTGAGAAGGAGACGAACAAGGTGACGGTGACAGGGAACATTACCCCAGAGGAAGTGGTCAAGGCTCTTCAGAAGATCGGGAAGACGGTAACCTACTGGGGTGAAGAGTGAAAACTGGAGCGCGGAGGAACTAGTCAAGGCCGTGCGGAAGATTGGGAATGGAAGACGGTAAATTTATTTATACTGGAGGGTGAAGGCTAGAGCGCACGTATTACTAGGTGTACGTATTAGCTCGAGTGTTACCATTTGATACCAAGAGCTGTTTTCACTCCAGACCGTGTTATTTTTGGTGAGTTCCTTTGAACTGGTAGCTGATGGCTCCTGCGTTGCTTGATCCTATAGACCGTAGCATCGATCGTCGTGTCGAGTTGGCTGCTATGCAGTGCGTCCTGAACTGATGGCAAAACCTTAGAGAGGATGAACCCAACTTTTGTACGTACTACGTTTTCACGGGGAATTAATGTGTATGAAGTACGACATACTGTCCGGGTTCAGAACACAACTGCACACGACGGTGACTACGCTTAATTAGCTGCCCCGTTCACCATTTTCGAATAATGCAAGCGGTGCTACCCTGCAACTTGTTGGGACTGTTTCAGTTCTCGTCTTTACAATACGTACTACTGTTGGTTGATAGATACGGAGTACTGCTATTATCTCTCTGGTGGTTGCATATGTCTCGAACCATGCCAGTCCTTACCTATTCAGCAACGTGCCAACATTGGGCCTTCCAGCTCCCTCGACATCCATCCAACCATCCGAGTCAAGAAAGGTACCCTTTCAGTCTTTCAGAGATACGGGCAGAGATGAAACACATACGCAGACCGATCACAAGCCGGTGGTAGGATCCAGCCATTGGTCACGGGAGCACCTTCCGCGGCGACAAGCAGCCATAAAACTAGAACCAAAACACTTGCCGGTGCTGTTGCACCGCGATGAAGATGACGCCACAGGACCTGGGATCGACTGGTGGATGTGTGGATCCACGACGATGACCGCTTCGTGGTTCGGAGTTCAAACTAGTAGCTATTTCTCACAGGAAAACGCCATGAGTTGGTTCGCGCGTGCGTTTGCTAGCTCTGAATTGTCTTCTCTGGAGAGCGTGTACGCGCGTAGGGGCAGACAGACAGCTCGGCTGGCAGCGGCATATGCAGCACTGCTGTCTCTCCGGTGGAGGCAATGGCGTGGGTGCATGCATCTTCACTCACAGAAAGAGTTTTCTCCGCCCCACCGGCGCCACCGCGGAGAAAAACCTGCACCGGTGCGTACGTGCGGCAGGGTGCAGTCCATGCGCGTCCGTCCTAGCTGGCTAGCTCTCTGCATCGCGCCGAGTTCACCAGCATGCAGTTGCGTCCCGCTGTTCTCCTCGTTCTTTTTCCGCCGCGAAAGCTCGCGCGGTTGTTGCGTCTTGCCGAGGGAACATGCGCTGGCATGGGAGAACACGTCAGGACTTCGTCGCGTGCGTACATGGCGGTCCAGGAGCCTAGCCACCACATAGCTTCATGCGTGAACTTGCATCCGTGGATCCTATCTATGCAGTCGACTGAAAGCAACGGCTCCCGACAAACGCCGGAGTACTATTACCGCAGTGCCATGCCGTCAGCTTCCAGGCGAGTCAAAACTACTCATAAAATCCTCGTTGGTCTTAGGCGGTGATACTTTCCCAGAAAGCTGGGGACCGGAAACGATGGTGCTCCCTTCTAGGAAGGAGACGGCGGCGTGGAAGAGACTTTTGGAGGTGTGTATGGTTCGCGGAGGAGCGCTAGGCAGGACCGCACAAAACAAGAGGGTGCTAACCAAACACCGTCTGTAGAACGTCAGCCCGTGGACCTTATTTCAGTCCGAGGACTGGAAATGGACTAATATTTTCTTAGATGAATTTTTCATTAAATATGGTTTATATTAGATAACAGAACAGAACCCTAGATGCAGAAAAGAAAATCTAAACAAGGGGAAAATATGGCCAATGTTGAAAGACTCTAAGTTCTCGCCAAAGCCATGGCTGATCTCGTTGTCATTGGGTCATTGTAGCTCTCGAAGTATTGCTAGATCAGTCCGACAATCTAGCGCTCAAACGCTCGAAAGAAGGAGTTGTGCATTATCGCCGGAGATGGCCATGAAGCCACACAAACATACAACAAAAAGAATAAACTCGTTGTTGATACGTTTCAAACGTATCTACAATTTCTAATTGTTCTATACTTATTTTATGTCATTGCTACATGTTTCTACTATAATTTTAGGGCATTTTTTTTTGGATTAACCTATTAACAAGATGCCCCGTGTTAGTTTTTTTTTTTTTGCTATTTTAAAGTTTCAGAAAAGTTATTTAGGGAATATACGTGAAAAAATCTAGAAAAATAGGAACGTCATTTTTATTCCTACCAGGAGAAGACAAAGTCCAAAGGGGAGCCACCAGGTGCCCATGAGGACTGGCCGCGCCGACCACCCTCATGGGCCCACCTGGCCCCTCCGAGGTCACCTTTTGCCCATATATACCTCTTGACCTAAAATCGTTAAGGATGGAGTCATTTTCCATGAAACATCTTCCGAGACGTCATCATCTCGAAACCCTAATCCGGGGTACCTGGAGTCTTGTTCTGACATCCTACCGGCGGGGGAAATCATCACCGGAGGTCTCTTCATCGCCATGGTTCGCTCCAAGGTGACACATGAGTAGTTCATCCTTGGACTAGGAGTTCATAAAAATAGCTAGATGGTTGTCTCTCCTCCTTGTGCTACCATGTCAAGATCTTGTGAGCTGCCTGATATGATCAAGATCGATATTATGTAATTGCTAAATGTTGTGTTTGATAGAATTTGATGAATTGTGAAGTTTTGATCAGATTGTTCATGTTTTTTTAATTATTATTATTATTATTATTATTATTATCATGTGCTAGCTTTATTTACGTTCTTGCATGCTCTCATATTTGTGTGTTACTTTGGCCAAGTGATTATATGAATCTCCAAGAGGGAGTTTGTGCTAGAGAGTGGGTTCATGCCTTCTCTGTATCTTGGCACGAGTGACCGAAACGTCTCAGGTCGAGTATGTGTTGTTTTCACTAAGGTTAAAACAACGGTGTTTATGTATACTTATTGACTATAAATATTTCTTACATTATGTAATGTATTTAATGTAATTATCTGTTGCTTTGCAACTTAATAATTAGAGATGGATGCTGGATAGTGTTCTCTTTGTGGATTATTAGTTATAGATGGATGTCGGATAGCGTTCTATATATGTTTGACGTAGTAGCTACATGAATATTGTCGTGAACATTCTAGTTGTCATCATATTGCTATTCCAATTCCGCTAATTGCTCAGTTGTAATTTGTTTATCCAACATGTTTGCTTCTTTATTTTTTGGAGAGACACCACTAGTTAAACTATGACCTCCCGTCTATATTTTTATCTTAATTATAACCTTGTTTACTTTATTTCTAATATTACTTGCTTGATGGTCAATTTCCACTTTCATTGATTTCATCCATATTTTTCACACTATACGTTTTCTCCAAAACGAGAAGATTGACAATCTTCCTGTAACGTTGGGCCAAAAAAATTGGGTGTTGTGTGTACATCCACTACAAGCCTTGTTGAAGATCTTGAAATCCTACTGGTTCAATAACCTTGGTGTAAAAAAACCAAGGGAAAACTTTCTGCTATGCTAGATCACCTTCCTCTTGGGTTCCCCAACAAGTGGTGGTTGTTCATCGCATCAAAGGTAATTTCTGGCGCCATTGTCGTGGATCTTCAAGTTCTTCATAAGCAAATAATCTCCCGTCAACACGTCAACAAAGATTTTCTGATGTCGTTGCCAATGATTTCAGAGGTGCAGCAAGGGGAGTTACACGTCTACACTTTCTTTACTTTGTTTTGTTATTTCTTAGTTACATTTTGTTTAGCTTTATTTTCTTGTTTACTTGCTCTAAAAATAAAAATAAAAACACAAAAAAGTATGTCAACAACTAGTTTTTTCCTGTTTGTCTTGTAAGTATGTTTAGTTGTTCTCTTTCTATAAAGAGGTTACTTTCTTTGAAACTAGGTATTATTGGTAAGATTGGTACACCGATGATCAACAAAAATACTATAAGATATATCGCTTGTCTCAAAAAGGGAAAGAATTATAGAACCTACCAAATAAATCGAATGGTTATGCTAGAAACTTGTGCTCCATTTATAACGCATCTTACTGAGGTGATGAATATTGTTATTTTATGAGGTATAAATGTTTTCCTTTTCAATGTGATTATAATGATTATAAAATCATAACTTCTTATGTTAAGGTAAATGACGATTTCTATGATGTAGAAGAATTTATTGCTTGGAAGGATGCCTTTGAAATTGGCTCTTTGCTTGAAATGTTAATGATGCTCCTTATAAATTTGAGAATTTTGTTATACTTATATATTTCTTTGATAATTACAAGGATGACAATGGTTATAACACTGAATATGTCAGGAGATTCTTACCTCCCAAATAAGATAGTAATGCCATGTAGGAGCATATGGAAGAAGAAATTGCTGAAATTGGATAAAAAAGAGGAGAGGAGTGATGAACAAAAAGAGGATTAATGGATTAGAGCATATCCACCGGCACCCATCAATTTTTTGTCCGGGACCCCCCAATTTTGCCCTCTTTGGGGGGGTGCCAGATATGTGTCCGCCGCATTGGTGGGTACTTCCCCCAGCGACGCCCCCCCCCCCCAAACAGGGATCCCCAAACGTTAGCCTGATGATCACATGTTTTCTAGCTAAAATTCTAAAAAAAATTGGTTTCATAGATAATAAAAGAGTTCAATAATTATGCAAACATACAAATAACTAGTTATTACAACACTTCAAAATAATTTCAAATTCATCGAATTTCTGAAAATAAATCGTTTTGATCAAACTACTCGGTAGCTCTGAGAACCCACAAGTGCGCAGCAAGATCATTTTGCAGTTGCTCGTGAGTTCTCTCATCACGAATTTGTTGATTCAGCCACACCTGAGAAGCACTTAGCAAAATATATTATAGTAATAAAAGGTGCAATAAAACAGTGGAGGGAGTGGTGTTGTGATGTTTGTCTTGCGGCCTCAACACACCTAATGCAATGGCAATTGTATAGATGAACTTGTTAAGTGAAAATATAGTTAATGTTGTGGAAAACAGAGTTAAACAAGTGATATTTCTTATGCAATAAACAAACCAGCAAGGTAAAAAGCAGTAAAAACATGTAAAAAACAGTAGCAATAATAGTAAAAGATGGACATGAGTTCACAGGTTCACTAGTGGCAACTCTCCAAACAATAAAACAAGTGTTGGGTAAACAAATTACAATTAGGCAATTGACAAATCGTGGGGGCGTAACAATGCTATTAGGACGAGATATAGTTCACGGGTTCTAACATGGTAGCCAATACGCCAAGGCATATAGACCGCTATCCAGCATGCATCTATATCTAATAGTCCACCTCAAGAAAGGTATCCAGCAAATCTCTCTGGTATTAAGTTGTAGCAACGAAGTGATTGCTTTGTGTGCAACAAAGAATTGCATTAAAAACATTACGTAGTGTAAGCAATGGTTCTCATCCGTAGACAAGATCACCGCTATTTTCTCCCTAGTGGCAACAACACATCCCCCATCCGTCATGTTTCTGTCACTCGAGCACATGTGTAAGGGAGGCATGAATCCACTATCTAGCATAAATACTCCCTCTTGGAGATGAATACAACTATGTGATCAAGATAATCATACACATCGGAGAGAATGCAAGAACACATTAAAACAATCTAAGGATATAAGTGAAGATTCTCATATAAAGACATGAACAAATAATCATAATTCCATGGTTCACAGGATCCCAACAAACACAACACATAGCATTACATCAGATGGATCCCTATCATGTGAGACAACTCAAGAGACCGTGGTATTGAACATCAAGGGGGGGAGAGTACCAACTAGCTACTGCTATGAACCCATAGTCCATGGGGGAACTACTCACGAAGCATCATGGAGGAAGAACGGTCGATGGAGATGGCACCGGGGGCACTTCCCCGTCCCGACAGGGTGTCAGAACAGAAACTTCTGTCCCCAAATTAGGGTTTTCGATGGCGGTGGCGCTTGGATGCGTTTCTGGATAAATCATCGATTGTTCCTCTGTTTTTAGGTCATATGTGAATTTATAAGCGAAGGGGCAACGTGAGGCGGTGCACGACACCTGCAAGTGCCTCCCAGGCGCGGGAAAGGGCCTGGCCGCGGCCAGTGCCCCCCTGGGGGCCGTGGGCTCCATCTTGGGCTGCCCTTCTGGCTCCTGGATTTTTCTCGGGAATAAAAAATCCACAAACATTTTTAGCTTATTCTAAGCAATTTGATTTTTGACCTATTTCTATAATGTACTGAAAAATAAACAGGAACTAGCACTGGGCATCTTCTTAATAAGTTAGTCAATAAATGATATAAACAAATGAAAACATAGGGAAAACATGTAGAAAACAAGCATGGAGCATCAAAAATTATAGATACGTATGGGACGTATCACTCACTCTTGAAGATCATGTTGTGCTTGATAATACAAGCGGTCATGATATCAACCATTTTATCTATAAACTATAGAAGATAAGGGTACCTGACAACAACAAACCGGGCATGGAGCACACCAAATTCCCACTCCACATCTTTCCGGATAGCCTCTTGCTTCTTAGAAAAATGGATATTTCCCTCACCAATAGGGTTACGAACTGTCTTTAAAATGCTGACCAATTGGGATAGATTACATCAGATAGATCTCAATCATGTAGGGCAGCTTATGATAATATTGTATTGAACATCAAGGGAGAGTACCAACTATCTACTTCTATGAACACGTAGTCCATGGGGGAACTACTCACAAACCATCATGAAGGAAGCACAGTCGATGAAGATGGCTCCGAGGGTGAATCCCCGTACCAGCATGGTCTGGATCAACTAGGAGTATCATAGGAATGATGTTTCTGCGTGATATATATATTCTATATATTGTAGAGAATTTGTGGAGGGCATTGGATGTCCCAGAGTAATAGAAACAATTTCTATTACCACAGAAATTTATTCCAGAGTTATTCTGAGAGAGACATTGAGGCTCACGCTTTACGGAGCAAGTGCAGGGGGGCATGAGATGTCCCTAGGTGTCGGATTTTTTTTGTTTTGACATTTTTAGATAATATTGATGATTTTATCTAAGGTCGTAGGGTTCTAGAAGAGTTTCGGGCAAAAACCGAGAAGTGGGGGGGGGGGGGAGGGAAGGAGGCAAGACTTCCCTCATGGCCGCACCTATTTTTTAGGGTTGGCCCTAGGGCCCAAGCATTAGTACTTGACAACCAAGTATTTTTCCCGAATTTATCTGGAGAGAAAAAGAGAAAATAAAAAGGAAAAAAAGGAAAAGGGGAGGTGGAGTTGGAGTTGGACTCCACAAGGAGTCCTATCCGAGTTGGGCAAGGAGAGGGGTGCGACCACCTCCTTGGTGCGGCTAGCCCCTCCTCCTAGCCTAACAATGGCTCCTCCACTCTCTTTGGTATGTCTCCCTCTCCTCCAACTATGAAAGGACCCCAAGGCTAGAACCAAATCATAATTTTGTGAGCAAGTCTCTCTCTCTCTCTCTCTAGTAGAATTAGAGATTCTAATTAGGGACCCTTTAATTGAATTAGGGTTTTTCTAATTGAGTTTTTGAGGTGTCCTCTCCCAATTAGATCTAGCTTCTAATTACTCTCTCTATCTCACGTGTGTTGAGAACTCCACCTCCATATACACCCGCAACGTCTAGTCCTAGACGGCGAAACGTTGCAGAATTAGCCCTAACATATATGTGCATACGCTTAGAGCAGTAACACATGAGACCGTCATTCTTTTGGATCAAGGTGCTGGATACAGAGAGTTGGCAACATTCTCACCCACAGGCTTGTGCGTGAGGATCTTCTACAACCTTCATCGACATCTTTACCAACACCTCTTTCGCTTCTATGGTGTCTGGTACACGATCTCGAGAACTAGATCTTGGAATTGATATTCACTTTTATCTTCATAGATAGATCTTGGCAGCTGCGTAGCATGCATGGCGAAAATTTAAATTCCCGTGCACGCAACCCGGTAGTGCCTGAGATGGCCAGGTGGTTTGGGGGCGCGGCCTTGGCCCCACCTGCACCCTCAGGTCGTCTAGGAGATGTGGGCCCCCTTCGGCTCTCATTTGGATTCCATCTTCATTCGAGGTAAAAACTTGCTCCTGATTTTTCATGGAATTTTCCGGGAAATTTTTCTATTCAACTTTTTTGAAATATAAAAACAACAAAAAACAGAAACTACCACTGTGTATCTTGTTAATAGCTTATTCCGGGAAAATGGCATAAAATGATATAAAACTATAGTAAAATCATAATGCAATAATATAAAACAAGCATGGAACAATAAAAAATTATACATACGTTTGAGACGTATCACACCTCCCGCTAATTCTTGTGATTGAGCACCACCACATGTTTTCGCACCCCCATTGTTTCAAGTTCCCCACACCAAGCACCTTAGGGGCCACCCACCCCCGAGACCAACTCCAATTGATGGAAGTGAATGGAACACATGCAACATTCAAAGTGAGTGGAGAAGCACGATCAACCATCGACATAGGTGGATCAATGTGAGCGCAACAGAGTGGCAGTATCATGGTTTGCGGTGGCGGGAGCCAAAATAAGGGAGGCGGTGATGGCTGAAGCTCGTTGGGAAACCCCAAGCGTAGGTGTGAAGAGTGCAGCGGCAAGTTTTCCCTCTGAAAGAAACCAAGGTTGAATCGACCAGTAGGATAAAGAAATCACCCCCGAAGGTTGATGCAACTGATGTTGGCAGGGCGCACTACCGGTTCAGCAGCAACGTGAAATCTACACAACATAATCAAATTACTTTGCTCCAACGAAGCAGTGAGGTTGTCAATCTCACTGGGTTTGCTGAAACAAAGGATTAGACGTACCTTGTGGAAAATAATAATTGTTTGCAGTAGATGAAAGAGATCAATAATTGCCGTAGAAAAACAGTGGTTGCAATGGTTGTATATCAGTGTAAAGAAACGGACCGGGGTTCGCAGTTCACTAGAGGTGTCTCTCCAAAACAAATAGATAACATGCTGGGTAAACAAATTACAGCTGGGCAATTGACAGATATAAAGGCTGGACCGTAGTGTATATGCATGACATGATGATTACTATGTGATTCATGCGGACATTACAACAAGATACATAGACCGTTATCCAACTGCATCTATGACTAATAATCCTCCCTCAGAATGTCATCCGAGCAAACTTTGGGTATTAAGTTGCAAGCAACAGATAATTGCAGTAAGCAAAGTGTGTAATGTAAAAAATAAAATCATCCTTAGACGAATCATTGTTGTTTTCTCCCTAATGGCCCGTTTACGTTTCTGTCACTCGAGCGTGAGTGAAAGGGAGGCAAGAACCCACTATCGAGCATAAATACTCCCTCTTGGAGTTACAAGCATCAACTTTGCCAGATCATCTACTTGTAACGGAGAGCATGCAAGATCATAAATAACATACACATGAAAAGAACATGATAGATTGATAATAATTGGACATAGCATTCAATATTCATCAGATCCCAGCAAACACAACATGTAGAATTACAATAAGATGATCTTGGTCATGTTAGACAGCTCACAAGATCTAAACATGAGGCATAAAGAGGAGAGAACAACCATCTAGCTATTGCTATGGACCAGCAGTCCAGGGATGAACTACTCAAGCATCACTCCGGAGGCAGGAATGGTGATGAAGAGGACTCCGGTGATGATTCCCCCTCCCGGTAGGGTGCCGGGGAGAGCTCCAGAACCCTCCCGGACTAGGGTTGATGATGACGGCGGCTGCGGATGTTTTCGGTGGAAAAGACTAGTGTTTCTAGGGTTAACCTCCCGAGAGGTATAAATAGGCGAGAGGGCAACGTCGGTGGGCAGCCAGGGGGCCCACACCACCCCTGGGCGCGACCAGAGGGGGTTGCCGCCTCATGGTGTGGGGCCCCTGAGCCCCCCTCCGGGTCTCCTCCGGACTTCGTGTATGTGACGACTTTCTAAGACTTCTCGGTTTTGTTTCGTCCAATTCCGAGAATATTTCCAGAACAACTTTTCTGAAACTAAAAACAGCAGAAAAGATGAACTGCTCTATGGCATCTTGTCAATAGGTTAGTCCCAGAAAATCCATAAAAATGACATAAAGTGTATAAGAAACATGTAGCATATGGCATTAAAACAACATGGAACATCAGAAATTATGGATGTGTTTGAGACGTATCAGGCGGTATAGGATCTGCAGTTGCAGTACACGCGTTTGCGACAATGGGGGCACGATAAGAGAGGTGGGCTTTGCAGTAAGGAATTGATATGGGAGGTGACGAGGAGATTAGACCGGGAAGGAAGAAGTTCATGGAAGAATAAAAAACGTGTCATTTAAAAAGTGTTACAGCAAAAAAATTGATGGGTGTGGGCCCACTATGATGTGAAGAATCAAATACGTCGACTAAAAAATGCTACAACAAAAAAATTGATGGGTGTGGCCCCACTATGATGTGAAGAATCAAATACGTCGACCAGAGGGGTTTAATATGTGACTAGAGATTTTACGGATAGATAAAGTTATCTTAAAATATAACTAGGTGAACAATCCTATACGAGGCAAGATTACTCTAGCAAGCAAGATACACAAATAAACAAGCACAAGGAAAGATAAGGATCAAATTAACCAAAGGTGGAAAGGGATGAAGCACTAGGTGATGTATTTGGAAGTTTGACGGTAGTGGTATATAGTGTGTTCCAAATTGAAAATATAAAAGTAATGATATACCAAATTCTATATGGCATCTTTCATTCACATGATTCTAAAACACATGAATAAAATAAAAACATAGGATTGAAATGTCATGCCATGTCAAACCCTAAATGAATTGAAAATTCGGAAATCACTAATATACATAAGGATTTGGTGCATGACCTAGTTGTCGTAGAAACAATCTAATTTTCCATGAGTTTATAATAAATGGGGTTTGTTTCTTTGTAATTTGAATGTGAAGTAGATCTAGGAGAATTTCATATAGTTTCCAATTATGTATATCAAACAAGGTTTATAGGAAAAAAATTTCTATGGATAAGTATCTTCAAAAAAATCTTATGAAATTCTTTTGGAGCAAAATTTTCTTAGAATGGAGTATAGTTTCGGAACAGAACGAGCTATTATTGTGGTGTCCCACAAGACAATTTCTCGTAAACAAACATGATTAGTTCATGTACAGTAATTGAGAATGCTGGATAAAGTAGATAAATATGTCGTTAATATGCATTAGAGGTATTCCTGTCTCGGACCAAAAGTGAGCCACCATACACGATTATAGCTTATAACAGCCATACCCTAGCAACTACTTGATACTAGTAGCTAATGATCAATCAGAAAAGAGGTCAGCAAGTAGAATTATTAAACTTATGCATCTAGAAAGATGTTGGTTGAGTGCAGCTTTGGCCCCATTTATAAGAAAAACTACATAGGAATATGACAGGATTCAACTTTATATACAGAAAAAAATAGCCACTTGAAAACAGGTGAATAGTTTTATTTCCAGGAAAGGAAGCAATATGCTACTTTTGTAGAAAACAAATAAACTTTATGTAGATTAGTTCCAGAAAACATTTTTTTTTTCACGTTTTCTAAATTCTTTTGTTTTAAATGGGGCATCAAATATATATTTCATTTTGCCAATGGGCATGATTTATATTTTTGTTTGTTTGAGAAAGGCATTATGTTTAGTTCGCAGTATATTGATCACTGAGCGAGTACAACGACTGGCGATGATCCAGTATGAATGAAAAATGTCTCAATTTAATTGTCACAAAGATTGACAAAAATTGATGTATCTAGCACTAAATTAAGTCTAGACATATCCACTTTTGTCTACCTATGTGACAATTAATTTGAGACGGAGGGAGTACGAAGAACAACCACGAAATGGAGCCAAATAAAAATTATCTATGGACGTACAGGTCGACAAACCCGTAGTAACCTCCAAGAGCAAAACTCTAAATAATTAATTCGAGGCATAATTAAACTGGTTTATGTGTTCTGTCGGGTAGCTTCAACCATTTCAATAGCCTCAGGCTGGTCACAATGAGGAGGAACTTAGCAGTAACATCACATGTTTCAATACAAGTTTGCTTATGTGGCACGTATTTAATGAAGAGAGAGATGATTGTGGTAACTAGCTAAGTTACCGGAACATCACACACTCCAAGAAACAATGAGTCTATAGCCTAATAAATGCATCGTTGCATGACACTACATATATGTTATACTACCCACTGTGGAGGTAGTAACATAGTCTAGGAAAACGTGTAGGTTACTAGTGTATGTTCCTCCCCATTGTGACCAGCCTCAGCATGATTTAGAACTTGAAAATAATCCACGCTGGACGTTTGAGCAGGTCAAAGAAACGATTCACGACCAACCAACTCCTCCGTTCACCGCGAACCATACCCGCACCCGCACCACCATGACAGAACGCCTGCCACGTCGGCCCCATGCATCGGCACAGCTCGTCCCGAGTGGTGGGTACCTCTCGTCAGCCGGTCGATCAGCGCTCTCATACCACTGCGCCGCCAGTCAAACCCCACGAGCTTTGACCAGTCCACGGTCAAACTTTTCAAAGCTCTATATAGTCTTTCCTCTTCCAGTCCGTCCAAGCAATCCCTCCCAACGATCGCCTCTCCCTCCCTCCATCGCTTCCTCTCCCTCTCTCGCCCCCTCGCCGTACGTACACGCCGGACGCAGACACGACAGTCAGCAAGCCGTAACACACACGCGCGCAGTTTTGTCTCTGCGTCGGCGTCGGGCCGTCCGTTGTACTTCTCCGATGACTACCTCGTCGTCAGGGAGCGTCGAGACGTCGGCCAATTCGAGGCCGGGCTCCTTCTCCTTCACGAATGCGAGCTTCACGGACATCCTGGGAAGCTCCTCCGCCGGCGGCGCGTCCGGTTACAAGGCCATGACGCCGCCTTCCCTGCCGCTCTCGCCCTCGCTCATGTCGCCGTCGTCCTACTTCAACATGCCTGCCGGCATGAACCTGGCCGACTTCCTCGACTCGCCGGTGCTCCTCACCTCCAGTGTAAGCAAGCACACCACACCACACCAACGAACGAATTCCACTCGCACGCACCATGTCATTTCATCCGTACTATTGCTAATGCGCGTGATCGATCATTTCAGATCTTCCCATCGCCCACAACGGGAGCGTTCGGGTCGCAGCAGTTCAACTGGAGGCCGGAGGGTCCGCCGGCGAACGCCGCCGAGCAGGTCGTCAAGGACGATCAGAGGCAGCCGTACCCCGACTTCTCGTTCCAGACGGCGCCGGCGAACAACGAGGAGCCCGCGCAGCAGGCGACGACGACAACGACCTTCCAGCCACCGGTCCCACTGGCCCCACAGGTACAATCCGAAACCGTGCGTTGTCCTCGCTGACTTTGTCAAATCCAATAAACTACACTAGTACTAGTATACCATTTCTCTTCATTCTACCATCTACAAATCGGGCACTTGTCGCATCATGATCTTTTCGCTTTGATTTTCCAAGAATTAATAGTCCAGCGACAGTGATTGATTAGTGGAAACGCAAACTCCGTACGAGATTCCCTAATATTTTTCTGCGATACTTCAGGGGGACGACGCGTACAGAGGTCAGCAGCAACCGCAGCCCTGGGGGTACCAGCAGCAACCTGCCGCAGGAGGCATGGACGCGGGTGCCAACCCGGCGAGCTTCAGCGCGTCGGCGGTCCAGGCGACCTCGTCGGAGATGGCGCCGAGCGGAGGCGTGTACAGGCAGACGCACTCGCAGAGGCGGTCGTCCGACGACGGGTACAACTGGCGCAAGTACGGGCAGAAGCAGGTGAAGGGCAGCGAGAACCCGCGCAGCTACTACAAGTGCACCTTCCCCAGCTGCCCCACCAAGAAGAAGGTGGAGACGTCGATAGAGGGCCAGATCACGGAGATCGTGTACAAGGGCACGCACAACCACGCCAAGCCGCTCAACACGCGCAGAGGCTCCGGTGGCGGCGCCGCGGCGCAGGTGCTGCAGAGCGGCGGCGACGCGTCCGAGCATTCCTACGGAGCGATGTCGGGTGCGCCCGTCTCCACGCCAGAGAACTCGTCGGCGTCCTTCGGGGACGACGAGATCGGCGTCAGCTCGCCGCGGGCTGGCAACGTCGGCGGCGACGAGCTCGACGACGATGAGCCGGATTCCAAGAAATGGTGAGTGCCCGTGTTACGAATTTTGGCGCGAAATTTTGTGATCTGCCTTCTTGGAGGAACAGAGGAAATTGACCTGCTATTTTTTTTTCAAATCTGTAGGAGGAAAGATGGTGACGGCGAGGGAATCAACGTGGCCGGCAACCGGACGGTGCGGGAGCCGAGGGTGGTGGTCCAGACCATGAGCGACATCGACATCCTCGACGACGGCTACCGGTGGAGGAAGTACGGGCAGAAGGTGGTGAAGGGTAACCCGAACCCGCGGAGCTACTACAAGTGCACCACGGTGGGGTGCCCCGTGCGGAAGCACGTGGAGCGCGCGTCGCACGACCTGCGCGCCGTGATCACCACCTACGAGGGCAAGCACAACCACGACGTGCCCGCCGCCAGGGGGAGCGCCGCGCTCTACCGCCCCGCGCCACGGGCAGCAGCGGACAGCGCCATGAGCACCAGCCACCAGTACATGGCAAACCAGCAGCCGGCCGCCGTGACGTACCAAACCAGCGCCGCCGCCGCCGCCGGGACACAGCAGTACGCCCCGAGGCCCGACGGGTTCGGCAGCCAGAACCAGAACCAGGGCTCCTTCGGCTTCAACGGCAGCTTCGGCTTCTCCGGGTTCGACAACCCGACGGCGTCCTACATGAGCCAGCACCAGCAGCAGCAGAGGCAGAACGACGCGATGCACGGCTCGAGCGCCAAGGAGGAGCCAAGGGAGGACGTCTTCTTCCAGCACTCCCAGTACTGACACAAGGATGTCAGAAATGGCAAACAACCACGAACTACATGGAAATTGTTACTCTGTAATCTGTAATTGTACTAGAATAGGCGTAGACACATTCGTTTATTTCTTCGGAGGCCCCGCAGTTGCAGATGGCTGCAAGAGAAAGGGTACCCTTCCTTAACACGCGGGAAGCAAAGAGAAAGATGTAGGAAGCGTAGGATACACAGAAGATAAGGGGTCTAGCAGGGCAGGTTTGTTCTGTCATTGTTTCACACAGAAAGATGGTGTATTCAAATTCGATTCACAAAGTTCTTTTTTCCAAAGACTGTTATTTTCAAGATCCACAGCAGCCAATTGTGATATGTTTTGCCATGTACTTCTCAGCAATACTGACCAGACCTGATGTATTAGTGCAATCCATGGCCATCTTGTAGCAGTGCAGGCTAGAAACTGATCAATCAAACTTTCTTAGCAGAACGGATCAATCAAAATTATGGTTTGGCAACGGTCCTAGCACAGGTTTCCCTGTCAGATACAGAAAAGACCAAGAGTTCTATCACAGGAGCAGACCTGATAGCATGTTGCATCTGTATAAGTTTAATGTTGCATGGATTGGCAAGGTGGATTCCGACCAAGTTCCTCCATGCCTAACTATCCGAGGTCTCAATTGACCGTGTGCCCAAAAACAAATGAAAGGTGGAATTCAGCTAGTATGCTCCACGGAAATCAACAGCGACGTTGTACGCGGTAACCGAGGTCTAAATCTTGTTCAACACACATGAGTGAATTAAAAATGTGACTCGGATGAGATTCTGGCAGTCAGCCAGAACCCATGATTCAGATGAGAACTAACTCTCCAAGCAGTCAAGGCTGACTCGCTCGATGAAGCAAAGAATCCCCCCACAGGATGACAAGAACGCCAAACTATGCAGTCTGCACCCGGGCCCAGGCCAGCTAGAAATGACTCTTTTAGGCCGGCTACAAATATTGCGGCGGTAACGGGCCAAAAAGCCAGCACGTTCGTGATGCAGGCTAGCGGGATTTTTTAGCAAAGTTAGCTCGCTATGGCTTGAGGTCTCAGGATCACTAAGGGCATCTCCAGTCGTCCCCCCAGAGCCTCCTAGGGGGGCCTTTTCGCGGCGGAAGCGGCGAATAGCGCCGTTTCTTCATCACTCGCCCCCCCCAGCCGCGGCACCCAGGCCAAACCCAGCCCGCTGGGTTCGGCCTGGGAGAGCGAAACTGCGCGGCCGCGCGCGTGGGCCAGCTCTGTCAGCGACGCGACGAGAAAAGCGCGGGAACAGAACCGCCCCGTGATCATCTTCTCGGCTCGCGCGTCGGTCAAAGGCTGCCGGCGTTTATGGCGTGGCGGCCGTCCAGTGCATGCGCCCGTTCAAAGGCTGCCGGCGTAATGGCGTGGCGGGCGGCAGCGAGGGGACGCGCCGCAGTAAATGCCCGGCCGCCTATAAAATCACCCCGCCGCTCGCCGCGCTCGCCATTCTTCCACCGGCGACTCCCTCTTCTCTTCTTCCTCTCGGCGCTCTCCTCCCCCCCCGTTCTCCCACGCAAATGGCCAGCCACAAGGACGGCGCAGCAGCCAACGGGTTCCCCCGCCGCAACCTTCGCCGGGGCGAGGCGGTGGCGCTGTACCGCGCGGGCTACCCGTGCCCGCCGGACGTGCGCCTCCCGAGCTCCGCCGCTGGGCAGAGCCGCTGGGCACTCAGCAGCGGAGGGGTGCCCGTTCCTCCCCTCCCCAACACCGACGACGAGTTCCGGCGCGCCATTCGC
Organism: Alopecurus myosuroides; assembly: GCA_028641055.1. Classification (NCBI taxonomy): domain Eukaryota; kingdom Viridiplantae; phylum Streptophyta; class Magnoliopsida; order Poales; family Poaceae; genus Alopecurus; species Alopecurus myosuroides. The sequence goes on from CM054058.1 coordinate 190,970,664, forward strand.
GAGGCGCGCGACGCCATGGCGGATCCCGCCCGCTTCCCGGAGGCGGGCGTGGACAAGTTCTGGTGGCAGCACTTCATCAGCCGCCGCGAGAGGGAGCTCGCCTCCCTCAACGACAACGGGCCGGTCGACGGCCGCCTCAACGCCAACGGGCGCCGCCGTTGGTGGAGCGTCCCCAACAGGACCATCGAGGCCGTCCTCGACCACATCCACGCCGGCGACGAGCCGCGCCTGCAGATGCCGCCCCGGCAGGCCCAGCCGTGGGCAGCGCGCCGGACGGGAGCCTCCTCTTCGTCGGCGACGTCGAGCTCCTCCGGCGCCCAAACCCTCTCTACCTCCCCCCCTTTCTGAACACCGGGGCGCCTGCCCGCAGGCGTAGCGGCGGCGCCCTCCGCATCAGCGAGCCACGCTTCGAACGCGTGGTTCGCCCGAAGACCGAGAACGCCGGCGACGACGAGGACGAGTGGCCCGACCAGAAGGTCGCGGAGCAGCTGTCCCTGGACACGCTCCAGCCGCTCGACGCCGACGCCGCGGCGACGTGGAGCCTCCAGGAGAGCACCGCGGCGGAGCTGGAGCTCCAGCGCCGCCTCCTAGCGGAGGCCGAGAAGCGCAAGGAGGCGCGCGACAGAGAGGCCGCCGCCAACGCGGCCCGCCACCGCGTCCCGCCCCCGCCGCCGCAGAAGGAGAACGTCTACATCGTCCTCGACCCCGACACCGACGAGGACGACGAGATCCAGCAAGCCCTCGCGGCGAGCAGGTGGGGCGGCTGCGGCGACGCCGGTCAGGGGACCAGCAAGCGCCCCGACGGCCCCAAGGATGACGACGACGACGTCGGCGGCGACTACAGCCAGGCCATCGCCGCCAGCCTCGGCCTTCTTTAGATTTTCTAGGCTAGTTTAGTTTAAATTTCAGTACTAGTTTTTTTAATTCGCGCCGAATATGTACGCACTTCGCCAAATTCAATAAAAACCGTCTACTTTCAAATTGCGTTTTGTTTGGGCCGAATCATGGGCTCGGGGAGCGACTGGGAAGCCTGCCCCCCCAGGTTCCAGAATAGCGCCGCTTAGCGCCGCGGCGGCCCCAAAACGGCGGCGTTTTGGGCCCTGGGGGGGGCGCAACGACTGGAGATGCCCTAAGAGCATGACTAGCAGTGCTCTCAAACTCTCAAACTCTCAAACCCTCAAACCAGTTTAAGATTGAAAATAGACATTTTTTGCACTTATAAGGGTTAGAAAACAGGGGAAAAGAGTAGAACCCTCAAACCCAACCCTTATAATGTTATAATGGTTGAGTTTGAGGGTTTAGTCTTTGCCGCAATCCCAACCCTTTGAAACTGTCATTTAACATATCACAATTTTCATCAGTTTAAGTACGTTTTGAAGAAAACAATAATCATTCTAGTTATTATTACAACACGGAATAGTTCTTGCAAGCACATAATAATCATTCAAGTTATTACAACAATGTTTTCAAGCGAATTACAATAATTGTTCGACTCAAATAGGACATAGAAAAGTAAACAAATGTAGATCATGGGTCTTGCAACCCCATTTTTCTCCTTGATGGACTTCACAAGAGTTGCCCACTAGGGGTAAATTCCATCGGTGAGATAATATCCCATTGAGTACTCATTGTCCATGATTTTATAGTTGCAAGTTGGAGCATCCCCAGAAACTAATCTTTTGAACAGAGGAGACCTATTGAGAACATTGATATCATTAAGTGTTGCCGGCAAACCAAAAAATGCATGCCAAATCCATGTGTCCTTCGATGTCACGGCCTCAAGCACAATGGTAGCATCACGGATTTTACCGCAATACATTCCTTGCCATGCCTTTGGACAATTTTTCCATGTCCAATGCATGCAATCAAGACTACCAAGCATCCCCGGCCATCCCCTTTTTTCATCCATCTCCATCAATCTCTTTGTATCTTCCTCGTTGGGTGCCCGAAGATACTCATCCCCATACAACCGGATGACCAATTTTGCAAACCTACGAACGGAGGCCGTGGTGGTATCTTGCCTAGTGCGAAGATACTCGTGAGTATAGTCGGCGGGTATGCCATAGGCGAGCACCCGCATTGCAGCGGATATCTTTTGGTGCCCACTAAAATCCATGATACCGGAGGCGGATCTAGGACGCTTGAAGTAATCTGAGGCGGCCTCACAATCGGTGACAATCTTCACAAACAAACTACGGCGCATTCGGTACCTTCTACGGAAGAGGCGAGGTGGGTATGTCGGTACCTCCGCGAAGTAGTCTTGCATCAACTGCTCGTGTCGGAGGCCGCGGTTCCGGTAGATGGTGGCTCGCCCCATCTTCGACCCTCTCCTCTGATCCATCAGCTTCGCGCGGTCTTCAAACTCTTGCACGTCGATGAGGAGGCCCATCATCTCGACGTCATCGTCTTGAAGCAACTTCTCAATGTCCGAATCGTCCGATGACGACCAACCGGAATCATCGGAGAACGCCTCCATCTACACAACACAACACAACACAAGAAATTATTAGTGCCACCAATGAATCAAAATGGAGAAATTAAACACAAATTAAACACAAAAAAATTTGTACCATGGACGAGGCGGCGCGGGGTCGCGGCGGGCGCGTGGGCGCGGCGACCGGTGGCGGGAGGGCCGGGCGCGGGGGCGAGCAAGGGCGGAGGGCGGCGGCCGGGGGCGGGAGGGCCGGGCCTGGGGGCGGAGGGCGGCCGGAGGCGGGGAGGGGCGGGGGCGGGGGCGGAGGTCGGCGGGATGGGTGCGGGGGCGCGAGACGAAGGGGCGGCCGGCGTGGGGGCGGGCCGGGGAGGTCACGCGGGCGTCTTGACGCGGCGGGGGCGGGAAGGCGGACACCGGTGGAGGGCAATGAAACTTCCCTCCTGTTACACCCCAGTTTTGGGTCACTTGTAATACATGAGGGAAGCCATTTCTGTAAGCCAAAAAAAACTTTTTAATGCCCTTGTGTAATCCAACATTATGTAATAAACCATGGTTATCTATGCAATGCAAGAAAGCCCTTGATTAAAAATCATTTATTATTTTTCCTGATGTTTTCTGATTGTTTCTGTGTTGTTTTCTACATGAGGTTTACAATACTTTTCATCCAAATTCTTGTGAAAATGTTGCTTTCAACTTAATGAGAATATTTTGCTTTGTTTGAATCAAGAAAAAAAATTGGTAAAAGAATTTTTAGATGTTTCCTTTTAAGTTTCCTATAGAAACTTGGTTCTGAAAATTTAGCCAACTAGTTAATTTTCACTCATGTTATCCATATGTTAGGGAATCATATTTTATGTTTTCTTGGCATGAATGTGTTCTCCAATATATGGACTACAAATGGGTGAGCTTGTTTTGAAAATTGATTTGAGAAAACAATCAATTGCTTGATGGTTTTTGTGTTAAGAAAATTAAGGCAGAAAAGTGTTTTTTTTTTGAAAAACAGAGGACAACAGGAACTAGCTATTTTTCCACCTTGTTTTCAGGACCCATTTAATTTTCAAATTCGTTTTCTTTTGATGTTTCTGAAAGTACAAATCTTGCTTAACACAACCACACTTTGAAAACAAATTTTTGATTGGGTTTGGTTCATGAAAACAAAATCAACATTTACCTAATCCAGTATGTTTCCAACACTTAGCAAAATCGACTAAGTCATTTTAACTGAAAATGAAAAATTCAGAAAAACAGAAATTTGCACCAAATTCATTTGATCATAAATTTTGTTTGGAAATGAATTTAGCTGTGCCACTTGGACCATCTAGAAGCCTTGTCATCCCTTATCCTTTTCCATGCCTTGGATACTCGATGAGTTGACCAGAGAGGAGAGGAGGGGAGAGAGAATAGAGAGAAAAAAGAGGGGCAGTGGCATGGGGGGCTGACAGAGTGCCACTGTGCGTGCGCACTGTCGCCATACCCGTGCCATTTTCCAGTCACATGCCCGTTGCTGGCCTTGGACATGCCCAAAGGGTAGGGGACACGGCATGGGCGCCGGGAGCACGTCCCCGAGCCCATTGCTGCCGCACCGAGCGCGCCCTCGTGCGCACACAAGTGGCACCGTGGCGATAAAGCCACGGTCACGCCCTCGCCTCGCCAGCACGCTCCACACACACCCCTCTCACACCCAGACACCAAGCGCGCACGCCCTAGGCTCTCTGTGAGCCCAGAGCACCTGTAGACGCCGCCAGCCACCGCGAAGTGCAAAGGTTGGAGACGCACGCCGTGGGCACTCCCACCCCTCTCCCTTGCCTCCATTGCACTCGCCACCCTACGTAGACCCCCTATGATGCAGAATCGTGCTACCTCGTTTGCAGGTACGCCGGAGAGCCCGCCGGAGCCGCCGCGGACCCGCAGCAGCGCGCCGTAAATTGGGGCTGTCCCGAGTCGCAACTCCACCGCCCTACCGCATCGAGCACGTGACACCACCCCGACCCCGCGCCACCGTCCCACGCACCCGCTAGGAGGGCAAATCGCTGAGTCGCTGTCGTCCGTGCGCTCCGATCGGGCGTGAGAGAGAGAGAAGAGAGAGGGAGGAGGGAGATGACCGTGCGTCGTTGATCGTGAGATCAACGGCTACGTTTGAATCCCGAATCGTTACGCGCGCCGCGCGCGCTCGCGAAAGCGAGCTGGGCCGCAAGGCCTTAGCGGGCCGCGTGCACGAGAGAGAGACCAGCCCGCACCCATTTTCTTTCCCTTTTTAAAAATCAACTGAAACATGCACTTTACTTTAATCGTGTTAAAAATATCTAAACGCAAAAATAAAATCAACCAAAATTCCCAGTGGTAGATCTACTAATTCCTGAACGCATGCAACTTGTAGATCTACATTTGAATCATTATTTTGAAATGGTACATCTTGTGCTACACACTGTCTGTTAGGATAAAAATAGGATAACTTTTTGTTGGTGTGTTAAAATTATGCAAACTAAAATTCTCTGAGTAGCCCTTGACAAGATCTATCAGTAGGGCTTGACCTCACATCAAGGTGAGCTACTATTTGGAAATGCCATCCATTTTGGTATTGGACCAGTAGCCTATTCTAGGATTTTTAGAAGTGGTTTAAAAATACTTTTTATGTGAATCCAACTGGATCTGTTAGTGTAAGAATAGATCTATGTTATCTTAGCTTTGTGTGATTTTTAGAGCTCTAGATTTGTTTGGTCAACAGATCTAAGATTTTGCACTTTTCTGTTAGAAATAGTATGTGTAGAATTATTTCTAGAATAATTGATTGCTAGTGTTATTTTGTTTTCTAGCATGTTTAGATGTTATGCTTAGTGTTAAAAGGTTGTTGACTCAAAGATCTAGCATGTTAGAAAGTGTGTGCATGTTGGGAAAATATATGGAGCTAGTATATGCATAGTATTGTTCTCTAGTTTTTATTTTAATAAATCTCGTGATGCAAGTATAGCTAGTTTTATTACCCAAGTTTTTAGTGATGTTTTGTTGGGTCTAGTACCACTTTGGTACTGATTAATATTTGTTTTCACCTCTGTTAGGTTGCACTTTATTTCTTAGATATGCATGTGTAGTTGTGAGTTCTTATTTGTTCATAGTATGTTAGTTCTCAATAAGTTCAATAGTTGTAATTTTGTTTGGTGGAAAACTTGTTTTCCACAAGTAGGACCAGAGGCTTAGAACCTTTTTAATGTCATGTAAAACCTAGTGGAGCATCCACTGGTTCCATCTCATGTTGGTGAGAAATGGCAAATCTCAACCATAGTAGTAGTAGTAGTAGTGAATATTGTCATTTTGGGTGTGGATTGTTGCCTTGCAAACTTGTGTGTTATTTTTTTTGTGCATTGCTTGCTGTATGGTTTGGTTTAGTACCATTGCTTGCTTAGTTTGGTTCTGATTGAGTGTCCTTATTTTATTTTTGCGACGATTGAAAACGAGGAAGAGATAGTTGGTGCCGGAGGCTATTACTATCATTCCTGTTGCTACCACGAGCAAGATCCTCAACTCCACCAAGGCAAGCCATCCTTAAAGCTTTCTGTTATACTACTTATCATTATCTATCATGCATGTTCTACTTCTGAAGTTTTACAAAAACTTGATTACCAAAACTATTTTTGTGTGGATAATATTACTCTTAATATCATATAGGTATATTATCACATTGCCATTAGTCAACTTGGTGTTACCAAGCCTATTAGCCACCATAAGGTATATAAATGCTGCCAAAGATAATAACTTTGAGTCCCTAAGTGGACATTTTAAAATGTGCTTTTGCAAACAAATGACTTACGAAAAGTCCACGGTGAAAAGGCGGGACCTTGATTCACCGGGGGAGTGAAAGAGTGTGTTTTAAAAAATGTTTACAAAAGGCACATAACCTAGTCTTTGCTGGACAACCAAGAAGTACTGCCACTCTACCCCAATATGGGTACGGGGCCTATCTAGATACTTGTTCTTGTTAGTGTATGTTTTATCCCAATATGCTATAGAGAGGATGATTCTCTAAACCGAAATGTTGCCAGGAGGGAGAAACGTGACATGCAAAGTGTGGGATTAATTTCTCCTCCGGTTGCAACAGTTGGGTCTCCTGCCGTGGCGGGGTGGGACCTGGTGCCGGGGAGATTACACCTAACTCAAGGGATAAGCATATACTAGATTGATCAGAGTGGACAGTTAGGATCATTCTTCTGATGCTTGCATATCGCTGTGTCGATCCATGGGTAGTTCATGGCGGATGATTGGATCTTGTGGAATATGTACACCTGTGCAGACTAAAACTATTCTGAATAGCCGAGCCCTCAGATATGGGCAGTTGAAAGGCCATGTAGCTAGCATTGTGTTATTTTTTCAAAATGGTGTTTTTAAAATGAAGGAATTGTACCTGAGAGGTACTGATGAAGAAGCTGGAGTTGTTCTTCCAAGAAGTTTTGCAAGGAAAACTTTCTATTATATTACAAGTTTATAAAACCTCTTGTACAAGCGACATCTACAAGAGAAACATAATTATAATATTTTCTTTTGAAGTATCGTCTTCAACAAAGATATAGAGATGTTAGAGTAACCATGATGTTATCTTACATACACCATGGGTAGCGAGCCCTATGTATAGCCTACCTATCCACCATATAACCATACTTGCATTTGTAAGTTTATAAAGGATGACTTGTAGAGTACATTCAATTGTACTCATATTGGTTTCGCCCCTGGCTATTTACTTGGTCAGACTTTGAGGAGATGCCACCTGAGGAGGAGTACTTTTCCGACGACTATGTGAATTAGGCCCGGCTCCCGGTCAGCAGCCTGTTGGTGAAGGCGTGACATGGGCTATCTACGTTATGTTATGTTTCCGCTGTGTGTTGTAAGACTTTGCCTGTCCTGCGTGGCAGCTATTAAGACTTTGTCATATGACCATTGCTTGTAAGACACTATTATATTCGTGTAATGGATAATGTATTTGTGTACCAACTATGTATGTTGTTCAGGACTGAACTCCTGGGATCGTGAATGTATGCATATGAGGGGTTCTGGACCATCCGGTTTGGGGCGTCTACAAAGTTGGTATCAGAGCAATCCTTACCTTAGGAGCCCTTAGTTAGCATGGACGTTAACTAGTACTATGAAAACATATAATATACTTAAGTGACTAAGTTTTAAAATATTCTTATATCTATCTTCCCTATTTTACCAAACTCTACTTACATTAAAGTTATATCATGTTCCAATCTAAAATTTTGCACACTTGGGTCTAACTTAAGCTTACTTAAAATTTTGTGTAGATGGAAGTGGTGTTCACCGAGGCTTGCCAGTTGGGGTTGGCTAGAGACGTGGCCTTCCTTTTCGAGTAGAGACTCGTAGCAATGACAGAGCTTATCGATCGTCCGGATCCCGAGCTGCGGGGAGTAATGATCTTCGGTTCTCCTATTGAGAGAGACTGGTTTGTGGAGTGTACTATACGTCCTCTGCTGACCACTCCTTCAGCGAAGACGTTCGTCTTCACCGTTGTTGAGCGCTCCTGGCAGGAGGGCGCAGTTAGGGTGATCCAGGAGGCTATTGCACGCCTGGCTCATCTGAGAGACTACCAGTACCTGGGTACTCTCTTTGAGTTTCTCGGGAGGAGAGACAAGACTGGCACACCTGTTGCTGTGCCGCAGGATCTCAATGGTATGGGTCCTCACCTGGAGGACATGGAGATCTTACTGCACCGCACTCAACATCGACTGGATGACATGAGCGCATTCTGCAGGAGACCACAATTGCGGAGTGCCGTCTTCTAGTTACCTATCCGGGTAAGGTGACGACTGACCTTGACATAGCGACAGCCCGGACCCGAGCCTTGGAGGGGCAGCTGCGGACCACTCGTCTGGCCCGTACCCGTCTCACCACCAAGGTGGAGGCACTTCAGGATGCCAACGCAATTCTATGTGGGCGACTAAAGACCGCGAGAGAGGACCTAGCTACTCGGGACTCCACACTCGAGGAGATGGAGGAGGAGAACACCGAGCTCTGCAGGGAGAACGAGGATCTCCTAGTCGACGATGACATTCTATCAAATGATGATGGAATGTATATGAGCGAGCAGAGAAGGCAGGAGGACGACGACTTAGCCGAGGAGGAGGATCCCGAGGAGATCCTTTTCGACGAAGACAGCGAGCAGGACTACTTGTAGTACCTCTTAGCTTTTGGAGTTTTGCTAGTGAGATGTACGCCGACTCTATGGGGCGAATCCCCCTATGTAGCTCTGAGGAGCGTAGTTGTGTTAGTTGTCTGTTGTTTGTGTTGTGCTATGTATGACTCTATGCTATGAATGTGATGCTTGTTTGAGTGATATGTATGTTTGAAAATTTGTCTCAACCCATAAATCTTTACCTAAGTTTTATCACTTGTCATTTCTTTTTGGTTTTTAGACACTCTTTTTAGTTGCCTAGTTTTGTCTTCAAAAATAAGGAAGTCTTGCTGCATAGTCTTACACATGTTTCACTAAACAGCATGCCGCCTCGCTGGGAACCACCACCACCACCCCCGCTGTCGATGGAGGCTTTGTTGGCACTCATGATGGAGGATCGCCAGGCCACTAGAGCCGAGAGTGCTGCCACGATTGCTGCCCTACAGCAGTTGGCCGCTGCCAGCGCCAGTAACAACAACAATGGCGATGGCAACGAAAATTATGAACGCTCGAAGCTGAAGGTGTTTCAGCAGACTAATCCTCCAGTATTCTCAAGGATTGTGGAGCCACTTGATGCAGATCACAGGCTCCGCACAATCGCCATCAATCTGGAAGTGGAATCAGTGGAAGAAAATGATAAGGTGTTGTTCGCCACCCATTTTCTTGCTGGACCAGCAAGGACTTGATGGGAAACTACCCGCACCACTGTTGCCGCTGGACACATTTTCACTTGGGAGGACTTCTGTCGGATATATACTGAATAGGGGTATAGAAGATGGTAGACAAAGAGCCGGACTACCAGGGTGGCCTACATGGTAATGGGCTTAGGTCCATTGGGCGGCCCAGTAGTCCGACGCGCAGAAGCCGGATTCTAGAAGAACCCGGATCACGGCCCACGTGATCTGGCTTGGAGGAGAAGACGATTCCTTGCTTTCCAAGTTACAAGTTAACGTAGTCTTCTAGGTTTCCTATTCTGTAAGCCCTAATCCGGCTATTATATAAAGCCGGACGGGAGATAGATTAAACAAGTTAAGTTAGACACAAGTTCAAGCTCTACGCAACTCGCCGAGAAGCTCATCCTCGCCGAGTAGCTAGATCTATTCCCTCACATTGTAACCCTGTTAAATGGGCTTTAGTCCCAATTAGTGAGAAGTGCAGGAGTAGGTACGCCGTACTGTCGCGACGTACCGAACCTGGGTAAAATCCCGTGTTCTGTGTTACTACGCTATCCCGTTACCCCACGTCTCTACCGTAGTCTCATGGCACCCCCGTCTATGAAAACTACTACGATGTCTCGACAGTTGGCGCCCACCGTGGGGCAAACGACGTCAGGCGTGAAATTCCGATCTGGGATACTCGGCGGAATTGGAAGATCGATCACTGTCGGAAGCTTGGAATTCGACGACGACGTCGGGCGCTTCCTCGACAACGGATCCTACATACCGGCGCAAAACCACCTGGTAAGTGCCTGCGTGTTACCGATTGGATCTGCTAACATCTTTATCGGACTAACTGCAGAAGCAATGGGGTTTTGCGGTGGAAGCAAATTTATCCCACCCGCCCTATACCCAGTCGAAGACGACTATGATGCCGGATTCTGCTTAGATCGCCGACAAAAAAGTGATACACACTTTATCGGCATGGTGCAATCCGAAATCGCTGAAAACACGGATGACGGAAATCCCGTGCAAGAGGCAGATAACAACCTACCCGTCATAGAGACGGAAGAAGAAACACCCGTCACAAAGGCGGAAGATCCGACATCCGTCAACAAGACGATGAACTCGGAAGCAGAGTCCGTGCTTGCCGCCATTGAGGCGAGGTTGGAGTCGGAAACCGGATCGGATAAACTTCGACTCCGAAGACGAAGACGAGGATGCCTTCGTAAGAAAGGTTAAGTCCTTTCAAGAGGGATTCCATGAAGTGCTAATGGCAAAACCAGCTGATACAACGGGTGCCGACAGCCAGGAAAGCCCTAAAACCCCTCCGCCAGTGGAAGAGAGAGAAGACGGAGAAACTTCTCCGATATTCCCCAATGTTAAGGAGATGACAGAAGATGAGCCTGTCAAAAAACCTCCCTCTTCCAAGAAAAAGCACCGTGCTTCTAAAAAACTCCAATACAAACTCCGGAAGAAAAAATCAGCCGATCTCGCTGATGAAAACCTGGAAGTAGGAGATATTAGCGGCACAAAGCCAGCGGAAAAGAAATCTAAGGAAATCACTGCTCCGCCAATGACGGAACAGGAAGAGCAAGAGCTATTACAAACACCAGTGGGACCAGATGAACCCCCTGAGATGCTGGAAGCCAGGAGACAAGCTTTCCAACGGCAACAGCAACACCTGCTTAGATCTCGGCAACATCTCCAACAAACCCATAATGACATCAAAGTCATGAAGGAAGAAATAGAGGAGTACGAGAGAAAGCATAGATCCGCGTTAAAACCTACTAGGTTACCCGGAATCGCAAAACCGGAAGAACTGCCGCCAAAAGAAAGGTTTTATAACCCATCTTGGCAAAAGCAGTTAAACGGCAAGGATGTCAAGGGCGAACCAATATACAAAACCGCAGCGGAAAACGCGGAAGCAGCGTTCGCCATCCTAAACAACGACCTGTACTCCAACGGGGAAAAACTCCAAGGGGTGTATGCTTTCCTAGGAAAAGCATTACAGAAGCAACAGCGAGGCCAAGAACGATCAGGGAGGCTGCATGATAATTCCGCTCTCTGCAAAACAGCTACTTGCGCTGCTGGAGCACCTGGACCGGAAGAACCCGGAGATTCGGATAAAAAAGAGGATCCGAGAAAAGACAGGAAAAACCCAGACAACCGGGACGCAGCGTCTAGAATCGGACCTCATCTCCCGAAAGATGGATATAAACCACACGATCGGGAAGACAAACACCGGAATGACGGCAAAATAATGCCACCTCCAAGAAACCCAGCTGAGAAAGCTGGAAGATATGATATACCTCACAGACGTGAAAGATCTCGGACACCGCCTAAGGATAAGGAAAGGTACAGGAGCAGGACTCCACCTAATCCCAAGGGGCGTGACAACGGAAGAGATAGAAACAACCCCGGAAAAGCGCATCCGCGCAACAATGGAAAAGAGAGGAGTAGATCCCCTTCTGTCCATTCAGCCGGAAGATATTCTGCACACATTGATAGAGCAGAAAAGGATGATCTATACTTTGGTCCTAAGTGTTTTACTGACAGGATCCGAAGGATAACCCTGCATTCTGGCTTCGCCAAAGTTGGTCCAACCTACCAAAAGTATACCGGCAGTACAAACCCGGATACCTGGCTCTCAGATTACTATACAACCGTCCAAATCAACAATGGGACAGACCTGGAAGCTGTCAAGTTTCTTCCCCTAATGTTGCTAGACGGAGCCAGAGATTGGATCAATGGTTTACCATCAAGAATTGTCGACAGTTGGGATGATATGGCGAGAGTATTCACTCAGCATTTTCGGGGAACATACAAACGCCCAAATAGCATCAACCAGCTGAACCGTTGCACCCAATTTGAGGACGAACCATACGTGGATTTCATCTCCAGATGGACTGCAATGAAGAATAGTTGCTCTGGAGTAACTGACGTACAAGCAATGCATGCTTTCGTCAATGGCCTAAAACCCGGACTCGTACCGTTCATGGTTGGTTCTAAACAGCACAAAGATCTCGGATCTATGCTTACAACCGCTAATGAGCATGCTGCAGCCGAAGATGATATCAGAGCAAGAGGAGGCAATATTGAGTCACTAATACTCGCCAAGAAAACCCCTTGTTCTGACAAAAAAGGAACTCCAGAGTCAACGACAAAGCCCAAGGAGGTCAACATAGCCTTTGGAGGAGAAAAGGTGAATAAGTGGAAAGGCCGCAGTCCAGATCCAATCAATTACACTCCCGAAGAATGGGAGAGAATTAAGTCGGAACCCTGCGTCCACCACTCGCAATTTGGGAAACCAACCCACACAAACGCGCAATGCCGGCTAAACAAGCATATGAAAGGCAATGCAGGATCCGGAAATAAAGGGAAGGGTTCCAAAAGGAAACCTGCCAAACAAAAGCCAGAAGCTGAAAAGGAAGACAGTGAATCGGACACTGACGACAAAATCCAAGAACAACAGCGAAAGGGCGAACCAAAATTTCCGAGAGTTGACGGAGAAGCAATGTTAACTTTCTTAGCAACCCCGTCAGCAAAGGTGGCCAAAAGAACACTTCGAGAAATAAATGCGGTTGTTCCGGCAACCCCGAAATTCTTGAAGTACTCCAACACACCGATAATCTGGGATCAGTCTGATCAGCCCGGAAATATCCCTGAACCCGGCACACAAGCTCTTGTTGTCAGCCCTATTGTTCAAAACACTAGGCTAAGAAGAGTGCTGATGGACGGAGGATCCAGCATTAATATAATATACCTGGATACACTGAAGCACTTGAAGATCTCCGAGTCCCAGCTCAACTACAGCAATATACGCTTCCATGGCATTGTTCCTGGCAGGCAAGCACGATCCCTAGGAGAAATTTCCCTAGATGTCACCTTCGGAGATAAAGATCACTTCCGGCAGGAAAAAGTATCCTTCGAAGTAGTGCCGTTCGAAAGCGTGTATCACGCAATACTCGGACGTCCAGCTTTCGCCAAATTCATGGCAAGATCCTGTTATATCTACAACAAGCTGAAAATGCCAGGACCCAAAGGAGGAGTAATCACCATAGCCGGTGATTTCCAGCTGGCAAATGAGTTGGAGAAAGAAAACGCTCTTTGCGCTCAGAGAGTTATAGCAAAGGAGGAACTGAAGGAATTAGCCAAGGAGGTATCGCCGAAAGAAATGCCGGCAGGAAAAGAAACTCGGAAGCCAACAGATAGTTTCAAGGCGTCCGAGAATACAAGACAGGTAATCCTAGATCCCAAAGACCCGACAAAATTCGTCGTCGTAGGGACTGGGATGACTGACAAATAGGAAGGCGAGCTCATCAAGTTCCTCCGTGAGAACTGGGATATTTTTGCCTGGTGTCCAGCTGACATGCCAGGCGTACCCAGGGAACTTGCTGAGCACCAACTCAAGGTTATTCCCGGATCAAAACCCGTCAAACAAGGTCTCCGTCGTTTTGATGGAAGAAGACGGAAGGCTATTGGCAAGGAAATTATCCGGCTTTTAGCAGCGGATTTCATCAAGGAAGTAATCCATACTGATTGGTCCGCAAATCCGGTCCTAGTACCGAAGAAAGACACCACTGCCCTTAGAATGTGTATAGATTACACAGGATTGAACAAGTTGTGTTCGAAAGATAGGTTCGCGTTACCGCGAATCGATCAAATAATAGATGCCACTGCAGGCTCCGAGCTTTTATGCTTTTTGGATGCATACTCCGGGTACCACCAAATATGCATGAAAAAGGAAGATCAAATCAAGACTTCTTTTATAACCCCGTATGGGACGTACTATTACATAACCATGCCTTTTGGCCTGAAGAACGCAGGTGCAACCTACCAGCGTTGCATGCAACGCTGTTTGCATAGTCAAATTGGCAGAAATGTTCATGTTTACGTGGACGATATTGCCGTCGTAACCAAGGAAAAAGATACACTCCTTGAGGATTTGCGAGAAACTTCCGAAAACTTACGCACTTACAAGATGAAGTTGAATCCATCTAAGTGCGTATTCGGGGTTCCCTCAGGAAAACTTCTGGGTTTCATTGTTTCCCACAGAGGAATAGAAGTTAACCCGGAAAAGATCAAGGCAATCTTGAACATCTCATAACCTACATGTGTAAAAGATGTCCAAAGATTGACGGGTTCCGCTGCAGCCGTCAGCAGATTTATCAGTCGGCTGGGGGCTAAAACCTTACCACTCTACAAGCTGCTGAAAAAATTCGACAAAGTCAAGTGGATTGCGGAAGCCTGGGAACGTCTAGAAAGTTATGTACCTTTCCGTACTTAGTTCAATTCTATGTAAACATCTTTTGAGATCATGAAATAAAGTTGTCGGAATGCTGTCATCCATATTCTTTATAAGTGTAAAGTGTTTCCGCCTCATCTATTTCCCAATGATCTTACAAATTGCTCAACGTTAACCCGAATTGTGCTTGCGTACTCGGTGTTACAAAACTGAATGATTTTTCAGCCTGTTAACGGCTAAGGGAAACTTGAATTGCCTGCGTGCCCAAGTTTCACTTAAAACTTTCCTTGTTTTCTCTAAGTCTTATCTGATTGTGTGTGTGTTGGGTTACTGGAACTAGTTAGTAAAAATGCCTTTAGCATGATCCATGTTTCCGAGTTTCAAAACTGCTTGGTTCGTCCCCAGTTACTCGGCATGAAGATTCATATTGCTATTTGAGCCATTTCAAACACTAAGGACAGTTAAAACATACACACCAGAGAACTTAGAAGATAAAGGAATGATAAAACCCAAAAAACTTGCAAAGAATTTCATAATTTAAACTGCAACAGACGGAAGTTTCATTCATACAAAAGAAGCATTACATTTTGGATCACATTAAAAGAACAGTAATGCTCCTATTGTCTATTTTTTCTATCCAGGTTCCAGGTAACCCTTCAAGCATATGACTCCTCCTCGCTGCTTTCGTCTTCGGGGATTGGAGGGATCTCCGCTTCTGGATAGTTGACGGAGATATTTACTATGGAGGCAATCTGGGTGGCGTGGCCTTTGACTTCACCAAAGATGGTGTTTCGCTGAATATCCGTGTATCCTTGAGGGACACCGGACGCCACACGCCAGGATTTGGCAGTGGGGTAGTGCATGCGCATGAGGCCAAGAGCCATGCGCGCACCACCCCGTGCAGCGGAGCGAAGAAGGGATTCTTTGGCCTCCGCCACCTCCACGATGGCACCCGGAAGTTTTTCAACCTCCGAGCATTCCCCAGATCTTTCGGGAAGAAACTTGTCTACAAGCTGCGTTGCAGCAGTCTTGATCAAATTCCATGTCTCCCCGAAAGCTCGGATGCCTGCAATCCGAGTGCCATCTGGGGTATCGCCTGTTTTTTCCAATAAAATACCTAAAAAGGTTAGACGGAAAAACAGAGCAAGTAAAACATGGAAAGATGACAAATGAGTAAGAGATTTACCGATGAGCTTGTCGATCTCGGAAACTTCCTCCAGGCGAAGGTTCAGAGCGTCGGTCAAATCCTGAATGGTGGATTTGTCCTTCTCCGCCTGTTCGGAAGCCTTGGAATTAGAAACTCCAAGTGCCAGATTACTGGCTTCCAGGTCTTGTTGTGCCTTCACAAGGTTCTTGTGAAGCTCAACATTCTCCTTCCGGAGATATTCGGCATTGCCAGAATCTTCAGCTGCTTGCTTAGCCTGAGCCAATGCAGCTGAAAAGCAAGGGAAAATCCGAGTTGATCAACTTTTTGGTAAAACCTTAGACAAATGTTTAAATCGGAAATTTCAGAAGGAAAATGCATACCTTGTGTTTCCGACAGTGCGAGCTTAGATGATTCCAGCTCTGCCTCCCTTTCCTCAAGAATAGAAAGAAGACTTCTAACTTCTTTATTCTTGATGGTAAGTTTCTTGAAAACTTCCCTGTTGATGGCTTCGGAGGTTTGCTGAAACATAGCAAGGAGAAGAATGAGTACAAAAAAACATCAAAGCAAAAAGCACGCATTTTGATTAATGCTTGGGGGCTAGAGTTATATACCTGGCTCATGCGCTGCAAACCTGCCAAGTTTTCTTTGAACTCTTTCGCGTATTCCGCGAAGAGATTCCCGGCTGCGTCCAAGCCGTCATTGATAGCTTTGAAATCCTTGTCAAAGGTGGGAATTTCCTCGTCGAAAGTCCGAGGTAATTTTCCCACCTCTGGAGCCTCCCTTTCCCTCGTGTCCGTGTTGGACACAATAGGCTGGCTGGGCTCTAGGGGCTTGGTGGTGGGGGTTGCGGTAGGCTCTTCCGCCATTGTGCTTGGCGTGCCCGGGGCGACGGCGGGAGAAGGTTGGCTGCCTCGGCTGGAAGAAACCTTGTGTTTCTTCAGCTTCTTCGGCTTCAGGGTGGAAGGTGGCAGGCTAAAAACATAAAAACCCGGAAAAGGGTTAAAACACCGGAGATGGATGAAAAAAGTTCCCATAAAAGAAAAATCCAGAAGAAAATAACCTGGAAGTGGCGACGGGGATTCCGTCAAGATCGATAATTTCTTCCGAGGAAGTTATTTTCTTGCGCTTGCGTCCACCTGTAGCGGCGGTGCGCAGCGCATCCAGCTCGGCCTCGGAGGCTAACTCCGAGTCTGGAAGATCCGCAAGCTGTCGGAAGAACCAATCAGAATTAGAAGGTAGATTATCCGAGAATTGTAACTGTACCCAAATGACTGAAAAATTACCTTGGGAACCGGATTTTCGGCCGTGTACATAGGCCGACTCTCTGTGTATTGGTCGCGCGATGCGACCAACTGATTGATGCGCCGCCTAAGTTCCTTTGCGGGCCAATCTTTGGCGGATGTCCGCATTGGATCCTTGACTCCTGTGTATTCGCACAGGAGACGGCCGCTGTGGTTGGCTAGTGGCTGGATCCGCCTAATCAGCCAGCATAGAACCGTGTCCATGCCGGTTAGAGGCGGATCCATGGAGGTGAGCTTGGCGATGCGCCTCTTGATCCTTAACTGATCCGGCGGCAGAACTTGGACGGCTTCTGTTCCCCAGTTGTCCTGGGGAACGGCGGCAGAATTCACAAAAGGTGGAACCCCGACGGCCTTTTTAGGAAAAGGCACGTCGGGATGATAGAAGAAAGAACCCGTCCAAAATTTGACGGATTCTGAAGTTTTGATCTTGGGGAACCAATCCTCTCGGAATCTCCGAAGAGTGAATGATATGGTCCCGCAAGTTGGGAGTGCGCCCTCCGAAGAGTTCCGCTTAACTCCAAAGCAGTACATCCAGAAGTCTAACCTAGGTTCTAGCCCTAAGTAGCCTTCAAACAAGGCCTGGAAGCCGGCCATGTATAGAATGGAATTGGGGGGAAGATTGTGGGGCTGGATGCTATAATGAGAAAGAACTTGGAGGAAGAAATAAGAAGGCGGAAGCCCCATACCTCGCAAGAGGTGGGAAGTGAGGAGTACACTTTCGCCGTTCTGCGGCGTTGGCTCAGTCTCTTCCTCTGGAAGCCGCCATTTCTTCTTAAGTACCAGGCCCTCCTTCTCCAAGTTTGGAAGGAGAGCCGAAGGAATACTGCAGGCAATCCAGTTGCCTGCAGATTCAGCTTCCTCGTCCGCTCCAGCGGTGGCGGCGGCGGCGAGCTCGTCGCCGAGGAGCTCGATCTTTTCCTCCACTGTTTCGGGTGCAAACGGTGGGGTTGTCGCAGCGCTTGATGTCGCAATGTCCGCGGCGGCGGAAGTGTTTTCTCCGCCCGCCGCGGAAGCCGTAGTCTTCTCCGGCTCGCCGCCGGCGTGCTTCTGCGATCCCGGCTGCGGATCCAGATCGCTGACGAGCTCGTCGATGGCGGCGCGGGTCGGTAACGACGGCGAGGAGGCCATCTTTTGGTGGCGCGTTTCGGTGCGTTTGGATGCTAAGTGCGCCTGGGACAAGGACTTGCTCTCGAGCTCGCGTGCGCGTCAATGGTGTGGGCAGTGAGGGAGTGAGGAAAGTTTCCGATGAGGACGATGATGGCTATTTATAGCCAGAAACCCGTTTAGATACGTGCCAACGGCTCTTTCGACCGTTGGATGCTCGACGAGTGTCGCTCGCCGGAAACTACGGGAAATATAACGACAGGGGAATGATGGCTATCTCCTCGTTTCCCGTGAGAATCTGTCAGAGATACGTTGCAGGGTTTCCCGCGTGAAACCAAGCGTCGCCTGCGTCAGCATGATTAAAGCGCTGACGTTAGAAGTTCCTTTTCCGCGAAGAATCGCGAGAAGAAAAGCCGGATTTTCATGGTTCCGAGTTTTATGTTACCATCTCCTTCAAAAGGAAAGTAGAAAGAATCAAGACTGCTGAATCAAGATTTCCCAGACAAAATGTATTTGACGAAAGACGGAGATTCAGAGTTTTGATCCTTCCTGGGGGCTACTGTCGGATATATACTGAATAGGGGTATAGAAGATGGTAGACAAAGAGCCGGACTACCAGGGTGGCCTACATGGTAATGGGCTTAGGTCCATTGGGCGGCCCAGTAGTCCGACGCGCAGAAGCCGGATTCTAGAAGAACCCGGATCACGGCCCACGTGATCTGGCTTGGAGGAGAAGACGATTCCTTGCTTTCCAAGTTACAAGTTAACGTAGTCTTCTAGGTTTCCTATTCTGTAAGCCCTAATCCGGCTATTATATAAAGCCGGACGGGAGATAGATTAAACAAGTTAAGTTAGACACAAGTTCAAGCTCTACGCAACTCGCCGAGAAGCTCATCCTCGCCGAGTAGCTAGATCTATTCCCTCACATTGTAACCCTGTTAAATGGGCTTTAGTCCCAATTAGTGAGAAGTGCAGGAGTAGGTACGCCGTACTGTCGCGACGTACCGAACCTGGGTAAAATCCCGTGTTCTGTGTTACTACGCTATCCCGTTACCCCACGTCTCTACCGTAGTCTCATGGCACCCCCGTCTATGAAAACTACTACGATGTCTCGACAACTTCACTGCTAAGTTCCGCAAATATAACATCCCTCAGGGTGTGATGAACATCATGAGGGACAAGTTTCTGAAATTGCAACAGGGAGGAATGACTGTGTCAAAGTACTGGGAGGAGTTCACTCTGTTGTCCCGGTATGCACCTGATGAAGTTAACACTGAAGCCAAGAAGAAGGAGAGATTCTTGAATGGGTTGCACGATGAGTTGCAGTGCACCCTAGTGGTCATACCATTCGTGGATCTGGAGTCACTCGCGGATGCCGCGATGATGATGGAGCACAAGAGGCAGAATGCCTTTGACAACAGAAAGAGGAAGATGCAGTTCCAAGGTGGACCTAGTGCACCCAGAAACCTCCCCACTCCCTATACAAGGCCACCGCCACCACACAGGGCGTATGCTTATGCGCAAAGGCCTAACCATAACAACCACAACCACCACCATGGCTACAACAACCACAACAACCACCACCACAACAATAACAACCGTGCACCTTATGCACCCAAGCCAGGAGGCAGTGGAAATGGTAATGAAAATGGAAACAAGTCCAACCATGCTTCCAAGCCCAACTAGAACTCCAAACCCAATGGAGGTTGCTTTGCATATGGCAAGGAAGGACATTTTGCTCGTGACTGCCCGACCAAGAATCTTGCCTCAGCTCAGAACAATTCAACCAAGATGACACAAGGACAAGTTCCCAAGAAGCTGAATGTGACCAAAGGGTACCTAAATCATGTCACTGCTAAGGAGGTTCAGAACACGCCAGTTATGGTGATGTGTACGTTTCCTTTCAACTCTGTACCTGCTGAAGTATTGTTTGATTCGGGTGCATCACATTCTTTTTTTACTATGCCATTTGTGGAAAAGAGTGGAATGAATCACACACGTATGCACAACCCTATGTTAGTACAAATCCCCGGAGCCAATAACAAAGCCAGCCGTATTTGCTATGAAGTACCCGTGGATGTACAAGGGAAAACTTTTCATGCCGATCTGATAGTACTGGGATCCCAAGGGATAGAAGTAGTACTGGGTATGAATTGGATGACCAAGTATAGTGGTGTGATTGATTGCACCAATAAGTCCATATCATTGACTGCCAGTGATGGAGAGAAAGTTGCTTACACCTCAACCAAGTCTACCTCGGAGACACACTGCCACATTGGTATAGCCACACCTGCACTTGAGGAAGTTCTGGTCGTATGTGAATACCCGGAAGTGTTTCCTGAGGAGTTACCCGGTATGCCGCCTGATCGGGATATCGAGTTTGTTATTGAGTTAATACCCGACACTGGACCGATAGCACAGAAGCCTTACCGGATGAACCCGAAGGATTTAGATGAGTTGAATAAGCAGTTGGATGACATGTTAAGGAAAGGTTTGATTCACCCTAGTGCATCACCATGGGGATCACCAGTCATTTTTGTGGATAAAAGGGACGGTTCCTCACGTCTATGTGTGGACTACCGTAAGTTGAATGATATGACCATCAAGAACAAATACCCGTTGCCCAAATTGAAGACTTGTTTGACTAGCTAAATGGAGCAAGAATTTTCTCAAAGATCGATCTTCGTACTGGTTATCATCAGTTGAAGGTTCGTGAGACCGATATTCCCAAGACCGCTTTCACCACACGTTACGGATTGTACGAGTACACCGTGATGTCCTTTGGTCTAACCAATGCCCCCGCCTACTTCATGAATCTTATGAATAAGGTTTTCATGGAATGCATGGACAAGTTTGTCATGGTTTTCATTGACGACATTCTTATTTATTCCAAGAGTGAGGAAGAACACGAAGAACATCCGAGAACTGTCCTCGGAACACTTCGACATCATCAACTGTATGCTAAGTTCAGTAAGTGCCAATTATGGTTGAAAGAAGTTGGATTTCTTGGACACGTAGTATCTGGAGGTGGAATCTCTGTTGACCCTACTCTGGTTCAGTCTGTTGCAAATCGGGCTGCCCCGACTAATCAGACTGAAGTGAGATCTTTTCTGGGATTAGCCGGATATTACCGCAAGTTTGTTCAAGGATTCTCCAGTATAGCCAGACCAATCACGCAATTTCTCAAGAAAGATAGCAAGTTCATTTGGACAGACAAATGTGCTGAGAGTTTTCAGGACTTGAAGAATCGACTAGTGTCAGCCCCGGTACTCATTATGCCGGATGTCACCAAGAGTTTCGATGTGTATTGTGATGCTTCTAAGCTTGGTCTTGGAAGTGTTCTCATGCAAGAGGGAAAAATCATCTCATTTATCTCACGCCAGTTGAAACCACATGAGTTGAATTATCCTACTCATGACTTAGAGCTTGCTGCCGTTGTGCATGCTCCCAAAGCATGACGACATTTTCTTATTGGGAAGAGGTGTGAAATCTATACGGATCATAAGAGTTTGAAGTATATCTTTATACAGCGTGAACTCAATATGAGGCAACGCCGTTGGCTAGAGCTCATCAATGACTATGATCTTAGTATCCAGTATCACCCTGGAAAAGCAAATGTTGTTGCGGATGCTCTTAGTCGAGAGCCGGCCTCTCTGAATGCTATGATTCAGATCAGACAACCGGAGTTGTGGAAAGAACTTGACCAGCTTGGTATTGACGTGGTCAGCTATGGCATGTTGGACGCCATGGAAGTTAGGCCAACTCTTGTGGATCAAATCAAAGAAGCTCAGAAGGGCCAGAAGAGTATTGAGGGAATTAAAACCCGCATGGAGAAAGAAGAAGGTACCGGTTTTACCATTGATTCGGATGGAGTCTTATGGTATGAAGGACGCATTTGTGTTCCGACTGGATCGGAGATGAAGCAAACTATCATGACTGAGGATCATGACATTTTATACTCTATTCACCCTGGAGGAACTAAAATGTATCAAGATTTGAAGGAGAAGTTTTGGTGGCACGGAATGAAGCGATACATTGCCTCATTTATAGCCAAGTGCCATATTTGTCAGCAAGTGAAGGCTGGACATCAGCACCCCGCTGGTTTGTTACAGCCATTGCAAGTGCCTGTTTGGAAATGGGATGAAGTTGGGATGGACTTCATTACTGGACTACCTAGGTCCAGTTGAGGAAATGATTCAATATGGGTAGTCGTTGACAGGCTCACCAAAGTTGCACACTTTATACCTGTCAAAACCACACATCGTGGAGACCAGCTTGTTGATCTCTACATTTCTCGGATAGTCAGCCTACATGGAATTCCTAGCAGGATTGTGTCAGATAGAGGATCACAGTTCACATCTCGATTCTGGAAGAAGTTACACGAATCTTTGGGAACCAAGCTAGCCTTTAGCACAACCTACCATCCGCAGACTAATGGACAGACGGGGCGTGTAAACCAGATATTGGAGGGCATGCTTCGTGCCTGTGTTTTGTCCTATGGAGTTAAGTGGGAAGATTGCCTGCCGTTTGCGGAATTTTCCTACAACAACAACTATCAGTCAAGCCTGCGGATGGCACCATTTGAAGCCTTGTATGGACGTAAGTGTCGCACACCTCTGAACTGGACTGAAACAGGCGACGGTCAAATCTTTGGAGTTGACACTCCAAAAGCTGCAGAGGAACAAGTGCAATTAATCCGTGACCGTCTTAAAGCCGCACAATCGCGCCAGAAGAGTTATGCGGACACGAAGCATCGTGACGTCTCTTTCACTATTGGAGATTTCGTGTATCTGCGTGTTACGCCACTCAAAGGGATGCAGCGTTTCCATGTCAAAGGGAAGCTTGCACCCCGGTATATTGGCCCGTTTAAGATCCTAGCCCGTCATGGAGAGGTATCTTATCAACTTGAATTGCCAGAAGAGTTGTTATCCTTTCACGATATTTTCCATGTGTCATTGCTCCGGAAGTGTCTTCATGTACCTAAGAAGAATCTCACTTACCAAGACGTGGACTTCAAGACCATTGACATAAATGATGATTTGACCTACCGTGATCGACCCCTGCGTATACTTGAGGAGAATGTTCATGCTACCAGGAGAAATGCTTTCAAGTTCCTTAAGATTCAGTGGACGAATCATTCAGAGGAGGAAGCAACCTAGGAGCGTGAACATTATATCAGGAAGTAGTTCCCTGGTTTCCTTGAAGACTAGACCCGCGAATCTCGGGGCGAGATTCTTTTAAGGGGGGGGGGGGGGAGGGACATCTGTCACACCCCAGTTTTGGGTCACTTGTAATACACGAGGGAAGCCATTTTTGTGAGTCAAATTTTTTATTTTAATGCCCTTGTGTAATCCAACATTATGTAATGAACCATGGTTATCTATGCAATGCAAGCAAGCCCTTGATTAAAAATCATTTATTATTTTTCCTGATGTTTTCTGATTGTTTCTATGTTGTTTTATACATTAGGTTTTCAATACTTTTCATCCAAATTCTTGTGACAATGTTTCTGTCAACTTAATTATAATATTTGGCTTTGTTTGAATCAAGAAAACAACTTGGCAAAAGAATTTTTTAGATGTTTCCTTTTAAGTTTCCTATAGAAACTTGGTTCTGAAAAATTAGCCAAGTAGTTGTTTTTCACTCATGTTATCCATATGTTAGGGAATCATATTTTATGTTTTCTTGGCATGAATGTGTTCTCCAATATATGGGCTACAAATGGGTGAGCTTGGTTTGAAAATTTATTTGAGAAAACAATCAATTGCTTGATGATTTTTGTGTTAAGAAAATTAAGGCAGAAACGTGTGTTTTTTTAAAACAGAGGACAACAGGAACTAGCTGTTTTTCCACCTTGTTTTCAGGGCCCATTTGATTTTCAAATTTGTCTTCTTTTGATGTTTCTGAAAGTCCAAATATTGCTTAACACAACCACACTTTGAAAACAAATTTTGGATCATAAATTTTCATTTCGACTGAAACTGAAAAATTCAGAAAAACAGAAATTTGCACCAAATTCATTTGATCATAAATTTTGTTTTGGAAATGAATTTAGCTGTGCCACTTGGTCCATCTAGAAGCCTTTTCACCCCGTATCCTTTTCCATGCCTTGGATACTCGATGAGTTGACCAGAGAGGAGAGGAGGGGAGAGAGAACAAAGAGGAAAAAGAGGGGCAGTGGCATGGGGGGCTGACAGAGTGCCACTATGCATGCGCACTGTCGCCATACCCGTGCCATTTTCAAGTCACCTACCCGTTGCCGGCCTTGACCACCCCCTAGTCTACCTCCTGGATACGCCCAAGTGGCAAGGGACACGACATGGGCGCCGGGAGCACGTCCCCGAGCCCATTGCTGGCGCCCCGAGCGTGCCCTCGTGCGCACACCAGTGGCACGTGGCTATAAATCCACGGGCACGCCCTCGCCTCGCCAGCACGCTCCACACACACACCTCTCACACCCAGACAACAAGCGCGCACGCCCTAGGCTCTCTGTGAGCCTAGAGCACCCGTAGACGCCGCCGGCCACCGTGGAGTGCAAAGATTGGAGACGCGCGTCGTGGGCACTCCCACCCCTCTCCCTTGCCTCCATTGCACTCGCCACCCTCCGTAGACCCCCTCTGACGCGGAATCGTGCCCCCTCGTTTGCAGGTACGCCAGAGAGCCCGCCGGAGCCGCCACGGACCCGTAGCAGCGCGCCGTCGATTGGGGTTGTCCCGAGTCGCAAATCCACCGCCCCTGCACCGCATAGAGCATGTGATGTTGGGAATATGCCCTAGAGGCAATCATGTATGATGTAATTCCCACTGTTATCATAAAGTTATTAAGTTGTCCTTGTTTTGAACATCTGATATATGTCATTGAATATGTGTTTCGATTGTGGAACTATATATTCATGTTGTTCATACTAGATTGTCCTTGGTCATTTAGGTTGTGCTGGACACACACCCTAGACTAATGTGAGTGTTGGCTGATGACACGGTTCCACTTGTCATGGGCATGGTGATGCCATTCCAACGTTCACGGACTTGGCTAAAGAATTTAGCAAGTCGGACTGACCCACATTGAGATGCAACGATCAAGTCGTCATTTGCATGTCTCAATCAATGTAATCCTTAGACCTGAGGTTGTCGCACAATCCGAGTTGTGGATCATCGACTTAGGTTCTGTCAAACGTTGTTCTGTGACAAGGCAACTATAAAGGCAGAGTTCGGGTCGAATGAGAAGCAAGCTGCGTGATATGGATAATCAAGATGGGATTTTGCCCCTCCGAATGGAGAGATATTCTCTGGGCCCTCTCGAGTGATATGATTCAGGAAGCATGGCCATGCGCGACTCAGTTAAGTGTTAACTGTGTCGATTGACTAAGAGTTAGTCATATGAATCACATATCACGGATCGAGAAGAGAGTTGAGCTATTTAAGGGATGACGATAAATCGCCTATAGCTCGACAAGGTATATCGTGAGGCAAAAAGGACTAAGATGAATATCACATTGAAAGGTATGTCGTCATGACTCAATGGTACTTGGGAGTCGGCACGTTCTGCTAGGAGCCGCTACCGATTGATCGATTGGGAGTTGGACTCCAATCGTGTCCAAGTCGCCATGAGCCTGCAGGGTCGCACACTTAAGAGCGGGAGCAAGTATTGGTTGGGTTGGACCCGAACCGGAAATGGACTGAGTTAGTGAGTCGGACTCACAGAGGGAATGGGCCACAAGTGTTGTGCAGCCCATTACCATACGCTATATAAAGAGGGGCGCAGGTTGCCCAACGGGCACGTTAGTCCACTCTCCCATGCGTTGGGAACCCTAGCCCCACTCAGTCCAGCCGTCGCACCGGACCTAGCAGTCCGCCGTCGGAGCTCCTCCTCGTACGTGTGGATACCGGCAGAGGTGCTGTACGTTCAGCACTTCGACGTTCGAGGGATTGGATCGGCCGGACCGGATCGTGGGACTGCACTGCCCCGACGCGCTGCATCGATAATCCGCACCTGCGCGTCTAGTGGTAATACTCGTGGCCTTCTACCTCGGCTAGATCTTGGAAGCATCGCGTAGGAAAAGTTTTTGTTTATCTCTACGCGTTCCAACAGTGGTATCAGAGCGGTAGCTTCTGGTATTAGGCCCGAGATCCATACATATGTGATATGTAGTTAGAGTTAGATGTGATCTAATTGCTGTTTTGGTGGTCGGTCTATGAGATAGATCGGTTTTGTACAAGGTTGATTGGATCAATCGTACTCGGGGCTAATGGATGATCTGGTTTCCGTGATCATACTGCTAAGGTCGTGAAACAACTTACCCCTACCGGTCGGTTTCCGCCATCGGGGTATACCGTGACACATAAATCCAGTTGCGGTGATCGAAGATCAAAGAGTTTGGTCGAATCGGAATACGAATCAGATTCGGGTAAAATCGTTTTATCCGATGAAGAAATCCATGATCGGAATGCAGATGAGATCTGCGTTTTCCGAAATCCATGATCGGGACCGCCGGCTTCGCCCTGTCGTAGCGCCTTAGATGTCGTTGCGAGTTTCACAACGCCGGTAGATATCGTATCTATTCATAACTTGTTTTTTCAGGAAGTTGTGAATGGTATGGCTTATGTGCATATGATGTGTGTAATCCATACATGATCTGCGTATCATGTTTATGTCAGCCGGCTGGAGCCTAGGTGCTGTCATTTTATTGTATACCGGCCTGCGTGTCAGATTCTCTATGTAAATTTTCATTTACTAGCTAATGTAGCTTGTTGGAGAACCCGGAAGGCATGCAAGTCGATGTACAAGTCGGCTACATGGAGCAAGATGGCACGTGACAAGAGTTGGCACGAGTCGACTTGCAAGCTTCGTGGAGATGGAGATCACCATGAAGAGAGCCATACCATTTCACATTATAATTGATTTATTTGTGTTATTGTTATGTCTCTATTTACCTCTATTTAGATAGTTGGTAGATTCTTTAATCCCTCAAAGAAGGTCTAGTCGGTCGCCCCGCCAGTGCTGCACCATCACAAGTCGGACATTCTTGGTAGTGGGCTCATGAAATTGAGGTGCTGCCAATTCTTTCCGGTTAGGTGGGTTCGAGTCGGACTCTTACAAGCAGAAGCACTTGGTAATCTAGACGAGTCCATCACAACGGTTGTGGTGCTCGGGGCGAGGTAGGTTGGGAGCCGGGGCATGTGATGTCACCCAACTAACAGGAGTCGTATTGGATACGATTGGCAAGGTGTTGCCTACCTAGATCACTTGACGGCTAGCGGTGATGCTAAAGCTCACTAGTCGGCTTGCTTATTTAGGATCTTGAATCACTTAGGAACCATCGGAGGGATGTTGGTTCTAGTGGGAGCATAAGTATTAAAGCGTTTAATATGCATGCTCTTTTATGAATACATGTCTTAAGTGTTTTTGCGTATTTTCTGTTGTAGATCAATGGCACCTAGCAACCTTCCTCAGTTGTCCGCGTTTGCGTTGAGGTCAATCCTAGAGAAAGATAAGCTTAATGGAACTAATTTCACCAACTGGTATCGTAATCTGAGGATAGTCCTCAAGCATGACAAGAAAGAACATGTTCTAGAAACTCCACTTCCAGATGAGCCTGATGACGATGCGACTGTCGCTGTCATGAATGCCTACCGTAAGGCTAGAGATGAGTCTACGGAAATCAGCTGTCTTATGCTTGCACACATGGAACCGGACTAGCAGCAGCAGTTCGAGAATGTTGAGGCCTACGATATGATCGAAAGCCTCAAAAGTATGTTCCGGGCTCAAGCAAAGACTGAGAGGTATCAAGTCTCTCAAGCTTTGCCTGGCTGTAAGCTGAAAGACGGCGATCCACTGAGTCCGCATGTAATCAAGATGATTGGTTACATACAGTCTTTGGATCGGCTGGGCTTCCCAATTAACGAAGAGTTCGCTACTGATATAATTCTGAACTCTCTTCCTAGTGCGTATGGTTCGTTCATCTCGAACTACCATATGCATGGTATGGATAAGAGTATCACTGAATTACATGGGATGCTCAAAACGGCAGAGGCTGATATCAAGAAAGGCACCAGTCAAGTGTTGATGGTGCAGAATAAGGCTAAGTTCAAGAAGAGTTCTTGGACTAAGAAGAAGAAGGATAAGTCAGGAGGTAGCGCCCATGGCCCTGTCCAGAGTGCTCCCTCAAAGACTAAGGCTTCTCCTACAGCCGGAGCCAATTGCTTCTATTGCAAGCAAGATGGCCACTGGAAGAGGAACTGCACCAAGTATTTGGCTGACAGAGCCAAGAGTGGAGGTGTGACTTCCAACTCAGGTACGCTTGTGTGCAATGTTATAGACATTTATCTTGCTGATGCGCCTAATAGTTCTTGGGTATATGATACCGGATCAGTTATTCACATATGCAACTCGTTGCAGGGACTGGTAAGAACTAGGAGCGTGGCAAGAGGAGAGGTTGACATTCGGGTCGGCAACAAGGCGAGAGTCGCCGCGTTGGAAGTCGGCACGATGCAACTTCATTTACCTTCAGGATTTATTTTGGAACTAAATAATTGTTATTATGTTCCAGCGCTTAGTCGAAACATTATTTCCGCCTCATGTTTGATGAGACAAGGTTATGAGTCGAATATTAAGAATAATGGTTGTTCTTTATATTTGAAAGATATGTTTCATGGCTTTGCACCCGTTCAGAACGGGTTATTTATTTTAAATCTTGATAGTGAATCGGTCTATAACATAAATGTTAAAAGGTTGAAACCAAATGATCTGAATATGACTTACTTTTGGCATTGTCGGCTTGGTCATATAAGTTGGAAGCGCATGAAGAAGCTCCATGATGATGGACTTCTAACTTCGTTTGACTTAGAGTCATTCGAGACATGCGAATCATGCCTACTAGGCAAGATGACCAAGACACCTTTTGCAAGGAGTTGTGAAAGGGCGTCCGACTTGTTGGAACTAATACATAGTGATGTATGTGGTCCAATGAGCACGACAGCCAGAGGTGGTTATGAGTACTTCATTACCTTCACTGATGATTTGAGTAGGTATGGATATATCTATTTAATGAAACACAAGTCGGAAGCCTTTGAAAAGTTCAAGGAATTCCAGAGTGAGGTACAAAATCAGCTCGGCAAGAAAATAAAGTTTCTACGGTCGGACCGTGGAGGCGAGTACATGAGCCATGAGTTTGATGACCATCTAAAGAGTTGTGGAATAGTTCCTCAACTCACTCCGCCGGGTACACCGCAGAGAAACGGTGTATCGGAACGGAGAAATCGGACCTTGTTGGACATGGTACGATCAATGATGAGTCGGACAGATCTACCTTTATCATTTTGGGGTTATTGTCTAGAAACTGCAGCTTTCACACTAAACAGAGTACCATCAAAGTCAGTAGAGAAGACACCACATGAGATGTGGACTGGTAAAAAGCCAAGTTTGTCTTTTCTTAAGATTTGGGGTTGTGAAGCATTTGTCAAGCGACTTCAGTCGGACAAGCTCACGCCCAAGTCGGATAAGTGTATTTTTGTGGGGTATCCGAGGGAAACCTTGGGGTACTACTTCTACAACCGGGAAGAGGGCAAAGTGTTTGTCGCTCGGAATGGTGTCTTCCTTGAGAAAGAGTTTCTCGGTCGGGAAGTCAGTGGGAGCACAGTGCAACTCGAAGAAATTCGAGAGGAACCGGCTAGGGGCGAGTCGGCGAACGCCTTGGAGGCTGAGCCGGTCGTGGTACCTACACCGGTAACAACACCTGAACCACGGAGATCTGCCAGATTACAGAGTGCTCGAGATGTTTTACTGATAGACAGTAACGAGCCGGCAACTTATTCGAAAGCGATGGTGGGATCTGATTCCGAGTCATGGCTTGGAGCCATGAGATCCGAGTTAAAGTCCATGGATGAAAACCAAGTTTGGAATTTGGTTGATCTGCCTGACGGTGCAAGACCCGTCGAGTGCAAATGGGTCTTTAAGAAGAAAATTGATATGGATGGAAATATTTCCGTCTATAAAGCACGACTTGTCGCGAAGGGGTTCCGACAGGTTCAAGGAGTTGACTACGACGAGACCTTCTCGCCCGTAGCGATGCTTAAATCAATTCGGATCATGTTAGCCATAGCAGCCTATTTCGACTATGAGATATGGCAGATGGATGTCAAGACGGCTTTCCTTAATGGAAATTTAACTGAGGACGTGTATATGATACAGCCCGAAGGTTTTGTCGATCCAGCTAATGCTGACAAGGTATGCAAACTTCAGAAATCCATTTATGGGTTGAAGCAAGCATCTCGGAGTTGGAACATTCGCTTTGATGAGGTAGTCAAATCGTTTGGCTTCATCAAGAGCGATCATGATTCTTGTTTATACAAGAAGTTTAGTGGGAGCAAAGTAAACTTTCTAATCTTATATGTGGATGACATATTGCTGATTGGAAATGATGTCATGATGTTGCAAGAAACCAAAGAGTCATTGGAAAGGAGTTTCTCAATGAAAGATTTGGGTGAGGCAACTTACATATTAGGAATCAGGATCTATAGAGATAGATCAAGGCGGATCATTGGATTGAGTCAGAGTACTTATTTGGACAAGGTTTTGAAGAAATTCAAAATGGAAGAGTCCAAGAAGGGATTCTTACCGATGTCCCGTGGTATAAAACTTAGCAAGACTCATTGTCCTTCGACGACTGATGAGCGAAGTCAGATGAGTGTGATTCCGTATGCTTCGGCAATCGGATCCATCATGTATGCCATGATTTGTACTAGGCCAGATGTTTCCTATGCTCTAAGTGTTACGAGCAGATACCAGGCTGACCCTGACAAAGCCCACTGGGCAGCGGTTAAAAACATTCTTAAGTATTTGAGAAATACTAAGGAAATGTTCCTAGCTTATGGAGGTGATGAGGAATTCAGTGTAAAGGGTTACACGGATGCGAGTTATCTCACCGACTCAGATGATTCTCGTTCGCAATCTGGATACGTGTTCGTGATGAACGGAGGGGCTGTGAGCTGGAAGAGTTCCAAGCAAGATACGGTGTCTGCATCTACAACAGAGGCTGAGTATATTACTGCCTCGGAGGCGGCAAAGGAAGCTGTTTGGATCAGGAACCTCCTGATAGATCTTGGTGTGGTTCAGGGCGCGTCCAATCCTTTGGACGTATATTGTGACAACAATGGTGCTATCGCACAGGCCAAGGAACCTAGACAACACCAGAAGAACAAACATATACTCATGCGGTACCACCTCATTCGCCAGTTTGTCGAACAAGGTGATATCAAGTTATGCAAAGTACACACGGATGCAAACATTGCAGATCCGTTGACAAAGGTGCTACCACAGCCTAAGCATGAGGCGCACACGAGAGGTATGGGCATTAGATGCCTAGGCATATGATGCCAGGATGATTGACTCTAGTGCAAGTGGGAGACTGTTGGGAATATGCCCTAGAGGCAATCATGTATGATGTAATTCCCACTGTATTCATAAAGTTATTAAGTTGTCCTTGTTTTGAACATCTGATATATGTCATTGAATATGTGATTCGATTGTGGAACTATATATTCATGTTGTTCATACTAGATTGTCCTTGGTCATTTAGGTTGTGCTGGACACACACCCTAGACTAATGTGAGTGTTGGCTGATGACACGGTTCCACTTGTCATGGGCATGGTGATGCCATTCCAACGTTCACGGACTTGGATAAAGAGTTTAGCAAGTCGGACTGACCCACATTGAGATGCAACGATCAAGTCGTCATTTGCATGTCTCAATCAATGTAATCCTTAGACCTGAGGTTGTCGCACAATCCGAGTTGTGGATCATCGACTTAGGTTCTGTCAAACGTTGTTCTGTGACAAGGCAACTATAAAGGCAGAGTTCGGGTCGAATGAGAAGCAAGCTGCGTGATGTGGATAATCAAGATGGGATTTTGCCCCTCCGAATGGAGAGATATTCTCTGGGCCCTCTCGAGTGATATGATTCAGGAAGCATGGCCATGCGCGACTCAGTTAAGTGTTAACTGTGTCGATTGACTAAGAGTTAGTCAGATGAATCACATATCACGGATCGAGAAGAGAGTTGAGCTATTTAAGGGATGACGATAAATCGCCTATAGCTCGACAAGGTATATCGTGAGGCGAAAAGTACTAAGATGAATATCACATTGAAAGGTATGTCGTCATGACTCAGTGGTACTTGGGAGTCGACACGTTCTGCTAGGAGCCACTACCGATTGATCGATTGGGAGTTGGACTCCAATCGTGTCCAAGTCGCCATGAGTCTGCAGGGTCGCACACTTAAGAGCGGGAGCAAGTATTGGTTGGGTTGGACCCGAACCGGAAATGGACTGAGTTAGTGAGTCGGACTCACAGAGGGAATGGGCCACAAGTGTTGTGCAGCCCATTACCATACGCTATATAAAGAGGGGCGCAGGTTGCCCAACGGGCACGTTAGTCCACTCTCCCATGCGTTGGGAACCCTAGCCCCACTCAGTCCAGCCGTCGCACCGGACCTAGCAGTCCGCCGTCGGAGCTCCTCCTCGTACGTGTGGATACCGACAGAGGTGTTGTACGTTCAGCACTTCGACGTTCGAGGGATTGGATCGGCCGGACCGGATCGTGGGACTGCACTGCCCCGACGCGCTGCATCGATAATCCGCACCTGCGCGTCTAGTGGTAATACTCGTGGCCTTCTACCTCGGCTAGATCTTGGAAGCATCGCGTAGGAAAAGTTTTTGTTTATCTCTACACGTTCCAACATGTGACACCACCCCCTCCCCGCGCCATCGTCCCATGCATCCCCTAGGTGAGAAAATCGCCGATTCGCCGTCGTCCGTGCGCTCCGATCGGGCGTGAGAGAGAGAATAGAGAGGAAGGAGGGAGATGACCGTGCGTAGTTGATCGTGAGATCGACGACCACGTTTGAATCCCGAATCGTTACGCGCGCCGCGCGCTCTCGCGGAAGCGATCTGGGCCGCAAGGCCTTAGCGGGCCGTGCGCACGAAAGAGAGACCAGCCCGCACACATTTTCTTTTCCTTTTTAAAAAATCAACAGAAACATGCACTTTACTTTAATCGTGTTAAAAATAGCTAAACTCAAAAATGAAATCAACCAAAATTCCCAGTGGTAGATGTACTAATTCCTGAACGCATGCAACTTGTAGATCTACATTTGGATCATTATTTTGCAAATGGTAAATCTTGTGCTACACACTATCTGTTAGGATAAAAATAGGATAAATTTTTGTTGGATTGTTGAAATTGTGCAAACTAAAATTCTCTAAGTATCCCTTGACTAGATCTATCAGTAGGGCTTGACCTCACATCAAGGTGAGCTACCATTTGGAAATGCCATCCATTTTGGTATTGTACCAGTAGCCTATTCTAGGATTTTTAGAAGTGGTTTTAAAATACTTTTTGATGTGAAATCCAACTGGATCTGTTAGTGTATGCATTGATCTAAGTTATGTAGCTTTGTGTAATTTTTAGATCTCTAGATTTATTTTTGCAACAGATCTAAGATTTTGCACTTTTCTGTTAGAAATAGTATGTGTAGAATTATTTTTTGAATAATTGCTTGCTAGTGTTATTTTTTTTTTCTAGCATGTTTAGATGGTTTTCTTAGTGTTAAAAGGTTGTTGACTCACAGATCTAGCATGTTAGAAAGTGTGTGCATCTTGGGAAAATATATGGAGCTAGTATATGCATAGTATTGTTCTCTAGTTTTTATTTTAAGAAATCTTGTGATGCAAGTATAGCTAGTTTTATTACCCAAGTTTTTAGTGATGTTTTGTTGGGTCCAGTACCACTTTGGTACTGATTAGTATTTTTTTCACCTCTGTTAGGTTGCACTTTATTTCTTAGAGATGCATGTGTATTTGTGAGTGCTTATTTGTTCATAGTATGTTAGTTCTCAATAAGTTCAATAGTTGTAATTTTGTTTGGTGGAAAACTTGTTTTCCACAATTAGGACCAGAGGCTTAGGACCTTTTTAATGTCATGGAAAACCTAGTGGAGCACCCACTGGTTCCATCTCATGTTGGTGAGAAATGGCAAATCTCAACCATAGTAGTAGTAGTAGTAGTGAATATTGTCATTTTGGGTGTATGCTTGTGGATTGTTGCCTTGCAAACTTGTGTGTTAGTTTTGTTGTGCATTGCTTTCTGTATGGTTTGGTTTAGTACCATTGCTTGCTTAGTTTGGTTCTGATTGAGTGTCCTTATTTTATTTTTGCGACGATTGAAAACGAGGAAGAGATAGTTGGTGCCGGAGGCTATTACTATCATTCCTGTTGCTACCACGAGCAAGATCTTCAACTCCACCAAGGAAAGTCATCATTAAAGCTTGATGTTATACTATTTATCAATATCTATCATGCAAGTTCTACTTCTGAAGTTTTACAAAAACTTGATTACCAAAACTATTTTTTGAGTGGATAATATTAGTATTAATATCATATAGGTATATTATCCCATTGCCATTAGTCAACTTGGTGTTACCAATCCTATTAGCCACCATAAGGTATATAAATGCCGCCAAAGATAATAACTTGGAGTCCCTAAGTGGACATTTTAAAATGTACTTTTGCAAACAAATTACTTATGAAAAGTCCACGGTGAAAAGGCGGGACCTTGATTCACCGGGGGAGTGAAAGAGTTTGTTTTCAAAAATGTTTACAAAAGGCACATAACCTAGTCTTTGCTGGACAACCAAGAAGTACTGCCACTCTACCCCAATATGGGCACGGGGCCAATCTAGATACTTGTTCTTGTTAGTGTGTGTTTTATCCCAATATGCTATAGAGAGGATGATTCTCTGAACCAAAATGTTGCCAGGAGGGAGAAACGGGACATGCAAAGTGTGGGATTAATTTCTCCTCCGGTTGCGACAGTTGGGTCTCCTGCCGTGGCGGGTGGGACCTGGTGCCGGGGAGATTACACCTAACTGAAGGGATAAGCATATACTAGATTGATCAGAGTGGACAATTAGGATCATTCTTCTGATGCTTGCATATCGCTGTGTCGATCCATGGGTAGTTCATGGCAGATGATTGGATGTTGTGGAATGTATACACCTCTGCAGAGTAAAACTATTTTGAATAGCCGAGCCCTCGGATATGGGCAGTTGAAAGGCCATGTAGCTAGCATTGTGTCATTTTTTCAAAAGGGTGTTTTGAAAACGAAGGACATGTACCTGAGAGGTACTGATGAAGAAGCCGGAGTTGTTCTTCCAAAAAGTTTTGCAAAGAAAACTTTCTTTTATGAAACGTCTTGTACATGCGATATCTATAAGAGAAAGAAAATTATAATATTTTCTTTTGAAGTATCTTCTTCAACAAAGATATAGAGATGTTAGAGCAACCATGATGTTATCTTACATACACCATGGGTAGTGAGCCCTATGTATAGCCTACCTATCCACCATATAAGCATACTTGCATTTGTAAGAATATAAAGGATGACTTGTAGAGTACATTCAAATGTACTCATATTGGTTTCGCCCCTGACTATTTACTTGGCTAGACTTTTAGGAGATGCCACCTGAGGAGGAGTATGAGGAGGAGTACTTTTTCGACTACTATGCGAATTAGGCCCGGCTCCCGGTCAGCAGCCTGTTGGTGAAGGCGTGACATGTGCTATCTACATTATGTTATGTTTCCGCTGTGTGTTGTAAGACTTTGCCTATCCTGCGTGGCAGCTATTAAGACTTGGTCATATGACCATTGCTTGTAAGACTCTATTATATTCGTGTAATGGATAATGTATCTGTGTACCAACGACGTATGTTGTTCATGACTGGATTCCTGGGATCGTGAATGTATGCATATGAGGGGTTTTCTGGACCTACGGTTTGGGGCCTCTACACCTCCCGCACGTGGTCGACAACAAGTGAGGGTTGGGGTAGTGTTTTCCTCCCCAATCCTCACTTGTACAGGTTGGGAGAGGGTTTGAGGGCTGTATCCTCAATTTTTTTAAAGGATTTGAGGGTTTAGGGGTTCTAGTCTACGCAATTTTTTCCTTCCAAACTGTAAAAGGCATTTATTTTTAAGGATTTGATGGTTTGAGGGCACTACTAGTCATGCTCTAAGGGTGTGTTTGGTTTTGGAATAATATGGAATGGAATGAACCATTTCATTCCACAAAACTGGAACCGTTTCATTCTCGTGTTCGGTTTGGATAAAAAATTGTCATGTAACCGTTCCATTCTCGTGTTCGGTTCTGGAATGGAACAATGATGATGGAATGGAACGGGTGACAATAAAATTATTTCTAAACTCGATTAATTATTCCTAAACTCGATTAATTATTCCTAAACTTGACTAATTATTTCTAATCTTGATTAATTATACCTAAACTTGATTAAATTAGAGAGAGACAGTGAGTCGTTCCACTTGGTTCAGCCGATTTGGCCGGACGTGTCCATTCCGCATCTAGAGGGAATATTCCCTTTCTGAGAACCACCTCGTTCCATTCCATTTCAAAACCGAACACAAGAATGAGGTGTGGGTGCGGAACGTTTCCATTTCATTCCACCTTGTTCCAGAACCGAACACGCCCTAACAAAGAGGTAAACCTTTCGGAAGATCACCCGTGTGCACTCTCCTTGCGAGAAGTGTCGCCTTCTCCTTCCTTCTAGCCTTTCAAGAGTGCTTGCATGCGCGTCAAGTGTCACCACGAGAGAGTTTTGGTGTGATTTTCCCTTCCCACGTCACGGAATGGTAGAGGGTGGCACGCATTTATTTTTAGATTCATTTTTCCAAAATAAAATATCTCGCGAACCGTATTTTGAAATTACGAACCATTTTCATATTTGAGATCCTCGCGTCGAGATTTTAAAAACTAGATCCCATGTTGATAGGTTTCGAGAAAGTTTTTCTTTTACTCCCAGAATTAACACAGATGTACGCCCAGTTACACACAAATGTATGTCCAGGTGCAGTGAACGAAGTACATCCCAAGTGCAGTGCTGACGTACATCCACGTGCACCATGGGTGTACACCCAGGTGCAACGGATGTACACCCAGGCGGATGTACACCCAGGAGGATGTACACCCAGGCGGTTGTACACCCCTTGAAGGCGGGCGTACACCCAGACAGTTGTACACCCAGTGAAAGCCGACGTACACCCACGCGGATGTACACCCACCGAAGGCCGGCATACACCCAGGCGGTTGTACATATATCTGGCCATGGGTCGGGCCGGGCTTGAGTCAGGCCTAACAAAAGCCCATGGTGGAAAACTGAGGCCCAGGCCCTCCCAAGCCCTACCAAAGCCCTTAGGGTGTAGGGCCGTGGGCCGGGGCTCTTCCTTAAAATCCAAATATGCCAAGCCCAGGCCCTGCTGGTGTGCTCAAAACTCAGGCCCAAGCCCGGCCCATGAGAAAGCCCGTAGTGCCTAGGCCCTGGATTTTAGGGTCGGGCCTGGGTGGGCCGACAGAGCCGGGCCTGAGATGGCCAGGTATAGTTGTACACTCAGTGAAAGCCGACGTACACCCAGGCGGATGTACACTAATGTATACCGCGCGTATACTTTCAGAAATAACGTTTGTATACTTTCAGTAGATTTATTTTATACTTCTAAATGCAACATGTATACTTTCAGAAAGAACGTTTGTATACTTTTAGTAACAACTTTTTTATACTTTTCAGATACAATATGTGTGTACTTTCTAGATGAAGCGCCATAGGCGTTTTTTCGAGGCAAAGCCAGCGGTAGTACGAGGTAATGCCGACCCGTAATACACACTACGACCAATGCACGCTTCAATCAATGTGCACAACGACCTATATACCCCCTTCAAGAGTTTTATAAATGGTTATCGAGGCGAAGCTGAGCCGTAAAAAAAATACCGAGACGGAGCCAAGCATCGCTGCTACTGCATATACATGGTGTACATAGTGTACACACGCGCGCGTGCTACTGAAAGTATAAAGTATATACAACAGAGAGTACAAGGTCCGAAAAAAAAGTTTCTTGAAACCTATCAACATGGGATCTGGTTTTGAAGATCTCGACGCGAGGATCTCAAATATTAAAATGGTTTGTAATTCCGAAATACGGTTCAAGAGTTATTTCGTTTTCAAGAAACAAATTCAAAATAAATACGTGACCACTCGTCCACCCCTCCGCCCGGTGGGAAATGGAAAACCCACCAAAATTCTCTGGTGGTGCCACTTGGCGCGCATGCAAGGTCTCTCTTTTCCCTCTCATAAGGTTAGAAAAGGTTTCCCTTTCCATAATCGCACCCTTGGGGTCTTGTTTTTTCTATGCCTACCATCGGACGTGGGCAGATCAAAGAATATGGTTAGAGAAACTTCAAGGTGCAGCCACATTTGGGCCGCGCGCGTTCGTTTAACCACGCGCTGCGAAATCAGGGCTAACGCGCCGACACATTTAAGAAACGGACAAGCGGAGTGCCATTTTTGCTTCGTCTTGATCCATTTCTGTCCCATATTTGGGACAGAAATGCGTCGGCGCGGACGCGGGCGGAGGGCGTGCGGATCGCGTGTGTGCGTCCCTACAGGACTGGTCAACGACGCCCACTCGCCTTCCGGGCCCAGCGTTAGTGGCACAGCGCCCTCTCGCCTACCTCGCCGCGCCCTTTTTAATGGGACTGGTGAACTTTCTGCATCCCCACACCCAAACCCTTTCACCCAAAATCCCACCGGAGCACCCGCGGCCATGCCCCCCACCCCGGCAATGAGGATCTCGGCGGACATCGCCAATACTTTCTACCGCACCTGCTAGCCAGTCCCATGGCCACGGGTGCACCTCCCACCGGGCTGGCACCTGAGCGCCACCCGCGTTCCACTGCCGCCCGACGTCCCCGACAACGACAACGACAACGGGGGTTCCCTGTTTGAGTACCTCGACGAGCTCGACGCCATGGAGGCGGAGGAGGAGGCCGAAGAGGAGGAGGACCAGGTGCTCCCGCAGGAGGAGGACCAGGTGATGGACGCCGAGGAGCTCCCGTAGGAGGAGGACCAGGTGCAGGAGGAGGAGGCCACGGACCTCTGACGCACCATTGAGGCCTCATTGGCGGCGGAGGCCAAGATGTGGCGAGAGCTGCCGGTTGGCCTCGAGGTCTCGCCGGCCGAGGATCCCGCGCAGCCATGGTCACTGTGGCATGCCTGCGAGGCGAGGCAGCCATTGGCTCCTCTGCGCGCATGGCCACAGACCCCTCCTGCGCCAGAGGCTCCGACTACAGAGCAGACGTCGGCCGATGCAACGACGACGACGAGTAGGCGCACCGGACGGCAGGAAGCCACCACGTCGTCGGGCTGCACAGCGACGAACCCTAGCAGCTAGCTAGGGTTTTTTGTTAATATTTTTATTTTTTATATGCATGTAGGCCTTCGGGCCCAAAATGTATGTGTTGGCCTTCGGCCCTATATGAAATGCAGATACTTAAAAAAACAGTGAAATGGCTCGGGCGCGTTGGGTGCACTTTGTCTGTGCGTGGACGCACACAGATTTCTCTGTCCGTTTGCCAGACCAAATCGGATGAAAACGGAGCAAGCGCGGATCCTGAATGCGGCCGCACGTTGGAGTTGCTCTTAGAGCGTGTGCTCTTAGAACGGAGAAACTCCAACGCGCGGACCCTAAATGGGTCGGCGCATGCTCCATTTTTTACCGTTTGAGTCGGGAATTAGAGGGTCATCCGGCCCATGTCCGGCCATTCGTGGCCACTTAACCCAATGCGCCGACCCATTTGGTCGGGCCTGGGGCTATTTTTCCAATTTTGATCATTTTAGAAGTATCTGATGGCTCCCAAGTGCAGGAGATCAATTGTAGTACTTTTCGAATTACAAAGGTTGTCGAACCCACGAGGAGCAGAAGGAACTGGTAAGTAGAATAGCAAAGGAATAATAAAAGCAACAGGTGTTTTTGTGTTTTAATTGTGTAGTGCAAGTAAAGTAAAATGCGGAAAGTAAATTGCAGCAAGTAGTAGGTCTCAATGAGAGACAAAGCCCAATCCTCTAATGCGCAAGAGGACAAGCTCAAGTGTGTGTTTGTGTCTTATATGTGGAAAACGCTCCCGGGGGCTGCACGGATTTAGCTGGCATAGTGATTCATTGCATAACATGTTTGTATATCTTGTGTAGTTTTAATCTTCTTCGGACGGAGCCACAAATAGGAATAGCTAAAAAATAAACTATCACCCCTTATGATGAATCACGTGGCCAATTAAATGACAGCACGAGAATTATTAAGACATGATGCCCCACCATAGCCTTATGCTCTAAGGTCCCTGATACAAGTACCCTCATAATGCAATTCAACGACTCTGTCTCAAGTTCCTATCACCTAAAGACATCATCACGTCACTACACTACGGTGTTCTCCTATGATCCCATGTAGGTGAAGTGTTGTACAGTCGACGTTCGTACAACACCATCATAGAATCACATAAAAGATAAATACTAGACCAAATAACAACTCATCATATGTAACAAATCATTGCCAATTCATCCTATGCCCTCAGGGACATGCGGGAACTACTCACAACGTGCAAACATGATCATGTATGGTGACATATGTGGTACAACACAATCTGAAACAATGGATCCACCACCAAATAATGACAAGTACTCAATCCCAAACATGCAACGGAGTACAATAACACGTATCTAGGGTGTAGCAATGATCAAACTATGAGGGGAACAGAGTGGATCACGGTGATGGTGATGGTGGAGATGTAGGTGCTGGTGAGGATGGTGATGGAGATACCTCCTCCCACGACAAGGAGGAGATGGGGATGATTTCCCCCTTCTCCGGAGCTCCGGAGCAGCAGGATCTGTCTCCCCCGCGGAGAGTTTCGAGAGTTTCGCCGCCTTCGCGGCTCCGTCTCGTCTCGAGAAAATTAGGGTGTTGGTTTTCAGGGAAGACGGAGTCGTCAGCAAAAAGACCTCGGGGAGGAGGTGTTGTGGGCCCATTTGGGGACACACGCGGCCAGGGAATCTGGCCGCGTGGGCTACCCCCTTTTGGGCCTCCTGGCCCTCCTCCTTTGTGTCTTGTGCCCACGGCCTTTCTCCCGAAGAAAAACTGACAGGGTTTCTGTCCTTTCGCAATTTGGATACCTGTAGCTCCTGAAACATCAAAAACATGAAAACAGGTGTTTTCTGACACCCATAAATTAAATACCAAAAATAGGGACTTTGTAGGAAAGTCCCATAAAATTATCTAAAACATGCAAAACAATGACATAACATTGATAAAACATCCCAATAATGCCTATATGGAGGGTATAAATGATGATATAAAATGCACGTATCAACTCCCCCAAGCTTAAACCTTTGCTCGTCCTCGAGTAAATAAGGACATAGATCATTACATGCATCAATGGACTTATGGTTGATAAATAAATACGGGCATTGTATCATCATCATGTTCAGTTATAATGCAAGATGAATGAATAGAACTCATACACATAAGGATAACATATTCGAAGCTCTAGCAAACACCCCATACTTTTGAAAGCAAATAACCATTGTATGTTGGACAATCGAATTATACTCTTTAATTTGGAGAAAGATAAATGAGTAGAGGTAAAACATGATCAAGTCTCATTTAGTTTCCAAACTATTCAGTTTAAATTACTAATTGTAATGTGGCATCCATTGGGATAAGACTCTCATTGCCACTTTATCATTAGCATCTTAATTTATGAATGTTGAAGTAATGTGGTTGACAAGGTGTTGGTTGAATGTCTCATGCCCCGTGAGTGTGAAAACCTACTCCATGATTACTCAACTTAAGATTTCCAATAAGCTTTGTACACTCATAATAAGTATTAATGACATCATAGAGAATTGCAAAGAGGTACCTCTTGCCCCATGACATAGAAACCAGCCCATGTCACAATAACAAGATGAACAAACGGAGTAGACTCATCATCCTTTTTTATTTCATTCACTATATGCATAGCTTCTTATTTTATTGTAGGATGTGTTTGTAGAGTCTACTCTAGCTGTAAGTAAATTTCCACCATGATCAAGCATGGCTTGGGTTAGCGGCCCAATGCAATTTCTCTAGTCATATATACTTACTCATCAAAACTTACTATTCCTCTATTTCATTTCGGCATGGCAGGAGTCCAAAAACAAAAGCACATGACATCAACTAAATATAAAATTTCTTTGTGCAATGTTGAAAGCTTTTCACGTGATGCACGTGTTAGCCAACTCCCAACCAAAATCCTTGTCAAGCACAAAACTTTTAGCTCCCATTAATGGGTCATGTTTGTTAAGTGCAATAGAAATAAATGTGTGCATTCAAAAGTTCGTGAGAGTCTTATCCCAAATTCAGCCCATGCCAATTAATAACATAAGCATCTTAATTTAGAGCATAAATGAAACTATAACATGGTGAACATGCTCGGAATAGCCATTAAGTTAATAGATAGATAGTGGATTTATGTCATATTGAGATAATTCTACAATTGTCCAACACACTCAAGTTAATTAATTTCAAGGCAAGATGTGATTGAAACCTCTAAATATGCCATGCTCATTTGCATGAGTGTTACCCATAAATCCCCAAAACAAGGGAATCATGGATGACACCATACTTTATTATTCATTGATAAACCATAAGACAGGGATGCATGATAATGCTCAATGAGCTCACTCAAGCATAAACGAAAACGATACTAGATAATAAAAGCAAGACACACCAAAACTAGATAGACATGATAAAGCTGATAAAAGACGGGGGATAGGTGAAAATCCCCCAAGCTTAGATGGTTGCGGTAATTTCTTCATTCTCCCTTCTTCTCGTACTCAGGCCACCACTCTTTCTTCTTCTTCTCTTCATAGTTGTCTTCACTCTCTCCAATGATGCGCATCATGAGGTTATAGGCTTGCTCAAATGCTCCTGCAGCTTTTCCCAACCTTTCCATGAGGTCCTTCTCCACCGTCTCCTTGGGAGTTTTCCACTCCGGGCTTGGTGCTTTCTTCTTGGGAATAAGGTGATCCCAATCTCCAGTGCAATTCTTCTCAGTGGGAGTTTCCCTGCCAATAAGAGGAGAAACTGCGTTTTTGCTAGCAAGTGAGTGCCTTGGAGCCTTCCCTCCGATGCTCATACGTGCGGACTGTCTCTTGTTTCCAAAAGACATGTTCACCCGTACGCCAGCAACAGGGATTGGTGATGGAGGTGCTGTTGAAAGAGGTGGTATGTCGAAGATGGCCTCGTCATCTTCCTCGTCAGGTTCTTCATCCATGATCTCGCGAAGCTCCACGTCCTCATCATCCGAGTAGTCCTTCCTCTTCCTATTCCTCCTGTGGATGGATGTGGGGCTGTTGCCCTCAAGCTCATCATCATCATCGTCCATGGAGGTGCATTGGTAGGAGTCTCCCAAAGTCATGGCTTGGAAAACCTGACAGACAGAATAGACAAAACAAAGATCGTGCGAGAACTCTTGGTGCGGGATTAGATCAACAAAAGGGGGTATATATTGACGGTTTTTGGGGTAAGACGAAGCGTCGGAGTCGAAAACGAGACGGAACGGGACTCCGAGGAGGAAAAGGGGTACCTCCAATCTAGCCGCGTGGGGGTCCTCTTTTCCCCCTCGAGGTCCAATTCCTTCCAATTTTTTTGTCCCACACGTTAATTTCCATAAAAAATGAGTTTCGTAAGTTTTCACGCAATTCCGAGAAACTTCCAAACACAATAATTGTAAATTATTGAATTTGGGTTTCTGAAACTGCAGGATCCCTTACAATTACCTCCTCCGGTGTCATTAACTTTATCTCCTCGATGGTTCCTATGAAGCTCTTTCCTGCAATATAATGTTTTAGGCGTTGTCCATTGACCACTTGAGGTTTACCTTTCATATCACCGTGAAGACAGATGGCCCCCCGAACGGTATACCTCCTGTACTACCAATGGACCCTTCCATTTTTGAAGCTAATTTCCCTGCAAAAAACCTAAAACGAGAGTTGTACAATAGGACTTGATCACCTACTTTAAATTCCTTTCTTTTAATTTTCTTGTCATGCCAAATTTTAACTTTCTCTTTAAACAATTTTGCACTTTCATATGCTTCATTCCTCCATTCATCTAATAGATTTAGGTCAAGCAATCTCTTCTCCCCCACTGTTTTTAAATCAAAATTTAATTTCTTAATAGCCCATCTAGCTTTATGTTCTAATTCAACTGGTAAATGACATGTTTTTCCATAAACCATTTTATAAGGAGACATACCCATAGGATTTTTATAAGCAGTTCTATAAGCCCACAATGCATCATTAATTTTAAGTGGCCAATCAGATCTAGCTCTGTTTACTGTTTTCTCTAAAATAAGTTTAATTTCCCTATTACTTAATTCAACTTGTCCACTAGTTTGAGGATGATAGGGTGATGCAATTCTATGATTAGCATTATATTTTGCCAATGTTTTTCTAAGAACACCATGCATAAAATGAGATCCACCATCAGTAATTAAAAATCTAGGAACACCAAATCTAGGGAAAATAATTTCTTTAAGCATTTGCATGGCTGTGGCATGGTCTGCACTCTTAGTCTTCTACCCATTTTGTAACATAATCAACAACAACCAAAATGTGAGTATTTTTTGTACTAGATGCAGGAAATGGTCCCATAAAGTCAAAACCCCACACATCAAATGGTTCAAGTGGT
Organism: Alopecurus myosuroides; assembly: GCA_028641055.1. Taxonomy (NCBI): domain Eukaryota; kingdom Viridiplantae; phylum Streptophyta; class Magnoliopsida; order Poales; family Poaceae; genus Alopecurus; species Alopecurus myosuroides. Next base: position 191,015,346 of record CM054058.1, read on the forward strand.
AATGTATAGTTCATAGGCATTTCATTCCTTCTACCAATGTTTCCTACTCTTTGACATTTATCACAAGTTTTAACATATTCAGCACAATCCTTGAATAGAGTAGGCCAATAAAAACCACATTGTAATACCTTTGCTGCAGTACGATCTCCTGCATGATGTCCTCCATAGGGACTGTCATGACAATCTCTTATAATAGCCTGTTGTTCATGCTCAGGTACACAACATCTAATAATGCCATCAACACTTTTCTTATACAAGAATGGATCATCCCAAAAATAATGTCTAAGGTCATAAAAGAATTTCTTTCTTTGCTGGTAAGTAAATTGTGGTGGCATAAATTTCCCAACAATAAAATTTGCATAATTAGCAAACCAAGGAGATGCAACTTTAGCACTAGAAACACTAACAAGGGCAAGTTGTTCATTAGCAAAACTATCATTAATAGGAATAGGATCATCAGGTATATTTTCCATTCTAGAAAGATGATCAGCTACGGGATTATCTTCTCCTTTCCTATCTACTATGTGTAAATCAAATTCTTGCAACAAAAGTACCCATCTTATTAGCCTAGGCTTAGCATCTTTCTTATTCATCAAATATTTAATAGCAGATTGATCATAGTGCACAGTGACTTTTGAATCAATTATGTAAGATCTAAATTTATCACATGCAAATATTACCGCTAAAAATTCTTTTTCAGTTGTAGCATGATTTCTTTGAGCACCATCTAGTGTTTTACTAGCATAGTAAATAACATTCAATTTCTTATCAACCCTTTGGCCTAAAACAGCTCCAACTGCATAATCACTAGCATCACACATAATTTCAAAGGGCAAGTTCCAATCAGGAGGTTTAATAATAGGTGTAGTTATTAAGGCTTTCTTTAAAACATTAAAGGATTCTATGCAATCATCATTAAAAGAAAACGGAACATCCTTTTGCAAAAGATTGTTAGAGGCTTTGATATTTTAGAGAAATCTTTAATGAACCTACGATAAAAACCTGCATGACCGAGAAAACTTCTTATACCTTTGATGTCTCTTGGATATGGTAATTTCTCAATAGCTTCAATTTTTGCTGGGTCAACTTCTATTCCTCTTCCAGAAATACGATGCCCAAGAACAATTCCCTCTGTTACCATAAAGTGACACTTCTCCCAATTAAGAACAAGGTGTTGGTCTTCACAACGCTGCAAAACTTTGTTAAGGTTGAACAAGCAATTATCGAAAGAAGTACCACACACCGAAAAATCATCCATAAAGACTTCCACTATCTTTTCAATATAATCAGCAAATATAGCATTCATGCATCTCTGAAAAGTAGCAGGCGCATTACATAAACCAAAAGGCATTCTCCTATAAGCAAATGTACCATATGGGCAAGTAAAAGTGGTCTTTTCCTGATCATCACTATGATTTGGAATTTGAGAGAAGCCTGAATACCCATCTAAATAACAAAAGTGAGAATGTTTAGATAATCTCTCTAGCATTTGATCAATAAAGGGCAATGGATAATGGTCCTTACGAGTTGATTTATTTAATTTTCTATAATCAATGCACATTCTATAACCAACAACAGTATGTTGAGCAACAAGTTCATCATCTTTATTAGGAACCACAGTAATTCCACCTTTCTTAGGAACACATTGAACAGGACTAACCCATTTACTATCAGCTATAGGATAAATAATACCAGCCTCTATGAGTCGAATTACCTCCTTTCTTACCACTTCCTTCATTTTTGGATGTAGACGGCGTTGGAAATCAACAACAGGTTTAGCATCTTCTTCCAAATTAATTTTATGCATACATAGAGATGGACTTATGCCCTTAAGATCATCAAGATAATAACCAATAGCCTTACGGTGGGCTTTAAGCACATCAAGTAATTTCTCTTCTTCCTCGGCTGAAAGGTTAGCACTAATAATAACATGATATATATTTTTCTTATCCAAGTATGCATATTTCAGATTTTCAGGCAAAGGCTTTAATTCAAAACTAGGATCTCCTTTAGGAGGTGGGAGTACTCCTAGATTATCAGGTGGGATATGCAATTGTAATTGTGGAGGTTGCTGCCATAATATTTGTTCTAAAGCTTCTTTTTCTGCATCATTAAATGGCTCTTCCTGATTAAGCTTATAACGTTCCACCACGTCTGATGAAGCTACAGCTATATGAGCAAGAGTTTCAATTATATCTTTAGATTTTGGTTCTTTCTTAGCAGGTTTATCAGCAAATTTAGAAAAATTAAATTCAAGTTTCTCTCCAGCACATTCAATAAACACCCTTTCTCTAGGCAAATCAATTTCAACACCAACAGTATGTAAGAAAGGTCTACCAAATATAATAGGACAGAAAGAATCTTGTGGACAACCAAGCACAATAAAATCAGTAGGATATTTTATTTTCCCTACCAATACTTCAACATCTCTGACAATTCCAAAGGGACTAATATAATCTTTATTAGCAAGCTGAATGGTCATACATGTTTCTTCCATGGTGATAGGATCAACATCAGGCTTAATTTCTTGATAGAGAGAATATGGAATGACACTAATGCTTGCTCCAATATCACATAAACCATGATAACAAGAAGTCCCAACAGAGCATGATATAATTGGCTTACCAACTTTGGATGAATTCCCTTTAATAACTTTGGTAGCATCTTCACATAAATAAACATCAACAGGATCTTCTTCATTTAATTTCTTAATAATAGAGACTTGGTTCTTGACTTCCACCTGTACTTTAGGTTGAGAACATCTCTTTCTACTTTTGTCAGCAACAGCAATAAGCAAATTCTCTATAACTTTTTCAGGATAGGGAGGTGGTTCAGTATATTCTTCTATTACTACAGATGACACTGGTGTTTCTTAATAAATTTAGGGACAACAATAGAAGATTTAACAGGTTCACCATAATAATCAAAGCCACTTTTAGGAATTCGAATGTGCTCAGCAAATTTCTTATCTATTTCAATTGCAACATATGGATCAAGACCAAAATCTTTAATAACATTCTTGAACAAAATAGAACTAGAGAAACTTTCTACACATGAATATCCATAATCAAAATAAGCTTCATTACCTTTGTCTAGGTCCCAATATTCAGAGTTCTTCGAAATAATTTCCAATAAATTCCAAGCTTCTTCTGCAGTATTATTTGTCAAGCTTCCACCAGATGAACCATCCAAATATTGCTTTAGCCTATCAGGTAGTCTCACATAAAAGTTTATCAATATAAGTTTATTTGTGAGATCATGACAAGGATTCTTACGAAGGAGGTCCTTAAGCCTCCCCCAAGCTTGAGTAATACTCTCTCCAAGGTGTGGCCAAAAATTAAATATAAAGAAACGGTTCTCATAAGCCTCTTTAGGAGTAAAATATTTAAGAAAGAAAACCTTCATAAAAGTATCCCAATTATGTGTAATTTCTTCATCCAGGGACATATACCATTTTCGAGCATCACCAGTTAAGGACTGGTACAATAACTTGCATTTTACCTCCTCCTCAGAAATAGCCTTGAGCCTAATTAGCCCACATATATCCTCAATAGCCAGTATGTGATCACTTGCAGCCTTTGTTCCATCCCCTGCAAAATACTCATTCCTAACAGCTTTAACAAATTCAAGGGGAATAATATAACCATCATCATGAGGTGCTTTTTCAACAACTTTAGGTTTAATAGCATAATCACTCTCATATAAAGCAAGTTTCAGCGAAGCATCTCTCATAAAAGCCATAATAATAACAGGATGCAACAGCAAGTAAAATTCGGCTTTCAAGTTTCCTTACCAAACTTCTTACCAATAGCGCTACGTTCCCCGGCAACGGCGCCAGAAAAGTGTCTTGATGGCTCTCAAGTGCAGGAGATCAATTGTAGTACTTTTCGAATTAGAAAGGTTGTCGAACCCACGAGGAGCATAAGGAACTGGTAAGTAGAATAGCAAAGGAATCATAAAAGCAACAGGTGTTTTTGTGTTTTAATTGTGTAGTGCAAGTAAAGTAAAATGCGGAAAGTAAATTGCAGCAAGTAGTAGGTCTCAATGAGAGAAAAATCCCAATCCTCTAATGCACAAGAGGACAAGCTCAAGTGTGTGTTTGTGTCTTATATGTGGAAAACGTTCCCGAGGACTGCACGGATTTAGCTGGCATAGTGATTCATTGCATAACATGTTTGTATATCTTGTCTAGTTTTAATCTTCTTCGGACGGAGCCACAAATAGGAATAGCTAAATAAATAAACTATCACCCCTTATGATGAATCACGTGGCCAATTAAATGACAGCACGAGAATTATTAATACATGATGTCCCACCATAGCCTTATGCTCTAAGGTCCCCGATACAAGTACCCTCATAATGCAATTCAACGACTCTGTCTCAAGTTCCTGTCACCTAAAGACATCATCACGTCACTACACTACGGTGTTCTCCTATGATCCCATGTAGGTGAAGTGTTGTACAGTCGACGTTCGTACAACACCATCATAGAATCACATAAAAGATAAATACTAGGCCAAATAACAACTCAACTTATGTAACAAATCATTGCCAATTCATCCTATGCCCTCAGGAACATGCGGGAACTACTCACAACGTGCAAACATGATCATGTATGGTGACATATGTGGTACAACACAATCTGAAACAATGGATCCACCACCAAACAATGACAAGTACTCAATCCCAAACATGCAACAGAGTACAATAACACGTATCTAGGGTGTAGCAATGATCAAACTATGAGGGGAACGGAGTGGATCACGGTGATGGTGATGGTGGAGATGCAGGTGCTGGTGAGGATGGTGATGGAGATGCCTCCTCCCACGCCAAGGAGGAGATGGGGATGAAGATGGGGATGATTTCCCCCTTCTCCGGAGCTCCGGAGCAGCAGGATCTGTCTCCCCCGCGGAGAGTTTCGAGAGTTTCGCCGCCCTGGCGGCTCCGTCTCGTCTCGGGAAAATTAGGGTGTTGGTTTTCGGGGAAGACGGAGTCGTCAGCAAAAAGACCTCGGGGAGGAGGTGCTATGGGCCCATTTGGGGGCCCCACACGCGGCCAGGGAATCTGGCCGCGTGGGCTACCCCCTTTTGGGCCTCCTGGCCCTCCTCCTTTGTGTCTTGTGCCCACGGCCTTTCTCCCGAAGAAAAACTGACAGGGTTTCTTTCCTTTCGCAATTTGGATACTTGTAGCTCCTGAAATATCAAAAACATGAAAACAGGTGTTTTTTGACACCCAGAAATTAAATACCAAAAATAGGGACTTTGTAGGAAAGTCCCATAAAATCATCTAAAACATGCAAAACAATGACATAACATTGATAAAACATCCCAATAATGCCTATATGGAGGGTATAAATGATGATATAAAATGCACGTATCAGTATCACACCTAACAAACATACAGTGTTCGAAATATATAAAAATATAATGTTTTACAACCAAATTGTACCAAATAAATGAGTCATTCAAGCAAATAAAATGTATTACAACCAAATCGAAATAAAATATTTTAAATAGATTGATGGGGCAACTACTGGCTCCCTAAGTGAACCCACATATGCTCCACCAAATCATTTTGGAGATGCATGTGAAGATTCCCATCACGCATGTCACGATCAAATTCGACCAATTCTTCAAATGATACCACTCCAGGCTGGGGCTCAACCAGCTCGCCCCCGAACTCCCAATCCTGGTCAAAAAGGGCCTTGTTGCGCTCATCCTCGATGATCATGTTGTGCATGATGACACAACAAGTCATCACCTCCCACATGACCTGGAGGCTCCATGTCCTAGCAGGGTGCCGAACAATAGCCCAGCGGGCTTGGAGTACCCTGAAAGATCGCTCCACATCCTTTCTAGCACCCTCTTGTTCTTGAGAAAACCTTGTCCTCTTATCACCGACATGAGAGGCGGTCGTCTTCACAAATGTGGACCATTGGGGGTAGATACCATCAGGGAGGTTGTAGCCATTGGTGTACTGGTGGCCATTGATCTCAAAGCTCACCTTCGGTGCATCGCCTTCAGAGAGTATACTAAAGACCAGTGACCGCTGAAGCACGTTGATGTCATTGTGCGTGTCGGCCATGCCGAAGAACGAGTGTCAAATCCATAGTTCTTGTGATGCCACCGCTTCAAGCACAACCGAGCACGCCCCTGAATGTCCCTTGTGCTGGCCCTGCCAAGAAAATGGGCAATTCTTCCACTCCTAATGCATACAATATATGCTCCCAAGCATGCTAGGGAGTCCTCTTTGCTCGTTAATGGCCAAGAGTCGGGCTGTGTCTTCAACAGTTGGCTACCTCAAGTACTCCTTCCCAAACACTGCAATGACAGCCCTACAGAATGCATACATTCAGTAAAGGCGCGTGGACTCGCTCATGCGCATGTACTCGTCAATAAGATCTCCAGCAATCCCATATGCAAGCATTCGAATGGCTACCGTGCACTTTTGGTACGAGGTGAAACCAATCTTACCAAGGGCACCGGGCTTGCAAACAAAATAATCATCATATGTCGTCACGCCCAACCGAATGTGGGTGAACACATCCCTCTCCATCTGGAGCCGCCGCCGAAACTTATGAGCTGGGTATATAGGCTTTATGGGGTGGAAGTAATCTTTTTAGAGCTGGGCATGGTCGCTTTGTCTGTCACGGTCCAACGTCGGGGAACGGCCGGGAACTGAGCCCCTGTACATCGGCTACAGCCTCGAAATATGCTAATTAACAAGGAGCGTAGCAACCAAAGCCTCGAACTCGTCATCCGATGATTCCGAGGACGAGGATAAGTATTGCAGGCTACTGTAGTAGTACTCATCCGAGCTATCCATGTTAGGTGATGGAACCGTTGTAACACCCCGGTTTTCTATTAACCAACTTTCTCGAGAAACCATGCTTTAGAACCCCTTTATCCATCATTTATTGAGTTTAAAAAATCGATAATCTAACTTTGTGGTTGCGACAGGCTCGTCGAGACAATCGAAATGGACTACTCATTTGTGAAAATTGGAGTTGTAGAACTCCAGATACAACAGTTTCTTTGCAGCAGTCCGAAATTTCAGAAACAGTGAAAAGTAGTGTTTTCACGTGGGTTTTAGGAGCCTTCATAATTCATCTAAATTAAGTTCTTTTTCACTTATAGCTGGTATGTGATGCATAGCTTCTAACGCAAAAGGATTTACTCAATTTCCATGAGTATTCTTGTTACTGTGGATTTCCAAAAGTGTCTACTTGTTATTCTGAATTCTAGAAACATCAGAGTGGTTTTTGCTAGATATGACCTTTATAGCTCCATATTTTGAGTTCCAGCTTTCGTAGTTATCTATAGTTGAGGTCCTTACTAATCTATAGCAATATCATTTTCTTGTTTTCGAGCCTCCTTGCTCGAATTGTGCATTTTTCCGTGAAGGGACAACAAAGGGTTTGCTCTCCCGGGACGAGACTTAGGACCGTTTGATGTTCTTGTTTCATATGTAATGTCTTTTGCAATGTTTAAGAATTGTGTATGTGCTCCTACAGCAGGTTGCAGCACCAACCCACCGTAGGTATCCTCGCACCACCTCGGTCACAACGGTTGAGGCGAGTACACCGGGCATCAACCGGCTAAATTGCTCTCTTTACATTATGTCCATGTTCCCATTATTTCTTTATATTCCTGAAATGGTGGACATGTCATTCCCTAGTGTGTACATTCCAATACACCATACCACTAGTATGTTATAGGGATTTGTTCTTCTTGTTTTTTCGAGATAAAATTCCATTATGAGTGAACCTCCCCATTCCAAGGAATGTTCCTCGCTTTGCGAGTGTTTGGTCCTTCGGGACCAACCTCATATTGTCCTCTCACATGGTGAGGGATGGAAAGGAGTGCGGTGAGACGTCTCCCCTCCTCGTCTTGCCGGCAAAAGCTCAGAGCATTGGTTTCTTATGCATTCTCATGCCATTCAAAGCATATTCAAAGCATGTGTGTTTGGGTTACTCCATTAACTTGTCCATGTGTGGTACATGTTCATGATGTTTCCCTTCATTATATACTACACTTATGTTTCGTACTCGCTGAGTCATTCGACTAACCCCTTGTGGGCTTTGTTTCAGGTACTTTAGCGTGAGTCTATGCAAGTAAGTAGAAGGGCGTATCTCCCATGGATATCACCCACAAACTTTCACCACCCTTTCATTCACCTAGCGCAATCATGTTAACTGGCTACTCTAGTTCATGATTTGAGATAGCTAGGTTCAGCTTGTTGTGTATAACCGGGTTTTGGTTATTTCCATGACCACTAAGGTTGCTCTCTAAGGTGGAGTTGGAGTTTGTTAGTTCTCAACTTACGGGAGTGTGCTTGGAGTTGGAGTTTCTATGTTCTTGTGTATCTTTTGTTTGTGGACCCACCACTTAGCTCTTCGTTCTCTTTATGAGCCTTATGTGTGCTTCCGTTTGTATTCCATATATGTTTACTCTGATTTATCACTATCCTATCGTGGATGTCCGACGGTACAAGTGAGGTGCTGCCGGATTTTCCATTTAACTGGTTGATTGTGGGTTGTTTGTTTGAGGTAACATCTCTTCTTACAAGGAGGGGTGTAATAACCGTACCTTGGGCAATCTGACGAACAACTCGTGGGCGCGCTGGTCGATGCTTGTCGACAAGGCTCCGACGCAAGGGTTAGGCTGGCGACGGTGTAGTAGGCGAGGACGCCAGACTTGGGGAGGGGCGGCTGGACGGGGAGCAGGCGAGCGGGGTGGCCGGAGGCAACGGCGGAGGCGGCGACCGGGAGGGGTGGTGGCTGGGAGCAGGGAGGTATGGCTAGGGCAATATAGAGGATGCGATTTGTGTCCCTGGCGTGCGGGCCATGCATGTATAAAGGGAGCGCTCCGAACACGTCCGCGCGCATCCACGTCGACGCATTTCAGTCCCATATTTTGGTCGGGAAGGGGTCAAAATGGATAGAAAATCGGGCGTTTGTCCGGAATCTTGAAATGGGTCGCGTGCATTGGGCCGTGTTTTTCCCCCGCGCGGATAGAGTCGAACGCGAACGGACCAAATGGGTCGGTGCGTTGGAGTTGCTCTTATACTTGGCCATCTCCGGCCCAGCTCGGCCCAAAAAATCCAGGGCCCACGGGCCAGACTTGGGCCTAAGTTTTGAGTCCGTCGGTAGGGTCGGGCTTGGGCTTGCCATATTGGGATTTTAAGGAAGAGGCTAGGCACGTGGCCCTAGGCCCGATGAGCTTTTCAACAAATGGGTCGTATGCCTTAGTTTTCTGCCACGGGCTTTTTAGGCCCGGCCCATCCCATGGCCATGTATTGGTACTCAAATGGATCTAGGAGTGGCATTACATGGGAAGGAGCATACAACACCAGTTCTACTACGGTGGAAGCAACCGAGCGTGATAGAAGGAGGATGGTGTGAAGACGAAGGTCGACTTCGAGAGGATTGAGAGCCATTATGTTCCGAGATCACACACTCCCCCACCGCCTCCATCAGCTAGGGAAGTAAAGCGTACAAAGAAAGAGACTACCCCTAGGAAGGAAAAACTCGTGACTCGGTCTGCAACCTCCGATGCGGAGGGCCGCCTGTCAAAATGGGTATCCTAAGTGTAATTGTCGCAACCTCGGTGGAGCAGAGATAGTCCGTGAGCTTCATGAACTAGAGAGGCTCCACTCCGCCCTCTCTTTTATGTGTGGTCGAGACGCGGCTATATAAGAAGAGGGTGGAGAATCTTTCCCGTTCTTTAGGTATTGATAAGTGTTTTGCAGTCAGCAGCGATGGCCGAAGTGACGGGTTGGGTCTATATTGGAATAAGGAAAATTTCAAACTTCTACCCTACTCATAATGCTATCTGGATGCGATTGTTGTGGAGAGGGGGAGGAACCGTGGCGTCTCACAGTGGTGTATGGTGAGGCCTGATACGTCTTAAACATATCTATAATTGTTTATCCTCCATGCTTGTTTTCTATCCAATGCCTTTATGTTTTCACATGTTTTCCTTCGTTTTCCGGACGTTTTCATGGACTAACCTGACATGATGCCATAGTGTCAGTTCTTGTTTTCTAGTATTTTTGGTTTCAGAAAAGTTATTCTGGACATATTCTTGGAATTGGACGAAACAAAGGCCAAAGTCCCTATTTTCCCGACACGTCAACGGAGTCCAAAGGAGACCCGGAGGTTGCTCCGAGGCAGCCACACCACCTGGTGGCGCGCCACCACATGGTGTGGGGCCCTCGGGCACCCACCGACATCGCCCTTTCACCTATTTATTCCCCCCGACGCAAAAACCCTAAAACATCCAGCCTCCTTCCACAAAAAATTCCGTAGCTCCGCCCCCATCGAAGACAAGTTTCAGGGGTCAGAAATCTCCAAAGTCCCTATTTTCCCGACACGTCAACGGAGTCCAAAGGAGACCCGGAGAGGGGCTATGAGGAGCTGATGGTGAAGATCTTGCACTCGTTGGGAAACCCCAAGAGGAAGGTATGATGAGCACAGCAGCAGTTTTCCCTCAGAAAGAAACCAATGTTTAATCGACCAGTAGGAGGAAGGAGTAACTTCAGAAGGTTGATGCAGCTGAGATGGCAGGGCACACTATCGGTTCAGCAACAACGTGGAACCTACACAATACAAACAATTCACTTTGCCCCAACGAAGCAGTGAGGTTGTCAATCTCACCGGTTTTGCTGATAACAAAGAGGTTAAATGTATGGTGTGGAAAACAGTATGAGAACAGTATGAAAACAGGAGAAGCAGTGTGAAAACAGTGGAAGCAGTGGAAACAGTGTGTCTATTATAAGAATGATAAAATGGACCAGGGTCCAAAGTTCACTAGAGGTGTCTCTCCATAAAAGATAAATAACATGTGTGGTGAACAAATTACAGCTGGGCAACTGACAGAAATGAAGGCTGCACCGTAGTGCATATGCAAGACATACAGATTACTATGTGTTTCATGCGGGCATTACAACAAGATACATAGACCGTCATCCAACTGCATCTATGACTAATAATCCACCCTCCGAATATCATCCGAACAAACGTTGGGTATTAAGTTGCAAGCAATAGATTATCACAGTAAGCAAAGTGTGTAATTTAAACAATGTAAACTAGGTAAACATCGTTGTTTTCTCCCTAATGGCAACATCACATCCTCCATCCGTCACGTTTCTTTCACTCGAGCACAGATGCAAAGAAGGCATGAACCCACTATCGAGCATAAATACTCCCTCTTGGAGTTACTAGCATCTACTTGGCCAGAGCAGCTACTAATAACGGAGAGCATGCAAGATCATAAATAACATATGCATGAAGATAGCATGATAGATTGATATTCAGAAGACATAGCATTCAACATTCATCAGATCCCAGCAAACACAACATGTAGCATTACAGAAAGATGATCTCGATCATGTAGGGCAGCTCACGAGATCTAAACATGAGGTACAAAGTGGATAATACAACCATCTAGCTACTACTATGGACCCGTAGTCCAGGGATGAACTACTCACACATTACTTTGGAGGAGGGCATGGTGGTGTAGACCCCTCCGGTGATGAATTCTCCTCCCGCCAGGGTGCCAGGGAGAGCTCCAGAACCCTCCTGATCTCGGGATGACCATGACGGTTGCCTCGGGTGTTTCTCGGGACGAAGTGGTATATTTTTAGGGTTGACGTATCGGGGGGTATAAATAGGCGAAAGGGAGATGGCGGTGGACGCCCGAGGGGCCCACACCACCCCCAGGCGTGGCCACGAGGGGCCCACCGCCCTATGGTGTGGCCCCCCCCTGTGGCCCTCCTCCGGGCCTCTTCGGGACTCCGTGGAACCTTCGGGAATGCTAAGACTTCCGGGCTTCGAATTTTCCAATTCCGAGAATATTTCCATAACAACTTTTCTGAAACTAAAAACGGCAGAAAACAGGGAACTGGCTTTGCGGCATCTTGTCAATAGTCCGGAAAATCGATAAAAATGACATAAAGTGTATAGCAAACATGTAGGAAACAACATGAAAACAACATGGAACATCAAAAATTAAGGATACGTTTATGACGTATCAACATCCCCAAGCTTAGTTCCTACTCGTCCTCGAGTAGGTAAACGATAAAACACATAATTTCCGAGGTGACATGCTACCAACATAAACTTGCTCATCAATAATATAAAAGCATAAGTAAGATGAGATCATAGAACGTCAACACAAGCATGATAAATAAAATTTTAACAATAAAGCATAGCAATCACCTTTCATCGTGAGAAGTAACACAAATAAAAGATCATGAATAATACTACACTAAAAGATATACGTTTGTTTCAAGCATAGAGATAACATGGAAAAGTGATATTTCGCTTGTCCTTAAGACTGGGGCAAAACATAAATGCCAGGACACCTTCAAAGTTCATGAGAAAGACTAGAACAAATAATTATAGAACAAACAATAACACATCATGAATCAACTGATAATGTTTTTGGGATAAATGCACATTAAACTCAGAATGGCAACTATGCTCTCCCAACTTTGCATAAAGTTAGAAGATGGAGACTCAACATAAAAGTAAAAGAAAGACCCTTCGCAGAGGGAAGCAGGGATCAACTCATGTGCTAGAGGTTTTATTTTATTAAACATAGGTATAAAATGTTTGACACTCCTCCCAACCATCTTACACAAATCATGGTTAACCGAACCCTCGGGTGCCTGCCAACAATCACATACCGTGGAGGAGTGTCTATTTTTTAGAGAGGTGTATGCTTATGTCAACGAATGGTAAACAGAAAATACAGTACATCAGAAGCCAACTAGAATTCACAAGATCGGCTCCCATAGAAGCATACATCTGGGTAGAAGGTCATCCCTTTTTCTCTATTGTTTACAGAATTATGCTTTGACTGATAAATCAGGGGCAAAAATAGTGAAGAGAATTTGTTGTTATTAATTTAGGGCTGGGCACCCCGCTGCCAGCTCTTCTATCTATTGATAAGCGGATGAATCCACTAGTCCAGGGTGTAAAATTCCAATCAATAAGTGAGATAAAGATTCTCTATTTACGTCCTCATGAGCTAAAACAGGAGCACAAAACAGGAGTAATTCTGAAAGTTTTAAAGGTAACACATGAGCAATTTACTTTGGAGTGGTAGTTAAATACCACATGTAGGTAGGTATGGTGGACACATTTGGCAAACTTGGGTGTTTGGGAGTTGGATGCACGAGTAGAGTTCATACTCTGTGCAGGTGGAGGCTAGCAAAAGACTGGGAGCGACAAATCAAGAGAGCATAAGAGCCATAATCATGCATAGCGACATAAACATCATTAATAAAATCATAAGTGTACTACAAGTTCAAAAACTAAATGATTATAGAAGCTATAAGTGACTGGTTCGTAGTCGTAAACATGGTGTGAGCATGCGCCAAGTCAACCAAATAAAACATTCAAAGGAGAACACCACAAATTTATGCTTCAAAATGACAAGAACAACTCATGATTCTTTCAATGGAACATTAAACATTCTCAGCTATTTGAGACTAATCATGCTACTAAACAACCACTAGGATTTAGAATTAAAATAACATCTAGCATGATATGAATAAGTCTAGCCACAGTCTATACAAGCTTCTACTTGCACCGTTATGAATTCTACTACAAGAAGCAGTTTCTTTTCCCAACAAGCACCATGCAAAATATGTTTTAAGAAAAACTCTCTAAATGATACAGCAAGAAAACATGAGCGTACTCACACAAATCTAATAAAACTAACAGCTCTGAATAAGAGATGCAATGAAAACAAGAGCTAAACAGAAATTTTGAAGCAGATAGAAGAAAAACTAAGAATACGAGCATAAAGAGTATTCAAACAAAAAGCGGAGCGTGTCTCTCTCCCAAACAAAGAATGCTAGGGTCCAACTATATTATTGCAGCAAGGAAAACAAAAGAAAAACAAACAGACGCTCCAAGTAAACTTCATATGATGTGACCGAATAAAAATATAGTTTCACTAGAAGTGACCAGATAAATTGTTGATGAAGTAGATGCTTGAGTCTTCTTTGAATTTTTTGGGATGAACCACGGGGGCATCCCCAAGCTTTGACTTTGCATTCTTCTTGATCACATTATATCATCCTCTTCTCTTAACCCTTGAAAACTTCCTTCACAGCACACTCAAAGAGTAATTCGCATTAGAGGGTTAGTGAAACAATAAAAAATCCATAGGTTCTATATGGGCACAAGTGTTATTGATACTTTTAGACATTAGATACAGCCACTGATGTTTCATGAAGCAAAGAAATCTACTTGACATCGTAAAAGAGCAAATGCAAGAAAAATGGCAGAATCTGTCAAAACCCGAACAGTCTGTAAAGACGAATTTTTTCGGGGCACTTACGTCGATCAGATCGAAAAACTTAAAGAACCAAAAAGTTACAGAATTAGCTGAGGAATAAGCACAAAAAGTTTCAGGTAATTTTGATCTTTCTGTGAATTATGTGATTTTTTTACGGTGGACAGCAGAAATCTGTTTCCTGCGCAGAAATCCAAAACCAACTCCAACTCTCGTTAGAAACTTTACTTGGCACAACTAAAACATGAAAATAAAGATACAAAGGAGTTTCTACATAATTATGCAACCCCTTGACTCAAAGAAAATAGATAAAATCAAAGCAAAAATAAAACCATGGGTTATCTCCCAAGAAGTGCTTTTCTTTAACGCCTTTTAGCTAGGCCCAGAAAAGTGGATTCACGCGTTTTGAAGTGAAGAAGATGCTCACATAAGAAATATGAATTAATCAAAAGAGAGCATCAAGAAGCAAGTATAAAAAAAATTTAAGTCTAACCCACATCCTATGCATAGGAATCTTGTAAAGAAATAAATCAAAGAAGCTCAAACGAGAGATCATGGGAAGGTAGAACAAGAGCAATTTTAAAACTTTCAACAAAAAGAGAGGTTTTTTAGTAACATGAAAATTCCTAAAACCATATTTTCCTCTCTCATAATAATTTTCAGTAGCATCATGAACAAACTCAACAACATAATTATCACATAAAGCATGTTTGTCATGATCTAAAAGCACACAATTCATACCAAGCTCCAAAACAGTGGGATGAAAATTTAAAATCAACTCCTCTTTTTTCCCACTTTTAGCAATATCAAAACGAGATGATTGATCGCTATTAAAAGTTATGGGACTACAAATATAAATCCCATTTTCAGTAGCATTATGATTTATAATATCAAGTAACATAGGACCATCATCAAGAGCATTATCATACAATTTTTTTAAATAAACTTCCTCATTATCATGCATATCAATAGTTGGAATAAATAGAGGATTATCATAAGATCTATCAAAGTAGCATGGATTATCATAAATAACAGTAGCAATATCATTCTCAAAAGCTTCATTTATAGCAGTATCAAGATCACAAGTATAGCAAGTATCAATTTCATCAAAAAGGGATAATTCAAAAGAATCAATAGGATCATCACTTTCATCAAATAATGTATGAGTTAAAGAGTTACTCTCATTCGGAGGTAGACATGGGTAGATCCATTCTTCCTCCTCTTGATCATCACTCTCCTCCTCTTTTTCATCTAATGAGCTTCCAGATTCAACAGTTTCTTCTTCTTCCATAGGTTTCTGCAAAGAATTAGTCTCTTCCTTAGGTTGAGAGCATTTATTGAGATATTCCATTATGTAGTAATTACAATACTTCTAATTATCAAAGAAATATTCAAGTATAACATAAATCTCGTATTTATAAGCTGCGTCATCAATATGCAATTTTGAATGCACCCTTCCAAGCAATAAATTCTTCAATTTGTTCCACATCATCAATGTCATAATTTCCCTTAACATAAGAAGATATGGTAACATTGTCATTATACTCATGTTGAAAAGGGAGGTGTTTATACCTCCTACAGCATGAGGCTTTATCAAAGCAATAAGTAACATTATTAGTAGATCACAAGTTTCTAGCAATGATATGCAATTTATTAATTTGTTCCCATAAGTGTTTCCCTTTTTGTGACAAGCGGTGTTCATTATAATATTTTTGTTGATCTTCCGCGAACCCACTTTGCCAATAAGATCTAGTTTCAAACACATCAACCATTGATAGCAAGCGTGATAGAGCAAAAATAACAACTAGAATAAGAACTAATTTTTTTGTGTTTTTGATAAAGAGAAGCAAACAAGACAAAATAAAATAAACTAAGCAAAACAAAAACAAAGTAAAGAGATTGGAAGTGAGAGAATCCCTTTGGAGAAATTCTCTTCCTCCCCGGCAACGGTGCCAGAAAATATCATTGATGGTGTAGATCTTGCACTTGTTGGGAAACCCCAAGAGGAAGGTATGATGAGCACACCAGTAGTTTTTCCTTAGAAAGAAACCAAGGTTTAATCGACCAGTAGGAGGAAGAGTAACTTCAGAAGGTTAATGCAGCTGAGATGGCAGGGCGCACTACCGGTTCATCAGCAACGTGGAACCTACACAAGACAAACAATTCACTTTGCCCCAACGAAGCCGTGAGGTTGTCAATCTCATGTATGGTGTGGAAAACAATATGACAACAGTATGAAAACAGGAGCATTAGTGTGAAAATAGTGGAAGCAGTGTGAAAACAGTGGAAGAAGTGTGAAAGCAGTGGAAACAGTGTGTGTATTATCATAATGAGAAAATGGACCGGGGTCCACAGTTCACTAGAGGTGTCTCTCCATAAAAGATAAATAACATGTGTGTTGAATAAATTACAGCTGGTCAATTGACAGAAATGAAGGTTGCACCGTAGTGCATATGCAAGACATAAAGATTACTATGTGACTCATGCGGGCATTACAACAAGATACATAGACCATCATCCAACTGCATCTATGACTAATAATCCACCCTCCAAATATCATCCAAACCAACGTTGGGTATTAATTTGCAAGAAACAGATTATTGCAGTAAGCAAAGTACATAATGTAAACAATGTAAACTAGGTAAACATCGTTGTTTTATCCCTAATGGAAATAGTACATCCTCCATCCGTCACGTTTTTGTCACTCAAGCACAGATGCAAAGGAGGCATGAACCCACTATCGAGCATAAATACTCCCTCTTGGAGTTACTAGCACATACTTTCCAAAGCATCTACTAATAACGGAGAGCATGCAAGATCATAAATAACATATGCATGAGGATAACATGATAGATTGATAATTGATGTCTACTTACGCTTCTATTCTTGTAGATAGTGTTGGGCCTCCAAGTGCAGAGGTTTGTAGAACAGAAGCAAGTTTCCCTTAAGTGGATCACCCAAGGTTTATCGAACTCAGGGAGGTAGAGGTCAAAGATATCCCTCTCAAGCAACCCTGCAATTAAGATACAAGAAGTCTCTTGTGTCCCCAACACTCCCAATATACTTGTCAGGTATATAGGTGCACTAGTTCGGCGAAGAGATAGTGAAATGCGAGTAATATGGATGGTTATAAGTAATAATAGCAATCCGAAATAAATATGGCAGCAAGCAAACATGTACCAGAACAGGCGGAAAACGGTGTTTCAATGCTTGGAAACAAGGCCTAGGGATCCTACTTTCACTAGTGGACACTCTCAACAATGATCACATAATTGAATAACTAAATATCTTCTCTTCACTATGCTACTCTTAACCCTCTCCGGTTGGATAATGAACACTAATCATTGCGTAGGGCTGCAAAAAGCATTCCATAAAGTAAGCATTCCCATGTCTAGTTAGCCCTACACTGTCAACTTGAGCGCTCTAGAAGGTACTAGACAAATACCACAATTCATAGAGGAGACACACACGATGTGCACACTGTCACCTTCACACCGCGGGACAAGGTGACTCCAAAGTTCATATTAATAAAACACTTGAGTAGAACAATAGATTAAGTGTAACATCTACTTATTCAACTAGATTACAAAGCTCACGGTCACATATAGATCACACCATGGGAGAGAGAGATAAACCACATAGCTACCGGTAGATCCCTCAGCCTCGGGGGAGAATTACTTCCTCCTCATCATAAGACAGCAACGGCGATGGAGATGGCGGTGGAGTCGATGGAGATGGCTTCCGGGGGCACTTCCCCATCCCGGCAGGGTGCCAGAACAGAGATCTGTCCCGCGAAACTTGGGTTGACGATGACTGCGGTTGCGGAAGGTTTCGTGGAATTTCGCCGATTAGGTTAGGATTTTCGGGAGGAAGGACATAAATAGGCGGAAGAGAAACACCGGTGGGCCACCAGGGTGGCCTCACCACCCCCAGGCGCGGCCAAGGGGGGTCGCGCCTGGCTATGGTGAGGGCCCCCTGGTGCCCATCTTCGACTCCTCTTCGGACTTCTGGATGCTTCGGGGGAAAATAGGAACTTCGGGATTCGTGGGGTCCAATTCTGAGAATATTTCTAGAACAACTTTTCTAAAATTAAAAACAGCAGAAAACAGAGAACTGGCACTTGGCATCTTGTTAATAGGTTAGTCCCGGAAAACGTGTAAAAAATGCTATAAAGAAGGGAGAAAACATGTAGCAATTGGCATAATATCAACATGGAACATAAGAAATTATAGATATGTTGGAGACGTATCAAGCATCCCCAAGCTTAGTTCCTACTCGTCCTCGAGTAGGTAAATGATAAAACAAAATAATTTCCGAGGTGACATGCTACCACACAATCTTGATCATAATATGTAAAGTAGAGCATGTAAACTAGGATCAAATGAACTAAAGATGTGATCTATATTTGATATCAACAAGTAATGCATAAACAAATAAGAATAAAGAAGCAAAACTTTTATTGAATCAATACTAAAAGACTATCAACCATGCAAAGTTTATTAGAGATGATTTAAGATTTCAAGAACAATAATATCATGCGCGTCAAACGATCTTCACAACCCCTGTTAGGATCAAGTCAAGCTTTCCACACGATGCAATGCTTGAATCTTAAACTATTTGCGCTCTAAAAACAAGCAAGTGTTCTGCGTTGGTCCCTGGCACCGGGATGTTATGGCAAATAGAACATTATGGGGGGTTCGGAAGGTCAATGGAAGAAAGGCTCACAAAGTTGAAAGTGGTCATTATACAAGAGAAAGTCTTACAACCGAAGCTATGCAAGGAGTAGGGATTGCCACACAAAGGATGCACATAGATCTATAAGTGTATGAAAGCTCTCCAATGGAACTAGTGGGGGTGCATCCAACTTGCTTCCTCACGAAGACCTAGAGCTCATTTGAGGAGGCTCATCATTGGAATATACAAGCCAAGTTCTATAATATAAAGTTTCCCACATAGTTATGAATGAATGATAATATGAAAACTTTCTCCAAACTGAAGTATTGGTGCTAAACATGAAGCACAGTGTGGTATATAAAGGATAGTGATGCGCCCCCTCTCTCTTTATTCTCTCTTTGGCCCTTTTTTTGGGGGATTTTTCATTATTTTTTATATATCCTCACCGGTAGGGGCAACATCCTATATTACAATGAATCATCACACTTTTAGTACTCATAACGCATAAAGAAATATATTTGATGTCTCTAACTGCATGCTCCTGCCAGTGTAGCAGTATGCATAAATAACCATGAAGCTCATCATCAAGTAACAATACGGAGGTGGATGTTGTGCAGCAATATATCTTGGAATGGCTATGGAAATGCCATGATAGGTAGGTATGGTGGCTGTTTTGAGGAAGAATATACGGGCTTATGTGTAGGAGAACAAAGTCCTCCCACGGGATTTGGATATACTGGCGGAGTTTGCACCAACTCTCAATGTGAGAAAGGGCAATGCACAATATCGAAGAGGCTAGCAAATATGGATGGTGGAAGTGCCAGGAACCGCAACATAGATTCGTGAGTTAAAAGGTTGCAGCAAGCAAATCATCTTTACAAGGCACAATGCAAATCATTCTAAGAGGGTCCGTGGCAGTGACAAGTCACTGTTAGCTACTGTTGCGCCTCGATGGAGCTAGGAATTCTTGCTGCTTGTGATGGCGTGTTGGGAACCCAAAGAGGAGGGTGTGATGAGTGTAGCGGTAAGAACTTCCCTTAGTTAAGAACCAAGGTTATGAATCCAGTAGGAGGAAGAGGATCTTCGGAAGGTTGATGCCACTAACGGTGGTGATGGCGCTTCACCGGTGCCAGCAACAACAGGGAACCTGCACACAACACAACCAAAATATTTTGTCCCAACGATACAGTGAGGTTGTCAATCTCACCGGTCTTGCTGAAAACAAAGATTAGACGTATAGTGTGGAAAATAGCGTTTGCAGTAAATAAAGAAAGCAGGAAATTGGTGTGGTTTGTTTAATAGTGTGGAAAATGTACCAGGGTTCATAGGTTCACTAGTGGTGTATCTCCATAAACATAACATGTTGGGTGAACAAATTACAGCTGGGCAATTGACAAATAGAGGTTGCACTGTAGTGCACAATATAACATGATGACTACTATGATATTTAGTGCGGGCATTACAACAATATATACATAGACCGAAATCCATCTGCATCTATGACTAATAATCCACCCTCAGGTTATCATCCGACCCCCTTAGGTATTAAGTTGCAAGCAACAGATAACTGCATTAAACAAAGTGTGTAATGTAAGCAATGATTATGCACGCGGGCACTCTCACCGTTGTTTTCTCCCTAATGGAAACAACACATCCTCCCCCTTCACGTTTTGTCACTCGAGCAAGGTGGTGAGGAGGCATGAACCCACTATCAATCATATATACTCCCTCTTGGAGTGACTAGCAACTACTTGGCCAGAGCAACCACTAGCAACGGAAAGCATGCAAGATCACAAATAACATATGCAATAAAGACTATAATCAACCTGGCATAAGTTCAATATTCATCGGATCCGAGCAAACACAGCATATAGAATTACATAAGAGCAATCTCGATCATGATATGCAGCTCACGAGATCTAAACATGGAGGCATATGAGGAGAAGACAACCATCTAGCTACAGCTACGAACCCATAGTCCAAGGATGAACTACTCACGCATCACTCCGGAGGCAGGCATGGTGATGGAGAGGCCTCCAGTGATGATTTCCTCTCCGGCAGGGTGCCGAAGACAGCTTCAGAACTCCCTGATCTACGGTTGACGGTGATGGCGCTGCGGAACTTTTTGGGGATTTTTGATCAGGTGCCTAGGGTTTTCCATCCAGGGGGATTAAATAGGCGAAAGGGCAAAGGCGGTGGAGCTCCAGGGGCCCCACACCCATAGCTGGTGCGGCCCCCTGGTGCCCGTCTTCGACTCTCCTTCGGTCTTCTGGACGCTTCCGTGGAAAATAGGCACTTCGGGCTTTGTGGGGTCCAATTCCGAGAATGTTTCCAGAACAAATTTTCTGAAACAAAAGAACAGCAGAAAACAGGGAACTGGCACTTGGCATCTTGTTAATAGGTTAGTCCCAGAAAACGTATAAAATGCTATAAATAAGGGAGAAAATATGTAGCAATTGACACAATATGATCCTGGAGCATCAGAAATTATAGATACGTTGGAGACGTATCAAGCATCCCCAAGCTTAGTACCTACTCGTCCTCGAGTAGGTAAAAGTTCAAAACACAATAATTTCTAAGGTGACATGCTAGTAACATAACCTTGATCAATCTAATGTAAAAGCATATGCACGCTGAGATCATAGAACTTCAAACACAAACATGATAAATAGAACTTTAATAACAAATCATAGCAATTACTTTGCATCACGAAGAGTATCTCAAATAAAGGATCATGAATAAGAATGCAAAGAAAGGTAGACGTTTGTTTCAGGTATAGAGGAAGCATGGCAAAGTGATATTTTGCTAGTCCTTAAGAGCGGGGCAAAACATAAATGCCAGGACACCTTCAAAGTTCATGAGGAAGATTAGAGCAAATAATTTAAGAACAAATAATATCACATTATGAAGTAATTATTGATGTTTATGGGACAAATGCACACAGAACTCAGAATGGCAAAAATGCTCTCTCAACTATGCATAAAGTTAGAAGATGGAGACTCAACATAAAAGTAAAAGAAAGGCCCTTCGCGGAGGGAAGCAGGGATAACTCATGTGCTAGAGATTTTATTTTATTAAACAAAGGTACTAAAAGTTTGACACTAAGTGTCTATATTTTGGGAGATGTATGCTAATGTCAACGAATGGTAAACAGAAAATAAAGTACGTCACAAGCCAACTGGAGTCACAAGAGCGGCTCCCATGGTGAAGGACGCAACTGGTGTAGAAGGTCATCCCTCTTTCACTTTTGTTTACACAATTATGCTTTGACTGATAAATCAGGGGCAAAAATAGTTAAGAGAATTTGTTTGTATTAATTTGGGGCTGGGCACCCCGCTGCCAGCTCTTCTATCATTTGGATAAGAGGATGAAGCCACTAGTACAGAATGTGAAATCCAATCAATAAGTGAGATAAATATTCTCTATTGACATCCTCATGAGCAAAAACAGGAACATAAAGCAGGAGTAATTTTGAAAGTTTTAAAGGTAACACATGAGCAATTTACTTGGAGTGGCAGTTACATACCAGATATAGGTAGGTATGGTGGACACAATGGGAAAAACTTTGGTTTAAGAGATTCTGGATGCACGAGTAGAGCTCATACTCAGTACAGGTGGAGGCTAGCGAAAGACTGGAGCGACAAATCAAGAGAGCATAAGAGCCATAATCATGAATAGGGACAAAAGCATCGTTAATTAAAACATAAGCAATATCACAAGTTCAAAAACTAAGTGGTCATGGAGACTATTCGTGACTGGTTTGTAGTCATAAACATGGTGTGATCATGTGCCAAGTCAACCAAATAAAACATTCGAAAGAGAATACCATATATTGATGCTAAAATGTGACAAGAACAACTCATGAATCTTTCAAGACATATTAAACACTCTCAGATATTTGAGGCTATTCATTCTACTCAATAACCACAAGGATTTAAAACTAAAATAACATTTCACATGTCATGAAAAAGTTCTAGCCACAGCCTATACAAGCTTCTACTCGCACTGTTATAAATTCTACTTCAAGCGGCAGTTTTCTTCTCCCAACAAGCACCATACCAAACATGCTTTAACAAAAATACTCTTTATGATAAAGCAAGAAAACATGAGAGTACTCACATAAATCTACTAAAACTAATAGCTCTAATAAGAGATGCATGCAAATCAGGAGCTAAATAAATGCAGGAGCTAGACAGAGATTAAGAATACAAAGTATTCCCATGAAAAGCGGAGCCTGTCACTCTCAAATAAAAGAATGTTGGGGTCCAACCAAGCTTATTGAAAAAGTAAAAAAAACTGGAATAAAAAAACAAAAAAATCTAAAAACAAAAATCAAAGACGCTCCAAGTAAAGCACATAAGATATGACCAAATAAAAATATAGTTTCACTAGAAGTGACCTCATAATTTGTTGATGAAGAAGGGGATGCCTTGGGCATCCCCAAGCTTAGACGCTTGAGTATTCTTGGAATTTGCGGGGATTTACCACCGGGGCATCCCCAAGTTTAGGCTTTTCACTCTTCTTTATCACATCATATCATCCTCTTCTCTTGACCCTTGAAAACTTCCTTCACACATAACTTCTCACAATCTTCATTAGCAACGTTAGTGCAATCGAAATAATAAATTCACACGGTTCAGTTTCAACAAAAGTATAACACTCAAAAACACATTATCTACAGTCACAACTTCTTTTAAAACTCTTTTTCTCAAAAGAACACCAAAAGAAAGAGATTAAGATGCAAATGCAATAAATGGCAGAAATTTGTCAAAACAAAACAGCAGGTAAAGATCGATTTTTTCAAAAATCTTCTGTTGCTCAAATCAAAAAGTGGTCAACTAAGAAAAGTTGCGTATATAGCTCAGGATTACGCACAAACAAACTCAGGTCATTTTGAATTTTTTGTGATTTTTTACAGAATAAACAGTGGACAGCAGCAATCTGTTTCCTGCGCAGAAATCCGAAATATAGCCTCAACTTTCCACTAGAGTCTTTACTTGGCTCAACAAAAACACAAAAGAAAAGATACATCAGGGTTGCTAAGGAAATAGAAAACACCCAGGTGCAAAGCACACCAAAGAAAATGAAAGAAAATGGGTTGAAAATAGCGAAATAAAACGGGTTGTCTCCCGGTAGCGTTTTTCTTTAACGCCTTTCAGCTAGGCATAAAAAGGCAACTCAAGTGTTTTCAAGTGAAGAATTCAAATCAAGATTTGGCAATTCTTTAATAATTCACTGTATTTTATCTAAGTGAGTTTCAGAGGTTCCTCTGTTAGTACTTTTAGGCTTACTTTCTTCATCAAATAAATTCTCAGGAACAATCCAATCAAAATTCTTTTCTTGGGATTCGTGCAGTGCTACTAATTTAAAAGGGATTGGTATTTTATCATTGTTTTCATTATTAGATTCAGTTTTTTCTAGAGCACCAACAATGTCTACACATGAGCCAAGCATATTGAAATGATCAAAAACCTTTCTAGCTTCTATAGCATCATCTCCAAATTCTTTAAGCATAGTTTCTAAGATGAAGTTTCTTTTCTCAACATCTTAAATGTTATTAAAGTTGAGGAACATATGTTGTATTATGGGATGGAGGTTAACAAAGCTAGCTTCTAGCATGTGAACTAAAGAAATTGCAACAGTGTCGTAATTGGGAGCAAGTTCTACTATGGATTTTCCTCAAAGTTATCATACTTACTAACATGATTAAATAATTCTTTGAAAGTGTTCTTTCCAAGTATAGAACCACTTCCTACCGGCAAACCTTTCAAGGTAAACTTAGGGAACAACATGATGAGAAAAAAAACGTAGAGAAAAAAAATAACAACTAGAATGAGAACTAATTTTTTTGTGTTTTTGATAAAGAGAAGGAAAACAAGACAAAAATAAAAACAAGACAATAAACAAAATAAAGAGGTTGAGAGTGAGAGACTCCCCTTGCCAGAAGACTTCTTCCTCCCCGGCAACGGCGCCATAAATTCTTTTGCTACGCCTTGATGGTGCTAGGAATTCTTGCTGCTTGTGATGGCGTGTTGGGAACCCAAAGAGGAGGTTGTTATGAGTGTAGCGGTAAGAACTTCCCTCAATTAAGAACCAAGGTTATTAATCCAGTAGGAGGAAGAGGATCTTCGGAAGGTTGATGCCACTAACAATGGTGATGGCGCTTCAAAGTATCAGCAACAACGTGGAACCTGCACACAACACAACCAAAATAGTTTTTTCCCAACAGCAGAGTGAGGTTGTCAATCTCACCGGTCTTGCTGAAAACAAAGATTAGACGTATAGTATGGAAAATAGCGTATGCTTGAAGTAAATAAAGAAAGCAGGAAATTGTTGTGGTTTGTTTAACAGTGTGGAAAATGGTCCGGGGTTCATAGGTTCACTAGTGGTGTCTCTCGATAAAGATAACATGCTGGGTGAACAAATTACAACCGGGCAATTGACAAATAGAGGTTGCACCGTAGTGAACAATATAACATGATGACTACTATGATATTTAGTGCGGGCATTACAACAATATACATAGACCGAAATCCATCTCCATCTATGACTAATAATCCACCCTCAGGTTATCATCCGAACCCCCTTAGGTATTAAGTTGCAAGCAACAGATAACTGCATTAAACAAAGTGTCTAATGTAAGCAATGATTATGCACGCGGGCACTCTCACCGTTGTTTTCTCCCTAATGGCAACAACACATCCTCCCCCTTTATGTTTCTGTCACTCGAGCAAGGTGGTGAGGAGGCATGAACCCACTATCAAGCATAAATACTCCCTCTTGGAGTCACTAGCAACAGAAAGCATGCAAGATCACAAATAACATATGCAATAAATACTATAATCAACTTGGCATAAGTTCAATATTCATCGGATCCCAACAAACACAGCATATAGAATTACATAAGATCAATCTCGATCATGATATGGAGCTCATGAGATCTAAACATGGAGGCATATGAGGAGAAGACAGCCATCTAGCTACAGCTATGAACTCGTAGTCCAAGGATGAACTACTCACGCATCACTCCGGAGGCAGGCATGGTGATGGAGAGGCCTCCGGTGATGATTTCCTATCCGGCAGGGTTCCAGAGATAGCTTCAGAACCCCCCTGATCTAGGGTTGACGGTGACAGCGGCTGCGAAACTTTTCAGGGATTTTTGATCACGTGCCTAGGGTTTTCCATCAGGGGGGATTAAATAGGCAAAAGGGCAAAGGCGGTGGAGCTCCAGGGGCCCCCCACCCATAGCTGGCACGTCCAGGGGGCGCCATCCTATGGTGTGGCCCCCCTGGTGCCCGTCTTCGAATATCCTTCGGTCTTCTAGAGCTTTGTGGGGTCCAATTCAGAGAATGTTTCCAGAATAACTTTTCTGAAACCAAAAACAGCAGAAAACAGGGAACTGGTACTTGACATCTTGTTAATAGGTTAGTCCCGGAAAACATATAAAAATGTTATAAATAAGGGAGAAAACATGTAGCAATTGACATAATAAGATCATGGAGCATCAGAAATAATAAATGCTTTGGAGACGTATCAGCTACCCCGACCGTAGCGCGTAACAAAAGGCCGATCAGAAATGTATCACTCGTCGACATCATATACCATTGTTTCTATCAGCTGGTAATTTAAGTATGGCACAGTTTCAAGTTTCTTGGACCAACCATTAAAAGTTTAGACTTACGAGTCCTTCCTGTTTATCCATTAAGAAAATTAATATCTTAAAACAACAACAGTGATTCAAGTGAAGCAGTTTAGTGATCTACAAGACCATGCGAATTTTCCACTATACCAACTATCACATAAGCATTTCTATTCCCAACCAAGCACATATATGAGACAACAAAAACTCTCTCTAAGCATATAGCAATGAAAACTAGAGAGTACTAACAGCTCTAAATAAGAGATGAATGCAAAACAGGAGCTAAATAAATGCAGCAGCTAGACAAAGATTAAGAATACAAAGTATTCTCATGAAAAAGCGGAGCGTGTCACTCTCCAATAAAAGAATTTTGGGGTCCAACCAAGCTTATTGCAAAAATAAAAACAAACTAAAAGAAAAAATAAAAGACGCTCCAAGTAAAGCACATAAGACGTGACCGAGTAAAAATATAGTTTCACTAGAAGTGACCTGATAATTTGTCGATGAAGAAGGGGATGCCTTGGGCATCCCCAAGCTTAGACGCTTGACTCTTCTTGAAATTTGCTAGGATGTACCTCAGGGGCATCCCCAATCTTAGGCTCTTCACTCTTCTTGATCACCCCATATCATCCTCTTTTCTTGACCCTTTAAAACTTCCTTCACACCAAACTTCTCACAATCTTCATTAGCAACGTTAGTGCAATCACAATAATAAATTCACATGGTTCTGTTTCAACACAAGCCTAACACTCATAAACACATTAGCTACTGTCACAACTTATTTTAAAACTCTTTTTCTCAAAAGAACACCAAAGGAAAGAGATTAAGATGCAAATGCAATTATTGGCAGAAATTTGTCAAAACAGCAGAGCAGGTAAAGATGATTTTTTCGAAAATCTTCTGTTGCTCAAATAAAAAAGTGTTCAACTAAGAAAAGTTGCGTATATAGCACAGTATTACGTACAAAACAACTCAGGTCATTTTGAATTTTATGTGGTTTTATACGAATTCAACAGTGGACATCAGAAATCTGTTTCCTGTGCAGAAATCCGAAATATAGTCTCAACTTTCCACTAGAGGCTTTACTTGGCTCAACAAAGACACAAAAGAAAAGATACAACGGGGTTGATAAGGAAATAGAAAACACCCAGGTGCAAAAAAACAAAAATAAGCGACGGAAAACGGGTCGAAAACGGAGAAATAAAACGGGTTGTCTCCCGGAAGCGCTTTTCTTTTAATGCCTTTCAGCTAGGCGCAATGATTTTTAAAAGTTGCTCACATAAGAATAAGAGGTGAAGCACAATAAGAGAGCATCAAGAAGAAAATATAAAACACATTTAAGTCTAAAACACTTCCTATAAAAAAGAATCTTGTAGAAAAACAAGTCAACGAAACACAAAGTGACTAGCATATGAAGACAAAATAAGTGCAACTTCAAAAATTTCAACATAAAGAGGGGAAACTTAATATTGTTGAGATGCATAAAACCATGTTTATCTCTCTCATAATAACCTTCAGTAGCATCATGAATAAAATTAACATTATAGATATCACATAAAACATTCTTATCATGAGCCACATGCATAAAAGAATTAATACTCTCCACATAAGCATATTCATTCTTATTAATAACAACGGGAGTAGAATTATCATAAAGAACTCGAAAATGATAGACAAGTTGCATATTAAAGAGATGGTTTTGGGTAATCCCACCATAATTATGGCAAGTTTCATGAGGATGATTGTCATTATAGCCTATGTTATAACTTTCTTTATAATAATTATCAAAGACTGGAGGCATATTGAAATTATAATTAATTTTCTCCTCAATAGTAGGTGGACTAAAAATGTCATATTCATCATTGAAATCATCATATATTTGAGGCATAGTATCATCACAAGCAATAAAATAGTTTTCTTCCAAAAGGCGTTCATTTGTAAACATATCATGATTTTTACTAGGAGGAGATGTATCAAGCATATAATCATTAATAGCAAAGGGATTTTCAAACACATCATCCACAAGTTTAGAGCTTTCTATATTATCATTGGAAGGAGCATGGATAGTACTAATAGTACAACAATTATTAATATCACTGTTTTCAGAATTGGTACCAAACAGGTTTTCAATATCAAAAGTAGTGTGTTTCTCCCAATCATGATCACTTCCATAAATAACAGGCATAGGAAAATCATCGAGTTCAGACTCATTAGCAAAAGCTGTAATATGAGAAACATGCTTAGGAAGAGATACTGTTACCTCTCTCCTTTTACTTTTCTTCTTCTTCTTCCCCTCTTTAGGAGGGAGGGGCTTAAAAAGAAGCTTCTCCACATACCCTGGTTTACTGTCAGAAACAATAAAAAAAACTTTGGAGGATTTGTAACATCCCTGATTTTTGGAAAGTCCAAAAATCACTAAAATTTGAAACTTTTTGTTTTCATGTTTAGTAAGTCACCAAAAACCAAATGAGATGCAAGAAACAAAAGAAAACAATACACATTTCAATGATATTGAAATTAAGAATCCAGTAGGCCTCTATTTTTCTAAACCCTAAAAGCCCATTCAAAAAATTTCATTATTCAAAGAAATTGTTTTCTCTTAGAAATCCTTATTTTATAACATGTTTTCAAATCAAATATTACTTTGAATAATGTTTTATAGACTTGGAAATCATAGAATTATTACCTCTAACAGTTCCTATGCCTCAAAATTATTTTACGAGAATAACAACTATTTTTATTGATATCCAAATGTCATTCCAAGTTTTAAACATAAAGTGGTATTCATAAAATGTTTTGATTTGAAAATAACATAAAATAGATCTTGAAAACAATATTAAAACTTGAGGAGTTTTCTAAATTTTATTAAGCCACTTTTATATTTATTTAATTTTCTATTTTGAAAATGGATTTAAGTTGCTATTAGTAAATCACTGAAATGTTAAGTTTATAAAAATATGAAAGTGAGGTAAAATGAATTTCAAAAATAGTATTTGATATGTTTATTGTCTCTGAAATTTTATTTAATCAAAAACACCATTTTATTATTTTTCCAATTTTAAATAACATTAAGTACTATTAATGTTTTATTTATAAATTACAAAATATGATTTTTGAAATATGTTGAAACTTTACAAAAATGTTTCCAAGTGAAAGATATTATTTTTACAAAAAATTTGCAATTGATTTGAAGTCATTTGGACTTGTATATCAAAAGATATTAAAAACATAAATAAAAAGAAAAAGAAAAGAGAGGGATGACGTCATCATGACGTCACCCGTCTAAAACGGCAGGAGACCGTTTCTCCCAAAAATTTTGCCCCGCGATTACTCATCTTTAACGCGATTAAATTCTTGCCCGAGACCATGTCCTTATAGCCCTGGCCTCCCTCTCCTTTTCCCCTCTACCGCATTCCCCAATCAAGCCCCGAGGCTGTCCAATTTTGTCGCCGGAGTTACCCAGGGCCTCCGCCGTATTCCTCGGATTCCGGTGAGATTGGCGCAAGACCGAGCCCGAGACCACTCCCTTTAGCCTCCTTGCTTCGTTGCGCGCGTTTTGAGTCTTTTGTGCATTGTTTTGGTACAGGGGAGCGATGAGTACGAGGTTGCCGAAGCCGAGACCCGCGCAGCTGGCTTGAGACCTCCTCGCCGCCGTTGTTGCAGGGCCCGTGGAGCCTCCCCGTGGACACCATCAGGTTCCCCGAGCCACACCGAGTCTCGTGGTGGTCTCCCCGTTCCCGGAAGACCACTGGAGCGCCACCGCCGTCCACTCCCGAGCGCCCGCACCACCGCGCCGCCATTCTCCGGCGGAAAATCCCGGTGAGCCCCCTCCTCTCTTATCTGGCCGTTAGATCTAGAATCAACGCGTAGGATTAGATCCTAGGCGAAGGGGTATGCAATCGTTAGATCTGGATCTAACGATCCAGATCCAACCACTTATCCACGTCAGCGCACAGTCAGCATGCGTAGTCAGCACCCAGTCAGCGCAAGCGCCCAATCAGGATCAGCCACGTGGCCAGCCCTTTTAATTCGAATATTTCTCCCGGTAGAATTTTGGCAGTTTTGCAGAAAATCCCCTGCAACTTCAAATCATCATATCTTTTCAACCACTTAGCCAAATTTAGCAATCTTGGACTTTTTGAAAATCCCTTGACATCTAGAAACTTTTTGAACTGGCCAAATTCAAATTTGACAAACTTAAATTTGTTCAAATTCAAATATGCTTGTTTGATGAAATTTGGCATAATTCAAATTCTACAAATCCAAAAATTGTAAATAAAATATATTTGGAAACCTTAGGATGTGTACTTTCATATCCTCTATCCCAAAATAATATTTGAACAAATTAAAATTGAATTTAGAATTGAGTTGTCTATTTGAGTATTTTTGACATAGATTAATTTCTATAAATATTTTCAATATAGTCCCTTTTGCAAAATTGCTCCATTTGATAACCTTGAACCAGAAACAACCTTGCCCAACCATTTTGGACATCCTTGGACCATGGCCATGTGTTTTGACCAAAAACCCAACCTAGTGATTCATCCATCTTTACCATGTCTTAGAAATTGTTTTCAACTGTTATTCCTTGATGTTATGTCTATTTGGAGCCAAGCCAAGTCCTTAGAATGTGTCAATCACATATAGTACCAAGTAGTGAAATTTAGTTTTCTATCTACTTCTCCACTCCCCTTTCATGCTTCAAGAAATCATCAAGCTAACAAATTGGAGATCAAGACTCAAGCACAAGAAGAAAACTTCATCTCCAACTTAGTGGCAACATGAAGAGCTACAAAGAAGATCATTGAAGAATTTGAAGTAAGGGAATTGTGCTTCACAACAAATAGAAGAAACTCAATGAAGTACAAATGTATGAAGAAATGAAGAAGAAGACATCTTCCTCTCTATTTCTATCCTTCTTCTATTTTCCTTCAAATTGACTTAGTGGTATTTGTGCCCATCCCATACCCAAACCAATTAGTGAAGTAAAACACATGAAGAATCTATCAAGACCAAGAGAAGAATCCATCCAAGGAAAAAAGAGACTACAATAGAAGCATGGAGATGATCTTCAAGAAAACAAGCATGAGAAGACTTGGAGAAATCCATACAAGTTGAAGAATAACAAGTTATTTTTGTCCAACCATTGACCCAAATGGAAAACCCAAGACTTAGTAATATTTTCCATTTGATGAGAAAGTTAGTAGGACTACCCTAACCACAATGGAATATACTAACATAGTCACTCAAATATTTTTGAAGGTGAATATGACCAAGTGTTTGCATGTATTACTTTAGTTGAAGAAGTAATATGTTTATTCTTAGTGAACTCTTGGAACTTCCTCGACAAGTATGGTTATAATAAATTTAGATCACATCAAGCTCAACCTAGTCCTTCCCAAGTAAACCATTGGAATTTCCTTAACAAGAATGAGACCATTAGAGAATGAATCTTTCAACTCAAACCTAGACCTTGTCCTAACCAACTTGGTTAAGCCCCTTTCGATATGTTAGTTGCTATGTATGTTTTCTACACTTGTATGTTTGTTTGTTAGGATGCTTGTTTATTTGGTTTTGTGTTGTCAATGAATAGATTGTACGGAGAGCAACGATCTTTTGTGAAGAGAGTGTGATATCTTCACCAACTTCAACAAGGCAAGTAACACACCATCAACTACCCATTATTTTCTATATGCATTAGTTGATTTTGAGTAGTATGCATGATAGGAAATTTTACTAAGTTATACTATGCTATGCTATTATCCTAGTAGTGTGTAGCCATCCCTTTTACCTTGTTATTTTGATAGCCTTATAATTTACTAGGTGCTATGCAATGTTACAAATTGTTTTACTAGATGTTGAGGAAAA
Source organism: Alopecurus myosuroides (assembly GCA_028641055.1). Lineage (NCBI taxonomy): Eukaryota > Viridiplantae > Streptophyta > Magnoliopsida > Poales > Poaceae > Alopecurus > Alopecurus myosuroides. The sequence goes on from CM054058.1 coordinate 191,047,836, forward strand.
ATCCTAAGTATAACTAATGAATGAACCACCTGGGTGGAAGTGGTAAGACTGGATTATGTTGAGTGTTTCCTCTGGGCCCTTGTCTAAGAGTTATTCCACTTGAGGTTGTCACTTGCGGATGGCCACCCAGGAACAAAGAGATTACTATGTCCCTCTAAATCTAGTAGCTTCCCGTGCAGCCTTTTGACAATATGGGTTCTGTCTTGATCAATTAAGTTGTGAGAGTTCAGCCCAGGCTTGACTAGCAGATGTAGCAAAATTATAGGTGGAACGGTCTTGCCGGTGGGTTTGGACTTCTTCTTCTGAAAGATCTCGTCTCAATTCTCTCCTTTCCATGATGCACTCCGGGTGTATAGGATGTTTGGGCTAATTGAAGACAAAGGGTGAAAGTGCACAAGCTCTGCAGAGTCAACAAACTAAGATCTTAGCCGTGTCCCCGGTTATGGACAACTATGAGCAGCTAGACAAGGAATGACGGAAGAATCTCAACACCAATTTCAATAAGTAAAATTTTGACCAAGTGATCAGTATTGTGGTGCTTGGATCTTAATCCAATGTTGCCACCCTTTTGAAAAGAAAAGTTTGTTTTACAAAAGTGATAGGAGAAAAACTGGCTTTATGCAAACTTAGCCTAAACTCCACTCAGCCAAATAAGCATGTATTATTAGTCTTGCCATTTATATCCACCATAGTGTTACTTGCCAATACATTAAATTGTATTGACTCCCTTGTGGCTGCATATTCCATATTGCAGATGATTCTAAAGCCGAGCGAGGATTTCGTTTAGGATCTCGAGACCATCGCCAACATGTTTTGCCTGTGGCACATAAAGAAGATGGGCTCAATGTTGTACTATGTTTTCCGCTGTATTTCTTTGTTTTCTGCTAGTCTTCTAAGACTATGCAAGTTGTAATCCTATTTTGTAAAGACTGGATCATGCGATGTAATAGAATTTGATGCATTTGCATGATATTTCATTTTGTACTGTGGTGCTAGCAATTGATCCAGGGACTAGCACAATAACACAGTTGTCCTTACATTATTTAAATGTGGGAACGCTACAGGATTCCCCCTCCTCATTAATAAGAACAAAACTCATATTAGTCCTGTCATATTTTGTCAAAGTTTCCTCTTTTAGAATATTTTGTATGTAAGTATTTGCATGGAAATTTGCAACACAATAAAGATGGCATTCATGCAATACACTATTCATATCAAAAGCACTCATGTCAACCAAAGAAGTTTTTCTTAATAACTCTTCACACCCCAAAAATAATGTATGTTCATCATGCTCATTAGGGGTGATCATGTCATCACAATAAAAACTTGCAGTACTCATAGGATTCGAAAGGCTACTATCATGGCTTGAGCATTGAAAATTAATGACCCACTTTACAGCAAAGTTGTTTGGGTATGGGATGGGCACAAATACCACTAAGTCAATTTGAAGGAAAATAGAAGAAGGATAGAAATAGAGAGGAAGATGTCTTCTTCTTCATTTCTTCATACATTTGTACTTCATTGAGTTTCTTCTATTTGTTGTGAAGCACAATTCCCTTACTTCAAATTCTTCAATGATCTTGTTTGTAGCTCTTCATGTTGCCACTAAGTTGGAGATGAAGTTTTCTTCTTGTGCTTGAGTCTTGATCTCCAATTTGTTAGCTTGATGATTTCTTGAAGCATGAAAGGGGAGTGGAGAAGTAGATAGAAAACTAAATTTCACTACTTGGTACTATATGTGATAGACACATTCTAAGGACCACGTTAGAGCACAGTCAACATGCGTAGTCAGCACCCAGTCAGCGCAAGCGCCCAATCAGGATCAGCCACGTGGCCAGCCCTTTTAATTCGAATATTTCTCCCGGTAGAATTTTGGCAGTTTTGCAGAAAAGCCCCTGCAACTTCAAATCATCATATCATTTCAACCACTTAGCCAAATTTAGCAATCTTGGACTTTTTGAAAAGCCCTTGACATCTAGAAACTTTTGGCACCGGCCAAATTCAAATTTGACAAACTTAAATTTGTTCAAATTCAAATATGCTTGTTTGATGAAATTTGGCATAATTCAAATTCTACAAATCCAAAAATTGTAAATAAAATATATTTGGAAACCTTAGGATGTGTAATTTAATATCCTCTGTCCCAAAATAATATTTGAACAAATTAAAATTGAATTTAGAATTGAGTTGTCTATTTGAGTATTTTGACATAGATTAATTTCTATAAATATTTTCAATATAGTCCCTTTTGCAAAAAAAATCCATTTGATAACCTTGAACCAGAAACAACCTTGCCCAACCATTTTGGACATACTTGGACCATGGCCATGTGTTTTGACCAAAAATCCAACCTAGTGATTCATCCATCTTTACCATGTCTTAGAAATTGTTTTCAACTGTTATTCCTTGATGTTATGTCTATTTGGAGCCAAGCCAAGTCCTTAGAATGTGTCAATCACATATAGTACCAAGTAGTGAAATTTAGTTTTCTATCTACTTCTCCACTCCCCTTTCATGCTTCAGTAAATCATCAAGCTAACAAATTGGAGATCAAGACTCAAGCACAAGAAGAAAACTTCATCTCCAACTTAGTGGCAACATGAAGAGCTACAAATAAGATCATTGAAGAATTTGAAGTAAGGGAATTGTGCTTCACAACAAATAGAAGAAACTAAATGAAGTACAAATGTATGAAGAAATGAAGAAGAAGACATCTTCCTCTCTATTTCTATCCTTCTTCTATTTTCCTTCAAATTGACTTAGTGGTATTTGTGCCCATCCCATACCCAAACCAATTAGTGAAGTAAAACACATGAAGAATCTATCAAGACCAAGAGAAGAATCCATCCAAGGAAAAAAGAGACTACAATAGAAGCATGAAGATGATCTTCAAGAAAACAAGCATGAGAAGACTTGGAGAAATCCATACAAGTTGAAGAATAACAAGTTATTTTTGTCCAACCATTGACCCAAATGGAAAACCCAAGACTTAGTAATATTTTCCCTTTGATGAGAAAGTTAGTAGGCCTACACTAACCACAATGGAATATACTAACATAGTCACTCAAATATTTTTGAAGGTGAATATGACCAAGTGTTTGCATGTATTACTTTAGTTGAAGAAGTAATATGTTTATTCTTAGTGAACTCTTGGAACTTCCTCGACAAGTATGGTTATAATAAAGTTAGATCACATCAAGCTCAACCTAGTCCTTCCCAAGTAAACCATTGGAATTTCCTTAACAAGAATGAGACCATTAGAGAATGAATCTTTCAACTCAAACCTAGACCTTGTCCTAACCAACTTGGTTAAGCCCCTGTCGAGACATCGTAGTAGTTTTCATAGACGGGGGTGCCATGAGACTACGGTAGAGACGTGGGGTAACGGGATAGCGTAGTAACACAGAACATAGGATTTTACCTAGGTTCAGTACGTCACGACAGTACGATGTGCCTACTCCTGCACTTCTCACTAATTGGGACTAAAGCCCGTAAACGGGGTTACAATGTGAGGGTTTTAGATCTAAGCTACTCGACGAGGATGAGCTTCTCGGCGAGTTGGCGTAGAGCTTCTCTGTTATTCCTTCGTTATCTATCTATCTCCCGTCCGGCTTTATATAATAGCCGGATTAGGGCTTACAGAATAGGAAACCTAGAAGACTACGGGAACTTGTAACTTGGAAAGCAAGGAATCCGTCTTCTCCTCCAAGCCAGATCACATGGGCCGTGATCCGGGTTCTTCTAGAATCCGGCTTCTGTGCGTCGGATTACTGGGCCGCCTAATGGACCTAAGCCCACTACCACTTAGGCCACCCTGGTAATCCGGCACTTTGTCTACCATCTTCTATACCCCTATTTGGTATATATCCGACAGTAGCCCCCAAGAAGGATCGAAACTCTGATTCTCCGTCTTTCGCCAAATATACTTTGTCCGAGAAATATTGATTCAGCAGTCTTGATTCTTCTTATTCCTTTTTTGAAAAAGATGGTGACATGAAACTCGGAATCCTGAAAATCCGGCTTTTCTCTCACGATCCTTCGCGGAGAAGAAACTTCCTACGTCAGCGTACTTAACCATGCTGATGTAAGCGACGTTTGAGATTTACTTGGAAAACCCAGAAACATGTCTCTGACAGATTCTCGCGGGAAACGAGGACATAGACATCATTACCCTGTCGTTTCATTTCCCGGATTTTCCGGCGAGTGACACGCGGCAAACATCCAACGGTCAAAATAGCCGTTGGCGCGTATCTTGACGGATTTCTAGCTATAAATAGCCATCCTCGTCCTCAACGAAAACCTTCCGCACTCTCACCGCACTCGCCATTGACGCGCACCAGCTCTCAAGCGACGCACTGTCCCGAGCGCTCCTCACCTCCAAGCACCGGAAACAAACCGCGCCGCCCAGAAATGGCAAGCTCACCGTCTTCGCCCACTCGCGCCGCCATCAACGACCTCATCAGCGACCTGGATCCACAAGTTGGGTCACCCAAGCACGCCGGAGACGAGCCGGAGAAAACCGCGGCCTCCGCGGCGGGCGGAGAAAACCTTTCCGCCGCCACGGACGTTGCGGGCGCGAGCTCCGCCGCTTCCCCGCCGTTTGCTCCTGAAACGGCGGAGGAGAAGATCCAGCTCGTCGGTGACGAGCTCGCCGCCGCAGAAGCAGCCACCGCCTCCGCCACCGGAGCAGATGAAGAGGCGGAATCTGCAGGCAACTGGATTGCCTGCAGCATTCCCCCGGCTCTTCTTCCAAACTTGGAGAAAGAAGTCCTGATCCTCCAAGGGAAATGGCGGCTCCCTGAAGACGAGAACGAGCCAGCGCCAAGAGACGGCGAAAGGGTTCTTCTTTCTTCCCACCTCCTGAGAGGTATGGGGCTCCCTCCTTCCGCTTTTTTCCTCCAAGTCCTTTCTCACTACAACATCCAACCCCACAACCTGCCACCCAACTCCATTCTTTATATGGCCGGGTTCCAGGCCCTATTCGAGGGTTACTTAGGTTTAGAGCCTAGGTTAGATTTCTGGATGTATTGTTTCGGGGTTAAGCGGAACTCTTCGGAGGGCGCACTCCCGACTTGCGGGACCATCTCCTTTACTCTTCGGAGGTTTAGGGAAGATTGGTTCCCCAAGATCAAGACATCAGAATCCGTCAAATTTTGGACGGGTTCTTTCTTCTATCATCCCGATGTGCCTTTTCCAAAAAAGGCCATCGGGGTTCCACCTTTCGCCAACACCGCTGCTGTTCCCCAAGAGAATTGGGGAACAGAAGCCGTCCAAGTCCTGCCGCCTGATCTACTAAGGATCAAGCGGCGCATCGCCAAGCTCACCTCCTTGGATCCGCCTCTAACCGGCATGGACACGGTCCTATGCTGGCTGAATAGGCGAATTCAGCCATTGTCCAACCACAGTGGTCGTCTCCTGTGCGAATACACGGGAGTCAAGGATCCAATGCGGACAACCACCAAAGATTAGCCCGCAAAGGAGCTTCGACGGCGCATCAACCAGTTGGTCGCATCACGCGACCAATACGAAGCGAGTCGGCCAATGTATACGGCCGACAACCCGGTTCCCAAGGTAATTTTTTAGTCATTTGGGTATAGTTTCATTCTTTCTCGGATTTTCTAGCTTCTGATTCCAATTTGTTTGTCCGACAGTTCGCGGATCTTCCAGATTCGAAATTGGCCTCCGAGGCTGAGCTGGACGCGCTGCGCACCGCTGCTACAGGTGGACGCAAGCGCAAGAAGATTACTTCCTCTGAGGAAATTATCGACCTTGACGGAATCCCCGTCGCCACTTCCAGGTTTATTTCTTCTGGGTTCCTTTTCCTTCATGGGAACTTTTCATCCATCTTCCGTGTTTTAACTTTTCCGGGTTTTTTGTTTTTTAGCCTGCCTCCCTCCAACCTAAAACCGAAGAAGCTCAAGAAACACAAAGTTGTTTCCAGCCGAGGCGGTCAACCTTCTCCCGCCGTTGCTCCGGATACACCGTCCACGATGGCGGAAGAGCACGCTGCAGCCCCCACGACCAAGCCGTTAGAGCCCAGCCAGCCTGTTGTGTCGGACACCGACACGAGGGAAAGGGCGGCTCCAGAGGTGGAAAATTTTTCTCGTACTTTCGACGAAGAAATTCCCACCTTTGACAAGGACTTCAAGATTATCAATGACGGCCTAAGCGCGGCCGGAACTGCTTTTGCGGAATACGCAAAGGAGTTCAAGGAAAACTTGGCGGGTTTGCAACGAATGAGCCAGGTATGTAACTCTAGCCCCCAAGCATTAAACAAAACTGCATGCCTGTTTTGCTCTGATGCTTTTTGCAACCATTCTTTTCCTTGCTATGTTCCAGCAAACAGCCGAAACCATTAACATGGAAGTTTTCAATAAACTCTCCATCAAGAATAAAGAGGTTAGAAATCTTCTTTCTATTCTTGAGGAGAGAGAGACGGAACTGGCATCGTCTCAGCTCGCTTTGTCGGAAACATCAGGTAAACATTTTTCCTCTGAGGTTTGCGATTCAATTTTTTGTCTAAGTACTTATTCCGGAAATTTTCTAAACTCGGAATTTTATTTGCATTCCAGCTGCTTTGGCTAAGGCCAAGCAAATAGCTGAAGATGCCGGCAATGCCGAGAATCTCCGAAAGGAGAATTTGGAGCTTCACAAGAATCTTGTGAAGGCTCAAAAGGATCTGGAGGCCAGCAACTTGGCCCTTGGAGTTGCCAACTCCAAGGCTTCTGAGCAGGCGGAGAAGGATAAATCCACCATTCAGGATTTAGAAAATGCTCTGAATCTTCGCCTGGAGGAAATCTCCGAGATCGACAAGCTTATCGGTAATTTTCTGTTACCTTTTTTATTTTTCCATATCTTGTTTTCTTCTCTGTTTTTCCCCTAACACTTTTGATTGTTTTGTCGGAAAAAACAGGAGATACCCCAGATGGTACCCGGCTTGAAGGGATCCAGGCCTTTGGGAAGATGTGGACTTCTATCCGTGCTGCTGGAATGCAGCTGGTGAACAAGTTCCTTCCCGCAAGGACTGGGGAGTTCTCGGAGGTTGAAAAACTTCCGGGAGCTATCATGGAGGTGGCGGAATCCAGAGATTCTATCCTGCGTTCCGCTGCACAGGGTGGTGCGCGCATGGCACTCGGCCTTATGCGCATGCACTACCCCGGTGCTAAATCTTGGCGAGTGGCGTCCGGTGTCCCTCAAGGATACACGGACACTCAGCGAAATACCATCTTTGATGAAATCAAAGGCCACGCCACCCAGATTGCCTCCATGGTAAATATTTCCGTCAATTATCCAGAAGAGGAGATCCCTCCAATCCCCGAGGACGACAGCAGCGAGGAGGAATCAGATGCTTGAAGGGCTACCTTTGACCTGGATAGTAAAAATAGACAATAGGAGCATTACTGTTCTTTCAGTGTAATCCAAAATGTAATGCTTCTGTTTGTATGAATGAAAAATTCCGCCTTTTGCAATTTTTAATTATGAAATTTTTTGCAAGGTTTTTCGGATGTTACTATTCCTTTATCTTCTAAGTTCTCTGGCATATATGTTTTAACTGTCCTTAGTGTTTGAAATGGCTCAAATAGCAATATGAATCGTCATGCCGAGTAACTGGGTGTAACCAATCAGTTTCAACTCGGAAACATGGACCATGCTAAAGGCATTTTTACTAACTAGCTCCAGTAACCCAACACATACGCAATCAGATAATGCTTAGAGAAGCAAGGAATTTTTTGACCGAAACTTGGGCACGCAGGCAATTCAAGTTTCCTTTAGCCGTTAGCAGGCTGAAAAAACATTCAGTTTCTTAATGCCGAGTACGCAGTCACAATTCGGGTTAACATTGAGTATTTTGTAAGATAATTGGGAAATAGAGAAGGTGGAAACATGCTTTTACTATAATAAACTTGTAAAAAACATGGATACCAGAAATCCAACAACTTTATTTCATGATCTCAAAAGATGTTTACATAGATATTGAACTAAGTATAGAAGAGACATAACTGCTATGTATTCCAAAGCTTTGCTATCCACTTGACTTTGTCGGATTTCTTCAACAACTTGTATAGTGTTAGGATTTTAGCCCCCAGCCGACTAATAAATCTGGCAGCTGCGGAACCCGTCAATCTTTGGACATCTTTGACGCAGGTAGGTTTTGTGATGTTCAAGATTGCCTTGATCTTTTCCGGGTTAACTTCTATTCCTCTGTGAGAAACGATGAAACCCAGAAGTTTTCCTGAGGGAACCCCGAATACGCACTTAGATGGATTCAACTTCATCTTGTAGGTGCGTAAGTTTTCGAAAGTTTCTCGCAAATCCTCAAGGAGTGTATATTTTTCCTTGGTTACGACAGCAATATCGTCCACATAAACATGGACATTTTTTCCAATCTGACTATGCAAACAACGTTGCATGCAACGCTGGTAGGTTGCACCTGTGTTCTTCAGGCCAAACGGCATGGTTACGTAATAATACGTCCCGTATGGGGTTATGAAAGAAGTCTTAATTTGATCTTCCTCTTTCATGCGTATTTGGTGGTACCCGGAGTATGCATCCAAAAAGCACAAAAGCTCAGAGTCTGCGGTGGCATCTATTATTTGATCGATCCGCGGTAATGCAAACCTATCTTTCGGATACAATTTGTTCAAGCCTGTGTAATCTATACACATTCTTAGAGCAGTAGTGTCTTTCTTCGGTACTAATACCGGATTTGCGGACCAGTCAGTATGGATTACTTCCTTGATGAAATCCGCTGCTAAAAGCCGGATAATTTCCTTGCCAATAGCCTTCCGTCTTCTTCCGTCAAATCGACGGAGACCTTGTTTGACGGGTTTTGATCCAGGAATAATCTTAAGTTGGTGCTCAGCAAGTTCCCTGGGTACACCTGGCATGTCAGCTGGACACCAGGCAAAAATATCCCAGTTCTCACGGAGGAACTTGATGAGCTCGCCTTCCTATTTGTCAGTCATCTCGGTCCCTACCACGACAAATTTTGTCGGATCTTTGGGATCTAGGATTACCTGTCTTGTATTCTCGGATGCCTTGAAGCTGTCTGTTGGCTTCCGAGTTTCTTTTCCTGCCGGCATTTCTGACGGCGATACCTCCTTGGCTAATTCCTTCAGTTCTTCCTTTGCTATGACTCTCTGAGCGCAAAGGGCGTTTTCTTTCTCCAACTCGTTTGCCAGCTTGAAATCACCAGCTATAGTGATTACTCCTCCTTTGGGTCCTGGCATCTTCAGCTTGTTATAAATATAACAGGATATTGCCATGAATTTGGCAAAAGCTGGACGTCCGAGTATTGCGTGATACACGCTTTCGAACGGCACTACTTCGAAGGATACTTTTTCCTGCCGGAAGTGATCTTTATCTCCGAAGGTGACATCTAGGGAAATTTCTCCTAGGGATCGTGCTTGCCTGCCAGGGACAATACCATGGAAGCGTATGTTGCTGTAGTTGAGCTGAGACTCGGAAATCTTCAGATGCTTCAATGTATCCAGGTACATTATATTAATGCTGGATCCTCCATCCATCAGCACTCTTCTTAGCCTAGTATTTTGAACAATAGGGCTTACAACAAGAGCTTGTGTGCGGGGTTCAGGGATATTTCCGGGATGATCAGACTGATCCCAGATTATCGGTGTGTTGGAGTACTTCAAAAATTTCGGGGTTGCCGGAACAACCGCGTTTATTTCTCGAAGTGTTCTTTTGGCCACCTTTGCTGACGGGGTTGCTAAGAAAGTTAGCATTGCTTCTCCATCAACTCTCGGAAACTTGGGTTCGCCTTTACGCTGTTGTTCCTGGATTTTTTCGACCGTGTCCGATTCACTGTCTTCTTTGTCAGCTTCTGGCTTTTGTTTGGCGGGTTTCCTTTTGGAACCCTTCCCCTTACTTCCGGCTCCTGCACTGCCTTTCATGTGCTTATTCAGCCGGCATTGCGCGTTTGTATGGGTGGGTTTCCCAAATTGCGAGTGGTGAACACAAGGTTCCGACTTAATCCTTTCCCACTCCTCTGGAGTGTAGTTAATTGGATCTGGGTTGCGTCCTTTCCACTTGTTTCCCTTTTCTCCTCCAAAGGCTATGTTAACCTCTTTGGGTTTCGTCGTTGTTTCTGGAGTGGCTTTTTTATCAGAACGGGGGGTTTTCTTAGCAAGTATCAGTGATTCAATATTGCCTCCTCTTGCTCTGATGTCATCCTCGGCTGCAGCATGCTCATTGGCGGTTGTAAGCATAGATCCGAGATCCTTGTGCTTTTTGGAACCAACCATGAACGGTACGAGTCCGGGTTTTAGGCCATTGACGAAAGCATGCATTGCTTGTACGTCAGTTACTCCAGAGCAACTATTCTTCATTGCTGTCCATCTGGAGATGAAATCCACGTATGGTTCATCCTCAAATTGCGTGCAACGGTTTAGCTGGTTGATGCTGTTCGGGCGTTTATACGTTCCCCGGAAATGCTGAGTGAATACTCTAGCCATATCATCCCAGCTGTCGACTGTTCTTGATGGTAATCCATTGATCCAATCTCTGGCTCCGTCCAGCAGCATTAGGGGAAGAAACTTGACAACTTCCAAGTCTGTCCCATTGTTGATCTGGACGGCTGTATAATAATCCGAGAGCCAGGTATCTGGGTTTGTGCTGCCGGTATATTTCTGGTATGTTGGACCGACCTTGGCAAAGCCAGAATGCAGCGTTATTCTTCGGATCCTGTCAGTAAAACACTTAGGACCAAAGTATAGATCATCTTTTTCTGCTCTGTCAATGTGTGCAGAATATCTTCCGGCTGAATGGACAGAAGGGGATCTGCTCCTTTCTCTTCCATTGTTGCGCGAACGCGCTTTTCCGGGATTGTTTCTATCTCTTCCGTGATCACGCCCTTTTGGATTAGGCGGAGTTCTACTCCTGTGCCTTTCTTTGTCCTTAGGCGGTGTCCGGGATCTCTCACGCCTGTGAGGTATATCGTATCTTCCAGCTTTCTCAGCTGGGTTTCTCGGAGGTGGCATTATTTTGCCGTCCTTCCGGTGTTTGTCTTCCCGATCATGGGGTTTATGCCCATCTTTCGGGAGATGGGATCCGGTCCTAGACGCTGCATCCCGGTTGTCGGGGTTTTTCTTGTCTTTTCTCGGATCCTCTTTTTTATCTTTTGAGTTGTCTGAATCCCCGGGTTCTTCCGGTCCAGGTGCTCCAGCAGCGCAAGTAGCTGTCTTGCATAGGGCGGAGTTATTGTGCAGCCTCCCTGATCGCTCTTGGGCGCGCTGTTGTTGTTGCAATGCTTTTCCTAGGAAAGCATACACCCCTTGGAGTTTTTCCCCGTTGGAATACAGATCGTTGTTAAGAATCGCGAACGCTGCTTCCGCGTTTTCTGCTGCGGTCTTGTATATTGGTTCGCCCTTGGCATCTTTGCCGTTTACCTGCTTTTGCCAAGATGGGTTATGGAACCTTTCTTTTGGCGGCAGTGCTTCCGGTCTTGCGATTCCGGGTAACCTAGTGGGTTTTAACGCGGATCTATTCTTTCTCTCGTACTCCTCTATTTCTTCCTTCATGACTTTGATGTCATTATGGGTTTGTTGGAGATGTTGCCGAGATCTGAGTAGATGTTGCTGTTGCCGTTGGAAAGCTTGTCTCCTGGCTTCCAGCATCTCAGGGGGTTCATCTGGTCCCACTGGTGTTTGCAATAGCTCTTGCTCTTCTTGTTCCGTCATTGGCGGAGCAGTGATTTCTTTGGTTTTCTTCTCCGCAGGCTTTGTTCCGCTAACATCTCCAACTTCCAGGTTTTCATCAGCGAGATCAGCTGATTTTTTCTTCCGGATTTTGTATTGGAGTTTTTTAGCAGCACAGTGCTTTTTCTTGGAAGAGGGAGGTTTTTTGACAGGTTCATCTTCTGTCATCTCCTTGACACTGGGGAATACCAGAGAAGTTTCTCCGTCTTCTCTCTCTTCCTCTGGCGGAGGGGTTTTAGGGCTTTCCTGGCTGCCGGCGTCCGTGGTATCAGCCGGTTTCGCCATTAGAACTTCATGGAATCCCTCTTGAAAGGACTTAACCTTTCTTACGAAGGCGTCCTCATCTTCGTCTTCGGAGTCGAAGTTATCCGATCCGGTTTCCGACTCCAACCTCGCCTCAATGGCGGCAAGCACGGATTCTGCTTCCGAGTTCATCATCTTGTTGACGGATGTCGGATCTTCCGCCTCTGTGACGGGTGTTTGATCTTCCGTCTCCATGACGGGTGCGTTGTTGTCTGCCTCTTGCATGGGATTTCCGTCATCCGTGTTTTCGGCGATTTCGGATTGCACCATGCCGATAAAGTGTGTATCACTTTTTTGTCGGCGATCTGAGCAGAATCCAGCATCATAGTCATCTTCGACTGGGTATAGGGCGGGTGGGATAAATTTGCTTCCACCGCAAAACCCCATTGCTTCTGCAGTTAGTCCGATAAAGATGTTAGCAGATCCTATCGGTAACACGCAGGCACTTACCAGGTGGTTTTGCGCCGGTATGTAGGATCCGTTGTCGAGGAAGCGCCCGACGTTGTTGTCGAACTCCAAGCTTCCGACAGTGATTGATCTTCCGATTCCGCCAAGTATCCCAGATCGGAATCTCACGCCTGACGTCGTTGGCCCCACGGTGGGCGCCAACTGTCGAGACATCGTAGTAGTTTTCATAGACGGGGGTGCCATGAGACTACGGTAGAGACGTGGGGTAACGGGATAGCGTAGTAACACAGAACACAGGATTTTACCCAAGTTCAGTACGTCGCGACAGTACGACGTGCCTACTCCTGCACTTCTCACTAATTGGGACTAAAGCCCGTAAACAGGGTTACAATGTGAGGGTTTTAGATCTAAGCTACTCGACGAGGATGAGCTTCTCGGCGAGTTGGCGTAGAGCTTCTCTGTTATTCCTTCGTTATCTATCTATCTCCCGTCCGGCTTTATATAATAGCCGGATTAGGGCTTACAGAATAGGAAACCTAGAAGACTACGGGAACTTGTAACTTGGAAAGCAAGGAATCCGTCTTCTCCTCCAAGCCAGATCACATGGGCCGTGATCCGGGTTCGTCTAGAATCCAGCTTCTGTGCGTCGGATTACTGGGCCGCCTAATGGACCTAATCCCACTACCACTTAGGCCACCCTGGTAATCCGGCACTTTGTCTACCATCTTCTATACCCCTATTTGGTATATATCCGACAGCCCCTTTTGATATGTTAGTTGCTATGTATGTTTTCTACACTTGTATGTTTGTTTGTTAGGATGCTTGTTTATTTGGTTTTGTGTTGTCAATGAATAGATTGTACGGAGAGCAACGATATTTTGTGAAGAGAGTGTGATATCTTCACCAACTTCAACAAGGCAAGTAACACACCATCAACTACCCATTATTTTCTATATGCATTAGTTGATTTTAAGTAGTATGCATGATAGGAAATTTTACTAAGTTATACTATGCTATGCTATTATCCTAGTAGTGTGTAGCCATCCCTTTTACCTTGTTATTTTGGTAGCCTTAGAATTTACTAGGTGCTATGCAATGTTACAAATTGTTTTACTAGATGTTGAGGAAAAATCCTAAGTATAACTAATGAATGAACCACCTGGGTGGAAGTGGTAAGACTGGATTATGTTGAGTGTTTCCTCAGGGCCCTTGTCTAAGGGTTATTCCACTTGAGGTTGTCACTTGCGGATGGCCACCCAGGAACAAAGAGATTACTATGTCCCTCTACATCTAGTAGCTTCCCGTGCAGCCTTTTGACAATATGGGCTCTGTCTTGATCAATTAAGTTGTGAGAGTTCAGCCCAGGCTTGACTAGCAGATGTAGCAAAATTATAGGTGGAACGGTCTTGCCGGTGGGTTTGGACTTCTTCTTCTGAAAGATCTCGTCTCAATTCTCTCCTTTCCATGATGCACTCCGGGTGTATAGGATGTTTGGGCTAATTGAAGACAAAGGGTGAAAGTGCACAAGCTCTGCAGAGTCAACAAACTAAGATCTTAGCCGTGTCCCCGGTTATGGACAACTATGAGCAGCTAGACAAGGAATGACGGAAGAATCTCATCACCAATTTCAATAAGTAAAATTTTGACCAAGTGATCAGTATTGTGGTGCTTGGATCTTAATCCAATGTTGCCACCCTTTTGAAAAGAAAAGTTTGTTTTACAAAAGTGATAGGAGAAAAACTGGCTTTATGCAAACTTATCCTAAACTCCACTCAGCCAAATAAGCATGTATTATTAGTCTTGCCATTTATATCCACCATAGTGTTACTTGTCAATACATTAAATTGTATTGACTCCCTTGTGGCTGCATATTCCATATTGCAGATGATTCTAAAGACGAGTGAGGATTTCGTTTAGGATCTCGAGACTATCGCCAACATGTTTTGCCTGTGGCACATAAAGAAGATGGGCTCAATGTTGTACTATGTTTTCCGCTGTATTTCTTTGTTTTCTGCTAGTCTTCTAGGACTATGCAAGTTGTAATCCTATTTTGTAAAGACTGGATCATGCGATGTAATAGAATTTGATGCATTTGCATGATATTTCATTTTGTACTGTGGTGCTAGCAATTGATCCAGGGACTAGCACAATAACACAGGTGTCCTTACATTATTTAAATGTGGGAACGCTACAGGATTCCCCCTCCTCATTAATAAGAACAAAACTCATACTAGTCCTGTCATATTTTGGCAAAGTTTCCTCTTTTAGAATATTTTGTATGTAAGTATTTGCATGGAAATTTTCAACACAGTGAATATGGCATTCATGCAATACACTATTCATATCAAAAGCACTCATGTCAACCAAAGAAGTTTTTCTTAATAACTCTTCACACCCCAAAAATAATGTATGTTCATCATGCTCATTAGGGGTGATCATGTCATCACAATAAAAACTTGCAGTACTCATAGGATTCGAAAGGCTACTATCATGGCTTGAGCATTGAAAATTAAAATGACCCACTTTACAGCAAAGTTCACAAATAAAAGGATAGAGGGCACAAACTTTTTCACCAAGATCATTTAGAGCCCTATCCCACATTCTTGTTTTTTCATTCTATGATGGATACAATATTCTTCTTCGATTTGATTCTTTTCACAAGGACTAAGTGCTCCACAGAAATTAACATGCTTATAAGAAATAGTACTTTCAGAAGTTTGAGCATGTTTATTGCAATCATCAATAACAATTTCATTTTTCATGCAAGTGTCTTTAAAAGGTTCATGATATATGTCCCCATTTTTAGGAAGATTAATATAAGAAGCAAAGGATCTATACCAACCGACAACTATTTCAGGATCAAGACCATATTTAGCATTAAGCTCATGAAAATCAACAGTTTCATCAAAAGTCTTAATGCAATCATACTCATAGTTTATACCCAATTCTTTACCTTTGTTGTTATTGCAATCTTCACTATTTATTCGAATTCTCTCAAGAAGATCCCACTTAGATTCAACCTTCTTACTACAAAAAGAACCCTCTGAACATGCATCTAGATAATCCTTCCAATGTCCTGAAAGCCTTGCATAAAAATTAGTAACAATTATTTCCTCAGGAAGCTCATGGTTAGGACATTTGAGTATTAATGTTTTCAGTCTTCCCCAAGCTTGGGCAATGCTTTCTCCATCATGAGGCCGAAAATTATAAATATAATTCATATCTAAATATAGTTCATGAGAAGGATAAAATTTAGAGTAAAAGAGAGATTCAAGTTCCTTCCACTCCAAATGATGAGGATCATCTAGTAGTGCATACCACTCCCTTGCTTTGTCCTTAAGTGACGAAGGGAATAGCCTCCTCTTAACTTGGTCCGTTGAGATACATGCACACTTGAATAACTCGCATAATTCATGCATAAAGTGTAAATGATCACTAGGATGGACAGATCCATCTCCAAAATAACGGTTATCCATGACAAGTTCAACAATTTTCTTGGGTATTTTAAAAGAAATGCTTTTAGTAGGAGGATTTAAAAAATCACAAGCATCATTAGGTTTATCACATATGGGAGATAAAGTATCATCAGAGAAAATTTTCTCCTCTAAAGCTGGAAAACTAAACAGATCGTAAAAACTAGCTTCCCCAAGCTTAGACTTTTCCCTAGCATTAGGAATGATGGGGTGCAAAGAATTGATGCTAATACCATTGCTATGACTATTATGCAAACAAACTTCCATAGGTTTTTTAATTTTCTCTTCAAAAGAATCATGTCCTAATTCAAGATAAATATTATAAAGTTCTATCATATTTTTGTTGTTTTCCTTTAAGACTAATAGTAAAAATAAAAACAAGAAGCGAGTAAAAATAAGCCTAACTAGTGAAAACAAGAAACGAAAAGATAAAATTGCAGAATCTAAAGGAAATAACTCCGAGCACTCACACCCAAGGATGTGAGTACCTTTTACCTTACCTCCCCGGCAAAGGCGCCAGAAAAGAGCTTGATGTCTACACACGCTTCTATTCTTGTAGACAGTGTTGGGCCTCCAAGTGCATAGGTTTGTAGAACAGCAGCAAGTTTCCCTTAAGTGGATCACCCAAGGTTTATCGAACTCAGGGAGGTAGAGGTCAAAGATATCCCTCTCAAGCAACCCTGCAATTAAGATACAAGAAGTCTCTTGTGTCCCCAACACACCCAATATACTTGTCAGGTATATAGGTGCACTAGTTCGGCGAAGAGATAGTTAAATGCGAGTAATATGGATGGTTATAAGTAATAATAGCAACCTGAAATAAATATGGCAGCAAGCAAACATTTAGCAGAACAGGTGGAAAACGGTGTTTCAATGCTTGGAAACAAGGCCTAGGGATCCTACTTTCACTAGTGGACACTCTCAACAAAGATCACATAATTGAATAACTAAATATCTTCTCTTCACTATGCTACTCTTAACCCTCTCCGGTTGGATAATGAACACTAATCATTGAGTAGGGTTGCAAAAAGAATTCCTTAAAGTAAGCATTCCCATGTCTAGTTAGCCCCACACTGTCAACTTGAGCGCCCTATAAGGTACTAGACAAACACCACAATTCTTAAAGGAGACACACACGATGTGCACACTGTCACCTTCACACCGTGGGACAAGGTGACTCCAAAGTTCATATTAATAAAACACTTGAGTAGCACAATAGATGAAGAGTAACATCTACTTATTCAACTAGATTACAAAGCTCACGATCACATATAGATCACACCATGGGAGAGAGAGATGAACCACATAGCTACCGGTAGAGCCCTTAGCCTCGGGGGAGATCTACTTCCTCCTCATCATAGGAGACAACAACGGCGATCGAGATGGCGGTGGAGTCGATGGAGATGGCTTCCGGGGCACTTCCCCGTCCCGGCAGGGTGCCAGAATAGATATATGTCCCCCGAAACTTGGGGTGACAATGACGGCGGCTGCAGAAGGTTTCGTGGAATTTCGCCGATTAAGTTAGGGTTTTCGGGAGGAAGGCCTTAAATAGGCGGAAGGGCAACGCCGGTGGGCCACCAAGGTGGGCCTTAAATAGGCGTGGCCAAGGGGGCTCGCGCCTGGCTATGGTGAGGGCCCCCTGGTGCCCGTCTTCGACTCCTCTTCGGACTTCTGGATGCTTCCGGGGAAAATAGGAACTTCGGGATTCGTGGGGTCCAATTCCGAGAATATTTCTAGAACAACTTTTCTGAAATAAAAAACAGCAGAAAACAGGGAATTGGTGATACGTCAAAAAAATATCTCCTTTGCCGAACACTTTTCTTATTGTTTTCCTCTAAACTTGTGTGTTTTGAATACAACTAACACGGACTAACGTTGTTTTCAGCAGAATTACTTTGGTGTCTTGTTTGTATGCAGAAAAATCAACTTTCGGGAAAATGCCCAGAAAAGAGCCCATTGATGTTTTCACCCCGGAAGATCCCAGGAGCCATAAGGGGGCCAGGAGAGGAGCCGCAGGGTGGCCACAACCCCCCTGGCCGCGCCAGCATAGGGTGTGGCCCCCCAGATCCCCTCGGACTCCCATTTCGACTACAAGTAGCCTCCAACCCTAAAACCCGACGGGGTTCGTCATACTCCACAGAAACACGACAGAGCGCCGCCGCCGTCCCGAACCTCGATTCGGGGATCATAAGTTCCTGTTCTGTCACCCTGCCGGGACGGGGGAATTGGAGGATATCATCGCCATCATCATCATCAACGCCTCTCCATCGATCATCAATGTTTCCCCCATCCATGTGTGAGTAATTCCCCGCTGTAGGCTAAAGGGGATGGTAGGGATTGGATGAGATCATTGATGTAATAATGCCGTGATTGTTAGGGCATAGTGCCTAGTATCCTCTATTAGTGCTATTGACATTGTTGCAACTTGTTATGCTTATTGCTTGCCACTTTGGGCCTGAGTGCCATGATCTCAGATCTGAACATGTTATTGAATAATGATGATAATTATTGTTTCTTGATCATGCCTGCAAGTTGTTTACACATATTTTTGTCCGGAACCCGAAGTGATAGAAATTGGGACAACCGGAGGAAATGGATGCAATGTGAGGATCACATGTGTTCATGGAGTGTTAATGCTTTGCTCCGGTGTTCTATTAAAAGGACCACCTTAATTACTAGTAGTTCCCTTGAGGCCCCGCTGCCACGGGCTGGTAGGACAAAAGATGTTGTGCAAGTTCTCATTGCGAGCACGTACGACTATTTACGGAACACATGCCTATGATTACTTAGTGCTTGGATGCTTTATCTTATTTATCTGCAATTCCCCTGACATGATCATTATTAGAACTTTCTTATCCATGCAACGCCCGTTCATCCATCCCTATGCCTATAGGATTTAATCCCGTTGTTTACTTCAAACACTATTGCTGCTGCTGTTTTCATTTCACTGCTGCTATTATTTCACTACAGCTGCTACTATAAAACTGTTACTACTGATAAACCACTGCGAACAAAAGTACTTTCAGGTGCAGGTGAATTGACAACTCACTTGTTAAGACTCACAAATATTCTTTGGCTCCCCTTGTGTCGAATCAATAAATTTGGGTTTTACTTCCCTCGAAGACCGTTGCGATCCCCTATATTTGTGGGTCATCAAGACTATTTTCTGGTGCCGTTGCCGGGGAGCATAGCTTTATTTGCGAGCTCACCGGAGAGTATTATTATCTACTACCAATAATTCATCATGGGTAAGTCTCGTGATGGAAGAGTTCCTATATTACCATCGACTACAAGAAGAGGTACAACTCTGAACACCTCGGTTGCTCTTGATTCACCGTCTGTTATGAGTAAGCTGCTTACACCACCACATGCTACACATGCTACTTCTGCTGAATCTGAAAATACTTCCGATACTTTTGATGATGCTTCTATTGTGCTTGATGAGAGTGGCTCTCTCGGTCCTTTCATAGATGCTACTATTGCTAAATCTAAAAATATTGGAAACACTAAAACTCCTGATAAAAATCCTGTTACTCCTGCTTTTTCACCTGAGTTTAGGGAAAACCCTAGTGATGATTTTGATGATGCCTATATTGAAATGAGTGATGATCTTATTGATGAAATACATGCTATGAAGGATAAAGATGCTGCTATACGTCTTTTGGAAAGTCGTGTTGTTAAATATAAATTATCTCCTGATGCTAAGTTTGCCACTTCTCCCATTAATATTAGGGATAAGGATTATGATTTCTCTCTTGATTTATTTTATATATCTATAGTTGAGAAATAACCTTTTTGTGGAACTGAAAATGAAAGTGATATGAAACATATGAATGAGCTCTCCTCTTTGAGTAGTTTATTCTCTGATGATCTTAAGAAACGTAGCTACTTTGTTGCTAAAATATTCCCTTTCTCATTAAAGGATGAAGCTAAAACCTGGTTTAACAATTTATCTCCTGGATCTATTGATAGTCCTATTGGTTTGGTTAATGCTTTTTTTCAGAAATATTTTCCTGCTAGTGCTCAACATGCTGTTTTACAAAGTATATTTAATTACAAGCAATTGGAAGAAGAGAAATTGCATGTATCTTGGGCAAGGTTATGTTCTGTAGTTAGGGCTACACCTGTGCATAAGCTAGAAGATAATAAACTTCTTGATATATTCTATAATTTACTAACTGTTGAATCTAGGACATACCTGGATAGTTGTGCTGGTTGTGTTTTCAGGCAAAGAACTCCAGAAGAAGCTGAGGAATTAATGGCTAAAATAAGCCAAAATCATGATGATTGGACTATGGTTGAGCCTGAGCCGACCCCTACTCCAGTACCTGCACCAACACCAACACCCAAGAAGAGGGTAATGATTGAATTAAATGATGAAGAGATGAGAGAAGCCAAGAAATCTCTTAAAGAGAGGGGTATTAAATCTGAAGATGTGAAGAATCTTCCACCTATAGAAGAATTATGTAAGCCAATCCCTCACTCATCATCCATTGAGGTACACTCTCTCCAATATTTTGATAGTAGAGATATTCCCTACAGAAAACCTCATGATCAATGCTTAGATGAATTTGATAATTATGTCATTAAGAAAGATAATTTTAATATGAGAGTGCAGAACCACCTAATGGAAAACTCTAAAGCTATTAATGATTTGCATGGTATAATAGAAAGAACCTCTAATGATGTTAAATGCTTGTTAAACGTTTTCAAATGGTTCAAACTCAAATTGATCAACTTGCTAAAGTGCAAAAAGATTTGCTAGTTAATGCTTCTAAAGAAAAACATGCTTATGAAATAAGAACTAGAAGTGGTATTGCTACACAAGATCCTTTATATCCTGAGGGACATCCTAAAAGAATTGAACAAGATTCTCAGCAAACTAATGATAATGTTATTCATACTAAGAAGAAAAAGAAGAAGAAACATAAAACTGTTGTAGAATCCTCTGAACCTGCTAATGATCCTAATAGTATATCTATCTCTGATGCTGAAAATGAAAGTGGTAATGAAAAGAATGATGCTTCTGATAAAGAACAACCTGTAGCTAAATCTGAAAAAGCAATCTAAAACTGTAAAGTACACTAAGGAAGATTTTATTGCTAATAAACATGGTAATGAAAGAGAACCTTGGGTACAAAAAACCAATGCCTTTCCCTGGTAAGAAACACAAATCTAAAGAAGAAGAACACTATAACAAGTTTTGTGAATGGATGAAATGTTTGTTCTTGCAAATTCCTTTAACTGATGCTATTAAATTGCCTCCTTATGCAAAATATATGAAAGATATTGTCTCTAACAAAAGGAAGATTCCTAATGAGGAAATATCCACTATGCTTGCTAATTACTCTTTTAATAGCAAGGTTCCTGAGAAGCTTGGAGATCGTGGTATACCTACTATTCCCTGTTCTATTAAAAATAATTATGTTAGAACTGCTTTGTGTGATTTGGGAGCTGGAGTTAGTGTCATGACTTTTACTCTCTATAAAAGACTCCTCCTAGAAAAATTGATACCAATTGATATATCTTTGCAAATGGCTGATAAATCTACTACTATTCCTGTGGGTATATGTGAGAATGTTCCTGTGCAAGTTGCTAATAATTGTCTGATATTAACTGACTTTGTTGTGTTGGAAATGCCTGAAGATGATAATATGTCTATTATTCTTGGGAGACCTTTTCTTAATATTGCAGGGGCTGTTATTGATTGCAATCAAGGAAAAGTTACTTTTAATGTTAACGATAAAGAGCATATTGTTTATTTCCCCAAGAAGATTGATAGAAATACGGTCTAAATTCCATTGAAAATATTGAGACCATCAAGATTGGAGAATTTTATTGTCCTATTACAAAGCCACCAAAAGAATATGAAATTATTATGATTGGGACTATGCCTGTCAAGGTTGAGGTAACATGAGTATTTAGTGATAAACAAAGTTTTGTTTCATATAAAATTATTTTGGTAGCAAGACTTGATCACCCTTGTTAACAAAATGATTTTAAATAAAGTGGGCAATGTTTTCACTATGTTTTCACCTTCCCCATATTGTTTTCACCATGTTTACTTCTGTTATCACATTATTACTTGAGTGCAATCATGTTTTCCACCATCCTTATGTATGTTTTCCTGATGTTTTCACTCTGATCACTGAAGTTATGCATGTTTTCACCACCCACACTTTTGTTTTCACCACTACCACCTTTGTTTTCTTTGGTTATTCTTCCATTAGAGTGACATAGAAACTCTGTAGTACTGTTTTTGGTTTTGTTTTCCACGTTTTCACTTTCGTTTTCCCAGTTTTTATTTACTTAGTGCTTGGATGCTTTATCTTATTTATCTGCAATGCCCCTGACATGATCATTATTAGAACTTTCTTATCCATGCAACACCCGTTCATCTATCCCTATGCCTACAATATTTAATCCCGCTGTTTACTTCAAACACTACTGTTGCTGCTGTTTTCATTTCACTACTGCTATTATTTCACTACTGTTGCTACTATAAAACTGTTACTACTAATAAACCACTGCGAACAAAAGTACTTTCAGGTGCAGGTGAATTGACAACTCAATTGTTAAGGCTCACAAATATTATTTGGATCCCCTTGTGCCGAATCAATAAATTTGGGTTTTACTTCTCTCGAAGACTGTTGCGATCCCCTATACTTGTGGGTCATCAACTGGCACTTGGCATCTTGTTAATAGGTTAGTCCCGGAAAACGTGTAAAATGTTGTAAAGAAGGGAGGAAACATGTAGAAATTGGCATAATAAAAACATGGAACATCAAAAATTATAGATACGTTGGAGAAGTATCAATAATCAGAAGACATAGCATTCAACATTCATCAGATCCCAGCAAACACAACATGTAGCATTACATAAAGATGATCTCGATCACGTAGGGAAGCTCACGAGATCTAAACATGAGGTACAAAGTGGAGAATCCAACCATCTATCTACTGCTATGGACCTGTAGTCCAGGGATGAACTACTCACGCATCACTTCAGAGGAGGGCATGGTGGTGTAGACCCCTCCGGTGATGAATTCCCCTCCCGGCAGGGAGCCGGGAAGAGCTCCAGAACCCTCCCGATCTCGGGATGTTGATGACGGCGACGTCGGGTATTCCTCGGGGCGAAGTGGTATATTTTTAGGGTTGACGTATCAGAGGGTATAAATAGGCGAAAGGGCTATGGCGGTGGTCACCCGAGGGGCCCGCACCACCTCCAGGCGCGGCCAGGGGGCGCGCCGCCCTATGGTGTGCCCCCCCCCCCCGTGATCCCCCTCCAGGCCTCTTCGGGACTCCGTGAAACCTTCGGGAATTCTAAGACTTCCGGGTTTCGAATTTACAATTCCGAGAAGATTTCCAGAACAACTTTTCTGAAACTAAAAACAACAGAAAACAGGGAACTGGCTCTGTGGCATCTTGTCAATAGGTTAGTACGGAAAATCGATAAAAAATGACATAAAGTGTATAACAAATATGTAGGAAACAACATGAAAACAACATGGAACAGCAGAAATTAAGGATACATTTATGACGTATCAGCAGCCACACCACCTGGTGGCGCGCCACCACATGGTGTGGGCCCCTCGGGCGTCCACCGACATCGCCCTTTCGCCTATTTATCCCCCCCCCCCGACGCAAAAACCCTAAAACATCCAGCCTCCTTCCATGAAAAGTTTCATAGTTCCGTCCCTATCGAAGACAAGTTTCGGGGGTCGGAAATCTCTATTCCGGCACCCTGCCAGGACAGGGAAGTTCCCCTGGAGCCATCTCCATCAACTCCACTGCCATCTTCATCGTCGTTACTGACTCCCATGATGAGGAGGGAGTAGTTCTCCCTAGTGGCTGAGGGCTCTACCGGTAGCTATGTGTTTCATATCTCTCTCCTATGGTGTGATATTTATGTGATCATCAGCTTTGTAATCTAGTTGAATAAGTAGATGTTACTCTTCATCTATTATGCTACTCAAGTAGTTTTATTATTGGGATCTTCGTAGACACCTAGTCCCACGGTGTAAAGGTGACAGTGTGTGCACCGTGTGTGTGGCTTATAATGATTTATATATTTTGTGTTGGATGATCCTATGAAATTGTGGTGTTTGTCTAGAACCATCTAGGGCCCAAGGTGACAGTGTGGGGTTACCTAGTGGGGAATGCGACTTTACGGCGTACTTTTGTAGCCCTACGCAATGATTTGTGTTCGTTATCCAATCGGAGAGTGGTTCGGAGTAGCATAACAAAGAGAAGATATTTATGTATTCAATTATTTTATTATTGTTGAGAGTGTCCACTAGTGAAAGTATGATCCCTAGGCCTTGTTTCTAAGCATTAAAACATCGTTTACAACCAGTTCTGCTACATGTTTCCTTTCTGCCATTTTTATTTTAGATTGCAATTACCACTTATAATCATCCATATTACTTGTATTTCACTATCTCTTCACCAAACTAGTGCACCTATACAACTAACAATTGTATTAGGTGTGTTGGGGACACAAGAAACTTCTTGTATCTTAATTGCAGGGTTGCTTGAGAGAGATATCTTTGACTTCTATCTCCCTGAGTTCGATAAACCATGGGTGATCCACTTAAGGGAAACTTGCTATTGTTCTACAAGTTTCTGCACTTGGAGGCCCAACACTGTCTACAAGAATAGAAGCATGCGTAGACATCAAGGCCCAGGTAAACAAGCGCCACAAAACGGGGGATATGCTCAAGTTTATAGTTAGTCACGTGACTACCCATGGTTCTGTATTGGTGACTTCAGTGAGGTTCTTCACTAATCGGAACACAAGGGAGTCAACGAAGGGAACTACAGCCAAATGGCTGGTTTCCATGATACCGTTGATATTTGCGGGCTTTGTGATCTGGCGTATTGGGGTGTACCATGAACATTCGAAAAGAAAGTGGCGGGAGGCTCCTTTAGGCGCACCCATTTTTACCAAGCTATGTCTTCTACGGAATGGGGCACACAATTCCCGTTGGCAGAAGTGCAGCACTTGGCTTCAGTTGCCACATCTGACCACCTTCATGTTGGATGTATACCCAAAAGGCAATATATGGTAGTATGCTCATGGAGATCAAGCAGAGGAGTAAAGCGAGAGGAGGGACCTTCTTTACCCATGAACGAAGGGAAACAAATGAGGATGCTCACCGCCTGGCTAAGTTCGCTTCGTCTTTGTCGGGGAGTAGACATGTGTGGATTTTAGAACCTCCACTTGGTTTACACATACCTGTAATTTATGAATCGATATGAATAAAAGTGTGTGAATTTTCAAAAGAAGAATGGATCCAGGAGACAATAAACAGAGAAGCCACACTATTCAAAAGTACCAGAAATATCACACCTCCCAAAGGTATCCTGAGTGGGAATTAGTAGCAAGGCATCCACCCGCCATAGCTTCGGTCCTGGATGCCATCGCACCGATCTCCATGATCATTCTATCATCATCTCCATTAGGACCCTCATCATCGACTCGTTAATCTGTATCATTATAATCTAAAACCCTATGGTGGATTCATGTGATGGGTTATTTTAGTAATTCATCTACACTTCATATCAGTACTTATGCCTTGCGCCCCATGTCTGAATAACTCGAGTACGATGTGACAGAAGCTACCTCTTTATTTAGCTTACCATCGGGTAAGGGAGTAACTATAGTCATCTATTTTACACTCCATCTATTGGGAGACCTTTAATCATTGTTGACTATTGTGATTGCTTTGGTGAAAAGTGGTGGTTGTGTCTAACACACATCATTTGTGCGTGTCTTGTTATGGCTCCGTCCTCACATATAACATTCTACAGAGATAAAATATTTATTCTTTGTAAATACATAATGTGCTAGTTATGAATTCGGGATCCCCGAGAACGCATTTAGCGCAATAATAGTTTTCATCATGTTTCAATTACTCTCTTGTTATCTATCTCAATTAAGCATTTTATTCTTGCTCTCAAACACGGTCACAATTTTCACAATCATGACTCTTTTGTTTGAAATTTAAGATAACTTGCGGGCACACTTCTATAAAACTCTACAAGAGACAAATACCAATTTCTTGGCTCCACGTAGTTCAATATTTCTACTTCGGAAGCAGCTACAACAAACTTGTGTATATGGTTCAATATTTCTACTTCCAAAGCAGCTACAACAAACTTATGTATATGAAGACATCAAACTATTGTCTACCGCCGTTGCGGACGAGAACTAAGCGTCATCGGCATTTCTTTTTGTTCCGATTTATTATTGTGTTCTGAGTTATTTTGTAGGTTCTAAGATACCATGGTGGAGTTTGCACTTCTGTACAGCCTTGTCCAAATCGATTACTCTTAACCGCAACTAAGAGAACCTTTCATATCTTTAGGCTCGAGACCTAGCGGAGAAACATACAAAATTAATCCAACTCTCCTAGTCCTGTTGCCTAGAAAACAACTCATAGCTGAGGGTGATCCATACCAACATGTTGAACTATTTAATGATATATGCAGAACTTTCAAGTTAAAAGCTTTTACTTATAATAAAATGAAACTCAAGTACTCGGAACCGCATCCCCTTCTCGATTCCATGAGTTATCCTACTTGTTCCACCGCTCGTCGCCGATTGAACCTCGCCAAAATGCCGTAGCTAGAGACCTTTGGTCGAAGCACGCCAATGCTTAGCACATACCTTCTCACAAAGACGACACAGAAGAGAGACGAATGGGTTGAGCTGTCGTGGTAATATTAGCGGGTCCCACATACCTAATATGGCGTTAAAATTATTAACCAAGGGATTTGTATTACGTTTTTTTTAGAAATGGGAGCCTCGGCCCCAGCCTCTGCATCAAAATGACGCACACGGCTGGATTTTATTAAAGAGCAAAATATTCAGAGTTGTTCATCCTCTTACAGCTCATGGGTCACATAAAATTGCCACAAACACCAACCAGAGAAAAATAATAACGTTCTTCATCTAGTCGTCTCGCATTAAGCCACCCAACCCGGCTATAGATAGCCCGAACGACCGCCATCATACGAGCACAGCCTGAATCCATAAGTCCTCTTTGCTCCGCAGGAAGAAGGAAGGACCACGTGTGGATGTATGCGATCGTCATATTGATTGCCTGCAAAAAATGAACATTCTTTTTCTTGTCAAAAACCAAATTATTCCGGCAATTCCATACAGCCCAAAGAACAGCAGCCACGCCTATCCGTATACACGCCTTTGTCCTTTTGTCCGTTCCATTAAGCCAAGAACCAAACATATTTGCAATACTAGTAGGAGGATAAATACTGAAAGTGAAATGAATTAGGCGCCAGATATCACAAACAAAATGACCGGATATAAAAAGATGATGAACGGTTTCATCGGTGTCGCAAAATACACACTTTTTTTATCCTATCCAACCTCGTTTACTTAAATTATCTTTAGTGAGAATAACCTTTCGATTAAGAAACCACAGAAAGATTTTGATTTTAAGCGGTATCATTAGTTTCCACAGATATTTTCTAAGGTACGGCGTTGAACCATGCATTAAATCCGTATACATGGATTTAACAGTGAATATGCCATTCGCAGATAGCCTCCACCGAAACAAGTCTTTCTCATTAGAAAGTTGCACATGCATTAGTCGTTCTACTAAATGTAACCAAGGAGCCCGTCTTACTCCTGAAATGGTTCTACGAAATTGAATATTCAAAGGGACGTTAGATAGCACGCTTGCTACCGTCACCCCTGTTCGTCGAACTACACTATAAAGGGAAGGATACTGTTGTGACAACGGTTTATCCCCAAGCCAAATATCTTCCCAAAAACGCACTTGACGCCCATCTCCCAATTCGAAGGAACCACGGTCAAAGAAATCTTTTTTGATTTTCATTAAACCCTTCCAAAAAGGAGAGTCCAACGGATTAGCTACTATCGTAGACAACGGTTTGTCTCTGATATATTTGTTTGACAAAAGTTCCTGCCAAACCACTTCTTCATTCGGCAATTTATGTAACCATTTACTTAACAAACAAGTATTCTTTATAACTAGCACCTCAATACCTAAACCTCCCTGATCCTTCGGGCGACAGACAATATTCCATCTAGATAACCGGTATTTACGCTTATGGCTATCACTTTGCCAAAAGAAACATGACCGATAAAAATCCAATCTTTTCCTAACGCCGGTAGGTATCTCGAAAAAAGAGAGGAGAAACATCGGAAGACTGGTTAGAACCGAATTTATCAAAATGAGGCGATCCCCATATGACAAAAGTTTACCAGCCCATGAGCCTAATAAATTTTACGTGCAAATAAATTTTACTTGAGAGACCTTTGTACAAAAAGTTGCACTACTGGAGATGTATGTGGAAATGGTGCTATACCGGCCTCGTCGGAAAATACGATGCCGGCTTCAAACCATTTGTGGGACTCTTTTTTTTTTTTTGCGGAGATTCTAAATCGTATCCGGGCACAGTAATTAGATATTTTCAAAATATGGTGCCTAAAGTGTACTATCTAGACAGCATAACCTATCTAGGAGTAAACACTGAATGGACATGGATGCTTTTGAGACGCAGGGAGCATCACTTGTACGAGTAGCAACACACGTTTGTGCTGTACTTGACTTATTAACATGTATAAAAAAAAGTGTAATCTAGGAGTGCCAGCTATATTGCTCGATCTAACAGTGAGAGAATCTTGACTCGACAAACATAATGCTGATAGCTGGAATGCTCTCACAATGAGTTGACTTGCAGTTTCTCTCAGTGACAACTGCGTATTCGCAATTTCACATGGGTTCCGTACAGTGTATGTAAAAGTCGCACAAGTCCTTTGCTCTTTACGCGTTTAGGGCCCGCTTGCGAGTTCAGTTTTTTAATGTACTAGATCATGGAGGCGCGCGTTGCCGCGCCCTTCCATTATTACAAGAGAACGATAGAAAATTTCATAAGTACATGAAGCGATCCACGTTATACAGGCCAGTAATTCATAAGGGCTATCTTCAAGTAACACAAAGCATAAGTTGTGACGTACATATGCCAACAATATATGATTACAGTAGAATATAATTTTTACCAACTACATAGGATGAGTATATTTAACAGAAACTACATATTATAAAAAAGGTCATCCTCGTATTATTCCCAGGGATCGAATACAAATTAGAAAAAGTCTCTATCAAGCTTCTTCCGTGCTTGAATTTAAATTATCGTTCTTTTTGTTTTGTTTTTGGCATATGCATCATATTGATAATTTATGCTCTCGACAACCTCATGCATTCGCAGCCTTAAGTTTAGCATATGTACATCTTGCAAAGTGAACTTTCCATACTACATAGAATGAATATATTTTCTCCATACTATATAGGATGAGTATATTTAACAGAAACTACATATTATTAAAAAAATGGTCATCGTTGTACCATTCCCTGGGATGGAATACAAATTAGAAAGTCTCCAGCAAACTTCGTCCGTGCCTGACTTGAAATTATTGTTCTTTTTGTTTTATTTTTGGCATGCATCATATTGATAATTTGTGGTCTCGAAAGTATCATGCATTCTCAGCCTAAGTTTAGCATATGTACATCTTGCAAACTGAACTCTGTTAGTATCCATAAGTACCCAATGCAAACTGAATTGTGCTCAGTTGTAACAATTTAATAACCGAATAGGCATATAGCAACTGAGCCAAAATTGGGCTGAATTTTTTTTGCTCTATTTCTCTTGCCGGAGGATCATCTGGCAACTAAAGCAAAATTGAGAACACAATAGTTCAAGTATGGATCTAAAATTTCATCCATATGGACCATTTGAGAGGTGGTATAATCGAGAAATCATGAGCATTTTCATTGCCATGCTAGTTAACAACTGCATCATGGAAACTAAATGACACAATAACAACCTCCTTAATCATACTGCCTGGTCATGTTACATGGGCAAACATTGTTTATGCATTCATATATCTAATATAAAAATATATTCTTCATCAACACAGAGCATACATCAACTACACAAATAGTAAAAGTATGGTTGGAGATGAGGCA
The DNA here is from genome assembly GCA_028641055.1 of Alopecurus myosuroides. Lineage (NCBI taxonomy): Eukaryota > Viridiplantae > Streptophyta > Magnoliopsida > Poales > Poaceae > Alopecurus > Alopecurus myosuroides. The sequence continues at coordinate 191,077,752 of CM054058.1, forward strand.
TAATATTCAAATGTTGACATGATCGCAAACATATAAAGTATATTTCTGAGAATTTGCAATATATTTGAAGGAATGGAGTATTCCAAATGGAACAGTCGGTGCGTACAAAGGGAAAATTCAGAAGATAGGAGCAGTTTAATTACCTGCATGTGCTGAAGCAGCTGGTTCAATCTGGCTGCCTGCACCTCCATGGTTCAACCATGCTGAATTGCCTTCTCGTCCAACAACTGCATGAATGAACAACATTGAGAACACCGTCCAACATCTACATATTAGATCACTAACCAAAAGAAGGAAATATGAAAATAAAGTTGCAGATTTTTAAGAAGTTCAGACCGCTAAGCAAGTGGATAGAACAGACTCGGTTTCCATTGGACATGCGAAAGACTACATGCAGCACCGCCGTCACAATCCTGTCCCTTCTAGCTAGAGAGCTTTGGGGCGGTTGTGACACGCCGAGCCTGCGGCTCTGGTACTATGGCAGCAGCCCAACATTGGCGTTGAACCTCTGGACCTTGAGGAGTACTTCTGACCATGACTGCGCATCTGCAGATAACACACTATGGGAATTAGCATTATGGGAACTTCCATACGACCATTGCACTTCTCTAATTTCCAAATGAAAATTAATCACCGACCATTATGAGAGTTAATTTACGTTACCTACATGGTAGTCTTGGTGTGGACACGCTCTCCGATTATCTTCCAGGCGTGGCCAAACCTAAAAAACAGCTGAATTTGTAAGCAAGATTCAGACTTATTCAGAGGCAAAGTGGCGAACAGAGTAGAGGAAACAAATGGAGGTCAAAGATTGTTGAAATAAAATATACACCCTTACCGTCAAGCAATTTCAAACATCACCGTAATCATCCACATCAATATACCAAACAAATTGGAACATATTCCACACCTATTGTATTCATATCCAAGTGATTGGCAGCAAAACTGTGGCTGCGTAGACATAAAACAGCAGAAGCATTGTAAAATGTAAAATAAACTAAGGTTCACCTTCTACCGCTAGTAACAATGACAATGAAGGTGAATGAAACAAACAAGGAAGCAGCCCTTGAAAGATTAAAACATTGGTTAGAATGACAAACTTGTACTTAATCATGTACTAACTATCCATGTTTCATTGCTTGAAAAACGGCTAAGGAAAAACTTGTACTTCTTCTATATGGCAGCTCGGGTGCCTTCTTCTATCCTCTCTTCCTTACATGGTGTTACCGGAGGGCTTGGATCTTGTCGGCAACGTCAGCCTCGTCGTCCTCGCGCCTTCCGGGGGTGGCGCCCTTGAGGTATCACAACGCGGAAACGGCACGCCCCAAAGGCCAAAGCGCGGTCGACCCTCCACGGGTGGGCCGGGTCCTTTCCGTTGAAGGCGCAATGGTGCAGCAACATCCCTGCCGCCGCCTAGCTCCTCCAGCTTCTTGTAGATCGCTGATTCCACCACGTTGTAGTCTGGTCGTTGAATCAATTCGCGTTAGCGGCATGGGGAGAGGGTAAAGTGGGTATGGGGTTGGGGTTGGGTATCAGGGCATAAGGTGAGGTCTGGGAGGGCTCACCGAGTCACCGTTGGCGAGGAAGAGCAGCACCTTCACAACCTTGTCGGCGGCGGCTTTGGTGAGGCCGTGAGGCAAACGCGAGCGGAGAGAGGAATCAGATGAGGGTTTGGTACCGGGTCGGGACTGGGGGGAAGCGTACAATTTTGGTGATACATACGCAGCCACATCTAGACCGTCTATCCACGATCGAACGAGAGGGCTTCGTTTCGTTTTCCAGAGTAGCGGCCCCAGGGCGTTCAGCCCACGAGCGGCTCACTGGGGGCGCATCGTACGGACGTAAACGGCCAGAAGGCACAATCCGACGGCCAAAATCGCTAATGGCCTGAGAGAGCTCGTATTTGGTGCAGTTTTAATACCCCTAATTCTGAGGATATTTTGCTAAAAACACAAAAGTATTAAATACTTCGAACTGTTTGGTCCCAATAAATAATGCAGTTTTTTTCGAAATTGAAGTATTTGTTGCCCAGACATGTAAATACTTCAGTATCTGAATAGTTCGATTTTAGAAAAACTTTGTTACCAAACTAGGCCTCAGCCTTGACATTGTTGTGGAAGTGTGAGAGTTTCTCTCTCTTTTGTAATACTCCCTCGGTTTTAAATACACGGTCACTTTGTTTTTCATGTCAAACTTTAACTTTATATTTTTTTTATCAACAAAATATAAGTTATATGCCCTAAAAAATATATCATAGGAAATTCTTTGAATTTTTATTCCATTGAATATGTTTTGTATGGTCAAAGTTTGTCCTAAAAATATGAACCGGCCTTCTATTTAAATACAGAGGTAGTATTGAAATGTTCATTGAAGATTATCGACGTTAATCATGACATGGACTAGAGTTGTACGTCAAAGAATTGTGCCGAGAGAACGTATTTGGGTGCATCGGGGGGCTCAAGATGCATCGCACGCCGGTTGTCCCCTATGATAAATTTATTAAGTAGAACATACACATGACATGTATTTAGCATCGCACGAAATTTGGAATTCAGGCTAAAGTGCTGACCAGAAACAGTTGATTGCGGTGTTGATGTTGCTACTAGGATGAAAGTATAACCCAAGCTGGTTTTTCCACATATTTTTATTTGTGGCCATCTGTCTTGAACTATTAATTTAAATTTTGTGAGGCGAATTTGGATTAGCACATATCATGGCGATATTTATCATCTGCTTATTTACCTGGTAATGGTTTCGATTTTAGTTTTATGGGATGGTAGCTAAATGTTATGTCTGTACCCTCAATTAATGTTTCTCCGCAGTTTGTCCATCATTTAGAACGGTAAGGATTTGTTTTTTCCACTTTACCTTCCTGTTACCTAGCATCCAACTCATGATGGTACATTCTTTTTTCTTCATCTAGTTCCACGCCATCACCTAGTGGGAGAATCATAAGTCAATTTGTCGAAATTGCATTGTTTTCATATAGCAGATGGATAACGTACCTTGCCCGGCCACTTTGTTTTTATTCTTTTAACTTTTAAAAGTAGTGCTTGTGGGATTCTCTTAGGGATTTGGCCGAAAACCGATGCACTGAATTCAGTGTTCCAAGTGGAATCTCAGTGCTTGCGGTAGGAGGGGTGACTAGAGATGAAACCATGAAAGTATACATTACGAAAGATCCATTGAACTCGACCAAATATATCTGTACAGGTTGGGCAATTACAATTATTTTGCCTCAGTTTTCTTCTCATCTCCCGATCTAAGAGCCAATAATCCCTCTGAACATCACTGTACATGTGCCAGCCAAGGCTCTCGTGGTGTTCAGATCGGAAGATCAGAGGGAAAACAAAAAGAATATGAGTGGGGAAGGAAGGAAGAGAACTCTTCGAGCTCTCTAAGCCGAGGTCTCCTCCACTATGCACTCGAGCTCCGGCCGCCACACGCCGACCCTGCAGCCGCTTCGCCGCCTCCGGTGGGCACCCGACGCGGCCTTCTCGGACAGCAGCTCCGTTAGGTAGTTATCCTGCTCGGCCGTGCTAGCTGCCGTCGCGGCGCCGCGGCTCCTGCTCTGGCCGCTGGGCCGCTTGCTCTTCTTGGAGCCTGGCTGGCTCTTCTTCCTCCTGTCGGCCGCCGGCACGGTCGCGGAGGGGATGAGGAAGTAGATACGGCCGCGCTTGAGCTCAGTGTCGGGCGACACGATGACGAGCTTCTTGGTCGGGGCACCCGACGCCGGCGGAGGACCAAGCGGTGGCGAGGGTGTGGTTGGGGTGCTCGGCGAGGACGGCGCCGGCGGTGATCGGGCAGCCGAACTCGTCGACGCGGCCGCTGAGGTGGACGACGCGGACGACGTCGAACGAGCCGCAGGGGAGCATGCAGGTCAGGCAGCACCGCAGGCTGTTGCCCATGTCGTCGTCGTCGGTGGTGGTGTCCGATTCAAGCGGGATGAGATCGCTAGCCTGGCTTGTATAATTGCTCGCTGTTTGTTTGTTTGCTTATGAGTTGTGATGGCAGTGGCAGCTAGCCAAGGGGTTTATATAGCGCGCCAAGTGGAGCTGGGTATATGCCAGCGCAAGCCATAACTATCTTGGTTGCTAGTACGGAGTATTAAAATATGCAGAACTACTACACTTACGCCTAAACACGGTTTGAGTCCAAACTCAATTGTTTTATGTAACTTTACACATAAGAATTTCACTGTATTTTAGCGCTGAAATCAAGCTCAATTTTGAAGTTCTTACTTTAGGCTTATGTGGAACATACTTACGTACTAGAAACTTCGAAAGATCTACATTGTAACGGTCGATAGGGACAATATTTTGTTATCCCGAATGTGACTTGAAAATTGATAACTTTGAACTATCTTTACTTCTTAATCGCTCGTTGGATAACCTAAAAAAGGTATTTACTGAAGACTAGTTGAGCAATTGAATTATGAAAGGAGTTGGTCCATCTAGTGACACAAAGATTGTTTAGCCTTGCAGCTATAACGGGTTTTGACAAGTGTCTGATGGCGGAGAAGGCACGGGGTCGTGGGAGAGGAGGAAGATGTAAGAAAGGGCCATGGCAGGAGCAGCCCCCACCGCCGCCAGCTCCCTTCAACTACTACTACCCCATGCCGCCGTCTCAGGTACAGACGCAACCAATCCCTCTGCAGCAGCAGTTCCCCTCCATACCCGTCTTTTGGATACAATCAGTGGCAACAATTTCCTGGTCAATTCCCGCCGCAACCGTTCCAAGGCTTCCAGGGGCAGTGGCAAGGACCGGGTGCCCCGAACCAGGTCAGTTGGCCGCAGCAGCAGGCGCAACCGCAACAGTCTCAGAAGCAGAAGACTACTCCCCAAGGCAAGAAGCCAATCCCACAGGCAAAAGAGAAGGCCAGCGCCACAGAAACAAGCAAAAACTCAAGACTCCCAATCTGAGAAATCCAATTCCGTGGGATCTAGCTCTGCGGCTAGTGAGGGAGGACTTCAGTATGCAGAAGTCATCTGTTAGAATTGTGGAGAGCCTGGCCATCACAAAGCTGCCTGTACCTCTGCTAAAACTCGTTTCATCTGCAGCTCTTCTGAGCATGAAGTGGAAGGATGTCCAGTTAGGAAGCAGCCCCAACAGCGAACCAAGTTTGTGGGCAGTGCAGCTCCTGGATTAGGTTTTTACCACATTGAGCTCCTTTCACGGTGACTGAGCCTCCCCCACCAAAGAACACCGACCTGCTCTACATTGATGCTGGTACTCTCACTAAGGAAGAACTGTATAAGGAGCTTGCCACAATTTACAAAACCAACTGGCCATGGCAGATCAGACAATTAGATGAATGGACTTTTCTAGTCAAATTCCCCCCTCACATTAAAGTTGAAGAGGTGGCTGGTTACCCAAGCTTTGGACTTCCAAAAGAAGGGGTATATGTTAAAGTCCATGTTTGGAATGGAGAATTAGATTACTTCTCCCAACTCCAAGAAGTCTGGCTGCAGATCAGAGGTTTAAACCAGCCCTGTTGCAAATGGACTACATTGTTACAATTTGTCACAACTTTTGGTATCTTCCTTGATGTGGACTGGATTGGGATGTTCAAGTCCTTCTATGAACTGGTTAGAGTCAAGATCAAATGTAGAGACCACACAAAAATCCCTGCAGTGAGGGTTTTTGAAGTGAAGGCCCAGCCAATGCTATTGGCAATGAAGTGGAAGAGGTTGATGGCAACATCCACCCACCAGACCAAGGGGACCACAACAGCCAAAATGGTGATACTGAAGGCCAATACAGCATGGACACTGAGAAAAACACTCCAAATCCTACTAGTAAAAACGTTAACCAAGCATTTAGGGAGCTGGTGGCAACACCATTTCGAAGAAAAAAGTTGCTAGCCTTGAAAGACTGGCTGCAAAGGTTCAGGAAGTGGCTAGCATTTACATAGATAGAAGGGAAGAATTGGGGCCTAGCAATCTAATTCCACTCCCCATTGAAGACCCAACAAATGACAAAGTCCTGGACTGGATCAACTCCACTCAGCTGCCAGATGCTACCTGCATCAACCTGCTCCAGAAGATGGAACTAGCACAATAAGGAGGATTCTTTGATGAGGCCCAGACAGAGAAGATCTTGAGGAAACTCGGCATATCATGCAGGCCCCACCAGACAATCCTTCTGCGCAGTCCACCGAAGTAGCTGTCACTGAAGGTGGAGGTGCTCCTAGCAAATGGGGGCCAGTCTGTGGAACTAGGCAAAGCTCAAGGCTCCAACTGGGAGGTGCCACCATTGTATAGTTGGCACAACAGCTGGCAGAGAAGAAGAATCTTGAGACTCTAATCCCTGCAGCATCAAAACTGAAAGGTATATCTAATCAAAACCCTTTCTCTGTTCTAGACCCAAACACCCTACACTCTATGTCTGATACTGTAGGTATCAACATCCCTACTTTAACTGATGAACTAGTTGTTGCTTATGTTTCTTCTCCAATTATTAGCTCAATTACTAGCCCTGCTAATCCAATTGCTCTCATCTGGAGAATGAGGATGAAATGGATAAGCTTCTAGATAAAATTGAATGGACTATGGTAAACAATCATAGACGGGGCAAGCACCCAAGGACGAGATTTTTTAAATGAATATTTGCTTTTGGAACCCAAGGGGCATTCAAGCCCCTGGCCGCAAGAATTCAATTACAAACCTTTTCAATAAAACCCATGCCAACCTAGTTGGTTTTCAGGAAACCAAAAAAGAAAACTTCACACATAATTATCTTAAGTCTTTGGTAGGACATAGATTTTTCTCTTGGAACCACCTCCTCTCCACAAGCTCTGCTGGAGGCATCCTTGTGGGTGTAGATAATGATGTCTATGACATCATCTCTTGGGAGATTAAAAACTTTTCTGTCTCTATCATAGTCAGACCAAAAAATAAAGACATTACTATCAGAATTGTTACTGTTCATGGCTCTTCCTATGAGGAAAAGAAAGAAGATTTTATTTCTGAGCTCCATGAGCTATTTGTCAATTATTCAGGACATACAATCATTGGTGGAGACTTTAACCTAGTTAGGTTTCAAAGTGATAAAAGTAATGGGATTATCAACCACAAGTGGAGTGATAAATTCAATGCTTGGATTGGCATTTGGAGCCTCCTAGAGGTTAGAATGAATAATAGGAGGTTCACTTGGAGCAACAACCAAGATGACCTCATCATATCTAACATAGAAAGAATCTTTTGCAATATTGAATTAGATGTCCTCCACCCTCTCTCTACTGTTAGAGCTTTCCCTAGGTTGGGCAGTGACCGCACTCCAATTCTGTGGGAATCTGGACAGGCAACCCCACCCAAACCAGATCTATATAGATTTGAGAAATGGTGGTTATGATTTTAGGAGCCTAGTTGTTTATAATTGGTCTTTACCAACTGTCTCCAACTCCTCTATGGATATCTGGAAACATAAGGTCAGAAGATTTAGGAATAAATCTAAAGGCTGGAGTAGGAATATCGAGGCTGAGCTTAGGACTCTTAAAGCCATCTTATGGAAGAGTATGATGCTCTAGATATCAAAGCTGAATCAGAGGAGCTTTCCCTCGAGGAATAGCTAAGACTCAAAAGCATCTACTCTGAAATGAATAATATTTGGCTCAAAGAGTAAATCAAAGCCAAACAAAGATTTAGAGATAGAGACATCAAAGAAGGTGATAGGAATACCTCCTACTTCCATGTTGTTGCCAATCAAAGAAGAAGGAAAATGTTGGTTCACTCTTTAGATGGTCCTGAGGGGGCTATTACTGAAGAGAAGTCATGCAAGATTTTGCTTCTTCTTTTTATAAAGACTTTTTAAAAAAAGAAATCCCCTCTGAGACAACCCTTCAACATGATTTCTTCTCCACTGAAAAGAAAGTTTCCTCTGACCAAAACTCTCTCTTGGAAAAGCCTTTCACTGAAGAGGAGGTCAAAATTGCTGTCTTTGGGTCCTACTCTGATGGAGCACATGGGCTTGATGGACTGCCTTTTCTGTTCTACCAAAAAAAATGGGATGTCATTAAAGGGGACCTCATGGCAATGTTCAATGACTTCCATGATGGTAACCTAGATATTTTTAGGCTCAATTTCGGCATTCTGACCTTGATCCCAAAAGAACCTGAAGCTATTAGCATGAAGAAATTTAGGCCTATTAGGGCGTGTTCGGGAACGCTCTAGCTTCGTGAAATCCGTCGATCCTGCTTCCGTCTGCCGAATCTTGCGCTGCTACTGGAGCGTAGAACGTTCGGTGCTGCTCCTGGCTTCTCCTCGTTGCTGATGGGCTGGAAGCCCATCAATTCCAGTTAGCCCGTTCCAAACTCAGTTAAGCCTGCAAGCTGTCCAACCAATTAAGCCCGTTCGGAAAGAAGCGCAGGAAGATGAGGTCCGGGGAGCTGCTCGGACCGGAGCTATGCACTACGACGTGGTCGAGCCAGCAGCGGCCGGATCTGCAACCGGAAGAGCTCGGGGACGCGGTGGCCGGACGACCTCCTGGAGGAGCCGAGCTCGTCGGCTGGGCGTCGATCCAGGAAGCTAACTGGGGCGCGGAGCTGCTGTCGCCAAGAGGGCTGCTCGGTCCGGTGTCGGCTGGTGACCGGAGGCGAGGATGGAGACGGCGAGGGATCCCGTCCTGGCGGCTAGGGTTACGGGAAGGCAGTTGCTCGATTGGGAATTGATGCTGCTCCTGTTCAGTCAACGAAGGACGAGGGAGTGGAATAGATCGGGACGAAACGTTTTTTCATTAAAGCGGTGGCAAATCATGCGTAATTTCGCACTGCTCCAGGTTCGCTGATCCGCGGAGTGCCAAAAGTGGTGCTCCGAAAATTGTACAGGGAAATCGTCCAGCTTCGTGGATCTGGCTCCACGGAGCTGGTGTGTTCGGTGCTGCTTCGAGATGGAGCGATGAGAAGCTAGAAGCTGGGCAGTTGCCGAACACGCCCTTAGGCTAGTCACAATGGGGAGTAACATTGAGCAGTAACATACACGCTATCCTATGCTATGTTACCACTACCACAGTGGGTAGTAACATCATGCAAACCTCCATTTATTAGCTTATAGACTCATACTGTCTTGAAATATGTGATGTTCCGGTAACTAGCTATGTTACCACTACCCTCTCTTTCCTCATTACATGCTTGCCACATCAGATTTTTGTCCTACGTGGCATCGATGTTACTACTAAGTTCCACCCCACTGTGACCAGCCTTAGTGTCCTGAACCGCTCCTTAAAGCCTGTTTAGCTAGCATTCCCATCTACTTAATGTCCTTCTTTAAATTCCCAAAATGGGCTCTTGAACTAATTAATAGTCAAATGGCCAATTGTTTGTGGAATGACTTTGAAGTGAATAGGAAACTGCATCTAGCTAGCTGGAAGCTCATTTGTTTAAAGAAAGAGTTTGGTGTCCTGGGTGTTCCTGACCTTGCAAATGTCAACTTGTGCTTGCTGGGCTCTTGGCTCAAAAGATACATATCTAATGATGGTAAGCTATGGAAAACCATGGTTGATGCCAAATACAACACCTCAAACCCAAATATCTTCAGAACCACTAGTGTGTCTCATTTCTGGAAAGGGATCATGTGGGCTATTAGAAGTATTAAGTTTGGATATAAGTGGAGTGTTGGGGATGGGAGCAAATCGGGCTGGGAGGATACCTGGTTTGGCGACTCCCCTCTAGCTGTCCAATTTTTTCATATTTATTTTATCTGTAATGAGCAAAATAAAACTATCAAAAACATCCTAGTCCATGGAAAGCTTAGGCTCACATTTAGGAGGAATTTTCGCCCCCTCCTAGAGAAAAAATGGCATGACCTCCAAAATATTGCTGCTAGCATTCTACCTACTGATAACATGGACTCCTTGATTTTGAAGTATGAATCCAAAGGCACATACTCCACTTCTTCCCTTTATACCATTATTAAATTTAGAGGTGTGCAACCTGTGTACATCCCCGGTGTGTGGGGTTTGCACATTCCCCCCAGTGTGCACATCTTTCTTTGGCTTCTAGCCCATAACAAGCTGATGACCAGCGATAACCTTAAAAAAAGGTATCTGAACAAACCTGAAGACTGCGTTTTCTGTACTGACAAAGAGTCTATCTCTCACCTATTTTTTTATTGTATTTTGGCTAAGCAAATCTGGCTTTTCATTTCTAATGCTTTTAATATCGATCTAGGGGAAAACTAACCCGTCTATTGCTAGATTTTGGATAGCTAACAAGAAATATGCAGTCCTCAACTCTGTTTTTTCTCCTGCTCTCTGGTCTATCTGAAAAACCATGAATGATCTTATCTTTAATTGTCACCCCCTGGCTTAATATTCTCCAGGTGTTTCGTCTGTTGCTGAGCTTGCTGAAGATGTGGAAACTCATCTTCAAGGAGGAGATGCACGTGGAGATGGAGCGCTTTTGCTCTCTACTCTCGGTTCACCTGAGCTCTCCTATGCTCCTGGAACCGGGGTGAAGATGGCCAGGAGATCCTCTTCCCCAACTCTAAATGTAGACCCAGACGCGAACCCAAAAACCTCGCCGGCGCTGAAGAGAGCTGCGATCGCTGGGGCGTGGGAAACTCCAACATCCATCCTCGAGCTAGCCGAGGATTCACTCCAAGTTAAAACGCTTCCCCCCTGCGCTTTGTCACAGATCCTTTTGGATTAGCCAAAACTTTGTATTGTTGTTCTTTTGGACTACCTTCCTAATGTCTTTGTTTTCCTTTACCTGAACACGTATTTAAGTGTGCCTGTATGGACCTTGCTCGGCGTGGTTTCGTTGAGCCTTATCAATGGAACCTGGGACGTCGTCCATGTTAGTCTAAAAAAATAAGGGATTTTGAGTTTTAGAAGCTATTTAGGCACATATGTCCCTATTTTAGTGAATACTAGAGTTTAAAAGGTACTGTAGTTTGAATATGAATGTTGTTTACCATTTTTTTCTTATAATGGAACGGTCACCCTCTTAGCCTCTGTATTTGTAATGTTGCAAGATACTCGAAGCTAAGTCCAAGATGTCAAGGCTGAATGGTCTACTAAAGGCAAGAACATTTTTGGCACCGCTAGTGTGACGTCCGTGTGTGGGATAGCCGTCAGATTACCTGGTACGCCGATGCGCTAGTCGAGGAGTCTCGTAGTCGCCACAATGTGTGACACCGATGACGACAACGAGGAGAGTTCAAGGAGAGAAGAAGTGGTGGCTAGGATTCCCCGGGCCAAGAAGGGGTGACATGGGAGTTGATCATCTGTAAGTTACCAATTTGTTGTTTATCTAGTTGAAGAAACTATAAAATCAAGAAAACTAAATAGAACAACAGCTCAAATCAAACTGATAACGGAGTTTATACACGCCGAATTTGTCGCGACGCTCTTGGTTTCTCGTCGGCTATTTGCATGGAGGCAGCGGCGGAGACAGGCCCAGGGCAACATGGGCCATGGCCCGGGTCATAGAAAATGTTTTTCTTGGTAATTTTCGCGATTTTAAGATTTGGCACGTGCCTTGTTTGATAATTTTAGTTTTTTGAACAAGTTTTTTTTTTTGAACAAGGTTTGATAATTTTAGTGATTTGAAGCTATGGCCTTGGGTTTCGTGAAGTTCTGGCTCTGCCCCTGCATGGAGGTGTGAGTTTAGCATTATTGATGGAATGAAGTGTGGACACCATTTCTTTATCAACTAGTATATCTAGACATACTTCAAAAAATAAAAATAAATCTAGGCTGTAAGACAAAGAAAGCCACCATGCACCATGTTCTCATAGGCCATAGCCATGCAAGATTTGTTTAAGGCTTTTATTTTATTTTCGTTGCTACACTGGATACGTGTTTTCTGCTTGCTATAGATTCCTTTGGAGGTATCGCTAATATATATAGTTTTCACTAGCGTCCAAAAACCGAGATGGCAGTGTTAGATTATTAGGTCAATAATTTGAAACTGCATGATGATACTATAAGGATGGTCATGGCCGTGTGTTCTCGAGCAGAAGTTGCCACGAAACAGCCGATTGTGCAAATGATTAGAGTTAATCTTCCGTGCATTATCTGTTATGATTCTCATGGAGAACATTCCTAAATCGATCTTAATGGCTAATGGCATAGGGAAGAGGGTAGTAAGACGTAAAATTCAGAGTAGTACAGGATGCTCTTGTGATAAACATGCTGATTCTCCCCCTTTTTAGCACTTTCGATGAAACTTTCAGGGTGGTTACCTTTGCATAATCCATGGAAAAATGAGGTCCTTCTTAAACTATTTGTAAGATTAGCTGCACGTTTTTGAGAATGTACATTCTTGGTGAAAACGCTTTTAAGATTAACAAAATCTGCGCTTCTACCCTCGAATAAGGAGATGAATCTTGCTTTCTTTTGCAGGTCTACTTAGTTCTTACACTGTAATATAATTTAAAAGCAACTTTGGTAAATTTAAGCTTTCTTTTAGAAAATGGCTTGTTCATGTAGGCTAACTCTCATATACAGTAGTACTTATTAACGTCTTAAATGAGTCGACACAGCTTCCGTATTTTTGTTTAGAGAAGAACAAATCTTCAGCAGTGATCTGGAAATCTGATGCACCAACCCGATCTTTGAATGCACGCCCCCTGGTACTAGTACGGAATACGGATCACATTTGGAAAAGCAGATTGAACATGTCGTTTATGTAGAGACGGCATAAGGTTCTTGTCTTATACTAATAGTACTGTATTAGAGCTAAACAACAAGCCATATCATTACCGGTTCGTAGGCTTTACGGGAGTACCATAAAGGAGTTCTATAATAAAAATGATAGGTTTGCATTTTTGTACTGTCAGAGGCAGATGATACGAAAGCGGTAAATGTACACACGGGAAGAAGAATAATCCGAGAAGAACACACTTGTCACGAGTCACGAGTGGAGAAGGAACCTCTGGTGGAAAGATATCAGAAGGAGAATGACATTCCCCAGGCCCTGGGAAGCCGCCGTACGCGTTGATCGATCCGGGCCGGCTCGTAAAAAACGTTTGGCATCCGGAAGCGGAAGTTGCGTGGTGGCGGTGGCAGCACTGCACGGTGACCAAATGAGGCTCACCCGACATTCCAAATCCTCTCGCGGAAGCCGCCCGAATCCGGTGGCGCCCGGGAGCCGAGACCGCTGCAGTCCGGCGCGACAAGCTGCGGAAACTTTGCGCGCGTTGCCGCGCCGTTGCACGGGCGTGTGTTTGCGTCGCGTCGGGCGCACGGTACGTCGCTGGACGGAATGCGGAAGGAGATTTTCGGGCGGGGTCCCGGGGAGCAGCGAATCTGTGGGGAGCTGGCTTTTCCGGCGGTTTCGGGCGCATCCCGGTGTTGGACCGCACGTCTGCCCCCGCGAGAGAGAGACGTCGTGCGACGCACGACACACCGGCGCTCGTGCGTGTGGCTTCGGGCCACGGGGAAGCATCCATGCTCCGAAATCTTTCTCGCGTCTTCGGAGCATCTCCACGGTCACCCGTTAAATTCATGAACGGCACCCCAATTAGACCCTCTTTAGCGACGTCGGACCTGTCTCCGAAAATTTGATGGACGGGTGCCACAGCGGCGCCCCCCAACCGGGTATAAACACAAACACCTTATGCACGCCATACCGGCGATTAAAATTTGCAATTTCATTAAATTTAGAAATATTTTACATAATTTGAATAAAATTGCAAATACGGCGCCGCCGCAAACCTAACTCTAGCCTACTCGTCATCGCCGCTCCAGTCGAACGAGGAGTCGTCGTCGTCGCTGGCGTTGAGCACGACGACTTCCTCTTGGAGCAGGCGCCGGCGTGGCTGGAGGAGGGGCCGGCATGAGGCTGGAGCGGGGGAGGGGGCGTTGCGAGCGGTGCGGGCGCTGGAGGTGGTCGTGGCCACGCTGCTGCAACCGCCGCGGCTGCCGGATGCATCCACCGCGGTGGACTGTATCGTCTGCAGCCAACCCGGCGATTCCTGCTCCAACGTGGCCACCGACCTGGCCATGGCAGCGAGGAGACCGGGGCAGTCGCCATCCATCGGGTCGCGCAACGGCGATGGGAGGTTGTACACCGCCTCGTCGAACTGCGGCTGCTCCTTGACCCGCGGCTCCGGCCACCGCTGGCCGAGGAAAAGGCGAACCTCGAGGTGGAGAGCGCCGGCGGGGAGGGGTGCGTCGGCGTGAACCGTCGCGGATGACGATGCCTGGGGCTCCCCGTCTCTGCTCGATGGGGATGCGCCGCGGCGGCGGTAGCGGCAACAGCCGGAGCGAAGCACGTTCCCTATCGCAGCGTGCTGCCTCACAGCTTCGGTTGCGCTGGCCACGGTGTGGCCAGTTCGATCCCACCAGCGGCGGCGCTCGTTGGCGTTCCACCGCGAGAGGAGGACGTCTGGGCCGTCGACGAGGTTGTTGACAGCCTGCTGCTCCTCGAAGCGGTCGATCCAGTGCCCCCACGTCGAAGTTCTGACTCCACAAATCCCTCAGGTGACCCTATCGGGTTTCGACTAGGAGAAGTCATGAGCGCTGGTGAAATCGTCGGCTTGGCAGGGGGCGAGATTTACCCAGGTTCGGGGCCCTCGAAGAGGTAAAACCCTTACTCCTGCCTTCTGTCGATCTGTATTGGATGATTAGATCGGTTACAGGTTGCTCGAATCGAGAGTAGGTCTCGAGTTCCGAGGCTTTTTGGTCGTGCGGTAGTACTTGGTCCTCTCCTTGGGGGCTCTCCTGGCCTTATATAGATGGCCAGGTCTCGAGTTCTACCCGGAGAGGACTCAAACCCTAGCTGGGTCGGTTACAAATTTCCTAACTTAACCCGCAAGCTGATGCGGGTGGGCTTCACATGGGCCTTCTAGAGTACTCCAAGGGCGCTTCCTTTTGGGCCTTGACCTTGGGCCCGAGAGTGGGTGTCCTTACCCGCAGGGTCCAGGATCCATATCTTCGTCAGTAGCCCCCGAGCGTGTGCTTGACTGGGGCTTTTCCAGTCGAGTAGACGGTCAAACTCTCCTTATTTTTATGGAGGATTGCCCTGACAGTCATTGTTTTCCAAAGGGTGTGTTCCCTGTATCATGGGTCATCACGCTCGAGTATCGAGCAATATAAGTGCCTGTTTCTACGGCTTTTTTCGCAGAAGGATGTGGCACAGTAGCTTGGCTCTCCCGAGAGATCAGGGCCAATTAATTGCGACTAGGGCAAAAACATTCCTGGCCTACTCAGATTCGAGACCTCCGACTCGAACCCGATAAGGTGATCGTTGCGACTGGGCCGTTGTGGAGTTATCGAATCGAACTTAACCTATGGGGGTACCCGGCGCGTCCGCTAGGATTTTTCTTCGTGTTGTTGACACGGAATTATACCGGAGGACGCAGCTTTTGAGTGCGATTCCAGGCCCAAAAGAGAGATCTTTTCGGGTCTTACCTTCATATTCGAAGAATACGGCATCCGGATGTGCCTAGTCGGCTGAACAATCCAGGTTCTTATGATGTAAAATTATCATGTGTAGGAGAGGTAGGTTTTTCCTACCCGATTGATTTGTTTGAGCTCCATACGAAAGAAATTTCGTGCTGGAAGAAAAACTAAGCCCGTATGAAAGATTTTTCATGTTCGGGATGCTGTGCCCATACGAAAGAGTTTTCGTGCATAGGGTATTTTTCTCTTGTTCGAAGAGGTCTTCCTTTATGAAATGTTCATGGAAAAGTTGCTTTTATCCGAAGGAATTGATATTCATACGAAGATAATTTCGCGTTTGAACTTCCAATCGAAAAGATTTTGGTTTTGAATGACGAATGCCATGACGTCATGGCGCACTCCTCTTCTCCCGATGGGACGTGACGGAGTGGCGGCAGATGGTGGCCCACCTTGTCAGCTTTTTGACCGGGAAACGAGACGTCGTTCCCGGTTTTTACGCGAGACGCGCAGTAAATGCGCACGATCTTCTGTTAAGATCGTGGCACGAAACAGCGCTGGCCGCCGCTTCGTTTCATCTTCACGCGTGGCGGCCGTGATAGGCGCCACGTAGCGCATCGTACGGCTGAGATCGCCTCGCTCCGTGTATAAATACGGGTGTTAGCACTGCGGTAAAACTTTCCCAGCTCTCTGTCTTCATCTTCTTCCTCGCGCCCATCTTCGTCTTCCTCGCGCTCGAGCTCGTGCTGCAAGCAATGGCTGATGGAAAAAGACGCGGTGCTGCCGGCTCTACATCCGGTGAACCTTCCGCGCAACCCGCGCCCCGCGCCGGCCACTGGCGCTCCCCCAACACCACCGCGAAAAGCATCAAGGAGATGCAGCGGGAGGGGTTGCTGCCGGCGGAGACGGAGAAACGAGTCCGTCTCGGAAAAAAGGAAGAGGTACCCAATCCTCAATCGAACGAGCGCGTGGTCTTTGTGGACCACGTGACTCGAGGCCTTTCTTTCCCCCTTCATCCCTTCTTCCTCGGGTTGCTGTGTGTCTATGGCATACAGCTTCACGATCTCCCCCCGAACGCGGTGCAGCACATTTCGTGCTTCATCGTGTTCTGGGAATGCTATCTCGGCATTCGCCCGCACTGGGCGCTGTGGAAGGCGCTCTTCAAAGTCCGGATCTTCCGCGAGAGATCGCGGGTGGAGTCCGAGCTCGGCGAACCGCTTCGCACGGGTGGCTTTGGGATCCAAGCTCGACAAGAAGGCAACTACTTCAACATGCATTTCGTCGACTCCGCTCAAAGCTGGCGGAAAAGGTGGTTCTACGTCATCGACAACAGCTCGGGTGGGATTGTAGAGTTCCACCCGTTCGCTGTTCTGACAAGGTGAAAGTCCTGGGGGCACAAGATGTCAGCCGAAGAGACTCAGACCGTTGCGCCTTTACTCGCAAGAGTAGCTGCTCTCCGGGACCAGACCGCGGGAGTTGTGCTCAACGGGATGCATCTGGCGAGCATCTTCTTGAAGCGCAGGATCCAGCCACTTCAACAAAGGCCCTCCGCTATGTGGGAGTATCAAGGCTCAGAGGACCCCAGTCGAGTAAGCCGCGAGGAACTTTCGAATGTAGAATTCGAGAAGAAAATCGCGGGTATCACCCGACTGAAGGTGGGGGAGAAATTCCCCGATTGCTCTGTTGAAGCCTTCGCCGCTTCAAACCCTCCCCCAGCCGAGGTTAGTTTCTTCTTTTTCGTCTTTGAATTGTTCCCTTTTTTTTTTGTTCCGAGTCCTAGTCGATAAGGTTTTTCCCGTCTTCTTCTTCTTGCCTTTGCAGAGCCTAGCTATGGCGGACTGCTACCCGCCAACTGCGGGGGAAGCTGCCTCAGAGCAAGTGTCGAGTCATCAAGACGGCGCGATTGACACCAGCGTCGCCAACGCCTCTTCGAGTTCAGAACACGGTTCTTCGGATGACGTTGAAGACTCGAATGGCACTCCGACGAAACATCGTCGGGTAGATGAGGACGAAGCTACTTCGAAGGATAAATCCTTGGAAGCATCGCCCAATCAAGCTCCTGTCCATGCGACTCCACTTCGCTCCCTTGCTCCTTCGCCTTCGTTCCCAGTGATGACGCCCGCTTGGAACGCGGACTTGTTGGATGACGAGTAAGTGCTTCTTCCTTAATCTTGGTCGAACATTTTCCGTGCTTCAATATCGATTGTTTCTATCTTTTGGTGCAGTCTGCAGACGATCAGTCCTCGCAGGTACGCCGCTGCCGTTCTTCCCGAAAAGAGGAATAAGGCCAAGGATGCGGGTGAAACTCCCACCGCGGGCACCGTCCAAAATTCCCCCAGAGCAGCCCCCGAAGCCGCTACGGTGGTACGTGAAGCTCTCAGCTTTGCCGCCAGGACTTCTGCTTCTAAGGAAGTGACGGATAGCTCCGCGGATCCGCTCTCTCGTGCCTCCGGCCAGGTAAACTTCATCTTCCGTCTTCAAAAAAAAATTTATCGGGTGCACGACAGTGCTCCCGATGGGAGTAGCCCCCGAGGCTGTAGTCGATCCCATGCGATCGGCCACAGGCTCAAAGTCTAGTTTAATTCTTCTTCATGATTTCATTTTTATCGGGTGCACGGCAGTGCTCCCGATGGGAGTAGCCCCCGAGGCTGTAGTCGATTGTAAATAATCGGGTACAGACTCTAATTTAATCCCTTTTAACTCTTTTGTCTTCGTACTTTCGCAGTCGCTTATTGATTCTCTTGCGGCGATTGGTCGCCGCGTCGTTCTCGCCGAGTCGGATTGCGAGTCGCTTCGAGCGGACCGTAGCCGACTTCAGACTGAAAACGTTCTTCTCAAGGGTAAGCTTTATCATCTCCCTGTCTTCCGCACTCCGTTCATTCTTGAGTTTTGACAAGCATCTCTTTGCAGCTCGACTTGAATTTGCAGAATCCGAAAAGGTCAAACTCGCTGAGCAGGTAACTGCTCGGGAGGCTGACCTGACGGCCATTCGACAAGAGCTAGAGGCTTCCCGCATGCAATCAGAAGATTTTGGTCGACAGCTTGCAGATGCGCGGAAGTCCTTGAAGGAGTTAGAGAAAGCTGGCAGTAAGGCCGACAACGACATTGTCGGGTTCCTCCGTCCCCTTGCTGAGCGCTTCGCGGGTAAGCGTGTTGGGCTTTTTGCGACTTTGATTCCTCATTTCGCTGTACTTTGCTAAGTATTTTTTCCTTCCTTTGCAGGTCTTCTGGATGTTCCTCTAGAAATCCCTGGACTCCAGCGGGTGGATGTGGTAACCGACACACTTGCCCAGCTTAAAAGGCACGCTGATGGAGTTCTCTCCATGATCAATGATGCTACTCAAGTGCTGGGGCAACTGCACGGTCGCCTCCTCGCCAACGCCACTCCTGCACCCGCGCTAAATGATCTGTTGAAGGTCTTCTCAGAAGGCAAACTTCTGGATGCCTTCGCGGTCGCACAGGCGGAATCTGGTGCGAAGACCGCGATACAATTTGCTTTGGCGCATGGAGTCGAAGGTTTGGAGGAGGCGTACACATCTCTTCCAGTCGACCCCTCCACGGGCAAAAAGGTACGGCTCTCTCGTTTTGGCGAGCAAGCCGCTATTCTTGCTCGGAAGCTGTCTGAGATTTTTGCTCGGCTGCGGGGAGGGGCGACTGCTGCCAGCGGGAGCACCAATGTAGCTTCATAGATTTTTTTCTTTTTTCTCCTTGAATGTAATGAACCTTGGGATGTATTCCCGTACCTTTGTTGTCTTTAATCGAAGAATTCATCTTGCAATTCATTCCCTTTGTTTGTGCATTGTCTCCCGATGGGAGTAGCCCCCGAGCGTTTGTCAGATATGCGACTAGAATTGACTCGAGTAGGGCATCTTACTTCTTTTCGTTTTATGCTTCCAGGCTACTGGGTTTGCCGCGGAAACGTCAGGTGGATGTGGTACTCCAGTAAATCCACTTGTTGCCGCTGTTGGCACTTTTGCGGGCCTTCGTGATAAGGTCCAGGAGGGTGAGCGCAAGCTAAAAGCTATGCGCGGGATAGCCGATGTGGCGAAGTCCAAGCAGAAATTGGCAGCTGAACGCGAACAATTTCTGATGGATGAGTTGGCTGTAGTCGCAAGGGACTTGCTTTGTAAGTAGTGCAGCCCCCGTGTCTTTTTCTTCCTTGTTTCCTTATCTGACTGAGTGTGTTTTTGTTCTTCAGTCGTTAATCCGGATGACAGGGAAGAAAAGCAGTGGATAGAGAATCACATCCTTCAAGGGGCTAGTAGCTCCAAACCTCATGCAAACAATTTTTGGTCTGATCGCAGTCGGGGTTTTGTGATGGCCACCTTGAAATTTCGAGTCCGCCAGGCGAGAATTCTCGTGAGTTCTTTTCACGAGGTCTTGGTTGCGATGAACGCTGCATTTTACCCACTTGAAAAAGGTCCCGAAGACTGGGGTTATCTTCTCAGTTTGTTTGGACGTGAAGGAGAAGTTCGCGCGTGTGTGCGCAATCAGATGACGTGTGGCGCGGTTGTAGCTCTCTCTTTTGTCCGCATATGGCATCCTGAGATAGATGTTAACTCCGTTGCTCGGCGCCCAGATTATGCAATCGAGGATATCTCGCCGTACTATGATGTTGTACGTCCTGCGGCGGAGAAGATTATCCGAATGACCTCTGAAGAGGTAGATAGAGTTTTGGCGACTGAGAATGCTCAGCGCTTTGACTGATTTTCGGATGTAAATATCCTGTAATCTGTTTATAGTTTGTAAAAAACTGTTGTAAGGTGTATAACCTTGTATTTGATGTTGTTTCTTTGTGATGCTTAGTTGTAGGGTAGCCCCCGTGTGTTTTAAGGGGTGTGTACCTGTAACTTGTAGCATGTAAAGAACGAGAAGCTTCGAGTGAATATGATGAAGGAATCACGTCTTTATTGCAATGACTGAGAAGCCATGTATTCGAACTACAGGACTGGCTAGTATAGCCTTATTTTTTTGTTGTGATAACAAGTAAACCTAAGGATAAAATTTGCGGAGGTGTGCAATGTTCCACGGATTGGAGTAAACCCCTCCGGTCGCCGGATTCTTTAGCCTGTAGGCTCCGCCTGGGATGACTTCGTGTATGATGAAGGGTCCTTCCCAAGGTGCCTCGAGCTTGTGTCCTTCCTTCTGTTTGAGCCGCAGCACAAGATCCCCAACCGCGAATGCTCTGTGGCGTATGCGGCGACTGTGATAGTTGCGCAAGGATTGCTGATATACTGCGGATCTTGCGAGTGCGATGTCTCGCATTTCGTCGAGTGCATCCATATCTTCTGCGAGCGCCTTGTTGGAAGTTTCTTCGCTGTAGGCTACAACTCGTGGGGCGCTGAATCGAACGTCCTCGGGAAGGACTGCTTCTGCCCCGTATACCATGAAGAATGGCGTGTACTTCGTTGATCGATTAGGAGTTGTGCGCAGGCTCCAGAGTACGGAGGGTAGCTCTTCCGCCCAATGTCCTGCGGCGGGGTGTAGACGATCGAGTAGTCGCTTCTTGATGCCCGCCGAAACTAAGCCGTTGGATCTTTCGACTTGTCCGTTCGTTTGCGGGTGAGCGACTGAGGCGAATTTGAAATTGATGCCTTTTTCCTTGCAGAATTGTTGTGTCTCCTTTGCTGTGAAATTTGTACCGTTATCTGTAATGATGTCGTGTGGCACACCAAATCTACATACAATGGAGTCGAGAAACTTGACGGCGCATTGGGCGCTTGCTGAGGTTACTGGCATAGCCTCGATCCATTTGGTGAATTTGTCGACTGCGACCAGGAAGTGTGTGTATCCACCTGGCGTGGACTTGCGTAGTGGCCTAACCATATCTAGCCCCCATTGTGCAAAGGGCCAAGCTATTGGTATCATGTGTAATTCCGTAGCGGGGGCGTGTGGCCTTGGTGCGAATCGCTGGCAGGCGTCGCATCGTTCGACCAGGCTTTTTGCATCGTTGGCTGCTGTTAGCCAGTAAAATCCTGCTCGGAAAGCTTTTCCCATTATTGTTTTCCAGCTAGCATGATGTCCGCAGTCTCCTTGGTGTATGTCCTGGAGCAATTCCTTGCCGTCTTCGGGTGCGATGCAACGCTGAAGTATTCCTGAGATACTTTGCTTGTATAATTCTCTATTGACTACTCGAAAGGACTTGCTACGCCTGATTATCTGTCGAGCCTCACGTGGGTCGGCCGGGAGCTGTCTGTTGAGCAGGTAGTCGAGATAATTCTGCGTCCATACTGGCTCGACCATGAAAACCTGTCGTGATATATTGTGAATAAGCTCGATAAGCGCGACCTGCGGGCTGACCTCTGTTTCTGGCGCTGCTGCAGCTTTCTTCACTTTTACCGATCGCTTGATCATCCGTTCGAAGTATATTCCTGGTGGTATAGGTGTATTGGTGGAACCCATGTTTGCCAGTCTATCTCCTTCTTCGTTGCTAGATCTTGCAATGTGCTTCAGCTCGCAGCCTTTAAAGCTTCCTTCGAGTAGGCTGTACATGTCACGATATGCGACCATGTTTTCAGCAATGGCGTCGCATTCTTTCATCGTCTGCTGCACTATGAGATTGGAATCACCGTAGATCATTAATCGGGTAGCTCCACAGGCGATTGCCATCTTCATCCCGTGCAACAGGGCTTCATATTCTGCGTCGTTGTTCGAGGCTGGATCGTCTGGTGGAAAGTCCAGTCGCAGGACGTATTGCAGCTTGTCTCCCCGAGGTGAAATAAGAACGATTCCAGCTCCTGCTCCTTCGTTTCTCTTGGATCCATCGAAGTACATTATCCAATTTCTCGTGTACTCGGGTGGTCCGGGCGTTTGTAGCTCTGTCCATTCACTGAGGAATTCCACGAGTACTTGAGATTTGACTGCTTTTCGTTCTGTATAGGTGATGTCCCAGGCGCCCAACTCGATGCTCCATTTTGCTATTCTTCCGGATGTCATAGGGTTGTTCATGATTGTCCCGAGTGACGCATCATTAACCACTGTAATGGTATGTTCCTGGAAATAATGTTTGAGCTTTCGGGCTGTGAGAACAACTCCATACGCCAGCTTCTGATAATGAGGGTATCGTTGCTTGCATGGCGAGAGTACTTCGCTGATGTAATATATTGGTCGTTGGACTCCGTACGCTTTGCCGTCTTCAGGTCGTTCGACCACGATTGCTGTGCTGATGACCTGGTTTGTAGCGGCTAGGTATAGTAGAAACGGCTCCCTTTCTTGCGGTGTTGCAAGGACGCGCCTGCTTTGCAACGATCGCTTCAGGTCTGCGAACGATTGTTTAGCTTCGGGTGTCCACTCGAATTTGTCCGTCTTCTTTAGTAACTTGTAGAAGGGTAACGCTTGCTCTCCCAATCGTGCGATGAACCTGCTTAGGGCGGCTAGTCGTCCTGCGAGCTGCTGGACTCCGCGTAGATTGGTTGGCTCCTTCATAGTCAGGATGGCTTGTATTTTTTCCGGGTTGGCTTCAATGCCTCTGGCGGATACCAGGTACCCGAGGAGTTTTCCTGCAGGGACGCCGAAAACGCATTTGGTCGGATTGAGCTTGATCCGATATGCATTAAGGGCGTCGAACGTTTCTCTGATGTCCTCGAGGAGTGTGTCCTCTACTCGAGTTTTGATGACGATGTCGTCGACGTATACTTGTACGTTTTTGCCAATGAGATTGGCGAGGCATCTTTGCATGCAGCGCTGATATGTTGCGCCTGCGTTCTTCAGCCCGAAGGGCATTGTCGTGTAGCAGTAGACACCGTGGGGTGTGATGAATGCCGTCTTCTCTTCCTCTTCCTTTTTCATTCGGATCTGATTGTATCCCGAATAGGCGTCCAGGAAGGAGAGGCGTTGGCAGCCTGCCGTAGAGTCCACGATCTGGTCGATTCGTGGTAGAGGAAAGTTGTCCTTGGGGCAGTGCTTATTCAGCGATGTGTAGTCGATGCACACCCGAAGGATGTCCGTGTTCTTCTTGGGGACCAGCACCGGGTTTGCCAACCAGGTGGATATCTTGATCTCCCTAATAAAGTTGGCGGCTAGCAGTCTGTTTATTTCTTCTCCAAGCGCCTTCTGCTTGGGTTCTGAGAATCGTCGAGTCGTCTGTTTGATGGGTTTGGCATTGGGGAAGACTTCGAGTGAGTGCTCGGCAAACTCCCTGGGTATTCCTGGCATATCTGACGGCTGCCAGGCAAAAATTTCCCAGTACTCACGGAGGAGTTTGACGAGCGCGCCTTCCTATGCTGGCGAGAGGGTTGTGGAAACCATCGCGGTCTTGGCGGAATCCGTCGGGTGCACTTGGTGCTTGCGGGTGTCGCTGTTGGCGCTGAATTCCAGTTCAGGCGCGTTCTTCTTCGTGAGGGGCATGACGGAGTGGTCCGTGGTTTTTGCCAGCTCTTGAAGTTCTTCTTGCATCCCGAAAGATTTCACGATCTCATTGAATTCTATGTCACACTTGTCTGACTTATGGAAGTCTCCGTCGATGGTGATCACACCGTATTCGCCGGGTATCTTGAGTTTCAGGTACGCGTAATGTGGTACTGCCATGAATCTGGCGAACGCTGTTCGGCCAAGGATGGCGTGGTACTGTGAGGGCCAGTCGACGACTTCGAAGTCCAGGAATTCCCTTCTGTAATTGCTTGGAGAGCCCAGTACAACTTCTAAGTTGATTGTTCCGAGTGGACGGATTGCCTTGCCCGGAACTATCCCGTGGAAGGATGTTTCTGATTCCGTTAGGCCGTCCAGGTTCTTGTTCATTCGACGGAGTGTATCCGCGTAGATGATGTTGATTCCACTGCCGCCGTCCATGAACACGCGGGCCAGATCGTAATTTCCGATTTGAGCCTGGATGACGAGGGCGGCGTGTCCTGGTCGATAGACTTGTGGTGGATGGTCTTTTTTCGAGAACGTGATGGGCTGATCTGCCATCTTCAGGTACTCGGTCTTTGTTGGCGCTGTCTGCACTGCCATGCATAATTTCCTCGTGTTAGTCTTTTGAGCTCTGCGAGAGGGGCATACCTTCTGTATCATCGCGAGTTGTCCTGCCGGGTTCGGGTATGCATTGGCTCCATTGTTTTGTGGTGGTGGCGCAGGTAGTGCGGCTAGCGTCATGTTTGGGTTTGCTGGTGGAGGTGGTGGTGGAGGCGGTTGAAATTGATTTCCTCCTCCTGGTAGCGGCGGGTAGTTTTGAGTGGATGCGAATCTTTTCCTCGCGAGAGCATCCGAGATGTCAAGAAACTTTCGACAATCCTTGAGAAGGTGTGTTGCCTTAGTTTTGCCCGTGCGCTTATCTGTAAACAGGTGTAGCGAGCAGTATGCATCGAGATCCTCCTCGGGGGACTTTTCTTCTGCCTTTGGTTTCCACTCGCGACTTCCACGGCGGCCAGAGTCGCGGTTTCGCGTGAATTCTGCCGCCACTAATTCCTCCCTGTCCTCGTTGTCGTAGTATTTCCTTCTCTTTCTTCGTCCATGGCGGTCTTCCTCATGTGCAGGCGACGATGCTCTTTCATTGCGCATCGCGTCTTCTCCGTTAGCCCATTTTTCGGCTATGATCATTAGCTCCCCAATGGTTTTGGGCGCAGCTCTGCCTAGCTCTTCTCGAAACGCGGTTCTTCTCGCTCCTTTGGCGAAGGCCTCAATCGCCACCTCTTCCGAGATGGTTCCTGCGGTGTTCCTGAGTGTGGTCCACCGCTGGATATATTCTCGTGTGGATTCGCCACTCTTCTGTTTGCACGCTCGTAATTCTTCGATTATGGCTGGCCTCTTGTACGTCGACTGGAAATTTTTGCAGAAATTGCGGTGCAGGTCGTCCCATGATGCGTAGCAAGATTTAGGTCTTCTCTCCAGCCAACTACGGGCCGCGCCTGTAAGATGCAAATTGAGGTATTGCATGGCTGTGTTCTTGTTCCCACGTTGGCATTTTACTGCCGTGAGGTAGTCGCTTAACCACTGGGAGGGCTCGAGTGAGCCGTCGTATTTTGTCACCTCCGTGCTGAGCTTGAACCTCTTGGGTAGAGGTGCTTCTCGGATGTTGCGAGCGAAACAGAGTGCTCCACAAGTTTCGTCGTCCAAGGACCTGGATGAGGAGCGCTCGCGATACCGTGAAGCTCTCGCCCTATCCACCTTCTTTTGGGCGAGATCTGATCGCGCGTCGTATTCGGACCGGTCGCGGTCGTTGTCTTTCCTTGATTCTTTGCTTCGCTTTCTCGAGCGGCTGCTGTGGCGCCGCGAGCTTTTGTCTCTCGGGCTGTCGTCGCTGCTGCTTCGACTATCGCCGCGACGGCGGGCTTCTTTTCCCCGACCACGTCGTGGCGATTTGTCTTTTCTCGGGGATGAACTTCTATGCCTGCGGGGCGTTTCTTTATCCTTGTTCTTCTCCTGTCGCTCCTTTTCCAATTCTTCTTCGGTTTTCTTGCGATCATGAGAAGCGAGCCTTGCGGACGCCAATCCTAGTCCTTTGCGAATTTGTTTGTACTGTTCCACCCGAGGGTCGCTTTCCGTCGGTTGGTTCATCTGCATGTAGGTTGCTGCGGCTAGGATCGCGGCAGCTGGGGTTTGCGGGTAGACGTTGCCGTCATCGTCGACCCTCGTGAAGGAAGACGTGGTCGACCTGTCGGTCGCAGTCACGGATTCGTGGCCCCTTGATGATGTCGCGTGTCCCTTCCTCGCGGGTCGGGTACCGACTGAGGGTGCAAGGGACTGTTCGACTCGCCGTAGGCTTGATTCGTCCGCCGCTCTTCTGCGACGGGCTAGATCCGCCCGGGCTTCTTTGATGTTTGAGGCCGCTCTTACTAGGTGGTAGTGGTAGGCGGTTAGGTCTTCTTGTGAGGCTCCTGCCGCGGGTGGCTGACTCCGCCGCATGGCCTCCTTGGCCCTTTTCCAGGCCTCCCGCGAGACGCCGATTATATCGCGCTCGGTTGCGCTGAATTCGGTTTCCGAGGGTTGTTCCGATCCTGCCATGCAGACTTGGGCCAGTCGTGGCTCGTGCGTCCTAGGCGTAGATCGGAAAGCTTCCCGTACCCGAGATGGTTCCTTTGTCGAGAGGGCGTGGTAATCGACTGTGTTGAAGCGGATGGACTCGCCACTTTTCTCCATAGGAAAGCACGAGTTGACGGCTCCGGATTCAGGTTCAGATTCATCCGAGAAGTGGAGGATTCCGTCTCTGTTCGCCATGAAGTTGAAGCTCCCGAACGTCAGGGTGACGCTCTTCTCCAGATCCTCGAACACCGGGCGTGATTCCGGCGAGTGAGGCGTGACTATGACGGATCCGATCCGTACAGGATTGTTCGGAGCCGTAGTCGATGGTTTCCAACGGAGTTGGATGTCGATGAAGCCGAAGATGCCGGTGATCCAGCGCCCGCGGTCCCCACGGTCGGCGCCAATTGTCGAAGTTATGACTCCACAAATCCCTCAGGTGACCCTATCGGGTTTCGACTAGGAGAAGTCATGAGCGCTGGTGAAATCGTCGGCTTGGCAGGGGGCGAGATTTACCCAGGTTCGGGGCCCTCGAAGAGGTAAAACCCTTACTCCTGCCTTCTGTCGATCTGTATTGGATGATTAGATCGGTTACAGGTTGCTCGAATCGAGAGTAGGTCTCGAGTTCCGAGGCTTTTTGGTCGTGCGGTAGTACTTGGTCCTCTCCTTGGGGGCTCTCCTGGCCTTATATAGATGGCCAGGTCTCGAGTTCTACCCGGAGAGGACTCAAACCCTAGCTGGGTCGGTTACAAATTTCCTAACTTAACCCGCAAGCTGATGCGGGTGGGCTTCACATGGGCCTTCTAGAGTACTCCAAGGGCGCTTCCTTTTGGGCCTTGACCTTGGGCCCGAGAGGGGGTGTCCTTACCCGCAGGGTCCAGGATCCATATCTTCGTCACCCCAGTTGTGCTGGCCGTCGTCGTTCTCGGGGAGGCGACGCTCTGTCGGTGTCATCCAGCTGCGACGCATGGCGATGTAGCGACGGACTTGCTCCGCCGTTCGAAGGACCGGTGGGACGACGAGGCCGTCATCGGAGATGTGCCACTCCTACGGGATGCGGTAGTCCGGAGGGGCGAGGAGCCCGTACCGGTAGAGCTCCCACGCGCCCTCCGTGCTGATTGTGTGTCCGCTCGTCAGGTTGGTGCCAGAGACCTCCCGGGTGTTGGCCATGGCGATGCCGCAGAAGATGGAGGGGAGGCGAAAGGATGTGCACGGGAAGGGGGAGGGGAGGTGAGAGGATGTGCACGGCGAGGGGGAGTGGACGTCTTCTATCCTTGGCCGAAGGGCGGCGACGCCGTAAATGCCTCGCGTGGGAAAGGTGCAACGCCAGCACCGGAAGCATCGTGTCGTGTCGCCGGTGTAACTCGCTAGCGTGATGCAGGCCGGCGTCCCGCCGCATTGGGAACTGGCGAGCGGCATTTACGAGCACCGGCTGCCTGCACGACGCCTTAACTCACGCCGGGGGACGGTTTGTGTCACTGATGGGTGGGGTCCGCCTACGGGTGGGGTGACCGGACAATGTTCGGCGCCCCGGGCAGGCCCCCAAGTTTGACGGTGGGCTGGGAGGTCCGGACACAAATATGCCGGATGGACGGTGACGGTACGGCAGTTTTTTTTTTTCGGACCCATATGCGGCATGCCCGGTGAAGTGAAACTATTCCCTGTGCGGTTGCGCGGTCGCTAGGCCGAAGCAAAGCGCGTCCGTTCGCTGGGTGGCAAGTAGGTGCGCGTCCAGGCGATCCAGATGCACGAGTGTGAAACCTTAACTATGGCCACCGGGGCAGCGACTAGCTCGTCTCTTACTACCTGTCAGGACGGCGCAGGCGAGGCGTGGGCGACAGATGGACTCGACTCACGGAGGTGCACGTGCACGGGGTAGTTTCCCGTACGTACCAGCTGATCAAGCCGTGCAGAGCAGAGGAAGCAGCGCCGAAGGTTCGTGGGCGCTGGCAGCGGCCATACTCTATCCGGCCGCGCCGTACCGTACTGGCAGCCTGGCAGTGGCACCGACCGCCCATCCAAGATACTCCGCCATATCGTGCGCTCTTGCCTCTTGGAGCAGGCAGACAGTCCACCATTCCGGGATGAAACTGCTCGTGGCTTCTGGCTACATGTGGCAAGCCGCACGCAGCCAACCTGGCAAGCCAAATGTCAGAATGCAAGTGCACTGGCATCTGACACTCTCTCGTTGGGACTTGATGTGTCACGTGATGCGACTTATGCGAGTGTCCACCGTATAAAAAAAGCACCTCCGCCTACGTCCCAAAATTCTATTTGCACGACTTTCAAATTATGTCTGTTTTAGAGAGTTGGACATCATATTCAGAGCATTCTAAGACATCCAAAAAATACCGGCCATCTTTTTTTTTGAAAATTTCAAATATATATATATATATATATATATATATATATAAAAACTTAAGCGAGCAATACGTCTCATTAAAAATCTTCCGGTTCCCTTAGATACCCTGGTAAGGAAAAAGAGTGCATTTGATACTTGCTTCGTATCCCAGTTCGAAGAAAGTTGGGATAATAAAATCTCGGGGGGAGGGGAGTCACCATCCTAGACAAAAGAACTATCAGAGTCGGAAGTAAAGCGAGCAAGCTTGCGTGCCACCAGATTTGCCTCCGGGGAGCATTGTTGAACTATAATGGGGCCAACACCAGCAGCTCATATAAATCAATGAGACAAGAGCGCCGCGTACGGGCTCACAACATTAATCTCATCATTGTAGGCTTGGCAAAGCTCCAGACAATCAAACTCAATAATCGTAGGAGAACACTTGATATGGTCGATCAACATAGGACCTTTTTGTAAAGCCACCGCTTCCGCTGTTGCCGCATCCAGCAGATTAGCCACCGGACAGTATCCACCTGCTAGTGCATTCCCCTTATGATTTGAAGGATCGCTCCCACAGCCCCGCCTCCGTTCGGATAAAACGCATCATCAATATTCAACTTGTACTTGTTAGGAGGCGGTGGCGACCAGTTCAGAACCTTAGGGATTGATTTTGTTTTTGTGCTTTCATAATTCGCCGTCAAGATGTACGCTCGGGTGGCTTAACTGATTCACCATTCATAGCCACCCTCCTCTGCCACCAGATGTACCAAGATCCTACAGCAATTGCTTCTGTGAAACCAATCCGTCCAGGAATCGGCACTGAAGGGTTATTACTTTGAAGGATTTCTTCAAGTATAACTGAACCAGATTTCTCCATTGGTAACACTGGATCGATGTTCTCTAGCAGACCTAGGGCCGTCCACACTTGATGAGCCCGCACGTAGGAAAACATCAAGTGTTTAATATCCTCGGGACCTTGTTTACAAATTGGGCATTGGACAGTAGTTTTGATATGTCTATTAGTCAGAATAGCAAGACCAGGAATTGTACCATGTAACGCATTCCAGACGAAAATCTTTACCTTCGCCGGTACATTCAGGTTCCAAACAATCTCCCAAACTGGGTTGCGTCCAGAAGTATCTTGTTCATCCCCATTTACTTTAGGCCTGAAAGTATGCCACCATTGTGCATGATAAGCAGATCGAACAGTGAAAGAATGTGACTTGGACAGATGCCAGGCCACAAAGTCTTCTTGCATATTTTCGCTAAGAGGAATTTTCAGAATGCGAGTCACATCTAGCAGGTTGAAGTTATCCTCCAAGGTTTGCACGTCCCAATTATTAGAAAAGAGATTTATCAGTTCATCAACGATTCTCAATAGGTACTGATCTCGAGGGTTAAAACCATCCTATTTGCACTCTTCGAAATCCAATGTTGTTGCCGGATGTTTATAGAGCAACCTGAACCAACCCTCCAAATATGCCCCTTTTTAAATATATTTAAATCAGCAACAATGCTCTGCCACGTATAAGAGGAGCCATTCTTTGGTCCCGCCCTAAGAACATCTCCATGAAGGAAATATTTTGCTTTCAGAACCTGGGCGCAAAGAGAGTCCGGTTGTGAAAGTAATCTTCAGGTTTGTTTTGCAAGCATGGCTAAGATGAAAAAATGGAGGTCACGAAACCCCCCCCCCCCCCCCCCCCCAATCTTTTTTTGGGATACACATGCGCCACCAAGCCATCCAATGCATACGACGATGATCATTAGTGTCTCCCCACCAGAAGGCTGACATAGCATCAATCATTTCTTTGCATAATTTTTTGGGGAGTTGGAAAACTGACATAGAAAACACCGAGATAGATTGTATTAGTGCCTTCAACAAAATTTCTTTCCACCCAATGAAAGAAGCTTCTCATTCCAATAAGTCAGCCTTTTAATAATTCTTTCCAAAAGATGGATAAAGCTATCACTTCTATCAAGACCAACCATAGATGGTAAACCCAAGTATTTATCAGAAATAGCCTCTGTCATGATATCTAATTGTTCATAGATTTGAGCCTTCACTTCAGCCCCCACATTTGGGCTAAAAAACATGCTGCACTTTGGAGCACTGACTATTTGTCCCTGAGCTTGCACAATATTGATCAAGTACCTGTCTCAATGAGGTTGCATTAGTCATGTATGCCTCATAAGTATTAGGGAATCATCAACAAAAAGTAGATGAGAGACTGATGGTGCATTTCTGCAAACCCTAACTCCTTTGATACCACAAACCTCCTCTCTGTGAGACAGAATACTTGATAATCTTCTGCACAAATAAGAAACAAATAAGGCGATAGGGTATCCCCTTGTCGTAGGACCCTTCCCAGGATAAACATATTCGTCTCTTGACTGTTAAACCTGATTCTATACGAGACAGATCTGACACACGCCATCAGCAGCTCCACCACAGCTGGATCAAATCCCAGTCGAGACAACATGCTCTCCAAAAAATTCCACTCGAGACGATTGTAGGCTTTGTGCATGTACAATTCACCGCACAATAGCCCCATTTCCCCTTTCTTTTTATTCTTGACAGTATGAAGACTTTCACAGGCTAGTAGATATTATCTGTGATTAACCTCCCAGGAACAAATGCAATTTGTACAGAGAAATGATCTCATCCAGAACATGCTTAAGTCGGAGGGAAATCATCTTCGGAATCACCTTGTAGAGAACATTACAAAGGCTTATCGGACGGAATTGAGTTATGAATTCAGGCTCATCTACCTTTGGTATCAATACAATAATAGTGTCATTCCATCCTTCTGGTATAACTTTATCATTTACTGCCCTTAGGACTTCAGTAGCGAGCTCTTATCCTAGTATATTCTAACATTTCTTAAAAAATATTGCATGAGGCCATGCGAACCAGGGGCTTTACGATCCCCAATTGAGAAGAGAGCCCTTTTTACTTCTTCGGCTGAGAAAGGCTTCATCAGTTCAACGTTCATATTATCTGTCACCTTAGGAAAAAAAAATCTAGAGAAGGGGGTCAGGTTCATCAACCTCAGTAGAAAAAAAACCCGGCAAAGTATTGTGAAATAAACGGATTCAAAATTGCGTTACCTTCCCGCCAAGCTCCCGAATCGTCCTTCAGCTTATGGATCATATTTTTCTGACGCCGGGCACAAGCAAAAGTTGTGGAAGTAGTTAGTATTCTTGTCCCCGAACTTAAGCCAGTTGAGTCTGCTTCTTTGTGCCCATCTGATTTCCTCCTGTTCAAGCAGGAATTCGATTTCTTGGGATAACTAACTATGTTTTGTCACACTTGCATCAGTCAATGGCCCCGCAGCCGCTTTGTCAAACTCTTTTCTTGCACGCCTCAACTTCCTGTTAGTGCTCTGAAGTACCGAATGATCCCGTTTGTGGAGAAAATCATGCACGACGGCAAGTTTTCCCTCCAGGCTGCCCCCGTGCGAGCGAACATGAGATTGCTCCCATGCACTCTCAACCACGAGCTGAAACTGTGATTCTTTCAGCCATTTTGTCTCGAAGCGGAGTACAAAGGGTATCGCAGCCACATGTTGAGTTTCTGGATGCAAACACATTAGAATAGGGCGGTGATCTGACCAATCATAGTCAAGGTTTTGCAATGCCGCCTCCCGAAATCTGTTATTTCACGCATCATTTGCGATGGCATGGTCGAGACGTTCTCTTATTTTTTTCCCGGTGCAACATAAAATTTTCTCCAACGTAGGCACAATCAGACACCCCACAATCCACTAGTACATCTTTGAAATTTTGCATAAAATGAGCCTGACACGGTTTACCTCCTTTCTTCTCAAATTGATACATTATTTCATTCATATCTCCCATCACCAGCCACGACAAATGAACCGCGTCATGGAGATCTTGTAGGATTTGCCAGGTTTGATGTTTCTCCTGCCATCTCGGCTCCCCATACAAGCCAGTGAAACGCCAATTGCTGTCCTGGCTATCTCCAACAAAAAACATCTATGTAATTACTTGTCTTGTAGCGTACCGAAACTGTCACTTCTTGTTTCCACAGAAGCAGAAGGACTCCCCTCCTACCATCACTCCACATCACATCTTTAAAATCCATACCTAACTGTCGTCGTCAACACTCTGCCGGCCACTCATGTAAGATTAGTTTCTGGCAGAAACACCATATCCGGGCAACACCGCTTTATCAACTTAAGCAGTGCCCGGACAACCATGACCTATTGGAGGCCACGGTTGTTGTAACCTAATATTTTCATTGCATATGGTCAACCTCCACGTCGGAGGTTGCTGAAATCATTTGGTTGTTCTCCCCTCCTGTCATTTTTGTCCTCTTTGGCTGTTGTATCTTTTCTGGAGTGGAATTTAACTCACTCCTTTTTAGTTAACACCATATCCTTCTCCTTTACAATCAGGGGTACTTCATTTGCTATGTCTTTCCCAAGATTCACACTAGGAGGAACCACTACCTGCTCATATGTAAGCCTCTTCCTGGTTACACCGTCGTTTTCAGCTCATATTTAAGAATTTAAACCGACGCCATCCATCGGGTGAGAAAACAATCCAGTATCCTCACTTGGTGCCAGCGGTCCAGTTCTTCCTCTGCCCCTACCCATGTTAGGCAT
The DNA here is from genome assembly GCA_028641055.1 of Alopecurus myosuroides. Taxonomy (NCBI): domain Eukaryota; kingdom Viridiplantae; phylum Streptophyta; class Magnoliopsida; order Poales; family Poaceae; genus Alopecurus; species Alopecurus myosuroides. The sequence continues at coordinate 191,111,016 of CM054058.1, forward strand.
TCTCTCCCCTCTGTTCTCTCGGGCGGAACCTCTGCCACGGCCACGTCCTCTCCCAGTATCCACCAGTATGAAGTTACCCCACTCTAGCTTGTTGACGTCATGCTCTCCTGTCCCGCATTCCTCATACCAGTGCCCCAACAATCCGCAATGGCCACAGAAAATAGGGAGCTTCACACATTGAACCTGGTATGACTCTTTCTTCTGCCTTTTTGTGATAGACACAAAACGAGACAGCTGCTTGTTGACATTAATACGTACTTTTATTCTAACGAATTCGCCAGCAAAACCAGCCGGCAGATTGTTTGCACCTCCTTCACTTCACCGACTGTCCTACACATACCCTTGATGATATAGTATTTTGAGGTAATTATCAGGTAACTTCAAGACACGAGCCCAAACATCTAACCTATCCAGGACCACCCCTCCTAGGGTCTCGAAGCCATCATATTCATCAATCAGTAGTGCTTGAGCTCGAAATAGCCATGGCCCTTTCTTTGTGGCCATATTCCAATCAGATAAGAAACCAAATTGGACTGTAAAAAGATTGTTCTCAATCTTCCTCCACTTGACCTCCTTTGTCGGGTTCCATGCAGATCTCATCTATGTATATAGAGCACTAGGGCTGAAGCCTTTTTGCGTGTGAACCCTAGCAATCGCTAGAGCTTTGTAGCCACAGGAAGCTCATCTGCCTACTCCTCCCATATGAACTCGTCTTGTTTGTCCTCAAGAAGATTCAGACGTACCAGGAGATCTTCCACCTGGTCCGATCTCGGTTTTGCCGAGCCGCTTGCTTCCTCTTTTTTCGCTCATTGAGCCCCCTTCCCAAACACCTAGGCAGGCCATGGGGGATAAGGGCTTTCGATCGAGGGACCATGACGGGGTATGGACAGAGAAACTCCCGGGGGGTTCGATCGCCACCTGAGGACAAAAACCCTAAGCGAGCTTAGGGGACAGAGTTTTTTTTTTGCATACACTCAAGTTCGTTAATACCGGCCGCCTCTTCGGACTCCTTCGCCCTTGCCTTTCTCTCCTCCGTGATGCACCTTTTTTCCCCGGCAAAGTATGACTTTTGATCGGGCTCATGTTGCATGTGACGGTGGCCATGAGCAAGCGCTTCTCGGTCTTCTCTGTGACCTTGAGTTTATGCTTTTGCACAGCTGAAGTAGGTAACCCACCTTTTTCTGGTTATCGGCGTGTATATTCAACTTGATAGCTGAGGCCGATGATACCTCCTTCACCTACACGACAATAAAATCTTGGATGGTGCAAGATGATACAGTCTTCCTTGCCGTTTTTTGCTTTCTTTTTCTCAGTTGGCTGTTCCGAGCCGCCCTCGGGCATTTGAGATTCATCTACAACGGCCCACTTCTCCTCACGGCCATTCAAAATAAGGCGGAAGTTTTATCCACTTTGCACAATGTTGAATCTTAGCCCAACAATGCATCGAACGGAAAGGATTCTTACTATCGAGGTTTAACTCGATTTACATAGTGTGAGCATTTTGCAACTAGATAAAAGGGCATAAGTTAAACATGCATGCAAATTATAGAAGTTTCATGTGCATGCCAAGTAGGAGTTGGTAGTATCTTATTTTCATCTCGTCATTCTTGCCACTCTTATTTCTCAACACTGTTTGTTTAAGGCACCCATGAAAGTCCTACTTGAATCACACCCAAATGGTTTTCACATGCCTTCACATCGAAATCAAGGAAGTGGTCGTTTGGTGGATATGACTTCCTTTCTTTCAGTTACTTGTGAATCTTATTTCAATTTGATTCACGAGGTTGTTGTGCGCCTCGGATGGCGTCTTGGCTTACCTCCATCCAAGAGTCACACGACAACTCATCCTCCTTGTATATCCATGTTTTTCCTCTATTAACATCCACCTAAGGAATCTTGGTGTCGTAGCCGGTTTCATTATTATGCACGACTACTTCCTCTCTCGCTCCCTCCCCATTATGGCCTTAGACGGCCGCATCACCCTATTCCGGCGTTGCCATTGTAGCCACCATAGATAAGGCGACTAATAGTGTCGGAGGCCGCCTCCTATGATATACAATGCACAATTCACATGGACGGCGACAATCAATGCACAATTCACATGGCCCATTATAATCAATGCACAATTCACATTGTCGGCTTCATTAAATGCACAATTGTTAGTCCCTCCGATCCTAAATTTGTGTCCCAGTTGTGCAGGAACTTGCACCGTCCTAGTATTGTTTTCCCTACATTTAATCTGGATCGGAGGTAGTACAAAAAAAACATGCACCTTGCTAAGCTTGGGCATTTCGCCAAGCATGTGGACGTTGGAACCACCAAAGATATGGCCCCGGGAAGCCTTCGAGTCAACGGTTCCTGAGTCCTATTCAATGTAGCGCAGGAGAGTTGCTGAAGATGGCATCCTGGTTAAGGTCGATGCCGCGGTATGGGTTGATGCCTGCAATCTGCGAGAAGACCGTCGGTTTCATTTTCGTTGGGCGAGATTGAGAAATGTGTGTGCGTCAGCGACACCATGGCTGGGTTGGTGAAGTAGCCTGGGGAAGACAACGAGGAGCTCCCACAAGGAACGACTGTCGTGCTACGTTAGCTAAATTTGAGCAACATGTCGGTGTCAAGGGCTGCCTTTTCCGCCCTCTCTCGTTCTCGTCGGGCATGTCGACCGCGCAATTGACCTGCCAGATTTGCGCTCATGTCAACTCATGTGGCGGATCCTCCTGCTCCCGCTTCATCGTCTTCTTCGGCAGCCCCTGGCTCGACATCGGTGACTTGCGAGGTCATGATCGGACGAGGATCTTTGGTTGCATGGTTGGAAGGCGAAGAGGTTTTGGTGGCGGCAGAAACATGAGGAAATTGAGCGAAGATTTGGGTTTTTGGTGGTCGGGGCGACAATGTAGAGAGAGATAAAGAATTTGGTGTCCGGCCACTGTCGCTCTGTGTATATGAAGAGGGGGCTGCCCATCGGAGGCAATGTCCAAACATTTTCTGGCACCCTCGACCATGCCCCCAAGTTTGGAGGGCGGCTCGGGGGGTGCCAGGCATATTTGGGCTCGGCCCGGACAGCTGGGGGTGCCGTTGTGGCCCTTCTTTTGTGTCTGGACCCCCAACGGGGCTTTAGAGAGCGCTTTGGGAGAGATGCTCTAACCCTCGATAGGATGTCAGAAATTTGTTATTTAAGAACGTAAAGGGTTCACATGAAAGGATGGATTTACTCGAACATGGGCCACTTAAACATAGGTTCTTCACTTGACGATGCACTCACAAGATCTTCTATCCTTTATTTGGCCATTTGCTCGCCACTCATTTCTTTTAGTACGTGTCGACATGCGTGTGTGTCGGCATTGGCTTGTAGCAACGAGCACAATCGCTTCCTCCGCTTCCATCTGCGCACAGGTTGGCAACCAACACCCCGCGGATTTGGGGGTCACACATCCACGGCTGATCCAGCGAGCATATGTGCGGCAGGCTAACAACCCATTGCATGTTGTAGTGCATAAATCTTTGATATATTACTTATGGAACATCGCTTCACCAATATTACATCACTCAGAGTGGTACGACAAAAATAGTACGGATCCAAATATTACACACATAATATTAAAATTCAGAAGTGTGCAAAACTGCAAGATCCTCCTTGATCCATTGAGGAGTTTGCAGCAATTCTTATACAACTCGAACTAATTTACCAGGACAAATAACTTAGTACCATACGAGATCAACAACTTATTCAGTAGTATTCTACTGCTGCCCGACTAGAATTTTACTACCAAATATATCTACAGTTTTATCTCCTCGTCATTGTCTTCAGATCCACAAGCTGGTTCTTCATAGTAGTAGACCTCATCAAAAATTTGTGAATCTAATGCTTACAGGTCATCAATGAATTTATAATGTATAGGTATAACATAGTCTGAATGTTGTAACTAACATAGTTGTAGTTTATTAGCAAAAATACTTGTTTTGTAATCATTTTCTTAGACGTATTTATTCCGAAAATCTTTGTCCGTTAGTCTTTAAGGTTGTTAGAACCTCATGGGGTTCTTTTTTCCTTTGTGCTCGTAGTTCCCACCTAGAAGTAGAGTAACTTGTCACAATTATTTACACTCTGAAGATGTGCATTTCTTTTTTCACAACTATCCTTAGCTTTGTTGTACTTTCCACACTTCCTTCGTCTGATCTGGCTCGTTTAAGATCCCCAAGCCATGCAGAGTCTTTCTCCAAAATACCGTATAACAACCCAATTATAACCTGACATGCCTAAAATCGTCCACCCATTCCTCCTCTCAAGACACTAGAACCGACACCTTGCAAGATGGGGACTACTACGTGTTCCCGATGTTGGCCAGGACGGCTGAACCTCCTCCACCACGTTGTTGGACACCAGGTACAATAGAATCTCCAGCACAACAATCATTCTTGATTGTATTGCCCACCATGTAATAAATTTAAATTGTAGGAAACTAACGGTTTCTTTCAATGCAGGAACTACACAATATTGTTGATTGCAATAGCTTGACAAATATACATGAAAATGGACACGATCAAGAGTGAGATTGCATTGATACTATGACGGCAGTGTGGTTTAAAACTTCGACTTGACCCATAACCCCGAGTCACTAAAAGTGACAGCATTGCTCGATAAGGACGACGTTTAACGTAATCAGCATCATGCTATTATGCATAGGATATTCTATGATTTTGACTTAAAAACCCACCAATTCCCATTTTTACTTGGGTTTATTCAGTTACTTGTAATATATTTTATATATTTCTAGAATTTTGTATTTTAATTGAATACTGAATTCATATAGTAATAATATTTGTTACAAATAATTTGTATGGTCTTCAATATTTGTTTTGGCGAAGTCACCATATTTTTAGTCTCATTGAATTTGAAACGATCCTCTTCGAATACCTTCTGTGGGTTTGGTTGCCATCGATAATGGGGTCATGGCTCAAAAGTTTCCAGGCTTCACATAAGCACTCGTCCTCCACGATCTTCCACCCGGTCCTTTAGCATCTATCTTCCTCGTCTTTATGGTCTCAACATCTTGTACAACGACTTCTTCGTCCTTACCTCTTCACATTTTTCTTCTTATGGATCGGTGGTCTAGGCATTCACACCGGAACGGTCACCATCCTGATTATACCAGCCAAGATGGCCGAACATTCACACTATTCACAAAAATAAACACAATGTGCATGTAAATATATGATCATGCTATTCAAACAAACACATAGCGTCGGTTTTATACCTCGTTGTTGTCGTCAACGTCGTACAGAATTCTATCAAACACACTGTTTTCGGGCCTGCCGGTTTTGCTGGCACCATTTCCCAGCATGCCAAAGTGGCATTGGCGGCCTCCCTGGCCCATTTGGTTGGTGTACGATTGAAAGTACAAGCATGCCATCTCGAGAGGATGTGAATATGCGCTTTAAAATCATTACAGTTTAGCCTTAAATAAATACATAATAAAACTAGTGTTTAATTTATCAAGAAGAAAACCTAAACAATTTAGGTTCACCTATGTGCACCAACAACTTGTGTTAAGTACACAACTATGTGATAGCAAGATATATAAATTCAAGACATAAGTAAATGTCAGGGTATAGAGATAATCGTGGGAAACAAAGACAGGAGGTAATTTCTCAAGTTCCCACAATGAAAAAGAGGCTCGCAAGAAAGAAGTCAAGTTATGGGCCTTTGGATGGAGTATGGCTGAAAGGCCAACCTAGCTAGTCTTGTCAATCGGCCCTTTTTTACCAGGGAAGAGGAGAATCCCCACTAGCGTTAGCAGGCTAGCCGGGCTATGAGCGCGGTGGGAACGGGCTTCCCAAAAAGCGAGCCCAGAACTGAGCCTCTTCCTCTCATCTCTGGGCTACTCTTGGTGATAGCAACAAACGGGTTTTCTTTTCGTTGTGAATATAGGCACTCGAGGACCTTCATCTTTTGCAAAAAGCGGAGCGCGGGCGCACTCACTCTAACTGTGTACCTTTCGAACATAAACTTAATTATAAACTTGGAGATAGAATAATAACTGAATATTATTGTCTCTCGGGTATACCGCAAACAATTGGAGGTTCTCAAGCTCCTCTTCCCTCTCCCTGCCCCCAGCCACTCCCTCACTCCCCTAGCACATTGATATGAAAGCCCTCTCCCAGATCTCTCTTCGCCTCCACAAGGATTCACCATTGTTGGAGGATTGGAGGAGATCTCCTCCATTGTTGGTGCCTTTGGGATTCCTACCCACTCCGGGGCTCCTAGGTGCATCCTACGCCAAGTTACGGTAAGGATGTCGTCCGGATCGGGTATGTGTTGGTTTATACTCCCTCAAATCCCCTCTTTCCTTTCCAATTAGGACTTTGTTTTGGGATTTTGAGTCATACATGCTAAGGTTCTTATTCATGTGCTATTCCACTCAAATTCATGGCGCATTTTCAACTAGTGACACATAGAGATATTTGTATGTGTAGTATGGTGATTAGCTCTATTATAGCAATTTTTATTATCACCAATTCCTACCCATATGATGTTCTTCGTGTATCACCCATTTTGTCCAATTAATTTTTTTTCATGACCATGTACACTTATCATGCGTATATGTTTCCATGCTTTAAGTTTCACAGATCATGAGAATGTTCCTCAAGTCACAGAAAAGGGCAAGGCTACTGCAACATATGTTCATTCTAGTAAGAAAACTGCTGCCGAAGCTTGTGGTTCCACTCTCGCACAGGAAAATAAACCATTGGCCGTTGTCAATCCAGATGATCCAGTACATGAGTCTTGGAACAATATTTCTTTCACAGATTTTGCGCGTGATCGTCTCTTGTTCAACCCCTATGTGTTTGGGCAGCACACTTTCCATGACAAGTTGTTCTATCGCAAGATGCATCAATATGTTCATGAGTTTGTGGTGTGCTCTCTCAAGAATGATCGGGTCCCTCAGCATTTCTTCAACGTGGATTTAGCACGTAGATATTTGCCTGAAGTGATGGAGGTCATGGATTTTCACGGTATCAACTCCCTCATGAATCATGACCACCACTTTGCTCATGAGTTACTCCGGGAATTCTATGCCACTGCTCACTTCTCCACCTCAGGCCCTCGAACCATGACTTGGATGAGTGGCGGTATCAAGTGCAGTGCTACCCTTGATGAGTGTGGCGCTCTGTTTGGCCTTGTGGAGTTTCCCTTTCTGCCTCTCGCATATGTCTGGATTCATGGTGAGGACAAACTTATCTTGAAGGGAAAAACCGGCATCCGTCATTTCTATCCTCCCGAGGTTGGATCTCAACATATTCATAAGGCAAAGTATTTCACTGTTTTTTGGTACACCATACACACCATTCTCAGGAACACCATTCGTGTCAAGTATGGGTAGAAGGGTGAGGTTCACAACTGCTCGTCGACCTCCTCTATCACATTGTACGAGCTAAGAATGCGGGAAAGAAGCTTGATGTTCTGGACTATATGTGGAATGAAATGAGGCTTACTGTTCTTCACAACAAGGTTCCCATCTATGATCTGTATCTTCAGATTCTCTTTGACACCAAGATTCCCGCAACTCTCATCAACAACTACCCAATGGTTGCTCCTATGTTGCTTCCTTTACATCTTGCATCTTCTTTTGATGATGATCCTCCGTGACCCAAGCGTGTTCGCTCTACCACTCATGATCAGGAACCTAGCTTTCCTCAAGAGGACACTCATGACGCCTCTCCGGATCTAGCTATTAAGGGTAAGAAGAAGTATTGCATCAAGAGGGTTCTTCAGAGGATGAACTGCTTTTTTATTGATCTCCAGAACAAATCGTTCAAATCTTATCAAAAGACGAAGAAATATAACCGCAATCATAGGGATATCATGGCCAAACTTGAGCTCGTGTATCCTGCTAGCTCTGCTGAGCTCTTTGAGAAGATATGGAAGTCTCAGAACACTTATTGGTTTGGTGATGATGCCAACTCTCTTGGCGAGTTTTGGCCCGCTAATGTTGCTGAAGAAAGTTCCAGTCAAGCTGCTCCACCACAAGAAAAGAAGAAGATGAGGAGGAGGATGATGACTTCATCGATTGATGTCTTGGGTGCGTAGCATCGCTTTGTCCCTTTTTTGTGTCTTGGTGCCAAGCGGAAGAGAGGTCTATTAGGTCTACCGGGGATTTGCATTTGGGGGCACTGCATATCATCCATTTGTGTCTTCCCTTTGCAATTTGATTTTCTATTTGGTTTTATGTACGTGGAAATTGGTTACCAATGTGTTGTATTATAAGACTATGCCATCCCCGGGTTATCTATCTATTTAATTAAGACTATGGTGAGATTAATCTTATCATTTGCCTATGATCATTATTATGGATGCATGTCTTATTATTGCTGATAAGTGTAAATTGGCGTATCTATATATAGCTTAATGCTATAGTGTTAAACTTATGCCCTTTGACCTCGTATTTACTTTGTTAGCGATCTAGAGGTAATATTGGTGTATAAAATCTAGGGGGACTAAAAACCCCTATTTGTTGTGCCCCTTGTATACCAATGCAATTTAAAATTTGTGGCACGGATCTAGAGGGAGCACGTATACGTTTTATAGAATCGACATTGCAAAGGTTAAACTATATATGTTTATTGCCAATCCATGTGTTATCATCAAACATAAAAAAGGAGGAGATTGAAAGGATATTTCGTCCCCTAATCTTATTGAAAGGACATTTCGCCCCCTAATCTTATTTTTAGGAAACTAAGATAAGATGCAAATGGTAAAAGAGATCTCTCAAAGTACAAAAATTGGAGAAAGAGAGCCTAGCCTTACTACGCAATTATCAGTGATAAGATCCAATACTTCTCCTTGCACAAAATGAAGTGGTGTAATGAAGAGCTGCCTGGCTGGCCTAGGAAACCGAGCAAACATGCTCCTCGGGCCCGACGGCTCGGGCTACATGCCGGCCTTCAACGCATCCATGTCGGCCTAGGCCGGGATCAGGCCAGCCTACCGGCTCATCAAGGCCGGGGGGCTTGGGTGGCAATGTCGGCCTCCAGTGCGATCATTCCGGCCTAGGCCGGACTCTCAGCTACTATAGGCCGAGTACTCTGCCTAGCCGGGCTGAGGCCGCCCTATCTGCCCCTCTAGGTCGGGGTGCTCGAGTGACTAGTCGTCCTATCAGCACATCCAAGTCGGCCTGGCTGGGTTTCCTGAGAGGACTTTTCTCCCCCCAACGGCCAGATTTCACCTACGTCTATAAAAGGGGTTGTCTTCCTCCTCTAGAATGTGTCACTTAAAGTTTTCTCTCTCCACCATTTGTGACCACCTTGAATAGATCTCTCCAACTACCCAACCAAAGCTCTTCGTCTCTTGGGATTTGGGAGAAACCACTAGACCCTACATCTCCACCGGACCGATTCGTCACCACCTCACTAATCCCTTAGGGATCTTGTTGTTCTTGGTTCATTGGAACCTAGAACTTTGTTGGTGTCCCCAAAGCTTTGAGAGCTCGTGGACCTTGTTGCTTGGAGTCTTGGCGGCTCACGAGATTTGATGAGGACCCTCCAAGTTGTGAAGTGAGCCTTATCCGTGTGAAAGTTCTAGTAGTCAATCTCAACGGCAACATAGTGATTCGTGCCTCTCCACTTTGGTGGTAGGACACATAGGAGATACGGTGTGCCGTTTGAAGGCTACTCGGTGTTTCACTTTGGTGAACACCGCGCCGCTCCAACAGAGACTAGCTTTCTTTGGAAAGTGAACTTCGAGATAAATCTCCGCGTCATTGTGTTCGGTTATTTCTCAACTTAACTTTACTTATTGTTACTAGTTTAATTGATTACAATCTAGTACTAGTAGTATTTTTCTCATCATATAGGATTGTTCACCTAGTTTCATAATCTAGACAACCTATATTTGAGCGAGCCTAAATTGAAAAATAAAGTAAAATTTGTAGTTGACTATTCAACCCCTCCTCCTCCCCATCTAGTCAACCTTTTCGATCCTTTCTGTTATAAAGGATAGCATGAAAACGATGAACAAATAGATCTAGCACGACAAGGGGACACGAGATTTTTAACGTGGAAAACCCTTCAAAACCACGGGTGTCGTGGTGGTGTCACGGCAGATGCCATGGGATGGCTAAAGATGTGGGGACGAAGGACGCTGGAGGTGTCCGGGGAGGGATCACGCGACGAGTAGCCGCGTGAGGTAAGAACAATACACTGCAAACAACACGATCTACCCAGGTTCAAGGCCCTCGTGAGGAGGTAAAACCCCTACTCCTGCCTCTCTGTATATATTATGATGTTTCTCCGAGTAGCCACAGTACAAATGATATCGCTACCGAGTAGCCTCTCTCCTCTCTCCGAGTAGAGCTAGGTCAAGAACTTAGGGTTCTAGGGTTTATGCGTGACCCAGTATGCGATCGATGTGAGCATGTGTTCGATCCTCACGCAGGAGGCGGCGGGGCACCTTATATACCTGGTGCCCAGCCGGATACGTCCAAACATGGACAAGTGTCGACATAGTGTGCACACCGTCCTTCTTCCGGGTTCCCGCTGACAGCTTTGGTTCCTAACCTTGGCTTCATCTGGAAAGTCGTTGGGCAAAACTAGGGGACAGACTGGTATCACTGTACCTAGGCACAGAGTAGGCCCCCCTTATCCTGCCACGGCCTGCTTCCATGCTGTCACTGTCAGGCAGGCCGGTCCCAGATGAACAGTAGTTCGAATGCTGCCAAGTACGGACCCAGGATACGCGGGATCCTGTGTCAGAACGGCTCCTTTGACTTTCTGGCCCGAGTAGGTTCCCGCCAATTGTTCCCGCCAATTGTACTCGGGCCAACTCTTCTACTCGAAAGGATAGAACTTGATTGATATCTCCTTCTGGTCATCTTGAGGTGAGACCGAGTAGCAGTCGACCGGGTAGCGAGTACCAGGTAGTCAGCTACTCGACCAAACCTCTCTTCTGTAAGCCGCCTTTACCACTTGCCTTTACCCTACTCGGGGGTAACCCCCCGACAGCAGTCCCCGAAGCTGGTTGAGTCTTGCGAACTCGTTCACTAGGCTCTGCCAGCTTAAAACCAATTTTTGCCTCATAGCCCTTGAACCTCAAGATGCCGAGAAAAAAAAGCCTCCGAGTAGTATTCTGAAAAGTACCTTGAGTCTTGTGTCTTCCGCGTAACATCAGCCTTCTATTCGGCAACCGAGTAAAAAGACTTAGAGAATTTCTCCTTTGGCATCTCTGCAGCGCAGAGCACCATCCAGCCGTCCGTGCCGCAACCGGACGCGTGTCCAGCATCCACGACCCTGTCGTTTCGCTGCCCACGACACATCGTGCCACGCGCCCAGTTTTCACGGGGCGGGCCCACCGGCTCGTTATGTCCCATCAATCGTAATAATAGGCCACGATCTGATCGTGGGATCTACTGTGGCCGTTACGCGCGCGTTCCGCGCTTACGTGCGTTTCTATTCGGCCACAGGCCCCACCACACAGCAATCATGGCCACGATTGATCCCACTACGCCGATGGTAACGGTAAAATCGCGGAGAGGGTATAAATACCCCCGCCGGTAACTTCCTTTTCCCCTTCCCTTGCACTATTCCTCTTTCGTCCTCTGCTTTCCTCCGCCACCGAGCTCTCCGCCGCCGCGCAAGCTTTCGCGCCGCCGCGGACTCAATTCGCCCAACCACTCCGTCCAATTTCTTCCACCCCTCCTGCTTGCAACAATGGCCAAAGCCGGCTGGGCGGGCTCAATCGTCACCAGTGAAGATTTCGCCTGGCTCGTTAATACCAGGCGAGTTCCTCCCGGCGTGGAGTGCCGGGCGCCTGACAATGAAGTCGTGCCAACTCCGCGGGTGGATGAGCGCGTCGTCTTCATGTCGCACTTCGAGCGTGGCTTTGGACTGCCGGCCTCCGAGTTCCTCCGTAAGTTTCTTGACCACTTCGGCCTTCAGATGCATCATCTGCCGCCGAACGCCGTCGTCTTCCTCGCCTACCACGCCGTGGTGTGCGAGGCTTTCCTCGGCATCCACCCGACGTGGGATACCTGGCTGAGGTACTTCCACCTCCGCCAGCAGACTGTCGGGAAGAAGGACAGCGCGGGCGTCGGCCGCGCAACCGACACCGGCTGCGCCATGATGGTGCAGCGGACCGGGACGAACCACCCCCGTATCAAGGGGCTGGACTCCGTTCGACTGTGGCAGAAGACGTTCTTCTATGTCAAGAACATCCCCGCCGCCGAAGGAGCCCAGGTAAATGACAGGATCAACCTTCCCGCCTGGAGCCTCCGTGCTCCCACCGGGAAGAACTGGAAAGAGAAGCCCGCCAATGACGACAACGCCATCGAGATAGAGAAGAGGCTAGGCTGGCTGATAGAGCAAGGCCTCAAGAATGATGATCCGGTGGCTTGCTGGATTCAGCGCCGAGTGTTGCCTCTGCAGGAGCGCTGCCATCTCATGTGCTACATGGGAGGCCCCCGCGACTGCACCAGGACGACAACCATCGAGATCGACAACATTGATGTTCCCGGGCACGCAAGGGCCATCTTGATGACCAACCTCAGCGACAATTGGCAGTACGGGTTCGTCCCGTATAGCCGTACGAAGCCGATTGAGCGGGTACGTCCTCCTTACTCTGTTTTTGCATATGCTTTCCGAGTAGATAGATCTTCTTCTTGCCGCGAGTAGCAATTGCCTTTTGCGCCGAGTAGGGTACTTAGCCGAATCACCTAGGCTTAATGTGCTTTTACGCTTGCACGCCTTGTCGAGTAGCCTACTCGGGAACAATTCTTAGGCTTAGTGTGCTTTGTGCCTGCACGCCTTTCCGTGTAGGATATTCAGCAATCACGCTTAGGCCTCGTATGCTTTGTGTTTGCACGCCTATCCGGGTAGAAACAATCTGTGAGCTGCCTAGGCTTAGTGTGCTTTTTGCCTGCACGCCTATCCGAGTAGAATTCCTTCCTGATACTCGGCTAATCTGTGACCCTTCTCTGTTCCTCAGACTCTTACTCGCCAGAAAATTGAAAGCTGCGAGCGCTTTGATGGCAACTTCTCTGCCGATCGCGAGGAGGACGATGTGCCCTCCTTCGATGCCGCGGATCAGATCAATCTCCCTCGCTCTCCTACGACGGAGAAACGCGAGGCCGAACCGTCTCTTCGCGATTGGTCCGAAGACGAATTCGAAGGTAATAACGTACTCACTTTGCTTGCTCGCGAGAAGCGTCAATCCCTTGCTTGTTGTTCTTAATTTTCTTCCTTTCTCTTTTTGAACCCGCAGATGAAGCTGCTGACGAGAACGAGGACGAGGACGATGACGAGGACAAGGACGATGCGGTCCTTGTCGTCAAACCTCTGTCCGTCGCAGCCCCCAACACTCGCAAGCGGACTGGCAGTGACGTCCAAGAGCCTCCAACCAAGAAGAAGAAGCCAGCCGAGAAGAAGAAGCCGACCAAGGCGGTCGCGAAGAAGCCGAGACGGACGCTCCCTTCCACCACTGCGCAAGTTTTCTTCTCGGTCGTCTCTCCTCTCACGCTGCGCTGTTTTCCCCAATCTGCTTCTAATTTCTGATTCTTTCTTTCTCGGCAGCCCTGCCATGGACGCGAATGCCGTTCTCGCGCCCGACCAGGCCAATAAACCACCAGTACCTCTGATCAATCTTGACGATGAGGAGGATGACGCCACCAACACCCAGGGAGCAGAAGCAGAACAGCAGAACCGTGCATCATCAGCAGCACGGGACACTGTTGCTCATCAGGACAGAGCGCCTTCTCCTCCAGCCAGCAATGCTGAGGAGAATCAGGACCAGGAGATGCAGGACACCGCCACCCACGAGCGGCCAGACGCTGAGCAAGAGCAGCCCACCACAGGGGCTGCCGCACAAGAGAATCTCGCCGGCGAGCAGCGGGTAGAGGACGCCACCACCACGGATGCCACCATGGCGGACGTCTACCCACTGAGCGACGCGCAGTCAGGCGCCACACCGGGTAGCGCCCAGCCGATTGGCGCACCAGATAGTGCGCCCCTGGCGCCGCCAACTGATCCTGCCAGGCAGCAGGCCCTAGATGCCCTGAGGGATGAGGTTGACAGAAGAGCAGCCGAGAAAGAAACTGCCGAGAAGGCCGAGGCTGAAAAAGAGGCAGCCGAGAAGAAAGCCGCCGAGAAGGCCGAGGTCGAGAAAGAGGCCGCCGAGAAGGAAGCCGCCGAGAAGGCGAAGGCGAGAGCTGAGGGAAAGAAACTCGAAGATCCCGAGAAGCAGAGAGCCGAAAAAGAGAAGGCAAAGAAACGGGCCAGAGATCAGAATCAAATGCCGCCGCCAGCCTCGGGTGGAGCACTGGTGATTCGAGAATCCGGCCCGGTTGCCACTGCGACCACTGCCGCCGCCATCGCCGCTGGCCAACCTTGCTTCCCGGACTACATGGTTAAGGTTAGCCATCAAAACACCATCGTCTTCTCTCCCAAGGATAAGCAGCTAGCCCTTCTGAGGGGAAGAAAGGCCGTAGCCGTGAACTCCCCTCCCCCAGATCCAAATCAGAACCAGTCCGTCACTATTGCTTCTCGGGGAGTCCAAGATCCAACGATAAAATCCAGAAGTCTCGAGCAGGTGCTGGATACCATTGGCTATATCGACGCCAAATGGGACAGCAAGGTTCTTGGCACGGACAACTGGCACGGCCTTGGTCTCGGCGCAATCGACCATATGCGCGTCGACTGGAACAAAGTGGATCTGGGATACAAGCCTATGACCGTCTCCACCGACACCGCCACTCTCGCTGCCAAGATGTTCCTGCACCGCAAGAACGCTGAGGACATCGAGCAATCCTATGCAGTAAGTTTCACTTGTCCTTCTCTGAGTTGAATTTTTCTTCTCTTCTATTCGCCTTCATTCTTCTTTACCATCACCCAGTCCCCGAGATTCTGGCCGAGTAGGCGAATGCTCTTCCGAGTAGCCGCCTTCTCGGGTTGAATCTTTCACTTCTGTGTTTAACTTGTTTTCTTCTCGCTTCTCAGGATAGCGTCCTGAAGCGGACCAATTTATACCGCGTGCTTCTCTGGAATCACTCTATCGCCAGGAGGCGAATCGCTGCTTTGGAGAAGGAAAAGGCAGCTGCGGAGGCTGCGAGCAAGAATGCCAACGACAGCACTCAGCAGCTGGCTGAAGTGAAAGGTACGCTTTTAGCTATGCGGTTACTGCGTTTCTTGTTTACGCCCGCGTCTGCTTTCTTTTGCGCTAACCTTTCCTACTCTGCAGAGAACCTGAAGAACTTGACTGAGGAGCACGAGAAGTGTCGTGCGTTTGTGGAGAACGCCGAGGCCACCATCAAGAAGTTAGAAGGTGAGTAGCCGTCTTCTCGGAATCATTCTTGTTTCTGTTTCTTCTCTGCTTCTCTACTAATCTTGTCTGTCTCTCCGCAGAAGATCATAAGTTGTTTGTTGAAGAACATCAAGACCGCGTCAAACCAGAAGAGGTGCAGAAGCAGCTGTCCGACCAGGCTGTCGAGTTGGTGAAGGACCACACCACAGAGGTGGCGGAACTGCAACTCCAGCTGCAGAAGGCACTCCAGGATGCTGTCGCTCTTGGCGCCGAGAGGGACAGAGCAATCGCCGAGAAGGCCCAAGCCGAGGCAACCTTCAATGCCAGAATCAATACCCTCAAGCAGGAGTGCGAGGTACTGACAAAGGCCAATGCTGGGCTCTTTACACAGATGGATTCTCTGCGCCAGATCCAGGATAAGCACATATCCAATGAAGAATCCTGGAAAACCCAGCTGCAGGCACTACGCATCGAGCTTAAGAGTAAGCTTTCTCTTCTCTGCATCCTTCTCTTCTCGACCACAATTCTTCTCGGTTCTTCCTCTACCCGGTTCTTTTCTTCTCTGATTCTGAATTTCTTACTTGCTTTCCTAGAAATCTTTCCTGCCATTATTTCTTCCTGTGTACCCGCACTGGCCAAGGCCCAAGCAGCACGTGCTGCGAATGGCGAGCCAGAGGACACCAGGGCTGAAATTGAAGATAGCATGCTGGTGATGCGAGGCCAGTTCGAACGCCTAGCCGGCGTTGGTAGAGACCTCGTGCGCGTGGGCTTTGAGCTTCACAAGCTCTTCTGGCCTGAGGATCCTGAGCCAACCACCATCCGGGACCTCGCACTCAAGCTACAGAATGTGAAGGCCGAGTTGAAGAAGTGGCGTGCTTCTGGGGCTCGTGCAGGCGCGGACTTGATGCTTCTCTGCATCTCCTCCTGGTACGAAAATCTTAACATGCAACTCATCCGCGGGAAGCGCGACAACTCCAAGTGGGAGACGGACTCCGACTGCGTGGCCACGCAAATCGATCGCGTATGGAGTGGCGGAGTGCGCTGAGACGGAGATCTACATCGACGGCCCCCCCGAGCCCGACACCGAGGTGGAGGAGGACGAGGAGGAGGAAGATGAGGAGACAGACTCCGATCTGGAGTCGGGTTTCTTCGATTCCCCCAGGAGCAAGGCCGGGAAGGGGAAGGGCACGGCCGTCTCGAGTAGCGATGAGGAGGCCGAGCACATCGACACCGCCCCACTCGATTTCGGTACCTCGTCAGGAGCCGCTCTTGACGACACGATCTGTCCCCCTGGCCAAGCTTCCGGTTCCTCTACAGCTCCGGGGCCCATCTCGGTGGCCACAGCCACTTCTGACCTGGCAGCCACCGAGCAGGACGTCGAGATGAACGAGTCCGCCACCATCCAGTCGAAGGCGGATGCCACCTATGCCAGCGCCGAGGAGGATGCGGCAGCCAGGGCCACCACAGAAGATGCAGCAGCCAATGCCAGTACCGACAACACTGCCACCTCCACCTGATTTTATCTGCAAACTTTTTCACTCGAACACTTATCAGATCCCCGGGATGCCGGGAGCAGATGTAATAGACTATCTTTGTTTTGCTTGCTACACAGTTTTTATGCCCACTCTGTTTATTTCGAAATTAATCAATTTGAGCGACACTGGCTCAGTGCCGAGTTGCGTTTCCATGCGAGTCCCCGAGTTGCATTTCTTATTCACCCTATCTTTTTATCTCTGCTCTACCCGCAACTTGTTGCTTTTTTGGTATTCGAGTCACAAGAATCAAAGAGTAGAGCTGCAAATACTTAGCCGCTAGAAACAATCATGATAACGCAGCCCACCACTTAGCCAAGAAGACAAGACAGGAAACAAAAGTAACAAAACACTCTACTCGGTTCCTGCACTTTTTCTTCCTTAGCGATTTTCGTGTGCTCATTGACCTTTTGCTCGTTCTCTTGCTTGCCATGAAGCCGGGTTTCGGACAGCAGCAGAGTCGAAGAGTTGGCATATAGGTTTAAACACAGTACTCAATGCGCTTATGAGTTCTGAAGTGGAGCAACCGAATAGACAAAAGGTCAAGCCGAGTAAAAACACTTAGAGCAATTTTGGACGAGGGCAGTCCCCGAGAACGATTTTAGATTGCAGAGTAGAATTTCAACTCGGATAAGAGGGTACATACACATCTTTGCTTACGAATGAAAACGACGAAGTAGCGCTACATTCCAGGGGCGCTTGGTTTCCTCTCCAGCTTTATCTGCCCTGTTCGCCTGCGATGGGCGCACATCTACAAGGTAGTACGCATCATTGTGCAGCGCTTTGCTCACAATGAAAGGCCCTTCCCATGGAGGAGACAATTTGTGCATCCCGGCTGTGCGCTGCACAAGCCTAAGGACCATGTCTCCTTCTCGGAAAACACTTGGGTTCACCTTTCGGCTATGATAACGCCGTAGGTTTTGCTGGTAGATAGCCGAACGTGACAGAGTCAGCTCTCTTGCTTCTTCAAGCAGGTCAACGTCGTCTTCTCGAGCTTCTCTCGCCTCCACCTCAGTGTAGAGGGCTACTCGGGGGGAGTCATGCTCTAAGTCTATTGGCAACACGGCCTCAGCCCCGTATACCAAGAAGAATGGCGTGTAGCCGGTTGACCGGTTAGGGGTAGTCCTTAGACTCCACAACACCGCTGGCAACTCTTCTAGCCAACACCCTGGTGTTTTCAGCAGTGGCTCAATCAGCCTTGGCTTGATTCCTGCCAGTACCATTCCATTTGCTCTCTCAACTTGCCCATTGGAGGCAGGGTGCGCGACTGACGCAACGTCTAGTCGGATATGCTTATCTCTGCAGAATCGCACCATTGCCCCTTCTGCAAAGTTGGTGCCGTTGTCGGTGATGATACTGTGCGGGTAGCCATATCTCATGATCACATCCTTTACGAACTTCACTGATGTGACCCCATCGCACTTCCGAATAGGCTTCACTTCAATCCACTTGGTGAACTTGTCCACCATGACCAAGATATGTGTCATATTGCCTTTAGCCGGCTTGAAGGGGCCAACCATATCCAAGCACCAAACAGCAAACGGCCATGTGATAGGAATTGTTTTCAACTCGGAAGCAGGCATGTGAATCTTACTTGCGAACATCTGGCAGCCATTGCACTTTCTCACAATATCTTCAGCTTGCTGCAGTGCAGTGAGCCAGTAGAAGCCATGCCGAAAAGCTTTCTTGACCAATGCCCGAGAAGAGGCGTGATGCCCACATTCTCCTTGGTGTATCTCCACCAGAATTTCTTCTCCCTCTTCCGGGCTCACACATCGTTGCAGCACGCCGGTGGCACTTCTCTTGTGCAGCACATCTCGGACTATGGTGTAGCCCTTGGACCTTCTCTGGATCTGCCTCGCAGTCACCTCATCTTCAGGTAGAGTGCCGTCCCTTAGAAAGGATGATATGGGCATAGCCCAACTCGGTGTCTCCCGTATGGGAAACACTGGTTCGTCCAGTTCCATTGGGACAGGCTCTTGCGGTTGCACAGGAGGAGCAGGAGCGCTTCTTTGCAGCCCAGACCGATTGGCGAGAACTTCTTCAATGAATGCGACAGCCTCTGGGTTGAGGGCGGCAGTCCCCGAGTGCGGAGTGGCAGTCCCCGAGTAAGGAGTGGCAGTCCCCGAGTAGGGAATGGCAGTCCCCGAGTTCGGAGTGGCAGTCCCCGGGTTCCCTGCAGCACTCTCCCGGTCAATCTCCATTGGGTCAGATTCTTCACTTGGCAGGGAAGGAACAAAGATGGATTCCGAGTTGGGGGAAGGTTTGATGGATGGCTTCCTCAAATGCTCCAAGGCGATTCCCGCCGGGATGGATTGCCGAGAAGATCCCAACTTGGACAACTCATCTGCTGCTTCGTTCTCTGCTCGGTGAATATGCTGAAACTCACAGCCTTCGAAGAACCCAGTCATTGACTGCACCAGGAAGCGATACGATGCCATGTTGGCATCCAAAGCATCCCAGGTACCTGAGACTTGCTGCACCACCAGATCTGAATCACCATAGCATATAATGCGCTGCACACCAACCTCCTTTGCTACTCGCAAACCATGCACCACTGCCTCGTACTCGGCTACATTGTTGGATGCCTTGAAATGAATCTGCAGCACATATTTGAGCTGATCTCGCTTGGGTGACGTAAGCACAACACCAGCGCCAAGGCCTTCTTTCACCTTTGAGCCATCAAAGTGCATCTTCCAGTAATTTGAAACTGGAGCAGGAGGTTCATACTGCATCTCGGCCCAGTCCACAATAAACTCCGCCAGGACCTGAGACTTGATGGCTTCTCTTCTCGCATACGCGGGAGCGTACGTGGCTAGCTCGATTGCCCACTTGGCTACTCTGCCACTCGCCTCCTTATTGCCCATGATATCCGAGATGGGAGCAGAGCTCACGACAGTGATGGGGTGCTCCTGGAAATAATGTTTCAGCTTCCTGGCGCCCAGGTACACACCATATGTCATCTTCTGGTAGTGCGGATAGTTTTGCTTAGAGCTGGATAGCACTTCACTGAGATAATAGACTGGGCGCTGCACACTCTTGCCTTCTTCTTCTCGCTCCACCACTATCACCACGCTGACTACTCGGTTAGTCGCAGCAATGTACAACAGCATAGGCTCCTTGGGTAGCGGACTAGCCAAGACAGGAGCGCTAGCCAGCATTGCTTTCAGTTCATTGAATGCCACGTCCGCTTGCGGAGTCCAGACAAACTTGTCACTTTTCTTCATCAGCTGGTATAGAGGCAGAGCCTTCTCGCCCATTCGGCCCAGAAAACGGCTCAGAGATGCCAGACAACCCGTGAACTTCTGCACATCTTTCAGTGATCTCGGTAAAGACATGCTCTCAATAGCTTTTATCTTAGAAGGGTTGGCTTCAATGCCCCGACTAGAAACCAGAAAGCCGAGTAGCTTTCCAGCCGGTACACCAAAGGTGCATTTACTCGGATTCAGTTTCATTTTGTACTTGCGTAGGTTAGCAAAGGTTTCCTCCAGGTCGGCAAGCAGAGTATGTGTTTTATTCGTTTTGATGACAATGTCATCTACGTACACCTGCACATTCTTGCCGAGCTGGTCGTGCAAGCATTTCTGCATGCATCTCTGATAGGTTGCACCCGCATTCCTCAAGCCAAAACACATGACACGATAGCAATAAGCCCCGTACGGGGTAATGAAAGCAATCTTTATTTGATCAGCAGGATTGAGTGCAATCTGGTGGAAACCAGAGTAGGCATCTATGAAAGACAGCAGTTCACAACCAGCAGTGGAATCGATCACCTGATCGATGCGAGGTAGCGGGAAAGGATCCTTGGGGCATGCCTTGTTCAAGTCGGTGTAGTCGACGCACATGCGCCATGCGGTGGCAGCCTTTGGATCCTCCTTCTTCTTCTCGACCATGACCGGGTTGGCTAACCAATCCGGGTGCAGCACCTCCATGATGAAATTGCTTATCAGTAACTTGGTGATTTGATCACCAATGGCCTTCCTTCTCTCATCTCCGAAACGGCGCATAGCCTGCTTCACTGGCTTGGCGTCAGGACGCACATGCAAAGAGTGCTCGACCAACTCCCTCGGGACTCCTGGTAGATCTTCATTGGTCCAGGCAAACACATCCCGATTCTCACGGAGGAAGTGGATGAGCGCGCTTTCCTATTTCTCCTCCAACCCGGAACCAATGATGGCCACGCGGTCTGGGAACTCGGGGTCAACCTGGACCGTCTTGGTCTCCTTGGCAGCTTGGAAAGCTGTACCATGCTGGGTACTCGGCACACCTTGTGCGCCAGCTTGTGCGGACTGAGCCATGGCCACCACCTCATACATCTTCTTCTTCTCGGCAGCAATCACCATCGATTCCGCTAGCTGGGAGCTAGCAGAGGCACACTCCATGGACTTCTTGTAATCTCCCGAGATGGTGATGATGCCATTGGGACCAGGGATCTTCATCTTCAGATAAGCCACATGTGTGGAGGCCATGAACTGGCTCAGAGCAGGCCTGCCGAGTAGAGCATGATATGGGCTCTGATGATCCACCACCTCGAACTGCAAGCGCTCTGTGCGGCAGTTCTCCCGAGTACCGAATAGCACATCAATCCACACTCGGCCAATCGGGTTGCACGAGATCCCGGGCACAATGCCATGGAAGGTGGTCTTGCTGGGCAGCATCATGTTCTCGGCCAGACCAAGCTTCTCGAGTGTGTCCTTGTACACAATGTTGATGCTGCTGCCGTTGTCGATTAGCACCTTGCTGAACCTCACATTCTTCTCGGGACCCAGGAAGGTAGGATCCAGCACCAAGGCATAGCTACCCGGATTGGGCATCACCTTGGGATGATCTACTCGGGACCACCTGATCTCCTGGTCGCACCAGTACATGTAGTGAGGAACAGCAGGAATCACTGCATTGACCTCCATGGCCCGCCTGTGCTGCGATTGCTTGTCGACTGCCTCAGAAGTGAAGATCATATAGCTCTCATGGTGCTCTTGGTACTGGTTGGAGCCATTGCCCCCATTGTTGCCATTGTTGCCATTGTTGTTGCCATGGTAGTTGTTGTTGTTGCCTCTGTTGTAGTTGTTGCGGTTGTAGTTGTTGTTGTTGCGGTATCTCTCGTTGTTGAAGTTCTGGTTGGCTCCCAAAGCCACTTGGTTCACATTCTCTCTTCTCGGGTACACTGGCGGCCGAGCTGCGGGTGCGCGAGTAGGCTGAACCGTAGCATTGGCGGCTGGCAGGGGAGGAGGAGGAGGCAAGCCATCACTCTTGATCACATCCCACCATTCGCATTGCCGAGTAGTATGGTTCGCAGGCCTTGAGGGGTGGTGAGTGTGAAAGCTGCATGGGCCATCCTTCATGTCGTCAAAGACAAACTTCTTCGGCTGCTCGGAGTTCCCGCTACCCGACTGAGCAGCACGGAACGGTTTCTTGTTGCCTTGGCCCTGGTTCTGGTTCTGCCCGTAGGCTCCAGCAGGTTTCTGCCTTTGGCCACCACCGCCTCCGACATTCACTGCATTCACCTCTTCAGGATCATACCGAGTATCTACTCGGCGCTTGTTGCGGAACTCATTGCGCTTGCTGCTGTTGAAGTTTCTTCTCGGCTCAGAGGAGTCCATCAGTGGCTGAGTAGGATCACCGAGTGCGTACTGATCCGCAATCTTGATGGTCTCGGCCAGGGTGTTCGGCATCTCTCTCTGCAATCTCTGCCAAAGCATGCTGCCATGTCGGCAACCCTGCGCGAACCAAGTGATGGCCTGTGCCTCATTCACACCCTCGCAGGTGTTCCTCAAAGTGCTCCACCGAGTAAGATACTCGCGGTCCGTCTCGTCTTCTCGCTGCCTGCAAGCTGATAGCTGCTGTGGCCTATTCGGCCTCTTGTATGTGCTCGTGAAGTTGCTGATGAAGGCATCCGAGAAATCCAGCCAGCAGTTAATGCTGTTCTTGGGCAAGTTGTTGAGCCAAGTGCGGGCTGGACCCTCTAGCATCTGCGGCACATAGCGCACCGCCCATCTCCTGTTGCCATTCGCGATATGGACCGCGGTGACGTAGTCATTGAGCCAATCTTCAGGCTTGGTGCTGCCATTGTAACTCTTGGTGCCTCTTGCGAGCTGGAAGCCCTTTACGGAAGGCTCGTTCATGATGCGCGGGCCAAAGCACTCTGGGCCAGGAGGACCCGTGCTCTCAAGCCGCGCCGACAAGCTGATACGGTCCAGCTGGTGCCTTGCATCTCCAGGCGCCAACACGCGCTCACCAACACGGTCATGAATATCATAGCCAGCCATCTCCATAGCCGAGTAGCCATCATCATACCTGTCCACCTGCACAGCGGCAGGCTGCTCCACCGGGTTGGCGACTGGGGCCACTGGGCGCGGCTGCTGCCTCTGCCGAGTAGGCTGAGCTGCGGGGTGCCGAGAAGGACCTGGGCGCGCGGCATCTCGGGCACGGCTTTGAGCTTGATGGGCTTGGGAGCCTGCTCTTGCAGCATTGTGTTCCCGCCCGGGCTGCTGCGGCACAGCAACCTGTTTCGCGGCAGCAGCCGGGTCATACACCTGCATTTGCGTGTCTCTACCCGAACGCCCGCTGCGGCTCTTCTCGCGGCTAGGGTGCGGAGACGAGGCCTGATCGTTAGATCTAGCCGCGTGCGAGTGAACCACCTCCGAAGCTCCAACACCCGGGTTGGCCTTCCGGAACTCCTCGTTCTGCCTAGCGGCCTCCAACACCAACTCGTTGAGCCTCTCCTGCTGCCTGAGACGCGCCTCTCCATCCAGGCGTGGCAACTCGGCAGCCACGGCCTCTGCAGCCCTGAGCGTCTTGGCGGGTGTGCTATACCTTGGCCTTGTGAAGGTGTTCGCGGTGGCGGACTGCGCGGGCACCTCCGCAACTGTTGCCATCTCGACACCCAAGTTACGCCGCGTAGCGCCTACTCTGCTGGGTCTCCTGGCGACCGGCGTGAAGCCGTGAGCCTTGTTGTACTCGAGCTGGTCTAGACTCAGCTCAAGCCTGATCTTCTCCAACTCCGCCTGCTCGGCAAGCAGCTCCTGGCGTTGCCGCTCGAGCTGCTCCCTAGCGGCTAGGAGCTCGATGTCGGTGGGAGTGGGCATACCGGTTCGCGCAGCAGACGCGGGGATGACCGTAGAGGTGGAAGGCGGCAAGTTGTTCTCCCTCTCGTAGGGCCGGTGAGTCCTGCCACCAGCAGGCGGTTCGTCAACCTCCTCGACGACGGCTGCAGCGCCAGTAGCAGCTGCGCCAGTGTTTGCCGCCAAACCCGTCACCATCACCTCAGCGCAGCTTGCAGAGCTGCATGCGGGCCTTCCGCGAGCAGCAATCACCGCGGGAGGATCCTCCGCGTGATGCACCAGCTCGGGGTACGCGCGGTTGGCGACGGTGGCGACGTAGACGAGGTGAGAGCCGAAGGAGATCACCGAGCCGCCCTCAGGCATGGCCATGCCGCCGAAACAGCCGGCGTTGTCGGTGACGAAGTCGAAGGAGCCGAATCTATGGACAAGGCCACAGACCACGCGCTCCGCGGAAGAAGATCCCGTCCGAACAGAAACTCCAGCCAGCGCCGCTGGTTGCCCCACGGTGGGCGCCAACTGTCGTGGTGGTGTCACGGCAGATGCCATGGGATGGCTAAAGATGTGGGGACGAAGGACGCTGGAGGTGTCCGGGGAGGGATCACGCGACGAGTAGCCGCGTGAGGTAAGAACAATACACTGCAAACAACACGATCTACCCAGGTTCAAGGCCCTCGTGAGGAGGTAAAACCCCTACTCCTGCCTCTCTGTATATATTATGATGTTTCTCCGAGTAGCCACAGTACAAATGATATCGCTACCGAGTAGCCTCTCTCCTCTCTCCGAGTAGAGCTAGGTCAAGAACTTAGGGTTCTAGGGTTTATGCGTGACCCAGTATGCGATCGATGTGAGCATGTGTTCGATCCTCACGCAGGAGGCGGCGGGGCACCTTATATACCTGGTGCCCAGCCGGATACGTCCAAACATGGACAAGTGTCGACATAGTGTGCACACCGTCCTTCTTCCGGGTTCCCGCTGACAGCTTTGGTTCCTAACCTTGGCTTCATCTGGAAAGTCGTTGGGCAAAACTAGGGGACAGACTGGTATCACTGTACCTAGGCACAGAGTAGGCCCCCCTTATCCTGCCACGGCCTGCTTCCATGCTGTCACTGTCAGGCAGGCCGATCCCAGATGAACAGTAGTTCGAATGCTGCCAAGTACGGACCCAGGATACGCGGGATCCTGTGTCAGAACGGCTCCTTTGACTTTCTGGCCCGAGTAGGTTCCCGCCAATTGTTCCCGCCAATTGTACTCGGGCCAACTCTTCTACTCGAAAGGATAGAACTTGATTGATATCTCCTTCTGGTCATCTTGAGGTGAGACCGAGTAGCAGTCGACCGGGTAGCGAGTACCAGGTAGTCGGCTACTCGACCAAACCTCTCTTCTGTAAGCCGCCTTTACCACTTGCCTTTACCCTACTCGGGGGTAACCCCCCGACAACGGGCGCTACCCAGCATAACTTCACTATTTCCGGGTGTGGTTACAAACGTCAGTGATTTACAACTTGCGACTTATCTCAACCGACGGCTTACAAGAGGTATATAAAGGGGTAAACCCTAGATAAGGTAGAATTCGGATCCAACTCGGTAGACCCTAGACTCTACGCTCTACTCGTTAGAAGTTCGGACTTTTATCAGCACAAATGAATTTGGATCACACCAAAATAACACTCTCAGCGTCGCCCTTTAAGCTTCACTGCCCAGCTCTTGTCTGACATGTTGTGGATTTGCGAACACAACCACTAGGACGCACGGCCGACAACATCGGCGGCGGCGACGACGTGGACGAACGAAATGTGAAACGTTGGTTGGGCGAGAACAGGGCTATGGTAGGCGGGAGAATGAGATGGAAATAAAAAGGGACGAAGAAGTGGAAAGTCAAGTAGGGTTTCTGTCAATGATAAGACGGGCCTTCCTAAGAAATTCTACGTGGTCACGGTTGCCACACCGTGTCCGCCACTCCCACGCCGCTCGCTCCCTATGGACCGGGGCGATGGTGGAAGTGCCAGACTATTGGCACTGTCTGGCAAAACTGCCACTATTAGGATCATGGCTGGTCGTTTTTGCGACGGATCCCCGATAGGGATACTGAGCGCCGCTGGAGATGCTCTTCGGCTTTTGCGATGGATCCCCGATAGGGCTATTGAGCGCCGCTGGAGATGTTCTTCGGTGTGTCAAACTTACTTTCAGTCTCTCGTATCTGTTACAAAACGGCGCAGCAAAAAGTAGATCAACCAAGAACAAGAACACAGATTTTTACGTGGAAACCCTTACGGGAGAAAACCACGGCACGCACAAAGGTGTATCACTATAATTGGGAGGAGTATTACAATACACGAGAGGACAAACCCTCTACGTGCTAATCTGGTGGATCTCTCTTAATCTCACATCTTTCTCTCTCTATATATATATTCTATGACTACCTCGTACTATATATTGGGGCAAACAACTCTATTTCTTGGCGGACACGAAATAGAGTTGTAGTTGTGCACGTCTAGCACGGTTGGCATGCCTTAGTCTGGTAGGACTCCATATGTAGTACAACTCTTGTATGGGATTCGGAACACAATAAAATAACACTCCACCTTGCGACGAAATCCCGTACAATAATCATAGATAGCATCAACTCCTCAATTAAAGTCATCACAAGTAAACCTTGTGCCTTGAAACGTCCATAGGACTAATAAACTTCTCACGAAGTCAAACTGAGCAAATCACATAGGTCGTCCATAACATAACACATCTATCAACAAAGAGACATACAAAACTTGGGAAACTCCCAATAAAAGTCTGAGTCTGTGCCACTGACCTCAAAAAACCGAAACTGCTCAATCATCAAATGACATAAGTCATCATATCTCCTGTGGTGCCTGAACGAGCGCATAGCTCATAGTGCAATATCTTGATGCACATCGCATTGTGAAGAACTCATCTCATGGAATCTGAACATGCTACAAAACACATAGCACAAATCTCGGCAAACAATACTCATGCAAGAGCATTTTGTACGGAGCGTATCACGTACACCAAAACTGTCGTCTAAAAAATCCATGACATGGTCAAAACTGTCCTTGTAGAATAACTGTCGGATGAAGAAAATTCCTGAACATGCAATGGGGCTTAAACTCTGCATTAGACCCCTCTTAAGAGCAAAGATAACTGAAATTGCACTGAAATTTAACAGTACTAAATGTTGTATTATCTAGCAGACACATATCTCCTTGCATCACAACTGATCCTCATCACGGACATGAACAAAACATTCACATGCATAACAGCAAATATCTCTTGAGAGTAAAGAATATATGCTGGCTACCAACAGGCTTAACAATTACCTCCATCGACACTAGGTCGGACACGATCTCCTTAAAGATCGACAAGTGGCTCATGACAGAACCACCATCTTGCATCTTGAGCGAGAACAACTTCATCTTAACATGCATCTTGCTGGTTAGATTCTTTGACATGCAGATCAATTCCAGATTGAGCCACAACGCAGCTGCGGATTTCTCCAGCAGCACCTCTTGCAAGATATCATTGGATAGATGAAGTTGAATCAACGACAAAGCCTTACGATCTTTGCGTTTCTCCTAGGCAGTCCAATCCTTGACTTCCTTATTCCCGAACTCATCTAGCGCCTCATCAAGATCCGATGCTTGCGATAGAATCGCACGCATCTTTACCTGCCACAGAGAAAACCTCGTCTTGTAGTCCAGCAACGGTAGATCAAACTTCATTGATGCCATCACGAATCCCTAATCTGAAACAGGGCTCTGATACCACTTGTTACAAAACGGCGCAGCAAAAAGTAGATCAACCAAGAACAAGAACACAGATTTTTACGTGGAAACCCTTACGGGAGAAAACCACGGCACGCACAAAGGCGTATCACTATAATTGGGAGGAGTATTACAATACACGAGAGGACAAACCCTCTACGTACTAATCTGGTGGATCTCTCTTGATCTCACATCTTTCTCTCTCTATATATATATTCTATGACTACCTCGTACTATATATTGGAGCAAACAACTCTCTTTCTTGGCGGACACGAAATAGAGTTGTAGGTGTGCACGTCTAACACGGTTGGCATGCCTTAGTCTGGTAGGACTCCATATGTAGTACAACTCTTGTATGGGATTCGGAACACAATAAAATAACAGTATCGTATGATCAGTCCTTGGACCCCCAATATGCCTCTCGATGGTCCAGAGATCGGTTGGTGACAAAGCATATTTGGGTTCTTACAAAGGAAAATGAATATTGCTGTGCTGGATGGCCGTGACTGAGAACTGGATTCGTCTGGCAATAGCAACGGCAGGCTAGCTTTGTTCGGTTGTATTGTATCGACTATGACAACGCCGAAAGGACAGAAGCCTGTCGGATATCTGCATTCATTTGGATGAACGCGCAGGACCACTGCACAGCGGCATCCATCTCTTGGTAGTCAGTGCTGTACGCAAGTTTCGAGTTTCATTTTCATTTTACAATACTAGATAGCAGCAAATAGTACAAAAATTGGAGATACAATCCAATTTCTACCAGTTCCTATTCTACTGTAGTAGACATGATGCTTGAATTCGAATTGAATCCATCAACCACAATTCGTGGCTACCAAACAAGATGCAAAAAATAATTCCATATGAAATATGAACTCATAGACTTCTTTTGTCTGAAGCGCCGTCACTTGCCATTGCCGATTCGAAATGAATTCAAGAGTGTATAAACGATCCGTGTGTTTCAAAATTTGAATGTTTCCTCTGCTCATGTACATACAGTGTAATTACTCCGGAAGTGTATAACAGCAGCTCCTTCTAGCCATAAGAAAGGAATGCTGGAATAGAAAACTCTGCTCCTCAAAATTCCATGTTTTCGTTCCCAAAAGACAAATGCAATATGGTCTTGGGATTCAATCTTGCTGTACGAAGGCCCTATGTCTATGTGCCTGTACTGTATGAGGCGTATCATAAATACGAAACTGTTCCTTTTTAGTTGGATGCCTACAACCAAATGGGCTTTTCACTATGTCTGGTCACCTGGTTTGTTATTGACATCGTCTGCGTTCTGTAGTTCTGCGGGGCCACATTCTAACAGTGGTACTTCTGGTGGGCTGGGAATTTCAGGAGGAGGTGGATCCTCCTCACTTGTTTGGATGCCTGTAGATCGTGCAATATCAATCCATTGCTGCATCAAACATAGCTGTCAGTAAAGACTAGAGAATCGTGGAATGCAGGTATTATCATGCCGTCTTAAACCATAGCACAAACACGGTTGTTCGTTAAATGTGACCGTATGTGATAGCGTTAAGTGTGACCATTGTAGCCTACGTCGTCCGTAAATTTTGGGTCAAAATACATGTATTTACACGTTAAAACTTACAATTTAGACTTATGGATCTTGTAGTAAGGTAATATGGTACAATAAGGTGTGTGGTTATTGGCATAATTAGTGTTGGAGTCATAAATTGTTTTCCGGGCCTCCTTTAAATAGAGAGAGGACACCACATGTTGTAACCATAGCCTAAATATGTCGCTATATCAAGCTAATTGGCATCGATCAAATTAGCCCCTATTCATCAATAGCTACTCCTTCTCTATGAATCATACCACTTTTTTCTTTGGAAACAAACCCCAATAATTGTTTGTATAGTTTAACCAGTTATTTTTTAGGGGTATAGTTTAACCAGTTTTTTCTAGGGGTATAAGTTGTAACCAGCTTGAGGGCGCACATAACAAGAAAAAAAAACTTATAGTGGAAGTACAGAGTGCAGAAGTGGCAAACCTGTGTTCCAAAGTATGAATTGATTATCCGCGCAACAAAGGACAACACATTTGCCAGAAGTGGCAGATTATAGTATGACACCAGATACTCTCCAAGCCGATACTCCACCAGACCAGCAATGACCTTAATATATTTACTTGAAAAGGTTAAGTATTGTTCAGTAAGTCAAAATGGAAGGCGGAATTGTAAGTTGCGCTTATTTTATGGCAAATGATTGGTAGCTACAAGCTGCAGTTGCAAGGCCTCAATTTGCCTCGAGACTAACTCATCCATCCTCGGTATGCTATATTACCAATCATTTGCCATAAAATCTTAAACATTGCTAATTTCTTATCATGTGCCCTTATACATGCAACTCAGCAGACAAACAGATTTTCATGATTAACCAGAATCACTTGTGAAAAAATATTAGAATGAGAACTTCATCACATATACATGTCTAAATTGTCGGCCCTTCATTTGAAACTAGAGAGATTATCGCGAGTAGGTACCTGATATCGCAGATTTGCTGATGTTCCAAGAAAACCACTATAAACAGCCGCTGATTTCCAGATGGGAGCTTTTTCGCGTTCTACCTCCATACTTGCAGAAGGTCTCAAAACTCGACGAGCAGCCTTCAAGACGTCTGAAGCAACTTCAGCTCCAATACTAGAAACGAATCCAACGCCAGCAAGTTTAAGGCCACCCATTAGTACTGATGCAACTCTCTGGTTAATGTCCCAATTCTGGCCCACGATACCCTTTTGAAATGCATTATCTGGCAGTGATCCTAACAGTCCTCTGACAAGCTCCAAGCTCTCGCCAGAACCATCGTCAGCAATAGATAAGAGAGAAATAGTAGGAGCAGGAAGCCACACTGTAAAAAAGTCAACAACAGAACCTCTGATTGTATCAGTCAGGACATAGTCGATCTCTTCAAAAAACCGTCCTTTCCGTTTTTCATATTGTGCTAAGACAGCTGTAGTTATTGAAATGCCCTCTTCGATAGCTAATCTGTTCAAGAATTTGGGATCTGCCAGTAACCTTTCACGGAAACCCTGCACACAGTGATCATTTTCAACATCATTAATAGGCAATAAGTTCTCCTAAATATAGAAGCAGAATCGATTAGACCAGCTCAAGTCCCAGCCCGGCCATGGAAAACACAGCATTGAACCACTAGGCCTGGAACCCAGGAAAACAAGAACTTTCAGTTTCCCCGAATATTTTTCACCTTTTAGATAAACTACCACAAGTATTTATTATCTTTGCTAGTTTTCTTTCTTGTGGGACGCCAGGCACTCAAAGAAAGCTGGCCCCAAATAAAATCTGACAGGGCTGGGCCGTCCATGAACAGTTCTATTGTTGATATATTTTTATAAATATGATCAAGGAAAGCATGTACATCAAAGCAGTAATACAACAGTATACGGTCAAGCACCATTGCACCAACCCATAACTATAAGGAAAGTAGCCAAATATTATAGCATGTACTTACTTGGAACCGGTGAATCAATTCATCCACAACGGGATATTTCTCAAGGTCAAAAAAGTTCTGCAGTATCTCAGGAGAAACTACACCACGATCTATTCCTTTCTGAATATCCTGTCATGATTAAAGTGCACAAGATTGCATTAGCACAAACATAATAAAGTATGATTTTATTAGAAATCATAAACTGACATAGCAAGATTTTTTGGGTGCGTGAGATTTTAAACACGCTAATTATTGTCTTTTTAGAATAACACCTCCATTCACAGCATGTTAAAATTAGTAAGAGATATAATGCAAAAGAGCGCCGGTGATAACCTGGGGTAAAGCTTCACGCCTCCTACCAGCTGCATTCATAACTCTAGCAATTTCTGCACGGTCAAAGCAATTTCGACTGCATGGCTTGGCAGCAGAATACCACAGTATATCAGCTACAGGGATTTCACCTTCTCTCCTTATACTTTGCCTCTCAGGATCAAGAAGAATCACAACTTGCTTTTTCTTTTGCATCTTTTTAGATATTCTGGCAGGAACACCAATTCCTCTAGATCCATACATAACATGGCTCGCACCAGTTACAACAACAAGCATCCCTGAAGGATCTCCAGTAGTAATTTCCTTCACTATTATTTTGGACATGGTATAATCATCAACTACTCTTGCCTGTGCAGATAGATATGAGCTAGGGCCAAAAGGAGAGACGTTGGAGGATGATGTCTTGTCTATCAATGAGCGGCCTGTGATGGATGTAAAACCAGAAATGAAGCCTGAGCCAGCTGGAGGAGCATACAGCTTCCTGTTTTCTTTTGAAAGACCTTTGATCCCTTCAGCTTGGACAGTTCTTACTACCTAGTCAAAAAAATGTATTAGATACTCACCAACAATGCAGAGAAAACTAAGATCTTATTCAGAATCAGAACACTTCTTGGACATGGGCCAATAAAGGGTGTAGAATAGGTGGTTACACCAAGTAAAAGCGCTATATCACACAAGACAAGAAAATGCTTGTCAGCTGGGATAATATAAAATTGAAAATCAATACTGAATGACTACAGTGTCTCAAGTATACAGCCTCAAGAATAACACCCTAAATTGAACAAGATTTGTGATGATGAAAGTATGCCTAAATTGAATACATGCAGATTTGCTAGACAATGTGAGTTACAGTGATGAATTACCTCAAGTGGAGTTCCACATGCAATAAGCTTGATTCCATTATCACGGCAGTAATTTAAAAGAGGTTCATACTCCTCCCAGCGCTCCGGTGCCCAGTGAGATGTGTACAACTTTAAGTTGTTGCCATCAATTCTGAAGTAAGATAGGCCTGTTAGTAGTTCGGCAAGGAAGTATTGCAAGGTGGATAAATCACAATCGCACTTATAGAACTACACTGTTCCCCAGAAAGGTCAAGGAGAAAGCAAAACTAGGGCTCCAATTCGAGCTTACTTTGCACGAAAACCTACATGGTCATGGTACTAGTAGTCTAGGAGATACGGGTAGACGTTCTAACACATCTCAACGGATGGAACGTCTAGAGTAAGTCATGTCTTTGCAGGGCATACACAAAATTTACCTTTCTAATTTACATTTAGTTTGACTCTGATTTGACTTGGTTTACAGGGAGAATATTTTTACATGCGGTCTGATTTTGCTTATTAGGATTCCTGTTCGAACAAAATACATAAGTACATAATTTCAGTGTTTTCCAACCATCTGTTTTGCACACGCATACCTATCATATTACTGTGTTTTTCCTATTACTATATTCTCGTTATCCTACAAAACCGAAAAGGCCCTTAACTCTTCCAGTTCTATACATCTGTCAAAATGAAACTACAATATGATGACAAGTACTAACTGTGTTTAAATTTGACATTGATAAGGTGCATCAATATCAAATTTAAACACAAAGCTCCGGGCACATAAAAATCCACCGCTCAGTTTGAATTATCGCAACTAAAAACAGGTAAAAATTATTTCCATTAAAAAAACAAAGAGGGCAGGCAGTAACAACCTCCCATCCATGAACTGGTTGAGCTGCTCCTGGAGGTTGCAGGGGAACGCCTCGAGCGAGAGCGAGAGGCTCCTCCCGGCGTCCGCGCACCGAGCGGCCAGCTTCCTGACGATCTCGAGCTCGAGGACCCGGTCGTCACGGTCGGGCACGAGCTCGGCCTCGCCAAGGTACACGACCCGCGCGGCCATCAGCTTCTCCCACACCCTCCCCCGCGCGTCCTTCCCGACAGCCTGCGGCTCCCCGATGACCGTGGCGTCGTACATCCTGGATAGTGCCTCGCCTTCGGGCTCCGTAGCAGGGGGCGGAGCCGGTGCTGGGGCCGGAGCGGCCGGCGGTGGGGCCGGCTTCTCATCGTCGGCGGCGGAGGCCGCGAGGGGGAGGTACTGGATAGCTGTAGACGCCGCGGCTAGTGACGGGACGAGGAGGAGGAAGTCGCGGCGGGAGGCGGCGGCGGTGCAGAGGTTTCCTCGGGAGGAGGAGGTGGGAGCGAGAGGCGGTTTGGTGGGGAGGAGGGGTTTGAACTTGGCGGCGCCCGGGTACCGGGAGGGCGCGTGGGGCAGCATTCTCCTCGGACAGAGACGACTGACGACGCCGGAGGCGCGCTGCGCGCCGGCGGCCAGGGGGAATGGAGCGAGTCCAGAGATGGAGTTTGTGGCCGTTATCCCTTGTTGTACAGCACGGCAGCACAAATGTACTGTTGGTACTATTACAAGAGTACGTCTCTTCTCCTCTCAGTCACCAGATATCCTGAAAGCATATATATCCTGTAAAAATAGATGAAAAATGTGTTTCAGTTTACTTGAGACACCACGGCCCAAATGGGAATTTTCTACCGGGTTGTAGTAGATACATCCACTTTTCTCTATATTTGTGACACTTAATTTGAGACGGATGGAGTAATTGTTTTGCATACAAATATGTTGCTGAATTACGACGCGTTGAACCTTTTCTAAGTTTGTTGTGCAAAAATAACAAACACAATCGGTACCCTAAGCAAAATTGGGGGGAAAAAAACCCGGTTGGAATTCTGGATTAACAGACTGCCCTGCCCCAATGCCAATCCAAGGGGTGTGCAAGATTTTCTTGCGTTGGAATTTTTCATGGCATCTCGAATGGTACCGGTAGGTCTCCCGTTTCCGTTTTTGTGGCGGGAATTTGAACGTGTATAGCTGGCATCACAGGGAGCTCACAACGGCGAGAAGAAATCTCACGCCTGGCAGTTTATGAGAAGAATAGTCTGTTTTTGAGACGACGATGCTCGACTCCGCATGATAGCGATCTTCACAAGCCTCACCTCCAGCTGCCGACCTTACCACAGGCTCGTGACTCCGCGGGCATATTATCCATCCAATCAGCCGCGTCGCAGATGAGTGGCACACCTTCCGCACAAACGTGGCTATACTTTCACACAGAGGATGAGATGACCAAACGAAAGAAAGAAAGAAAAACAAAACAAAGGAGCGGATATGAGCCATATGACGTGCAAGCGTCCAGCTCGTTTTGAACGTCTAGAAAGAATCTCATGTACTGTATGTTCCAGTCAAGAAGCAGGACCGTGTAATTGTACAGAAGAAACTACAGCTAAACCCAGGGTGGGGAAAAACTGGGGGAAAATAGATGTGTCCATTTTGTGATCGAGGGTCAGTTTGTTCTTTCCTGAGAAATTTTCAGGCACACAACCGGAGATAGCCCATTGTGTCTTCAAGAAAATTCTTGAGCCGATGCCCCTCGGGGAGTGGAAACGGTCTCCGCACTGCACATATAACCTAAACCGCCGAGTGATTACACGAGTCTCAACATTGTAACCGATGCTGATGCTGCAGATAGGTAGCTCAAAATTCACGTGTATATTTACATCCTACTTCAGCTGCTCCTGTCTGCATACCCTTTTGTGTCTTCTGCAAACTTTGCCCATATACTAGCAATTTGATCCGAGTATGCAACCTGCACATGCAGAAAACACCAAAGGATGTATTTAATTAGCTTTTCCAGTGATTAAAATTCTCAGTACTGTTAAATGCAATGTTCAGTTCAAAGAGTACAGAAGGGATGCTGCACGTATAAATATGTCAGACCTGGATGGTGTGCCGCCAGTAAACTGTATAACCTACTGCTACTATATTTTTTTTTTTCAAGTTTCCATCTAGGTTGACTGATGTGTATTTTAGAAATTTATTTGACACAATGTACTCTTATTGGCCAAAAACGCGGACGATATTTACTGGCAATGCATTGCAGTGGACTAAAATATAGTTCAGATGTTATATGTGGTATTCAAGCAAACATTATATTTGATGTCCTGAAATATTCTTATAACTCTATACAGCTTATCCGCTTTCCAACATTTCGGCCTGTAATGAAACCATAAAAATGTTTCCTCTGCAGCAGTTAAGCCCATTTCCCTTTCAATATAAAGAACACATTATACTATGTGATGGTATCGGGGGACATTTTGGGTTAAATATCAGGTTCTGAATTTAAAAAATAATGGAGCTATAAAGATAGATCGACAGCAAATAGCAATGAGTAGGTAATTAGTAGACACATACTAGCTGATGTATTCATCTCTTGATTTTTCATTAAAATGAGTTCACAAGATCGTGCAACCAGCAACTAAAAGACTAACTTAGCACTGAAGCTCGAAATTTATACCTGATTTGTTACAAAGCCTTTCATCATCTCTACCAAATCACGGCGTATCTCTTTATTAAATCTCTTGATTTCATTCATGTTGTTTTCCTGCATTAGAGAAGGTTATTTCAGAGCAGACCCAAATAGTCCATGCCAAGGAAGAAAATGAGAACTTCAAATCAACAGCATAGCCATGTCCCTTTCCAAAAATACATGTGGTTTGGTAACCTGCAGAGGGATGCGACAATGGACTCGAAAGAAAGCATGTAATTACGTAGACGTGCCCCACAATATTTTTCAGTCACCTCAAATAGATGCTACCAGATATCTGGGTTGAACAACACCAATATGTCGACACAACACAAATTCCACAGGACAAATTAATATGGCCTATATATACTTGAAAAAACTATCCCAGTAGGTTAATGCAAAACCTAGTATATCTAAGTCAAACCTGGCACTATCATCAATTAAATTGTTATAAACTAGTGGTCAATCTGTACATAGCAAGTTCAGTTACTTCACTTACAATTAACGTACTCGGAATACTTCCCACGCCTCATATGACCATACTGAACTGACGATCTTGATTCTCGATCTTTTAGCGAAGCTACAAATTCATTCCTACTTCTGAGAGCTTAACTCAGACAGGATTCTAATTGTACTTAACACTATCTTTGCTAATCAGTATTTCCATAGTAAACATCAGACATCAATATAGTTAATTGCTAACATTATTTCAGACGGAGTAACAAAATGAACAAACAGTAGACATATACAGTATTGAGTACAGATTGATGTTTGTGGCATTTAACTAGTGTCAGGTAACGTGTTCAACAAAAATTAAACTGCGGTATGAAGCAATTGCTCCTCCCGAAATACAGAATTGTGCTTGTGTAACCACTGCGGGAATATTAACAATAGATAAGGAAATGTTGTCATCTAAACTTATGCAATTTAAAAATAAATAGCAACTCACGTTTCAGAAGACCACTATCAAGTACTCCCTCCGTCCCAAATTAGTTGTCATGGATTTGTCAAAATATGGATGTATCTAGACATATTCTAGTATATAGGTACATCCATATTTTGAAAAGTCCACGTCAACTAATTTGGGCCAGAGGGAGTACAAAATACACATAGTAAACTTAACTCATAAGTTTAGGTGATTTACCTTGATAAGCTCGTACTCATTGCGCGCATGAGTTTTTGCATCTTCTGCTGTTCTTATTGTTTCTTTCAGTTCTACAATCTTCTGATACCTCGGCCTTTCCTGATCAATTCCTCTTGATGACACAGATTCAAGTTTTGCCACCCGGCTGTGCAAGGCAAATAAATCTGATGATAGACCTTGGATATGAAGCAAAGCATTAGAGCGATCAGTAAATGCATTGTGAACAGAAGTCATCGTCTCCAAGTATTTATGGATAGTGTCCTGCAAAAGCATAAACAGCGTTACAGATCAAGAAACAAAATAATCAAGAAGACCTATATCAAAGCAAATATCTGTCTCATTCCAGCTCCTCACGTACCAGATGTTTCACAATTTCAGCATCCAGTCTTGACTGACACCTGCTGACTTTGACAGCAGCATTTGCAAAATTGTTAATATCAGCAGCTCGACTTCTCTGAGAACTGCATGTAGATTGCTCTTTTTCAAATTTCGCAAGCTTAATGAATGTCATTCCCAAGTGAGCTGTAGTTGTTTTAAGATCATCATGAGCTTTAACAAGTGACTCTGCCTACAAATTGTGTAGAAGAGTTACATTAGCTGGCGTACTTTTGTATACTGCCGCTTAGTACTGGAAATTGGACACAAAATATCAATTTCTTGGTCAAGTTGCAAAATGTAAGAGTA
Organism: Alopecurus myosuroides; assembly: GCA_028641055.1. Classification (NCBI taxonomy): domain Eukaryota; kingdom Viridiplantae; phylum Streptophyta; class Magnoliopsida; order Poales; family Poaceae; genus Alopecurus; species Alopecurus myosuroides. The sequence continues at coordinate 191,148,646 of CM054058.1, forward strand.
GGGCATGTATACTACTCCCTCCGTTCGGAATTAGATGACTTGTGTTTGCCTAAATATGGATGTATCTATATGCTAAAAGATGTCTAGATACATCCTTATTTAGACAAACACAAGTCATCTGATTCCGAACGGAGGGAGTACTTCTCGAAACAAATAAGTGTAGTCTAATTCCTCCATTCATCATGTGCTCTGTCGCAACTACACTAGTTATGCATAAGAGTTACATGAGTGATCCATTAAATCAGCCCAAAACATGCCCAGTTACCTGCTGAGATGTCGCTGCGAGCTGCTGCTCCAATTCCTCGAGCCTGGCCTTGTGGGCGAGGAACTTTGTGTCAGTCTCCTCCTCCACTGGAGGCGGCCTCGCAGCCATCAACCCATTCGCCACCGTCTGCTTCAGGTTATTAAACATACCAAAAAAGTCTCTCCCGCCCTTTGCCGGCGTCGTTGGTGTGGTAACAGCCGTCGGCGTGGTAGCAGTAATCGCGGGGTTGTACCTTGGTGACTCACCCTCGGAGGTGGGGATACCGCTAGGCTCAGTGAGGAAGGTATGTAAGTCCGCGCTCTGGCCGACAGTAGGGTGCGCGGCGAGGCGGCTGAGGTAGCGCTGGAGCGCGACGCAGCGCTGGTTCACGAAGTCGTGGCGCTGCATGACGTGCCCCTCCACGATGCTCTTTTCAGGCCGCGCCGGGACGAAGAGACCGCGGTGGGTGGCCGCGAGGCGGTCGGCGAGGGCCACCACGTCGCGGAAGCGCCGCCGCACGCAGAACTTGCCACCTTCGGCGACCCGGGTAGTGACGAGGTAGGAGAAGTAGCTTCCAGAGCCAGGAATGACGCCCGCTGCTCCGGTGGCAGCCTCCTCGTGCTTCCTCGGATCGGAAACAGTGATCTGGTATAACTCCGGTGATGGCTCGCGGGAAATGACGGGGGCGTCGGGAGTGGGGATGACGGGCACGAAGTCAGCCTCACCGTTCTCATCGATGAACGCATCGTCGTTCGCGGCTGCGGCGGGATGGGAGGAGGTGGACGAAGGCGAGGGAGGAGGGTGGAGCAGGGGGTCGGTAGAAGCAGTGGCCGAGGCGGGGGATGAGGAATCGAGGGCGAGGTTCTCGAGGTGCTCGTCGGAGGGGTAGTTGTCCGTCGCCGACGACTCGGCGGCCATCATGGCGGCCGGCGGCGGTTAGGTAGAGTTGGGGAAAAGCGAGATCTGGCGGGGAAAGCCGGTGAGGAGTCAAGTCGGGTGAGGGAGAAAGGAGAGCGTCGTGATACGTGTAAGGCAAGGCTACCATCCTTCGTACTCTGTACTCAATGCCATGTGGGGCCAAGGTGCGCATCGACCTATTTTCACTGACTTGTCAGTTGTACAGGCAGCTAGACATGACTGCAGATATCCTAGAGAAAGGACGGGATTACAGGTAATTAACAACAACAACAACAAAAACTTGCGAGAGCATGTACAGTGGTAGGGAAGAGAGTCTTCTCTTAGCCCTCCACGTCATCTAGAGTAAGGAATAAATCGTGAGTTGCACAATGCATTATCTCTTATTTTATCTCTAACAATTAATTAAAAACAAATTAAATTTTAGTGTGAAATTGTGTTGATAAGGGAAGGCAAATTATACGATGGAGAAAATAGCCTTCCCTTAATTATTAAGAGATCATCTCTTAGCTAAGGGAAGGCAACCTTATCTTTCTTCATTATTTCTCCTCCAACTAAGTAAAAATCATATGTGGCAATTCTAAGAGAAGACTTATGTCACCGTATTGTACATGTCCTATATGGACTATTTGGTTCGCACAACTCTAAAATGTAGTGCCAATATATGTGCACAACTAATGATTGGAAAATAAAAGATTTTTGTAACTTTGGTTTTGGTTTATGTGAATCGTAATAAATAAGTTCAAATCAAAACCAAACCCCGAGAACAAGCTTCGATTTTCAAATTATTTTTTATTTTCAAAAGATTTGTGAAAAAATTCTTCGAGCTTTGTTTGATTCATAGGTTCGTATCCCGTAGGAAAATACAACAACAACAGCAACAACAACCAAGTCTTCCAATCGCAAACAAGTTAGGGTAAATTTTAGTGTAAATTTCATAGAAAACCCATGAGATCTCGAAGGAAAATAATCTAAAAGATGTTTTAGTGTAAATTTCATAGAAAAACAACATTAGCTTAGACCTCATAGAAAATTTCTTCACCGCAACCAAAGAGAATTCCACTTTTCATAAGATTCAGTTAGATATGACATTCATATAGGTTTGCTATTGCTGCACTTCGCCTAACCTATGATCAAAAGAATCCTAGTAGAAAAGTTTCTCCTTGTAAGAAAATTTCACATTGCTTTTTTTTCATCGTGTTTTTGTCTGGACCAAACAATAGGCTTATTGAAGAGGACATGCAGCACGCAGCCCAGATGACCACATATGGCCCAAAATTTGGGCCCAGGCTGAAAGGACATTTCTATCCCCAATTAGTTTTGTGTGTTTGTTAACAACATAAGTGTCTTCTAACCATGTGCTAAGTATTTCAAGGTATATCAACAATAATACGAGGGTTAGCACAAGACGGGGGCAAGCCACTATCAATGGATGATATGGGGAAATCTCTTGTCCACTGAAGTATCCATATACACATCCCAGTGTCACCTTAGAAATTTTGAAGAAAGTAGTATAATTGTCGGGGGGCTACCCCAGGTAGGGTCATGGAATGTATGAAATGGTGTCCAAAGAGTGGACCAGGTCAAGGTTGACCGACATAGTGTCGTACCGGCATATGTTGACCAACATAAGAGGTATGTTGGTATATGCTTGTGGTATATTATCTTGCAGGTAAGAGCCCATCCGAGTTATCCTTGGAGAAGCCGAGATAGGAGAAGAACAAGTGATCTCGGACAGGGGCCAATGAAGCAGGCGTATCCCTCATATCGCAGGGGCGTACAAGCGTGTAGGTTCAACTTACAAGACGATCCCGTACCGCTGACTACGATCCATCGTGTGAGCAGTGGGGTATGGGCGAAGGCATGTCATGTCACTGGCAGAGGGGACAGAGGGGGAAGTGTGTGGCGCACGTTGGACTTTCGGCCCATGTCAGCCGGCGTAAGCTACGCTACAGTTTTCTTCACCTATCCCCTGTACCGTGTGTTCCTGGCCACCAGTATATAAGGTGGCCACGCCCTTCTCGCGAGGGATGGAAAGGAGAGGCAACGAACAACACTAGATTCACTTCTCGCTAGTTGCTTATGACCTCCTTCTTCTTCCTCTAGCTAGAACAGCTCCAGGAGCAAGCTTGTAACCCGGATTTCCACCTTTATACACACATACAAGCAGGAGTAGGGGATTTACCTCCTCACAAGGGACCTGAACCTGGGTATATCGGGTGTGCTTTGTGTCTTCTGTGTGTGCTTCTTACCACGCTACCCCTCCTCGGATACCAACAATGATACGGATCACATGATCCGAGAGGGTTTTGTCCCAATCTTTCACGGCGAACCAAGAACAGCAACGTTGGACAGATAAATAATCAATTCCACGCACGCAATTGTAGACAGATCAACAAGATGAGCAAGCAAAACCAATATAAACTCGCAAACGGCGACCCATCACGGGAGGAGCCTCTCGATAACTTTAATCTCAAATTCTTGTCTCCCTAAAACCCTAGGCGCCACTCCTTTATATAGGAGACCACAAAGGGCTCGGTTGGACAGGCCCAAACCGAACACACAACTGATTCGAACCTAACACACGCGATACAAACCGGCCTATTAAAAGGCTCGGCCAAATAATAAGGCACGCAAGCCTCTAATAAAACGTGTACATACTTAGACGAATGTCATCTAATCGTTGGTCATCATGTATGCAACACGCTGCACCACCCAACACTAACAATGTTTGGCCTCACGCCGTGGACCAAACTGCAACATCAACGGTGGTGTTCTGAAGTTGGGTTTCACCTCATCTAGCGGAGGGATTGCAAATCTGAAAGCTCCAACTGTCAACATAGATGGCGGTGGGGGCGCAATGATAGGAGTAGGCATCATTCCCGCATCATCCCCCCAACTTGAAGAGAAACTGTCCTCGGTTTCAGCTTGACACTTGGAACCTTCTTCTTCATAGCAACGACGTCCACGTTGATATCCTTGTCAACCATTGGTTGCAAAACATGACGTTTCCCTTTATGCCACAAGGAATATACATTGGAACGCCCCTCATGTGTGGAACGCCGATCAAACTGCCACGGTCGGCCTAGTAGCACGTGACATGCATCCATAGGCAACACATCACAGACCACCGTGTCCTCATACGTACCTACAGAAAATTTCAGGCGCGTCTTATGTGTGACCTTCAGCTTGCCTGAATTATACAACCACTCAATGCAATGTGGCTACGGGTGCTTCCATGTAGGCAATGAAAGAGAATCCACCAAGCTCTTGCTAATAATATTTGTGTAACTGCCATTATCAATAATCAACTTGCAAGCGGAATCCTTGACTGTGCATTGGGTCTGAAAAATATCCCAGCGCTGCCCCTGTCCTTCTATGCGATCTTCCGATACACGTTGCACCATCAGATTTTTACACTTTGCAGCAAGTTCATACCCATCCACATTCACTTCGTCAGTTGCCTCAACCTCATCACTGGACGACCCTGCTGATTTTTCCTCGTCACTTGCAGAAACATAGCCATCTTGTGTGAGCATCACCCTTTTTGTATTAGGGCAATTATTGGAGCGTGTAGAAGGTGTCGGCTTAGCGCTAGAACCAATAGCCTCATTATTGGAACGACGCCGTGTATGTGTAGGATCTGGACGTCGTTTGAGTTGTTGCTCCGCACGCTCAGCTTGGTGCACAAGATCCTGAAGATTATAATAAATGACCATCTCCACACGATCTTGCACCTCAATATTTAGACCATTAAAGAACCTAGACATCGTGGCCTCCGGGTCTTCCGTTGTTCTTGTACGTATCATCAACAACTCTATCTCCTTATAATACTCATCCACAGATTTAATACCTTGAGTAAGCTGCTGCAATTTATTTTACATCTCGCGCTTATAATGCTCAGGAACGAAACGACGCCACAAGAGTTCTTTCATACCTCTCCATGACATCGGCCGGTTGGGCATACGCAAAATTTGGCTCCACCAAATCAATACATAACCGGAGAACTCAAAAGCTGCAAGTTGAAGTTTCTTCTCCTCGGTGTAATGGTGAGCTGCAAAAATATGATTCACGCGCATCTCCCACTCTAAATAATCCTCGGGACTGCCCGCTCCGGAAAAATGCGGTATGAAAATTTTAACACGTCCAATACCATCATCCAGCGGAACACGTGCAGCCTGACCAACACGAACAGCAGCCGCATGACGAGTATAAAAAGTACGTTGTTGGGGTGCATAACCAGCATCTTCCTCCAAATCAGCATCAACACCTCCATGTGCCCGTGCCATGGGACGGAGAAGACGACCATCAGTCTGACCATCTCGCCGTGGTAGCGCATCGGGCTGCGCTTGCGCCGACGCGTTACGAAGGTTATCCGTCAGCGCATCAAGGCGAGTATTGAGGGCATCAAATTTGCTATTCAATCTCTCCTCCAAAGCATCCGTACACTCCTTGATATATACGCAAGTTTTGTCAAATCTATCGTGGATATTAGGAGCAAGATCATCAACATAAATAGGAAGAGAAATCTCCTTTGGCTTAGGCTCGACAACAGCAGCAGTGGAATTTTCGGCGATCACAGAGTTAACCATGGCGACAAAAATTACGGTAGATTATGTGGTCGCAGCAGACGCCCTTAGCAGAAGTAATAATCAGCAATAGTACGTTGCGCGTGCTGAAAATCGTGGCTAGAAATCCTCGTCCGAAAACGAGAGGTGCTTCCTTGTAGCATGATGCAACACGGGAGTCCAAGTAGGTCACGATGTGCAATCGGATTCCAACCTCAACATGCAAATACAATTGAAGTAAGACTCCCTTTAGTACATCCAAGTAGCAGTACAATACGTGAATAACCAAGACCACCCAATTGAGCTAGCAAAGTCTCACGCTGCCCAAGAATAATCACGTGAAGGTACCAAACAAAGTAATTATACTAGATCTCCATGATGGAACGTAGGTTTTTGTCTTTACTGCAATGAGCTACCAGGAAACTTACGCAAACAAACTTGCCGACACGAATTGCAGAAATATTGCGGCGGCAATAGGGACTCCAGATCAGATCCCAAGCAGAACGGAAACAACAGATCAACAAACACCGGTGTCTTGGCGTGATGCCTCCGGAAGTAGATAAATCTTAGCTCGAAATCGCCGTGAGAAACCCGACGGCTCTGATACCAAGATGATACGGATCAACGTGATCCGAGAGGGTTTTGTCCCAATCTTTCACGGCGAACCAAGAACAGCAACGTTGGACAGATAAATAATCAATCCCACGCACGCAATTGTAGACAGATCAACAAGATGAGCAAGCAAAACCAATATAAACTCGCAAACGGCGACCCATCACGGGAGGAGCCTCTCGATAACTTTAATCTCAAATTCTTGTCTCCCTAAAACCCTAGGCGCCACTCCTTTATATAGGAGGCCACAAAGGGCTCGGTTGGACAGGCCAAACCGAACACACAACTGACTCGAACCTAACACACGCGATACAAACCGGCATGTTAAAAGGCTCGGCCAAATAATAAGGCACGCAAGCCTGTAATAAAACGTGTACATACTTAGACGAATGTCATCTAATCGTTGTTCATCCTGTATGCAACACGCTGCACCACCCAACACTAACAATGTTTGGCCTCACGCCGTGGACCAAACTGCAACATCAACGGTGGTGTTCTGAAGTTGGGTTTCACCTCATCTAGCGGAGGGATTGCAAATCTGAAAGCTCCAACTGTCAACATAGATGGCGGTGGGGGCGCAATGATAGGAGTAGGCATCCTCCCCGCATTAAACAACGTCCATCGGCCCCTTCTCAAGCCATCCCATGGCATTTGTCGTGACGCCGCCACGATAGTTGGCGCCCACCGTGGGGCCAGCAGCGGTGATGGCCGGAGTTTCTATCCGGACGGGATCCCTTCTTCCCTCGGGCGGGCGTGAGGTCTGTGGGCTTGTCCGTAGATTCGGCTCGCTCAGCTTTGTCAGCGACAATGCAGGCAACTTCGGCAGCAGGCCACTCCCAACGGGTGGCTTCTTCGTCAGCTTCGGTGATCACCTGGTCTACGTCACCACCGAGGTCGTCCGCGGGTATTCCGAAAGGGTGCACGTGGCCACAGACCCCCCTGCGGTCTGCACGGTCCACAACCGGCGAATCACTCCCCACGCGGATAGCGTAGAGGTCATGGTGATCTCGTCAGCTGCTGAGGCTGGTGACGCCGATGTCGGTGCCAAGCCTACCTGGACTGTGCACAAGCCGCTGGAGAAGCCCGAGAATCAACCGGGTTATGCATGACCATCTGTTGCGCCAGGAAGGCCAAGTCCTCGTCAGGACGTGATCGAGAAGCTGGTTGTGCCGGTGGCTACCGGTACGGATCTGGCACTGGTGCAGGAACAGCTGGAGGAACAACGACAGAACTTGCTACGGGAGGCTATCAAGATGTCCCGGCTCAGGCAAGAATTCGAGATCAATCTCCGTGAGTATAACAAAGCTCATGGCTTTACTCCAGTAGCAAACAACCCTAGTCGCATAGATGTTGTGCGCAACCAAGGTAGAGACCTCAATGCTGAGATAGCTAGAGATGGTAAATCTAGAACTAGTAGAACTGCTAGTCTTGTGTCGGCTGGTAAACCTAAGTACAACTCTCCTGCTAAGAATCTTAGGGCTACAGAGGCAGCAGCCGAGTTGTCTAGCATGACCGGTGAAGCTCGCCATAGGCAGCAGGACCGGGTTAATGAGTTAGTCTTTGTGGCCAAACGGCAAAATGAAGCCTTTCGTAAGGCAAATCCAGGTGCAAGTGCATCTCGGGTGGTTCACTCCACTGGTGGCAAATCTGGTGGCCAAGCTTCTTCGCCCCATGTTGGTGAAGGGCGTGCCTGGAGTGTGAATTCCGGGAAGGACAAGCTGATTTCTGCAAGGGGAGTCTGTCACCTCCAATCTTTTTACTTTGTTATTGTCTTGCTTTTTTACTTGCTTTATCATGTTTCCTATCAATGGTTGATTTCTTTGAAACTAGATCTTATTGGCAAGGTGGGTTCACGGAAGAACAACAAAAATATTATAAGGAACACTGCTTGTCACAAAAAGGGAAGCAACAAATTAATAAATTGAATAACTATGCTAAAAACTTGTGCTCTACTTATAATGTTACTTATTGCTTTGATAAATCTTGTTGTTGTAGGAGGTATAAACACCTCCCTCTTCAATGTGAGTATAATGATAATGTTCTCGTATCTTCTTATGTTAAGAGAAATTATGACCTTTATGGTGTGGAACAAATTGAAGAATTTATTGCTTGGAAGCGTGCATTCGAAATTGTTTATCTGCTTGAAAATATTGATGATGCACCTTATAAATATGAGATTTATGATATACTTGAATTTTTCTTTGATAATTACAAGGAAGAAAATGGCTATATTCTTAAATATCTTTATAGATGCTCTCCATCAAAGAAAGAGACTAATGCCTTGCAGGAGCCTATGGAAGAAGAAATTGTTGAATCTGGGAGCTCATTGGATGAAAAAAGGAGGAGAGTGATGATCAAGAGGAGGAAGAATGGAGTAGATACCCATGTCTACCTCCCAATGAGAGTAACTCTTTAACTCGTACCTTATTTGATTGCCCTCCATGCTTACCAAAGGAGGGTGAGTGTTATATTGATAATTGTGATGTACTATGAATGAAACTTGTGAGAATGATATTGCTACTATTATTTATGATAATCCATGCTACTTTGATAAATCCTATGATAATCCTCTATTTATTCCAACTATTGGTATGCATGATAATGAGGAAGTTTGTTTAGGAAATTTATATGATAAAGCTCTAGATGATGGTCCTATGTTACTTTATCTTATAAATTATAAGGCTACCGAAAATAGGATTGCTATAATGTGTCTCGTACCTTTTAAGAGTGACCAATCATCTTGTTTTGGTATTGCTAAAAGTGAGAAAAAAGAGGTCTTTGTTTTTAATTTTGATCCCACTATTTTTGAACTTTATATGAATTGTGTGCTTTTAAACCATGACAAACATGCTTTATGTGATAATTATGTTTTTGAGTTTGTTCGTGATGCTACTGAAAATTATTATGAGAGAGGAAAGTATGGTTGTAGGAATTTTCATGTTACTAAAACACCTATATTTTTGTTGAAAGTTTTGAAATTGCTCTTGTTCTACCTTCCCATGATTTCTAGTTTGAGCTTCTTTAATTTATTTCTTTACACGATTCCTATGCATAGGAAGTGGTTTAGACTTAAATTTGTTTTATACTTGCTTCTTGATGCTCTCTTTTGCTTAATTCATATTTCTTATGTGAGCATCTTCTTGTTTTCAGTGCCTAGCTGAAAGGCGTTAAAGAAAAGCACTCTTGGGAGATAACCCGTGTTTTATTTTTGAATGTTTTCTTTGAGTCAAGGTGTTGTTTACTTCTGTAGCAGCTCCTTTGTATATTTACTTTTTCGAATTGTTGTGCCAAGTAAAGTCTCTAGTGAAAAGTTGATGCTAGATTTGGTTTTCTGCGCAGGAACAGATTTTTTTTCCACTGTTTAATTCGTATAAATTTCCATAAAAATCGTAACTACCTGGGAAAAAAATTGTGCATGACTCTCAGCTATTTCCGAAAACCTTTTCTAGTTCTGAGTTTTCTGATCTGAGCAACGTAAGTGTCTCAAAAAATATCGTCTTTACAGACTGTTCTGGTTTTGACAAATTCTGCCTTTTTACTTTGCATTCTCTATTTTACTATGTTGAGTGGATTTATTGCTTCACAAAACATCACTAGTTGTAGCTAATGTTTAAAAAGTATTGATAATGCTTGTGTCCATGTAGAATATGTGAGTTTTTGATTATGCACTAACCCTCTAATGAGAATTAATTTGAGTTTGTTGTGAAGGAAATTTTCAAGGGTCAAGAGAAGAGGATGATATAATGTGATCAAGAAGAGTGAAAATCCTAAGCTTGGGGATGCCCCCGTGGATCATCCTAGCAAATTTCAAGAAGACTCAAGCGTCTAAGCTTGGGGATGCCCAAGGCATCCCCTTCTTCATCAACAACTTATCAGGTCACTTCTAGTGAAACTATATTTGTATGCGGACACATCATATGCACTTTACTTGGAGCGTATGTTTGCTTTTATTTTGTTTTATTTTCTATAATAAACTTGGTTGGAACCCAACATTCTTGTGTGGGAGAGAGACACGCTCCGTTTTTTTCATATGAATACTCGTATTCTTCATTTATCATCTAGCTGTTGCAAAGCCTTTTAGTTCATGTTTTTCATGCATGTCCTATTCAGAGTTGTTCGTTCTTGTAGATATTACTCTCTTGTTTCATTGATAAATTATTTGGAGAGTTTTTATTGAAATGAAGTGATTGGTGTTGGAAAGCAATAAAATATGTCATGCTTATAACGGTGCAAGTGAAGCTTGTTTAGATTGTGGCTTAGACTTTACATTTCATGTTAGATATTATTTTAATTCTATGCTTAGTAGTTATTGATGTAGCATGACTTGTCTCAAATATCTAAGAGGGATTAATGTGACATTGAAAGAATCATTAGTTGTTTTTATCATATCGAAGCATATTATTGTGGCATTCTCCTTCGAATGCTTTATTTGGTTGACTTGGCACATGCTTACACCATGTTATGACTACAAACCAGTCACGTCTAGCCTCTATGATCATTTAGTTTTTGACTTGTAATATCATTTATGCTTTGATTGATAATATTTTTGTCGCTATGCATGATTATGGCCATTATTTCTCTCTTAATTTATCGCTCCCAGTCTGTTGCTAGCCTTCACCTGTGCTGAGTATGAGCTCTACTCGTGCATCCAACTCTCAAAAACCAAAGTTTGCCAAATGTATCCACCATACCTACCTATATGTGGTATTTAACTGCCACTCCAAAGTAAATTTCTCATGTGCTACCTTTAAAACCTTCAAAATTATACCTTTTTGTGCTCTGTTTTAGCTCATGAGGACGTAAGTAGAAGATCTTTATTTCACTTGTTAATTGGACTTTACATACCTGGACTAGTGGCACATCCGCTTATCCAATTCGCTAGAAGAGCTGGCAACGGGGTGCCCAGCCCCAAAATTTGGTTACTTCACAATTCTCTTCACTCTTTTTCCCCTGATTTATCAGTTAAAACATAACTGTGTAAACAAAAGAGAAGAGGGATGGTCTACTGACCCCAGTAGAAAGAACATCCTTCAATGGGAGCCGCTCTTGTAAAGTCTAGTTAACTTGTGACGTAATGTATTGCTTATTTACCATTCGTTAACATAGACATACACCTCTCTGAAAAATGTTTTCAATACCTCTGTTTTAATCAAATAAAAACTCTAGAACATGAGCAATCCCTGCTTTCCTCTGCGAAGGGCATTTCTTTTACTTTTATGTTGAGTCTTCATCTTCTAACTTTATGCACAATTAAGAGAGCATAGTTGTCATTCTGAGTATAATGTGCATCAGTCCCAAATATTATTATTGATTGATTCATGATATGTTATTACTTGTTCTCAAATTACTTGTTTCTAGCCAGCACTTGAACTTTGAAGGTGTCCTGACATTAATTTTTCTCTCACTTTAAGGACAAGCGGAATACCAATTTGCTATGTTTTCTTTATGCTCGAAACAAACGTATAACTTTCAAGTGCATTATTATTCATGATCTTTTATTTGTGTTACATTTCATGATGCAACATGGTTGCTAAGTTTCATTGTTAGAATTGTATCTATCATGCTTACAATGCTTTAAAATATTGATGATCAAGATTATGTTGGTAGCATGTCACCTCAGAAATTATTTTGTTTTTATTGTTTTACCTACTCGAGGACAAGTAGAACTAAGCTTGGGGATGCTTGATACGTCTCCAACGTATCTATAATTTCTAATGTTCCATGATTAATATTATGTGATTTGCTACATGTTTTCTATACACTTTACATCATTTTTATGGATTTCGTGGGACTAACCTATTAACAAGATGTCACAGCGTCAGTTCCTGTTTTCTACTATTTTTGGTTTCAGAAAAGTTGTTCTGTAAATATTCTCGGAATTGGACGAAACACAATCCCAGGGTCCTATTTTCTGTCATGTACACGGTGTCCGGAGGAGACCCGGAGGGGGGCTACAGGATGGTGGCCCCCTGGCCGCGCCACCAGGTGGTGTGGCCCCCTGGCCACCCACCGACATCACCCTTTCGCCTATTTATACTCATTCCTGGGAAAACCCTAAACACCGGAGCCTCCATCCACGAAAAGTTCCGCAGCCGCCATCATCGTCAACCCTAGTTTGGGAGGGTTCTGAAGCTCTCCCCAGCACCTTGCCGGGAGGGAAAATCATCACCGGAGGGCTCTACATCACCATGCCTGCCTCCGAAGTGATGTGTGAGTAGTTCATCCTTGGACTACGGGTCCATAGCAGTAGCTAGATGGTTGTTTTTTCCTCTTTATGCCACCATGTTTAGATTTTGTGAGCTGCCTAACATGATCAAAATCATCTATCTATAATGATACATGTTGTGTTTGCTGGGATCCGATGAATATTGAATGTTATGTCAAGTTGATAATAGATCTATCTTTTATATGTTATTTTTTTATCTTGCATGCTCTCTGTTACTAGTAGATACTCTGGCCAAGTTGATGCTTGTAACTCCAAGAGGGAGTATTTATGCTCGATAGTGGGCTCATGCCTCCCTTATATCTGTGCTCGAGTGACAGAAACACGACGGATGGGGGATGTGATGTTGCCATTAGAGAGAAAACAACAATGCTTTGTCTAAGGATAATTCTATTGTTTACATTACGCACTTTACTTAATGCAATAATCTGTTACTTGCAACTTAATACCCGAAGTCTGCTTGGATTACGTTCTGAGGGTGGATTATTAGTCATAGATGCAGTTAAATTGCGGTCTATGTATCATGTTGTAATGCCCAAATAAATCTCATGGTAATCATCATGTCTTGCATATGCACTATGGTGCAGCCTCTATCTCTATCAATTGCCCAGCTGTAATTTGTTTACCCAGCATGTTATCTATTTGTTTTGGAGAGACACCACTAGTAAACAGTGGACCCTGGTCCATTCTTTTACATTGATAATACAACCACTGCAAGCACTGTTCTTTTTACTGCAATCGTTGTTCTCATTTCTTTACTGCAATCATACATCATTTTTCACATTATACATCTAATCCGTTGTGTTAGCAAAACTGGTGAGATTGATAACCTCACTGTTTCATTGGGGAAAAGTATCTTGGTTGTGTTGTGTGCACATTCCACGTTGATGTTGAGCCTGGTAGTGCGCCCGACCAACATCAGTTGTCATCAACCTTCAGAAGTGATTTCTTTCTCCTACTAGTCCAATTAAACCTTGGTTTCTTACTGAGGGAAAATTTGTTGATGTAATCTTCATACCTTTCTGTTGGGGTCTCCCAACTAACGTGTGTCTCGCGTCATCACTAACCTATTAAGAAGATGCCCCGGGACGGTTGCTATTTTCTGTTGTTTATCTATTTTAGAAAATTTTCTAAGCAAATATTCTTGGAAAGCGCTGAAAATCCACGGGGATCATTTTTTACCCGGAACGGAGACGGAGACCAAAGAAGAGCCGGAGGGGGGCCAGGGGGCCACTAGGTGGGTCCCCTCCCTTGGTCGCGCCTGGTAGGCTCCTGGGGACCCCAGCCACTGCCTCTTGTCCCCTCTTCGCTCATAAATTTCCTTAAACCCTAAAAACACGGAGACGGAGTTATTTTCGGTGCGGTCACCTTGAAAGTCCAATCTAGGGCTTCTAGAGTCCTGCTCCGGCACCCTGTCGGAGAGGGGGGTCGTCACCGGAGGCCTCTACATCGCCATGATCGCCTCCGGACAGATGTGTGAGTAGTTCATATCGGGACTACAGGTCCATAGCAGTAGCTAGATGGTTGTTCTCTCCCTTATGCCTCCATGTTTAGAGTCTCTTGAGCTGCCTCACATGATCGAGACCACCGTTATGTAATTTTGCATGTTGTGTTTGATGGGATCCGATGAACCATGAGATTATGATTATTTTGTTCATGTTAATCTGAGATGCTTCACTTATATTGATAGAGAGTTTTAATTTTGTCTTGCAATGATCTCTAGTGTTTATGATTACCTTGGCCACATAGCTATTTTCACCTCCAAGAGAGGGTTTATATGCTAGATAGTGGGTTCATGCCTCCTTGTTGCATGCGCTTGAGTGACAAAACATGCGGGAGAAGGATGTGATGTTGCCACTAGGGAGAAAACAGCGGTGCTCTTGTCTACGGATGAGAACCACTGCTTACACTACGTATTGTTCTTAATGCATTTGTCTGTTGCACTCAAAGCAATCACTTCGTTGCTGCAACTTAATACCAAGGGATTTTCTGGATAGCTTTCTTGAGGTGGAGTTTTAGATATGGATGCATGCTAGATAGAGGTCCATACGCCTTGACGTAATGACTACAATGATAGAACCCGTGAACTATATCTCGTCATAATAGTATTGTTATATATTCATGATTTTTCAGTTGCCTAGCTGTAATTTTTTCATCAGCATGTTTGTTTTCTTTGGAACGACACCACTAGTGAACCTATGGCCCCCGGTCCTATTTTTTCATATTGCGACCTTCTTTTAAGCCCTTTTCATTATTATTTCCTCGTTGTTCCATTTTTACTTTTATTGTTTTCGAAGACTCTATATGTTTAATTCTCCTGTTTTAGCAAGATCAAAAGATTGACAACCTTCCGGAAAGTTGGGGCAAGAGAGAGTTTGTGCTTCTGTGCATATTCCACGCTCGGTCAACATTGATGAGCGGCATTGTTGATAAAAGTAACCTTCTTCAAGACTATGAAGTCCTACTAGTTTGATAAACTCTGGTTCTACACTGGGGGAAATTTACACTAGACTACATCATACTTTCTACTTGGGGTCTCCCAACGAGCGTGTGATCACGTCAGCATCACTAACCATCTTGATTGACTATCATCACTTTGTTGTTGGATCACTCGAAGGGTTTGTTTCCATTGCCACCACACTTGAAGCAAATTATTGTGCTTGACTTGAGTTGAGGAGCACTTCTGTTGGTGGTTGGAGCCATTTGTTTCTTGAATGGTTCAATAACTTTGGTTGTTGGATTTGTTGTTCCTTGAGGGACTTTGGACGTGCTTGGTGTAGATGCTTGTGCCATTGGAGGCGTCGAGGAGGCGAAGAATGTCTTTTTCTTTTAATCTTGGGGTCCTCCAATAGTTGGCGCTCGGCCTTGATTTCTTGATGGACAAGGCCAACGAGGGTATCATATCGTTGGAATTTGACAATTCGCTTGACGGGATGATTTAGGCCATTAAGGAACTGTGCCATTGTTTGTTCTTGAGATTAAATCACATGTGCTCCTATCATGGATATTTCCAGTTCCTTTTAGTATTCGCCAACCATCCTCATTCCTTGCTTCAATTCTTGTAGCTTTTTGAAGAGGTTGCACTAGTAGTGAGGAGGCACAAATCTTGTATGCATAACTTCTTTCATATCATTTCAAGTATTGATTGGGCGCAAGCCGTGCTCTATCCTTTGAACTTGCACTTGATCCCACCACAAGAAGACATAGTCGTCAAATTCAAGAGAGGTCGTGGCAACCATCTTTTCATCACTATAGTTGCGCACTCGTAAGATTGCCAACCTTTAGGGCCCATGAAAGGAATGCTTCCGGATCATTTGCACCCAGGAACTTTGGAACATTATAGAGTATGGAGCTCATGTTGTTATCTTGAATTGGTCGACATTGGCGATCATGGGGATCATCATCATATCTTGGTTATTAGCAATCATGTGGAGGTTAAACTTGATGATGGTGCTGCTGATGATGTAGTCGAGCTTCCCAACGTTCGCTATCCTCACGCTCATGGTGGTGATGTTGAGGTTGTTCTTCCTTGTTGTGTTCATTATGGTAGTGACGTGCATTTTCTTGAGCTTTGTTATCTTGTTGAGGATTGTGTCGACGATGTTGCCTTGGGGGTCTTTTATGTGGGCGAGCACCTTCCACAAAGTCATGTTCACCATAGCCATCAACATAGTTTGGTGGAGGTGCTGGTGGAGGATGGTTATGAAGGTCTTGTCGTTGATGAGGAGGTAGAGGTGGGCCATCACGTCCTTGCTGATGTCGAGGAAGAGGCGAAGGAGGTGAACTATCCTCATACCAATTGCGGCATTGTACTTGCGGTGATGGTGTGGTTCATAGTCTTGGCGATGAAGCCCACATTCTTCCATGTGAGGATGTCGATCGTGGTGATGTGCTTGATGAGGAGCATGAGCTTGTTCACATGATCGGATTGACCTACAGGAACTCCTTGTTTGATGCGATGAGGAGGATATTCTAGGACGACGAGCAAGGTTTGCCAAGTTGATGTTGATTTTCTCCATTTGTTCGTCGGACCTTACTTGTTGAGCTTGTAAGCGATGCTCATATTACTCCAAACCATCACGCACTATTTCGCGTAGTTGCAAATGTTCATTGTGGGTCACATAGTTGTGGTGGTTGTCGTTGTAGAAGGGGTTTCCATCATCATCCAAGCTTGCATTTGTAAAATATCCCTCCCTAACCATATGAAAGGCAAACAAGTGAAATATGAATAATGTGTCCGACTTACTGAAAGTGCATCGATCTCTCTAAAATTTTTGGAGTTAATAACAACATAATTAAGATTCTAACATCGCATCTAAGTCCTTTTAGGAAATATCAAGTTGACGCAAAAAGGAAGAGGAAACAACTTTGCAGCCAACGAATAAACCTTTTTGCAACGGTAGTATTGGGCTTCCCAACGGTAGTATCGTGGGCAGTACCACGTGTAACATCCCAAGTATGAAAAACACCATTAGAATGTTTGCTCCTTGTTAATTTTTGTTTTGAATCATGTCATCATAAGCATTGCATTTGTTTTCACTTGTTTTTCCATTTGAATTTCAAACCAAATTTCAAATTCTTGTTTCATACTTGTTCTGTTACAATTTTTTCAAACAAAACTCTCAAATCAAACCAATTATTTGTTTCCATTAAACTTGAAAGTTCAAACTATTAACTTGCTTAAGTTTCAATAATTCAATTATACCAAATTCACTCAAATTCATTTGAATTTTCAAACAGCAACCAAATTGAAACTTTTGAAAAACAAAAAGTGGCACAACTGGGTTTTTGTAAATAATAACCTATAAAAATTATTCCCTAAATTTTTCCAACCCCAAAACCATTCTTTTCTTCCCTTTTTCTTTTCTGCAAAAAAAAAACAGAGAGAAACAAAAAAAAATAAAACAGAAAAGAGAGAAGGGGGCAGGCCAGCCAAGTGGGCTGAGCCCACCAGCCCCGAGGCCCAGCCCACCTATTCTCCCCATCCCCTACCTCTGTACGGCGCGACATCGAAGATGTCCACGTCGAAAGGCAGAGGATGGGACGGCTGCAAGCACGCCTCCTCCTCCTTAAAACCTCGCCCGAGGGCTCCTCCCTGCTGCCCTAGCCTCCTCCTCCATCTCTCTGCCGCCGCCGCCGTTTTTCTTCCTCCTCCCTCCTCTGCTTCTCCCTGTTCTGAACCACCGCACACCACCGCAACGAATTCCGGTGATCGCCGCCGCTATGGACACCTCCCGGCCTGGTTAGCTGCGGGAACGGGAACACCATACCTTCCTCTCCCTCCTCGTTTCCAGGGAGGAGTCCGAGAGGGCCTGGATCGTCCGCAACGACGCCGGCCACCTCGCCTGTCGCCGCCGTCGCCTCTGCATCGAGCCGTCGTCCTCCTCCTCCTTCCTACCCACGGTGAGCAAGTCACCTCCTTCCTCTCTCTCCCGATGCGCGCACACGCCTTGCACCTCCCTGTACTGGCCCACAAGCAGCAGCAACAGCACAGCGTCGCCGCCGGCGACCACCGCGCTCTCCGTCAGGTTCAGCAACTGAACTAGTTTCAGTTTCGTCAGAGAAATCTCGAGGCTTTGCCTCAAAACCGCGCGCGCCTCTCTACTGTCACGATACAGCAGCACACCCCAGTGGCACACTCACTGCGCACACGCACACGAGGGCGAGGGTTCGAGTCCCCCCCCCCCCTCGCGAGATTAGATCCCATCTTTTTACACCGCGCGCTGACAGGTGGGGCTCCCCTGTCAGCGACCCTGGCAGCCACGCGCGCACACGCACGCCACGCGAGCGCCACGGTGGCCAGGACCCCCCTTGTCAGTGGCCCAGGCTAGGTCCCTGCGAGGTGGATCCAAATCTGGATCCTTTTTCTTTTAAAATCCATTCCCTGTTTATTTACAGAATGGTCCCTGGAATTCAAACCCTCATAGATCCCTCATTTCAAATTCAAATTCAACATGTTAAATATGTTTTCCATACCAAATTTAATTCTCTACATTTTTAAAACATTTGTTTACTGTTTTGAACATTTCAAATGGTTTCAAAATTTCAAATTCAAACAACTCATTTCAAATTTGGTCAAATTCATAACTAATTCAAATTTAATTCAAATGGCACATATAAAATATGTTTTCCATGCAAAATTGAACAAGCTTTCCAAATATAAACTTTGTTTCCTGTTTTGAATAATTAAAATTGGTTAAATAATTTAAATCTTGTTTAAATCATTTAAAATTGCTAAATTCATAACTTGGTCAAACTAAATTCTTTTTGAACATATAAAATATGTTTTCAAACCAGAAAAGTATAATCTTTTCAAATATGAATTTTATTTAATGTTTTGAACAAATAAAAATTCAGATAATTTTATACTTGAATTAAATTCATTTAAATCTTGTTTAAACTTGTTTAATTCATAATTAATTCATTTTAAATCCATTGTCAACAAATGAAACATGTTTTCCACCTAAAATTTTGTGTTCTTTCCAAATATGAATTTTGTTATCTATTTTGAACATTTAAAATTGGTGAAAACAACAAATGCTTGTGTAACTCATTTAAGAAGCCAAATTTCATAACTTAATAAATAAAATTCCAAACTTGGTGAACAACATTTCAAAGTGAAGCTATTGTTGTTTTCTTGTTGTTTTCTTCATCCATGCATCATACTAATAAACTTTCACATGATGGTTGTTGGTAGATCACTTAATTCAACTTAAATTCTTGGGCCTTTCTATATGCAACCCAAAATTGCATATGGGCCCCCATTAATTATGTTACCATGTCAACTAGTTTATCTTTGATGCATCAATTAACCTGTCATGCATCATCCCATGTTTGTGCATTATGCCATGTTATTGATTGTTTGTCTCTCTGCGTTGTTTGTTTGCTTCTTCTCGAATAGACGACGACGTTGAGACAGACGAGGTTTACGACACTACTTCTGAGGAGTTAGCCCAGTACCAGGCTACTGAGTTTGCAGGCAAGTATTCACTCACATGAACCATTGTGTCGTTTCCACACTGGATATCGATACTTTTCGTTGTCTATCCTGCTATCCTTAAGATTCGTTGCTTGTGTTCCGATCCTATCACATGTTATCCTGTAACCCTAAAATAGCCTATCCTCCACTCCTATAACCCCATTGCTTGTTGCATGTGTCTTACTAGCATGCTTAGGGTTGTTTATGCTCGAGTCTGTTGTCCGTTATTTCTGTTACCTTATTTATTATGTTTTGGGGCTCGATGTTAAACAACAACTTGTTAATGTTTGAGGTAATGCTAATTTGATGTTAAGGCACCGGCAGGAGGCCGGGTATGGTTTTGAGGCCTGCTAGTGTCGAACTCAGGAAAAGTTCTTGTCCTCTAGATCCATGATGAGCGCGCTAACCGCATGTGGGAAGCGTGTATGGGCGCCCCTCTCAACTTTGATTCGATTCGCATCTCGTCCAAATCGCCCCATTTAGTTCGGGTTTTCCATTTGCCGCATGCATATGCAGGTGCGAACCCGAGGCCAGGGTGGTCACTTTTGTAGTCGGCATTCAGAGAGACACGTTCTTAGAGTGCTATGAGGGTCCCCTTTTCTTCGTGGGGCTTGATTAGCCGTGCGCTCAATTGCATGGGGTTCTTTGGGCTTGATGCGAAGAAGAGTTGGGTTGTGTTGAGTGTCTCGCTTGGTGGGTTTGATCCCCGTCTGGCGGGATATTCTTACGTGTACGGCCAAATTGGTGCATCCCTGCAGGGTTAAATCTTCTCGAGAAGCCGTGTTGTCCGCGGTTATGGATGACTTGGTGATAGGGCTGGCTAACAAGGATTAGACAACTTACACCTAATTAATAATAATTTGACTAATAATAGGCTTATTGACACAATAACTTGAACCTTCATTAATCCAACTGTGTGGGTTATCCTCGGATTGCTTCTTTGGATAAGGGGCGAGATCCAGGATGGGTTTGTTTGAGGTTAGTGATAGTTGGTTCCGATGCGCTATCTTATCCCTTTCTTTTAGCCGGATGTTGTAGCGTGTCTCTATAGTGGGTTAGGCAGCCCGCTGCCGCATCTTTATATCACCTATCTTTCGTTGAACCCAAAGCATCTGTACTTGGTGTTGCCGGGTACACTTTGGTATCTTGTGCGTCTTGCTTGCCAGTACTTGTCTGTACTGACCCCTTTGGGGCTGCGTGTTCTGCAGACTACGTTTCCGAGGATCCCCATGGTGGCTACTACGTGGAGTATGACGAGGCTGCTGACGAGTAGATAGCGGACCCGGGAAGGATCCGAGACATCGTGGATGGGCTCCGTCTTTTCGTTTCCGGCCTCTTAGGCCTATTTGGATCTTGTCTGTACTCAGACACTTTGGATGCTTCCGCTGTGATGTAATGATGACTTGTTGTGACATGTGTCCTCTGGATGATTGTATTTGCTATCTCTGCTCTAGTGAGAGCTATTTGCCACTTATTTCTATTTCTTTGTGTCTTAGAGATTTGTTGTGATATCACTTGTTCAAATGTCGTTGACGTACCATGTGTGTATGTTATGAAGTACGTCAATGGAAGTAGTCGGATTTCTATGGGATGGTTTACGCAACCGATGAATAGTAGAGGTTGGTTGTCACACGTTTACGTGTTGGCCCACTCATATTGAGATGCGGGTGCCGGTAAACCCCGTAAGCCAATTATCTACTGTTTAGCGGGCTGTGAGTATCCTCTAGAAGTCCGGGTGCGACAAATGGTATCAGAGCCTGTCTGCCTGTAGGATCCCTTTTACTGGTCACAGTTGAGTCTAGAAACTATTTTGTAGCTATATAGGAAAAATGAAACGTGAGAGTAGGAATTCTGTTCTTTTATTTCTTTCCCCACCCACCCTCCCTTTTCCTGGTAAGGAAGTGCAACGTTGTTTTCTCTTCTCATCTAAACTTTCAAGTTAGGATTTCACGTATCCTGGTTTCTCTAGGATAGTTATATCTACTAGACCATAGGAATGGAGGTGGTTGTGATATGATTTATCATGTTGCCTACTCACGATTGAGAACGGAGGCACATAAGCCCTGGAAGCAGATCCTCTATTCCTTAAGCAGTAGATATTTATCCTTTAGAAGCCCGGATGGGTTTTCCGTAGTACCTCAGGAGTGTTTGGTCTCGTGTTTCCCGAATGTTGCTTCGATATCCTGCCACTTCAGTTCTTCTACCGGCGCCTAATCAAAACTTCCCCGATCATCTGCAGATGGATCTCAGGTTCTACCCGCATGTGGTTCGTATGACTCGTTGCGAGAGCACTGCCGGTTATCCGGAGATGCTGAGAGACATGGTCACTTTTTTGGGGTTCCGTTGGGCACCAGAGTACCAGGTCTACGAGCAGAAGCGAGAGTTTGAGCAGACCTACTACCAGGCTATCGTCTACATTCTGTCAAATGATGGCATGAGCGTAGTCCACCGCTATGAGGCAGTGGGTTCCACAGTGGATATGGCTGTGCAGCAGGCAGCTTAT
This sequence comes from Alopecurus myosuroides, assembly GCA_028641055.1. Classification (NCBI taxonomy): domain Eukaryota; kingdom Viridiplantae; phylum Streptophyta; class Magnoliopsida; order Poales; family Poaceae; genus Alopecurus; species Alopecurus myosuroides. The sequence continues at coordinate 191,170,690 of CM054058.1, forward strand.
GTGAGCCTCACCGTCCTTCGTGCTGACTACTGGGGATTTGACGATTCTATCTATCGCCACATCCCCCGTGGTTACATCACTTCGGAGGGAGCTCACTTCACTCTCTACGACAACTTGGATGTCTACGAGCATGATAACTCCAGGCTGCACACCACCGCTCAGTTTGTGAGGCACAGTGACGCAGTTGCCCGCACACTATCTCAGGAGTTGGCTTCAGTCAGAGAGCAGCTTTACCTTGCTTTGACTCGTCTGGCGACTTACACCACAGACTTTGTTGGAGACGAGCGCTTTGCACGTTTCGATCAGCCAGTTGGTCGTCGTCTGCCAGATGCTGGAGGTTACGAGCCGATTAGAGGTCCACTCCTTAACCTTGGTGCTAGTTACACTGGGATTCCACGCTTTGGAGCACGGGGAGTCGACGCTATGTACTTCACCACGCCTAGAGTCGGTCTCAGACCACGTCAGATCTACGTGGATCGTCGTTCCACCTACTTTCGTGGGTGTGCTCCTCACCGTACCTCTCGCCGTACTCCTAGCCGCCGTCCTGCGTGATGAGCATGGGAGTACCGATGTATGCATTCTTAGCTATGTTTAGTTATCCTTTTGCATTCGAACCATTTATGGTGTGTTGGATATTCTGATGTATTTGAACATGTGATGATGTACCTGTTGGTTATCTATTCATGCGTCGGAATAATCTCTCTTTCGGTTGCCAAGTCTATCCTTTTCTATTGTTGTGCTAAAATGCATTTCCATTCAGGATGCCGCCAACAAGGAACAACGCGCCTGAGCCACCGCCAATCGCGGAGCTGTTGACTCAGATGACCCAAGTCATGACGCAGATGGCCCAGTTTCAGACTAATCAGCACATCAACCAGACAGCTCCACGGGTCAGCATCAAGGAGTTTCTCAGTCTGGGCCCAAGAGCTTTCGTGGACACACGCGAGCCTCTGGACGCTGATGACTGGATCCGTGAGATAGATAAGGCTCTGGAGATTGCTCACGTAGCTGAAGAAGACAAGGTCAAGTATGCCTCCTATCTGCTGAAGGGTCAGGCAGCTACTTGGTGGGAGAACTTCCAGGCCATGAGAACTGGGATACCAGTCACGTGGGGTTGTTTCAAGGAAGCCTTCCTGAAGCACCACATTCCAGATGGTCTCATGGAAAGGATGCGTGAAGAATTTTGCTCACTCAAGCAGGGCAAGTTGGACGTCATCGGGTATCAGAGTGAGTTCAATCGCCTCGCTCGATACGCTGGAGACGAGGTGTCCACTGAAGCTAAGAAGATGGCAAGGTTCCGCAGAGGTTTTAACCCGGAACTGAAGTATGCCCTTACCAATGTCAAGGCCAACAGCTTCGAGGATCTCGTTAACACCGCGCTCAATGAAGAAAATGGGCGCAAGGCGTTCGAGGAGTCTCGCAAGCACTCGCGTGAGGGTGGTTCCTCCTCCAACATGACCACCCCTCCGCAGAAGCGCCGCATCTGGGTGCCAAATGGTGCTGTCACTCGGGCTCCATACGCCCAAACTTCTCCAGGCTTCGCTCCCCGCCCACCCAACCCTGCTCAGATGCATGATCAAAGGGCTTCGATGGGGCAACCAAGGCCAGGGCCTCCTCGTGTCGTCACTTGCTACAAGTGCAAGCAGACGGGGCACTACGCCGACAAGTGCACGCAGAGGCAGCTACCTCCACCACCACCTCGTCCTAACACAAACCAGGCAATGGTGCGCGCTCCCCCGACTAAGGCCTTCAACTCCAACAACAGGCCTGTCGGGAGGACCGCAAGGGTGAATCATGTCAAGATCGACAAAGCTGAGGAAGCTCCTGAAGTCGTTCTTGGTACATTTCCCGTAAACTCTATTCCAGCTAAAGTGTTGTTTGATACCGGAGCATCACATTCTTTTGTGTCAAAGACCTTTGCCACAACAAACAACCTAATTGTGGTTCCACTAAGCAATCAGATCACTGTTCACTCCCCGGGATCTCAGATGTTTACTTCCAACATAAGTAAGGACAATCAAATCCTAACTGGAGGCCACATATTCCTTGCTTCTCTCATGTTGCTGGGAAATTCTGACATTGATGTCATTCTTGGTATGGATTGGCTGAAGGCCAATAAAGCAAGGATTGACTGTGCTCAAAAGTCAATAACTCTATCCCACCCTTCTGGCCAGATAATCTATTCTCCACATGAATCAAGTTCCTTTCAGCTGTGCACCCTCGATGCAAAACCTCTACCTTCACTTGAAAATGTTCGGGTGGTTTGCGACTTCCCTGACGTCTTTCCAGAAGAGTTGCCAGGAATGCCTCCGGACAGAGCTGTTGAGTTCGTGATCGAACTTGAACCAGGTACTGCTCCAATCTCTAAGCATCCCTACAAGATAGGAACTCCCGAGCTGAAGTTTTTGAAGGAACAAATTGATATGTACATGGAAAAAGGTTACATTCAAGCTAGTTCCTCGGCTTGGGGTTGCCCAACTCTGTTCGTTGCGAAGAAGGATCACACAAAGAGACTCGTTGTTGACTATCGTCCTCTTAACGAGAAAACCATGAAAAACAAGTATCCAATTCCTCGTATCGATGATCTTTTTGATCAACTTGCTGGAGCCTCAATATTCTCCAAGTTGGAATTGAGAATGGGTTACCATCAAATAAAGATCAGAAAGGAGGATATTCCAAAGACAACCTTCACCACTCGCTACGGTCTATATGAATTCACCGTCATGTCCTTTGGTCTCACCAATGCACCGGCGACATTCTCTCGACTCATGAATTCTGTCTTCCATGAATACCTCGACAAGTTCGTTGTGGTATATCTTGATGACATTCTTGTCTACTCAAAATCCGAGGAAGAGCATGAAGAACACCTCTCACTCTCATGAAGCTTCGCGAGCATCGTCTCTATGCCAAATTCTCCAAATGTGAGTTCTGGATTTCAGAAGTTGCTTACCTTGGTCATGTCATCTCTGCCAAGGGCATAGCCATTGATCCAGAAAAGGTTAAAGCAATTGTTGATTGGAAACCTCCAAAGACGGTGAAGCAAGTAAGAAGTTTTCTTGGCTTGGCTAGCTATTGCCGTCGCTTCGTCCAAAACTTCTCCAAGATTGCCAAACCTCTCACTGACCTCACAAAGAAGGACAAGAAGTTCGTTTGGTCTCCACAATGTGATGAAAGTTTCAATCTCCTGAAGACTAAACTCACTTCTACACCAGTTCTGGTTGGCCCAGATCCTACCAAACCTTTCCAAATATTCTGTGATGCTTCTCTCCAAGGTCTAGGTGCAGTTCTTATGCAAGAACGTCAAGTTGTGGCTTATGCTTCACGTCAGTTGAACGCACATGAGCTCAATTATCCCACTCATGACCTTGAACTTGCAGCAGTTGTGTTTGCCCTCAAGAAATGGAGACAATACTTGTTGGGTAATCGCACTGAAATCTTTTCCGATCATAAGAGTCTGAAGTATATCTTCACTCAACCAGATCTAAACCTCAGACAAAGGAGATGGATTGAAAAGATCAAAGACTTTGATCTTACCATTTCTTACACTCCAGGCAAGGCTAATGTTATGGCCGATGCTCTCAGTCGCAAGTCGTATTGCAATAATCTCATGATCATGGAAAGCCAACCTCCTCTTCATGAAGAATTCCAGAAGCTGAACCTTGGTCTTGTTCATCAAGGCTATCTTGCAAACTTGACAGCCACTCCAACTCTCGAGGACAAGATTCGTTCTAAACAACTTCGTGATGCTGAAATCAAGAAGATTGTAGAACACATCAAAGCAGGCAATGAGAAATTTGAGTGCTTCTCAATGGATGACAAGGGAACTGTGTTCTTCGAAGGAAGCATTGCAGTTCCTCAAATTCAAAGTCTCAAAGATGTCATTCTCAAGGAGGCTCATGAAACTCCTCTCTCCATACACCCTGGAAGTACAAAGATGTACCAGGATCTCAAGACACTGTATTGGTGGCCTAGCATGAAACGTGAAATTGCTCAATATGTTTCTGAATGCGACGTTTGTCAACGTGTTAAGGCAGTTCATCAGAAAACAGCCGGTCTTCTCCAACCTCTAAAAATCCCTCAGTGGAAGTGGGACATGATTGAAATGGACTTCGTCACTGGTTTTCCAAAGTCCAAGAGGGGCAACGATGCTATCTTCGTTGTCATTGATCGACTCACTAAAGTCGCTCACTTCTTTCCTGTCAAAGAGACAATCTCAGCTAGTCAGTTAGCAGATCTCTACACAGCAAAGATTGTTCCTCTTCATGGTGTTCCATTGGAAATAAGCTCAGACCGTGGAAGCATATTCACTTCTCATTTCTGGAAAAGCTTTCAAGAAGCATTGGGCACCAAGCTTCTGTTCAGCACAGCTTATCACCCTCAGTCTCGAGGGCAAGTCGAAAGAGTCAATCAGATTCTCGAGGATATGCTCAGAGCATGTGGTCTCTCTTTTGGCATGAAATGGGAGGAATGTCTTCCATATGCTGAATTCTCCTACAACAACAGCTTCCAGGCAAGCCTAGGCATGGCACCATTTGAGGCTCTCTATGGCCGCAGATGCAGGAGTCCAATCAATTGGTCTGGAGCTGGTGAACGTTCACTCTTAGGCCATGGCATTGTTAAGGAAGCCGAAGAGAAAGTTCGCATCATTCGTGACAATCTCAAGATTGCTCAGTCTCGTCAGAAAAGCTACTATGACAGCAAGCACAGGGACATGGTCTATGCACCTGGAGACAAAGCATATCTCCGTGTAACTCCCCTCAGAGGCACTCATCGTTTTGGTGTCAAAGGAAAGCTTGCACCAAGATATATTGGTCCCTTCAACATTCTCTCAAGGCGTGCAGAAAATGCCTATCGTCTTGAACTTCCAGAAAAGCTATCCAAGGTGCACGATGTGTTTCACGTGTCACAGCTCAAAAGGTGCTTCAAAGATCCAGGTCGTACGGTTGATCATGATTCCATTGATCTGCAAGAAGACCTCTCTTATGAGGAGCAACCTATTCGAATTCTCGATGAGACCGAGCGCAAAACTCGCAATAAGAGCACCAAGTTCTTAAAAGTGCAGTGGTCTCATCATTCCGATAAAGAGGCAACGTGGGAGACCGAAGAGGATCTTCGCAAGAAGTATCCGGACCTTTTCTCTTCTCAGTAGGAATCTCGGGGCGCGATTCCTTCAAGGGGGGGGGCGTTTTGTAACATCCCAAGTATGAAAAACACCATTAGAATGTTTTCTCCTTGTTAATTTTTGTTTTGCATCATGTCATCATAAGCATTGCATTTGTTTTCACTTGTTTTTCCATTTGAATTTCAAACCAAATTTCAAATTCTTGTTTCATACTTGTTCTGTTACAATTTTTTCAAATGAAACTCTCAAATCAAACCAATTATTTGTTTCCATTAAACTTGAAAGTTCAAACTATTAACTTGCTTAAGTTTCAATAATTCAATTATACCAAATTCACTCAAATTCATTTGAATTTTCAAACAGCAACCAAATTGAAACTTTTGAAAAACAAAAAGTGGCACAACTGGGTTTTTGTAAATAATAACCTATAAAAATTATTCCCTAAATTTTTCCAACCCCAAAACCATTCTTTTCTTCCCTTTTTCTTTTCTGCAAAAAACAGAGAGAAACAAAAAAAATAAAATAGAAAAGAGAGAAGGGGGCAGGCCAGCCAAGTGGGCTGAGCCCACCAGCCCCCAGGCCCAGCCCACCTATTCTCCCCATCCCCTACCTCTGTACGGCGCGACATCGAAGATGTCTGTGACGCCCCGAGATCAGGCACTATGCAGATTTCAGCATTCCCGCCAAAATCCACATAATAACCGATGCCAGGTTGCCACTTGTGATAACATTACAATAGTTCACGAATAATCCACCACAACAACAGAAAAGAGATTTACAAGATGACTCAAACGAGTCAGGGATACAACTGATACAATACAAAGATCCAAATAACAGCGGAAGAAACAACATATCGTCCGTCTACGGACAAGATACAAATTGGACTAAGAGTCCTGAAGATAACCGAGAGCGTCCAATCCCTGCCCAGGCCAAGCCGGAGGGATTCCCAAGCTAACGTCGTCAGACTTCAAACCTGTTGACTGCAATATTGAATATGCAGCCACGAAAAAGATTCGTGGGTCAGTACGGTTAAGTACTGGCAAGTGGATAAACCATACTCACAAGATACCGGCGTAGCCAGTCATCACAAGATACAAATACTTTGGGATCAACGGAAAGGAAGGGGTTATTGCAAATAAGCGACAGCGGGCTGCACTAACCAACTACAGAGAGATACTACAACTTCCGGCTAACAGAAAGAAGATAAGATCGAGTATAGCAACCAACTGAAGATAACTTCAAACAAACCCATCCTGGATCTCGCCCCTTATCCGAAGAAGCAATCCGAGGATAACTCACACAGTTGGATTAATGATGGTTCAGATTATTGTGTCAATAAGCCTATTACTAGTCAAGTTGTTAATCATTGGGTGTAAGAGTGTTAATCATTAGGTTTAAGTTGTCCTGAGTACTTGTTAGCCAGTACTTTCACCAAGTAATCCATAACCGCGGAAAACACGGCTTCTCGAGAAGATTATCCCTGCAGGGTTGCACCAATTTGGCCGTACACGCAAGAATAACCCGCCAGACGGGGGATCAACCCACCAAGCGAGGTACTCTACACAACTCAACTCTTCTTCGCATCAAGCCCAAAGCACCTTGGGCGCACGGCTAATCGAGCCCAGAAGAAAATGGACCCTCATAGCACTCTAAGAACGTGTCCCCCTATATGCCGACTACGAAAGTTCCACCCGGGTACCAAGGGCTCGCAAGATCATGCATGCAGCAAATGCAAAACCCGAACTAAATGAGGCGATTTGGACGAGATGCGAATCGAGTCAAATTGAGGGGGGCGCCCATACTCGCTTCCCACATGCGGGTAGTGCGCTCATCATGGATCAGTAGAAAAGACCCTTTTCCTATTAGGGTCGATACTAGCAGGCCTCAAAACCACTTAGGGCCTCCTGCCGGTGCCTTATCATCAAATTATTATTACCATTAGCATTAACAGGATTGATTGATTAACATCGAGCCCCCAGAACGATAATAGTAAAAGAAGTAACCGACAACAGACTCGAGCAAAAGCATGAAGGGGAACGTAGCATAGAAAACAAAAAATTTCCTACGCGAGAGATACCCGAAAGGCCAAGATCTAATCTAGGAGACGAAGTGCAACGGGCAACAAGAGGGTTAAGGAGAACACATACCCTCGAAGACTCAAAGTGGTACGAGATCAAATCTCGTTGTTGGCGTAGTCGTACTCACACCGATCCCGATAGCGAGAAGATGGCACCGCAATCCGGCGGTGCATCCGTGATCGGTCACACGTACGGTTGATGACGACCTCCGTTCCCTCGTTCCAGCGGGGCGCGGAAGTAGAGGATCCCTCGGAACTCCAGCAGCACGACGACGTGGTGGTGGTGAAGAATCCCACGGTCAGGGCTTCGCCAAGCCGGAGACCGTGAAATGGAGCAGCGGGTGGAGGGAAAGGGAAGTGGCCAAGTGTGTGGAGGAGGGAGAGCTCTCACCCTCCTTTTATAGGAGAGGGGGGAGGCAGCCCAAGGGGGGTGCGGCCAGCCCCATGGTGTGACCCCACCTCTTCCCTCATGATGTGAGTGGACACTCCACTCACACCCACTCATTTTCCTTTAAACCCCACTTAGAAAATCCAAGAGTTTTTCTTTAATAAATCAATAAAACATTTTTATTTCTTTATTTCAGCATTTGTTAATTCTATTAACAAACATTTGCATAAAGAACCTCGAATCATTTGTTAATTCTATTAACAACCATTCGACGAAAAACCCCTTGAACTATTTCAATTTTCCCCGAAACAATTTCGGTGCTGCCCAAAATATTCTTCGATATTTAGTATCCTCTCAAACGCGTCATCGAACCTTAAGTGTGTCACCCTACGGTTCGCGAATAAGATAGACATGATCGAGACTCCTCTCCGATCAATAATCAACAGCGGGATCTGGAGATCCGTGATGACTCCTATATATTCAACGATGACTCTCGTGATCGTGTGAACCAACAACGTCGTGAACTATTCCCTTTGTCTCGCGATATTTTACTTGTCCGAGATTCGATCATTGGTATCAACCATACCTTGTTCAATCTCGTTACCGACAAGTACTCTTTTCTCGTTCCCGTGATATAACATCCTTGTGATCATATCACGTGCTTGCAAGCGGTTTCGATGTGATATCACAGAGAGGGCCCAGAGTATATCTCTCCGTCATTTGGATGGACAAATCCCACTCTTGATCCATGATCCTCAACTAATACTTTCCGAATACTTAACGACACCTTTATAGTCACCCTGTTACGGTGTGACGTTTGATGCCATCAAAGCACTCTTCCGGTATCAGTGATTGACATGATCTCATGGTATAAGGAATAAGTTACTTCGTGTGTTTGATATAACAATGTAAACTAAATGACTTGATCGCATTGCTATATTCTCTTTGGGTATATGTTCATCACATCATTCTTCTAATGACATGACCCCGTTATTAATAACATCCGATGTTCATGATCAGGAAACCTTGATCATCTATTAATCAACGAGCTAGTTAAAAGAGAGGCTTTACTAGGAACCATTGTTTGTTTATTAAGCACACATGTATCAACGTTTCCGGTTAATACAATTCTAGCATGAGAAATAAACATTCATCATAAACAAGGAATAAGATAATAACCATTTTATTATTGCCTCTCGGGCATATTCCCTTCAGTCTCCCACTTGCACTAGAGTCAATAATCTAGTCTGTAAGCACTTAACACATATGGCGCACCAGTGTTATTACCATGCTTCGCATGTGGTAAACATTATCAAAAAGATCTGAACCGTTCAGGTCCTATTGTATTTGCATGTTCTTTGCGTCTACACGCATCACTCATTCTCTAATGAGATGGCTTTGTATATATATGGTCAATCGGTGAAAACTTAATTCCTCAGCTTAAACTGATGTCACTAACATTGTGAAAATGTAGCTTCATAGTGTTAGCATTCTTGGAAATTCACCAAGTTCCGGTGATACCTTAATTCCTCAGCTTAAACTGATGTTACTAACATTGTGAAAATGTAGCTTCATAGTTTTAGCATTCTTGGAAATTCACCAAGTTCAATAAAGAACTCCTTGACACAAAATACGCTTATAATCAGTTGTTAACACAACGATATACTTTAGCCTTTGTTGTAGTATCTGTCACAATATTTTAATTTTGAAACTCTTTCAAATCCAGCATGGAACTTTCTTCCATCCTATTGTGCTACCCTTCATCACATATTTTAATTGAGATAAAATTACTTGAATAAATGACAAGACTATTAGTGTAACATATTACAACTAATATTTTGTCATTACTATATAGGAAAACATATCCTTAGCATTTCTAAAATGACACAAGGATCTCTCCCACTGTTGTCTAATCATCATATGAATTATCCTACTATAACATTTTATAGCATAGACTCATCTGGTTGTGTACATAGCATGGAAACATGACTTAGAAATCTCAATTTCAATGATGCTCATCATGTGTCAAAACACATGAATCTTGCTCAATTATTTTCCATGTGACAAGAACTCCTTCTTGTCATTTTCATATTGACTTACTTCAATATTTCATCTATGTAATTTGGCTTTAATCATATCAGGTGCGTCAATCCATCTTTTATAGATATCGATGCCCAATATCTTCTAAGTCTTTCATCAATATGAAAATCTTAACCGTGTTAATTTAAAATACATATTTTCCAATCAACCATATGTCATCTACATAAAGTATTGGAAATATGTCATAGCGCTCCCACTTAATTTCTTGTAACTCTACAAGCATCTTTACCATTCATGATGGAATCAAACTCTTTTGATAACTTCATTAAGCTAAAGATTTCAACTTCGCTATGCTTACTTCAACCATTGAAGTGTGCATGCCTTTATAGCAACCTTTTGAATTTTACAAAACTCTCAGACTGTGTCAAGTACACATCCTTGATCAAACTGCCTCGAGAGGAGAGTTGGTTTTGTTATTCAACTGCCATATCATAATATGTAACTTTTTGCTAGAACTATCCGCAAAGACTAAAGCATCACTACGGAAGATCGAAATCTTGTAGTAGTTGAAAGAACATAGGTTCTAAATCCTGTTTTGAGTGTTTGATTACAACATATAGATGGACTAACGTGGTTTGTTAAGTGTACTCAGAAAACATAGTCCCGTAAATGTCTTACAAAGTTCAACAATAAGTGAGAAAATGCTACGGGAAATTACAAGGAAGAGTTGAAAAGAAACGGCGAAAAGAAAGGAGAAAAGGAAGAAAGGTGCAGGGTGGCCGGCCTCCAGGCCGGCCTGGCCGGGCTCCAGGCCGGGCAGGCGCAGCTCCTGGCCAGCCCCACGCCGGCCCCAGGCCGGCCCCCAGGCTGGGGCTTTCGGGTGGGGGTCCGGCCTCACCCCTCGCCCACGCCGGCCCCAGGCCGGCCTCCAGGCCGGGGCGCCCGGGTGGGGGGCCGGCCTCCCCCCTGTTCCACGCCGGCCAGGCCGGCCTCCAGGCCGGGTCGGCTGCAGCCACGCCGGCCTCCCCCTGCGCCCACGCCGGCCCCAGGCCGGCCCCCAGGCCGGGGTGGGTTCTGGCCCGGCCCTGGCTGCCCCCAGGCCGGCCAGGCCGGCCCCCAGGCCGGGGTGGGTCGCAGGAAAGGTGTTTCCCCCCTAAAAACGGCCATATTTCGGCAAGACTATATATACGGGGTCTTCACCTACCTTTGCCCTTTGTCAATCCCACTCACTCTCTCTCTCACCACCATTGATTGACCAAGCTCAAGCTCAAGAACAAGATCTCCACAAATCCCCAACCAAATCTCGTGATACTTTGGGATTTGAAGGAGACACCCCCCGATCTACAACTCCACCGAGCCGATTAGAAATACACCCACTCATCCCATAGGGATCTTGTCATTCTTAGTTCATCGGAGCTAGGAATCTTGTTGCTCTTAGTTCATCGGAGCTCGGAGCCTTGTTGATATCCCCGGTGCTTTTGTGCCCGTGGATCTTGCTTCTCGGAGTCTTGGCGGCTCTTGGGATTTGGTGAGGACCCTCCAATCTTGTGGAGTGTGCCTCATCCTTGTAAAGGTTCTAGTTGTCAACCTCAACGGCAACATAGTGATTCGAGTCTATCCACATCGGTGGAAGATCTCGAAGGAGATACGGTGTGGCATTTGAGGCCTACTCGGTGTTCCACTTTGGTGGCACCGCACCGCTCCAACGGAGATTAGCTTCCATTGGGAAGTGAACTTCGGGATAAATCTCCGCGTCATTGTGTTCGGTTATCCCTCAACTTATCTTTACTTGTTACTACTAGCTTAGTCATATTGTTCACCTTGTGCTAGTCGTAATTGCTCAACATATAGGATTGTCCATCTAGTTGCATACTCTAGATAATCTATATTTGAGCTTTGCCTTGTTAACTTGAAAAAGAAGTTAAAATTTGTAGTTAACCTATTCACCCCCCCTCTAGTTAACCTCTCGATCCTTCAATTGGTATCAGAGCCTCGTCTCTTTATAAAAGGCTTTACCGCCTAAAGAGGAGGTGAGGATGGCCGATGATCCCGTCACCATGGATGGGATTCAAAAGCTAATCCAAGCTATGATTGATTCTTCCGAGAAGAAGATGGAGGGACTAATAAAAGAATTGACATCTCCATCTAAGAAACCTAGTGAAAAGATTATCTTAGATGAAAATGGAAACCCCTTGCCAACTAAAGAAGGAAGTGATACAACTTCACCTTTAAATAATGGTGCACCATCAAATGGTAGTGGTGGCAATTCTTTTGGCTATGCATACAACAATGCTCCTAATGTTCAACATCCGCATGTCTCTCATCTTGGTCCACCTCCTTTGGTGGATCGGCATCGTTTTACTAATTGGAAAGCTTCCATGAAGTCTTACATGTGCAGCTCTTCAATGCAAATATGGAGAATTGTTGAAAAGGGATATGAGCCAAAGGATCCCGCTAATCTAAGCTCAAGTGACATCATTGATGAGCAACTCAACGCTCATGCCTTGCACATGTTGGAAAGGGCAATGGAGAAGGAAGGAGTTGAGCACATCCGGTCCTTCACAAGTGCAAAGAAAGCTTATGATGGTCTTGTTGATATGTTTGACGGCAATGTCAACCTCCAAAGGTCCAAGAGGTCAATCATTCAAAGAAAAGTTGAACACTTTCATTTGGGCGACGGAGAGAACATAGAAGACATGTTTAGAAGACTCAAGGCTCTTGTTAATGATATGAGAGATGGTGGATTCACGGATTGCACGGAGAATTGGGTCAAGGAGAAATTCCTTCTCACCTTGATGCCATATAATGAAAACATGGTGATGAATGTACAAGCAAGGGCCGACTATTTGGACCTATCCCCCAATGATGTCCTAGGTCTTTTTATCACTCTCAAGGTCATGAAACAAACCTCCGATGATGTCATGGCCCGTGTGAACGGAGCAAAGAAAGCATCTCTTGCCTTGAAGGCCAAGGTCATTCCCCATGAAGATAATGACTCGAGTGATGATGGTGCTTCTATGCATGAGGTCTCCGAGAGAGAAATGAGGACATCACATGATGAATGCTTAGCTCTTGCTCAACACAAGTGGTGGAAGAAAGGAGATTTTAGATCCAATGCCACCAAGAACAAAGGAAAGGAATCCTCTAGCACGAAGAAAGCAAGAACTTGCTTCAATTGTGGAGATTCCGAGCACTTCGTTGCCGAGTGTCCCTTCAAGAGTAGAATTGAGAATGGAGGAAGACTTATCAAGAAATCCACCTTCATTCCCAAGTCCAAGAACTTCATCAAGAGAGGCCCTCCTAGGGCAATGATTGCTAACGAAGTCGAGTACACATCCGGTGGTGAAGAGGATGATGGTGAAGGCGAACAAGTAGGTATGGCGGCCATGGCTAGGGGCGTCATACCTCCTAACTTAAGCTCTCTCTTCTCCAACCCAAATGACAACAAGGGCCCCTCGATTCACAAGTGCTTCATGGCCAAGGGTGTACCCGCAAAGGTGACTCCTACACTTAAACTTGCTAACTCCTCTATTCCTTCACTACTAAATTGTGTCGAGGAAGATCCCTTGACAAACTTTGTTGAAACACTAGAAGGAGAAACTAAATCCATTTTTGTCTCTCTCATGGATCAATTAAGTGAGGCACATGGCCTCATTGATGAACATGAGGAGAGAATAATGTTGCTTGAAAAGTTTGCTCGTGATGATGCTAACAAAATTGAGGAGCTTGAGAAAGCTCTAGATGAATCACATTGTCTTAAAGAAAGCATTGAGGAAACCTTTGCAATTGACATAGCTAAAGTTAAACTTGATTGTCAACATGCTTTTGCTAAGGTCACGGAATTCATGAGTTTAAATGATGCAACTAACCAAGGGTATAATGAACTCATTAAGGATTTTGATAAGCTTAAAATTGATCATCGTACTATCTCAAATGAGCTCAAAACCTTAAAAGGAGTTAGAATTATGAATGAAAACTCTTGTGCTACTAACCCTTTGTGTGTCAAGGCAACTCTCATTGAGGAGAACAATAGGTTGAAGGCACAACTCAACAAGGGTCTTGCCACATGCATCCAAGGCCAAAAGAACCTCAATGATCTTTTGAGTAATCATAAGAGAGTTGTTGGTAAAGAAGGTCTTGGTTTTGGTTCCTCATCGGAGGTGGCCTACAAGAAGAAGTCAACTCCCTCCACTAACTCTATTGTTTTTGTGAAGGAGGGGGAGTTGGCTAATGAGGAAGATGAGTTTGATATTATTGCTAAAAGTATTGTTTCTAGGAACACTACTTCTCACAACAACTTTGCGGGAAAGTATAACCCATCCTATGTGCTTCTAAAATCTACTAATGGTCATGTTTATGCAAAGTATGTAGGCACCTCATATGGTGATGATTACAAGCATGCTATTTGGGTTCCCAAGACCCTTGTGACTAACAAAAAAGGACCCATCCAAAAATGGGTACCTAAGACAAGAAGTTGATTTATTGTAGGGTTGCATTTCCGGTGGAACATCATGGATGATTGATAGCGGTTGTTCCGCACACATGACCGGAAGCAAAGAAGTATTAGAAGACTTGAAACTCCAACTTCTCAAGTTTGCTCATGTAACTATTGGTGATCGCTCACAACTTAAGGTATTGGGACATGGCAAGGTGGTCATTTCTCCGGATTCATCCATTGAGAAAGTCCTCCTTGTTGAGTCCCTTGGCTATAATCTTCTTTCCGTCTTGCAACTTTGTGAATGCAATTTTACATGCGTATTTGGGCGTCACCATGTGCTTGTCCTTCACACTATTTCTCTTAAAGTAGCCTTTGTTGGATTTGTGGAAAACGGTATGTATGTAGTGGATTTCTCGAAAGAAACTACACATATTGCCACATGTCTAATGGCTAAATCCGACGTGGGGTGGCTTTGGCATCGTCGCCTAGGCCATGTCGGTATGAGAAATCTACAAACTCTTGTGAAGGGTGAGCACGTGGTAGGACTAACAAGTGTGAATTTTTCCAAAGATCGTCCTTGTAGCTCTTGTATTGCCGGAAAGATGCATGAGAAGAATCATCCCAAAACATCTATCATCGCCACAACAAGACCTTTTGAGCGCATTCACATGGACCTATTTGGTCCTCCCACATATGATAGTCTTGGTGGCAAGAAGTATTGTTTGGTTATTGTTGATGATTATACAAGATACACTTGGGTTTTCTATATCAAGAAGAAGAGTGAAACTCAAGAAAGATTCATTACTTGGGCTACCGAAGTGCAACGCCAATATGACACCAAGATATTATCCATTAGAAGTGACAATGGTTCCGAGTTCAAGAACTACACCATGGATGAATTCTTGGGTAATGAGGGGATAAGACATCAATATTCCGCCGCGTACACCCCTCAACAAAATGGTGTTGCGGAGAGGAAGAATCGCACACTTATTGATATGGCAAGAACTATGATGGCCGAGTTCAAATCCCCATATAACTTTTGGGCCGAAGCTATCAACACCGCTTGTCATCTATCTAACCGACTCTTCCTTCGTCCGATGATTGGCATGACTCCATATGAGCTTCTCACCGGTAACAAACCCAATCTCTCATATCTTCGAGTTTTTGGGTGCAAATGCCAAGTATACATAAAAGGAACTAGATTGTCTAAATTCGATGCTAGAACATTTGAAGGTATTTTTGTTGGCTATGCCACGAACTCCCACACTTATAGAGTCTACAACATATCCACCGGGTGTGTTGAAGAATCTATGAATGTGGAATTTCATGAGGATAATGGCTCCCAAGTGGAGCAAATTGATTGTGATGATGTAGGTGATGAACCATCCTCCATAGCCATAGGAAGAATGGGTGTAGGTCCACTTATACCCATTGAGGGACACCTTGTGGCAAATGAAGATGGAACTAGCTCTACGCAAGTGGAGCCCTCTACATCAACCACCAATCAAATGGTAAACCAAGAACAAGAAGAAGGTCTTAATGTGGATATCTCTCATCAAGAAAGTGATCAAGATCCACCCAATGATAATGGTGGAAGTGGTCTTGGTGATACTTCTCCAAGAACTCCAATAAGGGTGGACAATGGTCTTGATGAAGGAAATGATGAGGATGTCCCACCAAATGAACATCCCGATGATGCTCTAGTTCGTATCAAGTCTCGTCAAGCATCAAGATTGCAACAAAAGTCACTATATCAAAAGAATATAATTGGTGGCTTGGGAAGAAGTGTCTCCACTCGTGGACAAGTGCTCAAGTTTTGTGGTATTCATTCATATGTCTCTCATGTTGAACCCATCAAAGTATATGATGCTCTTGAAGATGAAGATTGGGTTCAAGCTATGCATGAAGAGCTCCATAATTTTGAAAGGAACAAAGTATGGTCTCTAGTGGAAAGACCCAAGGATCACAATATCATTGGAACTAAATGGGTGTTCAAGAACAAGCAAGATTCTCATGGGCAAGTGATTCGCAACAAAGCACGATTGGTTGCTCAAGGCTACTCTCAAGTCGAAGGACTTGACTACGGTGAAACTTTCGCTCCCGTAGCTAGGCTTGAATCCATTCGTATATTACTTGCATTTGCCACTAGTCATAACTTCATCTTGCATCAAATGGATGTTAAAAGTGCCTTTCTAAATGGACCTTTAAATGAAATGGTATATGTTAAACAACCTCCGGGATTCGAAGATCCCAAGTATCCTAACCATGTCTACTACCTCCACAAGGCTCTGTATGGCCTCAAACAAGCCCCACGTGCTTGGTATGATCACTTAAAGGAGTTCTTAGTAGACCGTGGTTTCGTGCTTGGGGTAATTGATCCCACACTCTTTACCAAAAGTGTAGATGGACATTTCTTTGTATGCCAAGTATATGTTGATGATATTATATTTGGATCATCTAACGTGAGTTTTGTAGATCAATTTGCCAAACTAATGACAAGTGAATTTGAGATGTCTATGATGGGAGAATTAAAGTTCTTTCTAGGTTTTGAGATCAAGCAATATCATGAAGGGACTTTTATTTGTCAAGCCAAATATATTCAAGACATGCTCAAGAAATTCGATATGATTAATGCCAAACCATTACCTTATCCAATGCCAACTACCACAAATCTCTCTTTGGATCATGAAGGTATACCGGTAGACCCCAAACTTTATAGATCCATCATTGGATCTTTGCTTTACCTTTGTGCATCTAGACCGGATATTATGTTTAGTGTGGGTTTGTGTGCGAGATTTCAATCTAACCCCAAGGAAAGCCATATGATTGCGGTCAAGAGAATTCTTAGGTACTTGGTTGATACTCCAACTCATGGTCTTTGGTATCCATCAAACACAACTTTTGATCTTGTGGGATACTCGGATGCGGATTGGGGAGGTGACAAAGTGGATAGAAAATCAACCTCGGGTGCTTGCCAATTTCTTGGTAGGTCTCTCGTGTGTTGGTCTTCCAAGAAACAAAATTGTATTGCCACCTCCTCCACGGAAGCGGAGTATATTTCCGCCGCAAGTTGTTGTTCTCAACTCTTATGGATGAGGCAATGTCTTAAGGATTTTGGAATTAAGATTAAGACTATGCCTCTTTTATGTGATAATGAGAGTGCCATTAAAATTGGTCACAATCCGGTACTTCATGGCAAGACCAAGCATATTGAGATTCGGTATCATTTTATTCGGGATCATGTGGCCAATGGTGATATCTCACTCTCCTATGTCAACACTAAAGATCAACTTGCCGACATCCTTACCAAGCCTCTAGATGTGAAGAGATTCAAGGAATTAAGGAGTGAGCTCAACATCATATGTGCAAGCAATTTTAGTTGATTGGAAATCTCGCATACACACCCCTACTAGACTCTTATTTGGATTTAGATGCACACATAGACATAGGGGGAGTGTAGCTCAATCAATGAGCCAACACTACCTCTATTATGCATAAATAAACAAATCATGCCTAAATGATCATTTTTAATGACATCATGTGCTTAAATGATGAGTCTCGACAATGCACCCAAGATATATCTTCGCGGTGTCATATCGAACATACTCATACATGGTGGCTACGGCCACCGCCCATTTCTCCATCCAACATTTGGGTTCGAGTGTTCAATAAATTGCTTCTCTCTTTGAGTTCATATTTCATTAGTATCCAATGTTGCTCGTTTCGTTTTTCATATTTCCCCATTGGATACAAGTGAAAACATCTTATGCATGTCATCATTCTCATATCATCCGTGCACATGGTCAAATAAAAATGCTCTACGAAACAACTTCAAGACAATGTTGTTAGATTATATTTCATGAAAAAATTCTTGAATTACAATATTGTTCATTTGTTTGTGAGTTGTGAGTTGATAGGTTGGGTAGGTTAATCGTTTTTTTTGTGTGCGAAAAAAAAATATATATAGATAGATCAATCAAAATTTGCAAAACAAAAAAAAAAAAAAAAAAAACGAGCCTCCAAAACCCCACCCGGCCTCTGCCGCTGCCGAGCCGGCCCCAGGCCGGGGGTCAGGCCGGGGGCTTCGGCCTCCCTGCCGGCCTCGCCTCGCCCGCCGTGCCGGCCCCAGGCCGGGGGCCAGGCCGGCTCCCTCGGCCGCCACACCGGCCTCCCGCCCGGCCCCGCCCGCCCCCGCCCCGGCCCCAGGCCGGGGCCCCTGCCCCCGCGCGCATCCGGCCGGCCCGGCCGGCCGCCCGACCAGCCCCAGGCCGGGGTGGGGCGCAGCCCCCATCAACCCCACGCCCCACACACCAACCGCACCAAACCCCCCCTCCCACTTCTTCTTCCTCCTCCCCCATCTCCATTAGAGCCCCTAGGAGCTCTACCCTAACCCCCCTCCCCCCCCACCTCCCTAGCCCATCCCCACCGCTCAAAATCACGGATCCGCAAGCCCTCGGCCTTCTCCTCCCTCTCCTCCACACGGATTTATCAATCACCCCTTATTGGAGGAGATCGGGACACTTGATTTTCTAGTCCTTTTTGGTTGACCATGGCTTCGAACTCGGGTAATTTTTCTATGGGCTACTCTATGTGTTATGTATATGTTAGTGTCATCCATGTGTGTGCTCGTCCTCA
The DNA here is from genome assembly GCA_028641055.1 of Alopecurus myosuroides. NCBI lineage: Eukaryota > Viridiplantae > Streptophyta > Magnoliopsida > Poales > Poaceae > Alopecurus > Alopecurus myosuroides. Next base: position 191,189,390 of record CM054058.1, read on the forward strand.
TATTCATGTGCTAGATTTTTTTTTGTTCTCATCTCATCCTATTAGGATTCATGCCACACCTATGTCACTCGTTTCAATCCTATCCATGAATATGTTTGTACTAGGATTCATATACTAGGATTCATATGCTAGGGTTCATACTAGGGTTCATACCACTAGGTTCTATCATGCTTTGTTCATCACATGTGTTCCATCTATTTCGTATGATATGCCATGAACCTCATAATCGATTAATGCTCGGCTTCCTCCACTATGATCTATTATTTTTTTTCTTGACATATGTGCCACATATTCTTATGATTATGCCATGTTGATGCTCACCTAGCCCTCAATATCATGCCTATGACCATGAATATATATTCAAAAATTTCCATTACTTGATTCAATTGTTCTATCATTAAGACCTAGTGTGTATGACATCACTTAATTTTTTTTTACATTCTCATGGTTGCTTGTATGCTAAAATACCAAATATTTTGTTTCACATCAACCACTACTATCCACATGATATGATCATATGCAAACACTATTGGGCTAGTACTTCGTTTACCATGTCATTGACCCATAGTGTCATGATTTAATTTTTTTTTTGTTGTTTCACTCACATAAAACAAACGACCATGTGCACTCATTTTCATATTCCATCTCTATGCATCATATATTTCAGGTGACTCTCCTCCCCCTGAGGATACCTCTCGCCCTCTCCGTCCTCGTGTCCCTCGCAAGAAGAGTGCTCAAACTGTTGCTGGCTCTACTCCCTCACGGAGATCCACTCTCCCTGTCAATCCTAAGGAGCCCGTGATCAAAAACTGGGGTGCTCTTAGTGCAGCTGATTTTGAGGAAGCAAGGCTCAACTTTAATCCGTATGAGTTTGGTGAACGCACGTGCTCTGATGCTCGGTTTTATTGCAAGATGCATCAAGTCATGTATGAATTCATTCTTGGCAAGCTACAGCACAGTCACGTGGATCATCATTACTTTGATGTTGAGTATGCTCGCAACAAATGGCCTGAGGTAATGACCATCATGGATTTTCACAACATCACTCCTCTCATGGGTGACACCCTTGCCCATCCATACTCTCCAGACTTGCTCAGGGAGTTCTACTCCACAGTTCACTTCGCATCTGGTGGCCCAACGCGCCTCCCGCGTACCTTGATATGGATGAGTGGTGGCATCCAATGTGAGGCTACTATGGACGAGTTTGGTGCTATCTTGGGTCTCCCTGACTATCACTTTGACCATTTTTACTGGTTCCGTATTCATGGGGCGCCCAGCAAGCTTATGAAGGCCAAGGATGGGATTCGTCATTTCTATCCTGAAGGTACCAGTTCCACGCATATTCCCAAGATCAAGTTCTTCTCTGAGCATTGGTACATGATACATGCCATTCTTCGCAACACCATCGCCGCAAAATTCGGTGAGAAGGGCGAGGTCCGTAAGTGGATGATCAATCTTCTCTTCCACATTGAGCCTCAGATGCAGTCAAAGAAGCAACTCGATGTATTGGACTATATGTGGCAGGAGATGCAAACTGTTGTTAAGGAGAAGAGAGTCCCCATCTATGGCTCTTACATTCAGCGTCTGATTGAATCCCGCGTCCCCGAAGGTCTCCTCAACAATTATGCCAAAGTGACTCCGAAGAAGAATATTCTTATGTATGATACTCCTATTGAGACTGCTCATGAGCCAAGGCCGAAGCGAACCCGCACTGAGTCAGTTTCTCGCCGCTCTCCTTCACCTTCTCCTGCACCTGAGACATTTAATCTTAAGAAGATTCTTCAGAAGATGAATTGCTTCTTCATTGATAAGCAACATCAAGATTATGAGGCTTATCGCAAAGGGAAGGCATCTAGTCGCCGTCAGCGCGCCATCCAGACTGCTCTCCAGATTCCTCTTAGTCCTCCTAGCTCCGCCGAGATTTCCGAGGAGAAGTGGATGTCTAAGCATACATATTGGTGTGGAGATGATGTGAGCTCTCTTGGCTCTTTTGCGGAGGCGTACACCACAGCTGGCGCTAGCTCGAGTCAGGCTCCTCCAGAAGACGTTCATGAGGATGAAGATGAGGAGGAGATGGGCGACGAGTGATTGCATTGCATTTTTCTCCCTTTTTGGTGTATGATGCCAAGGGGGAGAACCACTCACGCATTGCATTGCATCACATGCATTCATTTGCGTCTTATCGTTGTGATTTGCTTTCTAGTTGAAACTATTTGTGTGCTTTGAGAACCTTTGTGTTATTGTAAGACTATGTTCTTAATTATCTATCGTACTCTCTATTATGTGTGTGACAATGGTTATTGAAGATCATAGCAAGATTATCAAGATATTTCCTCCACTCACTATTATCAATATATTGAAGCCATATTGAGTGAAGGTATTATTCATAGGAAGAGTGCTATGGTAAGATCTTGAAAGAAATAAACATTATTATTCATACATGTGTATCTTCAATGTTAAAAATCATGGATGAACTAATCTCTTGCACTTCACATAAATATGGTATAGTCTCATCATCATCATGATTATAAAATGTACATGTCAATTGGTATATGCACACAAATAGGGGGAGTACGAATACATGTTATTTATCTCACAAATAGCCATGCAATATTATCTATTATGCAAATCCGTATGTTGTCATCAAACATCAAAAAGGGGGAGATTGAAAGAACATAGGTTCTAAATCCTGTTTTGAGTGTTTGATTACAACATATAGATGGACTAACGTGGTTTGCTAAGTGTACTCAGAAAACATAGTCCCGTAAATGTCTTACAAAGTTCAACAATAAGTGAGAAAATGCTACGGGAAATTACAAGGAAGAGTTGAAAAGAAACGGCGAAAAGAAAGGAGAAAAGGAAGAAAGGTGCAGGGTGGCCGGCCTCCAGGCCGGCCTGGCCGGGCTCCAGGCCGGGCAGGCGCAGCTCCTGGCCAGCCCCACGCCGGCCCCACCCCTCGCCCACGCCGGCCCCAGGCCGGCCTCCAGGCTGGGGCGCCCGGGTGGGGGTCCGGCCTCACCCCTCGCCCACGCCGGCCCCAGGCCGGCCTCCAGGCCGGGGCGCCCGGGTGGGGGGCCGGCCTCCCCCCTGTTCCACGCCGGCCAGGCCGGCCTCCAGGCCGGGTCGGCTGCAGCCACGCCGGCCTCCCCCTGCGCCCACGCCGGCCCCAGGCCGGCCCCCAGGCCGGGGTGGGTTCTGGCCCGGCCCTGGCTGCCCCCAGGCCGGCCAGGCCGGCCCCCAGGCCGGGGTGGGTCGCAGGAAAGGTGTTTCCCCCCTAAAAACGGCCATATTTCGGCAAGACTATATATACGGGGTCTTCACCTACCTTTGCCCTTTGTCAATCCCACTCACTCTCTCTCTCACCACCATTGATTGACCAAGCTCAAGCTCAAGAACAAGATCTCCACAAATCCCCAACCAAATCTCGTGATACTTTGGGATTTGAAGGAGACACCCCCGATCTACAACTCCACCGAGCCGATTAGAAATACACCCACTCATCCCATAGGGATCTTGTCATTCTTAGTTCATCGGAGCTAGGAATCTTGTTGCTCTTAGTTCATCGGAGCTCGGAGCCTTGTTGATATCCCCGGTGCTTTTGTGCCCGTGGATCTTGCTTCTCGGAGTCTTGGCGGCTCTTGGGATTTGGTGAGGACCCTCCAATCTTGTGGAGTGTGCCTCATCCTTGTAAAGGTTCTAGTTGTCAACCTCAACGGCAACATAGTGATTCGAGTCTATCCACATCGGTGGAAGATCTCGAAGGAGATACGGTGTGGCATTTGAGGCCTACTCGGTGTTCCACTTTGGTGGCACCGCACCGCTCCAACGGAGATTAGCTTCCATTGGGAAGTGAACTTCGGGATAAATCTCCGCGTCATTGTGTTCGGTTATCCCTCAACTTATCTTTACTTGTTACTACTAGCTTAGTCATATTGTTCACCTTGTGCTAGTCGTAATTGCTCAACATATAGGATTGTCCATCTAGTTGCATACTCTAGATAATCTATATTTGAGCTTTGCCTTGTTAACTTGAAAAAGAAGTTAAAATTTGTAGTTAACCTATTCACTCCCCCCTCTAGTTAACCTCTCGATCCTTCAGTAGTCAACTCTTTGAACTTCGTCGAAAACAACTTTTCGATAAGTACAACTTTCAAAAGATGTAAAATCCATGTCTTTGTCGCTATATAGACCCTTTTGATATCGTTAGGCATCATGCCTATCGAAAGGACTACCAAGTCACATACTTGATATTCATACAAGGATACTATGGCGGATATAATGACTCATAGTCAATTTTACGAAGCCAGGGCCCATCATTTGCTTCCTTTATAAGGTCCAGGTCCTTTGTTGTCAAAACAACACTTTACACTTAAACCACAAGTTGTTCTAAGTACAAAGTTTTTGGACTTTTCTGGTACAGTTCGCAAACTTATTTGAAGTATCTACAACATTTGTAGTGTCTTCTACTTAGTCAAAATAGTAAACCCCGGAACAACTTCCAGTGCTGCGCTACTCTTGACATGATAACGAAGATTCTCTAACCTTGTTGAGTTTGTACTGTGCTCCCACTCACTTGTTTCGCAAGAACTACTTTCTCGAGAAATCAACCCTTTCTGACAAACAACATTTGTCTTTTGGTTCGGTGATAGGAGAAATACCCAATGTTTTATTTGGGATAACCTTATAAACATATATTTATCCTATTTTGGTTGTAAACATTTTACACATGCTATGCATACCAAAACTTAAGAAAGTGACAATTCGGGTCACTACCCAAACCATATCTTATATGTTGTCAATTTCAGCGGATCATGATGGTGCTCTTTTCAGTGGAAAAACGGTTGTCACTAATGTATAAACTACAAAATTATAATGGCAATTTTATTAATCTTACCATGTCAAACAGGGTTTGATTTTGTCTTTTGAATACTCCAATCTAATGTGGGGTATTCGAGAAGTATAAGTTGTAGAACAATTCTGCAACTTCTCAGATGTTTTGCTAAACTTGTAACTCAAACTTTATCCTTTATGATCCAATCATAAATACTTGATTATCTTGTTACATTGATTTTAACTTCATATTAACAACCTTTTGAACCAATTCAAAATGTCAAACTCCGTTTTCTTTAAATAGATATACTCACATATCTACTCAAGTCGTCGACATAATTTTATGAAGGAAAAATTAATCCACCATACATGACTACACATAATGGACTATATACATCATCATGTATAATCTCCACTACATTAGTCGTCCATTCTACTTTGGCCTATGAACGGAATTTTAGTCATCTTTTGGAAGAGGTCTCACAAGCGTCAATTCATTCAAAACAAAATGACTCCGGAAGTCCATCAATATGGAGTTCCTTCATGTTTTCCTTTCCGATATGAACTAAAATGGTGGTGCCACAATTTAAGTGAAACTCTTTTACGTCTTGCAACGTTTAGCATTCAGTCTTATAGATGTTTACTTTACCAACATGATTTATATTAACATATCCATCAATTATGGAATATGGTCATCGTTTGAACAATCTCATTTGTTCTCACAAAAGACTAGAACAAAATAACAAATTATTAAGTTCTTCAAATAAATCTTGACTGTTTGATTTGATACGACAATGAACACAATAACACTTTACTTATGTTCTTGTCATAATCGATTCCACATCTATTACTAGTTCCTTTTAGGCCCTTGTATTTCTTGCATTGCGTTGCTTTGTATGACAACTCATACCAACCAATGTGGTATCAAAATACCCAAAAATACTTTGTTAACTAGTAATACATCTATAACTTGTATATCAAGTATATACTCCTGAGCTGGACTTTTCCAGTTATCTTCTTTTCTGCCATATATCTATTTGTAATTCTATTTTCAATATTCCCTTTCCTTTATAGAAGAATCATTCAACATCAAACAATGCTAGTCTTACTAGCTCATTTTCTTTGGCGTGTTAGTCATATACTATCACCCATTGAGTCATACTTTGAGTTTGATTGTTCTACTAATATCACCATATTAATAGCATTCTTCTAGATTCCACTCTTAACAATTTCTAAGTAAGGTAAAATACTTTACCCATACTTCTAATCCATCCCATCATAACAATTTTATGATTAAGTTACTATAGCTCGAAGGAAGGGATTTAGAGGATAATTTTGAGCGCCCAACTTCTTGGAATATTCAAACGCCTAGCATCTTCAATCATTGCATATATTCAGATAATATAAGCAAACATTGTCACGCTAAATTTGCATATATTCAGATAATATAAGCAAACATTGTCACGCTAAATTATACTCAGTCATGTTGCCACAAATAAGTTTCTAGATATCAATATATCTTTCACTTGATTGTTTCTGAAGACAACTCTTTTCAGTTCCTAAATCACCTTGATCAACAAAACATTCTTTTGAAGATAAAGTAATACGGAAGCAACCATGACTCTGGATTCTAAGTAGGAATTATTTGCTCTCTAGATTAATCAATCATTAACCACATGGAGCTAGGTAGGAAATACCAAAAATCTACAATAGGACTCAATTTTAAATTTCACTAATACGGTACCAATCTTAAATGGTATTTACCAGATCATAACAGTTATATCTCAATTAACAATCTAAGTGTAAGGTAGTTATGTGGATGCCAATGAATACTACAATTTGTGCAAATTCACTTTGATTTGTTGTTCATGATAAATAAGTTCAAGTTAATTCAAAAATTAAACCATGAACTCCCACTCAAAAACAACATCCCTCTTAGTCGTTTTTAGTGATTACACGAACCAAATTCACTACACCAAAACCGATCATCACGTGAGATGATGTAGTTTCAAAGGGGAACATCGACATGTTCATCATATCATCCATATGACTCATGCTTTACCTTTCGGTTACGTGTTCCGAGGCCATGTCTGTACATGCTAGGCTCGCCAAGTAGAACCGTAGTATTGCGTGTGTTTTAAGGCCATGTCTGTACATGCTAGGCTTGAAAACACCCGTTGTATGCGAACGTTGAGTCTATCACACCCGATCATCACGTGGTGTCTCGAAAACGACGAACTTTCTTAACGGTGCATACTTAAGGAAGAACACATTATTATCTTGATATTAAGTGAGAGGGATCATCTTATAATGCTACCGTCGCTATCTAAGCAAAACAAGATGCATAACATCACAAACATCACATGTAAGGATAACGTGATATGATATGGTCCTCCTTGCACTTGATCTCCATCATGTGCATCATGGTATGATCTCCATCATTCCACCGGCGTGGTACCAAGTACCATGGCACCCAATCTTGATTGTCCATCAAGAAGAAGACAATCATATGGATACCTTCCGGTATATCAATAATTTACAAAATAGATCATCTCATAATCAAATTTGTAATATTTACCATATCACATCACAAGCCCAGCAAAAACTAGTTAGACGCTTCTAATTTATTTTTGCATATTTTACGTGGCTTAGGGCTTTCGATGATAGAACCGTTCATACCTACGAACATCAACCACAACATTGATAAACATATTTTTAGCAACCCTTTGTAGATTAGATCTTAACTATAGTAGGAGAAACAGACACCCGCAAGCCACTTATGCAATACAAGTTGCATGTCAGTTGTGGAACAAGTCTCATGTACGTGGACATGTAAGGTTAGTCCGGGCCGCTTCATCCCACTATGCCACTAAGATCATAAAATAGTCAAGGAGGTAATAACATGATCATCAACGCCCACATACACCTATGTGTTCTACCCGTACAAAACATCTACGCATAGATCCGGCTCTGATACCACTGAAGGGGAACGTAGCATAGAAAACAAAAAATTTCCTACGCGAGAGATACCCGAAAGGCCAAGATCTAATCTAGGAGACGAAGTGCAACGGGCAACAAGAGGGTTAAGGAGAACACATACCCTCGAAGACTCAAAGTGGTACGAGATCAAATCTCGTTGTTGGCGTAGTCGTACTCACACCGATCCCGATAGCGAGAAGATGGCACCGCAATCCGGCGGTGCATCCGTGATCGGTCACACGTACGGTTGATGACGACCTCCGTTCCCTCGTTCCAGCGGGGCGCGGAAGTAGTGGATCCCTCGGAACTCCAGCAGCACGACGACGTGGTGGTGGTGAAGAATCCCACGGTCAGGGCTTCGCCAAGCCGGAGACCATGAAATGGAGCAGCGGGTGGAGGGAAAGGGAAGTGGCCAAGTGTGTGGAGGAGGGAGAGCTCTCACCCTCCTTTTATAGGAGAGGGGGGAGGCAGCCCAAGGGGGGTGCGGCCAGCCCCATGGTGTGACCCCACCTCTTCCCTCATGATGTGAGTGGACACTCCACTCACACCCACTCATTTTCCTTTAAACCCCACTTAGAAAATCCAAGAGTTTTTCTTTAATAAATCAATAAAACATTTTTATTTCTTTATTTCAGCATTTGTTAATTCTATTAACAAACATTTGCATAAAGAACCTCGAATCATTTGTTAATTCTATTAACAACCATTCGACGAAAAACCCCTTGAACTATTTCAATTTTCCCCGAAACAATTTCGGTGCTGCCCAAAATATTCTTCGATATTCAGTATCCTCTCAAACGCGTCATCGAACCTTAAGTGTGTCACCCTACGGTTCGCGAATAAGATAGACATGATCGAGACTCCTCTCCGATCAATAATCAACAGCGGGATCTGGAGATCCGTGATGACTCCTATATATTCAACGATGACTCTCGTGATCGTGTGAACCAACAACGTCGTGAACTATTCCCTTTGTCTCGCGATATTTTACTTGTCCGAGATTCGATCATTGGTATCAACCATACCTTGTTCAATCTCGTTACCGACAAGTACTCTTTTCTCGTTCCCGTGATATAACATCCTTGTGATCATATCACGTGCTTGCAAGCGGTTTCGATGTGATATCACCGAGAGGGCCCAGAGTATATCTCTCCGTCATTTGGATGGACAAATCCCACTCTTGATCCATGATCCTCAACTAATACTTTCCGAATACTTAACGACACCTTTATAGTCACCCTGTTACGGTGTGACGTTTGATGCCATCAAAGCACTCTTCCGGTATCAGTGATTGACATGATCTCATGGTATAAGGAATAAGTTACTTCGTGTGTTTGATATAACAATGTAAACTAAATGACTTGATCGCATTGCTATATTCTCTTTGGGTATATGTTCATCACATCATTCTTCTAATGACATGACCCCGTTATTAATAACATCCGATGTTCATGATCAGGAAACCTTGATCATCTATTAATCAACGAGCTAGTTAAAAGAGAGGCTTTACTAGGAACCATTGTTTGTTTATTAAGCACACATGTATCAACGTTTCCGGTTAATACAATTCTAGCATGAGAAATAAACATTCATCATAAACAAGGAATAAGATAATAACCATTTTATTATTGCCTCTCGGGCATATTCCCTTCAGTCTCCCACTTGCACTAGAGTCAATAATCTAGTCTGTAAGCACTTAACACATATGGCGCACCAGTGTTATTACCATGCTTCGCATGTGGTAAACATTATCAAAAAGATCTGAACCGTTCAGGTCCTATTGTATTTGCATGTTCTTTGCGTCTACACGCATCACTCATTCTCTAATGAGATGGCTTTGTATATATATGGTCAATCGGTGAAAACTTAATTCCTCAGCTTAAACTGATGTCACTAACATTGTGAAAATGTAGCTTCATAGTGTTAGCATTCTTGGAAATTCACCAAGTTCCGGTGATACCTTAATTCCTCAGCTTAAACTGATGTTACTAACATTGTGAAAATGTAGCTTCATAGTTTTAGCATTCTTGGAAATTCACCAAGTTCAATAAAGAACTCCTTGACACAAAATACGCTTATAATCAGTTGTTAACACAACGATATACTTTAGCCTTTGTTGTAGTATCTGTCACAATATTTTAATTTTGAAACTCTTTCAAATCCAGCATGGAACTTTCTTCCATCCTATTGTGCTACCCTTCATCACATATTTTAATTGAGATAAAATTACTTGAATAAATGACAAGACTATTAGTGTAACATATTACAACTAATATTTTGTCATTACTATATAGGAAAACATATCCTTAGCATTTCTAAAATGACACAAGGATCTCTCCCACTGTTGTCTAATCATCATATGAATTATCCTACTATAACATTTTATAGCATAGACTCATCTGGTTGTGTACATAGCATGGAAACATGACTTAGAAATCTCAATTTCAATGATGCTCATCATGTGTCAAAACACATGAATCTTGCTCAATTATTTTCCATGTGACAAGAACTCCTTCTTGTCATTTTCATATTGACTTACTTCAATATTTCATCTATGTAATTTGGCTTTAATCATATCAGGTGCGTCAATCCATCTTTTATAGATATCGATGCCCAATATCTTCTAAGTCTTTCATCAATATGAAAATCTTAACCGTGTTAATTTAAAATACATATTTTCCAATCAACCATATGTCATCTACATAAAGTATTGGAAATATGTCATAGCGCTCCCACTTAATTTCTTGTAACTCTACAAGCATCTTTATCATTCATGATGGAATCAAACTCTTTTGATAACTTCATTAAGCTAAAGATTTCAACTTCGCTATGCTTACTTCAACCATTGAAGTGTGCATGCCTTTATAGCAACCTTTTGAATTTTACAAAACTCTCAGACTGTGTCAAGTACACATCCTTGATCAAACTGCCTCGAGAGGAGAGTTGGTTTTGTTATTCAACTGCCATATCATAATATGTAACTTTTTGCTAGAACTATCCGCAAAGACTAAAGCATCACTACGGAAGATCGAAATCTTGTAGTAGTCAACTCTTTGAACTTCGTCGAAAACAACTTTTCGATAAGTACAACTTTCAAAAGATGTAAAATCCATGTCTTTGTCGCTATATAGACCCTTTTGATATCGTTAGGCATCATGCCTATCGAAAGGACTACCAAGTCACATACTTGATATTCATACAAGGATACTATGGCGGATATAATGACTCATAGTCAATTTTACGAAGCCAGGGCCCATCATTTGCTTCCTTTATAAGGTCCAGGTCCTTTGTTGTCAAAACAACACTTTACACTTAAACCACAAGTTGTTCTAAGTACAAAGTTTTTGGACTTTTCTGGTACAGTTCGCAAACTTATTTGAAGTATCTACAACATTTGTAGTGTCTTCTACTTAGTCAAAATAGTAAACCCCGGAACAACTTCCAGTGCTGCGCTACTCTTGACATGATAACGAAGATTCTCTAACCTTGTTGAGTTTGTACTGTGCTCCCACTCACTTGTTTCGCAAGAACTACTTTCTCGAGAAATCAACCCTTTCTGACAAACAACATTTGTCTTTTGGTTCGGTGATAGGAGAAATACCCAATGTTTTATTTGGGATAACCTTATAAACATATATTTATCCTATTTTGGTTGTAAACATTTTACACATGCTATGCATACCAAAACTTAAGAAAGTGACAATTCGGGTCACTACCCAAACCATATCTTATATGTTGTCAATTTCAGCGGATCATGATGGTGCTCTTTTCAGTGGAAAAACGGTTGTCACTAATGTATAAACTACAAAATTATAATGGCAATTTTATTAATCTTACCATGTCAAACAGGGTTTGATTTTGTCTTTTGAATACTCCAATCTAATGTGGGGTATTCGAGAAGTATAAGTTGTAGAACAATTCTGCAACTTCTCAGATGTTTTGCTAAACTTGTAACTCAAACTTTATCCTTTATGATCCAATCATAAATACTTGATTATCTTGTTACATTGATTTTAACTTCATATTAACAACCTTTTGAACCAATTCAAAATGTCAAACTCCGTTTTCTTTAAATAGATATACTCACATATCTACTCAAGTCGTCGACAGAATTTTATGAAGGAAAAATTAATCCACCATACATGACTACACATAATGGACTATATACATCATCATGTATAATCTCCACTACATTAGTCGTCCATTCTACTTTGGCCTATGAACGGAATTTTAGTCATCTTTTGGAAGAGGTCTCACAAGCGTCAATTCATTCAAAACAAAATGACTCCGAAGTCCATCAATATGGAGTTCCTTCATGTTTTCCTTTCCGATATGAACTAAAATGGTGGTGCCACAATTTAAGTGAAACTCTTTTACGTCTTGCAGCGTTTAGCATTCAGTCTTATAGATGTTTACTTTACCAACATGATTTATATTAACATATCCATCAATTATGGAATATGGTCATCGTTTGAACAATCTCATTTGTTCTCACAAAAGACTAGAACAAAATAACAAATTATTAAGTTCTTCAAATAAATCTTGACTGTTTGATTTGATACGACAATGAACACAATAACACTTTACTTATGTTCTTGTCATAATCGATTCCACATCTATTACTAGTTCCTTTTAGGCCCTTGTATTTCTTGCATTGCGTTGCTTTGTATGACAACTCATACCAACCAATGTGGTATCAAAATACCCAAAAATACTTTGTTAACTAGTAATACATCTATAACTTGTATATCAAGTATATACTCCTGAGCTGGACTTTTCCAGTTATCTTCTTTTCTGCCATATATCTATTTGTAATTCTATTTTCAATATTCCCTTTCCTTTATAGAAGAATCATTCAACATCAAACAATGCTAGTCTTACTAGCTCATTTTCTTTGGCGTGTTAGTCATATACTATCACCCATTGAGTCATACTTTGAGTTTGATTGTTCTACTAATATCACCATATTAATAGCATTCTTCTAGATTCCACTCTTAACAATTTCTAAGTAAGGTAAAATACTTTACCCATACTTCTAATCCATCCCATCATAACAATTTTATGATTAAGTTACTATAGCTCGAAGGAAGGGATTTAGAGGATAATTTTGAGCGCCCAACTTCTTGGAATATTCAAACGCCTAGCATCTTCAATCATTGCATATATTCAGATAATATAAGCAAACATTGTCACGCTAAATTTGCATATATTCAGATAATATAAGCAAACATTGTCACGCTAAATTATACTCAGTCATGTTGCCACAAATAAGTTTCTAGATATCAATATATCTTTCACTTGATTGTTTCTGAAGACAACTCTTTTCAGTTCCTAAATCACCTTGATCAACAAAACATTCTTTTGAAGATAAAGTAATACGGAAGCAACCATGACTCTGGATTCTAAGTAGGAATTATTTGCTCTCTAGATTAATCAATCATTAACCACATGGAGCTAGGTAGGAAATACCAAAAATCTACAATAGGACTCAATTTTAAATTTCACTAATACGGTACCAATCTTAAATGGTATTTACCAGATCATAACAGTTATATCTCAATTAACAATCTAAGTGTAAGGTAGTTATGTGGATGCCAATGAATACTACAATTTGTGCAAATTCACTTTGATTTGTTGTTCATGATAAATAAGTTCAAGTTAATTCAAAAATTAAACCATGAACTCCCACTCAAAAACAACATCCCTCTTAGTCGTTTTTAGTGATTACACGAACCAAATTCACTACACCAAAACCGATCATCACGTGAGATGATGTAGTTTCAAAGGGGAACATCGACATGTTCATCATATCATCCATATGACTCATGCTTTACCTTTCGGTTACGTGTTCCGAGGCCATGTCTGTACATGCTAGGCTCGCCAAGTAGAACCGTAGTATTGCGTGTGTTTTAAGGCCATGTCTGTACATGCTAGGCTTGAAAACACCCGTTGTATGCGAACGTTGAGTCTATCACACCCGATCATCACGTGGTGTCTCGAAAACGACGAACTTTCTTAACGGTGCATACTTAAGGAAGAACACATTATTATCTTGATATTAAGTGAGAGGGATCATCTTATAATTCTACCGTCGCTATCTAAGCAAAACAAGATGCATAACATCACAAACATCACATGTAAGGATAACGTGATATGATATGGTCCTCCTTGCACTTGATCTCCATCATGTGCATCATGGTATGATCTCCATCATTCCACCGGCGTGGTACCAAGTACCATGGCACCCAATCTTGATTGTCCATCAAGAAGAAGACAATCATATGGATACCTTCCGGTATATCAATAATTTACAAAATAGATCATCTCATAATCAAATTTGTAATATTTACCATATCACATCACAAGCCCAGCAAAAACTAGTTAGACGCTTCTAATTTATTTTTGCATATTTTACGTGGCTTAGGGCTTTCGATGATAGAACCGTTCATACCTACGAACATCAACCACAACATTGATAAACATATTTTTAGCAACCCTTTGTAGATTAGATCTTAACTATAGTAGGAGAAACAGACACCCGCAAGCCACTTATGCAATACAAGTTGCATGTCAGTTGTGGAACAAGTCTCATGTACGTGGACATGTAAGGTTAGTCCGGGCCGCTTCATCCCACTATGCCACTAAGATCATAAAATAGTCAAGGAGGTAATAACATGATCATCAACGCCCACATACACCTATGTGTTCTACCCGTACAAAACATCTACGCATAGATCCGGCTCTGATACCACTGAAGGGGAACGTAGCATAGAAAACAAAAAATTTCCTACGCGAGAGATACCCGAAAGGCCAAGATCTAATCTAGGAGACGAAGTGCAACGGGCAACAAGAGGGTTAAGGAGAACACATACCCTCGAAGACTCAAAGTGGTACGAGATCAAATCTCGTTGTTGGCGTAGTCGTACTCACACCGATCCCGATAGCGAGAAGATGGCACCGCAATCCGGCGGTGCATCCGTGATCGGTCACACGTACGGTTGATGACGACCTCCGTTCCCTCGTTCCAGCGGGGCGCGGAAGTAGTGGATCCCTCGGAACTCCAGCAGCACGACGACGTGGTGGTGGTGAAGAATCCCACGGTCAGGGCTTCGCCAAGCCGGAGACCATGAAATGGAGCAGCGGGTGGAGGGAAAGGGAAGTGGCCAAGTGTGTGGAGGAGGGAGAGCTCTCACCCTCCTTTTATAGGAGAGGGGGGAGGCAGCCCAAGGGGGGTGCGGCCAGCCCCATGGTGTGACCCCACCTCTTCCCTCATGATGTGAGTGGACACTCCACTCACACCCACTCATTTTCCTTTAAACCCCACTTAGAAAATCCAAGAGTTTTTCTTTAATAAATCAATAAAACATTTTTATTTCTTTATTTCAGCATTTGTTAATTCTATTAACAAACATTTGCATAAAGAACCTCGAATCATTTGTTAATTCTATTAACAACCATTCGACGAAAAACCCCTTGAACTATTTCAATTTTCCCCGAAACAATTTCGGTGCTGCCCAAAATATTCTTCGATATTCAGTATCCTCTCAAACGCGTCATCGAACCTTAAGTGTGTCACCCTACGGTTCGCGAATAAGATAGACATGATCGAGACTCCTCTCCGATCAATAATCAACAGCGGGATCTGGAGATCCGTGATGACTCCTATATATTCAACGATGACTCTCGTGATCGTGTGAACCAACAACGTCGTGAACTATTCCCTTTGTCTCGCGATATTTTACTTGTCCGAGATTCGATCATTGGTATCAACCATACCTTGTTCAATCTCGTTACCGACAAGTACTCTTTTCTCGTTCCCGTGATATAACATCCTTGTGATCATATCACGTGCTTGCAAGCGGTTTCGATGTGATATCACCGAGAGGGCCCAGAGTATATCTCTCCGTCATTTGGATGGACAAATCCCACTCTTGATCCATGATCCTCAACTAATAATTTCCGAATACTTAACGACACCTTTATAGTCACCCTGTTACGGTGTGACGTTTGATGCCATCAAAGCACTCTTCCGGTATCAGTGATTGACATGATCTCATGGTATAAGGAATAAGTTACTTCGTGTGTTTGATATAACAATGTAAACTAAATGACTTGATCGCATTGCTATATTCTCTTTGGGTATATGTTCATCACATCATTCTTCTAATGACATGACCCCGTTATTAATAACATCCGATGTTCATGATCAGGAAACCTTGATCATCTATTAATCAACGAGCTAGTTAAAAGAGAGGCTTTACTAGGAACCATTGTTTGTTTATTAAGCACACATGTATCAACGTTTCCGGTTAATACAATTCTAGCATGAGAAATAAACATTCATCATAAACAAGGAATAAGATAATAACCATTTTATTATTGCCTCTCGGGCATATTCCCTTCAAAGCAACCCTAAGCATGCAGCTACGACACGAAGGCCAACGAGATAAACAATCAACAGTTAATAGGAAGTGGAAGGAAAGGCTATATCATGTCTGCAAGGTAAACATACGATAGGATCGAGACACAAGCATCGTATCAACAGGCTAGAATAAGAACAACAGAAAGAATCGGTAACAAGTGATGAAAGGCAGCCATTTGGCAGCAAGTGAGTATACTTGCCTGGAATCCCGCAAGGTAGCAGAACTTGTCGTTGCTCACATCATCTCAACGTCCTATCCGGGAAGAAGCAACGAACCTCGAACAAACACCGGATGCAACAATTACTTCTACGGCAAAGATCCGGCATGATCCTATTTTATATGCATGACATGGCAAGATGCAACAAGGGAAACAACTTAAGCAATTTAATCGGAACCGGAGTCCGGAGAAATAGGAATTGGTTCAAGTTGTTTAGCTAACCATCAATTTAATTGTTAGTTAGCATGGCAACAATGGAATAGATGAGTTAGGCAATTTAAATGGAAGGGGCAACAGCTGGAAATAATTAGCCCACACATTCCATATGTTGTCATATAGGTGAACATGCATAACAAGATCTAAAATGCACAAGATAAGATGCAAAAAGAGATATGGATGGCATGAACATATTCCTTGCAATTTTCTGATTGAAAAACATATTTTATTTGTTTTATTTGGAATTAAAATGAATTAGTTATGAGTTATGCAATTTTAAATGGAACCGGAACAATATTTAATTATTCCAACTCATCCCATATTTAATTATTAGGTGACATTGTTATTACCCGCACCGACAAGATGCAATGCAACACATGAATGAGATGACATTTTAATTGTAGTTGATATGTTATAGAAAATAGGGCATAGGTATAGGGGTTTTAGGGTTTGGGTTCGCACGAGTGGAGAGGATCGTTGTGTTCGACGCCGGAAAGAGGAGATCTTCGGGGAAACGCCGGTGCCTTCGGGGTGTGGAGGAAGTAGACGAAGAATGGAAGTAGACAAAGTCGTCGATGTCGTGGAAGTAGTCGACGTAGTCGTTCTCGTTCCGTAGCCGAGGTAGTCGTTCACGTCATCGGTGGTCGTTGTCGATCTTTTCATCGAGGTCTGAAGAGGAAGTAGACGTTCGTTCTCAAACCACACGATCATCGTCGTCGAAGTAGTCGAAGCCGGGATCTTTGAACCATAGAGGAAGTAGTCGTTCACGTCCGAGGTCGATGTAGTCGTGGGCGAGCCGCTACCGCATCGTCTTCGGGGTCGGAGGTGATCGTGACGGTCCCAGTCTTCGGGCGCGCACGAAGGCGGCCAACGCAAAACGGACATGACGAAGGCGATGTAGTCGTTCACGGTTCGTCGAGGAAGTAGTCGTGGTCGTGGTTTGGTCCGAGGTCCTCGGTGTGGCGGTACTTGTCGGCGATGATCTTGTGGATGCGGTACCGTTCGGTGTACATCTCCGCGGCGTCAAGGTCATGAAGACACGAGCACGATGGCCTCGGCCATGAGGAATAACACACGGGCATGAAAGGGTCCCCGCGAGGCAAAGTGATTCTTGTGGACATTCCAACAAACACCTGGCGGGCATCAACGGAGAGGGCGAACCGCACCGCTGCAGGACACGGGCATGAGCTGTGAGTAGCGAGGGGCGACGGCGACGAGCTCGGAGGTGGGGAGGATGCCGGCGACGGGGCATGGCTTCGGCCATGGAGAGGAGGCCGTGGAAGGGGCAACTGCTGCGAGGGGGAGGCCGGCTCCCGTCCCGTGCCGGAGTCGCTGCCGGTGGAGGCGGAGCTCGCCGTCGGCCGGAGGTCAAGGGGGAGCAGCAGCGGCGCCGGAGGTGAGGGAGGGCGGCGCCCTGCTTGAGGGTCAGCGGCGGCCGGCCGGAGAAGAGGGCGGCCGCGGCCCTCCTTGGTGGCGGCGCGAGCAGCAAGAGGGAGGGAACGGCGGAGCTTGAGGGAAGGGAGGCGACGGCCGGCGGAGGGAGAGGCGGTGAGGAAGAGGGGCGATGGGAGGCGGCGGCGCTCTGGAGGGAAGGAGACGAGGGTCGAGCGAGAGGAGCGACGGGAGGACAGCGATGGGGTTGGGGTTCGATCCCCTTCCCTGGCCTCGCGTGCGTGCGTTTCTGTGTGGGGTGTGTGCGTGCGTTTCTGTGTATTGTGTGGTGTGCGTTGCGTGGTGTGCTGTGTGGCCTGGGTGCGTTGTGTGTTTGTGGCTAGGGGTGGGCTTAGGGTTAGGACTTGGTGGGGTGGCCGGCTGGGCCTTAGATGGCCCAGTTCGGTTGCCTCCCCCCAACAGGTGTTTTTTTTTCCAGGAATGAATAAGAGGGAATTTTGGGAGGGTTTTAAATACGAAAAACATGAGTAAAATAATTTGGATAAAACAGTAACTTTACATGATAATTCCTTTGAACATTTTTAATGCACCAAAAATATTTTCGAGTTGACAATTAAAAATAGGTTTGAGAGAAAGCAATTTTAAGGGTTTTAAAAAAAAATGCAATGCACGATGCCATGATGCGAAAAAGAAAACAAACAATCTAGTGGGGGAGAAAAATCGACGGGCGTTACAGACGACACCACTAACAAGGGATTGCGCCCTCGCAATCCGCCCACGAACACGAGGGAGGGAAAAGAAGTTCGACTATCGATTCTTCATGCTTCCAGTTGATCTCCTCGACACCACTAACAAGAGATTCTTGCTCGGATTGATGACGATGTTCTTCCATCGAGAATTCTTCCGAAGATCGAACCTATTAGGTTAAAAGGCTCAGAAAACGTCCACCCACGTAGGATCCTAACACTTTGAAAGATAGATAAGATAAGAGACTCCAAAACAAATAAGATGGGAGGGAAAATAGAATAGAGATAAGGAGAAAACAAGAATCCTATTGAGATGTTTCCAAAATAGTTTAGCAGAAATAGTTTTTGACACTCTAGAAACAACGACCGTTAGCGAGGTTATCCTACAGGCTTTGCGGACCCGTTGCTTCGATAACCATTCGTATCGAAACAATCTCGGGAATCGGAACCAAGGCTCTGATACCATTTGTGACGCCCCGAGATCGGGCACTATGCAGATTTCAGCATTCCCGCCAAAATCCACATAATAACCGATGCCAGGTTGCCACTTGTGATAACATTACAATAGTTCACGAATAATCCACCACAACAACAGAAAAGAGATTTACAAGATGACTCAAACGAGTCAGGGATACAACTGATACAATACAAAGATCCAAATAACAGCGGAAGAAACAACATATCGTCCGTCTACGGACAAGATACAAATTGGACTAAGAGTCCTGAAGATAACCGAGAGCGTCCAATCCCTGCCCAGGCCAAGCCGGAGGGATTCCCAAGCTAACGTCGTCAGACTTCAAACCTGTTGACTGCAATATTGAATATGCAGCCACGAAAAAGATTCGTGGGTCAGTACGGTTAAGTACTGGCAAGTGGATAAACCATACTCACAAGATACCGGCGTAGCCAGTCATCACAAGATACAAATACTTTGGGATCAACGGAAAGGAAGGGGTTATTGCAAATAAGCGACAGCGGGCTGCACTAACCAACTACAGAGAGATACTACAACTTCCGGCTAACAGAAAGAAGATAAGATCGAGTATATTAACCAACTGAAGATAACTTCAAACAAACCCATCCTGGATCTCGCCCCTTATCCGAAGAAGCAATCCGAGGATAACTCACACAGTTGGATTAATGATGGTTCAGATTATTGTGTCAATAAGCCTATTACTAGTCAAGTTGTTAATCATTGGGTGTAAGAGTGTTAATCATTAGGTTTAAGTTGTCCTGAGTACTTGTTAGCCAGTACTTTCACCAAGTAATCCATAACCGCGGAAAACACGGCTTCTCGAGAAGATTATCCCTGCAGGGTTGCACCAATTTGGCCGTACACGCAAGAATAACCCGCCAGACGGGGGATCAACCCACCAAGCGATGTACTCTACACAACTCAACTCTTCTTCGCATCAAGCCCAAAGCACCTTGGGCGCACGGCTAATCGAGCCCAGAAGAAAATGGACCCTCATAGCACTCTAAGAACGTGTCCCCCTATATGCCGACTACGAAAGTTCCACCCGGGTACCAAGGGCTCGCAAGATCATGCATGCAGCAAATGCAAAACCCGAACTAAATGAGGCGATTTGGACGAGATGCGAATCGAGTCAAATTGAGGGGGGCGCCCATACTCGCTTCCCACATGCGGGTAGTGCGCTCATCATGGATCAGTAGACAAGACCCTTTTCCTATTAGGGTCGACACTAGCAGGCCTCAAAACCACTTAGGGCCTCCTGCCGGTGCCTTATCATCAAATTATTATTACCATTAGCATTAACAGGATTGATTGATTAACATCGAGCCCCCAGAACGATAATAGTAAAAGAAGTAACCGACAACAGACTCGAGCAAAAGCAACCCTAAGCATGCAGCTACGACACGAAGGCCAACGAGATAAACAATCAACAGTTAATAGGAAGTGGAAGGAAAGGCTATATCATGTCTGCAAGGTAAACATACGATAGCATCGAGACACAAGCATCGTATCAACAGGCTAGAATAAGAACAACGGAAAGAATCGGTAACAAGTGATGAAAGGCAGCCATTTGGCAGCAAGTGAGTATACTTGCCTGGAATCCCGCAAGGTAGCAGAACTTGTCGTTGCTCACATCATCTCAACGTCCTATCCGGGAAGAAGCAACGAACCTCGAACAAACACCGGATGCAACAATTACTTCTACGGCAAAGATCCGGCATGATCCTATTTTATATGCATGACATGGCAAGATGCAACAGGGGAAACAACTTAAGCAATTTAATCGGAACCGGAGTCTGGAGAAATAGGAATTGGTTCAAGTTGTTTAGCTAACCATCAATTTAATTGTTAGTTAGCATGGCAACAATGGAATAGATGAGTTAGGCAATTTAAATGGAAGGGGCAACAGCTGGAAATAATTAGCCCACACATTCCATATGTTGTCATATAGGTGAACATGCATAACAAGATCTAAAATGCACAAGATAAGATGCAAAAAGAGATATGGATGGCATGAACATATTCCTTGCAATTTTCTGATTGAAAAACATATTTTATTTGTTTGATTTGGAATTAAAATGAATTAGTTATGAGTTATGCAATTTTAAATGGAACCGGAACAATATTTAATTATTCCAACTCATTCCATATTTAATTATTAGGTGACATTATTATTATCCGCACCGACAAGATGCAATGCAACACATGAATGAGATGACATTTTAATTGTAGTTGATATGTTATAGAAAATAGGGCATAGGTATAGGGGTTTTAGGGTTTGGGTTCGCACGAGTGGAGAGGATCGTTGTGTTCGACGCCGGAAAGAGGAGATCTTCGGGGCAACGCCGGTGCCTTCGGGGTGTGGAGGAAGTAGACGAAGAATGGAAGTAGACAAAGTCGTCGATGTCGTGGAAGTAGTCGACGTAGTCGTTCTCGTTCCGTAGCCGAGGTAGTCGTTCACGTCATCGGTGGTCGTTGTCGATCTTTTCATCGAGGTCCGAAGAGGAAGTAGACGTTCGTTCTCAAACCACACGATCATCGTCGTCGAAGTAGTCGAAGCCGGGATCTTTGAACCATAGAGGAAGTAGTCGTTCACGTCCGGGGTCGATGTAGTCGTGGGCGAGCCGCTACCGCATCGTCTTCGGGGTCGGAGGTGATCGTGACGGTCCCGGTCTTCGGGCGCGCACGAAGGCGGCCAACGCAAAACGGACATGACGAAGGCGATGTAGTCGTTCACGGTTCGTCGAGGAAGTAGTCGTGGTCGTGGTTTGGTCCGAGGTCCTCGGTGTGGCGGTACTTGTCGGCGATGATCTTGTGGATGCGGTACCGTTCGGTGTACATCTCCGCGGCGTCAAGGTCATGAAGACACGAGCACGATGGCCTCGGCCATGAGGAATAACACACGGGCATGAAAGGGTCCCCGCGAGGCAAAGTGATTCTTGTGGACATTCCAACAAACACCTGGCGGGCATCAACGGAGAGGGCGAACCGCACCGCTGCAGGACACGGGCATGAGCTGTGAGTAGCGAGGGGCGACGGCGACGAGCTCGGAGGTGGGGAGGATGCCGGCGACGGGGCACGGCTTCGGCCATGGAGAGGAGGCCGCGGAAGGGGCAACTGCTGCGAGGGGGAGGCCGGCTCCCGTCCCGTGCCGGAGTCGCTGCCGGTGGAGGCGGAGCTCGCCGTCGGCCGGAGGTCAAGGGGGAGCAGCAGCGGCGCCGGAGGTGAGGGAGGGCGGCGCCCTGCTTGAGGGTCAGCGGCGGCCGGCCGGAGAAGAGGGCGGCCGCGGCCCTCCTTGGCGGCGGCGCGAGCAGCAAGAGGGAGGGAACGGCGGAGCTTGAGGGAAGGAAGGCGACGGCCGGCGGTGAGGAAGAGGGGCGATGGGAGGCGGCGACGCTCTGGAGGGAAGGAGACGAGGGTCGAGCGAGAGGAGCGACGGGAGGACAACGATGGGGTTGGGGTTCGATCCCCTTCCCTGGCCTCGCGTGCGTGCGTTTCTGTGTGGGGTGTGTGCGTGCGTTTCTGTGTATTGTGTGGTGTGCGTTGCGTGGTGTGCTGTGTGGCCTGGGTGCGTTGTGTGTTTGTGGCTAGGGGGTGGGCTTAGGGTTAGGACTTGGTGGGGTGGCCGGCTGGGCCTTAGATGGCCCAGTTCGGTTGCCTCCCCCCAACAGGTGTTTTTTTTTCCAGGAATGAATAAGAGGGAATTTTGGGAGGGTTTTAAATAAGAAAAACATGAGTAAAATAATTTGGATAAAACAGTAACTTTACATGATAATTCCTTTGAACATTTTTAATGCACCAAAAATATTTTCGAGTTGACAATTAAAAATAGGTTTGAGAGAAAGCAATTTTAAGGGTTTAAAAAAAAAATGCAATGCACGATGCCATGATGCGAAAAAGAAAACAAACAATCTAGTGGGGGAGAAAAATCCACGGGCGTTACAATGTCCACGTCGAAAGGCGGAGGATGGGACGGCTGCAAGCGCGCCTCCTCCTCCTTAAAACCTCGCCCGAGGGCTCCTCCCTGCTGCCCTAGCCTCCTCCTCCATCTCTCTGCCGCCGCCGTTTTTCTTCCTCCTCCCTCCTCTGCTTCTCCCTGTTCTGAACCACCGCACACCACCGCAATGAATTCCGGCGATTGCCGCCGCTATGGACACCTCCCGGCCTGGTTAGCTGCGGGAACGGGAACACCGTACCTTCCTCTTCCTCCTCGTTTCCAGGGAGGAGTCCGAGAGGGACTGGATCGTCCGCAACGACGCCGGCCACCTCGCCTGTCGCCGTCGTCGCCTCTGCACCGAGCCGTCGTCCTCCTCCTCCTTCCTACCCACGGTGAGCACGTCACCTCCTTCCTCTCTCTCCCGATGCGCGCACACGCCTTGCACCTCCCTGTACTGGCCCACAAGCAGCAGCACAGCGTCGCCGCCGGCGACCACCGCGCTCTCCGTCAGGTTCAGCAACTGAACTAGTTTCAGTTTCGTCAGAGAAATCTCGAGGATTTGCCTCAAAACCGCGCGCGCCTCTCTACTGTCACGATACAGCAGCACACCCCAGTGGCACACGCACTGCGCACACGCACACGAGGGAGAGGGTTCGAGTCCCCCCCCCCTCGCGGGATTAAATCCCATCTTTTTACACCGCGCGCTGACAGGTGGGGCTCCCCTGTCAGCGACCCTGGCAGCCACGCGCGCACACGCACGCCACGCGAGCGCCACGGTGGCCAGGACCCCCCTTGTCAGTGGCCCAGGCTAGGTCCCTGCGAGGTGGATCCAAATCTGGATCCTTTTTCTTTTAAAATCCAGTCCCTGTTTATTTACAGAATGGTCCCTCGAATTCAAACCCTCATAGATCCCTCATTTCAAATTCAAATTCAACATGTTAAATATGTTTTCCATACCAAATTTAATTCTCTACATGTTTAAAACATTTGTTTACTGTTTTGAATATTTCAAATGGTTTCAAAA
This sequence comes from Alopecurus myosuroides, assembly GCA_028641055.1. Classification (NCBI taxonomy): domain Eukaryota; kingdom Viridiplantae; phylum Streptophyta; class Magnoliopsida; order Poales; family Poaceae; genus Alopecurus; species Alopecurus myosuroides. The sequence goes on from CM054058.1 coordinate 191,213,629, forward strand.
TTTCAAATTCAAACAACTCATTTCAAATTTGGTCAAATTCATAACTAATTAAAATTTAATTCAAATGGCACATATAAAATATGTTTTCCATGCAAAATTGAATAAGCTTTCCAAATATAAACTTTGTTTCCTGTTTTGAATAATTAAAATTGGTTAAATAATTTAAATCTTGTTTAAATCATTTAAAATTGCTAAATTCATAACTTGGTCAAACTAAATTCTTTTTGAACATATAAAATATGTTTTCAAACCAGAAAAGTATAATCTTTTCAAATATGAATTTTATTTAATGTTTTGAACAAATAAAAATTCAAATAATTTTATACTTGAATTAAATTCATTTAAATCTTGTTTAAACTTGTTTAATTCATAATTAATTCATTTTAAATCCATTGTCAACAAATGAAACATGTTTTCCACCTAAAATTTTGTGTTCTTTCCAAATATGAATTTTGTTATCTATTTTGAACATTTAAAATTGGTGAAAACAACAAATGCTTGTGTAACTCATTTAAGAAGCCAAATTTCATAACTTAATAAATAAAATTCCAAACTTGGTGAACAACATTTCAAAGTGAAGCTATTGTTGTTTTCTTCATCCATGCATCATACTAATCAATTTTCACATGATGGTTGTTGGTAGATCACTTAATTCAACTTAAATTCTTGGGCCTTTCTATATGCAACCCAAAATTGCATATGGGCCCCCATTAATTATGTTACCATGTCAACTAGTTTATCTTTGATGCATCAATTAACCTGTCATGCATCATCCCATGTTTGTGCATTATGCCATGTTATTGATTGTTTGTCTCTCTGTGTTGTTTGTTTGCTTCTTCTCGAATAGACGACGACGTTGAGACAGACGAGGTTTACGACACTACTTCTGAGGAGTTAGCCCAGTACCAGGCTACTGAGTTTGCAAGCAAGTATTCACTCACATGAACCATTGTGTCCTTTCCACACTGGATATCGATACTTTCCGTTGTCTATCCTGCTATCCTTAAGATTCGTTGCTTGTGTTTCGATCCTATCACATGTTATCATGTAACCCTAAAATAGTCTATCCTCCACTCCTATAACCCCATTGCTTGTTGCCTGTGCCTTACTAGCATGCTTAGGGTTGTTTATGCTCGAGTCTGTTGTCCGTTATTTCTGTTACCTTATTTATTATGTTTTGGGGCTCGATGATAAACAACAACTTGTTAATGTTTGAGGTAATGCTAATTTGATGTTAAGGCACCGGCAGGAGGCCGGGTATGGTTTTGAGGCCTGCTAGTGTCGAACTCAGGAAAAGTTCTTGTCCTCTAGATCCATGATGAGCGCGCTAACCGCATGTGGGAAGCGTGTATGGGCGCCCCCCTCAACTTTGATTCGATTCGCATCTCGTCCAAATCGCCTCATTTAGTTCGGGTTTTCCATTTGCCGCATGCATATGCAGCGAACCCGAGGCCAGGGTGGTAACTTTTGTAGTCGGCATTTAGGGAGACACGTTCTTAGAGTGCTATGAGGGTCCCCTTTTCTTCGTGGGGCTCGATTAGCCGTGCGCTCAATTGCACGGGGTTCTTTGGGCTTGATGCGAAGAAGAGTTGGGTTGTGTTGAGTGTCTCGCTTGGTGGGTTTGATCCCCGTATGGCGGGATATTCTTACGTGTACGGCCAAATTGGTGCATCCCTGCAGGGTTAAATCTTCTCGAGAAGTCGTGTTGTTCGCGGTTATGGATGACTTGGTGATAGGGCTGGCTAACAAGGATTAGACAACTTACACCTAATTAATAATAATTTGACTAATAATAGGCTTATTGACACAATAACTTGAACCTTCATTAATCCAACTGTGTGGGTTATCCTCGGATTGCTTCTTTGGATAAGGGGCGAGATCCAGGATGGGTTTGTTTGAGGTTAGTGATAGTTGGTTCTGATGCGCTATCTTATCCCTTTCTTTTAGCCGGATGTTGTAGCGTGTCTCTGTAGTGGGTTAGGCAGCCCGCTGCCGCATCTTTATATCACCTATCTTCTGTTGAACCCAAAGCATCTGTACTTGGTGTTGCCGGGTACACTTTGGTATCTTGTGCGTCTTGCTTGCCAGTACTTGTCTGTACTGACCCCTTTGGGGTTGCGTGTTCTGCAGACTACGTTTCCGAGGATCCCCATGGTGGCTACTACGTGGAGTATGACGAGGCTGCTGACGAGTAGATAGCGGACCCGGGCAGGATCCGAGACATCGTGGATGGGCTCCGTCTTTTCGTTTCCGGCCTCTTAGGCGTATTTGGATCTTGTCTGTACTCAGACACTTTGGATGCTTCCGCTGTGATGTAATGATGACTTGTTGTGACATGTGTCCTCTGGATGATTGTATTTGCTATCTCTGCTCTAGTGAGAGCTATTTGCCACTTATTTCTATTTCTTTGTGTCTTAGAGATTTGTTGTGATATCACTTGTTCAAATGCCGTTGACGTACCATGTGTGTATGTTATGAAGTACGTCAATGGAAGTGGTCGGATTTCTATGGGATGGTTTACGCAAACGATGAATAGTAGAGGTTGGTTGTCACACGTTTACGTGTTGGCCTACTCATATTGAGATGCGGGTGCCGGTAAGCTCCGTAAGCCAATTATCTACTGTTTAGCGGGCTGTGAGTATCCTCTAGAAGTCCGGGTGCGACACCACGCGAATTACCGCCTGCTTGGAAATCCTCTATGTTTCCAGCAGTACTTCAGCGGTACTAGCCTAGTAGTACCGCTGGTATGTGGTTTTTATTCAGAGCAAGCTTTTCTCGGCAGTAGTACCACTACCCTCAGCGGTAGTACCGCTTCCATCAAGAAAGCGCAAGTACCAGGAAAGATTTCGTCAGGCAAACTTTTGCTCTCTGTTTTCCCCGGTTCTACGGTGGTAGTGGCCTAGGACTACCGCTCGCCACTTAAATTTAAAAATCACGTGAGTGGCCAGTGGTAGTACCGGGAGTACTACCGGTAGTACTGTTCCTAGTACTTTGCGGTACTGCCCCGGTGTACCGCCAGGAACCAGTGAGGGGTACACTCTAGTAGCACCGGGACCTCGGGCAGCGTAGTACCGCTGGTGTTAGTGGTAGTACCGCCAGGCTCAAAATGACTCAAATGGTCATATATGGAGAGGAGGGTATAACTACCCCATCCTCTTCTTCTCAAAGATGTAGCTCATCCAGCATTGAAAGAAACATTAATTGAGCTCACGAAAAGCTAGATTTATCCCATATCCTCCCACCAAACTCATTGATTCTTGGAGGAGTGAAGGAGAAGGCCCAGATCTACCTCTTCACCAAGTCGTTCTTCATTTCCCCCTCATTCACTTGAGATATTTATGTCTAGGGTTTCCTTTTGGAAAACCTAGATCTTGTGTTACTCACTTGTTGCTTGTAACAGATTCTTGATGTTCTTGAGATCCCCCAATTCGGTTGTGGGTGTGTGCCTCGATCTCATTGTAAAGGCATCGATTTCCGCCTCGAAGGGAATCAATAGTGGAAGGTGAACTAGGCCTTTATGGAGAAGTTCATCGGAGAATAGGGTGAGGCCTTTGTGGGGTTGAGTAAGCCTTTGTGGAGAAACTCACACCCCTCTAACGAGACGTACTCCCCTAAAAAGGAGGAACTCGGGAATACATCCTTGTTCCACATGCTTCCGCTATCGGTTCATTATATCCTTTACCTTTACTTTGTGTTTGTATCTTGCTTAGTGTAGCTCTTACCATATAGGTAAATTCACCGTAGTTGCATATCTAGAGACTTTACCTTTGTGTCAAGCCTAAATCAAAAAAGTATTAAAATTTGGAAGTAGCACCTATTCAACCCCCCTAGGTGCCCATACTATCTGTTTAATTGGTAGCAGAGCCTCGAATCTTAATTTGGGCTTAACCGCCTAAGATTTAGTATGGCCATTGATGAGGAAACCACCGAGTCTACGGTTCCAGCCACCATGAATGATCTCAAGGAAATGCAGGCTTCCTTGAACTCATACATGGAGGCTCAAATGCAAGGGTTGCATGAAATGATAATGCAACTCATGAAAACCAAGGACACAGCTTCCCCCTTATTGGAGTCTCCGGAAGCAATTCAGGATGACGATCAAGAGGAAGTATATGAGTTCCCTCATGCCATTTGATCCCGTGGACTTGAAGAGCCTTCAAGGAAGAGACAACTACCATATCATGAGTTCAAATGAGGTTATGCAAGAGATGGCATACTTTCAAGTTCAAACAAAACTTGCTCAAGACACTCATGCTCATGCCATTGTAATGCACAAAGGGGCCTCCGTTGCTTTGAAGTCCAAGGTTGTGACTAAGGTGGTGGACTATGAAGAAGAGGTTGAATCGAAAGAAGAGTTAGCTCCTCTAAATGCCCAAGAGTATGATCCGGTGCTTAAGGACTCAATTACTCTTGTCGTTCAAAAGTTTTGGAAGAACCCTCCCAAGTTCAAGGCATATGTTGAGGAGAAGATCAAGTCAAGTTATGGCAAGGAAGGGACTCAAAAATTAAGGTATTGTTTCAATTGTCAAGACAAGTATCACTTCGTTGCCGAGTACCCTTTCAGAGAATGAGAACAATCATGGAGGGAGACTTGTTCTCAAGGATAAGCCAAAGATCCCTCACAATGAGCCCTTCTTCAAGAAGAACTCCTCCAAAAAGAATCCATCTTCAAGGATTGTGCTAGTGACTCAAGAAGAGTATAATTTTGATGATGATGATGATGAAGAAGAAACCACAACTGAAGTGGCTGCTATTACTATTGCATCTTCATCATCTACATTCCTCTTTGAATCCACCAATGAGAATCTTCCCCAACCATCCGCAAAGTGCTTCATGGCAAAGACCACCAACGTATCATCTTCCTCCAACTCTAAGACTCAAAATGAAAATAATAATCTTGCTAGTCTTAGTGTAGAAGATGAAATTGCCTCCTTGGGTATCTTTATGTCTAACTTGCAAGGTGAGACAAAAAGGTACTTTGATCTTCTCATGAGCCAATTGGGAGAGGCTCAAGAGGCTCTTGAGAAGAAAGGTGAAAATGAGAGAGAGCATGAAATTGAAAAGGCATCTGAGCATGAGCTTTGAGTCTCTCTTGGGGATAAACTTTAGAATATTTAGGAGTCACATAATGAATTAATGTCTAAACTTGCTAAGGAACGTTACCGTGCTATAGCTAAATATAAAATGGCTAAAAAGAAAAAGGTTGAGTTTGGTGTTGGTCATGATAAACTAACCGAGGAGCTAGAGAAGCTCACCAAGGCTCACAAGGCCTTGGAGGGTGAACACTCTACCCTCACCAAGTCATGTGAACAACTTCAAACTCAACTAGATCAATTCAATGTGCCTAGTACTTATACTTCTTCTTGTGATCATGCAAATATTATTGAGGAGAATGCTAGGTTGAAGGAAGAACTTGCAAGAATCAAGGGAAAGGGCCCTAATGTTGAGAATGTGGTGGCTCCAAGGCCACAAAATGGCAAGCAAGGTCTTGGATATGTTGCAAAGAGCAAGAACAACAAGAAGGCTAAGCCTGCACAAGCAAATAAGAATGTTGCTGTGAGTGGTATTGTCATTAGGGACGAAACCACTCATAGCAACTCCGCGGGAACTAACAATCCTCACCATTTCTTATTTTTTGATTATTATGGTGTTGTGCAAGCTAAATATGTTGGTTCTTATGAGGGATACATTGACTACACTATTTGGGTTCCCAAGACCCTTGTTGCTAACATGAGAGGACCCTCCATGGGTCCTAACTCAAGTCAATGATTTCTTGTAGGACTATGCTTCCGGTGGGTCAAAATGGATACTTGATAGTGGATGTACAAGTAATATGACAGAAAGCAAGGAGCTTATGACGGAGTTGAGCCCAAATATAAATCATGCAATCGTCACTTATGGAGATAATTCAAAATCTAAGGTAACAGGTTTTGGCAATGTGGTTATTGCTCCTAACATCACTCTTGTTAACGTCATGCTTGCCGAATCCCTTGGTTACAGTTTACTTTTAGTTCGTGCTTTGGGAAAGACAGGTTTCTCAGTCTTCTTTGAACCTGATACCGTGGTCCTCTTATGGAGAAAGACTCTTCATGCCACTTTTGTGGGGCATGTCGAAAATGAGTTGTATATGGTAGAATGTTCGGGGTCAACCAACACTTAAGCGATATGTGTCTTCAGAAAGGTCGACGTAGGGTGTATGTGGCACCTCCGCTTATCCCATGTTAATATGAGAATTTTTCAAAGTGTTCACAAGTGTTGCCACATCCTCGGACTAAAAGGAAATGCTTCCTTTGGCAAAGATCTTTTTTTGTAGGGCTTGTGTTGAAGGAAAGATGCATGATTCTTGATACGTCTCAAACGTATCTATAATTTCTGATGTTCCATGTTGTTTTCATGCCATATGCTACATGTTTTCTATACACTTTATGTCATTTGTATGGATTTCCTCGGACTAACCTATTAACAAGATGCCACAGAGCTAGTTCCTGTTTTCTGCTATTTTTGGTTTCAGAAAAGTTGTTCTGGAAATATTCTCGGAATTGGACGAAACAAAATCCCAGGGTCTTAGAAATCTTTCACGTACACGGAGTCCGGAGGGGACCCGGAGGGGGTCCCTGGAGCCAGCACACCATAGGGTGGCGCGACCCCCCCTCCTTGGACGCGCCACCAGGTGGTATGGCCCTTCTGGCCACCCACCAACGTTGCCCTCTCGCCTATTTAAGCTCCTCCTCGGGTTAACCCTAAAGCCTCGAGTCTTTTTCCACGAAAAGTTCTGTAGCCGCCGTCATCGCCAACCCTAGATTGGAAAGGTTGTGAAGCTCTCCCTGGCACCCTGCCGGGAGGGGGAATCATCACGGAGGGCTCAAGGGTACTCACAAGTGGAAGACATTGACTTTGATTAAACATATGCTCCCGTGGATCGCCTTGAGTCCAACCATATCCTTCTTGCATATGCATCTTTGCATAACTTTGAATTGCAACAAATGGATGTCAAAAGTGTTTTTCTAAATCGTCCATTTAAAGAGTTGGTATATGTTAAGCAGCCACCGGGGTTTGAAGACCCCAACTTCCCTAACCATGTCTACAAGCTCGATAAGGCACCCTATGGACTTGAACAAGCACCACGTGTGTGGTATGAGCACCTTAGATAATTGTTGAAAGATTGTGGGTTTTTAGTTGGGAACATCAATCCCACACTTTTTATAAAGAGGGTTAAGGGGGAGCTTTTCATATGACAACTATACATGGACAATATTATCTTTGGTTCAACTAATCAAGCTTTCAATGATGAATTTTCAAATCTTATGACTGAGAGGTTTGAGATGTCTATCATGGGAGAGCTCAAATTCTTCCTTGGCTTTGAGATCAAGAAATTGGCTCATGGGACTTTCATTTATCAAGCCAAGTATATACCCAAGACATGCTCAAGAGGTTCAACTTCCAAGATGCTAAAGGAAAGATCACCCCAATGCAAATTAAGTGTCATGTCAAGCCCAATCCGGATGGTAAAGACGTGGACCAAACGTTGTATCGATCTGTGATTGGTTCTTTGCTTTATCTTTGTGCTTCTAGACCCAATATTGTGTTGAGTGTAGGGGTGTGTGCAAGGTATCAAGCGGCTCCCAAGGAAAGCCATTTGACGGCAGTCCGTATGATCTTTCGGTATTTGGTTCATACCTCAAGGTTTAGGTTTTTATACCCAAAGGGGGCACATTTATCTCTAATTGGGTACACATACTCGGATTGGGCTAGTGATCAAGATGATAGGAAATCGACTTCTGGGGCTTGCCAATTCCTTGGTAGTTCCTTGGCGAGTTGGTCTTCTAAGAAGCAAAATTGCGTATCTATCTCTACCGCCAAAGTCGAGTATGTGGCACCTGCTAGTGCTTGCACTCAATTGTTGTGGATGAGGAAAACTCTTAAGGAATATGATGTCCACTGTGACAAAGTGCCTATTTTGTGTGACAATGAAAGTGCTATCAAGATTGCTTGCAACCCAGTGCAACATACAAGAACGAAGCATATTGAGAATCGTCATCACTTCATTAGAGATCATGTTTCCCGTGGAGATATTGAGCTAGCATATGTGCCCATCAAAGATCAACTTTCCGATATATTCACGAAGCCCCTTGATGATACAAGATTCATGTTCCTGAGGAATAAGCTAAATATCATTGATTCAAGGAGTTTTACTTGAGGATCTTGCATACAAACCTATAGTTGACTATGTGTTTCGATTTAGGAGTAGGCATGGACATAGGTGGGTGTTGTCCTAACACACTGGGCACTCCCTCCCCCATTATGCCCAAAGTAAAAATTCATTTATATCTCTCTCTTCTAATGTTGAATTGTGAGCTAAAATGTCGAGAATTGACAATGCGACCAAGGTACATCTCCGGGGTGGCATACCATACGCTATTACATGGTGGCCTAGGCCGCCAACCTCTTCTTATTAAAGAGTTGGGTCTTATTTGGATCTTATTTGGTTTTCATCGCATTTCCTTTTGTGTCGTGGTTGTATGGAAAACACATTCATTCTTGCCTTTTATTTGATTGCATCTTGCAAGTTGGGTGCAAAGTACCATTCTAGTTTGTGTTCTCAATCCCAAGCCCCAATTTCCCATCCTCAAAACTTTACTATTGTCTCGAAATATCACTACTTGGACCCTTTGTCGGAAAGATGAAACCTGGCTAGCGGTACTATCGTCAGCTGTAGTGCCGTTGTGACTGGCAGTCGTACCCAGGTACTGGTACTACCGGTAACGAGGGTGGTACTACCTCCACTCGACTAGTGTCACACACTGGCTCCTGGAACAGTACTGCCGCCACGGTACCGCGCGTACCAGGTGGGCAGTACTACCGCTAGGCTCAGTGGTACTACCGCTGCGGTATTTTTCGTCGGGTTAAGTTAGGTCTGGGAGAGGGTGGTTTCATTTACCCCCACTCTCTCACCCGACCCCCACACCGAAAATAGCCGTTGCCGCTTCATCTCGCCTCCAACAGGGCTCCCTACAACTGTTGATTTTCCCCTCTCTCGGGGAGGAGTTCCAGCATCATACCCTTCGTCTTCTCCATGAAGATGAGCTTTGGTAACCCTTAATCACTCTCTCCCTTGAGTAGATCTTGAGAGAAGATATTGCTAGGGTTCCAAGAGATCTCGATGTGTACAATTCGTGAGATCTGATGCCTACTTGTGTAGATTACCCCTTGATTTCTTAGTGCACAAAACCTCACGGTCATGGCATTACCACTGGGTGCCATGGCGGCTCCACCAGCAGCGGTTCTACCACTCGCAGTAGTGGTACTACCGCTATGGCTGTGAACGCTGGTACCAGCGGTACTACCGATACCTGGAGTTTTTCCCTTTGCTATTCACCGTAGTGAATTTTCTCTTAGGTATTTGTTGTGATGTTTTATCTTGTCCCCAATGTTTCCTATCCTTTCTTTCTCAGCTTCAGGTAGTTCTCGTGGAGGTCGCAAGCGACTGGCTAAGCAGGCATGTCGTGGTGAGATCGAGACAGATTACATGGGATGGCTTAAGATACGGGGCCGATGGACGCTATAGGTATCCGGGGAGGGATTGCACACCGGAAGGTGCGCCCAGAACACTGCTAACACCAAGAACTACCCAGGTTCGGGGCCTCGTGTGGAGGTAACACCTCTACTCATGCTTGTCTGTCAATATAAGTGTGTAACCGAGATACAATGATGTTCCTCAATCTCTCTGGGCTAGAGGAAGAAGAAGCTCACTGGCTATTCTCTCTAAGCTAAAATGTCTACTGGTTGCATCGTCCCCCACGCAGGAGGGAGGTGGCCACCTTATATACTGGTGGCCACTGACGGAACGTACAGGGTTAAGCGGAGAACATTGCACCATAGCGCACGCATGCTGACACGGCACCGAAAGTCGTCTCCTCCGTATCCATTGCGTGTCCTTCCCCCCTTGTCAGAGACAGGACGTGGCCTCCCCCATACCCTGCATTGTACCCTTGTACGAGTATACATCATGTGCCTTGTAAGTTAAACCGCACGCGCGTACTCTCCCGCGATATTCGGGATCTCAACTGCTCCGTTGATCCTACTCCGAGATAGATGATTCTTCATGTACCCGGATTCCCCAAGTGCAACTCGGATAACCCGGGGAACACCCGTTGTGGCGTATCACCCTTGATTCTTCTTACCGAGATAGATCCATCTCGATAATCTTCAACTCGGTTTGGGTAGTCAACCCGGTCAACTTCATCTCGGTATCCACTGTTGGGACACTAACTTGTACCAAGCTTTGCCCTACCCGGGGGTAGCCCCCCGACATTAGTCCCCGAAGCTGGCGTGGTCCAGCGAACTCGAACGTTGGGGCGCACCAGCTTAAATCAATAAGCTTTGCAACATTCAACCGAGATACTCTTATCTCGGCTCGATCCCAACCTGAAACTCGAATTCAATCCGCAATCACCTCAATGGACCTGCACCAAAATCCGAGATACCTCTGCCGGGTTCGGTTCTACCGAGATCCCAGCACTTAGCCATTTTTCTTCGTGGGCTTCTATAGTGCGAGGCATGGTCGCCTCGTTTTCACCGCGTAGTGGGCGTACCACGTGGCGAAGAGCAGCAGCGCACGTCGCCTCGTGTTTCGCGCTCCGCTATGCACGCGCCGCGGGCACGCCACATCCTGCTGCTCGGTTCCACCTGCAGTCCCATCAGCACAGTGCACTCAAGTGCGCCTCGCGGTTCGCGCGGGATTAACTGCGCACGTACGCGCTGCGGTTCCGCTTCGTGCGAGCAACCGGCCCGTTTCCACAATTTGCGCCACGATTGATCCCGTGCGGTTAATGCCCCGGGGGTATAAATACCCGGGTGGCTCCCTTCTTCACTTTTCCTCCGCCATTTCCCCCTTCTCTCCACCTCTTCACCATACGCGCGCATAGAGCTCTCCGCTCAACCGCGCGCACCCGAGCTCCACTGTTCGTTCCGTGAACGCCACCACGCTTCCACGCACCACCGCCGCGCTAGCTCTCTTCCTTGCCTCGGATTTGCGTGTCGCCCACTCCATCTCTGTTCTCTGCGGTTTCTTCACCAAGCCCGAGCCCGCATGCACCATGGTGTTCGTCGTCCGCGCCGTTGCCGCACTTCTTTGTCCTCTCCGCCCGGAGCACCTCGCCGAGGCGTCGGATTCACCGCGCATCCCCATGGTGTCCCAAGAACTCGAGCTCGTGGGATTGCAACTGATGCCGAAATCCATGCGTGGCGCGTGGGATGGCTCCAATATACGGACATCGGATATCCAGTGGCTTGTAGACACCCGGCGCGTCCCGGCTGGTGTAGAGTGCAGGAAGCCCGGGATCGAGATCCAGCCGCAGCCCGGGAAAGGTGAGTACGTCGTCTTTCTCGCGCACTTCAAACGCGGTTTCGATCTTCCACTCTCCCCCTTCATGATTAAGTTCTTCATCAACTTTGGTCTCCAACTGCACCATCTCCCGGCGAATGCCATCACCACCCTCTCGGCCTTCATTTCCTTCTCGGATGCCTATCTCGGTCTCCTTCCCACTGTCGAAATGTGGAGCAAGTATTTCAATGTCCGGAAGCAAGTCCTTCCGAACCTGGAGACCCGGATGCGCCAAAACGAATGACGCAAGCGCGAGACCGCTATGGTGATCCCGCGCTTGGGTTCCAAGTTCCCACGAATCCGGGGCTTGGAGTCCTGCCGAAAGTGGCAACATGGTTTCTTCTACGTCAAGAATTCCACCCTCGTCGATCACATTGGCCTTCTAGCTTTTCACAACAGCCCACCCACCGAGATGGTGAATTGGGATTACCACCTCTGAGATACAATACCCGAGGTCGTCCACAACCATCTCATCCAACTCCTCCGAGATGGACTCCTCGCGGATGATCTTCTTGCCACCTTTGTGAGTTGTCGAGTTCTACCACTCCAACGTCGTACTCACAAGATGTCCTTCATGAGCGGGCACCGAGATCCGACCCGGGTTACCACCATAGAGCTCTCCAAGAAGGAGGTGTTCACTCGGGTCAAGGCGATTTCCAAGACCGAACTCGGCGAGGACTGGGAATGGAGCCTTGAGCCCTACAACAGAGCACGCCAAGCACCCAACCTAAGTGTTTCGAACCTCACCGAGTAACATTCATTTCGGTATGCTCCGAGATAACTTTATCCCGGAACTGATGCTTTGTGATTCGCACATACAGGTCTTTCCCCGTCAGCAGGAAGAGGATGGTGAGACTCCGTCGGACCACTGGGGCGAGGACCGAACTGAGGACGACACGGAAGACTACGACAACGAGTATAATATGCCGATCTCAGATGCGATGCTCGCCGCCCAAGCCGGTAAGTTCCAAGTTCCAGCCTCTATCTGAGACTGGTCCGAGGACGAAGAAAGTTGATGACGACTATGTTATTGTAGAGGTACTTGATCCCATTCCGATCTCATACACGTACCCTCTGCCCTCGGGCCTTAGTTGATCCGGGTGAGCAGGTTCTTGAAGTACCTCCCGTGGCCGTGGCTGCCCCCGTGGAGACAAGGAAAAGAACCGGGAGCGGCACAGTAGCCCCTCCCCCCAAGAGGATTAGGAAGAAAGTCGGGAACAAGGGCCAAACTAGCCGCAAGAGCAGACGGACCATGTCGGAAGGGTAAGTTACAACCCGAGATACATTCTCTTTATCTTTGCATTTTTCTTCTTCTCTGCCTTTTTGCCTGGGTTGATTCGGTTTTGTATGTCTGGTTGGGTCTCTTTTCTCTCTGAAGTGATGCTCTGAACATTGAACAGACCTGTGCCTTCCGCCTTTACTAGGGTTCCGATATCCTCCATCTCGTCTCGACCACCTACAACAACTCCTCCTGTGATCCTCATTACGGAGGTCTCTCAGGTGGTCATGGAGCAGGACATCCCGGACGCCCAGTCTATGGACATGTCGGAAATGCCCACCCCCGAGAGGGAAGATTATGATCTCGGTGCCAGCAACATAGGCGCCGAGATGGAGAACACTGAGGCTCCAAAACGCACAGAGTCGGCTCCAGAGCAGCAACAGTAGCAGCGGGCAGAGGACCCACCGCGACAGCAAGTTCCACCACCAGCAGCACCCCAAGCGCAACCAGCAGCACAACCAACAGCACAACTAGCAGCACCAACGGCACAACCAGCAGCACCAACAACAACTCAGCAACCGATAGCTCCTCCAACGCAGCAGCCACCCGTGACTCGGTCCGTTCCTCCGCCCCAGCCGAGACAGGCCCAGCCCCTGTGCAGAGTGGTTCAAAGAGGACTGCCGGGAAGGAGCAGCCTACTGGGAAGGAGCTGTTTGCTCCGTCTTGGATGAGGAAGGCCTTTGTGCCCCAGAAAAAGACTGGAACCAAGCAGAAGAAAGCGGGCACGCTGTCAATTAGCTCCGACACGCAGATTATTCCGCACGAAGGGCTTGGAGTTCCCCAGTATGACTTGGAGGTGAGCCTTGACCAGATCGGGTACATCCCCGACACTCACGCCGGGAAGAAGCTGGGCCCGCTAGACCACTACCGCAAGGTATGGAACCAAGCCGACATTGGCCAGGTGACCATGCTAGTTGCGGCCTCCTCCAGCACTCTCGCGCACAAGATGCACTCCCTTCGATCTGCGGACGAAGACGCCGAGATAACCTCTCGGGTAAGTGACTTTTTACTTTTTCGGTCTTTCCGAGATTACATATTGCAAACCTGAGATAAACATATACCATCTAGTCCCCGAGATTTGGGCCAAGTAGGCATCACTCGACCGATTTGAGGGTTACTCGGGTCGAATATTCAAACTCATCATTCAGTTGCTTCTTTCCAAGTTTGCATAGAGACCCGCACCAAACTATACAAGAGGCTCCTATGGACCCACCACGATCTATGTGAGCACAACCAACGTCTTGAGGAGCAGCTGGAGGCAAAGGTACCTTTTTCTAACACCGAGATATTGTGTATGCTTTTCACTACATCGATTTTCTAACTCCCATTCTTTTTTCCTTCAACAACCGTGATAGAAGAGCAACTAATGGGATATATCACCAAAATCTCGCGGCTCGAGAGTAAGCTCCCTTCTCTTTACTTTGCGTTTTGCACTCATACGCTTGGCTGCTCACTAACACCTTTGTTTCTGTGCAGGCGACCTCAAGGTTCTCTAGGCCCAGCATCAGGATTGTGCCACTCTTGCCGAGTCGGCCCAGACTAAGATCTCGGCCCTTGAGAGTAAGTTCTTCTACTTTATTTGCATATTAGTACCATGATCTTGATCATTTGCTAATCATTGTTTTCTCTATACATAGGAACATAAGGACTTCGAAGCCCAGCACAAGAGTTGCCTCACCATGGAAGAAACTGCACTACAGCTCTCAGACTATGAGGCCAAGTTCAAGGATGAACTCCTAGCCGAGAAGAATGAGGTAACTCATCTGAAAGTGGAGCTTGCCGAAATGCAGAGGCAAAAGGCCGAGATGGAGAAGGATGCTGCCGTCGAGAAGGCCCGCTAGGAAGAAGAGATCCAGAACCTCAAGGATCAGCACACCGAGATTGAGACCAGGGCGAACTCTCTGCAGTCCCAGCTGGACAAAGCGAACTCGGATGCAGACACGTGGCTGAAACAACTTGCTAAGCTAGACCTGGAGCTGAAAAGTAAGCACCCTTTTCTTCTCTGTTTCTTCTAGCTTTTTATCTGATTCACTGTACTGATGCTGATTAACTCGGACAGATTATCTCACATGAACCTTCCCCCTCTCGAAAATTGGCGCCAAGAAGGCCATCCAGAAAGCCCGAGAAAGAAGAGCTCAAGTTGGGGAGACTCTCTCGGAGAGGGCCTCCGCTGAGAACCTCCTGGCGGCCATCAAGGCCCAAGTCACGCCGCTCAAAGCTGTTGGTTCCGATCTTCTGTCAAGTGCCATCCGGGTGTACAAGGCCTTCTGGCCGGGTACGGAGGCCCCAATGGAAATTGAAGAGCTGGACAAGTGCCTTGAGAAGACCAAGGATCGGCTCCGGGAGTGGCGTGGTTCTGTTGCGCGAGCTGGCGCAGATGAAACCTTGCAGTTCGTGCTTTCTTGGTATGAGGGTATCAACCTTGAGGTGCTCAAGACCATGCGCAGGGGGTCCAAATGGTCCGAGAATGAGGCACTTGTTGCTCTCTGCAAGAAACATGCATATCGGATTGCATCCTGTGCCGAGACCAAAGGCTTCATCGAGGGTCCCCCCAAGCCAGAGACCGACGATGAAGAAGAGGAGGGCTCCAAAGATGAGGGTTCTGAGGTCGAGGAGGAAGTTGTCAAGGAGATCGAGGCCGAGACAAACCCGACCACCATCACCGAGTCGGTGCTCCCGACCTCCACCTCCACCGAAAACCCAGCTGCGGCAGAGACGGCCATGACCGAGACTCCTGCTGCCAAGACCGCTGCCGCCGTGACGGTCATCACTGAGACTACCACCGAGTCCACCATCCCAGCTGGGACGGATGCTCCCTCCACTCCTTTGGCCTCTTCCTAAGGCTTATCAAACATTCTCTTAAATTTGTTAGATCCCCAGTATGCCGGGTGCAGATGTAATGAACAAGTTTATCTTTTGCTACTTTGCATTTAATTCAGTTTGCGAAAGACTAGCTAGATGCCGGATTGCTTTAAGTCGAATCCCCGAGTTCGTTTCTTATGCACTCGACTTTTTTCTTCTCTGCTCTTTCCTACCCCTTGTGGTTTTCTGACAGTCGAGTCACGAGATTTCGAAAACCAAATTTACAATACTCACAACTCAAAGATAAGAATTAAAACTGTCCAACACTTATCCAAAAAGGGAAAAAACAACATCTTATGTTGGTTTTTGTAAATCTTTCTTTCCTTAGTCGTTTTTCATGTGTTCATTGACCCTTAGCTTGTTCTCTTGCTTGCCATGAAGCCAGGTTTTCGGACACCAGCGAAGTCGAAGATTTGGCTCTTAGGTTTAGGCACACTACTAGACCGACATACCAAATTCCGAGATGACTAACCGACATACAAGAGTAAGAAAGTAAAGATACACATAAAATTAGGCACAGGAAGTCCCGGGGTTCCTTCTCGGGGTGCCGACATAATTTTAACTTGGCAAGGATATACATACAATGCATTTTCAGGAATGAAAATGACGAAGTAGAGCTACATTCTAGAGGCGCTTAGTTTCTTCTCCGGACCTATCCATCTTGTACTTCTCCTGTTCCTGGGTATCAATGAGATAGTATGCATCATTGTGCAGAGCCCTGCTCACGATGAACGACCCTTCCACGAAGGGGAAAGTTTGTGCATCCCAGTTGTGCACTGCACTAGCCTCAGCACCAGATCTCCTTCTCGGAACACTCTAGGGTTCACTTTTCGGCTATGATAGCGTCTCAGATTCTGTTGATATACAACTGATCTCGATAGAGTTAACTCTTTTGCTTCTTCTAGCAAATGAACATCACCTTCTTGGGCTTCTCTTGCCTTTGCCTTAGTATAGAGAGTCACTCTTGGCGAGTCATGCTCTATGTCGGTTGGGAGTACTGCCTCTGCTCCGTACACAAGGAAAAATGGCATCCCTGTGGATCGGTTAGGGGTAGTCCTTAGACTCCACAGCACTGCTGGTAGCTCATCCAGCCAACAACCCGGGGTTCGCTGTAATGGCTCTATCAACCGATGTTTTATCCCGGATAGGACCATTCCATTGGCTCTCTCAACTTGCCCATTTGATTTCGGATGTGCAACCGACGCAATGTCAAGTTGGGTCCTCTTCTCCTTACAAAACCGAGAAAAGGCCCCTTCAGAAAAGTTGGTTCCATTATCCGAGATGATCCCATGCGGGTAGCCATATCTCAGGATAATATCCTTCAGAAAGGTCACAGTCGTGTGCCCATCACACTCCCGGAATGGCTTCACCTCAATCCACTTGGTAAACTTGTCCACCATGACCAAGATGTGGGTCATGTTACCTCGAGCTGGCTTGAAAGGCCCCACCATGTCCAAGCACCATACTGCAAATGGCCAAGTGATAGGAATGGTCTTGAGATCGGAGGCTGGCATATGGATCTTGCTGGCATATCTCTGACACCCATTACACTTCCAGACTATATGTTCTGCTTGCTGCAATGTAGTGAGCCAAAAGAAGCCATGTCGGAATGCTTTCTTCACTAGGGCCCGAGATGAGGCATGGTACCCACATTCCCCCTGATGTATTTCCCGAAGAATTTCTTCTCCCTCTTCCAGTTCCACACAGCGTTGTAGCACTTTTGCTGTGCTTCTTTTGTGTAGTTGCTTGTTGATGATGGTATAGCCCTTGGATCTTCTCTGTATCTATCTGACCAAGATCTCATCACTCGGTGGGGTGCCATCCACTAGATAAGACATTATTGCTTGGGCCCACGCTGGCACGGGATGAGAAGGAAAGAAAGGCTCATCAATCTCCATTGCTTCAACCGACATCGAAGCATCTGGGATGAGGACGAGTCCCCGAGTTCTGGAGGGCAGTCCCCGGGTTAAGGGAGGCAGTCCCCGAGATGAGGAAGGAAGTCCCCAAGTTGAGGCGGGCAGTCCCTGAGTTCTCCATGATGCACCTGATACGTCATAAACGTATCCCTAATATCTGATGCTCCATGATCATATTATGCCAATTGCTACATGTTTTCTCCCTTATTTATAGCATTTTTATACGTTTTCCAGACTAACTATTAACAAGATGCCACAGAGTCAGTTCCCTTTTTTCTGCTATTTTTTAGTTTCAGAAAAGTTGTTCTAGAAATATTCTCGGAATTGGAAAATTCGAAGCCCGGAAATCCTATTTTCCCCGGAAGCATCCAGAAGACCGAAGAGGAGCCGGAGAGGGGCAGCAGGGGGCCACATCATAGGGTGGCGCGCCCCTGGCCGCGCCAGCTAGGGGTGTGGGCCCCTGGAGCGCCACCGCCTTCGCCCTTTCGCCTATTTAAGCCCTCGGATGGAAAACCCTAGGCACCTGATCAAAATCAACGAACAAGTTCCGCAGCCGCCGTCACCGTCAACCCCGGATCAGGGGGTGTTCTGAATCTGTTTCCGGCACCCTACCAGAGAGGAGATCATCACCGGAGGCCTCTTCATCACCATGCATGCCTCCGGAGTGATGCGTGAGTAGTTCATCCTTGGACTACAGGTTCGTAGCTGTAGCTAGATGGTTGTCTTCTCCTCATATGCCTACATGTTTAGACCTCGTGAGCTGCCTATCATGATTGAGAGTGATCTTATGTAATCCTTTGTGTTGTGTTTGCTGGGATCCGATGAATATTGACCTTATGCCAGGTTGATTATAGTCTTTATTTGCATGTGTTATTTATGATCTTGCATGCTCTCCATTGCTAGTGGTTACTGTGGCCAAGTAATTGTTAGTGACTCCAAGAGGGAGTATTTATGCTCGATAGTGGGTTCATGCCTCCTTGTTGCCTTGCTCAAGTGACAGAAACGTGAAGATGGAGGATGTGTTGTTGCCATTAGGTAGAAAACAACGGTGAGAGTGCCCGCGTGCATAATCATTGCTTACATTACACACTTTGTTTAATGCAATTGTCTGTTGCTTGCAACTTAATACCTGAGGGGGTTCAGATGATAACCCGAGGGTGGATTATTAGGCATATATGCAGATGGATGTCGGTCTATGTATCTTGTTGTAATGCCCGCACTAAATAACATAGTAATATTCATGTCATATTGTGCACTACGGTGCAACCTTTATTTGTCAATAGCCCGGCTGTAATTTGTTCACCCAGCATGCTATCTTTTATGGAGAGACACCACTAGTGAAACTACGAACCCCGGTCCATTTTTCCCACACTGTTAAACAACCCACAACAATTTCCTGCTTTCTTTACTTTCTGCAAGCATACACTGTTTTCCCACACTATACGTCTAATCTTTGTTTTCAGCAAGACCGGTGAGATTCACAACCTCACTGTATCGTTGGGGCAAAGTATTTTGATTGTGTTGTGTGCAGGTTCCACGTTGTTGCTGACACCGGTGAAGCGCCAACACCACCGTCAGTGGCATCAACCTTCCGAAGATTCTCTTTCTCCTACTGGATTGATAACCCTGGTTCTTAACTAAGGGGAAAACTTTCGCTGTGCTCCTCACACCCTCCTCTTGGGGTATCCCAACGAGTGCAAGATCTGCACCATCAAGGACTTTTTGTGGCGCCCTTGCCGGGGAGAAGGAAGTCTTCTGGCAAGGGGAGTCTCTCACTCTCAATCTCTTTATTTTGTTTTTATTGTCTTGTTTTTATTTTTGTCTTGTTTTTATTTATCTATATCAAAAACACAAAAAATTAGTTTATTTATCTATATTTAAAACACAAAAAATAGTTTACTTCATAGCTGTTATTTATTTGCTTGCTTTTATTCTGCTAGAATGAGTATTCCTGAAGTAGACGTTCGTTCTTTTAGGAAACAAGGGGGAGAAAGTTTAAAAGATGCTTGGTATAGAATAAATAATGCTCATAAGAGGTGCACAAAAAAATATTCTACCTTGATACTCCTGAGAAATTTTTATGTTGGTATTTCTGGCTGGTATAGGCATGTGTTAGATACTCTTACGGGTGGAAATTTTCTAGGAACTCCTGCTTTGGAAGCCTGCAATTTGATTGAAAGTTTAGTAGGAGCACCTCCCATTACAACTGTTAAAACTGAGACCACCTTGGAGGACGTTATTGATAAACTAAACTCTTTGGAAATGAACTTATCAGTTTTCCTTGATAATTCTAGCAAAGTTAATGAATTACTAGTTACTATTGATAAAAGAATCACTGCTCTAGAAGCTAGCAACACTCATGATAATCAAAATGTTAGGATTGGTAAACTAGAGGATGCTATGGGAGCTTTAAGCTCAACCTTTTAATCTCTTAAATTCAAAAAGGAAAAATCCTATGTGGGAAAGGAGCAAATATTTATGTATGCTCCTAAGATGGTTAAACCCAAATCTCAATATGTGCTGAAAATTGCTAAAACAATTAATGAGACTAAGAATGACCTTCATGTTGAATCTTCAAAAACATCTAAAGAACCTATTGCTGCAAATAATGGTTTAGAGGAAGATATAGATGATTCTTCTTTACTTGAAAATACTTGAGTTAATATTTCTATGCATAGTTGAAAGACTTTAAAGAAAAACGCTACCGGGAGACAACCCGTTTTATTTATCTGTTTTCTTTCAGTTTTCCTTTGTTTTATTTGGTGTGCTTGCACCTGGGTGTTGTCTATTTCCTTAGCAACCCTGTTGTATCTTTTATTTTGAGCCAAGTAAATCCACTAGTGGAAAGTTGAGCCTATATTTCGGATTTCTCTGCAGGAAACAGATTTCTGCTTCCCATTGTAAATTCCGTTAAAAATGACAGAAAATTCAAATTGACCTGAGCATTTTTGTGCTTAATTCTGAGTTATATACGCAACTTTTTTTAGAATACCACTTTTCTATTTGATCAACAGAAGATTTTTGAAAAAATCGATATTTACATGTTGTTCTGTTTTGACAAATTTCTACCATTTATCGCATTTGCATCTTAATCTCTTTCTTTTGGTGTTGTTTTGAAAAAAAGAGTTTTGAAAGAATTTGTGACAGTAGCTAATGTGTTTTTGAGTTTTATACTTGTGTTGAAACTGAACCATGTGGATTTATTATTTCGATTGCACTAACGTTGCTAATGAAGATTGCGAGAATTTTGATGCAAAGGAAGTTTTCAAGGGTCAAGAGAAGAGGATGATATGATGTGATCAAGAAGAGTGAAAATCCTAAGCTTGGGGATGCCACGGTGGTACATCCAAGCAAATTCCAAGAAGACTCAAGCGTCTAAGCTTGGGTATGCCCAAGGCATCCCCTTCTTCATCAACAAATTATCAGGTCACTTCTAGTGAAACTATATTTTTATTCGGTCGCATCTTATGTGCTTTACTTGGAGAGTCTTTTATTTTTGTTTTCAGTTTGCTTTAAGTTTTTTTACTTTTATAATAATCTTGGTTGGACCCCAGAATCCTTTTGTTGGAGAGTGACACGCCCCGCTTTTTCATGAGAATACGTTGTATTCTTAGTCTCTGTTTATCTGCTGCATTTATTCAGCTCCTGTTTTGCATGCATCTCTTATTAGAGCGGTTAGTTTTGGTAGTATTATTTGAGTACTCTCATGTTTTCTTGCTGTATCATAAAGTGTATTTTTGTTAAATCATGTTTTGTATGGTGCTTGTTGGGAGAAACAGAAAACTGCTGCTTGAAGTAGAATTTATAACAGTACTAGTAGAAACTTGTATAGACTGTGGCTAGGACTTTTTCATGCCATGCGAAATGTTATTTTAGTTTTAAATCCTTATGGTTATTGAGTAGCATGATTATCCTCAAATAGATGAGATTGTTTAATATGTATTGAAAGATTCTTGAGTTGTTCTTGTCATAGTAAAGCATCAATATATGGTATTCTCTTTCGAATGTTTTATTTGGTTGACTTGGCGCATTCTCACACCATGTTTATGTATACAAACCAGTCACGAATAGCCTCCATGACCACTTAGTTTTTGAACTTGTGATACTGCTTATGTTTTAATTAATGATGCTTATGTCGCCATGCGTGATTATGGCTCTTATGCTCTCTTGATTTGTCGCTCCCAATCTTTTGCTAGCCTCCTCCTGTACTGAGTATGAGCTCTACTCGTGCATCCAAACTCCCTTAAACCAAAGTTTTTACTATTGTGTCCATCATACCTACCTACCTACATGTGGTATTTAACTGCCATTCCAAAGTAAATTGCTCATGTGTTACCTTTAAAACCTTCAAAATTACTCCTGCTTTATGTTCCTGTTTTTGCTCATGAGGACGTAAATAGAGAATCTTTATCTCACTTGTTGATTGGATTTCACACCATGGACTAGTGGTTTCATCCGCTTATCCAAATGATAGAAGAGCTGGCGGCGGGGTGCCCAGCCCCAAATTAATGCATACAAATTCTCTTCACTATTTTTGCCCATGATTTATCAGTCAAAGCATAATTGTGTAAACAAAAGAGAAAGAGGGATGACCTTGTACACCAATTGCGTCCTTCACCATGGGAGCCGCTCTTGTGAATCCAGTTGACTTGTGAGGTACTGTATTTTTTGTTTACTATTCGTTGACGTTAGCATACATCTCCCAAAATATAGACATTCCTCCACAAATTTCAAACTTTTAATACCTCTGTTTAATAAAATAAAATCTCTAGCACATGAGTGATCCCTTCTTACCTTTGCGAAGGGCCTTTCTTTTAGTTTTATGTTGAGTCTCCATCTTCTAACTTTATGCACAGTTGAGAGAGCATTTTTGCCATTCTGAGTTCTATGTGCATTTGTCCCATAAGCATCAATAATTACTTCACGATGTGATATTATTTGTTCTTAAATTATTTGTTCTAGTCTTCCTCTTGAACTTTGAAGGTGTCCTGGCATTTATGTTTTGCCCCACTCTTAAGGACTATCGAAATATCACTTTGCCATGCTTTCTCTATACCTGAAACAAACGTTTACCTTTCTTTGCATTATTATTCATGATCCTTTATTTGAGTTACTTTTCGTGATGCAAAGTAATTGCTATGCTTTATTATTAAAGTTTTATTTATCATGCCTGTGTTTAAAGTCTTATGATCTCAGCGTGCATATGCTTTTACATTAGATTGATCAAGTTTGTGTTAGTAGCATGTCACCTCAGAAATTATTGTTTTATCATTTACCTACTCGAGGACGAGTAGGAACTAATCTTGGGGATGCTTGATACGTCATAAACATATCCCTAATTTCTGATGCTCCATGATCATATTATGCCAATTGCTACATGTTTTCTCCCTTATTTATAGCATTTTTATAGGTTTTCCGGACTAACCTATTAACAAGATGCCACAGAGCCGGTTCCCTGTTTTCTGCCGTTTTTTAGTTTCAGAAAAGTTGTTCTAGAAATATTCTCGAAATTGGAAAATTCGAAGCCCGGAAGTCCTATTTTCCCCGGAAGCATCCAGAAGACCAAAGAGGAGCCGGAGAAGGGCAGCAGGGGAGCCACACCATAGGGTGGCGCAGCCCCCTGGCCGCGCTAGCTAGGGGTGTGCCCCCTGGAGCGCCACCGCCTTTGCCATTTCGCCTATTTAAGCCCCCCGTATGGAAAACCCTAGGCACCTGATCAAAATCCCCGAAAAAGTTCCGCAGCCGCCATCACCGTCAACCCCAGATCAGGGAGGTTCTGAAGCTGTTTTCGGCACCCTGTCGGAGAGGAGATCATCATCGGAGGCCTCTTCATCACCATGCCTGCCTCCGGAGTGATGCGTGAGTAGTTCATCCTTGGACTACGGGTTCGTAGCTGTAGCTAGATGGTTGTCTTCTCCTCATATGCCTCCATGTTTAGATCTCATGAGCTGCCTATCATGATCGAGATTGATCTTATGTAATCCTCTGTGCTGTGTTTCCTGGGATCCGATGAATATTGACCTTATGCCAAGTTGATTATAGTCTTTATTTGCATGTGTTATTTGTGATCTTGCATGCTCTCCGTTGCTAGTGGTTATTCTGGCCAAGTAATTGTTAGTGACTCCAAGAGGGAGTATATATGCTCAATAGTGGGTTCATGCCTCCTTGTTGCCTTGCTCGATTGACAGAAACGCGAAGGGGGAGGATGTATTGTTGCCATTAGGGAGAAAACAGCGGTGAGAGTGCCCGCGCGCATAATCATTGCTTACATTACACACTTTGTTTAATGCAATTATCTGTTGCTTGCAACTTAATACCTGAGGGGTTTCGGATGATAACCCGAGGGTGGATTATTAGTCATAGATGCAGATGGATGTCGGTCCATGTATCTTGTTGTAATGCCCGCACTAAATAATATAACAATCTTCATGTCATATTGTGCACTACAGTGCAACCTTTATTTTTCAATTGCCCAGCTGTAATTTGTTCACCCAACATGCTATCTTTTATGGAGAGACACCACTAGTGAAACTACGAACCCCGGTCCATTTTTTCCACACTGTTAAACAACCCACAACAATTTCCCACTTTCTTTACTTTGTGCAAGTATACACTGTTTTTCCACACTATACGTATAATCTTTGTTTTCAACAAGACCAGTGAGATTGACAACCTCACTGTACTGTTGGGGCAAAGTATTTTGATTGTGTTGTGTGCAGGTTCCACGTTGTTGCTGACACCGGTGAAGCGCCAGCACCACCGTCAGTGGCATCAACCTTCCGAAGATTCTCTTTCTCCTACTGGATTGATAACCCTGGTTCTTAACTAAGGGGAAAACTTCCGCTGTGCTCATCACACCCTCCTCTTGGGGGTATCCCAACGAGTGCAAGATCTGCACCATCAACACCCCACATCTACCTCCATTGGTACAGCTTCAGATTCCGGATTGGGCGTGACAAAGATTGAATCCGACTCGGGTGATGGCTTGATGGATGGCTTCCGGAGATGCTCCAGAGAAATTCCCGCTGGGATAGCCTGCCGAGATGAGCTCAACTTGGACAATGCATCAGCAGCTTCATTTTCAGCTTGGTGTATATGGTGAAATTCACACCCGTCGAAGTATCCGGAGATGTTCTGGACAAGGAACCGATATGATGCCATGTTGGCATCCAATGCGTCCCAAGTACCAGATGCCTTCTGAACCACCAAGTCCAAATCACCGTAGTATATTATCTGGCGAATGCCAATCTCCTTGGCTACTTTGAGTACATGGACTATGGCCTCATACTCGGCCACATTAGTGGATGCCGTAAAATGGATTTGCAGGACATATTTCAGCTGATCATTCTTTGGTGAGGTGAGCACAACACCATCACTGAGACCTTCCTTTACCTTGGAGCCATCTAAATGCATTCTCCAAAAATTGGATTCCGACAATGGTGGCCCATATTACATCTCGACCCAATCAACAAAAAAATCCGCCAGTGCCTGAGACTTGATATCCTCTCTTCTCGCATACAGTGGGGTATAAGCAGCTAACTCAATGGCCCATTTGGCTACCCGTCCACTTGCATCCTTGTTTCCCGTGATCTCCGAGATGGGGGCAATACTCATTACCGTCATTGGATGCTCTTGTAAATAGTGCTTGAGCTTCTTGGCATCCATATAGACTCCGTACGTCATCTTCTGGTAGTGGGAGTAATTTTTCTTTGAGTTGGAGATCACCTCACTGAGATAGTATACTGGCCTCTGCACAGATTTTCTTCCTCTACTCGTTCCACCGCTACCACCACACAGAAAACCAGGTTGGTAGCTGCAATATAGAGCAACACGGGCTCTTTGGGTAGTGGAGATGCCAGCACTGGTGTTGAACTCAGCATCACCTTCAGATCTCGGAAAGCCACATCAGCTTGCAGGGTCCAGACAAACTTTTCTATCTTCTTCATCAACTGGTACAAATGAAGGGCTTACTCCCCCATTCTCCCAATGAACCGACTAAGAGAGGCCAGGAAGCCAGTGAATCTCTAGACATCCTTCAGGGATCTTGGTAGGGACATGTTCTCAATTGCTCTTATCTTGGTTGGCCTCGATACCTCGGCTACACACAAGGAAACCGAGTAACTTTCCTGCCGGAACACCGAAAGTGCACTTGGTTGGGTTCAACTTCAATCGATACATCCGCAGGTTTGCGAATATTTCTCGGATATCATTTAGGAGTGTGTGTTTCTCCTTGGTCTTGATGACAATATCATCCACATACAACTGAACATTTTTGCCAATTTTCTCGTGCAAACATTTCTGCATACATCTTTGGTATGTGGCACTAACATTTCTCAAACCAAAACACATGACATGATAGCAATAAGCCCCATACGCGGTAATAAAGGCAATTTTTATTTGATCAGCCGGGATCAGAGGAATCTGGTGGAAACCAGAATAAGCATCTATGAATGACAACAACTCACACCCGGCCGTGGAATCGATCACTTGATCTATCCGGGGAAGAGGGAATGGATCTTTCGGACACGCCTTGTTCAGGTTCATGTAATCGATACACGTACGCCACACTACTGCTACCATTGGGTCATCTTTTTTCTTCTTTACCAGGACCGGGTTAGCCAACCAGTCCGGGTGCAACACCTCCATCATGAATCCACTTGCCAATAGCCTTGTGATCTCGTCACCTATTGCTTTTCTCCTCTCTGCAGGGAAGCTCCGCAGAGTTTGCTTCACCGGCTTACCATCCGGTATCACATGCAAAGAGTTCTCAACCAACTCCCTCGAGACACCCGGCAGCTCCTGATTCAACCATGCAAAGACATCTCGATTCTCCCGGAGAAAGTGGATGAGCTCGCTTTCCTATTTCTCCTCCAACCTGACACCGATGATGGACTCACGCTCGGGAAACTCCGGGTCGATATGCACCTTCTTGGTCTCCTTGGAGGCTTAGAATGTGGCACTCTGGTGTGGTTTGGTCATCCCGGGCATGCCGAGTTGAGTAGCTTGAGCCATAGCCACCACCTCGTGTATCTTCTTCTTCTCGGCAGCGATGACCAGGGACTCGGCCAACCGAGATCCAGCTGAAGCACACTCCAGAGATTGCTTGTAATCACCCGAGATGGTGATGATGCCATTGGGACCCGGGATCTTCATATTCAGATAGGCCACATGAGTTGAGGCCATGAACTTGGACAGTGTTGGCCTGCTGAATAGAGCATGATAAGGGCTCTAAAGATCAACCACCTCAAACAGTAAGCTCTCGGTGCGGCAGTTCTCTCGGGTGCCGAATAACACATCAACCCACACTTTGCCCATAGGCGCACATGATACTCCCGAAACAATACCATGAAAGGTAGTCCGGCTAGGCTGCAGCATATTCTCGGTAAAGCCCAACTTCACCATGGTATCGCAATAAATGATGTTTATGCTGCTCCCATTATTAATGAGAACCTTGGTGAACTTGACATTGATCTCGTGGCCCATGAATGTCGGGTCCAGTACCAGACCATAACCACCCGGGTTAGGCATGATCCGGGGATTATCCGCCTGAGACCAAGTGATCTCCTGATCAGACTAGTACATGTATTCCGGCTCATCCGACATCACATCATTGACCTCCATCACGCGCCTGCGCAGGCTCTGCTTGTCATCTGGTTCAGTGATAAACACCATATAGCTCTGATGGTGCTCCTGATAATCATTCCGGCCCCTACCGCCATCATTGTTGTCGTAGTTGTTGTTGTTGCGGTTGTTGTTGTTGTTGCGATCTCCTTGAACCACCTGGTTCACATTCTTCCTCCTCTGGTTCTCTGCAGGCCTCGGGTTCACTCCAACAGGTTGGGCATTTGCACCCGAGAGTGGCAGAGGTGGAGGAGGAGGCAAGGAACCGAAACCCTCGCCCTTGATCCGGTCGTACCAGCTGCACTATCGGGTAGTATGGTTAGCCGGTGTACTCGGATGCCGAGTGTGGTAGTTGCATGACCCATCCCTCATCATCTCGAAGGTGAACCTTTGCTGATCATCCCAGGCCTTCTTCTGACCCGTCCATTGCCTCTTGTTGTTATGGTTTTTCCCATACAGAGGCCAGTGTTCTTCTGCCTCTGGCTGCTACAGGCATCAGGTTGATCCGAATCAACCGCGGATACATGGTTTGAGCCATACCGGATGTCCGACCTGTCATCTCTTCTCTTGTTCCGGAATTCCTGGCGGTCATTCCGCCTGGAGGATCCGACACCATCATTGCCGAGATATCTTCTACGCGGCTCAACCGAGTTCAACAAAGGTTGGGTTGGATCTCCCAGAGCATATATATCCGCAATCCGGATTGTGTTGGCCAAAGTTTGCGGCATCTCCCTCTGCAGCCTCTGCCAAAGCATGCTGCCATACCTGCACCCTTGCGCAAACCAGGCAATGGCTTGGGACTCATTCACCCCTTCACAGGTGTTCCTCAAAGTGCTCCACCGAGTAAGATAATCTCGGTCAGTCTCATCTTCTCTCTACTTGCACATGGAGAGTTGTTGTGGACGGTTTGGCCTCCGGTATGTGCTGGTGAAGTTGCTGATGAAGGCCTCCGAGAAGTCCAGCCAGCAATCAATGCTCTCTGACGGCAAATTGTTCAGCCAGATTCTGGCCGGGCCCTCTAGTATCTGAGGCACATATCTCACCGCCCACCGGTGGTTACCACCGGCAATGTGCACGATAGTACGTAATCATTTAGCCAGTCATCCGGCTTGGTGGTGCCATCATAAGTTTTGTCCCCCGAGCTAGCTGGAACTTGGCGACAACTTGTTCCTTCATGATCCGGGAACCGAAACAAAGTGGTCCCGAAGGGCCTTGCTCTTCCATCTCCTCCGACAGATAGATTCTGTCGAGCTTGTATTGGGCATCATTCGGCGGTAGCACTCGGGGCCCCAATCGGGTAGAGAGTACTCCCGCGTCCACTTGTTGCTCATATCTCGGGTAGCCGGCCTTCTCCATTGCTGAGTAGCCATCGTCATGTAGGTCTCTATACGCGGCACCAGGCTGCTGCTGAGCAGGGTTGGCCACCGGGTGCCGAGGTGGGCTATCTCGGTTGCGGTCGTTCCCAGCTGGTTGAACTTGGTTGGCGGCATGTCCACCTTCACCGACATGTCCTTGCCCGACCTAGCCTTGAACAACTAATTGTTTTCCGGCACCAGCCGGGTCATACACCTGCAATTGCTTGTTCTTCCCGGAATTCACACTCCGGGATCGCCCATCACCGACATGGGGTGAGGAGGCATGTCGACCAGATTTCCCACCATTGAAGTGGACCACCTTCTCCTGGATTCGCCTTCCGGAAAGCCTCATTTTGCCCGTTATCCTAAAAAACAAGCTCATTACGCCGGTCTTGCTGCCTAGCGCGAGCTTCACCGGTTAAGTGCGGCAACTCGGCAGAAACTGCCTCAACAGCTCTAAGGTTCTTAACAGAAGAGCTATATTTGGGCCTACCAGCCGAGATAACACTAGCAGATTTACTAGCAGCTCTACCATTTCTGGCTATCTCGGCACCGAGTTCTCGACCTCGGTTCCGCACAAAACCTAACCGACTAGGGTTGTTTCCAACAGGAGTAAGACCATGAGCTTTGTTGTAATCGGTCAGATCGAGATTGAATTCTTGCCTGGCTTTAGACATCTCGACGGCTTCTGCAAGGATGGCCTGGCGCTGCTCCTCCAGTTGCGCCTGCACCAGTGCTCGATCCGCATCAGCAGCCACTGGCACAGTAAACTTCTCGATGATGTCGTGGAATGGAGGTCGCCTTGGGGTCTAAGTGGAGGGAGCCACGTAACCCGGTTAATTCTCGGCCTTCTCCAGTGGCTTATGAGCCGGCCGAGTCGACTTGCCAGCAGTCTCGGCGACATCGGACGCGCTCTTTCCGGCTGCAGGAGCAGGGCCGGTCATCATCACCTCCACGCTACCTACGAAGTGATCGATACGCTTGGTTGCGGATGGTGCAAACAGCGGGAGGATCCGCAGCAACGAGCACCCCCTCTCGGTACCCGCGGATGACGATGTGGCGACGTAGACCAGATGCGTGCCAAAACTAATGACAGAGCCGCCTGCGGGCACGGGCATGCCACCAAAGTCACCCGTGCTGTCGGTGACGAAGCTGAGGGCCACAAACCACGCGCTAGCTCGAACGAAGCGAAGATCCCGTCCGGATAGAAACCCCAGCCATCACCGCTGCTAGGCCCCATGGTGAGCGCCAACTGTCGTCGTGAGATTGAGACAGATGCCATGGGATGGCTTAAAATACGGGGCTGATGGACGCTGTAGGTACCCGGGGAGGGATTGCACACCGGAAGGTGCGCTCAAAACACTGCTAACACCAAGAACTACCCAGGTTCGGGGCCCTCGTGTGGAAGTAACACCTGTCGTGGGATAATCACGGCAGACGTTACCGGGGGTAACTGATCTTGGGGCAAGGCGACACAGGCATTTGGGAGAGGGTTTAGCTCAGAGGAAAACATGATGGTACTCGATCTGGTAGCCGGCAATCAAGTCGCCGAGTCTCCGATCTCGATATATTAACTCAACTCTCGTGTTACACTGGATGCTCGATATCAGGCGATATTGCTAGAACTCTTGGATCTCTCTCAACTAGTCCTAGGGGCCGGTTTATAAAGCACCCGGACCCCCTGGTTTGCCCTCCAAGGCGCACCCTGAATCCTACCCGGACACTGCATACAAACCCTAGCTTTCCTTATCGTAACCCACAATCCGGGTTACCAGGCCTATGAACTTGGGCCTTCTAGAAGTTCCCTTATTCTTAGTCGGATCCTGGACAGCGTCCTTTGGGCCGGGTCGCACCTTGGCGTTGGCCTACCGGGTTATCATCTCTCCATCGGTAGTCCCTAGAATAGATTGGGCTTCACGAGATTATCTTTGAAGTGCATGCTATTCCCTGCAAAATTATCAAACTTACAAATTCAATGGAGGCCGGGTTAAATTGCTTTAATAAACAGCTAGGCCTAACTCCAAGGTGGCCATATAATAACCCGGCTTCCTCCAAGTCCTTTGCTCAGCTTTTCCGGATCAACACCCTGATAAGAATGTTTAAAGATCCGATTTACTTTACTCGATAGTTGCCCCTAGTGTTGCGGAGAAGATCTCCTTCTTATCTCTGTCCGGATATCTCGGCCAACACTTAAAGCATATCTCGCAAAACCCGTGCAGGTAACCTTTATCCCGAAATTTCCGGTTCCCACTCGTTGAGCTAGGTTTATCCACACGCACCCTTATAAATAAGCACTTAGGGGCAAACCTAACCCCAACGGATCATTTCTCCCCTTTCCTTTTTCTCTTCGCTTCCGCACCCAAGTTCACAGAGCACCACCACGGAGACCTCACGCGCGTTATCGGAGCCAATCCGCCGCCGGCTACGCTCCGCCACGGTTCGCCCCGTGCCGCCGCCAGAACCCGCCGCCGCGCCCCCGACCCGCCCGCCGGGAGTCGCAAAGGGGCACCAAGACTGCGCCATTTGCCTCCGCCGGGCTTTACTCCAATCTCCTCGAGTAAGTTTCCTTTATCCATCAACTTGGCCTTGCAATTTCTCGATCTATTTCAGATTGGATCTGAGTCAACCCGCTGGTTGTTTTTTCTTGTCACGCCGAATTAGGTCGCTCGAATTCATTCTAGCTCATCCAATGGATTGAATATAGACTCCACTTCATCTCCCCATCGCCCTTAGCCATTAATTTCACCGTAAATCTGGAAATGAAATCTCCAATCTAAGCTCGGGCCGCCCTAATTTTCGGCGCTTGCCTCTGATACCCGGAAAATCCTCTTCTTCCAGTTCTTTTGCTCGCGATAGGTACATGAGCAACCATCCGTCTCCTTCAAACATTTTTTAATACGTAAACACCCCATAGTTTCTATAATGATGCTTGATACCTGGATAACTCTTAACCTCCATGTTTGCTCAATAATTTCCAGAGTTACTCGGATAGCTCATGGTTTCCGAGCCTCACTTCTTGCACCTTTTTACCTTGCGTTTTGCAGGTCGATCCCATGGCTCCCAAAAAGCAAGGGAAACTGCCGGCCAAGGCCAAGACCACCAACTCCATATCCGCCAACTGGGCGCGATCCACGGTTACAAAGGCCAAGTTAGAAGAACTGGCCGAGTTAGGGGTTCTCCCCCCTCAAAAAGATATTCATTGGAGGGTGCCGGGTAACGAGACCCGGCCCACACCTGCCGACGATGAGGTAATATGTTTCGTGGAGCACGTGACCCGGGGGTTCCGTCCTCCGGGTCACCCTTTCTTTCGAGATATTTTGAGCCACTATGGCCTCCGGATATTTGATATAGGGCCTAACTCTGTGTTAAATATTTCCCACTTCATTGTTCTTTCCGAGTCATACTTGTGCACTCCGCCAAGTTTAGCTCTCTTTATCGAACTTTTTCAGTGCAAACCGTGCCACGAAAGCGGTGACGGAGCACTTCTTGCTTGCGGCGGGGTCTCTATCCAGGGCTGCAAGAATTCTCCAATGCCACCCCTCACTCTTAACTCCCACGTCAAACACTGGCAACTCTCATACTTTTATTGCCGGGACACCTCCCCACCCGGCGAAAAGAGGTTGCCGGGTTACTCAGAGGGCCTCCTCGACATCTCCGAGACCTTCAACGCCTTTGCCCCTGACTCGGACAGGGAGGCAATTCAACCTTTATTGGCCAAAATAACTATTCTCTCGGCCCAAGGTCTCATTGGGCTCAACCTGGTAAAGACTTGGGTCGATTTCCGGATCCAACCCAACTCCATCCGCACAAAGTTAATGTGCGAGTATTCGGGGCATACCACGGACTCGCTCCGATACTCCACCAATAGCTTTGCAGCCGGAGACACCAACAAGACTATCAAGAGCTTCTTGACAGAGAAGTTGGAGGTAATCCGGAATATAGCCGGGTTAGAACCCTTCACGCGTGAGAACCCGGCCCCCAAGGTAAAGACTCGGCTTCCATATCTTTACCTTCACACTTTCCACTTGATATGACCAATAACCCTTATTCTTATATCTTCATCTCAGGCCGATGATCCTTTTTGGAAGATTGAAACTCCTCCTAGCTCTGAAACTCCAGAGGAGAAAGAAGACGCCGTTAACTCGGATGAAGGTACATTCCGAGTTTCACTTAGCTTTTTTGAAATCGCTGTTGCTCGTTCTTCATTTTCCGATTGTAAATCCTGATAACTTTCAGAAAAAGAAGAGAAGGACGACGAAGAAGAAACTGAAGGCAAGGTGGAGTCAGCGAGTGACGAGGACGACGCTGAGCCAACAGTCAAGGTCGGAGCAAAGAGAAAACCCTAAGGGGTCGTCTTCAAGGTTCCATACCTTTTCCTTGCCTCTAAACCATATTTCTTTGATAACATGCACGAGCTAAACCGGAAATTATCCACTTGGTCGTATTTGAAGGAACCGCTCGTGACCAAGCGTCGAATAACTCGGAACTTTCCAGGTGATGGCACTCTTAATCCGGGTATTTCGTCGTCTCCGGCTCGACGCGTTGGTATTCTCTTAATCCTTTCTTAAGTATCAAAGTCTTCCCGAACCA
The DNA here is from genome assembly GCA_028641055.1 of Alopecurus myosuroides. Lineage (NCBI taxonomy): Eukaryota > Viridiplantae > Streptophyta > Magnoliopsida > Poales > Poaceae > Alopecurus > Alopecurus myosuroides. The sequence goes on from CM054058.1 coordinate 191,246,635, forward strand.
TCCCCTTACGGGACAATTCCACGTCTTGCTCGATGCTTTTCAGTTTCGTCCGGGTCCAGCAGCGAGTTCCCCTCGGACTATATGGTGAATCCCGGGTAAAATTCCTTTCCTGATGCTTTACCGTTTTTTCATCACTTTTTTCCAGTTGTACGCTAACTGCTTTACTTATACTGCCCGTAGGGCCACGATCACTATCAGCGACCAAGATGATATGGAAACTGACGACCCGGGTAAGGAGAACCTGACTGATGATATGCATGCCGCAGCTGGCGGAGAAGAACAACAAGTGCCACCAATAAACCCAGCCGACCGAGAGGCCGAGTATCCCATAGCCTCGCACGTACTCGAGGAGGAAGAAGCTGCAGACTTGGGCGCGGGAGAAAGGGCACCAGACTCCGATACTCGGACGACCCGGATACCCTCTCTCACCAAGAGGAGAGTCCCTTCTCCAAGTCCCCAAGGTCCCGGGTCTTCCAATTTGGGCAATGATACTTTTGACCAGATGATGAGCACTCTCCTTGCTATGAAGGCCTCGGAGAGAGATGTGCTAGAGCACATGGCAGCAGAGCACCATGTAATGTTACCTAATATCTCTTCTTATCCATCTAGTCCCCAAGTGCCGAGTATAATTTGTTGAAATTGTGCTCGGTATTCTGCGCGATAATCGGCTTGCCATGATACCCGACTAATTCTCATACTTTGGTTTCTCACAGGCACAGGCCACCCGGTCTGATGAACTTTTGCTCAAGACCGAAAAACTGCTGCTTGCCGAGGTAAAGCGGAGAGAGGCCCTTGAGGATGAAGTGGAAACTTTGAAGAAAAATGTTTCCAAATATAAGAAAAGGTGCAGCACTGCTCGGACCGCCCTGAAAAAGTTGTCGGAGCAAATTACCGATACTTATCGTATCTTGCTTAGTAAGTTTCTTGCTGCTGACTGCTTTCATGCCTCTATTTTGCTACATGATACTCGGAATTACTGATATGGCCTTTCTTTATTTCAACTGCAGGTGCTAACCTTGCAACCCCAGAAGAAGATGTTGTTGCAAAGGCTAAAACTTTAAAAATTGTGCTCCGGACTTTCTTTGCCGGCACCAAGTGGATATTGGATGCCGTGAAGTGGCCAACTGAGGTATATCCGGGTGAAGAAAATCTTATCCAAGCCTGCTCCACTATGCCTGCATGGATCGAGATCTGGAAACGCTCGGCATGACGGATTGGTATGACCCGGGCCTTTGCGCTAGCTAAGGCTTACTTCCCTAAGCTTGAGCCGGCAAAGGTTATATCCGGGTTTCCAGAATTCAAAGCGGATGGCTCCAAGTTTGGGCCCAAGGACTTCAAGGCCGTACAATCCGCGGTGCGTCACTTGGCAACCACTTTGGCCGATAGTATGGATCTGCGTATGCTTATGAGTTCGTACGATGCTGAAGACAAAATCGTGAAGGAGGAAGCACCCCCACCCTTCGACATTTTAGAGAAATGGGCTGCCGATTCGGTCAGGAAGAGGGAAGAAACCGCGAAGAGGGAGGCCGAGTTAGGATCAGATCCAACCACGTCTACACGGGCTATCCTCCCGCCTGTCCGTCCTGATGCGAAGAATCCGGGTGACGATGCCGGGAGAGCTGCGGAGCAAGCCCAGGACCAAGACCCGGAGGGCAAGGGCAAAGGTGTGGACCCTATTCAAGAAGCCGAGTAAACAAATGCCATCACGATACCTTGGTCGTTTCGATGCTCTTGTTCGAAACAGATATTTTTTTGTCGGTGCACCTATGCACCTTTGATACTAGTACCAAGATTTGTAACGTACTTTAATTCCTTGATATACCTCGTGCCTCTTCTGGCCTCTGGATGAACTTGATATTTATCTGGTTTTTGAGTTTATTCTTGATATCCGACTTTCTTTATGGTTCCTTTTGTGAGACTCGGTTTCCGAGTTTCATGGATTTTGACAAGCGGACTTTTCTCCAAGTCCCCAAGACTTGGATGTTTGGGTTTTTTGAGTTTTAGCAACTAAGCAACTTTTCCTTTTTTCAAAATCCCCAGTCCCCAAGACCCAAAATGTCGAGTCTGGGATGTATGGTTTTTCCAAGGGAACAAGTTGTTTGCTGCTAAGCCCAAGCCCAGAGCCGTTTCACATAGGTATTGAAGTTATGCTTGATAAACGTTGAGTTTCCGGCTATTAGCCCTGTACTCTGCATAACTTGTGGTTTAGATGACCCTTTTGACTATCTTGTATTGTAAGCCGGCTTTCGCGTGGATACCATGTTGTTACATCTATACGAAAACAGGGTCAGGCAAGTCCCATTGGGCTTCATGGCTGATTGTAATCGTAAGCGAGCAAATCATGCCACTTTAGTGCGAGTCACATCGAGCTTAAGTAAGAAAAGTCAAGAAAATTTGGCTCCTTTGTCCGGTTATAAGATTGCAGCCGTACTCGTTTGCGAGTAATCGGCCCTTATAACTCATAGGCATCAAGGCCGGGTCTTTGAGTTTGTAACTGTACTATTCAAGCAATCAGCCCTCAAGACCTATATATATGCAACATACTTGATGATACTGATGTACTGGTAACAATAAATAATACTTATCTGTAACCGGAGTGAAGATCATAACAAAATAAGACTTGATAACCATCTCTTTATTGATACGAGAAAGCTTTGGGTCAGCAGGCCGCCTCATTAAAAACCTTCCAGTCCCCTTAGGTACCCTGGATAGGAAAAGAGTGCGTCTGGAACCTGCTGCCCGTTACATTGTTTTAGTTCTTCTTGGGATTCTGTCCGGAACTGACGTAATCGATGCACATTCTCCACTTGTTGATCTTTTTTACTATGAGTACCGGGTTTGCCAGCCAATCCGGATAAGGCGTTTCCATAACGCGGCTGGCTGTGAACGGCTGCGCAATTTCTTCTCTTGTGGTGGATTGTTTGAGTGAATCACCCTTGATGAAAGCCACCATCTTGGTGTCTCGTGCTGCCTTGAACTTTGCCCTTTCGCCTTCATTACTCGGCTTTTTCAAGGCTGTTCTGTCATCCGGGTCTTCTTGAGACCGGTAATATTTGAGTTCCTTTTTTCTACAAGCTTGTTCAGCCATTGCTGCATCTCCTTCATCGCACTCAGCCGCTATGTCCCGGCTTCCATGTATGGTGATGGTCTGTTTAGGACCCGGGATTTTTAGCTGTAGATACACATAACACGGCCTAGCCATGAATTTAGCATAAGTCGGCCTTCCGAATAGCGCGTGATAAGGACTGCACAATTTGACCACCTCGAAAGTGAGCCACTCAACTCGATAATTATCCTTTGATTCCCCAAAAGCTACCTCCAATGCGATTTTTCCCTCGGGGCACGCTGAGTGACCCGGCACTATCCCATGAAAAATTATTGAACTTTTTTGTAGCTGAGATTCCTTGAGACCCATGCGTAGAAAGGTTTCCCAATATAGTATATTGATGCTACTTCCACCGTCCATCAGGACCTTTTTCAGCTCATACCCATTGACCTGCGGCGCAACTACCAATGCTAAAACTCCCGGGTGTTCTATTCTTTCCGGGTGATCCCTTCTGCTCCATGTTACATCCTGTTCTGACCACCTCAGGTATCTTGGAACAGCCGAGGACACCGAGTTTACCGCCTGTTTCAGTATCTTCTTGTCCTTGTTGGAACTTCCTATAGTATGCACGTGATATTGACCCAACTGCTTGGGGTTGGCCTGGAAACCTCCAGCTCCCCCTTGGTTGTTACCTTGATTTCCGGCTGCCGGGTTACCGGCTGGGGGTGGGCCGTTGCCCGGGTTTCTACCTGGGCCCGGTCCTCCTCCCCGACCTGCACCTCGCATGGCTCTGTTCACTTCCTCATTCTTCCACCTCTGTAGGTCGGCGCACTGCTCCAAGGAGTGGTTAGCTGGCCTACCGTTCCTGCTGTGCTTCGGGCATGCCATTCTGAAGATGTCCCAATTATTACTCGGCCTTGGTGCCCCTTGATAGTTTCCTCCATTGTGATTTCCGTTATTGAAGTTTCCATCTGCCCTAGGTCTTGAAGACCCGGCGTCTGTGCTAGCGACAAACTCTGAGCCTCCATCAAACGGGCGCTTGTTCTGATTGTTCCCATTGTTACCTCCATTGTTACCCGGCGCTGATCCATTGCCGGTTCTTCCGTTACTTGTGTTTGCTTTTCTTTTCTTGTCATCAACATCCTCTTCCGTAGTATCCGTCGAAGCGTGTTTATTGCATGCATCCATCAGTTCTCCCATCGTAACTTCTGAAGCGTTCCGACTAGATTTCATGCGAGTTAACTTTTGCACTAAAGGTGTGTATTTGCAGGTCTTTGTCATAGCTTGCAGCGCATCCTTGGGCTGAATATCTGTAGATGAATGAAGTATCTCCATAACCCGGCGCACCCAGCTGCGCGCCGATTCTCCCTTCTTCTGAACACATCGCTCTAGGTCATCAATAGTGAATAACTTTCTGCACGTCCCATGAAAGTGCTTGATAAACGCAGTTTTCAATTCTCCCCATGACTTGATAGATCCTTCCGGTAGATTGGTGAACCATAACTTTGCTGCTCCCTCTGACACATTAGATACATGAATTTGGCTTGAAGATTCTCGGACGCATTGCGAATCGACATGGCCATCTCATAACTGCTCAACCATGTTTCCGGATCCATAGTCGGCTCATAATTCACTACTTTACCCGGTTCTTTGAACTTTTCCGGGTAAGGTTCAGCCCTGATGCTATCCGAAAGACACTTAGGTCCTGCAAGAATGGTCGAAGCTGGTCTTACTCGGGAAACGTGTGATCCTGCAGGGGGCACGGCAGGACGCGGTACTGCTGGTGGCCCATGTACCGCAGACCCGGCCACAACTCTCCTGGCTCTGGAACTGTCCACGATGGCCTGCGCTGCTGATGCTGCTGGTACTGCCTGAATGTGTGGAGGAGGCGGCATTTGCTGCTGCTCTTCCCTCCGCTGTGCCGAGCTTGTCTGGATATTGCCGGTATTGCCTCGCTGTTGGCTGACATATGGTGTCCCATGCATTCCACTTCTGTGATCCGGGTAATTAACTTGTTGTGCTACCGCAGTGCGCAGCATATCTATCGCCCGCCGGGTCTCCTCTGCGTGGGGTGACTCTCTCACGGGGATTTGATTCAACGCAAGCGTTGCCGCGTACATGTTGTCCATGGGATTGTTGTAATGACCCGCCGGTGTGTGAAACCGTGACGGTGGTGGCGGGGGTACTGCATTGCCTGTTGTAACTCCAGTTTGTGGTAAGGGTAACCCGGCCTGCACGTTCGCCGGCTGTGTTCCCGCAATTGCTGGTTGAGATGCAGTTCCTTGGTTCACCGGTGGAATCGGCTGATCTTGAGGTGTAATAAACAGTGTAGCTGGGTTTATAACTCCGCCTAACGCTGGTAATCTGGTCTGATGCCTTTGATGTATTCTAGTTGTTTCCTCTCGGAGCCGGGTTTCCAGTGCATCCAACTCACGTTGGCGTGTGGCCATCCCTTGCCTTTCTGCTTCTACTTGTCTTCTCTGTTGCTCCAATGCGCGACGGGCTACGTCCAGATCCCTAACACGTTCCGCCGCGTTTTCTGGAGTAATAATGGTGGCGAGAACTGTGGGGTCTAGAATCAGATTGTTGTCGAACAGGGCCGGGTGTTGAGGGTTGGAAGGACCCGCTCCTGGTGTCCGGTTTGCTAGGAATCCAAACGTGTTCGCGTGTAACTCGTTTTCCGCCGCTTGACTGGTAACCGATGCCGACTCTCCGTCAACCTGGGCCAAAATCGGGTTTCCGTTAGCCGGTCCCTGCTGCCGGGTCAACGCTTGTGCTGCCCCGGCTTTGGCCGCAGTTACGTTCTCCTGGTTGAGATTGGTCGCGGGAGCCGTGTAAACCGCAACCCGGCGCACAATGCTTGGCGTGAATTCATACTGTTCCCCTTCGCTGCTATTTTCCTCGTACCGGTTCTCCAGTAGATGCAGGATAGATTCGGTATCATCTTCTTTCTCGACCCGGCCACGCGGGGTCCATGCCGGCTCCTCCGGCTGTTCCCACTTCGTGGTGGGCTCTTCTGTCGGGTTTGTTGTCCCAACTGATTCTTCTCCATCTGATTGGATATAGGTGGTCTTCCCTGACATAGAATCTAACCCAAAGTCGTCAGGGATCGAACCGGAAGTACGTACCATACCGATGAAGACGCTGATCTGGCCGATTGTCATGATAGATCCGGATTCGAGGTGATCCGACTCTGGCCCCCAGCCGGAATCGTCCACCATCTTCTCTCCTTCGTGGTCGATGTAGATCTCGCCGATGACTAGATTCTCCATGTTCTTCCGAGCTTCTCCCGTGATGTAAACACCTTTGGACGCAGGCCCCAAGGTGGGCGCCAACTGTCGTGGGATAATCACGGCAGACGTTACCGGGGGTAACTGATCTTGGGGCAAGGCGACACAGGCATTTGGGAGAGGGTTTAGCTCAGAGGAAAACATGATGGTACTCGATCTGGTAGCCGGCAATCAAGTCGCCGAGTCTCCGATCTCGATATATTAACTCAACTCTCGTGTTACACTGGATGCTCGATATCAGGCGATATTGCTAGAACTCTTGGATCTCTCTCGACTAGTCCTAGGGGCCGGTTTATAAAGCACCCGGACCCCCTGGTTTGCCCTCCAAGGCGCACCCTGAATCCTACCCGGACACTGCATACAAACCCTAGCTTTCCTTATCGTAACCCACAATCCGGGTTACCAGGCCTATGAACTTGGGCCTTCTAGAAGTTCCCTTATTCTTAGTCGGATCATGCACAACGTCCTTTGGGCCGGGTCGCACCTTGGCGTTGGCCTACCGGGTTATCATCTCTCAATCAACACCCCTACTCTTGCCTGTCTGTCAATATAAGTGTGTAACCAAGATACAATGATGTTCCTCAAGCTCTTTGAGATAGAGGAAGAAGAAGCTCACTCGCTATTCTCTCTAAGGAAAACTGTCTACTGGTTGCATCGTCCCCCACGCAGGAGGGGGGTGGCCACCTTATATACTGGTGGCCACTAACGGAACGTACATGGTTAGGCGGAGAACACTGCACCGTAGCGCACGCCTGCTGACACGGTGCCGAAAGTCGTCTCCTCTGTATCCGATGTGTGTCATGTCCCCCTTGTAAGAGACAGGACGTGGCCTCCCCCATACCCTGCACTGTACCCTTGTATGAGTATACATCATGTGCCTTGTAAGTTCAACCGCACGCGCGTACTCTCCCACGATCTTCGGGATCTCAACTGCTCTGTTGACCCTGCTTCGAGATAGATGATTCTTCATGTACCCGGATTCTCCAAGTGCAACTCGGATAACCCGGGGAACACCCGTTGTGGCGTATCACCCTTGATTCTTCTTACCGAGATAGATCCATCTCGGTAATTTTCATCTCGGTCCAGGTAGTCAACCCGGTCAACTTCATCTCGGTATCCATTGTTGGGACACTAACTTGTACCAAGCTTTGCCCTACCTGGGGGTAGCCCCCCGACAGGGCACATAAGGGGGCTCAAGATGATCAAGAAGAGGAAGTCATCACTCAGTCCAACATGACCCGTAGGCAGCGTTCTGTTCTTTTGAAGTCTCGGGCCGCCAGAAATCAGTCCATCACCAATATGCAAGATGAACAGTTTAGAAAAGAGCGCAGAACAAATCCTTATGTCAAGCCCAAAGATCATCGGGCCAATGAGTGCTTTTGGACGCGCTTCCAAGAGCGCATCTTTTATGAGGAATATCTAATGGATAAGAACAAGGTTGTTAAGCAATACTCCATCAGGGTTCCATACATGAGAGCCAATCCAGACTGTTTTGGGGAGGCTCTTGAGGCTTGTGAGGATTTTGGTCTTCTAGATTTCATTGAGGTGAATGAACAGTATGATGAGAATCTTCTGGTCCAATTCTATACCACTCTTTACTTCCACACCGATGAGTGGAAGATCACCTGTATGACTAAGAATTAGAGGTACACCGCCACATGGGTCGAGTTTGCTCCTTTGTCCGATCTTCAGGATTATGGTGATATCCCTGACAATGACTTTGCCTCCACTAACTTCAGGACACCCTATCCGGAGAAGTCTATGCCTCCCCATGAGCTATATGATATCTATATCCCTGGTTGTGCTATGGTTGGTTTTAAGAAAAACCTGCTCCCAGTATATGACATCTTGCACAGGATCTTCCGCAACACTCTTGCACCTCATGTTGGTTACTTTGATAGATTCATGGCTCCCTCACCGATATTTTGGTCTACACTCATAGGTGTCGTGGTGATGGTTTGAAGTTGGACATCATGGATGTTGTGTGGAATAATATGTACAACTTTGTGATGAGGAGGCATGTTCCGGTGTTTGCATCTATGATGATGCGTCTTATTGATCACTCCTGGCATCGTGCTCAGCAGCCTCCTTCTCTCTTGAACAATTACCAAGAGCTCACTACTCACTACGTCAAGGAACTCCGCATCAAGAAGCATTTCGCTCCTCTGATCAGTGGTGAATATGCTGGTGACATGGATAGCTCAAGTGATTCCGACTTTGATCTTGAGATCAAGGTTAAGAAGCATGGTTTCCGCAAGTGGGTTTCTGACACTCCGGAGAAGGTGTTATGTTGCCATGAGGACATGGAGGATAAAGCCTATCGTGCCCATGTTTGCAGCAAAAAGGAAGTTCAACTGACTCAGGACCGCTTTGCTCATCTAGGAGTTCGTGTTGTTGCTGGTTCTGAGGACATGATTACTGGTTCCAAGGAGCGAAAGTCCAAGTGTGCTGGAACCTTGGTGGATCTTAATCTCGAGGATGATGCCACCAATTCTCATGAGCCGTGGACTCGAGGAGACACTGATGACAAGGCTGACGATGGCAACATAGATGATGAAGCCAACATGAGCCCTACCAGTGCCTCCAGCATTAGCGAGTGATCTCCTAGGGACGTTAGCATTGCCTTTCCCTTTTTGGTGTCTTGATGCTAAAGAGGGAGCAAGTTCTATTAGGAATACACATGGTTATTTGCATGGGTGGTTCAAAACTTGTGGTTGTTTCTTGTGTTTATGCTTAAGCTAAACCTTTGGATCCTTAAGTGTTTAAACCTCTGTCATATCATTTATGTTGTGGCAAGCCATATTTCTCGTTATATCATTACCTTGCTAGGCTTCCAAAATATAGGGGGAGCTTCATCTTAAAAGTAATGTATTTTTCCTCAAAAGCAAATCCATGAAATAACATCTTCCCGAATAAATGCCCCGCCTATATTTTACGAGCTCTCCTAGTTGTGTTGTCATCAAACTCCAAAAAGGGGGAGATTGAAAGTGCATCGATCTCTCTAAAAGTTTTGGAGTTAATAACAACACAATTAAGATTCTAACATTGCGTCTGATACGTCCAAAACGTATTTCCTTTTCCGAACACTTTTGCTATTGTTTGCCTCTAAATTTGTGAGTTTTGGATACAACTAACACAGGCTAACGTTGTTTTCAGCAGAATTACCTTGGTGTCTCGTTTTGTGCAGAAAAATCGACTTTCAGGAAATTTCTCGGAAAAGATCCCAAAGACCTTATTTCACCCGAAGACCCCCGGAGCCAGAAGGAGACCCGGAGGGGGCAAGGAAGGGCCCACACCGCCCCTGGGTGCGCCCCCTAGTTGTAACATCCCAAGTATGAAAACAACCTTAGAATGTTTTGCTTCTTGTTAATTTATGTTAATGCATCATGTCATCATAAGCATTGCATGTGGCATGTGTTTCATTTTGAAATTCAATTCAAATTCAAACCAATTGGTTCATACTTGGTATGTTCCAATGGTTTCAAAATATATCACTAACAGAAACAAATCAAATAGTTTTATTGCTTCCCATAAACTTGATTTTCCAAATGAGTGACTTGGTTAATTTCTCAAATAATTCAAATATTGCAAAATTCAAGCAAATTCAATTAAAATTCAAACATCAACAAATATTTAAATTTTTTGAAAACAAAACATCATGCAACTGGGCTTTTGAGTTACTTAATCCATTAAAAATATTTGCAAAATAAAATCCCAAATCTCACCTCTCTTTTCTATCTATTCCTCTCTTTTCTGTTCTCTACAAAAAAAAAGAGAAAAGAATAAAAAGAAAAGGAAAGAAGAAAAAAATGGGGGAGGCAGGCCAGCCCAAGTGGACTGAGCCCACCTACTACCCCAGGCCCAGGCGCCCCATCGCTGTCGTCTTCTACCTCTGTACGGAGATAGAGAGACAGAGAACCTCCCCCACCTGCCGCTCCCCACCTCCTTTTCCCCTCCTTAAAACCACCACCGCGCCCTCCCTAACCCTAGCCTCCTCCCTTTCTCCTCCCTGCGCCGCCACTCTCCTTTCTTCTCCCCTCCGATCCCCTCCCTTTTCTTCTCTATACCTTCCCCTCCACCGCATCCATGGCCGGTTCTTGAAGCTTCCCTCGCCGTCGTTCTGCTCGTCGACGGGGCCGGGAAATCGCGGGAATGGAATCACGGCGCTACCACCTCCACCTTTGCTGAAGGCGGCGTGGACCGAGGAGGCTCCAGGCGACCGCGCCGTCGCGTTTTCCGTCGTTGCCGAGCCCTGCATCCGGTCGTTCAAGTTCAGCGTCAGTACCGCATCCCCGTTCCGCTGCCGCGTCGCTCGCCTGCTCCCGGCCGACCCCGCTGTAAGCCACCTCCGCCTCCTTCTCTCTTTCCCCTACACGCACACGCTCACGCGCGGCCGGACTCCCCAGTCGCCGTCGTTCTATTCGTCTGTCCCGATCCACGTCCGTAACTGAACGTTGTTCAAGTTTCGGTTATTTCTGCACGAAACCTCACCTCAAACTTCTTTCGCGTCCTAGATCTAACAGAAACACGCAGCCCAGCCCAGTGGCACAAGCCCACGCGCGATCCTGAGGGCGCGGGTTCGAGTCCCCCCCCCCCCCCCGCGCAATTCTTTTTTTTTGGAATTATTTCCCGCAGCCCAGCCCCAAAGCAGAGCAGAATCTTATCTTGTAAATTCCACCAAATATTCATAAATGCTCCAATTTTGGTGATTCAAATTTCCGTAGATTCATAATTGTGAGCACTTTCGAAATATGTAAAAATGTCAACATGTTTCTGTAATAAATTTTGCACTAAATAATTAAATACAGAAATGGCTTTTAAAATTTGAAACTTTGGAAATTCATAACTTGAGTTCTGTTTACCCAAATTGAGCAAACTTGGGCTCTAAAATTTTGTCTTAACAAACTCTACACAGTGGTATTTTATTTGGTCACAATTGAATTAAATTTGAACATGTTTCCCTCTGTTTACTAAAAGGGGCAGAATAAAAATGCTTATGGAAAAATGCATAATAAATTCAATGATTATCCAAAAATTATGTTTAATGGCTTAAAATGTTCAGTGAAAAATTGTGCACATGTTTTCAAGTATTCCCATGCTTTTGTAACTGAAAGTACCTCTTTTTAAATTGTTTACCAAAAATGGCAGAAATGAAAACAATAAGAATTAATTCTTATTTATTACTTTCTTCGCCCAAAATTTATGGAAACTATACCAAAATGGAAAGAACTTCAATTAATAACAGAAAAGCATCATTTCATGCATGTGGGAATACTTTTGATGTATTGGTCTTATTAAAATTAATCATAGGCCACTAAGATAAATATGAGAGGTTTCCAAATAATGCAAACTTATTTGGGACACTCATTTAACTTGATGATCATGTCCATGATCTCTTACTTGCATTAAAATTTCATGCATCATCCCATGTTTGTGCATTATGCCATGTTATTGATTGTTCGTCTCTCTTCGTTGTTTGTTTGCTTCTTCCCGAATAGACGACGTTGAGACAGACGAGGTTTACGATACTACTTCAGAGGAGTTAGCCCAGTACCAGGCTACTGAGTTTGCAGGCAAGTATTCACTCACATGAACCATTGTGTCCATTACACACTTGATACCGATACTTTCCGTTGTCTAATCTGCTAGCCTTATGATTCGTTGCTTGTGTTCCGATCCTATCACATGTTATCCTGTAACCCTGAAATAGCCTCTCCTCCACACCTATAACCCTGTTGCTTGTTGGCATGTGTCTTACTAGCATGCTTAGTGTTGTTTATGCTCGAGTCTGATATCTGTTATTTCTTTTACCATATTCATTATGTTCTGGGGGCTCGATCTTTAAACAAAAACCTGTTAATGTTTGAGGTAATAATAATTTGATGATAAGGCACCGGCAGGAGGCCGGGTATGGTTTTGAGGCCTGCTAGTGTCGAACTCAGGAAAAGTTCTTGTCCTCTAGATCCATGATGAGCGCGCTAACCGCATGTGGGAAGCGTGTATGGGCGCCCCCCGCAATTCTGATTCGATTCGCATCTCGTCCAAATCGCCACACTTAGTTCGGGCTTTCCATTTGATGCATGCATATGCAGGTACGAACCCTTGGCGCCTGGGTGGAACTTTTGTAGTCGGCATTTAGGGCGGCGTGGTCTTCCGGTGCTATGAGGGTCCCCATTTTCTTCGTGGGGGCTCGATTAGCCGCGCACGCACAGCACGTGGTTCTTTGGGCTTGATGCGAAGAAGAGTTGGGTTGTGTTAAGTGGCCTGCTTGGTGGGTTTGATCCCCGCCTGGCGGGTTATTCTTACGTGTACGACCAAATTGGTGCATCCCTGCAGGGTTAAATCTTCTCGAGAAGCCGTGTTGTCCGCGGTTATGGATGACTTGGTGATAGGGCTGGCTAACAAGGATTAGACAACTTACACCTAATTAATAATAATTTGACTCGTAATAGGCTTATTGACACAATAACTTGAACCTTCATTAATCCAACTGTGTGGGTTATCCTCGGATTGCTTCTTTGGATAAGGGGCGAGATCCAGGATGGGTTTGTTTGAGGTTAGTGATAGTTGGCTCCGATGCGCTATCTTATCCCTTTCTTTTAGCCGGATGTTGTAGCGTGTCTCTGTAGTTGGTTAGTGCAGCCCGCTGCCGCACCTTTGTATCACCTATCTTCCGTTGAACCCAAAGCATCTGTACTTGGTGTTGTCGGGTACATTTTGGTATCTTGTGCGTCGTGCTTGCCAGTACTCGTCCGTACTGACCCCTTTGGGGCTGCTGGTTCTGCAGACTACGTTTCCGAGGATCCCCATGGTGGCTACTACGTGGAGTATGACGAGGCTGCTGACGAGTAGATAGCGGACCCGGGCAGGATCCGAGACTTCGTGGATGGGCTCCGTTCGTTTCGTTTCCGGCCTCTTAGGCCTATTTGGATCTTGTCTGTACTCAGACACTTTGGATGCTTCCGCTGTGATGTAATGATGACTTGTTGGGACATGTGTCCTCTGCATGACTGTATTTGCTATCTCTGCTCTAGTGAGAGCTTTTGCCACTTATTTCTATTTCTTTGTGTCTTAGAGATTTGTTGTGATATCACTTGTTCAAATGTCGTTGACGTACCATGTGTGTATGTTATGAAGTACGTCAATGGAAGTATTCGGATTCCTATTGGATGGTTTCACAGACGATGAATAGTAGAGGATGGTTGTCACACGTTTATGTGTTGGCCTACTCATATTGAGATGCGGGTGCAGGTAGGCCCCGTAAGCCAATTATCTACTGTTTAGCGGGCTGTGTGTATCCTCTAGAAGTCCGGGTGCGACAAATGGTATCAGAGCCTGTCTGCCTGTAGGATCCCTTTTACTGGTCGCAGTTGAGTCTAGAAACTATTTTGTAGCTATATAGGAAAAATGAAACGTGAGAGTAGGAATTATGTTCTTTTATTTCTTTCCCCACCCACCCTCCCTTTTTCTCGTAAGGAAGTGCAACGTTGTTTTTCTCTTCTCATCTAAACTTTCAAGTTAGGATTTCACGTATCCTGGTTTCTTTAGGATGGTTATATCTACTAGACCATAGGAATGGAGGTGGTTGTGACATGATTATCATGTTGCCTACTCACGATTGAGAACGGAGGCACATAAGCCCCGGAAGCAGATCCTCTATTCCTTAAGCAGTAGATATTGATCCCATAGAATCCCGGATGGGTTTTCCGTAGTACCTCAGGAGTGTTTGGTCTCGTGTTTCCCAAATGTTGCTTCGATATCCTGTTCTTCTCAAGATCCTTTTCGTCCGTTGGAACCTTGTTGTTGCTTGCCACTTCAGTTTTTCTACCGGCGTCTAATCAAAGCTTTCCCGATCATCTGCAGATGGATCTCAGGTTCTACCCACAGGTGGTTCGTATGACTCGTTGTGAGAGCACTACCGGTTATCCGGAGATGCTGAGAGACATGGTCACTTTTCTGGGTTTCCGTTGGGCACCAGAGTACCAGGTCTACGAGCAGCAGCGAGAGTTTGAGCAGACCTACTACCAGGCTATCGTCTACATTCTGTCAGATAATGGCATGAGCGTAGTCCACCGCTACGAGGCAGTGGGTTCCACAGTGGATATGGCTGTGCAGCAGGCAGCTTATGTGAGCCTCACCGTCCTTCGTGCTGACTACTGGGGATTTGACGATTCTATTTATCGCCACATCCCCCGTGGTTACATCACTTCGGAGGGAGCCCACTTCACTCTCTACGACAACTTGGACGTTTATGAGCATGATAACTCCAGGCTGCACACCACCGCTCAGTTTGTGAGACACAGTGACGCAATTGCCCGCACACTATATCAGGAGTTGGCTTCAGTCAGAGAGCAGCTTTACCTTGCGTTGACTCGTCTGGCGACTTACACCACAGACTTTGTTGGAGACGAGCGCTTTGCACGTTTCGATCAGCCAGTTGGGCGTCGTCTGCCAGATGCTGGAGGTTACGAGCCGATCGGAGGTCCACTCCTTAACCTTGGTGCTGGTTACATTGGGATTCCCGGCTTTGGAGCACAGGGAGTCGACGCTATGTACTTCACCATGCCTAGAGTCGGTCTCAGACCACGTCAGATCTAGGTGGATCGTCGTTCCACCTACTTTCGTGGGCGTGCTCCTCACCGTACCTCTCGCCGTACTCCTCGCCGCCGTCCTGCGTGATGAGCATGGGAGTACCGATGTATCCATTCTTAGCTATGTTTAGTTATCCTTTGGTATTCGAACCATTTATGGTGTGTTGGATATTCTGTTACTATTTTACTCCTGTTGTTATTTTACTACTACTGCTGCTATAAAACTGTTACCACTGATAAACTTTTGCGAGCAAGTCTAATTTCAGGTGCAGCTGAATTGACAACTTAGTTGTTAAGTCTTATAAATATTCTTTGGCTCCCCTTGTGTCGAATCAATAAATTTGGATTTTACTTCCCTCGAAGACTGTTGCAATCGCCTATACTTGTGGGTCATCAAGACTATTTTCTTGCGCCGTTGCCGGTGAGCATAGCTTTATTTATTTGCTCACTTGAACATGATATTTTTCTCTGAAATCCTTTCTTCATGGGCAAGACACGTGATGGAAAAGTCTCTATATTAACATCCACTACAAGGAGAGGTACAACTCTGAACACTTCTGTTGCTCTTGATTCACCATCTATAATGAGTAAGCTTCTTACACCACCACATGCTACACACACTGCTACTTCTGCTGAGTTTGAAAATGCTTCTGATACTTTTGATGTTTCTTCTACCGTGCTTGATGATACTGGTTCACTAGGTCCTTTCCTATATTCTATAATTTCTAGAGCTAAACAAATTGAAAACACTGAAACTCCTGTTGAAAATGTTGGTACACACGTTAATTCACCTGAGTCTAGAGAAATTCCTAGTAATGATCTTGAGGGAACCTACATTAAACTTAATGATGAATTTATTAAGGAAGTTCAAGCTACTACTAGTGAAAGTGCTCTTAAGAGTCTTCTTGCAAGACATGCTGTTAAATATAAATCTTCTCTGATGCTAAGTTTGTACATCTCCCATACACACTAAAGATAAGGATTATGATTTATCTTATATATCTATTGTTGAGAAAGAACCTTTTTGTGGTAATGATAGTAAAAGTGCTATGGAACATATGAATGAGCTTTCATCTTTGAGTAGCTTATTTTCTGATGATACTAAGTTACATACTTACTTTGTTACCAAGATCCTCCCTTTCTCATTGAAAGATGAGGCTAAAAATTGGTTTAACAATTTGTCACCTGGATCTATTGATAGTCCTATGGTTTTGGTTAATGCTTTCTTTCAAAAATATTTTCCTGCTAGTGCTCAACATGTTGCCTTGCAGAATATATTTAACTTTAAGCAAATTGAAGGAGAGAAAATGTCTGAATCTTGGTCAAGGTTTTGTTTTTTAATAAGAGCTAGCCCTGCCAATCCATTACCTAAAAATGAGCTCCTAGATATATTTTATAATGGACTAACTGTTGATCTAGGACATACCTGGATAGTTGTGCTCGTTGTGTTTTTAGGAAAAGAACTCGAGAAGAAGCTGAGGACTTATTGGCTAAAATAGCCAAAAATCATGATGATTGGACTATACCTGAGCCTACACCAACACCAGAACCAACACTAATACCAACACCCAAGAAGAGGGAATTGGTTGAATTAAATGATGAGGGAAGCCAAGAAATCTCTTAAAGAAAGGGGTATTAAATCTAGAGATGTGAAAAATCTACCACCTATAGAAGAATTATGTAAGCCAATTCCTCATCCATAAACAGTTGAGGTACACTCTCTCCAATAATTTGATAATAGAGATATTCCCTATTCTAAACCACCTGATCAATGCTTAGATGAATTTGATAATTATGTTGTTAAGCAAGACAACTTTAATATGAGAATACAGAATCATCTAATGGAAAACTCTAGAGCTATAAACAATTTCCATGATATTATTGAGAGAACCTCTAATGATGTTAAAATGCTTGTTTAACATTTTCATATGGTTCAAACTCAAATTGATCAACTCACTAACGTGCAAAACGATTTGTTAGCTAATGCTTCTAGAGAAAAACATGTTTGTGAAATAATTACTAGAAGTTGTGTTTCTACTCAAGACCCCTTGTATCCTGAAGGAAATCCTAAAAGAAATGAACAAGATTCTCAGCAACCTAAAAACAATAGTTCCCCTTCTAATAAAAAGAACAAGAGACATAAAACTGATGTAGAATCTCCTGAACCTGCTAAAGATCCTAATAGTATATCTATTTCTGATGCTGAAACTGAAAGTGGTAATGATAAAAGTGATGCTTCTCATAAAGAAGAAACTCAAGTTGAACCTGAAAAGCAAACTAAAAATGCAAAGTATACTAAGGAGGATTTCATTATTAATAAACATGGTAATGAAAGAGAACCTTAGGTACAAAAATCAATGCCTTTTCCTAATAAGAAACACAAATCAAAGGAAGAAGAACATTATAACAAGTTTTGTGAGTGGATGAAACCTTTGTTTTTGCAAATTCCTTTGACCGATGCTATTAAACTGCCTCCTTATTCTAAATATATGAAATATATTGTCTCTAACAAAAGGAAGATTCCTAATGAGGAAATTTCCACTATGCTTGCTAATTACTCTTTCAATGGCAAGGTTCCAAAGAAGCTTGGAGATCCTGGTATTCCTACTATCCCTTGTTTAAAAATAATTATGTCAGAACTGCTTTATGTGACCTGGGAGCAGGAGTTGGTGTTATGCCTTTTTCCCTCTATAAGAGGCTCTCTCTGGAAAAATTGATACACATTGATATATCTTTGCAAATGGCTGATAAATCTACTGCTATCCCTGTTGGTATATGTGAGAATGTTCCTGTTCAAGTGACTACTAATTGTTTGATATTAATCGACTTTGTTGTGTTGGAAATTCCCAAAGATGATAATATGTTTATTATTCTTGGGAGACCTTTTCTTAACACTGCAGGGGTTGTTATTGATTGCAATAAAGGAAAAGTAACTTTCAATTTTAATGATAAAGAGCATACTTTTTATTTTCCCAAGAAGATTGATAGAAGATATGGTCTAAATTCAATTGAAAATATTGAGACCATCAAGATTGGAAAATTCTATTGTCCCATTCCAATGCCACAAAAATAATATGAAATTATTATGACTGGGACTATGTCTATCAAGGTTGAGGTAACATAATTATTTAGTTATAAGCAAAGTTTTTCTTCATATAAAAATTGTTTTGGTAACAAGACTTGATCAACCTTGTTATCAAAGTGATTTTGAATGAAGAGGACAATGTTTTAACCTTCACCATTATGTTTTCACCATGTTCTCACCTTGCTACTTTAGTATAATTATGTTTCCACCATCCATAGTCATGTTTCATCTTGATTACTGTGGTTATGCATGTTTTCACCACCCGTAATTTTGTTTTCACCACCTCCACCTTTGTTTTCTCTGGTTATTTGCCTATTGGACTGTCTTAGAACCTATGTAGTTCTGGTTTTGGTTTTGTTTTCCACCTTTCCACATTTGTTTTTCTGGTTTTTAATTATTTATTAAATTATGGAAAATGCTCGAAAATGAAGTTTCTCTAAAAATTCCAGAAAATTTATATTAAATTTTTACGTAAAAAATGAGGAAGAGAGGCACCTGGTAGACCCCGGGGACCTACCATGCAGGCACACCACCCCTGGGCGCGGCCAGCCCCTGGTGGCGCCTGCACATGGTGTGGGGCCCCCTGGCCCTCCACTTACTCTCCTCCCTGCCAAACACCCCTCTCTCTCCACCAAACACCAAAGCATTGCTCAAACCCGAGTTATTGTTGTTCTTCCACGAAATTTTTGGTCTCTTTGCTCAGCCCACCTTTGTTGCTGAAATTTGGTGCATTTGCTCTCCGGTACTTGACTCCTTCGATTATCCAAGTAGAATTTTATTTGGTGGATTATTTCTTGAGTATTTTGGTATTGTAGATGACAACTTATGTGAGATCGCATGCTTGATTTATGTGAAATAATTTAGTTTGATGCATGTTTATCCCTCCTATAAGTCTCTATAGTAATTCCTATAATATAGTTGCTTGAAACCAATTTTTGTGATGTTAGCTTAAAATTTCAGAAATGGACAACTTCAACTTTGGGAAAATCTTTAGGAGTGATGCCCCTAGGAGGACAAGGACTTCACGTTCGGCTAACTTGCTGAGACCCTCGTATAGTGAGAACCTCATTGCACCAAGTATCGATGATGCGGAGGATTTTGGAGATGCAAATCCATCCACCTTCCCTTGCTATATTTTCTTAGTGATGAAGGCATTCTCGAGGATTTCTTGCAGCTAGTTGAAAGGATTGGGTTAACCAATTACATGTACAATGAGATCCCTCAGTATGCTTTATTGACAAAAACTTTTGTTGAGAGTTTCGAATTCAATAACTCACAGTATGACCCCACTGTTGCTTTTAAAATCTACGATAGACATGTTGCCATGTCTTTGGAAAGTTTTTGCAGCATTGTAGGTATTAACGCATCGGGGACAACGAGGAAGATTTTGGAAAGGCCCACTGATTTGATGGAGCTTTACCGTGGAATTACCAATGATGATGACCGCATAGCTCAGCGCGGCAAGATAAGAAATATTCAACTCCCCGCTATTAGATATTTCACTTACTACCATGCTACTAGTGTTCTTGCTAGGGAAAACAATAGTAATATTTTAAATTACCATCTTGCTTTTATTGTTGTTGCATTGACTGGTAGCGATAAATATAACCTTGGTTCATTCATTGCTTGCCGCTTAGCCAGTAAGGGACCCATTTTTAACGGTATTATTGCTACACGTGTTTTGATTGATCTAGATCTCTCTGTTGCCACACATGTTGTTTTATTGGCTCCACAGGGACTTGATCTTGCTGCCATGAAGGCTCATCACTTTGTTACTGCAAACTCTATTGCTGGGCATCTAGTATATAGGGTTTTATTTACTGATGGCGACGAGAGGGAAGTCCTCTTGTCGCAGCCTGTTTTGTTTGATATCAGCAGGACGCCATGGTCGCATTCAAACGAGGAGTTGGATGAGCAGATGTGCTTTCTTGAATTCCATGCACAACAAGCCCGCGAGAAGCAAGCCCGTGAGCAGCAAGCGGGGCAGAGCGCGCCCTCTGAGGACTACACCACGCAGTACACCGGGGCATCCTCGAGCTCACATCAGGAGGATGCCTCATCCTCGGCACAAAATGGGGGCGCCACGTCATGGCCCGCTTGGGATTGATCTCCACTTAGGCCAAAAGCCTAAGCTTGGGGGTAGGTATACCTACATCACACTCATCTATATATCATGTTTCTATCGGTTCTTTGTATATCCATGTTTTCGTTTCTTTCGCTTGTTTTCGTTTCTTTCGCTTCTTTTCGTTCTTATTGTTTTGTTCTTGCTTTACAAAACACAAAAAGACCAAAAATAATTCTGTTATTTCTCTTCATTTGCTTATTTAGTTTCTTTTGTTGGTTTTCTTTACTTTCTCATTTCGGTTTAATATTCAAAAATCCAAAAATATTTTGCTTTGTTTACTTGTTTCTTCTTGTTCTTGTTTTAAATTCGAAAACCCAAAAATATTCGTTGTTCTTCTTTGGTTTTGTAAAGTTTGCTTCAGAGTTCACTAGTCTTCCCTAACTCCATTGAATCTTGGCTATAATTCTGTATTATTCAATCCACATGACTGAAGAGCAATAATGACGATTTACGACAGTTCACGTTGTGGTGAGAGCCTGGTATGAACTCTATTTTTTTCATTTTTGTACATATACTCATTCATGTGGACATGCTTAGTAGTTCGTGCTCTCTCATGTTTAGTTCCAACTTATTAATATTAGATAACATGTCGTATAAATGTTTGCTTGCATTGTTTTATTCATAGAAGGGTATGACATTGTGGTATCTCCTTCTGATTGTTTCGCTTGAATCGACTTGGCACATGCTCACGCATGCATATGACTGAGAACAGAAGGTCAATTAAACCTCGTGATTTATTTTGCCTCAGAGTATTTGTATCACTTGTATGCCCTCGTTAATTTTGTTTTGTCGCAAGCATGATTATGACAGTTGTTGCTCTCTTGATTGTCGCTCCCCGTCCATTGCCAGCCTTCACATGTACTGATTATGAGCTCTACTCATGCGTCCAACTCCCAAAAACCAAAGCTTGCCAAATGTGTCCACCATACCTATCTATATGTGGTATTTCACCGCCATTCCAAGTAAATTTCTCATGTGCTACCTTTAAAACCTTCAAAATTTATTCCTGTTTTGTGCCCCTGTTTTAGCTCATAAGGACGTAAATAGAGAATCTTTATCTCACTTGTTAATTGGACTTTGCACACCTGGACTAGTGGCTTCATCTGCTTATCCAAATGATAGAAGAGCTGGCAGCGGGGCGCCCAGCCCAAAAATTGGTTACTATAAATTCTCTTCACTATTTTTTCCCCTGATTTATCAGTCAAAGTATAATTGTATAAACAAAAAATAAGAGGGATGGCCTTCTATACCAGATGCGTCCTTCAGTGAGAGACGCTCTTGCAAGGTCTAGTTGGCTTGTGACGTATTGTATTGTATGTTTACCATTCGTTGACATAAGCATACACCTCTCTTAAAAAATATTTCAATACCTCTGTTTAATAAAATAAAAAGCTCTAGCACATGAGTTAATCCCTGCTTCCCTCTGCGAAGGGCCTTTCTTTTACTTTTATGCTGAGTCTTCACCTTCTCACTTTATGCACTTTCTTGAGAGCATGGCTGCCATTCTTAGTGTAATGTGCTTGTCCTAGAACAGGGTTAATTGTGGTATAACTTTGATGCTTTTATCTTTGATAACTTTACTTTTAGTCTTCACTTGAACTTGAGAGGTGCCCTAGCATTTATGGTTTGCTCCATTATTAAGGGAAAGCGAGTACACTTTATCATACCCTATTATGAATATTGCAACCCTGCAGATTGATATATGTTGTTTATTATTAGTATGTCGGTATCTCTTCATGGTTTGCATAACTATTAGGTAACTTTATCTTGCATACATCTTATTATGAATTGCCTAAGCACTTGATCATATAGTGAGTATATTTACATCATATGAAACAAATGTGTTCGTAAAAGTTCTTTTATCGCACTCAGTTGTCACTGAATTGCTTGAGGACAAGCAATAAGCTAAGCTTGGGGGAGTTGATACGTCCACAACGTATCTCCTTTTCCTAACACTTTTGCTATTGTTTGCCTCTAAACTTGTGAGTTTTGGATACAACAACACAGACTAACGCTGTTTTCAGCAGAATTACCTTGGTGTCTCGTTTTGTGCACAAAAATCAAGTTTCAGGAAATTGCCCGGAAAAGATCCCAAAGATCTTATTTCACCCGGAGACCCCCGGAGCCAGAAGGATACCCGGAGGGGGAGGGGTAAGGAGGGGCCCACACCACCTCTAGGCGCGCCCCCTAGGTCGTGCCTGCAGGTGGTGTGGTGGCCCTAGGCACCCCCTCGAGCTCCCCTTTCGACTACTTATGCCCTGTAACCTAAAAAATCGAGGGGGGGTTCGTCATATTCCAAAGAAACACATCATAGCGCCGTCGCCACCTCGAAACCTATTTCGGGGATCAGAAGTCCCTGTTCGGGCGCCCTGCCGGGACGGGGATTCCGAGGAGATCATCGCCATCGTCACCGCCACCACTTTTCCATCAACCATCTATGATTCCCCCATCCATGTGTGAGTAGTCCTCGTTGTAGGCTGAGAGGGATGGAAGGGATTGGATGATATCGTTCATGTAATAATGCCAGATTGTTAGGGCATAGTGCCTAGTATGTGTTGTTATTACTTTTTACCATTGTTGCAACTTGTTATGCTTAATGCTTGTCACTAGGTCCCGCGTGACATGATCTTAGATCTAAACATGTTATTGTTTCATGAGTATAATTATGTTTCTTGATCATATCTGCAAGTTGTTTACACACATTGTTGTCCGGAACCCGAGACCCCAAAGTAATAGAAATTGGGACAACCGGAGGCGATGGCTGTGATGTGAGGATCACGTATGTTCATGGAGTGTTAATGCTTTTCTACGGTGCTTTATTAAAAGGAGCACCTTAATTACCAGTAATTTCCCTTGAGGCCCCGCTGCAAACGGGCTGGTAGGACAAAAGATGTTGTGCAAGTTTATCATTGCGAGCACGTATGACTATTTGGGAACACATGCCTATGGTTGCCTTGAAATTGGATGCTTTATTATTATCTATTTTCAATGCCCACGTTATGATTATATGAACTATCTTGTCCATGCAACGCCTGTTCATCCATCCCTATGCATACAGTACGTTAATCCTGCTGTTTCCCGCAATTGCTACAGTTGTTACTATTTTACTCCTGCTGTTATTTTACTAATACTGCTGCTATAAAAGTGTTACCACTGATAAACTGTTGTGAGCAAGTCTACTTTCAGGTGCAGCTGAATTGACAATTCAGTTGTTAAGCCTTATAAATATTCTTTGGCTCCCCTTGTGTCGAATCAATAAATTTGGGGTTTACTTCCCTCGAAGACTGTTACAATCCCCTATACTTGTGGGTCATCAGCGTCTAAGTCCTTTCAGAAAATATCAAGTTGATGCAAAAAGGAAGAGAAACAGGTTTGTAGCCAATGAATAAAACTTGCGGCAGCGGTAGTACCGATACCTCCAGGAAGCGGTAGTACCGTGGGCGGTACCGCGTGAAGTACCGCCAGCTTGGAAATCCTCTCTGCTTTAGCGGTACTGGCCTAGTAGTACCGCTGGTATCCGATTTTTATTCGGCGCAAGCTTTGCTCTGCGGTAGTACCCTACCCTCAGCGGTAGTACCGCTTCCAACACGAAAGCGAAAGTACCGCTATCGGTACCAGGAAAAGTTCGCCGGGCAAAACTTTTCTCTCTGTTTTCCTTTGTACAAGGGAGGTAGTGGCCTAACACTACCGCCAGCCACTTTGATTTAAAAATCATGTGGGTAGCCATCGATAGTACCAGGAGTCCTACCGGTAGTACTGCTCCTAGTACTTTGCGGTACTGCCTCGGTTGTACCGCTAGGAACCAATGAGGGGTACACCCTGGTACCGCTGGTACCTCAGGCGGTGGTAGTACCGCTGATGGCGTGTAACACACATTCGTTGGGATACCCCAAGAGGAAGGTATGAAGAGCGTAGTAGCATGTTTCCCTCAGAAAAAACCAAGGTTGAATCGACCAGTAGGAGAAAGAAATCACCTCTGAAGGTTGAAGAGAGCTGATGTTGACAGGGCGCACTACCGGTTAAGCAGCAACGTGGAATCTACACAACAAAATCAAATTACTTTGCCCCAACGAAGCAGTGAGGTTGTCAATCTCACCGGTTTTGTTGAAACAAAGGATTTGACGTATAGTGTGGAAAATAGTACTTGTTTGTAGTAGATGAAAGAGAACAATAATTGCAGTAGTAAAACAACGATTGCAATGGTTGTATTATGAATGTAAAGAAATGGACCGGGGTCCACAGTTCACTAGAGGTGTCTCACCAAAACAGATAGATAACATGCTGGGTAAACAAATTGCAGCTGGGTAATTGACACATATAAAGGCTGCACCATAGTGAATATGCATGACATGATGATTACTATATGATTCATGTGGGCATTACAACAATATACATAGACCATTATCCAACTGCATCTATGACTAATAATCCACCCTCGGAGTGTCATTCGATCAAACCTTGGGTATGAAGTTGCAAGGAACAGATAATTGCATTAAGCAAAGTGTGTAATATAAACAATAAAATTATCCTTAGACAAAGCATTGTTGTTTTCACCCTAATGACAACATCACATCCCCTACCCATTACGTTTCTGTGACTCGAGCATGAGTGAAAGGGAGGCATGAACCCACTATCGAGCATAAATACTCCCTCTTGGAGTTACATGCATCAACTTGGCCAGAGCATCTACTAGTAACAGAGAGCATGCAAGATCATAAATAACATACACATGAAAGAACATGATAGATTGATAATCATTGGATATAGCATTCAATATTAATCGGATCTCAGCAAACACAACATGTAGCATTACAATAAGATGATCTCGATCATGTTAGGCAGCTCACAAGATCTAAACATGAGGCATAAAGAGGAGGGAACAACCATGTAGCTACTGCTATGGACCCGTAGTCCAGGGATGAACTAATCACGCATCACTCCGGAGGTAGGCATGGTGATGAAGAGCCCTCCGGTGACGATTCATTTTCCCGACAGGGTGCCGGGGAGAGCTTCAGAACCCTCCTGAACTAGGGTTCACGATGACGGCGGCTATGGAACTTTTTGGTGGAAAAGGCTCGGGTATTTTAGGTTAACACGTGGAGGAGCTTAAATTGGAGAGAGGGAAACGTCGGTGGGTGGCCTGTGGGCCCACACCACCAGATGGAGCGGCCAGGGGGCGTGCCACCCTATGGTGTGGCCCCCCCTGAGGCCCCACTCCGGGTCTCCTCCAGACTCCGTGTACGTGACGACTTTCTAAGACTTTGGGATTTTGCTTCGCCAATTCCGAGAATATTTCCAGAACAACTTTTCTGAAACCAAAAACAACAAAAACAGGAACTGACTCTATGGCATCTTGTCAATAGGTTAGTCTCAGAAAATCTATAAAAATGACATAAAGTATATAGGAAACATGTAGCATATGGCATGAAAAAAACATGAAACATCGGAAATTATAGATACGTTTGAGACGTATCAAGCATTCCCAAGCTTAGTTGCTACTCGTCGTCGAGTACGTAAAACGATAAAAACAAATAATTTCTAAGGTGACATGCTACCAACATAAACTTGATCATCATAAGATAAAGCATGTAAACTAGGATCAGATGAATAAAGGTTGTGGTTTATAGTTGATATCAAATAGAGTAATGTATAAACCATTAGGAAGAACAAAGTAATTTTTTCAATGAATCAATGCTAAAAGACAATCAACTGTGCAAAGTATATTAAAGATGATTTAAGCTTCAAGTACAACAATATAATCATCCTAAGCATCAAACTCTCAAAACAGCTCCTGTTAGGATCAAGTCAAGTGACAACAACATGCACGTCAGAAAATCATTAAACTATTTGTGTGCTCAAAACAAGCAAGCGTTCTGTATTGGTACTGGCACCAGGATGTTATCGCTAAAACAACATTATGTGGGGTTTGGAAGGTCAATGGAAGAAAGTCTCACATAACTGAAAGTGATCATTAGACAAGAGGAAGTCTTATAATCAAAGCTATGCAAGGAGTAGTGATTGCCACACAACGGATGCACATAGAGCTATAAATGTATGAAAGCTCTCCAATGGAACTAGTGGGGGTGCATCCAACTTGCTTGCTCATGAAGAACTAGAGCACTTTTGAGGAGGCTCATCATTGGAATATACAAGCCAAGTTCTATAATGTAAGGTTCCCCACATAGTTATGCAAGTCATAAAATGAAGACTCTCTCGAAGTGAAGTATTGGTGCTAGATAAGCACAAGTGTGGAATAAATGATAGTAATGCTGCCCCCTCTCTCTTTATTATCTCTCTTTGGCCCTCTTTTTTGGGGGGCCTTTTTCTCTCTCTTTTTTTTATATATAACCTCACCGGTAGGAGCAACACTCTATTTTACAATGAATAATCACACTTTTAGTACTCACAGCTCAAACTGAAATATCTCTGATGTATAAAACTGAATGCTCCTGCCAGTGTAACACTCTATTTTACAATGAAGCATGTCATCAAGTAATATAATGAAGATGGATGTTGTATGGTAATATATCTCGGAATAGCTATGGAAATTCCATGATAGGTAGTATGGTGGCTGTTTTGAGGAAGATATTTGGGCTTATGTGTAGAAGAACAAAGTCCTCCCACGGGGTTTGGATGCCCTGGTGAAGTTTGCACCAACTCTCAAAGTGAGAATGGGCAATGCACAGTACCGAAGATGCTAGCAAATATGGATGGTGGAAGTGCCAGGAAACCGCAACTTAGAACTCACAAGTTAAAAGATTACAACTAGAAATAAGATCATGCAAGGCATAATGAAAATCACTCCAAGAGGGTCTATGGCAGTGACAAGTCACTGTTGGCTACCCCGACTGTAGCGCGTAACAAAAAGCCATTACGATTGTTATTAGCAAAGGAAGTCATATACCATTATACTATCAACTAGTTTATTCGAGTGTGGCACAGTTTCAACCTTTTAGACCAACCATTAATTGTTTTTTACTTTACTAAACCATCAGATTTACCATTAAGAAAATTAACATCTCAAATCAACAGCAAACCTTCAAGTGAAACAGTTTAATGATCTACAAGAGTATGCAAGTCTTTTCCAACATACCATCTACTACACGTGGCATTTTCTATTTCCAACAAACACCATTCAATATATATTTCAACACAAACTCTACAACTAATATACAATTAAACAAGAGAGTACTACTATTATTCTACTAGAACTAACAACTTTGAATAAGAGATGCATGAAAAACATGAGCTAAAAGGATTTGCAGCAGCAAGAAGAAAAACTAAGAATACGAGCATGGAAGAAAACAAGTATTCATATGAAAAAGTGGAGTGTGTCTCTCTCCCACACAAGAATGCTGGGTTCCAATTATATTTATTGAAGCAAGGAAAACAAAAGAAAACAATACAAAACAAAAAGAAACAAAAAAAATAGACGCTCCAAGTAAAGTGCATATGATGCGACCGAATAAAAATATAGTTTCACTAGAAGTAACCTGATAAGTTACTGATGAAGAAGGGGATGCCTTGGGCATCCCCAAGCTTAGACGCTTGAGTCTTCTTGGAATTTTCTGGGATGAACCAAGGGGCATCCCCAAGCTTTAGCTTTTCACTTTTCTTGATCACATTATATCACCCTCTTCTCTTGACCCTTGAAAACTTCCTTCACACCAAACTCAAAGTAATTATCATTAGAGGGTTAGTGCACAATTAAAAACTCACATGTTCTTCTTGGACACAAGTATTATTAATACTTTTTAAACATTAGCTACATCCACTGATGTTTTGTGGTGCAAAGAAATCCACTCAACATAGTAAAAGAGAGGATGCAAGTAAAAAAGGCAGAATCTGTCAAAACCAGAACATTCTGTAAAGACAAAAAATTTCAGGGCACTTACGTTGCTCAAATAAAAAAAACGCAAACCTAGCAAAAGTTTCATAATTAGCTGAGGAATAAGCACAAAAATTTGTAGGTTATTTTGATCTTTCTATGATTTTATAGGAATTTAACGGTGGACAGCAGAAATCTGTTTCATGCGTAGAAATCCAAATCTAACCTCAACTTTCACTAGAGACTTTACTTGGCACAACAATTGCGAGAAAATAAAGATACAAAGGAGTTTCTATATAAGTAAACAACACCTTGACTCAAAGAAAACAGAAGAAAACAATGCAAAAATAAAACCATGGGTTATCTCCCAAGAAGTGCTTTTCTTTAACGCCTTTTAACTAGGCCTAGAAAACTAGAATCAAGTATTTTCAAGTGAACAAACATCCAAATCAATAATTTCCTCTAAAACACCACTTGTAGCAATTGGTACTTTCGGTACCCCTGAAGATGATTCAACATGCAAATCACTTTTAGTTTTACTAAAAGTTTTATCAATTTTAAGCACATTAGGTTTTTTTTGTTTAGACACCTTGGGGATATACATAATTTTTTGCTCTTTTCCCATAAAAGCTTTCTCCCTCTTTAACTTAAGAGAAGAAAACGTTGAACTTAAAGTTTCCATAGCCTCCTCTAGTTTACCAATCCTAATGTTTTGATTATCATGGGTATTGCTAGCCTCTAAAATAGTAATTCTCTTATTGATACTTACTATTGATTCATTAACTTTGCTAGCATTGTCAAGGAATTTTGGCAATTTTTTCTCCATAGAGTTCAGATTTTTTATAACATCATTTAAAGTGATAGCAGTTTTAACAACTTTAGTGGGTGGTGTTCCAACTAAACTTTAAATTATATTACAGGCTTCTAAAGCAGGAGTTCCCAGAAAATTACCACCTGTAAGAGTGTCTAGAACATACCTATATCAGCAAGTAATACCAACATAAAAATTCCTAAGAAGGATCAAGGTAGAATATTTTTTTGTACCTCTATAATGAGCATCACTTATTCTATACCAAGCATCTTTCAAACTTTCTCCCCCTTCTTGCTTAAACAACAAACCTCAACTTCAGGAATACTCATTTTAGCAAGATTAAAAACAGGATAAAAATAAAACTAGAATAAGAACTTTTTTTTTGTTTTTGATATAAATAAGAAAACAAGACAAAATAAAATAAACTAAGCAAAACAAAAACAAAGTAAAGAGATTGGAGGTGAGAGACTCCCCTTGCCTAAATCCTATTCCTCCCCGGCAACAGCGCCAGAAAAGAGCTTGATGGTGTGTAACACACGTTCGTTGGGAGACCCCAAGAGGAAGGTATGAAGAGCACAGTAGAAAGTTTCCCTCAGAATGAAACCAAGGTTGAATCGACCAGTAGGAGAAAAAAATCACTTCTGAAGGTTGAAGACATCGGATGTTGGCAGGGCACACTACCGGTTCAGCAGAAACGTGGAATCTACACAGCACAATCAAATTACTTTGCCCCAACGAAGTAGCGAGGTTGTCAATCTAACCAGTTTTGTTGAAACAAAGGATTAGACGTATAGTGTGGAAAATAGTACTTGTTTGCAGTAGATGAAAGAGAACAGTAATTGCAGTAGTAAAACAACGGTTGCCGTGGTTGTATTATCAATGTAAAGAAATGGATCAGGGTCCACAGTTCACTAGAGGTGTCTCTCCAAAACAGATAGATAACATGTTGGGTAAACAAATTACAACTCGGAAATTGACAGATATAAAGGCGGCGCCGTAGTGCATATGCATGACATGATGCTTACTATGTGATTCATGCGGGCATTACAACAAGATAGATAGACCGTTATCCAACTGCATCTATGAGTAATAATCCACCCTCGGAGTGTCATCCTATCAAACCTTGGGTATTAAGTTACAAGCAACAGATAATTGCATTAAGAAAAGTATGTAATGTAAACAATAAAAATATCCTTAGACAAACCATTGCCATTTCCTCCCTAATGGCAACAACACATCCCCCACCCGTTACGTTTCTGTCACTCGAGCGTGAGTGAAAGGGAGGCATAAACCCACTATCGAGCATAAATACTCCCTCTTAGAGTTACAAGCATCAACTTGGCCAGAGCATCTACTAGTAAAGAACATGATAGATTGATAATCATTGGACATAACATTCAATATTCATCGGATCCCAACAAACACAACATGTACCATTACAATAAGATGATCTTGATCATGTTAGGCAGCTCATAAGATCTAAACATGAGGCATAAAGAGGAGAGAACAACCATCTAGCTAATGCTATGGACCCGTAGTCCAGGGATGAACTACTCACGCATCACTCCGGAGGCCGACATGGTGATGAAGAGCCCTCAGGTGATGATTCCCCCTCCCGGCAGGGTGCCGGGGAGAGCTTTAGAACCCTCCCGGACTAGGGTTGACGATGACGGTAGCTACGAAACTTTTTGGTGGAAAAGGCTTGGGTATTTTAGGTTAACCCGTGGATGAGCTTAAATAGGCGAGAGGGCAACGTCGGTGGGTACCCTGGGGGCCCACACCACCAGCTGGCGCGGCCAGGGGGCGCGCCGCCCTATGGTGTGGGGCCCCTCAGGCCCCACTCCGGGTCTCCTCCGGACTCGTTGTACGTGACGACTTTCTAAGACTCTGGGATTTTGTTTCATCCAATTCCGAGAATATTTCCAGAACAACTTTTATGAAACAAAAAACAGCAGAAAACAGGAACTGGCTCTGTGGCATCTTGTCAATAGGTTAGTCCCAGAAAATCTATAAAAATGACATAAAGTGTATAGGAAACATGTAGCATAAGGCATGAAAACAACATGGAACATCAGAAATTATAGATACGTTTGAGACGTATCAATCGCCAGGATCGAAATGACTCATGGTCATATTTGAGAGGGGGTAAAAATACCCCATCCCCTTCTTCTCCAAGATGTAGCTCATCTAGCATTGAAGACACCATTAATTGAGCTCTCCAAAAGCTAGATTTCTCCCATCTCCTCCCACCAAACTCATTGATTCTTGGAGGAGTGAAGGAGAAGGCCCAGATCTACCTCTTCACCAAGCCATTCTTAATTTCCCCCTCATTCATTTGAGGGATTTGTGTCTAGGGTTTCCTTGTGGAAAACCTAGATCTTGTGTTACTCACTTGTTGCTTGTAACAGATTCTTGGTATTCTTGAGAGCCCCCAATTCGGTTATGGGTGTGTGCCTCAAGCTCATTGTAAAGGCATCGATTTTCGCCTCAAAGGGAATCAATACTAGAAGGTGAACCAGGCCTTCGTGGCGAAGTTCATCGGCGAATAGGGTGAGGCCTTTGTGGCGAAACTCACACCCCTCCAACGAGACGTACTCCCCTAAAAAGGAGGAACTCGGGAATACATCCTTGACTCCTTATGTTTCCGCTATCGGTTCCTTCTATCGTTTACCTTTACTTTGTATTTGTATCTTGCTTAGTGTAGCTCTTTCCATATCTAGAGAATTTTACCTTTGTGTCAAGACTAAATCGAAAAATTATTAAAATTTGGAAGTAGCACTTATTCACCCTCTCTAGGTGGTCATACTATCTGTTCACTTACCCGAAGTACCTTTTTTGGTCGTATTGAAGAAATTGGATTGCCAAGGTGTAGAGTATGGCACAAGTGACCTCGAATGGGAAAAAAATAACCGAAAACGACAACACACATGCTTATGAGTAGCTCAAATGGGTTAGGAAATTGGAGAGGAAAATCAACCAAATACAATGAAAAGTTTGTTTTTAAAAGTAGAAATGAACCACAATGACAAGTTAGAAAATAACCAAATTCACTAGAAGGGGAAACAAATGAACACAAGCACGCAAGGGATTAGTAGGGTTAATGTGACCAAAGGACGAGCGACGATAAAATTTTCCTAACGAATACTAAGCCCAATGTCACACCAACGCAAAGAGGATGCTAGATCATATTGCAAATTCGAAAAGGCAACAAGATTTGCACCAAGGGGCAACCGGGCACTCTTTCTAGTTTGCTCGCGAAGCTACTCGTTCCTACAATGGATGACACTTAACATCGATCTTTTTCTTTTAAGTCGAATGCCAAGCCTACTCGAACCAACACTCTCACATGTGCCAAAACACGCACTCTCTGTGCCACTAGTGCAATGTCGTGCAATGTAAAAGAGCTAGTACGAATGGGCAAGATACGCAAAAGATGGGTCAGTTCAAGCGGAAGCAAGTTACCTTCAATGATGATGGATGACAAACTTCCAGCCGGGGCTGCTTCATGTCGTGTTGACCCATCGATGTGGTGTTGTAGATGTGGTCGAGAGATTCACCTAGACATTCAAATCACTCAAATCGAAATAACGACGACAAAGAAAACTTGTTGCAAATTCCGTCTAAGAATCGAAATTGCAGGAACTTTTTCTGGGAATATTTGCAATTTTGAATTTCCTTTAAATCCAAGCAAATTGTGGACAAATTATGGAGAAGCGGATGAACAAAGATGTGGAAAATGTTCTTAAGCAACAAATCCATGGATCAAATCTACCAAAAACTCAACGAATCGAGAGATCAACGAAAATCATTTTTGAGACTATTTTTGTGTGATTTTCGAAATTGGGGATGGGAAAGAAAAAATTGGTGGAAAATAGTCTTAAGGAGGTCAAATTAGTGGCAACTTGGCTTTTTGATACCAGATGGTGGAGGAGTTAACCTCTTGGGCATCCCGATGTTCACGATTTGACCAAAGGGGTGTGAAGAACACGAAAAATGCTCAAGAACACAAGAGGGAAATCAAGGGAAAATGGTAACCAATAACCAGCAAGAACTCAAAGACTCGATCCCCTGGCAACTAAACCACAATGGCCACCTACGGTTCTCAAGAACCAACTCGAACTCACCTTGATTTAAACCGATTCAACACCTACGGCCGGTCCACCGCACCAATAGAATCTCAAGGGTTAGTTGAAATAAGTTGGAGAGACACCAATTGAATCCCAAGGGGAAATGATGGTTATCCCGAAGTTGCCTTGATATGATCCAAGATAAAAAAAAGTATTTGGAGTAGTCTTTATTCGGTCCTAGATGCAACTTGGAGTAGCCTCATAAGAGGAGCAAAGAGCAAAGCTCACAAATCTCAAATTATCTCTAACCCTAGATCTGAACTCAGGGGAGGCTATTTATAGTCTAAGAACACAGGGGGTAGGTGGGAGCGGATTAGAAGAAATATTCCCTTTTGCACGCAAGCAAGCCGGCATGGCCGGGCTGGAGGCTGGCAGATTGGCCGGTCTAGGTCTTAGTGGAGCCGGCCTGGCCGGGCTGGGCGGCCGGCCTATAGTTGGTCCGACCTAGGGAGCCGGCCTTGGAGCCCGAACTGATGGAGCGCGAGTTGGCTGCCAAAGCTGGTTGGCCTGGCGCATGGGAGAGGCCGTCCTAGGGCCGTCCGGGCCGAGTGCCCGGCCTGGAGAGCTGGCCTTGGGGCCCGTACGACTTGAAGGCCGTGTGGGTGGCCGAGCGGCCGGCCTGGCCAGCTTTCCTCGCGACCTTCTCTTCT
Organism: Alopecurus myosuroides; assembly: GCA_028641055.1. NCBI lineage: Eukaryota > Viridiplantae > Streptophyta > Magnoliopsida > Poales > Poaceae > Alopecurus > Alopecurus myosuroides. The sequence goes on from CM054058.1 coordinate 191,280,188, forward strand.
CCTTCTTCTCCTTCTTGTTGGCCACCGTTTTGGTCATCTTCTTGAACTTCTTGGGCGTCGTCTTGGGATCACCATGTGGTAGGTACCTAAGCAAGAAAAGTATATTTTCAAGGGGTAGCAATCCATCAAGTCATTACGATCATAGAGGGATAAGAGTGATTTCACCTTATCTTGCATGGCCTTGGCGCGTGCTCTTGTCATGGTCCACTGAGTGTTGCATTAGTGTTTGGTGGAATGGGTATGGCTGCATCACTATTATCCCGCGTCTATCCAACAGTAATTTAGTTTTCTCTCAACAAAGCGGATACCGGGTTACGTCTTTGTCTTTGTGTGTCTCGATTATTTCTATGTGAACTCTTTCACTTGTGTATCTAAATTTGTTATAGCCTTCGTGCTTGAAGTACCTTAATTGCATCATATAGACTGTTTCACTTAGTTGTTAGTCTCACCATATTTATCCGCTAGGTTATCATTTCTATCCGTTGAACGTGTTCCTCTCTGCTTGCCCGTCGGTCGACGAATGCTTCCCGAGCCTTCAGTACATAACTTTGGCCGCAAATTCACCAATAAATGGAAAATGAAGTGCCATAGTGTTGGTCACGACACTCGACCAATTTATCAATCGATACTCAATCAATCAATCTTGGTAAGTCGATACTCGATCGACCAATTCCACCGATACATTCCTTTTGTTGGTAACTGCCAATGAATTGATTAATTCATCAAAGTATGGTTTAGTAATATGAATTATTTAAATTCAGGGTCCCATATTGCACTTAGCTCTGGGTTCTCAAATTACTTGAGACGGTCCTGCCAAAGAGGCTTTTACGACTGGTAAAAAGGAAAATCAAGATCATACTCAATCTTTGCAGCACAGGGGTCACCTCAGTCCCAAGTACCCACTAGATGTCTAGATAGGTTAATATAGATAGGCAACTTGATATACTCCCTCCGATCCATATTAATAGGTGCTGAAGTGGATGTATTTAGACATGTTTTATTGCTAGATACATCCACTTCAGGACCTATTAATATGGATCGGAGGGAGTAATAGAAGTGCATTTGTAGTTGTGGTTACAAGACAATGAGCAAGTCTTATCCAACCTGTATACTAAAATAAGCTCATGTCATTTTTCTCCAACCTCCGAACCTGTTCTGCCAAAAAGAAATCAGGCACATGCAGCATGGCCAAAAAGGATTAGACTCATCAGGTGGCGCTCTCAGAGATGATTGCGTTTTATTTTATTTTTTGCCGTCAAAGAGATGCTGAAAATTTTCTGTAGTCGTTGGAGCTCTGGGAGGTGGATCGGGGGTTGTTGTTTTGCATAATTTTGTTGTTCGCACCTGCCATTCCTAACTCGCCGGATCGATACTCTGATACTTTGTAGAGCGGTCGCGGAAGTCGTCGGAGGCGGCCAGGTCGCCGAAGCTACCCCATGGGCTCATGGACAGGTCCACGTCGAAGAAAGGCAGGGCCTCTGAAGGATAGAGCATGTAATGTTGGAACCTGATGCTATTCTAGCGTCCTTTTATTAAGAGCTTGGTATTCATGCATATCAACCGCTGAGCCGAGGCGTCTGGGTGTTTTCCTGAAGGATTTCAAAAGAATTTCATTCGTTTTTATGCGGGAAAGGAACAGACAATTTTGAAAGGGAAACGTTTGATGCAGAGGAGTTGAGAACTCGTTTCACGGCTGCTGAGATGTTGTGCTCGTATAGTCTTAGCTTCCAAGTTGGCTCGTTGCTTTAGTAAAAGCAAGGCAAGATCTGGACTATGCAATCGAACGCGGTGTCGTCGTCAGAAGATTGATTTAGAAGATTTGTTGGAACAAATATTGACATCTGCAATCCAATGTAGGTTACCAAATCCACCTCCTTTTTGTACTTAATAAAGTCGGTACAAAAAGACTTAAACCGGATCTGCTCGTGGACACACAAGCACCCCGACGAAGTTCAGTCTAGTAGTATCTTTTTGGTGACCATTTGCATTTGTCCAACCATTCATAGGACTGAAATGAATAGTTGAAAATGTGACAGTTGACTCCTAATCATTGGATTTCCACACCAAGTTGCTTCCTCCATAAGTTTTAGCAACGTATGGTACGAAATGTAGCTTCAATATTCTGCCATGCTAGCTTCTGACAGCGGCAGATTAACTGATCAGGAAAAAGATGGTGAGCAAACTCCGCTGACCTCTGTACGTCTGAAATTAGAGATGCTTGTAAGAGGATGACCATTATCCTTAAAAAAAAACGTTTTGCTCTGTTATTTAGGATTTGAATTGTTGGAATCACCTTTGTTTTGACTTTGATCATGTAGTACGGTCCTATTGATTTCGCTGGTTACGCAAGCTTTGCCATTCTTCTCATACAAATATATGGCTTGAAAAAAATCTTCAAAATATTTTACCCAAAGGTATATGCCATTCTCGTAGTAGCTTGCCAATTCGCTCAGTAGCCATAATCTTTTTTTTTTTAAACAAGGCAAAAGTTTTGCCTATTTCATTGATTAAGAAAAGTTTGAGAATTAAAAAGCGGGCTAAAAGATCCGGATACAAAGGCTACTCTCGCGGTATTAATGACACCCAAATATTTTGCGCCCGCCATGCTCGAAAGAGAGGCATTCCTCTTAATAGAGGAGAGGATTACATTAGGCACGGAGGCAAAAGTTCTAAAAACTCTAGCCTCGTTCCAAAGTTTCCAAGAGGCGAGAAGAACCAAGGAGGAAAGGCCCTTACGCCTTTGAGCATTAACGTCGGTGAAGGAGCACCACCAATCTTCGACCAATACATTTCCATATGCGTAAATAATAACGACATTTGAACAATATATGCTCCGCGGTCTCCAATTCTCTCTTGTAAAGTTGGCAAAGCCCGCAATTTGGACATCCTCTACAATCTAGGCAGTCTTCCGTCCACACCTTGTTTTGGAGAATCAGCCATGCGAAGAACTTACACTTGGGAGGGGCCCAATTTCCCCAAACTTTTTCGCGAAAACGCAAAAAGCTTTGCGTTTCGATGCATTGATAGAAAAGGAGATTGTTATGTACAAGCCTGGAGCAGGCAACCCCAACACATACAACTCGACCCACTAACTAAGGGAGAAGTAGAGCGAGACCGCTTGCCCCTGCGCTCACCCAGGAACGAGCCTCAGTCCTGATGGTTTCCATCAGAGCGCTGACCGATGGTCGTGCGTTGTCGAAGACTACCGCGTTACGGTGTTTCCAGATCCACCACGCCGTGAGCATCAAGAGCGAAGAAGAACCCTTACGCAACAAACGGGGTGTGGCCTTGAGCGTCTGTACCCACCACTCCACGAAGTCGTCACTGTCGGTTTCTTAATGGATGTGCTAGGCTCCTCGAATGGGCAAGATATGCCGAGGCCGTGGAGTAGATGCGGGAACTAGTTAACTCCCAAGAGATGGCATCCAAAATGTCTTAATTGAGTTGGACCTCTTGCAGCTTGCTCCAAAGAAGATATAATTCATTAATGTGTAGGACCGAGATGCCATATTGGAATCTAAAGTTACGAAAATTAAGATGTCATTGTGCAATGCTTGGTGGGCGGTGAAGTTCTTGCTTTTGAAAATTTCATAGATGGATGGAGCAATATCACAAGGCTGGAGACCTTCAAGCCAAGGGGGGTGTCAAAAGTTGGTCATATTCCCGTCACTAATGGTAATATCAATGGAAGCGTAGAATAGCTCCATGTCCTTATGGTCACAAGGATTTCCCAAACCAACCCAAGGACGCGTCGGTTCCGTCCACTCGTACCATGGCCAACATAGTCTCAAGGCTCTCACAAATTTCTCAAGGTCAATAACACCAAACCCTCCCATGTTTTTTGGCAGGCACACCGATTCCCATTTGACCTTGCATTATAAATTCACGGACCATCGCAGGTCCGTATAATTTCCCCACCAAATTAGTTGCGAGCTGAGATAAACAGGGGTCGGAATTTCCGGGTGGGAAATAAAACAAGTTCCCAAGCGAGGCCTTAGCGGTAGTTAGCTTGTGAAGTGGTGACCAGCTTGATGAGGGCGGTTCTACCCACGGGAAGCTTTGGTCGCCATTTTGTCAACCACAAACTGGAAGTCCACACACTAGAGACGCGCCCCCGGAGGCGGCAAGTAATCGCTAGTCCCTACTTCCAGACCGTTAAATGAACGATAATGATTTCAGAGTCGACGCAAATCAAGTGAGTAAACGATATGTGACATCAATCAAAGTGCGGTGACAAGACAATAGACCTTTACCCGGAGGCCGGCGTGTCATTCTCCTAGTAGCTTGCCCTGCGGAACTACTGCCAACCGGGAGCAGGCCAGTGGGTGCACCAAACCATCTGCAGGGTTGAATTAACACGGGGACGGGGACTCGGGTTCGAACGAAGCAGGCCACGTTGATGCATGCAAAAAGGTTCACCGATCAGAAAATCACAACCTAATCGACCAACCTGCAAGCCGGACGGCAGGAACATGACAAGCTCACTTTGAAGTTTGAACCATGTTCTCTTTCGAACCCTATATATACCTTGCCCTGAACCTGGAACTCTCATCGCCAACTCACAGAAGCCTTAATTTCAGAGTTCACACAAAAACCTTCTACTTCTGCTAGTACCCCTCAGTGCGCAGAGCAGAGCGGCAACGTACACAAGGCGATCGATCGGCATGGCGTGCTCCAGGATACGACTCTTCCTCCTCAGCTTCCTCGGGCTCGCCCTGCTCCTGCTCGCCGGCGCCGAAGTGCACGAGCACGAGTTCATCGTAGGTGTCTCCTGCTAGCAGTTCATGATCGGTGTTCGCTGCTCTGGGCACAGCTCTGACCATTTATTTCTGTGTGGCAACTATCTGCAGGTCCAGGAGACGCCGGTGAAGAGGCTGTGCAACGAGCACAACATCATCACGGTGAACGGGCAGTTCCCGGGGCCGACGCTGGAGGTCCGGGAGGGCGACACCCTGGTCATCAACGTGGTGAACCACGCGCAGTACAACGTGACCATCCACTGGCACGGCATCCGGCAGTTCAGGACGGGGTGGGCGGACGGGCCGGAGTTCGTGACGCAGTGCCCCATCAAGCCCGGCGGCAGCTACAAGTACCGGTTCACCATCGAGGGGCAGGAGGGCACGCTGTGGTGGCACGCGCACAGCTCCTGGCTCAGGGCCACCGTCTACGGCGCGCTCGTCATCCGCCCCAGGGAGAACAAGCCCTACCCCTTCGAGAAGCCAGCCCGAGAAGTCCCCATCCTGCTCGGTACATCCTCCGCTCCGACTACCGTCTATGAATCGCCATTGAAAAGCTTGATACTGACTGATGGACATGGACATGCAGGGGAATGGTGGGACGCGAACCCGATCGATGTCATCCGGGAGGCGCAGAGGACCGGTGCTGCGCCCAACATCTCCGACGCCTTCACCATCAACGGCCAGCCCGGCGACCTCTACAACTGCTCCCGCCAAGGTACCACCAATCTCACCCGTGATCCATGTCGTCATTCTGCGCGACCGCGAGTCCGCGACACACAAGAACAGTCTCCGTAACAATGTACATATGCAGACACCACCGCCATCGCGGTGAAGCCCGGGGAGACGGCGCTGCTGCGGTTCATCAACTCCGCGCTCAACCACGAGCTCTTCGTCTCCATCGCAGGCCACAAGATGACGGTCGTCGGCGTCGACGCCTCCTACACCAAGCCCTTCACCACCTCGGTGCTCATGATCGCGCCGGGCCAGACCACCGACGTCCTCGTCACCATGGACCAGGCGCCCACGCGGTACTACATCGCGGCTCGCGGATACGTCACCACGCAGGGCGTGCCCTTCGACAACACCACCACCACGGCCGTCATCGAGTACGACTGCGGCTGCACCACCGACTTCGGCCCCTCCATCCCGCCCGCCTTCCCGACGCTCCCGGCGTTCAACGACACGGGCGCCGCCACGGCCTTCGCCGCGGGCATCAAGAGCCCCAAGAAGGTCGAGATCCCCAGCCCCGTCGACGAGAACCTCTTCCTCACCGTCGGCCTCGGGCTCTTCAACTGCGAGCCGGGGCAGCTGTGCGGCGGGCCCAACAACAACACCCGCTTCACGGCCAGCATGAACAACGTCTCCTTCGTCTTCCCCAAGACCGACTCCCTCCTCCACGCGCACTACTACGACATGCCCGGCGTCTTCACCACCGACTTCCCGGCCTACCCGCCGGTGCAGTTCGACTACACGGCGCAGAACGTCAGCCGCAGCCTCTGGCAGCCCATCCCGGCCACCAAGCTGTACAAGCTCAGGTTCGGCTCCGTGGTGCAGATCGTCCTGCAGGACACCAGCATCGTCTCGCCCGAGAACCACCCCATCCACATCCACGGCTACGACTTTCTCATCCTCGCCGAGGGCTTCGGCAACTACGACGCCGAGAAGGACGCCCAGAAATTCAACCTCGAAAACCCACCGCAGCGGAACACCGTGGCCGTGCCGGTGAACGGCTGGGCGGTCATCCGGTTCCGCGCCGATAACCCAGGGGTGTGGCTCATGCATTGCCATCTCGACGTGCACATAACCTGGGGCCTGGCAATGGCCTTCCTGGTAGAAGATGGGTATGGCGAGCTGGAGTCACTGGAGGCGCCTCCAGTTGATCTTCCAATGTGCTAATCAGAGATACCGCACTACGGATTCTGAAGGCTGCTCATGGTCTATTCTTATTTTTAGTTGCTGCCCTTTGGAGGAATTTGTGATCTTTGTTTTATATTTCTAGGGGGTTTGATTTTGCATCATGGTTTGTAACCTTTCCCAGTAAATTTCTGTAATTTTCAGTGATTCATCAGCTTATTATATGAAGTGGACTTTTATTTGATACTCTCTCCATTTTTATTTACTCTCCGTTGTGGGTTTTTAAAAAGTTTGATACTCTCTCCATTTTTAAAAATTTGACCAATTATATATGAACAAATATCAACATCTATAATATGAAATGTATGTAATAGTAGATAAATATATTTTAGATGATTGTAATAACATTAAATTTGTATTATAGATGTTAATATTTATTCAATTGTATTTGGTCAAATTTTATAAAGTTTCACTTTGACTAAACCCACAACGCAGTCCAATTCTATTTGACTTTGACTAAACCGAGTAGCAAGTATATAATCCAACTAATACTGCATTTTTTTATAACTCAGCACATACTGCCTGCCTTGGTACTATTGCAGATGTGCAACAGTTGCTGGAGTAAGCTGAATTCGGGCAAGTGCAGTAATACATAAGTGAGATATAGATTCAAAGGTTAATTTGGCAGTAGCAGTGTAGAACCACCATCACATTTGTTATTTTATTTTAACGGAGGCAAAATGTTTGCCTCATCCCATTAATTAAGAACAAGTTAATGGACTGTTCACAATGATACAGGGTCAACACCTGATGCTGACGGAATGAATATATAAAGAACTTGCATTCTTTTCAGCTTGCAATCCAACACAAAAGATGACTGATCCTCCAAGGCACAGGTCCAACTGAACCAAATTTCTATTAAGGACAGAACACCAGGTGACCAGGACTGCTAGATTTTACATTCACGGGTCCAGATGATGTTGTTGCAAGTTCCAACATAAATACCAAGCAATTTTGATGCATCGCGAAATACCAAGCAATTTTGATGCATCGAGTTCAGGTTGGATAATAGTGATGAGCAAGCCATGTTAGGGGATGGTAATGATCAGACAATAGAAAAGACTTGCAAACTACATATTCCTCCGTACTAAACCTTATTCCTTCACCAAAGGATGGGACAGACAAGAGTTTGTGAACGACAAACCATTTTCTACAGATTGGCAAACGAATCGACGCATCTATTACTCCATGATTCGACACATTATAAGTGGTGGTAGAAAAGAAGACGCAATATCTTCATGCCGTAAACGCAGTTCTCAGCAGGCATTTTCGAAAAGTCGGTGCAAACCACTACAGCAGTTGGTTTCAGCAATCAGCATCCACTTTGTTGACGAAAGCTATAACAAGCTACTACATCCACTAACTTTCAGACATCTAAAGCCTGGCCATGGGTAGTTTAAACGGGCAAGAAACATGAAACCACCTTCATAGTTGTACATAGCAATCCAACATAATTTTACATGTTGTACCCAGCACTCAAGCATCCAGCATCTCAAGCTGCAAGGGTAACTTTACATAATTCACATGTTGTACTTGTGCCTAGCACTCTAGCATCTACAATCTCAACCAGCAAGAGTTGTGCCTAGTAACATACACTACCTCAAGCTGCAAGAGTTGAACCCAGCAGGCCAGCACTCCAACATCCACTATCTCAAGCTGCAACAGATGTACCTAGCACTCTAACATCCACTATGTCAGGTTGCAAAAGTTGTACAGCACTCGTTACTCAACATAGCGCATACAATCAAATCGAATGAAACAGCAAACACTTCCAAGGTAACCCCAAAATTCAGTTACGACAACGAGTTTGAACAAGTAGACAAAATAGCTACAGAACAGCGGGCACATGATGCAAAAAAATCATAAAATTGGTGATTAATTTGATAATGCTCTGAAGTCATAACATCTTGCTAAATCTAAGAGAGTACAGCACTGGCAGATCTTTGCATAATTGGAGGTACATATTGAAACCAAAATCAGATCTGCATACCCACACCTAGTCGAAATTATGTACCAGCCGAGTGAGAAGCAATTAGCTACAGTCACCGAACCAGATCTATACCAATTCAGACATGAAGTAAACTCGTTGATCCAAGAAGCCCTACCAGATGTTGCGCGCGCAGCCTCAAACACCAGATCCAGATGTTGCGAGGAAGGAGAAGAGCCTGTTGGTAGTGTTGCCACCGGAAACAGCGCTGGAATCGTCAAGGAAGAGGTCCTCGGGCATGCGGAAGGCACCGTGCACCGCGACCAATGCGCCTCCGACGAGCAGGCCGGAGATGATGAGCGATGCGACGGAGGTGAGGAAGAAGGCGAGCAGCGAGGAGACGACGAGGCCGAGGAGCGTCTCGCGGTCGGTGAAGGTGCGGCCGAAGAGCACGACGGGCTGGTCGGAGGCGCGGAAGACGTAGAGGAAGCACCAGGCGCCGAGGATGCCGAGGAGGACGAGGAGGGAGAAGGGGTGCGCCAGGAGGGAGGCCGCGAGGGAGACGGCCACCACGGCGGCGTAGTTGACGCGGAAGTAGCCGAGGTTGCGGCGCAGGCGGGAGGTGGCCTCGGAGAGGGAGTCCGGCCGCGAGATTGCCGAGCGGTCGATCAGCTCGGTCCAGGGGCGGCGGTCCTCGAGCGAGCGCCGCGCGGTATCGGAGACCCTGCTGAGGAAGAGCCTGAAGGCCGGTGTGGCGAGCGCTGCGTCCGAGAAGCCGCTGCCGGAGGACGGCGCGGAGCCCCCGCCGCCGCCGGAGGAGGGGTTGGTCACCGGAAGCAAGGGCTGCGGCGCCGCTGCGGAGGCCATGGCGTCTGTTGCGGGGGGAATAGATTCCTGATTTGATTGATTAGCACGTTGCGCGAGCACTTTTATGCTTCTGTGGATTGGTGGTTCTGCGCCCGTCTCCACCTCACATTGGGTGCTGGCTGGACTAACTAGGGACCCACACGTCATTGCCGTTCTCATCAGTGTCGCGATTAGAACCTGATTCTCTTGCAACGCATCAAAACCTAATTTTCTCTTTAGGTTATCCCATCCTGAATTTTTTTTCGGAAATCATGTTTCAGAATGGTCGCTAGTATTCCGGCAGCGCAGAACGACTTCCGAGCCATTTGATCGGCGAACAAACGGACGGACGAGATCGTGCAGACGTGCGAGAGAAGAACAGTCCCACCGCATCGCCTGGGATACGGACAACAGTTCGCGGCCCCACCTGTCATCCACCACCCACCTCCCCCTCCCCCCTCCCCCGCGTTTCGCCTCGTGTCTCTCTTCCTCTGCCTCGTCTGGCGATTCGTTGTCCCTCGTGCGTCGTCGTTGTTGCGAATTCCGGCGGGTTTAGGGTGGTGAAGAGGTGTTGCTCGTTGTCTCCATCGTCCTCGCGCTCAGCGGGCGGTGCTCAAGCAGCAGGTGAGCCACCGTTTCTCTCTTCCTCCGCGATTCTGCCGTCCATCACCGCCACTCGTTTCTGTGGATTCCGACGGTTTTAGGGTGGTGAAAAGGGTCTCCTAGTTTTCTTCCTTGACCCCGCGCTTAGCGGGAGTGCTCAAGCAGCAGATGAGCCATGTGTTCATCTGCAGTTCGTCAAATCCCCGTTAGCTAGTTTGCCAAATCCACGACGAGGGATTCCATTGACATGATGTGGGTAGACACAGGTGAACTGGCTGACAGTGTTAAGCTAGATGGTCTACTTCCAAACACCGTTGCTGGAATTGGGATGTTCGTTCTTCAAAATTCTTGTGCACCAAACAAAGTCATATTTCCTTACATTGTGACATCCTATCTGCTTCAAGGAAAGTTCAACCCTAATGTTCTAAAGAAGCACTTCAGGAAGGACGTATCATACAAGCTAAGCCACAAAGAGTTGGTATGTACCTGTTTGTGTGTAATTTTTTAAGCACTTTAGGAATAGCATATCATACGTGTTTCTATATGTTTGTTTTACACCAGATGGGTTGTAATTGCCGTGTCATTGAATTTATGTTAGTAATTTATGTTAGTGGGGTCATGATAACTTTGTAATATTAGTGTGGGTCATTTTTTGTTGCAACTTGTTTCCATATTTTGTAGTATGTTTTTTTCAATGGCTTTATTATAGTTGTTGTCTTTTTTATCCATGTAGTGTTTCTTAAGATGTTTCATCTTTCCTTTCCTTACTCTAGCTTTCGTCCCGTTTCTTCAAAATCTTGGCACTAAGCAAAAACCTTTGGTCCATTGGTATATGTTGTCTGTCAATTTCCCGGCAAAAGGGTTTGAGATTCTGGACTCCTTACATGGTGAAGGTCGATTTGATTGAGCACGCCAATGAGCTGGTTAAAGCAATCAAAACAATGTACTGTGTTAATTATTCAGATTCTAGAAGGAATATCGATGATTATGAGTTGATGTATATTCCTACACCGAAGCAAGGGGTTAGTTTTCTTTTTGTATCTTTCTTGATGTTCGAACAATTTACGTGTTCAATATGAGTTGATTGCATTTTTTTCAGCACCGATTTGTTATTTTGGTGTGATCCAAGTTCGTATTCGTATATACTGTAAAGGCCGAACTTCTGACGAGTTGCTACCGAGTTCGAGTTGGATTCACCGTTACCGACCTAGTTAGGTCAGGACCGCCTTTATATACCTCTTGTAAGCCGCCGCACGGGACAAGCCACATATTGTAAATCCCGGCGCGTTTGTAACCTCACCCGAAATAGTGAAGTATTGTTGGCTGGCGCCCGTGTTTTTTTCTCTTCCTTGTTGGAAGGGTTTTCCACGTTAAAATCTCGTGTCCCCGTTGGTTCGATCTTGCTTAATTTCATCGTTGTTTTGCTATTGCGTGTAACACGATTGTGGCTTCTTCATGCTCAAATTCCTTGAATTCTGGAATTGCAGTGTAGTGCCTACTATATCATATGATCAAATTCCTGCATTAAGGAAGGTGCTAACGGCTACGTGGCTACAACCCCGCGCAACAAGTTGAAGATATGGAAACATTTATTGGACAAGAACTTTTCTTGAGGTAATTCAGTTCACCTTTTTCATTCCTTAGTTTATTTTTGTTTTTTTATCAAAATCCAGTTCATGTAATTTAGTTTGTTCAGTTTTTTCATGGGGTAACTTTGGTTCTTTCTGTAAGATAACCTTTTAGGGAAATTTCCTCGTAACTTATGTCGTACCGGTGGGTAACTTTATGTTTTAGTGTGGAAAAACTTTATGAAACTTGTTTTTTACTGGTGGATAACTTCTACACTATATACATGTCAAGTTTTGTTGCAAACCTGGGGCAACTTTACCTTGTTCTGCTGGGTAACTTTATGCGTAATACATATGCATTTATATTTACTGAGGAAAACAAACTGATAATATTTTTTCAAGGAATTTAATAAGTTAAAAAAGCCGAACCAAGTATCATACATAATAAGTTAAACAAGCAAAATCAAGTATCACACATGAATACATGATAGTACCTATACATAATATCATAGCGCGTTACATTGCCTGAATAAAAAAACTCACAGTTCTACATGTCCTTGCCCAACATTTTAAGTCTATCGGGACACTTGCGCTTTGGATGTTCTATCAATTGGCACCGGCTACAATGCTGCACTTTCTTTGTAGCTAGATCGAGCGGTGCTTTATTCGCTATTTCTTGTGGTCGCACTCTTGTGTTTGGCATCGGTGGGTTCTGTATATTTTGGGTACATGGTATATTAGCCGCTGAGTTGATGCCCGTGTGTATGGTTGTAGTGTTGCTGCCCACCACTTGCACACTTGATGTTCCAATTACCATGTGTGGCTCTGGTATGCGTTGCATGCTTGCCGTTTCAATCGCCATGTGTGGCACATGCGTTGTAGGGAGCACTAGACGAGGGCACAACTATTGCTGCTTCTTGGGCCTCTCTTGCTTTCTTTTCCTGTTTTTTCAACAGCTCTGCAACGTCACGTTTTATATCCTTTAAGTATGCATTAATTATTTTCCTTCCATCGCTATACTTGTTTGCCACTTTTGATATCTTTCTGAAATCGTCCCTTTGTGTTGATAATTCCATCATAACTCTTGCATCTTCTGGCATTCCTCGCCTGCTAGAATGGCCCGAGTCACCTGCTTCTCTTACCTCTCCAAATACTTCTCATGCATTCCAGGTCCACCTTTTTAATATGTAGCTTTCTGATATTTCACGTATTCTGATTTGTGTCAGAAGCACAACATGCCTTCACGTTCAAATTTACAGTAGTTGCATGAGTAAATACCTTCTTCCCAGTTTGCCATCACAGTGTAGTTTCTATGTCCATAGTGTGGGACAGGATCACCGATGGTGCTCAGTTTAAACTGGTAGCATATGACGTGCTGGCAGATGTAGGATAGGATTTCTGCCATCTCAGCTTGAAATTTGAGGTATATTTCTTTGTATATCTTCCTTGAAACTGTTTGTCGATAGGATTGCATGTGTCAATTTCAGTCAAAGCAGTGTCAGCCTCAGCACTGTCTTCGGCGTTGTGACTTGTGAATTTTGTCCCGTATTGTTGTGTACTGTTTAAAAAAAATCATAGATCTAGTTACTTGAGTTTATGTACAGTTTCAAGACTGTATTAAATCCCTCGCTTCTTGTTGTAGTTCGTGGGAATGGGAAAAAAATATGCACAAAGTAGTCTGGCACCCATCTTTTTTCTTTGCTTCCAAATAGAATGTAGATCCGTGGTTGCCACGCACTCTGTACAGGTCAAGCATTGTTTCCCAGCTTGCCTCAAATTTCTCCGGTGTCATGCTGTTGTTCACACATGCATTGAACGCATCAAGCAGCTCGGGGTTCTTCGTCATGAATGGACCAACTCTCTCTGTTCCATTTTGCATTACGTGCCACCTGCATTCTCAGTGTGTTGTGTACTTGAAAACTTCTTTGATAGTTGAACGCATAACACCATCCTGATTGGTTATTATATTTCTGGGTGCCACGCCGTACGTTGCATCCAGAATGTCTTAAACACCCACTTGAAGTTGTCGCTAAACTCGTTACGCACGAACGCACAACCAAACTGCATTGACTGCCCATGTTTGTTGATTCCTATAGGAGGAGAGCATGGCATCTTATACCGGTTTGTGAGATAAGTTGTGTCAAATGAAATACAATCAGAGTATCCTTGTACGCGTGGCACGATGGACCATCCACCCAGTAGATGTACTCAACCATGTCCTCTTCATCAAGTTTTATGTTGTAGTAAAATTCCTTGTCTACAACCCTCAACCGCAATGGTGTCTTGCATGTCATGATGGTGGTGTTCTTGGCGAAAAGATGGCCTCAAGTTTGCCACATCCTTAGCAATGTATGGCACATTTTCCAATTCTGCATAAAACGTTGCCATTAGCTGCACCTACCGACTTGTAGGTATGTGATGACCCACAAGTATAGGGGATCGCAACAGTCTTCGAGGAAAATAAAACCCAAATTTATTGATTCGACATAAGGGGAGGCAAAGAATATTTGTGAGCCTTAACAAGTGAGTTGTCAATTCACCTGCACCTGAAAGTGGACTTGTTCGCAGTGGTTTATCAGTAGTAACAGTTTTATAGTAGCAGCAGTAGTGAAATAACAGCACAAGTGGAATGAAAACAACAACAATACTGTTTTAAGTAAACAGCGGGATTAAATACTGCAGGCATAGGGATAGATGAACGGGCATTGCATGGATAAGATAGTTCATATAATAATCAAGACATGGCCATTGCAGATAAATAAGATAAAGCATCCAAGCACTAAGTAACCATAGGCATGTGTTTCGTAAATAGTCGTACGAGCTCGCAATGAGAACTTGCACAACATCTTTTGTCCTACCAGCCCGTTTTCAGCGGGGCCTCAAGGGAACTACTGGTAATTAAGGTGTTCCTTTTAATAGAACACTGGAGAAAAGCATTAGCACTCCATGAACACGTGTGATCCTCACATCACAGCCATCCCCTCCGGTTGTCCCAATTTCTGTCACTTCGGGGCCTCGGGTTCCGGACAACGATATGTGTAAACAACTTGCAGGTATGATCAAGAAACAATAATTATCATCATGATTCAATAACATGTTCAGATCTGAGATCATGGCACTCGGGCCCAAAGTGACAAGCATTAAGCATAACAAGTTGCAACAATGTCAATAGCACTAATAGAAGTTACTAGGCACTATGCCCTAACAATCACGGCATTATTACATGAATGATCTCATCCAATCCCTACCATCCCCTTCATCCTATAGCGGGGGAATTACTCACACATGGATGGGGAAACATGGATGGTCGATGGAGAGGCGTTGGTGATGAAGATGGCGATGATCTCCTCCAATTCCCCGTCCTGGCAGGGTGACAGAACGGAGTTTCTGAACCCCAAAAAAGGATTTGCGATGGCGATGGAGCTACAGACTTCTTTTTGGAAAACGATCAAACCCCCACGAGTTTTAGGGTTGAAGGGCATATATAGTCGAAAGGAGAGCCCGAGGGGGGCTATGGGTGGCCCACACCCCTAGGTGGCGCAGCCTAAGGGGGGCGCGCCAGGGGGTGGTGTGGTCCCCTTATGGCTCTTCTCCTGGCGTCCTTCTGACTCCCGGGGTCTTCTAGTGTTTTAAGACCAATGGGGTCTTTTCTGGGCAATTTCCCGAAAGTTGATTTTTCTGCACAAAAACAAGACACTTAGGTAATTCTGCTGAAAACAGCATTAGTCCGTGATAGTTGCATTCAAAACACACAAGTTTAGAGGAAAACAATAGGAAAAGTGTTCGCAAAAGGAGATACGTTTTCGACGTATCAACTCCCCCCAAGCTTAGCTTATTGCTTGTCCTCAAGCAATTCAGTGACAACTGAGTGTGATAAAAGACTTTTAAGAACACATTTGTTTCATATGATGTAAATATATTCTCTATATGATCAAATACTTAATTATGCTCATGATAAGATACATGCAAGATATTGTCACTTAATAGCTATGCAAACCATGGAGAGATAACAACATATTAATAATAAACAACATGAAGCATAACTATTTGCAAGATTGTAGTATTCATAATAGGATCTGATAAAGTGGTATCTCGCTTGCCCTTATGTGTGGGACAAAACATAAATGCCAGGACACCTCTGAAGTTCAAGGGAAGACTAGAAATAAAGATATAACAAATGCAAGTATCAAGGTTATACCACAATCAATTGTGCTTTGGGACAAATACATCACGCTAAGAATGACAATTATGCTCTCAAGAAAGTGCTCAAAGAATATGGCGAGGCTCAACATAAAATTATAACAAAGGACCTTCGCGGAGGGAAACAGAGATTACTCATGTGCTATAGCTTTTATTTTATTAAACAGATGTATTGAAAACATGTTTAAGAGAGGTATATGCTTATGTCAACGAATGGTAAACAAACAATACAGTACGTCACAAGCCAACTGGATTCATAATAGCGGCTCCCATTGTGAAGAACGCAACTGGTGTAGAAGGCCATCCCTCTTTCTCTTTTGTTTACACAATTATGCTTTGACTGATAAATCAGGGGCAAAAATAGTGAATAGAATTTGTGTTATTAATTTGGGGCTGGGCACCCCGCTGCCAGCTCTTCTACCAATTGGATAAGCGGATGAAGCCACTAGTCCAGGGTGTGGAATCCAATCAACAAGTGAGATAAATATTCTCTATTTACGTCCTCATGGGCTAAAACAGGGGCACAAAACAGGAATAATTTTTAGAAAGTTTTAAAGGTAGCACATGAGCAATTTACTTGGATTGGCAGTGAAATACCACATGTAGGTAGGTATGGTGTACACAATGGGAAAATTTGGTTTTGGGGAGTTGGATGCACGAGTAGAATTCCATACTCGGTACAGGTGAATGCTAGCAATAGACAGGGAGCGACAATCAAGAGAGTAACAACTATCATAATCATGTTTGCGACAAAGTAAAATTAACTGAGCCATAAAATTGATACTAGAACTCTGAGGCAAAATAAATCATAGAGGCTTATTGACTTTTTGTTTTCAGTCTTAGCATGCGTGAGCATGTGCCAAGTCGATTCAAATGAAACAGTCAGAGGAGCCTACCATAATGTCATACCCTTCTATGAATAGAACAATGCGAACAAATATTTATATGACAGGTCATTTACCATTAATAAATTGGAACAAAACATGAGAGAGCACGAACTATTGAGCAATCATTAAGTCACATATATCTTATATGAACAAACTAAGCATGCTCACATAGATGGATAAATGTACAAAAATGAAAGCAAATAGAGTTAATACCAGCCTCTCACCACACTTGAATTGTCATAGATCATCATTATTTCTCTTCACTTGTGGCTTGAATAAAATATATAATTAAAACCAAGCTCCAATGGAATCACGGACGACTGTTGAACTCTGCAGCAAACTTTACAACACAAGAGAAGAACAACAAATATTTTTGGGATTTTTCAATGAAAGCACGAGCAAAAGAGAACAAACAAACAAGGAAAAATCTTTTGGTTTTTTTAGAAATGAAACAAGAATGAAAGAAAGCAAGCAAACAAACAAAACCAAACGTTTTTGGGTTTTCGAATATTAAAATGCAACTAAAGGATAAAGCAAACCAGCTAAAGAAACAAATAGAGAGAAACAACAAAACTATTTTTTGGTATTTTTGTGTTTTGGAAAGCGAAAACAAAACAATAAAAACAAAAGAAATGGAAGAAACAAAAAGAAGCGAAAGAAAAGAAAACATGGATATACAAAGAACCGAAAGAACATGATATATAAATGAGCGTGATGTCGGTATACCTCCCCCAAGCTTAGGCTTTTGGCCTAAGTGGAGATCAATCATGGCGCGTGAAGTATCCCCACTATGGTGGGTAATCCCTCGCATGGTCGTACTCGGGCGCATAGTCATAGCCGGGGTGCTGATATGGAATTCCCGTGGCGTCGTAGGGCTGGATGAAGTCACTATCGTCCCCTTCTCCGGCACCCCCCCCTTTGCTGGGGATGACGCTCAAGGTATGTGTCCATCTCACTCTCAGAAAGCTCCCATCCTTGCCTGCCATTAAGATCAAACAAAGGGGATGCAGGCAAAAGTACTTCCCTAACAATTTTGGTAACTCTCCACCTAGATTGTTTGGAGAAAGTTATTTCAAAAGATAAGTTGTGCAAGTGATCATGGGTAGAAAGAAACTTATGTTGAACCATGAAAACAAGATTAATCCTCTCTATAGGAAACTACACGTCTAGAGGGTGTGGCTCCAAACCGTGCAAAGCTAGCAAGCGCGAGATAATAAGGCCTCCACAAACTCCGCCCTTCTCATGGTTATGTGAGAGACGGTAAGCAATCAAAGCGCCAAAGTTATAAGACCTATCACATCTTAAAGCAGCTGCAATAAACGCCAAATCATAGACAGATAGCTTGCTGGCAGTTTTTCTAGCTAAAACACATTTAGAAATAAAATAGGCAAAGTATCGAATGCTAGGGAGTTGGATTTCTCGAATTTTACCACTCTCCTCTGTGAAGCTTCTTCCTTGGCAAATCTCTCCATATAAATCCTGCAGTGGTTTAGGCTGCCCACTTATCTTCTCACAAGAACCCCACTCGGGTACCTTAATAGCTGCACAAAAAACACTGAAAGGCAGGCTCACAACTTTATTGTAAATTCTATAGTGGACCATTGGGTTAGTTGAGGACCACTTGAAACGAAAATCCTGCACCACACACATAGTTAGTTTCACATGTTGGATAGGTTCATCCTCAATGAAATGGTCCAAGCATGCATCTCGCACAAGAGTGTTGAAGTCCTGCAAAATTCCTGTAATTCGCATAAATTCCTGACACAAATAGATTGATGGGAACACTCTCTCTTCGCGGTGCACGATGTCACGACCCCGGACCCAGAGATATACATACTGTTATGTGCTCCTAGCCATGGACTCACAAGGGCTTCAGGGTTACCAGCCCCGGCCGCAACAAACAACGGCAGGCAGACTGGATTCATCGGCACGTAGTCCGGATCCCCAGTCCACTACTCCTTGTATCCATGCTAGTCATAACCAACTATGCATATCAAAGCGTCCACGAATCGAATGAAACTGAAGGAAACGGGACCAAAGCTATACAGAGATGCTATGTGTCCAGAAAGTGCAACAACAATCGAGGGTTACTGGGGTTACCTCGCCCCAGGCCGATCAAATCGAAGGCGGGCTCGGACATGGACCATCGGCTCCACAACCCCTCGACTGCGACAACTATGCAGGCATAGCCAAAACTGTATAACAATGAGCTCGAAACCAACAACCGATCAAAGCAGTACTCTAAACATGAAGCTTTATTAAACAGGTGTTACTAGAGTATAGCTTACAAGCAGAGGTCACACGACCCAACATTACATCAGATAACGGAAGGCAAATTATGTTGCTAGTCAACAAGAACCAAAAAGGCCTAAGAGGCCGCAACATAAGGCGACGTCCCAGCCCATAGATTCCAGGCTTCTACCTGGGAACCCCAAACTACTCGTCGATGTCCACGTTGAATAACCACCAAAGTGAGATCTTCTCCTGAACCAAAATTAAGCAAACCTGAGTACGGGAGGTACTCAACAAGACTTAATTAACCTATTATATATCTGCTAACTTCAGAAAGGTTTTATGAAGGCTGTTTTGCGTAAAGCAATCTTTATTTTCCAATCGAGGAGGAATAGCACGTCTCATTGAATGTTTTTCAAAACAGATGAGAAAGGTACTCAACTACTGAGATCATCATCTTCTTGTATTCCACCAAGTCCTTCTCATTCCCACACTATCTCATGCTACAAGGATCACCCCTCCCGGCATCTCCGGGGAGGCACCCTTCAATCATGGTTAACAAGTTTTAGTCATTCCGTTGAGGTTATCTATGATCACAGAATCCGTTGCCAAGTCGTCCGTAACCGTGGACACGACTTCTCGAGGAGATTTATCCCTGCAGGGGGTACACTTTACCCACACGTACCATCCGACTCTTAACGCCACATGTACGCTCGTCCATGAAGCGCGGCAGAGGGTGGCTGGCCACGACCTTTACCTTGCTCGACCCTATCCATGAGTCAACCCAAACAGGGCCACCCCGTCAACAGGGAGTTGGCCACCTCCTGACGGCACCTGTTCTGTGAGTCGGGAACAAGATCCGTGTACGTCCATCACTTGTCCCGGTCACGCCCTAAGTTTTCTCCAAATCGTTTTCTGACTCACACGCAGATGGAAAGATCAAACTACGTGACTCATGGACGTGGCCAAACAAGTTAGTTAGTCGAGCGCGGTCTGTTAGGCCCCGCGTGTGGTTGCACGCTCAGTCTTGGCTTCGAAGGCGAGAACTCGCTCCTAGGGGCATGAACAGGACAAAACGCCACAACCCATTGTGGCCTCACATCCATGCCAGTGTTTAGTCAAGTTATCAAATATAATACAAATCATAACAACATGACATAATAGATTCACGTATTGACCAGATTCATCAACCGGATGGATCAGATCACAGCTAGGCATGGCTAAGCAAGACTCACAGGGTTTAGCGGAGCGCGCACAAGCAAACCTATAGCTGCTAGGTGCAGTGGATCAGGATATCTAGGTTATGCAGTATATAGGAGAACTCTATCTACTGACATCAAATAGTTTGGAACCGAATGCAAAGTACGAGATCCAAATCACTTTGAAATCATATATGAGCAGATAAGAGGTTATGCTTGCCTTGGTTATAAGAAAACCATATAAAGATCTTCTGGAATAAGTGCTTGACTTGTCGGTTAAGATCAAGTATTCGCCATTGGACTGCTGCCCTTCTCTTCGGAGTCACGTTCTACCGAGGGGGAAACAAACACCGAAAGAGAAATAACAATCATCACATGGCATCGATGCAATGCACAATATGTATGCATGAGCAAATTAATGCACTTAAATGAAGCCCTAGACATGATCATTGGGTTGCTAGGGTTCGTATGTCGGTTATGAAATTTTACTGAAATTAGGCCGAAATAGACCCCGGTGGGGGTTTCGGGCGATTCTGAAAGTGAGTACTATGTTAATTGCTCAAATGGTTTTGAAAACATCATAACTAGATTCTATTTGTCATTTTGAGCAATTTGGCATATAACTTTTATTTTTCTAATTTTATTGAATAAAAACTTATTTTTCTATTTTTAATTGAATAAACAATATTAAATAATGCTTATTTTTGGAATTTCTCAAGCATGAATGAAAATGGTATAGTTGGGTAGAGAGTAATTTTCTGAACATTTTAATACCTCACTTTCATTTTTCTGAAGTATAAAACAATAGTTATTAATTATTCAATATATAGCTATTTTCTGGAAATATTAAACGGAGATTTATGACGTCATCAGGATGTCACTGTGACATCAAACTTCACCGATCTTCACAGTTGAACCTCAAATCGGTTGAATTCGCGCGAGATTTATAAAATCAAACCATACCACTAGACGGAGGAGAACAAGGGGAGCCGAGGGGTGCCAACGGAGGGCCGAATGGTCGCCGGAAAACTCGCCGGCGGCGAGCTTCCGTGGCGGCGGAACATGTACCACGGCGGCAACAAGCTAGGGAGCGCGGGGAGGCGAAATAAATGGGTGGCGAGGCTCACCACAACTCGGGGAAGCTCATGGAGTGGTCGAAGAGGCGAGGGACGGCCGGAATCCACAGCGGCGTGTGAAAATCCGTGGCGGCCGGAGAGGAAGGAGACGACGGAATCCGCGCGTTCCACAGCGTCCCAGCAACCGTGGCTTGGCAGGGAGGTGGAGGAGGCTATGGAGTTTCCGGGGGTTGCTTCAATTTGACCTCAGGTGGCCGGAGAGGGCGGCAATCGGCGGTGGCCGGAGAGGGCAGTAGAGCTAGGGTTTCGACCCGGATACAGAACGCGCGCGAGAGAGAGAGAGAACAGAGGGGATAGGGAGAGAGAGGCGACCGAGGGCATCCTCCAGGCCCTATCCACGCGAGGAGGGCGGCAAGCAGGACGTGGCTCAAGGCGCCGTCGGCGAGCTTCTGTCTACTGGCCAAAGGAGGAAGAAGACAAAGGCGTATTTCTGATAACCCCCCTGAACTTCCAGAAAACCACAAGACGTCCCTTTCCAATTTAAAACAGAACAGAAAACAGAGTTTTAGGGACCTTTTTGGAAACAGAAAAATTGACAAAAATACATTTTGGAAAGCCCATGAAATTTCCAATCTTGCCATATTTTTGTTTTGTGAAATTGAATTACTTTTCAGTATAAAATTTTGGAACCCCTTTTAAGTACTTTTTGAGGGATTTTTGTCAAACCATTTGAATTCACAATTTAAATTGGTTAAAACATGATTTGAATTTTTGTTTCATGCATGTATGAGATGAACACACACCACACCCCCTACTGTATCAAAAATTGGGGTGTTACAAATCTACCCCCCTTACAAGAATCTCGTCCCGAGATTCCCGAAGGAGAAGAAAGAAGGAACACCGGTTTTGAACGATCTTCTCGAACCTTACGGTTCTTTTCTCGGAGAGGTTGATCCGTAGCACTTGCGAAGATTCTTCAACGGCTACACCTTAGGTGAGAGGGAAAACTCTTAGGAATTGATCTTTACAAAGATCGAGTATCTCATGGCTAACTCATGACAGGAATGTTCGTAAAGAACTGTTGAGTTATCATGCATGGAACACATCAAGGTAACAGAGTGAGTAGAAGATGGTTTCAAGTTTGCGGACGATAGTTCTTGAAAGGATTTAGAATATGAGATTTGCACAAGACTTTAAATCCTTTTGAAAAAGAAAGGTTGGACAACTTATGACATCGAGGTTTCTTCAAACAGAAAACAAAGATGGAAAGGATGGTCTTGGATACCACAACATAATATCCACAAACGAGGGAAAACACGAGAAACCACAGGAATCATGCATCGGAGAAAAGTGGTTACAGGATCATGTTCACTCTTCGGAGCGGACACGAAAGATAACAAAACTTTCATTCTGTTAAAGTTTGTCAAAAACTTGTCAAGAAAGGAATGTCACTTCACGACAGAAGATGAGTAAGCACGGAATGTTGGAACACCGTAGTGGAGGAGGAACTCTTGGTCACACCATAGGAATGGATAACCAACGAGGATTGAAAACCGGAAGGAAATAAGGAATCTCTTTCCTATTGTGGGTTATCCGTAGCAATACGTTTACCACATAGTTAAGATCCCATGGCTGAAGTGACTGACAAATTCACACAATGTGTGAGATGAACAGAACTTCAGGTACAAACAACTTGAGAAGGGAACTGATCAACGGCGGTTACGAAACACCAAGAGATGGTTCTCAGGATGAACTTGTTTCCACCAAAAGAAAGGTTTGGAGGATCAACTGAGAGATATTGGAAAGATCAACTTCCAAGTTATCCTTGATGTTTTAGATACCAACAGCAGGTTCTTAACAAGCCTTCAAAAGGTCATCAAGTGAAGGTCAAACTTCGGTTCAAAAGAACAATGAGGAAGAATTCTAGAATAAGCATCACAGAAATCCTCACGGGGAGTTGTTGTTCTTACGGATTCAAAGAGATATGACGTTAGGACTTACGGCTAATTGTGTCAACCACAACATCAACCATGCCGTATTTTCAAAAGAACCTGATTCAACACTCTTGAGGAAACACCAACCATCGTTGCTGCTTGAGGTTCAGCTCTGGTTAGTGGGTTGATAACTTAGAATCAGTATGTTTGATCTAAAAGATTGCACCGGTTATCAACGAGACACATATGCTAGATTCTCAAGATATGGACTACGATTCCACGCTCAAGAAGATGAGCGAGATTGCAGAACTCATGTATTAGCAACTTGTGAAAGACGGTTGCACCTGCATGGATTACTTGCAACAGCACACATCAAAGTCCTTGTGGGAAAGACGATACAGAGATAATGAAGTTCTTAAACTTCTTCTCTTTCACGGGTAGTCAATCAGTGGCTTGGTGTGGGTGCAAACTTCTTCAAGTAGATAGAGGTAACAATCCACCATATCAAGAATAGTCCACACATGCATGACCGACTTAGGATTATTCCCGAAGGAACAAGAAAACTTTACTCAGATCCATGGCGACAACTTTCACCATATGCACATGAACCTGAGAAAGTCACTTCGAACATCCAGAACACAACTTCGTGATAACACAAAGTTGGTTCTCGAAAGTTTCCAACATTGTTGCCATTTGTTCAGCATGAACCTCTTGCAACTTGGAGGATTAGAAATGTCATCGATGGGCTCGAAAACACACTTATCAAAACACTCCAAGAAGAGGGATTCACATGATATATGAACGAGGCAAAATATTGGTCAGACTAAAGGACATGAAGGTGTACTTGGGAAAAACACCATAAATGGAAACACCATCAGGATAGTCCTTGAATCTGGACTTGATCTGACGATAGCCCAAATCAAATCAAGGTTGGAATGATAGCATGTCCATTGAAAAGATACTATCAAGCTTCAACACAAAGGTAACTAGACATCCCTTAACGAAGGATCCAGTTAGGCGGAGCTCTTGTCTTTCAACTTTCCAAGTTAGTGATTAAGCTCAACCAACTAGTCCAGGATATCCAGCAGGTTTCCTTGGAGAAAGGAGTAATTAAATTACCCCTTGTTTAGACATCACTATCAGGTAACAACCGGGTGATACTTCTAGAAAGACAACCAGAATATCACAACCTACCGATATGTCTCGAAGTTTGAGAAGGAATCTTACTTTTCAAAGCAACTAATGAGATCTTGAGAGCTTTGGTATGAACCTAACTCTCTGATCAAGAATGTGCACCGGAATGAACGGATTTGGTAACACGGCCAACTTCAAACAGAGACCGGGTGACCAATAGTGCTAAGAAGGATACAGATGTTTCTTAGATCTTTCGAAGCAATGGAAATTGCTAGGAACATCTGATGCACACCTCAATGCACACCCAACATTCTTGAGCATTCCAGCTTGGAGTGAAGGTGGTTAAAGATGTGTAAGAGCATCACTTCATCAACAAGGCCATGAAACTTAACACGACCTCTTGATATAAAGAGTGTGATACTGGAAGGTGGAACAGAACAGAAGCTAACGAAACTTCTTTATTCTGTGGATTACAAAACTTTGAACTGGTCCTAAAGATGAACGAGGTTCTGGAGTTTGTTTCTCCTGACATCCCAAAGTGGAACGTTATGACGGGAAACAAGAGCAAATGCATTGGAAGAATCCAACACACCTATGCAACTTGGTTTCCAAACAACGGACGGAGTTCAGAAAGCAACTAAAGAGTAGGAACGTGCTCTGGAAAGTCCTGAGATCACGTTGGACGCACAGGGTAATACTCATGTGTAGAACCCATGCCAAAAGGTTGGTATAGTTGAACCAAAAACAAAGATATGAGAATCATAAGAACACTCTTGTCATGATCCTTTTGATTCCTAGAGAGAACCTATGGCTATGAAAGTTGGAATTGCCTAGCCATCCTGAGGTAGAACAGATTCTTCAGATTCCAAAGAAACAGAACTTGGGTTAAAGGTCAGCATCCTGTACTGATAGAGTGAGCACCACTTGGTTATGAAACCACATGGTTCACCCCACCGCAGTTCAGCACATTCCGGGACCTTCGGTTCAAGTCCAAAGATTAAAAACACGACGAAAGGAGTAACTACTATCTTAGTGTCTTAAGGAACACTACGAATAGCAATCACGGAGAATTTTTTAAAAGACAACATACTCCAGAAGAATTTGAGCAGAGGATAACGGATACATTCGAGATGGAAAGAAGATCTCGAGGTTCAGGATTTTGAGACTTTAGAACATGTAAGAAGGTGGAATCCACACAACCCTAAGAGATTGGAATGGAAAGGAAATCTCCCAGTTGAATTTAAGAGATAACGGAACACGGAACACACACGACTCTAGAAACTTTTTAACACTAAGTCAACTTGGTTAACAGCGTCCTTGCCAAAGGAGGCACCTAGGTTTTGAATGACTGGAACCTTTTCAAGTCAAAACAGGTAAGAAGACCCAGAGTTAGAGCGATACCAGGTAAGGAGTAAAAAGAATCCTAAGAAGGTTTTTCACAATCATTTGAAGTTTCAAAATAGTTTTCACAAACACTAGACTCAACATCGACCAAGCAGTAAGGTTTTCCTACAGGCAGTCCTGCTCTGATACCATGACTTGTCACGACCCCGGACCCAGAGATATACATACTGTTATGTGCTCCTAGCCATGGACTCACAAGGGCTTCAGGGTTACCAGCCCCGGCCGCAACAAACAACGGCAGGCAGACTGGATTCATCGGCACGTAGTCCGGATCCCCAGTCCACTACTCCTTGTATCCATGCTAGTCATAACCAACTATGCATATCAAAGCGTCCACGAATCGAATGAAACTGAAGGAAACGGGACCAAAGCTATACAGAGATGCTATGTGTCCAGAAAGTGCAACAACAATCGAGGGTTACTGGGGTTACCTCGCCCCAGGCCGATCAAATCGACAGGCGGGCTCGGACATGGACCATCGGCTCCACAACCCCTCGACTGCGACAACTATGCAGGCATAGCCAAAACTGTATAACAATGAGCTCAAAACCAACAACCGATCAAAGCAGTACTCTAAACATGAAGCTTTATTAAACAGGTGTTACTAGAGTATAGCTTACAAGCAGAGGTCACACGACCCAACATTACATCTGTGACGCCCCGAGATCGGGCACTATGCAGATTTCAGCATTCCCGCCAAAATCCACATAATAACCGATTCCAGGTTGCCACTTGTGATAACATTACAATAGTTCACGAATAATCCACAATTACAACAGAAACAGATAGATACAAGATGACTCAAACGAGCCAGAGTTACAACTGATACATTACAAAGATCCAAAATAACAGCGGAGGAAACAACATATCGTCCGTCTACGGACAAGATCCAAATTGGACTAAGAGTCCTGAAGATAACCGAGAGCGTCCAATCCCTGCCCAGGCCAAGCCGGAGGGATTCCCAAGCTAACGTCGTCAGACTTCAAACCTGTTGACTGCAATGTTGAATATGCAGCCACGAAAGAGATTCGTGGGTCAGTACGGTTAAGTACTGGCAAGTGGGTAAACCATACTCACAAGATACCGGCGTAGCCAGTCATCACAAGATACAAATACTTTAGGATCAACGGAAAGGAAGGGGTTATTGCAAATAAGCGACAGCAGGCTGCACTAACCAACTACAGAGAGCTACTACCAATTCCGGCTAACAGAAAGAGGATAAGATCGAGTATTGTAACCAACTGAAAGATAACTTCAATCAAACCCATCCTGGATCTCGCCCCTTATCCGAAGAAGCAATCCGAGGATAACTCACACAGTTGGATTAATGATGGTTCAGAATTATTGTGTCAATAAGCCTATTACTAGTCAAGTTGTTAATCATGGGGTGAAAGATTGTTAATGATTAGGTTTAAGTTGTCCTGAGTACTTGTTAGCCAGTACTTTCACCAAGTAATCCATAACCGCGGAAAACACGGCTTCTCGAGAAGATTATCCCTGCAGGGTTGCACCAATTTAGCCGTACACGCAAGAATAACCCGCCAGATGGGGAGCTAACCCACCAAGCGAGGTACTCTACACAACTCAACTCTTCTTCGCATCAAGCCCAAAGAACCTTGGGCGCACGGCTAATCGAGCCCAGAAGAAAATGGACCCTCATAGCACTCTAAGAACGTGTCCCCCTATATGCCGACTACGAAAGTTTCCACCCGGGTACCAAGGGCTCGCAAGATCATGCATGCAGCAAATGGAAAACCCGAACTAAATGAGGCGATTTGGACGAGATGCGAATCGAGTCAAATTGAGGGGGGCGCCCATACTCGCTTCCCACATGCGGTTAGTGCGCTCATCATGGATCAGTAGACAAGACCCTTTTCCTATTAGGGTCGACACTAGCAGGCCTCAAAACCACAAAGGGCCTCCTGCCGGTGCCTTATCATCAAATTATTATTACCATTAGCATTAACAGGATTGATTGATTAACATCGAGCCCCCAGAACGATAATGAAATAGTAACAGAAAGTAACGGGTAACAGACTCGAGCAAAACAACCTAAGCATGCTAGTAAGACACTGGCTCAAACAATGGGTTGTAGGAAGGGAGATGAGGCATTATCAGGTTTAAAGGATTCATGTGGTAGGTTCGTAGCAGAAACAACTACTACTAAGGCTAGCAGAAAAGAACAACGGAAAGTATCGGTAACAAGTGATGAAAGGCAGCCATTTGGCAGCAAGTGAGTATACTTGCCTGAGATCCCGCAAGGTAGCAGAACTTGTCGTTGCTCACATCATCTCAACGTCCTATCCGGGAAGAAGCAACGAACCTCGAACAAACACCGGATGCAACAATTACTACTACGGCAAAAGATCCAGCATGATCAAGATATGGATGCATGACAAGTTTAAAGATGCATCAGGGAAAACTAGTTGACAAGATAAACAGATTTAAATGGACCCATATGCTTTGTGAGTTGCATATGGATGCACATGTTAAGGTGGAAGCAATGATCTACAATTAGTTAACATGTGTAAGGGGTTTATCATGATGCATGCATGATTAAAGCAATAATGAACAACAATAGATGCAAAGGAAAAGGAAATTACCAAGTGTGGGATTTTATTTGTCATGTTAATAATTTTTGGTTCCTTATTGATGTCACACAAGTAATTGTTGTTTTCATCAGGTTAAGGTGTTCAAAACAAATAACAAAGTTTATTTTTGGAAAGGACATCAAATTTTAGTTGGATTACATGTTTCAAATATTGAAATTGGAATTAGGATGAATTTATTATGACTTAAACAATAGTAAACAAGTTTTAATTGAATTTAAAACAAGTGTGAATATTATTTGACTTTTATTTGTTCAAATCATAAATTCAAATTCACATTTGAAAACTTCACACTTTGATGGTTTGAAAACATATTTTGCATGTTCAAAAATATTTTATTTTGAGCAAGTTATGATTTTATCAAATTTAAATGAATTAAACAAGTATTAAATTATTTAGGCAATTTAAATTATTCAAACAACGAAACAAATTTTATATTTGAATAGTATATTCAAAATGGTATGAAAAACATATTTTGTTTGTCTTATTTGGAATTAGTATGAATTATTTATGAATTATTGCAAATTACATTTGAATTATTCAAATTTGAATTTTAAATGCATTTTGAAATTTCAAAACAGGAAACAAAAGTTATATTTGAAAAGTTTATTTGAAATGGCATGGAAAACATATTTTATTTGCATTTATTGGATTAATAATGAATTAGTTATTGATTTTAGAAATTTGCAATTGATTTGTTTGAATTCAAATTTAAATTGCATTTTGGAATTTCAAAACAGTGAACAAATGTTACCAAAAGATAGAGAATTTAATTTAGACCAGTGTGCATATTTTATTTTCATTTAGTGGAGTTATAAAACTAATTTTATTGCCAAAATACTTTCAGGGACTAATCTGTTAAAAATAAGGACTAGTTTTTTATTACAGATCATGTTTAAAACTTTTTATACGCACCATTTTCCTACCCAGTCACTGCCAGGGGGGGGGCCGTGGGCTCACTGTGCTGGCGTGGCACGTGAGAGGCTGACAGGGGGCCCTCCCTGTCAGCGAAGCGGCAAAAAGTTTTGGGATTTATCCCGCGAGGCCAGGCCTCGAACTCGCGACCGTTCGCTAGCGTGTGCGTGCGCTGAACCAGTGGGATGGATGCGTTATGTTGTCAGTAAACGGAGGCGCAGGGAGGATAACATGTCTATCGCGGGTTCTGAACTTACTGACGAAAACCAACGACTGAACCTGACAGAGGCGTTCGCCGGCGGCGTGCTAGGACGACGTGCTCACGCCGCGGTGATGCTGCGATGCTGGACGAGGTGCTGGTGGTGTGCGGAAACGTGCGCGAGCAAACAGGGCAAGGTAGGAGGAGGTGGTGGTGGTCGCTCACCGGGATTTGGCCGTGGACGAGCTCGGCGGCTAGCGGCAGCTGCAAGGTGGTCGAGGACGACGGCAGAGCTACAACGGCTCTCCGTGGCCGAGGAGATGTCCACCAGATCGAGGGAGGAACGTCGAGTCGATCCCCGTGGTTGGCGCGGGTGATGGAGGGCCACAGCGACGCCGGCGTGCACGGGTTCAGAGGGGGAAGCTCCACGGTGGCCGGAGGCGTCGAGGATCGCGGCGTCGACTCCGCGCGTCTCCGGGGGACCTCCGGTGTCCAAAAGAGAGAGGGGACAGAGGGGGTTTAGTTCCCGTGCTCAGCGGGGTAGATGGGTGGGTGGTGCGGTGGCGATCGACGGAGTTCAGAGAAGCGTGCTCCGGCGAGAGGTTACATGGGCTAGATCGACGAGGGAGAAGGCAATTGCGGCGGCGCCTCGAGGGGAGAGAGAGAGCTAGGAGCTAGGGTTGGCGCCAGGGGCCTAGGACTACTTGTAGGGGGCTAGGGGTGGCGGATCGCCGTCGAGCTGCCACTGTGCTGCCGTGGCGGCACGGATGGCACGCCGTACAGCTGAAGACGACGGGGGGGCTGCTGAGCGAACCGGTACGCGCGGCTGAGGTGGGCTGGGCTGCGCTAGTTAGGGGGGTTAGCGGGTTGGGCCTAGGATTAGCTGCTGCGCGCGTTAGTTAGTTAGTTTTCCTTTTTCTATTTTTGCTTTTCCTGTTTTTTTTTGTAGCAAATAGAATTGGAAGAAAAGGAGGGTTTTTAGGTTAGTAAAAATATTAGAAAATTAGTGTTAGCTAGTTAGGTTAAAAGAAAACAAATGCCAAGTTTTGTTTTCAGAAAACTTTAATTTTGCTTGATGTTTGTTTGTAATTCAAATTTGGATGCATTTTAATTAAGTGACCATTTAATAAAAACAAATTTGAATAGGGTAACCCCTATGATTAATTTGATTGAAAGTAGTTGATTTGATTGTTAAAATTTATAAGTTCAAAAGTGTTCTTGTTTGATGCATTTGATTTGAAATTGAAGGTGATTTAATTAATTGAGTGAATTAATGGTTTGATTAAAACCAACAATTTAATGAGTGATTTGATTTAAAAAATTTGAATTATCCATTAGGGTTTTTAATAACAGGGAACATTTTATTAACAAGCAAGTTGATTAAAACAGATTCAACCAGTGAAAAACAATTGAGTGGTTTAGTTTGAAATTTTGAAATTGGAAATTTTGAGCAGGGGGTGAAAGTTTAAATTGTTTTGAATTTTCAGTTGTGATGCAAACATGGTGCAATGCAATGTGATGCATATGATGCAAGCAAAACAAACAGGTAACACCCGAGGTGTTACAGACGACACCACTAACAAGGGATTGCGCCCTCGCAATCCACCTGCTAACCCGGGAGGGGAAGAAGTTCGACTATCGATTCTTCGTGCTTCCAGTTGATCTCCTCGACACCACTAACAAGGGTTCTTGCTCGGGCTGATGACGAAGTTCTTCCACCAGGAACCTTCTGATGATCGAACCTATTAGGTTAAGGGCTCAGAAAACGTCCACCCACGTAGGATCCTAACACTTTGAAAGATAGACAAGGGGGAGACTCCAAAACAAATAAGATGGGAGGGGAAATAGAATAGAGATAAGGAGAAAACAAGAATCCTATTGAGATGTTTTTCCAAAATAGTTTAGCAGAAATAGTTTTTGACACTCTAGAAACAACGACCATTAGCGAGGTTATCCTACAGGCTTTGCGGACCCGTTGCTTCGATAACCATTCGTATCGAAACAATCTCGGGAATCGGAACCAAGGCTCTGATACCATTTGTGACGCCCCGAGATCGGGCACTATGCAGATTTCAGCATTCCCGCCAAAATCCACATAATAACCGATTCCAGGTTGCCACTTGTGATACATTACAATAGTTCACGAATAATCCACAATTACAACAGAAACAGATAGATACAAGATGACTCAGACGAGCCAGGGATACAACTGATACAATACAAAGGTCCAAATAACAGCGGAAGAAACAACATATCGTCCGTCTACGGACAAGATACAAATTGGACTAAGAGTCCTGAAGATAACCGAGAGCGTCCAATCCCTGCCCAGGCCAAGCCGGAGGGATTCCCAAGCTAACGTCGTCAGACTTCAAACCTGTTGACTGCAATATTGAATATGCAGCCACGAAAGAGATTCGTGGGTCAGTACGGTTAAGTACTGGCAAGTGGATAAACCATACTCACAAGTTACCGGCGTAGCCAGTCATCACAAGATACAAATACTTTGGGATCAACGGAAAGGAAGGGGTTATTGCAAATAAGCGATAGCAGGCTGCACTAACCAACTACGGAGAGATACTACAACTTCCGGCTAACAGAAAGAAGATAAGATCGAGTATAGTAACCAACTGAAAGATAACTTCAAACAAACCCATCCTGGATCTCGCCCCTTATCCGAAGAAGCAATCCGAGGATAACTCACACAGTTGGATTAATGATGGTTCAGATTATTGTGTCAATAAGCCTATTACTAGTCAAGTTGTTAATCATGGGGTGAAAGATTGTTAATCATTAGGTTTAAGTTGTCCTGAGTACTTGTTAGCCAGTACTTTCACCAAGTAATCCATAACCGCAGAAAACACGGCTTCTCGAGAAGATTATCCCTGCAGGGTTGCACCAATTTAGCCGTACACGCAAGAATAACCCGCCAGATGGGGAGCTAACCCACCAAGCGAGGTACTCCACACAACTCAACTCTTCTTCGCATCAAGCCCAAAGCACCTTGGGCGCACGGCTAATCAAGCCCAGAAGAAAATGGACCATCATAGCACTCTAAGACCGTGTCCCCCTATATGCCGACTACGAAAGTTCCACCCGGGTACCAAGGGCTTGCAAGATCATGCATGCAGCAAATGGAAAACCCGAACTAAATGAGGCGATTTGGACGAGATGCGAATCGAGTCAAATTGAGGGGGGCGCCCATACTCGCTTCCCACATGCGGTTAGTGCGCTCATCATGGATCAGTAGACAAGACCCTTTTCCTATTAGGGTCGACACTAGCAGGCCTCAAAACCACAAGGGCCTCCTGCCGGTGCCTTATCATCAAATTATTATTACCATTAGCATTAACAGGATTGATTGATTAACATCGAGCCCCCAGAACATAATGAAGTAATAACAGAAAGTAACGGGTAACAGACTCGAGCAAAACAACCTAAGCATGCTAGTAAGACACGAGCACAAGCAATGGTTATAGGTGTGGAGGTGAGGCAATATCAGGGTTAAAGGATTCATGTGATAGGTTCGTAACAGAAACAACTACTACTAAGGCTAGCAGAACAGAACAACGGAAAGTATCGGTAACAAGTGATGAAAGGCAGCCATTTGGCAGCAAGTGAGTATACTTGCCTGAGATCCCGCAAGGTAGCAGAACTTGTCGTTGCTCACATCATCTCAACGTCCTATCCGGGAAGAAGCAATGAACCTCGAACAAACACCGGATGCAACAATTACTACTACGGCAAAAGATCCAGCATGATCAAGATATGGATGCATGACAAGTTTAAAGATGCATCAGGGAAAACTAGTTGACAAGATAAACAGATTTAAATGGACCCATATGCTTTGTGAGTTGCATATGGATGCACATGTTAAGGTGGAAGCAATGATCTACAATTAGTTAACATGTGTAAGTGGTTTATCATGATGCATGCATGATTAAAGCAATAATGAACAACAATAGATGCAAAGGAAAAGGAAATTACCAAGTGTGGGATTTTATTTGGCATGTTAATAATTTTTGGTTCCTTATTGATGTCACACAAGTAATTGTTGTTTTCATCAGGTTAAGGTGTTCAAAACAAATAACAAAGTTTATTTTTGGAAAGGACATCAAATTTTAGTTGGATTACATGTTTCAAATATTGAAATTGGAATTAGGATGAATTTATTATGACTTAAACAATAGTAAACAAGTTTTAATTGAATTTAAAACAAGTTTGAATATTATTTGACTTTTATTTGTTCAAATCATAAATTCAAATTCACATTTGAAAACTTCACACTTTGATGGTTTGAAAACATATTTTGCATGTTCAAAAATATTTTATTTTGAGCAAGTTATGATTTTATCAAATTTAAATGAATTAAACAAGTATTAAATTATTTAGGCAATTTAAATTATTCAAACAATGAAACAAATTTTATATTTGAATAGGATATTCAAAATGGTATGAAAAACATATTTTATTTGTCTTATTTGGAATTAGTATGAATTATTATGAATTATTGCATAATTACATTGAAATTATTCAATTTAATTTTAAATGCATTTGAAATTTCAAAACAGGAAACAAAAGTTTATGTTGAAAAGGTTATTTGAAATGCATGGAAAACATATTTTATTTGCATTTATTGGATTAATAATGAATTAGTTATTGATTTTAGAAATTGCAATTGATTTGTTTGAATTCAAATTTAAATTGCATTTTGGAATTTCAAAACAGTGAACAAAATGTTACCAAAAGATAGAGAATTTAATTTAGACCAGTGTGCATATTTTATTTTCATTAGTGGAGTTATAAAACTAATTTTATTGCCAAATTACTTTCAGGGACTAATCTGTTAAAAATAAGGACTAGTTTTTTATTACAGATCATGTTAAAAACTTTTTATACGCAATCGTTTTCCTACCCAGTCACTGCCAGGGGGGGCCCGTGGGCTCACTGTGCTAGCGTGGCACGTGAGAGGCTGACAGGGGGCCCTCCCTGTCAGCGAAGCGGCAAAAAGTTTTGGGATTTATCCCGCGAGGCCAGGCCTCGAACTCGCGATCGTTCGCTAGCGTGTGTGTGCGCTGAACCAGTGGGATGGATGCGTTCTGTTGTCAGTAAACGGAGGCGCAGGGAGGATAACATGTCTATCGCGGGTTCTGAACTTACTGACGAAAACCAACGACTGAACCTGACAGAGGCGTTCACCGGCGGCGTGCTAGGACGACGTGCTCACGCCGCGGTGATGCTGCGATGCTGGACGAGGTGCTGGTGGTGTGCGGAAACGTGCGCAAGCAAACAGGGCAAGGGAGGAGGAGGTGGTGGTGGTCGCTCACCGGGATTTGGCCGTGGACGAGCTCGGCGGCGAGCGGCAGCTGCAAGGTGGTCGAGGACGACGGCGGAGCTACAGCGGCTCTCCGTGGCCGAGAAGATGTCCACCAGATCGAGGGAGGAACGGCGAGTCGATCCCCGTGGTTGGCGCGGGTGATGGAGGGCCACAGCGACGCCGGCGTGCACGGGTTCAGAGGGGGAAGCGCCACGGTGGCCGGAGGCGTCTAGGATCGCGGCGTCGACTCCGCGCGTCTCCGGGGGACCTCCGGTGTCCAAAAGAGAGAGGGGACAGAGGGGGTTTAGTTCCCGTGCTCAGTGGGGGAGATGGGTGGGTGGTGCGGTGGCGATCGACGGAGTTCAGAGAAGCGTGCTCCGGCGAGAGGTTACAGAGGCTAGATCGACGAGGGAGAAGGCAATTGCGGCGGCGCCTCGAGGGGAGAGAGAGAGCTAGGAGCTAGGGTTGGCGCCAGGGGGCCTAGGACTACTTGTAGGGGGCTAGGGGTGGCGGATCGCCGTCGAGCTGCCACTGTGCTGCCGTGGCGGCACGGATGGCACGCCGTACAGCTGAAGACGACGGGGGGGCTGCTGAGCGAACCGGTACGCGCGGCTGAGGTGGGCTGGGCTGCGCTAGTTAGGGGGGTTAGCGGGCTGGGCCTAGGATTAGCTGCTGCGCGCGTTAGTTAGTTAGTTTTCCTTTTTCTATTTTTGCTTTTCCTGTTTTTTTTTGTAGCAAATAGAATTGGAAGAAAAGGAGGGTTTTTAGGTTAGTAAAAATATTAGAAAAATTAGTGTTAGCTAGTTAGGTTAAAAGAAAACAAATGCCAAGTTTTGTTTTCAGAAAACTTTAATTTTGCTTGATGTTTGTTTGTAATTCAAATTTGGATGCATTTTAATTAAGTGACCATTTAAGAAAAACAAATTTGAATAGGGTAACCCCTATGATTAATTTGATTGAAAGTAGTTGATTTGATTGTTAAAATTTATAAGTTCAAAAGTGTTCTTGTTTGATGCATTTGATTTGAAATTGAAGGTGATTTAATTAATTGAGTGAATTAATGGTTTGATTAAAACCAACAATTTAATGAGTGATTTGATTTAAAAAATTTGAATTAGCCATTAGGGTTTTTAATAACAGGGAACATTTTATTAGCAAGCAAGTTGATTAAAACAGATTCAACCAGTGAAAAACAATTGAGTGGTTTAGTTTGAAATTTTGAAATTAGAAATTTTGAGCAGGGGGTGAAAGTTTAAATTGTTTTGAATTTTCAGTTGTGATGCAAACATGGTGCAATGCAATGTGATGCATATGATGCAAGCAAAACAAACAGGTAACACCCCAGGTGTTACAACATCAGATAACGGAAGGCAAATTATGTTGCTAGTCAACAAGAACCAAAAAGGCCTAAGAGGCCGCAACATAAGGCGACGTCCCAGCCCATAGATTCCAGGCTGCTACCTGGGAACCCCAAACTACTCGTCGATGTCCACGTTGAATCACCACCAAAGTGAGATCTTCTCCTGAACCAAAATTAAGCAAACCTGAGTACGGGAGGTACTCAACAAGACTTAATTAACCTATTATATATCTGCTAACTTCAGAAAGGTTTTATGAAGGCTGTTTTGCGTAAAGCAATCTTTATTTTCCAATCGAGGAGGAATAGCACGTCTCATTGAATGTTTTTCAAAACAGATGAGAAAGGTACTCAACTACTGAGATCATCATCTTCTTGTATTCCACCAAGTCCTTCTCATTCCCACACTATCTCATGCTACAAGGATCACCCCTCCCGGCATCTCCGGGGAGGCACCCTTCAATCATGGTTAACAAGTTTTAGTCATTCCGTTGAGGTTATCTATGATCACAGAATCCGTTGCCAAGTCGTCCGTAACCGTGGACACGGCTTCTCGAGGAGATTTATCCCTGCAGGGGGTACACTTTACCCACACGTACCATCCGACTCTTAACGCCACATGTACGCTCGTCCATGGAGCGCGGCAGAGGGTGGCTGGCCATGACCTTTACCTTGCTCGACCCTATCCATGAGTCAACCCAAACAGGGCCACCCTGTGACGCCCCGAGATCGGGCACTATGCAGATTTCAGCATTCCCGCCAAATCCGCATAATAACCGATTCCAGGTTGCCATTTATGATAACATTACAATAGTTCACGAATAATCCACAATTACAACAGAAACAGATAGATACAAGATGACTCGAACGAGCCAGGGTTACAACTGATACAATACAAAGATCCAAATAACAGCGGAAGAAACAAACGTCCGGCTACGGACAAGATCCAAATTGGACTAAGAGTCCTGAAGATAACCGAAGGCGTCCAATCCCTGCCCAGGCCAAGCCGGAGGGATTCCCAAGCTAACGTCGTCAGACTTCAAACCTGTTGACTGCAAGTTGGAATTTGCAGCCACGAAAGAGATTCGTGGGTCAGTACGGTTAAGTACTGGCAAGTGGATAAAAACCCATACTCACAAGTTACCGGCGTAGCCAGTCATCACAAGATACAAATACTTTAGGATCAACGGAAGGAAGGGGTTATTGCAAATAAGCGACAGCAGGCTGCACTAACCAACTACAGAGATTCTATTACTTCCAACTATCAGAAAGGAGATAAGATCGAGGATTGTAACCAACTGAAAGTAAATCCAAACAAACCCATCCTGGATCTCGCCCCTTATCCGAAGAAGCAATCCGAGGATAACTCACACAGTTGTATTAATGAATAATGGATCAGGTTGTTGTGTCAATAAGACTATTACTAGTCAAGTTATCATTAGTTAGGTGTAAGTTGTTCTGGGTACTTGTTAGCCAGTACTTTCACCAAGTCGTCACATAACCGCGGACAACACGGCTTCTCGAGAAGATTTATCCCTGCAGGGGTGTGCTCCAGTACCCGTACACACTCAAGCCACCAACTAAAACTCAGGTTGGCTTGACACGACCCAAACCATCTCTACAACCCATCCTAGGAGCCACGGAGCTATAAGGTCCCAGCCACGCAGCCGAATACTCAGCGCAGGTGTGCAAAACTCCCGCAGGACACAACACCCCGGCACTAAAGGCCTCGCCCTATATGCATCATCATCATAACCAGTAACCATGGGGGCGCCACCCATTATGCAAAGGAGCAAATGGAACACCCGAACTAAGTGTGGCTCTTCGGACAAGCTGCAGATCAGGTCTAAGTCGAGGGGGGTCCCATACTACCACCCGGATGCGGTGAGCACGCTCATCATGGATCAGTAGACAAGACCCTTTTCCTATTAGGGTCGACACTAGCAGGCCTCAAAACCACAAAGGGCCTCCTGCCGGTGCCTTATCAGCATATTATTAATAACAGGTTGATTGATTAACATCGAGCCCCCAGAACGTAAAAGTAATCTAGTAACGGAAGTAACGGGTAACAGACTCGAGCAAAACTACCTAAGCATGCTAGTAAGACACTGGCTCAACCAAAAGGGTGATAGGAGTGGAGGTGAGGCAATAACAAGGTTAAAGGGATTCATGTGATAGGTTCGTAACAGAAACAACTACTACTAAGGCTAGCAGAAAAGAACAACGGAAAGAATCGGTAACAAGTGATGAAAGGCAGCCATATGGCAGCAAGTGAGTATACTTGCCTGAGATCCCGCAAGGTAGCAGAACTTGTCGTTGCTCACATCATCTCAACGTCCTATCCGGGAAGAAGCAACGAACCTCGAACAAACACCGGATGCAACAATTACTACTACGGCAAAAGATTTAGCATGATCAAGATATGGATGCATGACAAGTTTAAAGATGCATCAAGGTAAACTAGTTGACAAGATAAACAAATTTAAATGGACCCATATGCAATTTTGAGTTGCATATGAAAAGCCCATGAATTATGGTTGAAACAATTGTTTTCCTACTAATCAACAGGTGAAGGTGGATTAGCATGATGCATGGATGAGGAAAACAACAAAATAACAACATTAGAATCAAATTAAAATAGGGTGCAGCAATTTAGAATTTATTATTAACTTAGGGAATTTTGGGTGCCTTAAAGGGAACACACAAGTACTTGTTGTTTTCAACCATTTAAATTGTTCAAAACAAATAACAAGGTTGATATTTGAAAAGAACATCAAATTTTAGGTGGATTACATGTTTCACATTTTGAAATTGGACTTAGGATTAGTTAATTATGAATTAAACAATATTAAACAATTTTTAATTGCATTAAACAAGAATTAGATGGTTTAGGCAATTTTAAGTATTCAAAACAGAAAACAAAAGTTATATTTGGATAGGTTATTCAAAATGGTATGGAAAACATATTTTATTTGCATTTATTGGATTAATAAATAATTAGTTATGGAATTTACAAATTAACATTTGATTTATTTAAATTTGAAAGTTTAAATGCATTTGAAGTTTTCAAAACAGTACCCAAATTGGATATTTGGAAAGTTTAGGAAATTTGGATCAGAATTCATATAGAACTTGCATTAATTGGAAATACAGAATAAAAGTTATTAACTTTTAAAGTTTTGTTTCAAATCTGTCAAGTAAAAGGATTTTTTTTTTGGAATTCTGGAATTCGCAGAAACATTTTGTACCGAGCTGCTCTCTACCCACTGTCCCTGCTGCGTGGGCCAGAGGGGCCAGCGCTTAGGTGGCAGGCTGGGGGGTGACATGGCCTCCAGGGTCCATGACGCGTGGGCCCAGCGCGTGGCGGGCAGAAGGAAAAATATTGGGGAGGCAATTGCCTCCCCTGGGATTCGATCCCGGGTGCTTGGGCTAGCGCGCACGGAGGCGTTGGCCAGTTGGGCTGTGTGCGGTTTGTGACAGGGAACGGGCATGTGGGTAGATGGGGTGTGGTTTCGGGGTTAACTGAACCTGCAACCGGTTGCTGTTTCTGAAGATCGACGAGGAGAACATGAGCGACGCGGACATGCTCGCTGTGCCGTTCGCCGCGGCTCGCCGCTGCGCGTGCGGCTGCGGATGCCGGGGCTCGTGCGGGCCGTGTGGAGGCGGACAAGAGGGGAGAGGAGGGTAGGCAGGGCGAGCGGCTCACCTTGAACTGTTCGTCGAGGAAGGCGACCTGCTGCTGCTGTCGGACAGGAGCAGCGAGGCCCTCTCCGGCGATGGCGCGCCTCCCATGGCGGATCCCAGCAACAGGCGAGGACACGGGGAGAACCAGGAGGGCGACGCGGTTCCATTCCCGCCCTCGGTGCTCTTCGAGGTGGATGGGGCAACCGGCGATGAGGGGAGGAGGTGGTGGGCTCTCGGTATGGTTCAGTCTGTCGAGGTTCAGAAGAACAGATGAACAGAAGGGAGGTGGCGGCTATGGAGGATGGGGCTAGGGCCTAGGGTTTGGCAGGGGTTAGGTGGCGGTGGCTGTTTTATGGGGAGAGAGCATAGGTACGGCAGCCATCGGAGTTGGGTGGGGATCGATCAGAGGGTGGAGGTTGCAGCCGTACCGTAGGAAGAAGACGACAAGCAGGAGAAGGGGTGGGCCAGAAAGAAAATGGGCTTGGGGGGAAGAAAGAAAGTGGTGGGCTGCTATCCTCTCCTTGCTATTTTATCTTTTTTTTCCTTTTGTAATGAAAAGAAAGGGAGAGAGATGAATAGAAAAAGGTTTGGGGTTTAATTTTATAATTAAATGTTGTTGATTTGCAAAACAGTACATAAAAGTAATGTTAATATTAACTTCAAAATTTAGAATATTAATTTGAGTTTTAATGTGTTAGTTGAATTCCAATTAAGGTTTAATTTGGAGTTTTTGGAAATAACAAATTATATTAAATAGGTTCAAGCAACTATGAAAACATTATTAGCTTTAATTTATTTGCAAGATTTTAATTTTAAAACTCCCATTTGAAATATTGCCAAGTAGGGGTTGATTTGATTTGAATGTGTTGTTTGCATTTACCACTAGGGTTTTGAACCATTTAAATTGTTTTGGAAAAACATGATGCAATGCTTATGGGATGCAGATGATGCAAGCAAAAAGAAAACAAACAGGTAACACCCCAGGTGTTACAGACGACACCACTAACAAGGGATTGCGCCCTCGCAATCCACCTGCTAACCCGGGAGGGGAAAGAAGTTCGACTATCGATTCTTCGTGCTTCCAGTTGATCTCCTCGACACCACTAACAAGGGCTTCTCGACACCACTAACAAGAGATTCTTGCTCGGAGTGACGACGATGTTCTTCCACCAGGAATCTTCCGATGATCGAACCTATTAGAATAAAGGCTCAGAAAACATCCACCCACGTAGGATCCTAACACTTTGAAAGATAGACAAGGGGAAGACTCCAAAACAAATAAGATGGGAGGGGAAATAGAATAGGGGTAAGGAGAAAACAAGAATCCTATTGAGATGTTTCCAAAATAGTTTAGCAGAAATAGTTTTTGACACTCTAGAAACAACGACCGTTAGCGAGGTTAACCTACAGGCTTTGCGGACCCGTTGCTTCGATAACCATTCGTATCGAAACAATCTCGGGAATCGGAAACTTGGCTCTGATACCATTTGTGACGCCCCGAGATCGGGCACTATGCATATTTCAGCATTCCCGCCAAATCCGCATAATAACCGATTCCAGGTTGCCATTTATGATAACATTACAATAGTTCACGAATAATCCACAATTACAACAGAAACAGATAGATACAAGATGACTCGAACGAGCCAGGGTTACAACTGATACAATACAAAGATCCAAATAACAGCGGAAGAAACAAACGTCCGGCTACGGACAAGATCCAAATTGGACTAAGAGTCCTGAAGATAACCGAAGGCGTCCAATCCCTGCCCAGGCCAAGCCGGAGGGATTCCCAAGCTAACGTCGTCAGACTTCAAACCTGTTGACTGCAAGTTGGAATTTGCAGCCACGAAAGAGATTCGTGGGTCAGTACGGTTAAGTACTGGCAAGTGGATAAAAACCCATACTCACAAGTTACCGGCGTAGCCAGTCATCACAAGATACAAATACTTTAGGATCAACGGAAGGAAGGGGTTATTGCAAATAAGCGACAGCAGGCTGCACTAACCAACTACAGAGATTCTATTACTTCCAACTATCAGAAAGGAGATAAGATCGAGGATTGTAACCAACTGAAAGTAAATCCAAACAAACCCATCCTGGATCTCGCCCCTTATCCGAAGAAGCAATCCGAGGATAACTCACACAGTTGTATTAATGAATAATGGATCAGGTTGTTGTGTCAATAAGACTATTACTGTTCAAGTTATCATTAGTTAGGTGTAAGTTGTTCTGGGTACTTGTTAGCCAGTACTTTCACCAAGTCGTCACATAACCGCGGACAACACGGCTTCTCGAGAAGATTTATCCCTGCAGGGGTGTGCTCCAGTACCCGTACACACTCAAGCTACCAACTAAAACTCAGGTTGGCTTGACACGACCCAAACCATCTCTACAACCCATCCTAGGAGCCACGGAGCTATAAGGTCCCAGCCACGCAGCCGAATACTCAGCGCAGGTGTGCAAAACTCCCGCAGGACACAACACCCCGGCACTACAGGCCTCGCCCTATATGCATCATCATCATAACCAGTAACCATGGGGGCGCCACCCATTATGCAAAGGAGCAAATGGAACACCCGAACTAAGTGTGGCTCTTCGGACAAGCTGCAGATCAGGTCTAAGTCGAGGGGGGTCCCATACTACCACCCGGATGCGGTGAGCACGCTCATCATGGATCAGTAGACAAGACCCTTTTCCTATTAGGGTCGACACTAGCAGGCCTCAAAACCACAAAGGGCCTCCTGCCGGTGCCTTATCAGCATATTATTAATAACAGGTTGATTGATTAACATCGAGCCCCCAGAACGTAAAAGTAATCTAGTAACGGAAGTAACGGGTAACAGACTCGAGCAAAACTACCTAAGCATGCTAGTAAGACACTGGCTCAACCAAAAGGGTGATAGGAGTGGAGGTGAGGCAATAACAAGGTTAAAGGGATTCATGTGATAGGTTCGTAACAGAAACAACTACTACTAAGGCTAGCAGAAAAGAACAACGGAAAGAATCGGTAACAAGTGATGAAAGGCAGCCATATGGCAGCAAGTGAGTATACTTGCCTGAGATCCCGCAAGGTAGCAGAACTTGTCGTTGCTCACATCATCTCAACGTCCTATCCGGGAAGAAGCAACGAACCTCGAACAAACACCGGATGCAACAATTACTACTACGGCAAAAGATCCAGCATGATCAAGATATGGATGCATGACAAGTTTAAAGATGCATCAAGGTAAACTAGTTGACAAGATAAACAAATTTAAATGGACCCATATGCAATTTTGAGTTGCATATGAAAAGCCCATGAATTATGGTTGAAACAATTGTTTTCCTACTAATCAACAGGTGAAGGTGTATTAGCATGATGCATGGATGAGGAAAACAACAAAATAACAACATTAGAATCAAATTAAAATAGGGTGCAGCAATTTAGAATTTATTATTAACTTAGGGAATTTTGGGTGCCTTAAAGGGAACACACAAGTACTTGTTGTTTTCAACCATTTAAATTGTTCAAAACAAATAACAAGGTTGATATTTGAAAAGAACATCAAATTTTAGGTGGATTACATGTTTCACATTTTGAAATTGGACTTAGGATTAGTTAATTATGAATTAAACAATATTAAACAATTTTTAATTG
This sequence comes from Alopecurus myosuroides, assembly GCA_028641055.1. Taxonomy (NCBI): domain Eukaryota; kingdom Viridiplantae; phylum Streptophyta; class Magnoliopsida; order Poales; family Poaceae; genus Alopecurus; species Alopecurus myosuroides. The sequence continues at coordinate 191,323,569 of CM054058.1, forward strand.
CATTAAACAAGAATTAGATGGTTTAGGCAATTTTAAGTATTCAAAACAGAAAACAAAAGTTATATTTGGATAGGTTATTCAAAATGGTATGGAAAACATATTTTATTTGCATTTATTGGATTAATAAATAATTAGTTATGGAATTTACAAATTAACATTTGATTTATTTAAATTTGAAAGTTTAAATGCATTTGAAGTTTTCAAAACAGTACCCAAATTGGATATTTGGAAAGTTTAGGAAATTTGGATCAGAATTCATATAGAACTTGCATTAATTGGAAATACAGAATAAAAGTTATTAACTTTTAAAGTTTTGTTTCAAATCTGTCAAGTAAAAGGATTTTTTTTTTGGAATTCTGGAATTCGCAGAAACATTTTGTACCGAGCTGCTCTCTACCCACTGTCCCTGCTGCGTGGGCCAGAGGGGCCAGCGCTTAGGTGGCAGGCTGGGGGGTGACATGGCCTCCAGGGTCCATGACGCGTGGGCCCAGCGCGTGGCGGGCAGAAGGAAAAATATTGGGGAGGCAATTGCCTCCCCTGGGATTCGATCCCGGGTGCTTGGGCTAGCGCGCACGGAGGCGTTGGCCAGTTGGGCTGTGTGCGGTTTGTGACAGGGAACGGGCATGTGGGTAGATGGGGTGTGGTTTCGGGGTTAACTGAACCTGCAACCGGTTGCTGTTTCTGAAGATCGACGAGGAGAACATGAGCGACGCGGACATGCTCGCTGTGCCGTTCGCCGCGGCTCGCCGCTGCGCGTGCGGCTGCGGATGCCGGGGCTCGTGCGGGCCGTGTGGAGGCGGACAAGAGGGGAGAGGAGGGTAGGCAGGGCGAGCGGCTCACCTTGAACTGTTCGTCGAGGAAGGCGACCTGCTGCTGCTGTCGGACAGGAGCAGCGAGGCCCTCTCCGGCGATGGCGCGCCTCCCATGGCGGATCCCAGCAACAGGCGAGGACACGGGGAGAACCAGGAGGGCGACGCGGTTCCATTCCCGCCCTCGGTGCTCTTCGAGGTGGATGGGGCAACCGGCGATGAGGGGAGGAGGTGGTGGGCTCTCGGTATGGTTCAGTCTGTCGAGGTTCAGAAGAACAGATGAACAGAAGGGAGGTGGCGGCTATGGAGGATGGGGCTAGGGCCTAGGGTTTGGCAGGGGTTAGGTGGCGGTGGCTGTTTTATGGGGAGAGAGCATAGGTACGGCAGCCATCGGAGTTGGGTGGGGATCGATCAGAGGGTGGAGGTTGCAGCCGTACCGTAGGAAGAAGACGACAAGCAGGAGAAGGGGTGGGCCAGAAAGAAAATGGGCTTGGGGGGAAGAAAGAAAGTGGTGGGCTGCTATCCTCTCCTTGCTATTTTATCTTTTTTTTTTCCTTTTGTAATGAAAAGAAAGGGAGAGAGATGAATAGAAAAAGGTTTGGGGTTTAATTTTATAATTAAATGTTGTTGATTTGCAAAACAGTACATAAAAGTAATGTTAATATTAACTTCAAAATTTAGAATATTAATTTGAGTTTTAATGTGTTAGTTGAATTCCAATTAAGGTTTAATTTGGAGTTTTTGGAAATAACAAATTATATTAAATAGGTTCAAGCAACTATGAAAACATTATTAGCTTTAATTTATTTGCAAGATTTTAATTTTAAAACTCCCATTTGAAATATTGCCAAGTAGGGGTTGATTTGATTTGAATGTGTTGTTTGCATTTACCACTAGGGTTTTGAACCATTTAAATTGTTTTGGAAAAACATGATGCAATGCTTATGGGATGCAGATGATGCAAGCAAAAAGAAAACAAACAGGTAACACCCCAGGTGTTACACACCCCGTCAACAGGGAGTTGGCCACCTCCTGACGGCACCTGTTCTGTGAGTCGGGAACAAGATCCGTGTACGTCCATCACTTGTCCCGGTCACGCCCTAAGTTTTCTCCAAATCGTTTTCTGACTCACACGCAGATGGAAAGATCAAACTACGTGACTCATGGACGTGGCCAAACAAGTTAGTTAGTCGAGCGCGGTCTGTTAGGCCCCGCGTGTGGTTGCACGCTCATTCTTGGCTTCGAAGGCGAGAACTCGCTCCTAGGGGCATGAACAGGACAAAACGCCACAACCCATTGTGGCCTCACATCCATGCCAGTGTTTAGTCAAGTTATCAAATATAATACAAATCATAACAACATGACATAATAGATTCACGTATTGACCAGATTCATCAACCGGATGGATCAGATCACAGCTAGGCATGGCTAAGCAAGACTCACAGGGTTTAGCGGAGCGCGCACAAGCAAACCTATAGCTGCTAGGTGCAGTGGATCAGGATATCTAGGTTATGCAGTATATAGGAGAACTCTATCTACTGACATCAAATAGTTTGGAACCGAATGCAAAGTACGAGATCCAAATCACTTTGAAATCATATATGAGCAGATAAGAGGTTATGCTTGCCTTGGTTATAAGAAAACCAGATAAAGATCTTCTGGAATAAGTGCTTGACTTGTCGGTTAAGATCAAGTATTCGCCATTGGACTGCTGCCCTTCTCTTCGGAGTCACGTTCTACCGAGGGGGAAACAAACACCGAAAGAGAAATAACAATCATCACATGGCATCGATGCAATGCGCAATATGTATGCATGAGCAAATTAATGCACTGAAATGAAGCCCTAGACATGATCATTGGGTTGCTAGGGTTCGTATGTCGGTTATGAAATTTTACTGAAATTAGGCCGAAATAGACCCCGGAGGGGGTTTCGGGCGATTCTGAAAGTGAGTACTATGTTAATTGCTCAAATGGTTTTGAAAACATCATAACTAGATTCTATTTGTCATTTTGAGCAATTTGACATATAACTTTTATTTTTCTAATTTTATTGAATAAAAACTTATTTTTCTATTTTTAATTGAATAAACAATATTAAATAATGCTTATTTTTGGAATTTCTCAAGCATGAATGAAAATGGTATAGTTGGGTAGAGAGTAATTTTCTGAACATTTTAATACCTCACTTTCATTTTTCTGAAGTATAAAACAATAGTTATTAATTATTCAATATATAGCTATTTTCTGGAAATATTAAACGGAGATTTATGACGTCATCAGGATGTCACTGTGACATCAAACTTCACCGATCTTCACAGTTGAACCTCAAATCGGTTGAATTCGCGCGAGATTTAAAAAATCAAACCATACCACTAGGCGGAGGAGAACAAGGGGAGCCGAGGGGTGCCAACGGAGGGCCGAATGGTCGCCGGAAAACTCGCCGGCGGCGAGCTTCCGTGGCGGCGGAACATGTACCACGGCGGCAACAAGCTAGGGAGCGCGGGGAGGCGAAATAAATGGGTGGCGAGGCTCACCACAACTCGGGGAAGCTCATGGAGTGGTCGAAGAGGCGAGGGACGGCCGGAATCCACGACGGCGTGTGAAAATCCGTGGCGTCCGGAGAGGAAGGAGACGACGGAATCCGCGCGTTCCACAGCGTCCCAGCAACCGTGGCTTGGTAGGGAGGTGGAGGAGGCTATGGAGTTTCCGGGGGTTGCTTCAATTTGACCTCAGGTGGCCGGAGAGGGCGGCAATCGGCGGTGGCCGGAGAGGGCAGTAGAGCTAGGGTTTCGACCCGGATACAGAACGCGCGCGCGAGAGAGAGAGAACAGAGGGGATAGGGAGAGAGAGGCGACCGAGGGCATCCTCCAGGCCCTATCCACGCGAGGAGGGCGGCAAGCAGGACGTGGCTCAAGGCGCCGTCGGCGAGCTTCTGTCTACTGGCCAAAGGAGGAAGAAGACAAAGGCGTATTTCTGATAACCCCCCTGAACTTCCAGAAAACCACAAGACGTCCCTTTCCAATTTAAAACAGAACAGAAAACAGAGTTTTAGGGACCTTTTTGGAAACAGAAAAATTGACAAAAATATATTTTGGAAAGCTCATGAAATTTCCAGTCTTGCCATATTTTTGTTTTGTGAAATTGAATTACTTTTCAGTATAAAATTTTGGAACCCCTTTTAAGTACTTTTTGAGGGATTTTTGTCAAACCATTTGAATTCACAATTTAAATTGGTTAAAACATGATTTGAATTTTTGTTTCATGCATGTATGAGATGAACACACACCACACCCCCTACTGTATCAAAAATTGGGGTGTTACACACGAGCATGACCTCATGCAACTCAAACTCATGTTGGTTTAGTTGATAAGCATTGTGCTCCATCTCTGAAATTTTTCAACAATCATCACAAAAATTAATTTCAAGCAACTATAAGGTGGAGACTACCATAGGGACTTATATGAGAGCTAAAAATACATCAAAAATACATTATTTCTACTTAAATCAAGCATGCAAACTCACATAAGTTGTCACCTACAGTACCAAAATACCCAAGAAATACTTCATTAAACAAAATTCTACTTGGATCATTGGAGGAGTCACATACCGGAGATCAAACACACCAAATATCAGCACAAATGATGGGCGGAAGAAGGAGATCAAAAATCCAGAGGAAGAACAGCAAGAACACGGGTTCCACGAAATGTTTTTGAGTTTTTGAGGTGAGAGAGAAGAATTTGGCAGGGGAGAGAGTTAGTGGAGGGATAGGGGCCCCCACACCATGTGCTGGCGCTAGAGGTGGGCATTCGGTTCTTTCGGCCTTTTCGGTTCGGTTTTTCGGGTTTTATAATAATTTAGTTTTTAGAAAGTGACACCCAAATTAACTTATCATTTTTCAGGAACCGACAATTTGGTTCTTCAGAAATTCGGTTCGGTTTTCGGTTTAAACCGAATTAACCGAGATTGTAACACGCAAAAAATTCAAATAAAAAATTAGATAGCAAAAATGTGTAGATAGGGTTGCAGAGCTTCGCCGGGACGACATTGGCGTGTGAAACTAGTGTCACGGCAGCTAATATTACACGACATATGGTTGGGTATGTATTTGTTGCGAACTTTAATTGCGGTTTCATAAGAGAAAGCAATAAATAGGATCTGGGTGGAATTTGTGTTGACAATGATAGATATTTTTAATGGGACAACTAATTTATTTCCCTAAATATAGATTGTCGCATGGTCTTGAAATATTTGATTGCATGATGAATCGGTCCTTTCGGCCAGTTCGGTTAACATGGACTAAAAACCGAACTAACCGATATAATTTCGGTTTTCTAAAGTTGGGAACCGATATATGGACCGAAAACTGAATTAACCTTATAATTCGGTTTGTTCGATTCGGGTTCGGTTTCTCGGTTTTTTATGCCCACCCCTAGCTGGCGCCACCAGGGGCTGGCCGCGCCATCCTATGGTGTGCCTGAATGGTGGGTCCCCCTGGGGCCTCCCATGTGGCTTTCTGCCTCATTTTTAACGTAAAAATTTATTATAATTTTTCTGGAATTTTTCGAGAAACTTTATTTCTCGGACTTTTTTAGAATTTTTATAAATACTAATATTGCTGGAAAAAAAAGTGAAAATGTGGAAAACAAAACCAAAACCAACACTACATAGGTTCTATGACACTCTAATGGAATAATATCCAAAGAAAACAAAGGTGGTAGTGGTGAAAACAATAGTATGGATGATGAAAACATGCATGACCCTAGAAATCATAATGAAAATATCAGGAAAACATGCATCCGGATGGTGGAAAACATGATTATACTCAAGTAGCAATGTTATAATAGAAGTAAACATGGTGAAAACACAATGGGGAAGGTGAAAACATAGTGAAAACATTGTCCTCTTCATTCAAAATCATTTTGTTAACAAGGGTGATCAAGTCTTGTTACCAGAATAATTTTCATATGAAGAAAAACTTTGATAATCACTAAATAATTATGTTACCTCAACCTTGATAGGCATAGTCCCAATCATAATAATTTCATATTCTTTTGGTGGTACTGGAATGGGACAATAAAATTCTCCAATCTTGATGGTCTCAATATTTTCAATTGAATTTAGACCATATTTCTTATCAATCTTCTTGGGAAAATAAATAGTGTGCTCTTTATCATTAACATTAAAAGTAACTTTTCCTTGATTGCAATTAATAACAGCCCCTGCAAGTATTAAGAAAAGGTCTTCCAAGAATAATAGACATATTATCATCTTCAGGCATTTCCAACACAACAAAGTCAGTTAATATCAGACAATTATTAGCAACTTGAACAGGAACATCCTCACATATACCCACGGGAATAGAAGTAGACTTATCAGCCATTTGCAAAGATATCTCAGTTGGTATCAACTTTTCTAGGAGGAGTCTTTTATAGAGAATAAAAGGCATGACACTAACTCCAGCTCCCAAATCACAGAAAGCAGTTCTAACATAATTATTTTTAATAGAACAGGGAATAGTTGGTATACCAGGATCTCAAAGTTTCTTAGGAACATTGCCATTAAAAGAGTAATTAGCAAGCATAGTGGAAATTTCCTCATTAGGAATCTTCCTTTTGTTAGAGACTATATATTTCATATATTTTGCATAAGGGGCAATTTAATAGAATCAGTTAAAGGAATTTGCAAGAACAAAGGTTTCATCCATTCACAAAACTTGTTATAGTGTTGTTCTTCTTTTGATTTGTGTTTCTTATTAGGATAAGGCATTGGTTTTTGTACCCAAGGTTCTCTCTCATTACCAGGTTTATTAGCAATAAAATCTTCCTTAGTGTACTTTGTATTTTTAGTTTGCTTTTCAGGTTCCTTTTCAATTTCTTGTTTATAAGAAGCATCATTATTTTCATTACCACTTTCAGTTTCAGCATCAGAGATAGATATACTATTAGGATCTTTAGCAAGCTCAGAGGATTCTACAGCAGTTTTATGTTTCTTCTTAGTATGAATAACATCATTATTAGTTTTCTAAGAATCTTGTTCAATTCTTTTAGGATGTCCCTCAGGATATGAAGGATCTTGTGTAGCAATACCACTTCTAGTTCTTATTTCATAAGCATGTTTTTCTTTAGAAGCGTTAACTAGCAAATCTTTTTTCACTTTAGCAACTTGATCAATTTGAGTTTGAACCATTTGAAAATATTTAACAAGCATTTTAACATCATTAGAGGTTCTTTGTATAATACCATGCAAATTATCAATAGCTTTAGAGTTTTCCATTAGGTGATTTTGCACTCTCATATTAAAATTATCTTGCTTAATAACATAATTATCAAATTCATCTAAACATTGATCAGGAGGTTTATTATAGGGAATATCTCTACTATCAAAATATTGGAGAGAGTGTACCTTAATGGGCGATGAGTGAGGCATTGGCTTACATAATTCTTCTACAGGTGGAAGATTCTTCACATCTTCAGATTTAATACCCCTCTATTTAAGAGATTTCTTGGCTTTTCTCATCACTTCATTTACTTCAATCATTCCCCTCTTCTTGGGTGTTGGTGTTGATAATGGAGTAGGGGTCGGCTTAGGTTCAACCATGGTCCAATCATCATGATTTTGGCTTATTTTAGCCATTAATTCCTCAGCTTCTTCTGGAGTTCTTTGCCTGAAAACACAACCAACACAACTGTCCAGTTATATCCTAGATTCAACAGTTAGTCCATTATAGAATATATCAAGAAGTTTATTATCTTCTAGATTATGACCAGGTGTAGCCCTAACTAAAGAACAGAACCTTGCCCAAGATACATGCAATTTCTCTCCTTCCAATTTCTCGAAATTAAATATATTTTGTAAAACAGCATGTTGAGCACTAGCAGGAAAATATTTCTGAAAGAAAGCATTAACCAAACCAATAGGACTATCAATAGACCCCGGAGACAAATTATTAAACCAAGTTTTAGCTTCATCTTTTAATCAGAAAGGGAATATTTTAGTAACAAAGTAGCTACGTTTCTTAAGATCATCAGAGAATAAACTACTCAAAGAGGAGAGCTCATTCATATGTTTCATAGCACTTTCATTTTCAGTACCACAAAAAGGTTCTTTCTCAACAATAGATATATAAGATAAATCAAGAGAGAAATCATAATCCTTATCCCTAATATGAATAGGAGAAGTGGCAAACTTAGCATCAGGAGATAATTTATATTTAACAGCATGACTTTCAATAAGACTTATATCAACATCTTTATCCTTCATAGCATGTATTTCATCAATAAGATCATCATTAAGTTCAATATAGGAATCATCAAAATCATCACTAGGATTCTCTCTAAACTCAGGTGAAAAAGCAGGAGTGACACGATTTTTATCAGGAGTTTTAGTGTTTGCAATATTTTTAGCTTTAGCAATAGTAGCATCTAAGAAAGGACTAAGAGGACCACTCTCATCAAGCACAGTATAAGCATCATCAAAAGTATCAGAAGTATTTTCAGATTCAGCAGAAGTAGCACATGTAGCATGTCTATGTGGTGGTGTAAGCATCTTACTCATAACAGATGGTGAATCAAGAGCAACAGAGGTGTTCAGAGTTGTACCTCTTCTTGTAGTGGATGGTAATATAGGAACCCTTCCATCACGAGTATTACCCATGATGAATTATTGGCAGTATATAATAGTACTCTCCGCTGAGCTCGCAAATAAAGCTATGCTCTCCAGCAACGGCGCCAGTCTTGATGACCCACAAGTATAGGGGATCGCAACAGTCTTCGAGGGAAGTAAAACCCAAATTTATTGATTCTACACAAGGGGAGCCAAAGAATATTTTTGAGCCTTAACAAGCGAGTTGTCAATTCACCTGCACCTGAAAGTGGACTTGTTCGAAGTGGTTTATCAGTAGTAACAATTTTATAGTAGCAGCAATAGTGAAATAACAGCAGCAATGGAATGAAAACAGCAGCAATAGTGTTTGAAGTAAAGAGCGAGATTAAATACTGTAGGCATAGGGATAGATGAACGGGCAATGCATGGATAAGATAGTTCATATAATAATCAAGACATGGGCATTGCAGATAAATAATATAAAGCATCCAAGCACTAAGTAACCATAGGCATGTGTTCCGTAAATAGTCGTACGTGCTCGCAATGTGAATTTGCACAACATCTTTTGTCCTACCAGCCCGTTTTCAGCGGGGCCTCAAGGGAACTACTGATAATTAAGGTGTTCCTTTTAATAGAACACCGGAACAAAGAATTAACACTCCGTGAACACATGTGAACCTCACATCACAGCCATCCCCTCCGATTGTCCCAATCTCTATCACTTCAGGGCCTCGGGTTCCGGACAACGATATGTGTAAACAACTTGCAGGTATGATCAAGAAACAATAATTATCATCATTATTCAATAACATGTTCAGATCTGAGATCATGGCACTCGGACCCAAAGTGGCAAGAATTAAGCATAACAAGTTGCAACAATGTCAATAGCACTAATAGAAGATACTAGGCACTATGCCCTAACAATCACGGCATTATTACATGAACGATCTCATCCAATCCCTACGATCCCCTTCATCCTACATCGGGGGAATTACTCACACATGGATGGGGGAAACATGGATGGTCGATGGAGAGGCGTTGGTGATGACGATGACGATGATCTCCTCCAATTCCCCGTCCCGGCAGGGTGCCAGAACGTAGTTTCTGAACCTCGGAAAAGGATTCGCGATGGCGGTGGAGCTACGGACTTCTTTCTGGAAAACGATCGAACCCCCTCGGGTTTTAGGGTTGAAGGGCATATATAGGGTTTTAGGGTTTTAGGGTCTTCTGGTGTTTTAAGACCAATGGGGTCTTTTCTGGGCAATTTCCCGAAAGTTGGTTTTCTGCACAAAAACGAGACACCAAGGTAATTCAGCTGAAAACTGCGTTAGTCCGTGTTAGTTGCATTCAAAACACACAAGTTTAGAGGAAGGTAATAGGAAAAGTGTTCGGAAAAGGAGATACGTTTTCGACGTA